>JAJIYY010000001.1:1249263-2498526 GCA_022702485.1 Simplicillium sp. C3G150-2 | reverse complement strand
GATGCATGCTATCTCTATGTCTCTATAATCTAGTTTAAAGTTGTTTGAGACCCCATCTCCAGAGAGCCATTAGGAGCTTTCATAGTATAATCCACAACGAAAAAAAGCCTCTTCAGCGAAACCTTTGAATAGACAAAGACGTAGCAACTTATCTGAGCAGCAACCGTTTGATAGATATCGTCACATCCGAGCCCCATGCCTTCACGCTCATCCTCACGTTGTCCGGATTACGGGCTGATTGTTGAAATCAGTGACTAAACAACTCAGCACAGGTACAGAAATGCAGCGCTCTCAGCTCACACACACTTCAACGCGTCGGTCAGTCTTGCGCTTCACCAATACGATTTGGCATGTCGCTTGAGGCCACCTGGGCTGCCAATCACTAAATAAAAGACAAGTCCTAATCATATTACAACAAGATGGATTGAGTGAAAGAGTCCAGTGCCACACAGTTACGCTGATGCTAGCTGTCTCGATCATCCAAACTGTCCAACATTTCGAACTCTAAAGTAGCTGCCATGCTATTCTTCAATCTGAGCAACCTTCTTCTTTTTCTTCTTCTTCACCACCGCCTTCCCATCCCCATCACCCTCCACAGGCTTTTTCTTCTTCTTCTTAACCACACTCCCGTCCTCCCCCCTCTTCACCTTCTTCTTCTTCTTCACCACCGCCCCCTCAACATCCACCCCCTGCGCAACTTGTATCCTCTCATTCGCCCTCTGCATCTCCAACCTCAACCTCTCCACCTCCTTCACTGCCGCCTGCATCTCCCTATCCTCCCTGTCATGATCCACCGGTGGTCCCTCCAGGTTAAACGACCCAATCGTGCTCGAATCCACCTGCAACAGCCCCTTACTCAGTTTCTTCCGCCTTGCCGCCGCATCAGAGTTATTATTCTCAGAGTCATAACGCGCATCTCCAAGATTCTCGTCACTGGCAATGACAATCTTCTGGCGTGGTTTGGGTTTAGGCGGTGCGGCGGGGGCTGGAGCTGCTGCGGGGTGCTTTTCCAGGTCGAGTTGCATGATGGGGATGGCGTCAATGTCGAGATCGGGCCCGTTAGAGGTTTGAAGGATGTTGTGGATGGATGCACTGTTTTGAGAAGTAGGAATTTCTTGGGTGTCGGGCCCGCCGAGGAAGAAAGGGTCGTCTTTGTTGCGTTCGAGACGCTCGGCTTTGCGGCGCGCGACAATGTCGGCGTCCATGTAGCTTTCTTCGCTGGGTTGTTGTTGATAGGATCCTGAGTAGTCTTCTTCGGGCTCGGTGATGCGGCTGATGGCCGGTGCGGAGGAAGATATGCTCGTGGGTGCGGGGCGTTGGTTGTAGTATACTTCGAATTCGTCTGCTTCTTCGGCATCTAGCACGACAATGTCGGCTTGGGCGAGGAGGCTGTTGAGGTCGGAGTGGATGGGTGCGTCGCGATCAAGGCCATCGGGGACTGGGACGTTGAATTGTGCTCCGGCTGCTACTGAGTTGAGCTCCCAGCTGTTGAATAACGAGGGGATGGCTTGTGTGAGTAGAAGTGGTGCATCTTGGTGCTCTTCATCGGTAGAAGCAGGCTGGCCTGATGCTGCTTCGGCGGTCAACTTGAGCAGCTCGATAAACTCAACCGCTCTCTCTTGCACTTCCAAGTTCGGATGGAGCGCAAGCGGCTCTATTGAGTGAAGCATTCGAGCCATGAGAAGAGAAATGCGAGACTTTCTCTCTGCCGTCCACGGTGCTGTATCATCGCCAGCAATGGACGCAAACACTTTCGCCACAGCATGGAGCGCAATGGTAGATATCTCTGGCCGCCCTGCCCTAGAGAGTAGCTGGAGCATTCCATTCAACGTCTCGTCAGACCGTGTCAGGAGAACAGCGTACTCTCCCAGCACCCAGGTGACTGAACGCAGAGCATCTGACTTTATCGAATGGCCCGACGGCGTGTCCGTTATTTGTTGTGCCAGGATACCCTCTGCTGCTCGAACGGCTGTACTTCTCATCGCTCGCACCTTGACTGCCACATTTCGCAATTCGTCTCCAACTTTCTGTGCAGCACTGCTTGCTGACTTTTTGGTGAGAGTGGCATCTTCATCTTCGACTGATCGCGCAACAGGAACCATGCGAATGAGCTGGGTAAGTACGTCGATATACCAGTCAAAGTCGGTAATATTTGCGTAGTTGTCTTTTGATGACATGAAAAGGATTCGTGAAATGACGTCTATGCGATAATCTTCCGGTAGAGGAGGAGCTTGGTTTGGTGTCTTTGGCGCCGCGTTTATCGCTTCTTGTGCCTCGTCGTCCGAGTCGAAGCTCTGAGCGTTTGATGCCGCGCCAGATTGGAGGTTATCGTTGACAGGCATAGATGATTTGAGCTGTTTCATCAAGCGGCTGACGATGGATACGAGATTGTCAGCCGTAACCATGCCTTGAACGAGGTCGAGCGCTTGAATGCGAATAGTAATATCAGAGCTGTCGATACATTCGAGAATGACATCCTCTTGCTGGGCAACAAGCCATGGATGCGTTACCACAATCTTGTTAAAAGCAAGGAGAGCAACATATTTCACTGCAAGTCATTAGCATTGCCCCCATCCAAGGAAGCGACAACGAAATGTTCAACTCACAGTTCGCATCTCCATTTATCATAATCATGCCACGTAACTTGTTGACACAAATTGTCGCAATCTCATCCGTATCAGCCGAATCATCGCCATTTCGCAGAATCCCACCCTGAATAATGCCATTGATACACTCATACAACAACGACATAGCCGGCGTAGTTTGAATAATATTTGTGAGTGGCGGCAGCAACTTCTTCACCAACCGCGGCTCAAGCGGCGTCAACGTAGCAAACTAACCAGTTAGCACTTCTCCTAACGCAACATTTATCTAGGACTCACCAATTTGATCAACTTTATCGCCATCCAATTATTGCCACCATCAACCAACAGCTCGAACAGCCTCGGCGCCAACGGCAAGAAATCATGCGGCCGCCTCCATCCCAACTCACAAACAACATTAACAATCGCCGCCGTGACGCTAGGATCCTCCTCAGGATCCATCAGTCGCTCCTTGATCTTGGGCCACGCCGCGCGCAACGCCTCCGGATATACCAACGCCAGACGGTATAGTGTGACGAGTGTCTTCTTTCGTATATTGGCATGACTGTGGCTTAATCGAGGTAAGAGGTCTTGGAGAGTCGAGAGCGCGAGGGACGGCGTAATGACGTGAGGAAGGGTAGCTATCGGGAGGGATATAACGGTTGGAGTGGCAACGCCCAGGTCCTGTTACTATTAGCAATAGCACGAAAACACACATATCCCGTTCAATCCCAACGCACCTTTTTCAACAAATTCGTCGCCAGCATAAGAACTTCCGTATCGGGTCTGAAGCTCTGCACGGCACCTAGGTAACCAACTCGCTTCTGGTGGTATTTCTGCGACGACATGACCTCGAGCACATGGAATGACGCCCAGGACATATCATGGCCTACCATCTCGAGGTACACGAGCTTCAGCAACGCCGTCGCCTTGACATCTAATCCAGTCAGTATTTATTACTGCCATCCCTCAAGAGACAAGAAACCAACCCATGTCTTGACTGCGGACTTCGGCTCGACATTCTTTCAGGCTCTTTTGGATATACTCCTTCTCGTTGCCCTTGTGGTTGCGCAGCCCTCTGATGAGGTCGTATAACGATTTCTCGAACCTACACCCCGCACCCAAATTAGCATCCAATCCCAAGTATCTCTGTCGCCAGTCTGCGGGCGTCTCGCCTACATTTTGGCAACCTGTCGACCCCGCGTGGGCTGCGCCGTAAAATACACCCGTAACCGTAAAGCGCGAACAAACTCAAATGCAACGCAATCACACTCTCGTCTATATCATCGTATGCGTCATATATTATTTCGTAAGCAGTCGAGACGACAATGCGCGGTTATCGGGAGGTGATTGTTGAAGAATGACGGTGCAAAGGAGCCCTCGTGCTTGGAGAGCTTGGTTTGTGGTGGGGCAGATGACGACCATTTTCCTGCGCATCAACACCAAACACCAACACCTTCTACTCTAATCTACTCAATCCCACACCACAACAATTCACTCTTTTACTCAACATGCAATAATCCCACCATGTCAATCCGAACCGCCCCCCTCCGCCTCCCTCGACACCTTCCATCCGCCCGCCGCACATTCTTCAACCTCCCCTCCGACACCCAAACCCTCACCGCAACCCGCACCCTCCCCTACACCCGCTCCGCCCTCTACGACCTCATCTCCGACGTCGACTCCTACCACACCTTTGTCCCCTACTGTTCCAAATCCCGCGTCACGCAATGGTCCCACCCCGACAGCTCAGGTCGTCGCTCCCCGACCCTCGCAGACCTCCACGTCGGCTGGGGAGGCTTCAATGAAGCATTCACGAGCCGATTGCGCTGCGTCCCCGGAACCTCCGTCGAGGCTGTTAGCGGTGATGCGTCGCAGGATGCTTCGGCGGTGTTTAAGACGCTGGTCACCAAATGGTCGCTCCAGGCGCAAAACGATACCTCTACGCAGGTTGATCTGAATATTCGCTATCAGTTTGCGAATCCTCTATACGCGGCTGTGAGTGCTGCCGTCTCGGATAAGATTGCTGGTCTTATGATTGAGGCGTTCGAGAAGCAGGCGCTGCAAAGACTGGGCAGCAAGCAGAAGCAATTGTAACAACACCATTGTCATACCACTACTACCACCGTCATACACGCTGTTATGCAACAATACATGTACATTAGACTTAGACTTCACGGCATAGGGATGCACAGCGCAGAATGCAAGGCGCAGGCAGGCATAATAGACAAGATACTAGATTTTGGGTATACCAAAAAAATAACAACCAAATAATCAACATGAGACTGTAAAACTTTGCAGTTCCCAGTACTGAAACAAAATAAACAAAACACACCCAAATCGCACCCAAAGTGCAGCCCATTATCTAATCATTCATATTTCCAACACAAAACATATCTTCATGAACAATCACTGTTCTCCTCAATAAACATTGTCGCATGATAAACCAATTGAAGCAAAAGAATATATAAAAAAAAAAAAAAAAGTAAGGCAGTCTCGACGACCAGCCAGTAAAGCAAAGGGGGGGATATATGTGACGCCTTCCGAAGCAAAGGTCAAACAGTTGACGCCAATAACCAGGTTTCCTGTAAGTCCAAACCTTGACTTAAAAAATAGAGTGAGTTGAACAGACACAGTATAAGAGCGTGGAAATGCAACGTCTCATGACATCAACAGAGTAAACATATAGTTGAAGTGAGATGCTAAAGGTACACACGCTCAAAACGGAGCGGAGTTGTAAGAAAGCGTCGCCATGAGCTCTGTACGCGATCAAACTGCGCCAGAGCCACAAGGACACAATGTCAAAGCAAAGGGGAATAAGAATCGCTCAGATTGGAATGATATGCATCGCCATCGGAAAATGTTTTGTCGTCATATCATTATTTCTTCCTAAAACACAAAAGGGTTAGCTTCTTGGATATAGACCATCAACCCTCATCTAAAATTCAACTTACTTCTTTGATGATGACTTTGCAGGCTTGCCCGCAAAGAACCCGGCAAAGGAGTTTCGGTTGGCCTTCTTCTTGGCCTTCTCCGACGGACCGGCTACATCGACTATTTCAATGTCAGGCATGGGCCTGCCTCCTCTGGCACTAGAATTTTGCCACATAGGAGGTGGTACAATGCCGCCACGTCCCATACCTGGAGCCGGGGGTGGGACAGGAATACCTCCTGCTCCTCTGTGTTTAGCCCTTCCGTGGCCTTGCATCCCGCGTGGAGGGGGAGGAGGCCACATGGCCATGGTAACGGACCAGTCTGGCTGGATCGTCTTCTCCCAAACGGAGGCCAAGATGATCTGTCCGTCGGGGCCGAGCAAGTCGTAGCAGCCATCGTACACCTGAGGCCCAAGTCCATCAACGCCTTGAAAGGCTTGCTTGATGAGGTCTTCCATTCCTTGCCACGTACAGCAGAGGCGGAATGGGAAGCTAAACTTGCGTCCCAGTGCGTCCTTGAAACGAATGGGAGCCTTCTCACCTGTCTTGGCATCGGCTTCCAACTTGGCCTTGGTCTCCGCTTCAATCTTCTTCTTGAGGGCTTCTTCGCTGGCCTTTGCCGCCGCTGCGTCTGCAGCCTTCTTCTTCTCGGCCTCCTTTTCCTTTTCGACTTTGGCGGCAGCATCGGCTTCTGCCTTGCGCTTTGCCTCTTCCTTGATTGCCTTCAACTTTTCTTCCTCCTCTTTAGCCTTCTTCTCAGCAGCGGCTCGAGCCTCTGCTTCGGCTCGGATGGCCATCTCCAATCGAATTTTGGCAGCTTCCTCAGCTTGCTTGCGAGCCTCCTCTTCCTTCTTTCTGCGAGCCTCTGCAGCCTTCATCTCCGCTTCGAACTTGATGCGAGCTTTCTCCTCGGCCTGGCGCATCGCTTCGGCATGCTCCTTTCGTCTCTGTTCGTCGGCCTTGCGCTCTGCTTCGATTCTTTCCCTGGCGGTACGCTCAGCCTCGGCCTTGGCCTTTTCGAGTTCTATTCTGTTGTTCTCTTGCATGATTCTCATCTCCTCCATGCGGCGCTTGATTTCTTCTTCTTCCTTCTTTCGCGCCTTTTCTTCTTCTTCTTGCTGTCTTCTCAGTCTCGCAGCGTCCTCTTTCTCCTTTTTCATTCTCTCGAGCTCTGCTTTCAAGGCAAGGGTTTCGGGGTTTGGTGATTCGGATGGGGCAGGGACTAGCGACTGATCGTGAGGAGGAGGGGGAGCATGCGGCGTTATATGGAATTGTTGGAGGTACTGGGGCAGTGCTGCCTGGCCGCCTCCGTAGTACGATGGATGTTGATGGTGATACTGCATCATGTCTGGTGGATACATTCTTGGATCTTGGTGCCCAAAGTAACCTGAGCTTGTCGAGCTGTTGCTCATGGGACTGAAGGGGTTGTTGTAGCCCTGATGGACCATTTGGTTTCCTGGATAGCCATACCCCCCGCCATGGGGAGGAGGGTATTGCTGCGGATGTCCACGACGCTGCATGCCTTGACCGTAGTGCTGGGGCGGATATTGACCGTAGTGGTCGAATTCGTCGCTGAGATCCACGGTGGATGGCTCTGGGGGTGCGTAGTGCACCGTAGTGTAATATTCTTCTTGGTGTCTGCCGCTGGGGCCGCCGCGAGTTCGCACGCGCGATTGAGGAGCTGAGGGAGGATAGTGCGGCGGGGGAGGTGCTTCAATCTCGTGGCCTGCGGAAACGTAGTCCGACTCGTACTGATCTTCTTCCACGTCACCCCAGTTGTCGTCGTCTGTCGCAAGGTAATCTGTTGAAGAATGCTCTTCGCTATCAAATTTGGATATCGGTGGCGACGGCCGGCCCTGGTCTAAATGTGCTGCCTTTGCCGATCTAGAAGCCGGAAGGACGGTGTTAGTGTGTGACGAAGGATCGGGTTGTTTCTCGCAACGAACGTACCGCATATCAGAGGACAGAGAAGACGGAGTCCTTCCACTCGCGACAAACTCGGCGTGAGAGCAGAGTTTGAGATAGCTGCGAGAAAAGGAACAAAGCTAGGGAAAGGTAGTAGAGAGAGGGCAGGAGAAACAGAAGGAAGGAAAATAAAAATAAAAAAGCCCAAGCGGAAGAGGTGAGGCGACGGCGGGGGGCAACGCAGTAAAGTGGGAGGAGAGGCCCGCTCACTGTAGGATGATGTAGGCTGTTGCGATGGCGCTGTAAGCCGAGGGCTGTTTATTTGCAATGAGCTCTGTCGACGAGCTGCAGCTGGGGGTGGGTGACAGTCTCGTGGGCTGAAGACTTTCCGATGCTAACCCAGAATTGGTAGGCGTAGGCGTAGACAGTCGCGACAAAGGTGCAACTTGTGAACGGCAACGGGTAAGACGAGGGGTTCGGGGGAAGATGACGAGATGGGAGGCAAAAGGGAAGGGAAGGGAGCCAGCAGGGTGCGTTCGGATAGGATGCCAGCCTGGGGGGGTCGAAAAGACGGACTGAGCTGGACAATGAGCCTTGTAGCCTTTTTTCTGTCTGTGTCTGTTGTCTTTGTGCAGCGATTAACTCTTGACCCTTGGAGGGGGGGGTCAGCAGTCTGGAAACTAGGCGGCGCAAGGGAGGGGTCAGAGCTAGACCAGATGTGTGATCGTCTCCAAAGGTCTGTTCTAGTCCGGTTGGGATGGGAGGGACTGTTTGTTTGTATCTCTCTGAGGAGTGGAAGGGCGGATATTAGTTCCCGGCCAGTGGTAGTTCACGTAGGGAATGGAGAAGTAGCTGTAGCTGTGCATAAACAAAGGTCAATCAAGGTGGTCCAGTAGCAGTGCAGCAGTTAATATGCAGCAGGGCTGGTGTCTTCAGGTACAAGTACATGGAGATCCAATGCGAACAAAACACAGGGTAAAAAAAAAAATTGTACTGACCTCAGCAAGGCGAGACGGAAGGCAAAAAAATTACCAGGATTGTTTATGGTGTTGGCGTCGGAACAAGGTGGCGTGGGGAGGAGGGGGAGGAGGATGGAAGAGCGAGGCGGTGAGGGGCAGGCACAGAGAGGAGGAGGAGAGACAAAGTCGTTGCGTTGCGCCTTGACAATGGATTGAGCGCTGAATTGGATTGAGGAGGGGCTGTTGTGTGTGTCTCTGTTCCTCTTTTTTTTCCTCCAGGGACCGACTGATGCTTGGATTGTTGTTGCTGGGCTGCTGCGCCCGTTGCGCTTTGTGCGTGTGTTTGTGCTTGTGGGCTGCAACAAAAATAGACACCAAAAACAGCGACGCGTCCCGTCCCGTCGGTGCCAAATGGGCGCGAACAAGAACTTTGTTATAGTGGGCTCCAGTGGGCTCCAGTGGGCTCCAGTGGTTGCTAAAGTGAGTTTAGCGCTGGCCTTTGTGCTGGATACTCCAGTCGTGAGGGGACCGCTGCACCACTGTCCTTCCTTGTAGCGTCACTGTAGCTTCGCTGTAATTAGCATCCGCTGCAAAAGAAAATGCACAGCGAAGATCGATGTTGCGGCGCTGTGTCACTCTCTGCCCGCGCAGGCAAAGTTTATGCAATGCACGCTCGGTAGGGCGACACAACAGCTTGCGCCAAAGACTGCCTGGGATCCAGCAACTTACGTCAAAGACACGGCAATGTTTCTCTCTCGCTGGCTGCCGCTGCCACTACCGTAGTAACTTCTTGCTGTCGGTACTGGACGTCGCCTGGCAACGTGCGTGTCAGCACGGCTGCCCGTCCTTTTGTTGCGAAACCAGACGATGGCGTCTGTACGTCTCTCAACCAAGAAATATCGTGTACAAAAAATTGTAACAAAAAATAACAGGAAGAATAAACAGAAATAGGCTTTACATCTGCCATGTCAAACATGCCAACCTGTTCATCTTTATTCGTGAAGCGTAGCACCAAAAAAAAAAAAACGTGGACATCGGGGCAGCCCATCATTCATAAACCACAACAGACTTCACCCTCAACGAGAAACAAACAAACAAACACCATGGTCTCGAAATAGATGGTTCCAGAATCCGTCTCTATTCGCCATGCTTCCATCAGGCGATCGGCAAGGATCATGGAAGTATTTTTCCTGTTTTTTACTAGGCCATCTCATGCCTGAATTGGGTCCCTGCAGCCCAAGCATCTCTGCCCAAAGTGGCACAGAATTGGACGTCATGTCTGAGATGTCGCCCAATTGTACCTCCTCGTGCTCCTGCTCAGCTTGCTTGCAGGCCCGTTCCCGTCTTGCCGTTGTCAGCCGTGCATTCAATGTCTCGTCCAGTGATCGTTAATTGGGCGGCAGAGGAGACCTGGCGCTCCGATTCACTGCTGTACGTCCAAGTAGGTGGACTTCTCAGTGCTACTCACCCACACCATACACACACACCCTCAACAAATAGGCATGGTTCCAGCACATCATCTACATGGGCTTACGTCCATCTGGCAGCTTTTCATGTGAGTCATGGCAAACATATCGTGTCCCGCACGACATTGGGAGCAGATTCTCATCTTGGGGGCGGCGACATCGGGAATGCCACAATGCCACACCACACGCACCCATGCAGCCTTGGACGGCACGGCAGCATGGCCGATTGGGCCGCATTGGCTGAGCGGCGAACTACTTAGAACCACTCAAAGTGGACAGTCTGTTTGGGAATCATTACAACTATATTGATATCTGGTTTTTGTTTCATTACAAGGACTACAGAGGCCTCCTTTTGGCGCAAAGCTTGGGGCGCGGTACGACTTGTTTGCGTAATCCTCCTCCGCACTTCGAAGCTGCCCAACCCATTGCGAGCCTACAATTTGCGCCCAACCGACCCAAGTCGTTGGGAGTGGCGGGTAGCGCGCTCATCGTACAACGGTTGCCGTAGACTTCTCAATAAGCTCACGCGCCGCAGCAATCTCGCCTTCACTGTAGCCCTGCCATAGTTGCTCCTTGGCTCCGTGGCGGCGAACAATCTCGCCCAGCTTTTTCGTGGCCAGCTCGTTCAGCTTCTGGATCGTCTTTTGGTCGGGGACAACAAATCCGTCATCATCGTTGTTCTTCTTAGACTTTGTTGAAGCTTGGGCGAGCAGCTTATCCGTTACCTTTGCAGGTGTTAGCTGACGCACGCTTAGGACTTGAGAATACAGCAAAAACTCACCAGCTTCAGCCCGTAGTATCCTCTCAAGTAATCATCACAGAGCTCTACACTTCTTGAAAAGCGCTTGAGGGCCTCTGCAAGGTGCTTCTGTGGTGTGCCTTCCGTAATGGCTGTGGCAGCCATCAGAGAAACCTCACCAAGTCGGGCGTGGATCTATGGCCGTCAGAATGGCATTAATACTAAAGAGGGTTACATATAGCTTACGTTCCAAGCATTTGGCGACAACACGAGAACCTCCTCCAGAGCATAGATGGCTTGGGCATACAGACCCTCGGAAAGGTGCAGGTCGGCCAATTCAGCCCAAGCCTCTGCATCTGTAGGAGTAAATTCCAACAGCTTGTTGAGAGCATCAATAGCCTCTGGAATCTTGCCAATTGAGCGCAAGAGAGCAACACGGCGTTTTGCAACGGGCTACCACACAAGTTAATATATTCGCTTGTAGTCGATCAACAAGTCCAATACGTACCACGCAAGAGTCGTTATCTTTCAGGAAATCGTTGTATTCTTTCAAGACTCTGTTGAGGTCTTCGTCCGTCTTGGCTTCCGCTTCTTGTATGATGCCTTGTAAGGCCATGCATCGTTCGTCTGTGGCGCTAAATCGCAGCACTATTCTGTCCAGAAACTCGTGGGCAGCTCGCTCATTGCCAGTGCGCAGACACAGCAACAAAAGGTTTTCGTATATGGTCCATAGTTCGGTGGTCTCGGGAGCAGAGAAGAGCCCCTGCAATGGCGATGAAGAAAAGGCTCGGGGGTTGCTTCGAAGAATTTCGGGTGCCAACTGCGCCAACCTCAATGCCTCCGCATTAGAATGTTGGCCCTGAGGTCGTAATAACGCGGCATCCATCTTGATCGCGTGTGTGTAATTACAGCTTTGTCGCAGCTGTAAGTATGACACAATCGTCCGTATGTCGATTGCAGCTCGGGATGCAATTGTTGGCTCCAATGCAGATTGGCGATGAAGCTAGGTAGGCTGGGGTGACAACGTACGTTGTTCCCACCACTACTGCTGCTGCTCCAGTCGCGGGCCAGGCGAATTTCCGGCCCGACCAGTGAGAACCAAATTGCCCCACCAGGTAGGTCCCTGTAACTTTTGGGTACTGCCCAAATTTTTTTCTTGGCTCAATTTCTTTCTTTCCAACTTCTTGATTCTGCAACCCAATTTACCCAGGCCTGGAAGCAAGGCCTTGCTTGGATTTTGGAAATGGCGGCAGAGGCTCAAAACCCAGAGCCAGCGGCAGTTGTGCAGGAAGTGCCTGCTGAGCAGCTCGCTGGTTTGGATATCTCCAAGGAAGCGAATGCCACAGAAACGCCTGCGCATCGATCTCACGACCCAGAGAACAATCTGAAACGTACCGATCCTTTCCAATTTGGCAGTCGCTTTCTCAATGAAGGTGACGACGTGTTCGAGTTCAATGCTTGGGACCATGTCGAGACAGACGATGTGTACAAGGAGTACGCCGAGGAGCAGTACGAGAAACAGCGTCAAAGCCCGGTGTCTGATTTTGATAAGAGTAAGTCCACACTATAATTCTTGTTGTGCATTCCTTTCTTTCTGGTACGGTGATGATGAAAAGGTTTTATCTCTGAAATAAAATGAAGAGTACCTTTTAATGCAAATTTGTCTTTCGCTCCCATCTGAGATACCACTCGACATTCCTCTTTCACATTGCAGCCTTTCATCGGAAACAATGCTAACAATGTCTCAAGACAGATTTAACTCTAACCCCGCAAAGTGGTGGAACTTGTTCTACAAGAACAACACATCCAACTTCTTCAAGAACCGCAAGTGGCTTCAACAGGAGTTTCCAATCCTTGACGAAGTCACCAAGGAAGATGCCGGTCCTCAATTGATTCTTGAGATTGGTGCTGGAGCCGGTAACACGGCATTCCCCATTCTAGCTAACAACAAGAACCCGCAACTCAAGGTTCACGCCTGCGACTTCTCCAAGACAGCCGTGGACGTCATGCGCAACCACGAGTCTTATGATCCAAAGCATGTCCAGGCCGACGTCTGGGATGCGGCAGGAGATGAAATGCCTCCCGGTATCGAGGACGGCACCGTAGATGTTGCCGTTATGATTTTCATATTTTCAGCTCTCTCCCCGACAGAGTGGTCGAAAGCAGTCGATAATGTATATCGCCTGCTGAAGCCTGGGGGCTTGGTCCTCTTCCGAGACTATGGTAGAGGAGACCTGGCACAGGTACGTTTCCGCAAGGGGCGCTACCTGGAAGAGAACTTCTACATTCGTGGTGATGGCACACGTGTTTACTTCTTTGAGACGGATCAGCTCACCGAGATTTGGTCTGGCGCCGACGGAAAGGACGGCGAGGCTGCCACCCCTAAATTCGCTGTTGAAAAACTCGACGCAGACCGACGTATGCTTGTCAACCGCGCGAAGAAACTTAAGATGTACCGATGCTGGCTTCAAGGACGCTTCAGAAAACAATGAGCGGCTCGCTGACCGCATTCGCTCTATTCACGCTATATAAACGATATGCCAAAGGACGCTCAGTACAAGAGCAAATCACGTAGCTTGGTGCGCTGCGCCGAGTCGAATCCGTTGAGATCCAAGTAGCTATTCAGGTCACCATATTCCTCCTTGATGTGGGTAGTGATGAAAGGGATCAAGGTACTCGCGGTTCTAGACCAGTCATCTGCGAGTCCAATTTCCCTGACATCTCTGATACGCTTCTGCAACTCTACCTCTGGTAGTTTGTCGCTTAGAAAGTAGTCGTGCTCGATGGCATCAACTGGCACATCCAGTATCATGAGGACGAGGGCATATATCAGGCCTAAAGAGTCAGTCTTGCTGAACTTGCTGTCATGAGTATAGAGTTGCTCACCTGTGCGATCTTTACCGTGGGTGCAATGGACCAAGGCCGGGGTCGTCTCGGAATCCGCAAGCAAGGACAGGGCTTCACACAGCGCCGGTCCGGAACAATCAATGGTATCTCCGGCGAGGCCAATGAGTCCTCGCGGGACCATGACAGCTCGGCTCACCAAGCGTACAGCGTCAACGCGGTAGCCGAACATGTAGAGATAGATGACTTGACTGCAATGATAGCACGATTAGCGGAATATCATCAGGTGCCGACCTTGCAGTCGGGAATGTCAAATGAATACATACAAATACTGCCACCATGACAGGAAGCTCAAGAGCCTGTTCTCAAATGCGCGCCCAGTGACTTGAATATCGTGATATTGGATTCCAGGGATTGACTGAGGTGGCTGCTTTGTGCCATTGGAATTTTCAGCCTTTTGACGGGCCTTGAGTATTTCAGTCCTGCATTGTTAGCTGTGAATGGCACAATTGAGCGTGAGACAGCTACCTGGAGCGAAAGTCGACGATGGTGTGTATGCCGAGGCTGCTGCGTAAATATTCCTGATCCTGAGGACTTGCACGATCTAGCATTCGTTAGGTTTTGTGCTCCGTCTAAATAGCTGGTAACGGCTACCTGGTGCAGCGGAGCGGAAGAGGACGCCTTCGCGGATCAACCTGGTATTGGTTAGCTATGTGTGCCAGAGGGATGGCAATTGAAGACGGTATACTTCTTGCCGAGGAAGTCATTGACTGTTTTGCCGACATCGCGGAAGTTGGATATGTTTTGCGGTAGGCTGGACATGGCTGTTGGTGGATGGCGGGAGATGAAGAGGGTAGAATTTTGAGTCTCCGCCTTGTTGGGAGGTGGTCACGTCATGATGGCTGTGGGTGGCCCATGTGAAGATGGATAAATGTTTAATAAATGTAGCTATATTCACATGGGTTTCTTGTATACATTTTATAATAGTGTATTGTTTGTTTGATATATTCTGTGAGAGTAGTGGTGAATATGGGATAAGCTTTCACATTGAGATATAATGGTGTGGTGGTGTGGTGACGGGTAAGTGCTGGTAACCACTACCTGCATCGTTGACGGGTTCTAGTTTCCTTGAGCGCGAGTGACCTGCAGCATATCATTAATTTATACATCCTTTTGTTTAGAGCATGCTTATCCACGGCAATTAAATATCATTTAAATTATAGTAGTTGTTGCGGATCGATTGAAGATCCAGCAACAGCAACAGGGTAGCAGATCGGGTATCGCCGTCTCCATGTCCGATTTGTGTTGATTAATGTAGATGTAAATGATGAGTCACTTGTTTGGCGATCTACTATTGATGCTAACCCATAGTAGATCAAACGCTACACTCTCAACGCTGTGAGAGGTACGTGTTTGATACAACACAGGGGCGGGTGCTGGTGGTGTCATTGTCGAGCAGAGACAGCAGCAGACCCCTGTCGATGGATTGCGGCTGTGCAGTGTTTTTGCTGCAATGGAACCCCTGCATCGACCTCGACAGCGACAGGCTTGACAGGAAAAGCTTCAGAGGAACCAGAGGACAAAAAAAAAAAAAAAGAGTGAGCGCTAATTGATACGTCATCAGGGAATTATCCATTAGAAGGTAGATGATCAGTCCACATTCCATTCCACTTCCGGAAAAGTATAGCCATTTGGGCCTTGGCGTGTGTGCGCGATTGACGAAAGCATCTGGTGAGGAAAAAATAAAAAACTAAAAATTAGGCAAGAGCTGACAAGCTGTAGAGTAGGAAGATTTTTTTATTTTTATTTTTAAAAGTTGCGTAGAGTGTAGAATTTTTTTTTTTTTTTTTTGAATGTTGGGGGATGGCGATGATGTCTCACCATGGTCACAGTGACTTAGTGTCCCTCGATTGTTAGGTAGGCGCATGGCCGGTCAGGTCAGAGTGCAAAACCAAGGCAGAGACCCCTGTAACCTCCCTCTGTAGCCACTCGTTAGGGCCGGCCTGTAGGGGAGCCATGGGGCGGCCATGGGGAGCTCTGGTGGAGGTCTGTGGCCTGGCCAACCAAGCCGGACCGCTGGAGCTTCCCATGGAGGGTCTCCATGACGTCAGAATCCCCAAGCTATTCCTGCTTTCCCTCACCACTCGACTTCCTGCACTGCAACTCAATGGAAATCCCATCGCCCACACCTTGCGTCTCTCCCGTCTCTACGTCGTCTCCCCTCTAGCGTTGACGCCGTCTTATTCTCCTACCTGGCCATTGCTTAATTTCCCTGTCCACCACCATCTTGGTTTTTTTTTTTGGACACTCCTCTAGCTACGATCTTCTCTCTTCCTCTCACATAACTCTCCTCTCTGTTGTTTGCATCCCTCTCCGTCCTGTCCCATCTATCCCATGGGCTGTAGCAATATCCTCTTACCAGCATAATCTACGGGATCAACAAAACCGCACATCCACCACACAATTAATCAATACGAAGTCCCGCCCTCAGATACCCCCTTCGTCTACTCCAACACACACAATACGAACCGAAAAATGACAAAAGAGCCAGCTGCATCCGCATGTAAGCCATCCATATCCAGCCCAGCCACATCTTGCTCCCTAATCTACTCTTAAATTCCCATTCCCATCCCAAACATCAGCCATGTTATACATACATTGCGCGCATATGCCGGTCACCGATGATCGCGGAGCTGTCTTCCCCACACTCTCGATTCATCAATCACAATCACAATCACAATCACAATTCTCGACACACAGTTCTCTATTGCGCTACTCTCACCACACAACTCCCAGCTAACATTACCTCTCAGTCAACAGCGGAAGGCTCAAGTATGCCGATCCCAAAGACCTCCCCAGCTTCCCCTCGTCTGGGTTAAGCTCCGACGGTGCCGCCGCCAGCGCCGCTGCCAGTCTCGGCTGGGCAAACCACAAGTCTCCCGAGCCATGGAGACCCGACAAGTCTTCCGCCTCCGCCGCCGCCGCTTCTCTCGCCAAGGACTACAAGGCCTCTCCCCTCTGGGAGCCATCAAACAGCTCCGGCGCTAACAAGGCCGCTCTGCTCGCTGTTGGCTCCGCCGACGCCGCTCTCAAGCACCAGAAGCAGCAACAGCAACAGCCCACCACCTTTGGCGACAAGAAGGTGTCCCAGGAGAAATGGGGAAACTCGGCCGCCAACCAGGCCTTCCACGCCAGCCGATCCAGCGTCACAGAGAAGCAAGACTCGAACCTGACTTCGGGAGGCTCTGCTGCCACGCAAGCTTTTAACAGATCGCCGGCTCGCCACCCCGAACCTGCCGCTGCTCCCAGCCCGTCTGCTGGAGACCGATCTTTGGCTGCTGCTAAGGGCGCCATGTCGTCTACCAAGCACACTTCTACTCCCGACACTGCCGCCGCTGCCATGGAGGCTAAGCGCCTCGAGAACAGAGCTGCTGCCAGTGCTCTCAATGGTGCCACCCTTGCTCAC
Source organism: Simplicillium sp. C3G150-2 (assembly GCA_022702485.1). Lineage (NCBI taxonomy): Eukaryota > Fungi > Ascomycota > Sordariomycetes > Hypocreales > Cordycipitaceae > Simplicillium > Simplicillium sp. C3G150-2. The sequence continues at coordinate 2,481,632 of JAJIYY010000001.1, read as the reverse complement.
CGAAATTCCATGATGGCCAAGTCCCCCCCAATTGAGGACGTTGGAGCTGTCCCAGTCACCACCATGACGCGCAACATGTTCACCTCCCACCCACCCGTTAAACCCGAGGTCGATGAGAAGGCCAACAACGAGAGGCTTCACCAAACCGCCGTCGAGATGGCCAGGAAGATGTACCAGCAGCAGCAGAAGATGCTCGATCAGACCAAGGAGGCTCATGGCGAGCAGTCCGACACTCCTTACGCAGGTACTTATCTGAATTTGCAGGATGCCGCCTACAAGCAAGCACACGAACGTCTCGCCAAGCTCCATGATGAGCACCAGCAAAACCGCGAATACCAAGAATACTACGGAAACTCCAAGACCACACCTAAGCGCACATTCTCTCTCGCCGACAAGTTGCGCCGTCGTGCCTCCAGCGATGGTGCTAGCGGCCGTGCTAACAGCACCCGCAATAACCGTCTCAGCCGCCGTGGCCATGACAGCGATGACGATCAGGAGCAATCCAAGAAGATTCGCGAACAAATGTCCATGTTCTCCACCAAACTTTCTCAAGTCGACAAGGAGAAGCGCAGCAAGGATCGTGAGGCTTTGCTTGCCGCTGCCCAGCGCAATGTCAAGGAGCGCCTCCAGGGAATGGACCAGAAGGTCTACAAGGAAACCGGAAAGCGCAACTCGAGCATGCTTACCGACTTCGAGCTCAAGGCCCAGCAAGCCGCCCAATCCCGCTCCGACACCCGAAATGAGAACAAGGGCAAGATTGATATTGGTGGCGGAAAGTTCATGACCCAAGAGGAGATCAATGCCATCGCTGCTAAGCGTCTACAGCCTGTCTTGGACGACATCAACGAGAAGGCCGAGACTGAGCGCGAGCGCATTTTGACTTTGAAGCTGGAGGAGGAAGCTAGGCGCGAGGAGGCTGAGAAGCAAAAGGCTCGCGATCGTGAGGCCAAGGAGCTCAGCAAGCGCCTGAAGGCTGAAGAGAAGCAAGAGGAGAAGGCTAAGAAGGCCAAGGCCAAGGATGAAGCCAAGGCTCTCAAAGAGGAAGAAAAAGCCAAGAAGCTTGAGCAAAAGCAGGAGGAGAAGGCCAAGAAGGATGCCGAGAAGGCTGCTAAGCTTGAAGAGCAGCGAGTCGCCAAGGAGGAGAAGCGCAAGTCCAAGGCCGAAGTCAAGAAGGACTCTTCAGACTTGCCTCCCGCGCTGGCCACGACTGCGCCTGAAGCCGATGCCGACGAGGATAAGGATGAGGTGAAGGCCGAATCCGATGCTGAATCTATCATTGAGGACGACAAGGCTGAGGAGAAGGTCACGCCCAAGCACGAGGACAAGGCGACTAGGGAAGCTTTGACTGGTGAATCTTCTGCCCAGCGTGACGACGATTCGGACTCGGATGCCTCTGCTCTGGCTAGCACGATTGATGAAGATGAAACCAGAGATGTTGCCACGCCTGTTGTTGCCGACACCCACACCGAGCAGTCCGACAGCGTCAAGCGTTCATCAATTGCCAGCTCATCTACGCCCCAGAAGGGCAAGGTCCGAGGATGGCTCAAGAACCGTCTCTCTCGCGGCAAGTCGTTGGCCGAGAAGGACAACAGCGGCGAGAAGACTGAAAAGGCCGACAAGCGACGCAGCATCTTTGGCGGTCTCAAGAAGGACCGCGCCGCCAATGGCAGCGCTGCCAGCATTGAGAACCGATCCTCCAGCATCCGCGACGTTGCCCTGGCTGGCAAGGACGAGGACAAGACCGAGTCTGCTGCTGTCAAGGAAGAGTCCAAGGCGACGGAAGAGCCTGAGAGACCCGATTCTAGCGGTGTCAGCCCTGTGAGCACTCCTGGCGGCGGCGACAACTTTGAAGATGCTCGCCAAAGTCGAAGCCTGGAAGTTCCCAAGGCGGTTGAAGAGGAGGCGGGACGATTGAGCAGCAGCCCTGCGCCGGGATCTCGCTTTAAGGAGGAGATTCAGTAATGAAGTGTGGTGGTAATGACACGGACCAGTATGATACCAGTAAAAGGGAGATGCCGTTTTCTTGGGATATTGAGTTTTGGACTTTTAGACTTTTGGAAAGATTGTTTGTCGTATTCTATTATTCCCTTTTGTTTGGATGAGCCTTTGGTTGTATCGTTATTGGATTGTAATCGTAATAGGCTCTGTCTGCAGTAATACAATCGCATAATCTTCAATATGCTCCTACAATTTACATGATATTTTATCGTGGTATTATCGTGATTTTACGTGGATTCTCTTGTCTCTTCAATGTCAATGCTGAGAGTGTGTCAGTATTACATCACAGGACGTAGAGGTGTAAGTGCTGTATGTGCAAACAGTATTATTACGTCTATCAATTATATATCGTTGTATAAATCAATGGTATCATGTCATGTCATGTCATTTTTTTTAAAAATGTCCAGGCGACGGCCGCCCGTTTCCGTTCCCGTTGGCGTAACCGTTTCCGTTTGCGTATTCGCCATTGGCAACTCCATTGCCGTTATGACCGCGTTCCGCCAACTCCTGCATCTCATGCTTATTGAACCTCTTGTCGTGACTTTTTGTTCTGACTGCAGGAAGTAGATCGAGCAAGAAGGAGACCGCATACGCCGTAAACACAAACGCAATGATCCACTCAAAGACGGCCGCGACGTCGTAATGATGCGTAAACGACGTCGAAGCAAACACCACCGCCAAAAAGAACTCGACGAGGATGAATGTGAGCTTCAACCAGAAAGACGCTCTCAACACGCGGTGCTGGCGATGTTTAATCCCCAGGCGCTGGTATTCCCAACAGATGAAGATGGCGGAGATGAGGTAGCCCGCAATGAAGAGCAGGAGAAAGATGTCGTGCAGCTTGGGGTGTCTGCGCGTGTCGAAGATGGAGAGTAAAATGAGGCCCGCGGTGCCAATGACGGCAAAGACGATGGCGAGGATGTCGAGGACCTTTTCGCCGACGGAGGTGTTGGGGACCAGGCGGCCGTTGTGGCGGAGATAGCGCTCCGCGAGAAAGGACAGGTCGAGGGTGACGGTGGTGACGGCGCTGCCTGCGATAAAAAGGGGTTTAAGTTTTCCGGCGCCGACGTCGCTGATGTAGGCGATGGATTGGCCGGGAGACATGGATGGGTAAAAGGTGCGGTGGGTGTCGATGATCCAGTGCAGGAGGAGGCCGAGGAGGAGGCCGAGCCAGACGGCGCCGGAGAGGATGGGGAGCCACTTTGGACACACATTAGCTACAGATTGACTTTGGGAATGTGCAATTGAGGAGAGAGTAAAACTTACCCAGTAGGAGACGATGCCGCGGAGAGCCATGATGACGATGTTGTTACATGGAGGGGGATGGGGGGGGAGAAGAGGAAGAAGTGGTGGGAGTGAATGTAAATAGTGGTTTTGGTGTTGGTAAACTTGTTTGGTGTTGCGCGCAGCTTGGCTGTGGCTCGGTGGGTACAGCCATGACGTCAAGGACGTGCAATCGAAGATCCGGTTCTGCCGACGATTGGGGCTGTGGAGGAATTGAATTCAATTGAGCAATTGATTGGGTAGTTTAATTGGGTTACATTGAATTGTTGTAAATGGTGCATTTAATTGATGGAGTGAATTTGTTTGGTGGAATTGATTTGAATTGAGTGTATGTAATGTGTATGCGTGCGGACATGTTTACGTGTGTACGTGATGATTGCATTGGATAAAGTTGTGAAGCCAATTGAATAATTAATTCGGTAGTTTTAAATTTTATTTAATTAATTAATTAGTGCATTTTATTAATGGATTGAATCGACTTGTTTCGCAGGTATGCTCATGCTATGCGCATGTTTATGAGTGTGGTGTGGCAAGACTTACACAACATCTTGCAAGTGCAGCTTGCATGTAAACTCATATCAGGTAAATTCGACATAAATGCTTACATTCTAAAATGATTATTGGCATCGTTACGCTAGCCCAAAACTAAATCAACCTCCTTCCACTCCAGGTCACTCTCGCGAAACACTACACCACTCGCTCGCCGATACGCCACGCCATCCTCCCACTCAATCCAAAGCACATTCATCCTCTCCGCTACATTTATCGGCAAATCATACTTCTGTTCTTCTTCCTTCCAAGTCTTCTCATAAGTTTTTGCTCTACACAGCGCCACCAGCTCCACCTCTTTCCCCGGCTGCTCCTCTGGGAACAGTGCAAGCTGTTCATCATTATGCAGATGAAGATATCCGCAATGCTCGCCAGAGGCTGTCCCAAAATGCACGACATTCTTTTCTCTGATGTTGTCCTTGTCAGTTTTCAACGCCAGCACACGCACACTCTTAGTCTTGCAGAAGAGATACGGCCATTGCTCTGGCGTGAATGTCGGCGTCGACGGCTGGATGTCCGCCACTGGAAACGGATAATACCAATCATTGATCACGCTGTCAGGATCACACATTGCCGGGTGCCGGAACACGTAATCCCCGCAACCGTCTGGATACAAAGCCGGCTCGTCTCTAAAGCTTGCTCTGGTGGACATGTCATGGCGTGTCCAACCAGGTGGGAGAGGTTTTGTAAAGACTTTCCGTGAAGCTCTTTCCTCGTACCACGTAGACCTAATCCTGCGTCTTTTCCAAGGCTCATCGGTCGGAGACTGGCCACAATACCACTCTGTAATGGGGAGCGTCTCTTGTATGCGGCTCTCTCTAGGATTGATGCGTGCTGCGTCGGCGTGAACCCCTACGGGACCTTGCCAGCCAATCCATGACCATGATGGCAAATCGCACGGCGCTAGCTTATCTGCAGCTGATCGATCCGATGAGATTCGCCTTTTCAGGTCTGTGTGGTGCCAGTATGGCCTCCATGCCAGACACTGCTCAAAGTACATTTCTGGCAGTCCAAACAAGAAGCCACCAGTGAATGATCGACTCATGATGGATAAAAGACCAGAGATTGCTGGAAGGGCATCTTCTTCAAAAGTGAGATTCATGGTATTATAGCCGCCAATCATATGAAATAATGAGTTCAGGTCTGGAAAGCCTGCGAGGATAACGCGAAGGCGCGGGTCGATGTATTTTTCCGTCTCAGTGTGTAGTTTTAGTTCCTCGTGCCAGACACTGCATTGACACTGCCAGTGGACCTCATTCTGCACGAATATAAGGCTCCTGCTGGGCAGCTTGTGCTCTTGGTATGTCCAGCCTCTGTTGAAGTATCTTTCGCTCCGCAAAGACATGAAGAAGATGCCCGTGTTTCTCACAGAAACCTGCTGCTTCCCAAAGGGGAAGACCTTCTGTTGCATATCTCGGGCACTTGAAATTCCTTGCAGTCCAGGGATTCCCGCTTGAGAGTCTCCATCGGCCGAGACGATCGTGACGAGTGCATTGGAGTATATGGCAGACATGGCTTGCAGCTCTCTCGCAGCATGCTCTTGGTCGTTGTGATCGATACATAACGCATCTACCCAAAGGTAGTGCTCTCCAATCCTATCCGTCAACTGCATCGCATGCCCAATGATCGGGGCCAGATGTTCCTGGACCTCTGGCCGGTCGAGAGCGCCAGGCTCAAAAAGCTCAACTCGAGTAAAGGGCATATCCGTGGTTGACTTCCCGTGCATTCCCCAGGCATAGCTCAGTGCGACATAGTTGCCCTGTACGTCACTACCATGTACAACGCACCTGCGCGGTACGTCAATTAGGAAGTCCGGCTGAGTCTTTGGGATTTTGATCGGGTTCTTGCAAGCTTCCCCATGCGTCGTCAAGCAAGTATTCTTCCATTCCACCACCGTATCCAAGTCGGCCCATTCCGGATTCAAAATGCGGCCCGTGCCCGGGTGCGAGGGATCGTTGTCTTTCTTCACAAGAAGGAGGCTCCAGACCATCCCCAGATGTTTCAACGATTGGATGAGCTCTACCGGACTACCGGCACCCATTTTCGAAAAGCCTACATCAGTAGATTCTCGCTCGGAACCTTCACAATGTGCGACAAATGCTTTCACCAACGGTCCGTGGCCGGGACAGGTAGTGGCGGCGGCATCTTTGAAAGAGCCTAAATTGATAGATTCCTGGCAGTCTGGCTCGACAAACAAGCGCCAGAGTTGGCGGCAAATTTCGCAGTCGTCGTGGGCCATACTGGCTGAACTTTCCATGTTTACTAGAGAGTCAAAAGAATTGAAGACAACAGAAACAGAAGTAAGCTTGGATACAGTCAACAAAGACATATCCTGCCTCGTTCCCGCCTCACTTGCTCAGCCTCCTTTGGAAGGTAGCTTATGCTGACAAGCGTCGATGCTCGCACCATGTTTCAAGTAATTAAATAAATTCGAGTTTTCAATTTTGTATGTATTTTCACTTGCCGTTTTCTCAAATATTTTCCCATTTTCCTTTCATATGGAAATGTGTTGCCGTTTGCTGCCCGCCATGGCCGCACGATAAGATAAGCATCTCCAACTTCACATCGCCTTCACCCCAACTTAACTTCCCCCCTCCATCATTCCTCCTCCTCCCGCTTCATCCTCCACATCACCCTCCCGCTGAGCGAGCGAGCCAACCGCCATCATGGCCCTCTCACCCGCCGTCACAATCACCTCCCCCCTCAAATCCCCTCTCAAATCCCTAACCTCCAACCCGACCTCCTCCAACGGCACGCCGAAACCCACCCCCGCGCCACAACCAACAAGCACACCCTCTCTGCCCCCGACCCTCGACCTGATCGAACAGCTCAACGAAGCCGAGAAACGGAAGTACATCAAGGGAAAAAAACTCGGAGAAGGAACCTACGCCGTCGTCTTCCTCGGCTACCTGCGCTCCGACCCCAACTCCAAAGTCGCCATCAAGAAGATCAAAGTCCAAAAGGAATACACCGAGGGCATGGCCCCCGACGCCGTCCGCGAACTCAAACACCTCCAAGAGCTCTCCCACCCCAACATCATCTCGCTCCACTCCGTCTTCTCCTCCAAGGACCAGAACCTCAACCTCGTCCTGGAGTTTTTACCACTTGGCGATCTGGAGATGCTGATTCGCGATACGGATAACGTGCGGTACGGCGCCGCGGACATCAAGGCGTGGATGGGCATGCTTACGCGCGCGGTGTGGTTCTGCCACGAGAGTTTTGTGCTGCACCGCGATATCAAGCCCAACAATTTGCTCATTGCGGCGGATGGAGAGGTCAAGCTTGCTGATTTCGGTCTTGCGAGAGGGTTTGCCGACCCGCATCAAAATATGACCTCCAACGTCATTACGCGCTGGTATCGCCCTCCCGAGCTCCTCTTTGGCGCAAAACATTACAGCGGCGCAGTGGACATCTGGTCCGTAGGCACAGTCTTTGCCGAACTCGTCATGCGCGCGCCGTACATGCCCGGCAACAACGAACTGGATCAGATCAAGATGATTTGCGAATTCGTCGGCACCCCCAACGACGACAACTGGCCCGGCGTCTCCAAACTTCCAGAATACACCGTCCCCAACCAGACCCCCATCCGCGGCAAGGACTGGTACGAAATGCGTTTCGGCACCATGGGAACCGACGGCATTGATCTCCTCATGAAGACATTGGCGCTGGACCCCAAGAAGCGCATCACTGCGAAGGAAATGCTGCAGCATCGCTGGTGGCATTCAGACCCCAAACCTACGAGGAAGCAGGATCTGCCCAAGAAGGGTGGTGGCGAAGAGAAGATGGGCGCGGACTTGCAAAAGAGACCTGGTCAGGTCGATGAGGATCGGGGCGCCAAGGTTGCGAGGAAGTTGGATTTTGGGCAATAACTACAGACACAATATGCATAGCGAGGAGTTGGTTGCTTTATTTAATTGACAATACATGACTACTGAATATTAAACACATGGTGCATTGTAAATGTGACTTTTTAACTCTGTTCAAGCAAGCATGTTGATGTCACTCCTAATTCATCCCCAGCACATGATGCCTTGTTATATCATTTCCATTTTACTCCGAACGCCATCACCAAGTCACATCACACTGTAAACCGTTTCCAATACACCAGCTACATAACCATTGTCAATCGTCAGATGCATAACACTCTCATTATCTACATAAGCACAGTCATTGATCCCCCGCTACATCAACACACAATCCATCCCATACATAGCCCTCTCCACACTCTTCCTAACCTGATACCAATCCGCCCTCCTCTGCGCATACTCATAAACCTCCTCCGCCCTAAACACGCCCCCAAACCGATCCCCATCCGCAATCACCGTCGCCATCTCCTTGGCATGGCCCGCATCAATGAGGAATATCTGACTCAGTTCCCTCAACGCCTTGAAATACGGCAAGAGATCCGAGTTTCTTAGGGTCCGTATATACTCAAAATACAGATTCATGTCTGCGATGAGCTTGATTGCCCCGTCGGTGGACACGCGCTGCCGCTTGAGATTCTTACAAATTGCAGTGAACAGACGCACGCCTACTTCGCCGTTGAAGACGTCGAGCATGGATTTGTCCGTGGTGCCGACGAGCATGCTTGTGTGGGAAGACACTAACTCGACGATGCGTTTGGCGGTGGCCGTGGGACCAATGTCCATGTCCATGGTGGTGATGGAAGCGGTCTTGTCGAGCTTGGGGGCTGGATTGTAGTCGGTGGGGAGTTGGGTTGTGGCGTTGAGATATTCAACCTCGTCCATGAGGACGTCGATGCCCTTGTTGAGACCCGCAGCGACGGATTCGTCCAGCATTTGCTCGAATTTCTTCTTGGCCATGCCGGAGGGGTCGAGAAAATCGTTCTTGTCGGCGATTTTGGGCGTGACTAGCTGTTGCTCGTAGAAGACGTCAATCATCTGGGAGATGAGGTCGCCGACGTTGACGAGCTCGATGAACATGACGAGGGGTGCTACGCCGGATTGGTCGTGATTGCTGACGTCGCGAGGGTTGTAGTGTGAAAGGTGGTCGACGGCAGTGTCGAAGCCAGACTTGACGTGGCGTTGACCAAGGATGCGTAGGAGGACGACAAACATGCTTGAGCATTGCTCTTTGGCTTCGCCGCCTACTTGGCCGCCGAGGGGGATGAGCAGCGCTGCGCGTCCGAGGCTAACTTTGGCGGCGTGAACCAGAGCCAGAGCTACTTCGATGCTGCAGAGGGATTTGATGCCCTCAAGTTTGGATGCCATTAGGGCCGCTTTCGCCGCGAGTTCGTCCGTGGGTGCCTTTTCGGGGAGGGGAGTGCTGCGGCCACCGAGGCCAGGTGTTTCGGGCCGTGAGGGCATGGGAGTGATGGCGCCAGAACCGTTGGGGTTTGGAGTGCTTGCTTTAGAGGCTGCAAAGGGTGAGCCCATTGGGAAACTGGGCAGGACAGTAACAGGCATCATGACCACTTTCTTGAAAGAACTCAAGAAATCATTCTTCTCGGCAGAGCGGTTGATGTTGGACATGTAGAATGACTCCAGGGACATGTCATCCTCCGAAAGCTTCTTCTCCCATTGGGAAACCTGCTGCTCAGCTTCCTTGGTGAAAAAGTCCAATTCCTCCTGCAGATATAAATCAAAGTGAGGCTCGAAAGTCTTGAGCGTCAACTTCTTTGCCATTTCCAAAATCTTTTCCTTGGACTCCTCAGGCGGCGTGAGGGATCTGTAAAAACGTACAACCTGCTCAAACACACCCGCCACTGCCTTCAAGTAAGCCGCAATGGCTCTATCATGAGACTCATCAAACAGCGGCGTCAAATATTCCATGATGATGTCCTCTCTGATCTTGTCCACCAGTTCCCAGAACACGGGTGCTCCCACGGGGAAGATTCTTTGAATAACAGCCGCCTGGTCATTGACCTTGGCCAAAAGCCTCTCAAAGAATATACGCGATGGATCCAAAGACACATCATCTTTGGTGGGCGCCTGACTCAAGCAATCCGCAGGATTAAACGCCAGCTCGCGATCACTCAAGATCGGATGCTTCTGAATAAACAGGGAAATACCCGTCGTAGCACCATTCAGATAGTACAAGACATGCGCATACCTTTTCATCCGCCCATCGACGTCCCAAAACTCATAACCCTGTTCAAACTCGCGCACCACGGCGCTTTCAAAAATTCCCATCATGGAGCTCAGCTTAGCCTCGCGAGCATTACACCCCGACGACCAATCACTGCCCGCAAAGCGCTTCAAATTCGCCAACATCTGCGCCTGGCTCTCCGGTTCCCGAAACGCCTTGAACACAATCGGATCCGCATGGCTTTTCGCTCTGGCAATGTCAAAGTAAAACGGAGCCAACGCACCATAAATCTTGCCGTATTCCTGTCGGGCCCCGCCCCTAATGCTCTTCACATTCTTAAACACCTCGAGGTACGCATTCGTGTCCTTGTCCGCCGAATGAGCACCAACTGTCATGGTCTCAAAGCCATCACGCAGCTCCGAGACAGCTCTCTTGCGGCGCTGTTCTTCTTCCGTGGAGGCATCGAAGAGTGTCGTGGCGCCTGGGGTCTTGTTCGCTCCATTGGCAGCGGCTTGTTGTTCTCGTCTGCGTCGAACGGCTTCTTCGAATCGGCGGCGTGCTTCCTGCTCGTTCCAGCAGCCCATGCTTTTCAGGCGGGAGACCCATCTGGTGTCGTCGTAGACCATCTCCTGCATGCGTCGGGAGGTTCGAGCGACTCGTATTTGGTCTGCGACGGGGAGGTAGTCGAGAAGAGCTACAAGGAGTTCTGCCTACATTAATTTCTCTATCTGTGAGATCAATCTAGGAAGATACATACCAGCTGGGAGCTTAGATTTGTTGTCGAGCATCTCGGTGGCCTGCAAGGCGCTGAGGATGCTGCGACCCCTCAAGGGGCCGTCGTGGATGCTCATGGTGGTGGGAGTGGGGGAGTATATGATTCTAAATCATTGAGTTTATTGGCTTGTATATTTATGGTAAAATCATCGCTTGCTGGAGTTGCTGGAATGGTGCAGGTGCATGAAACAAATGGCGGAATGAAGGAGTGAAGGTGTTGATGCGAGGTTGAAGATGGAGCAGCCCCGTTCGTCACTGAATATCCCCGCAGCCTTCCTCAGCCAGTCAGCCAGCCAACATGGCCTCCAGACCACGAACACCCACTAACAAAAAAGAAGAACAAAACAAGAACAAAATAGCAGAACAATTATCTAATTTATTTGCCAGACTTTCTCCCAAACACTCTGCAAAAATAATTAAATCACTGCGGATATTTGTTCACCCTGTGGACAGCAGAACACCACATCAAACAGTATAATCTGAGCATCATCTAAATAAATATAAAATGTCTAGACACTCATGCAATCATCCAATCATCCAACAAAACATATATATACCATCCCAATCTAATCCAGTCCAATCCCATGACAAAAACCGCTATGCCCTACTCCAAGAACGTAAACAAATGCGTGTGAAGCACATTCATCGCCCTGCTCGCATCCTTGGCATCAATAACGCAAGAGATGTTGATTTCACTGGCGCCTGTTACAGTTAGCTTCCTCACTTTTCATCTTCATTTTGGGACTCCGAGTAACGTACCCTGAGAAATCATCTCCAAGTTAACATTATGCTCTCCCAGCGTCGAAAACATCTTGCCCGCCACGCCCACCATGTTCTTCATCTCCGCGCCCACCAGACTCAAAATCGCCATATCACTCAACACACTAACATCCCCACACTCCTCCAGACTCTTCTTCGTGCTCGCAAACGCTTCCACGCGCGTACTCGCCGAATGAATCGCCAGACTCACATGCACCTCCGACGTGGAGATCAAATCCACCGAGATCGAGTTCCGATCCAGGATGGAAAACACGCGCGCAAAAAACCCGTGCGAAATCGACCGCTTGTTCGAATGCACATTAATCACGCTGATGTTGTCCTTGATCGTCACCGCCGTGGGGCGCTTGGGTGCCTTCATCGTCTCGCCGTCCATGACCGTCACTGTGCGGCGGAGCTGGTGGGACGCCGACAGGATCGGGTCCGGGATCACGATTGTGCCTTGCCCGCGGGGGTTCTTGACGTTCTTGATGCGGATGGGGATCGGGGGCTGCGCGTAGATGACTTGGTCCATGGTGAGATGATGAATAACTTCAGAGCCGTAAAAGGTCAGTTCAGCGGCTTCGGAGGGCGTGATGGATGCTAGGAGGCGGGCGGTGGGAACTTTGGAGGGGTCGGCGGTGAAGATGCCGTCGACTTCTTTCCATACTTGGAGTTCTTCGGCGTTGAGGCCCACGGCGCACAGGGCGGCGCAGAGATCTGTGTAGCCGCGGCCGACGTCGCCGTCGATAAGACTGCCGGGGACGTTGCCGAAGAAGCCCGTCACGACGGGGATGCGGTCTTCGCAGGCCAAGAGTTTCTTGCGGAAGGTTGCGACGGCGGATTTGTAAAACGCGGCATCAAGCACCGTGTTGGCTTCTGGGTGCAATACGTCGCAGAGATCAACATATTCTGCTTGTACGCCCTACTACTGTCAGCACTTGCTCTTGTCAAAGTATCATGAATGAAAGAGGTGCGCGGAAGAGGTAAATGAGACAGTTGAATGAAGTAGGTGAGTAGAGAGGGGAGCAAAAGGTGAGCAAAAGAGGACCTACCACATCCTGCAACAGCGTCGTCATGGTCCAACAGCTCAGCTTCTCACCAAAACTGATAACCCTATCCTTTGAACGGGCATTCACCTCGAGGTTAAACCGTTTCGTCGCAATCACATAATCCACCAGCTCCTGACACTCAGTGTTGATATGGTTGATGAGTTTCTGTTTTAATGACGGGTCCTGGATGTGTGCCTCCGCCGCGAACGTGTGATCATTGTTGATGTCCAAGATGAGGCCGCGCGCCTGCTCAATGAGTTCGTTTTGCGTCTCCTCCGAGTCAATGGCAGCCACTATGGCCTTTAACTTTGTGTATACCCCAAGAAGACTGATCATTAGCCACAATCTCTTAAATATGAGAAGCCACAGCCGTTCAGTCATGCCTCTCATAATTCCTCTCAACTGAGACTTACCGACTGGTGGTGCCCTCTGCCTTTTTGCCCGTACTTCTCGCCGAACACACCACGACGACTCTATTCTCCGACAAGCTTGCCCTGTATTACCATTAGCTCTACTCCTAACCCCCAACAATCTCCTCAGCTGTCTTACTTGACAATATCATTGGCAATCTACACTCGTTAGCAAACCGTTCCCTCCGTTCAAACTCTGCCAAAAACTCACCTTTGCCGGAAACTTTCCCACACTCGTGCCCCCAAACTTCTGCACCACCCAGCCCAAACTGGGCGAATTGCAGTACGTCGAACTGCCCATTGCGGCTGCTGTCGTGACCGGTCGAGGGTCTTGTGTCTGACCTCGGATATGTCTCAATGCGAATGCTGGAGCATAAAACACGCAGCAATGCACCTGCGTCTCAGATCCCAACTCAATTAACTGTCCCTTTGTCTGAAGAAGAAAAAGACAAATTCAATCCAATCCAATGAAAATGAAATGCAATGATGAATATAGTGTAAAGTGAATGATGGTTGTTGCTCAAAAGCCTGAAAGAAAAAAATTGATCCACCATGAAAAATATCGGGTCGCCGGAGCCGGAGCGTCGATTTCGACTCAGAGCCGCAAAAAGAGTCACTGCCTCTTGATGGATGATGACACGATCCCTGCCATCAACTAAATTAATTAATTTTTCCGATCCTCACCAAATACTCCGGCTTACCTAGATGAGAAATTAGAAACCACTCGTATATTTTTATTATTTTTCTGCTGCCCTCAATTCCATCTCCCCTCACCACTCATGGACGTTACTGATACCAGTGCCATGGCCGCCGCCCGACACGGTTTAGCGCAATGTCGCAATGGGCAAATGAGCCGTCCATCAAATCCAATCCATTGCAATCCCTCAACCCATCAACTGTACATACCTGATTCTTGTCCTGGAATCCACCACTCCACTGACCTGACCTGACCTTTATCTGCCGCTTACCTTGAATCTGTATCTGCTGTATATCTGTGGCTGCCCGATCTAGCCCAACATATGCACTGCTATACCAGCAAATGCCTCAATACACGCATATGTTTAAGCTTACTCTCTCCAATCCTTCATGCGGCTCTACTCCTTCTTATACATCTCTCCGCTAGTCTAGAACCATATCTCCCTCACCTCGCTCCATCTCACATGTGAACCCGCCCATGCACCCTCCAACTGCATGTACCTACATGGGAGTTGCCATTCTACCATTATAGCCTATACACCACACACAGACCTATAACAGCACTACTTGCACCAATTCCCGACATCTTCCGCACATCTTGTCTCACTCCTTTCATCCATTCATTCACTTACTCAGACTGTTCCTGGGGTCTAACACGACGAAATAAGCGCCTTGTGACGTCTCCGCTCTGCGTTACATTGCATACAAACATGCCCGTAGCGCATCAGCTTACTCTACACTCAGCACTACCACAAAGCACGTCCAATGTCTTGCACACTCACTCCTCATCATCAGCATCATCATCATCATCATCATCATCATCATCAGTCAACCACGTCTCATTACACTAAAAAAAATTATGTCAAAACATAAACAGTCGAAGATGGAACTCAAAATCGTCTCCATATCTCCCTCTCAACTCCTCTCTCTCTCCCTCCCTTGTCCTCATCCTCTGCCTCTCTCTCGCTTTCCAAGACACTAACCCAAGAAACAAAAACAAATATGCATTTGTGCAACTCCCAGTCCATATCATATAACAAGAAAAATGCGTGTTTACTGTTCGTCTCGTCGTTTCCAAAGTCCCTTTTCCCTCCCCGCCATATAAAGTAAAACGAAAATAAATAACGGCCTTTGTTCGCTCCTCTCCTGCCGTGAGAAACCAGGGTATACAGCCGTCCAGATCCAACCAACCGTCCAGCCAAAAACAAAACCACAAAACGCCACATCTCTGCCTGTTTCCTGCCGAGATGTACATCCATACGCCATTACAAATAGTAGATTACACCGTTGCCGTTGTCGCTGCCACCTCTCAGTGCACACACGCGCACACGCTTTACGCCGACAGCTCTGTGCCGGTCATCATCGCAGGCGTCTCAGATCCCGCAAATGTGTACTTGTCCATGGGGAAGTCTTCTTCGGGAGTGCGAATGCCGATCCCGCTATCATCGTGCGCATCTCCCGCCACTGATCCCTGGTCGTTGCTGTTGCTCTTGCTCGGTGGGGGAAATGGCGCGCGTCCCGGTTGAGATGGTGCTACATGTGAGAGGTTCAAGTCTTCACTGGCGCTGCTGTACCGCGAGTTCTGGCGGCTGGCCTCCTTGCCAGCCTCTTCAGCGTTTGGGTCGGCAGCTAATACCGGAGGGCTGCTCGTCTTCTTCAAGAAGCCTCCTTGCTCGGCCAGGAAGCAAACCATCTCATCAACCCACGTCTTTGTCACCCACCATGACCCAAAGCTCTTGCCTTGGGACAGAGTGAGGTCGCGCATCACCGAAGTTCCGACGCGCTCTACACACCAGACAATATCCGCATGAGAAGCGTATGAGAACTTGGTCTGCAATGATCGCAAGAACGCAACCCAGCGATCCAAAACGTTCTCACCAGTTGCAGATCCTGCAGGCTGGGCCTCAAGAGGCTTGGGGTTGCGAGTCGCAAGGTCACCGTAGATGGTAACCACTTCCAGCTCCCATGGAACGTTGACGGGGTCAAGGAGATCTCTCATCTCAGTGAGGAGCAGGTCGACCACATCATCCATGCCTCTCGTCGGTACGCATTCGGCAACCTTGCGCGCACGGATCATGGTAATCCAATCCAAGTACATCTGGTCTCGGTTGGCAGGGTTAGACAACATGTTGGCGGCAGCGTGGGCCGTCAAGTTGACGCGAAGAGCGCGGTCCAAAAGAGCTGCGAAGATGGCGGCGGGTGCTTCCTTGGCAGTGATGACGTGCTGCGGTTGTCCTTCAAAGGACTCGCGGACGTGTGATACGAGCTTCTCGGAGATGCTGCGCAGCGTGTCCAGAACTGGCTTGGGTACGACTTGGAGAGTGAGGCCGGAAATGATGCGCATCATGCGTTGATACAGCACCAAATCGCATCCCTCAATCCACGGAGCCAGCGCAGCATTGCCAAAGAGCTTCTGAACTGGCATGGTAAGAGTTCCTTGGAAGGAGGTGTAAAGATGGAAGAAGGTCTTCTCTCTGCAGTATCGAATACACTCGACTAATGATGTGCAGTGAGAGCGGTATAGAGCCGACAGAGACTTGGCGGCGTCAGGGTCAGTTCCCTTGGGGAGGTAAGCTTCGATAGATGGAAGCGCGAGGACCTCGGACTGCTCAATGTCGTCCTCAGTCAGTGGGGTGAAGGCGAGCTCAAGCGGCGTCTTTGTTGATGTGGACTGGATGTTATCAATGTCCGCTACAACAGGCTGGTTGTAGAAACTGTGCATTCTGCCCGAGTTTGTTGTGGTCTCAGGCTTTTGAGCACCGCTGGCGGGCTGTGGGGATTCTTGACCATTTCTCGAGTCCTTTGCAGGCTGGCCAGTAGCGCTGAGGCTTTGTGAGAAGCTCTTCTCAGAGAGAGCTCGTGGAGGGTTGGGAGCTTGGACCAGCTCAGGCTGGTCATCAACAAGAGCGAAGTTGACATAGTGGTACTTGGACTCGCCACGAACACCAAGACGTCGAGTCTTGAGTCCGGGGAAGAGTACTCGAACAAGCTTTCCGAAGCTAGCAGGGTTCAAAACAGTGATCCTCTCCGTGGCGCAACGCGAGGCGTAGTTGGCGTAGACTCGGCCACGAGGGACAGAGCCCTTGCCCTTAGAGCAGACAGAGTTGATCCAGAGCATGGCAAATACTTGGCGAGTGCGCTCCGAGTTGGGGCCACGCTCGTTTCCGTGCAATTCACCAGCCACGTCTTGCAGATTGCGGTGTCTGTTGGAGCTGAAGAGCTGTCTCATCTCCAATTCATTGTTGGCGCTGGATCTAGCGGGCTTAGAGGCACCAAGGTTGAGTGAGTCTCCTTCCTCGTTGTCGTCACGGTCCAGCATTTGGCTATCGCCCTCGGTGAAGCTAGCATTGGCGCCAAACTGATCTGCGGGCAAGGGGTGCCGCGACATGGCATGTTGCTGTTGCTGGTATTGCATATGATGGCCCATGGGAGCTCCCATGCCGCCGTCCATGCCGAAATCATGGTTGGCGGACTGCATATGGCCAGCAGCCTGCAGGATCATATCCTCTGGAGAGAGTTGAGGGGCCTGTCCCATGTCCTTTCCGTGGGGGTGGCCGTTGTGCATCCATTGGCCAGCGTACATGCCAGAGGCATCAGCGAATCCCGAGTTATCCATGGTGGGTTGAGTGTTTGCGCTGTGGATGGAAGCTGTAGAAGCGCGAGACTGAGGCCGCTTCCTCGACTTGGCGGCCGTGTGCGCCGCTGCTGAATCTAAACAAAGGAACCAAAACAGTCAGAGAAGTGTCGCCAAAAAATTACGAGCAGCGATTGTATTTGAATTTGCTGCAGCAAATATGTGCAGAGTCAAAGACTTACCCTGATCCATGTCGGAGAAAAATGATGCTATGTTGTTGTGGCTGTTGGAGGTGCTACGGGCGGACAATAAACATTGGCTGGTTTCGGGTTTGTTTTTCTCAGCGGAACAACAAGGTTTGGCGACGGGTTAGAAAGAACAGAAACAGGGCCAGGACCAACGAAAAACACCGAGACAGAAAAAAAAGAAGATGTCGCCGGGCTCTTGCTGAGGACTCGCAGGGTTGCAGCGACTGATCTCTGGGCGCGCGGGCTGGGGTTGGTTAGTATCGTCGACTTGCAGCTGTTGTTGTGGTTGTTTTCCTGTTGCGAGGCCAACGACAACAGAGGAGGAAATGGCTGGAAGTGGGGGGAAAAACATTGGGCGGTTTTGGGTGGCATTAGGTAAGCACGCGCGCCAGGCAAATTAAGAAATTCCTCGTCGAGGCTCCCACACTGTACTTCCACACTGTACCGCCACACCCAACTAGAGGGGAGGAGCACAGTATGTTTACTTTTGCAGCGGGCCCATCACAACAAATCTTGGTGAAGCTTGGAGCTCCATCCACTAACTGCAACAGTAAACAACGCCCAACTACTCTGAGTGTTTTGTGATGAATCTGATTTTATTCTCGCCCACTGCGCATTTTAAAAATGGCAAAAAATATGCATCCGTCTCTAGTCGTCATTCCCTCTGCCTCTAATTTTTTATGGCCCTAAGCAAGCTCTGTTGATATTTTAATTCCCACCTCTCCGTATCTCATCTTCACTCTTTGACTCTTCTACAGCGCAGAACAGGACAGCACAGTACAGCCGCGGCAGACCCGCCGTGGCGTCACAGCCAGAGCTCTTCCAGCTGTCTTGTGCCTAGGCAGCTCCTTGAGAACAGTGATCGTATCGTAATTGTTAGCACCGCTTGTAGCTTTTCATCTCAGATACCCACCCTCCCTGCGAGGGGCACCACCATTTTGCACCATTGACCAGGTTCTTCCCCCTGCAGCAGTACCCGCTCATTAGCAGTGATTAGCACCAACCGGGAGCTGTTCCCAGTGGCTTTCCCCTCCCTGATTGCTTGCTGCTTGCTCCGTAGCACGCTAGTTATTGCTAGTTACTTGTAGGTGTGCTTGCATTGCCCGCTGCAAAGGATTTGCGCACACGTCAGTCCCCATTTGCTCCCCATCTGCTCCATTTCCTTCGTCATTCTTCCAAACCCAATACTCCAAGCCACCTACGCTGATCCAAAACCAACGTGCTTTGCTCTGCGGCCTTTTGATCCTGTTTCCATCCTTTTTTGCTTCATCATCACAACTGTCCAAATCTTGGCCTCTTACCATCAACCAACCCCCCAAATCCAATTCTCCGACTGCTCTCACTGCAGCTAGCTTAGCTTGTGACAGTCCCTTTTTTTCCAACTTTGCGACCGCGTATCCCGATCAATCCGTCGCATTCAACATGTCTTCCGCACAGGCAAAGGCGCAGGACTACCTCAGCACTCTTGACCGAGAGGTTCGTCAACCTTTTTGAAGCTTCACTCACTTCTGGACAAAACTAACCGCTCTCCTACAGCTGGCCAAGTACCCCGCCCTGAACAACCTCGAGAGAAGCGCTGGTGTCCCCAAGGCCTACGCCGTCATCGGTCTTGCTGCCCTCTACTTCTTCCTCATCATCTTCAACCTCGGTGGTCAGCTCTTGACCAACTTGGCTGGCTTCGTCATCCCCGGATACTACTCCCTCGGTGCCCTGTTCACCGAGAACAAGGACGATGACACTCAGTGGTTGACTGTACGTAGTCCTTGCGCTCAAAAGCTCCGAAACCATGCATCTGCTAACTCACGCGACAGTACTGGGTCGTCTTCTCTTTCTTCACCGTCATTGAGAGCTTCGTCAACATTGTCTACTGGTTCCCCTTTTACTTTGTTTTCAAGTTTGTCTTCCTCCTGTGGCTCTCTCTCCCCATGTTCCGGTAAGTTCCTCCTCTCGGCCCCCAAGGCTGTCCAGCAACTAATCAATTCAGTGGTGCCGATATCATCTTCCGCTCTTTCCTCGCCCCTACGCTGAGCAAGTACTTCAAGTCCGGCTCCACCTCGTCCAACTTGCGCTCCAAGGGCGATGCCGTCGACAAGTCCGATTAAGCAACATAATGCAACATGTATATTGCTCAGTCGCAAACGACAATAGCATGACCCGGCACCTTTGGGCTCATGTTACGAATGGTATGCCTTTATGAGAATTGGAAATTACAAAAAACGGACCTGTGGTTGCATTAGCGCGTGCGCCACTCAGGATGGAACGATGGGATGTTTGCGTTACTGCTATTATGTTTTCAGGTCTTATGATGGAAGCTTGTACGTGGTAACGATTTGTAGCGCCTCTGATGGCAGTCTTTGACTGCATCGGGGGCTTGAATGAAAAGTGTGGGTTTTGTATCTGTATTACGAGTTGTTTTGCATCATTGTCACATGGACATGCGCAGGATGTCGTGTAGCGCCAATCCAGACAGCTTTAACAATGTATTATTTTGGTCTAGTTATTTCAAGCATCCACACAGAATTAAAGAGTTCAATGGAGTGAAGCGCTTGTCACAAAAAGAAAAAACACTCCTTTGCAGACATGGTGTCCTTTCAGTCTCGCAGCAAAAGGTGGTGTTGGCTGTGCCCGAGCCTGTCTCCCTCCTGCAGCTGCTCCTGCGCTGGGGCTGTGTCAGGTCCGTCCGGGTCCACGTAGCTCCAGCTAGCGCCAACAGCAC
The DNA here is from genome assembly GCA_022702485.1 of Simplicillium sp. C3G150-2. Classification (NCBI taxonomy): domain Eukaryota; kingdom Fungi; phylum Ascomycota; class Sordariomycetes; order Hypocreales; family Cordycipitaceae; genus Simplicillium; species Simplicillium sp. C3G150-2. The sequence goes on along the minus strand of JAJIYY010000001.1, from coordinate 2,461,527 downwards.
CCTGTCCCTGTCGCTGGGCCCAGGTCACGAAACGGCTCTGTTGCAACATGCTTTAAGGGCCCCAACACCCGCGAAAATACCCGGTCTGTCTCAAAGCTCTGGCCGCTGCAGCTGCGTCTTCCAGAAAAAACCATGATAGTCTGATTTCGAGTGTCGAGCCCCTCCATCGACAGGATTCTCAACAAACACGACTCTCTCCAAAAAGGGGCCTTTTGCTTTTCCGCAGCCTCGATCGAAACGCAGACGAATATCCCCAAACTACACGTTGCGCCGACAAATATCACAGACTCCACGTTGCGCCGATGAAATAATCGTCCCAGGATGCCTTTAAATCCCTTCCAACCGCGGCGGGCGGCCTCTGTGGCCGGGTCGTTGTTGGTTTCTACCATTTGCGTGCCGTTGCTGTCTCCTCAGCTGGTCTGGGCTACTGATGTGCCTCTCGAGGGACAGCTGGGCCTGTATGAGGACAGTTTGGGCTTGGTTGGCGATTTATCGTATGAACCTGCCTTTTCAGCCTTTGATCGAAGCATCATTGGTCGACAGGATGGTGCGCCGACTACGTTGGAGAATAATCAGCCGAAGAAGTGGAATTTGCAGCCTGGTGCTGCACCGCAATGTTACAAGATTTCCAAGGATACCATCTTCCAACGACGAAGCCTCGGTTCCGACGAAGACCTGTCGACGATACTGCCGCGAGACGATAAAGAACGAACCGTTTATATTTCTGCCAATACCTGTCTTCAACCAAAATACACAGGGAAGGACATGTCGAAGTCGGCACCGCCCCAATTGACACTATATTTTACAAATGCCACAGACGCCAGTTGTCCGGACGCATCGACGAAAGGATCGGATGTCACAAAGCTGGAGTTTGACCAAGGTGCAGTCATGCATTCGGCGAACGTCACTGGCGACGTCTACATTTCGATTGTCAGATCAGACGCGCCAAAGGGCTTTGATTCAGAAGGCATCTACAACTTTGAAGTAGCCTTCTCAATAGACGACTATTATCACCGATACGAAAAGACATATTCAGAGCTCGTGTGGCTGGATAGCGACTCAAACTCGGCGCTTCTGTCTAGTCAAGACTTGACGGACGATAAGAACGACACGAAGCGAATTCTGCAGCGAGAAATGCCGTTTGAGCTGTATATTTACCGCAACGATAGCGCGTGGATGCACAGTCTTCGCCATTCTGCCTGCGGCCTGTCGCTCAACGCCAATATCTCAGCCAAGCAGCTGGAGAATGGCAAGTGGAACGATGATGTGCGGACAAAGATGACTACCAACGGACCGAGCGGCTTGCCTAAACAGCAATTCTATGTCCCAGGACTGGGCTCAAACCTGAATTACTCTGCAATTATAGTCAGCCATTCGAATATCAGCGACTTGGCTGTTAGAGCAGACTCAAAAACGGATATTGGAAAGGGTGGCAGGACGTTTGCTGGAATAGACTTTTCAACGTTATCAGGTGAGTAAAACGCGCGTCTGGCGAAAAGGCGTTGAGACTAATTTTAAAGGCACCAACTGCCACATTATAACAGACTTGGAGTTCTGCGACGAAATTCAGTACGCAGTCCCCGGAAACGGCAAACAATTCAACAGCACGGAACTAGCCAAAAAGTACGACGCGTACGCCAAAAAGATGTACGAGAGCTTCGAAAAGGTCATGATGCAAATCCAGTGCGAAACGACATCCACACAAAAATACTCGCTCGTTCGAAACTGCGAAGATTGCGCGCAAGCCTATAAAAGATGGCTTTGCACCGTCACCATGCCTCGCTGCGAAGACATTATGAGCCTCAACCCCCACGCCATTATGCGCAACATTGGCCAGGCGTTCCCTAACGGCACCAAGCTACCGGACAAAATGGCGGCTGAGCTTTCTTGGAATCCAGCCCTCAATAAATCGCGCAATAAGTTCATTGACACGGATATCAAGCCCGGGCCGTACAAGGAGATTTTGCCTTGTGACGATGTGTGCTACGATGTTGTGCAGAGTTGTCCAGCGGCTATTGGGTTTCAATGTCCAAGACCGGAAATGACGGGGTTTAACACGAGTTATGGCGTGTATGACGATGAGAACAATGATTTGACGTGTAATTTTGCGGGAGAGGCGCGAACGCGTATATCGGGTGGTAGTGTGGTGTCGGCGAGCGTGGTTATGGCTTTGGTGCCGATGTATTTGATGCTGTTGATTTAGTGTAGATTTGATAATTAGCAAGCGTGCATTTCACTTCGTCCGCTGTAATCCCCATGATAGTATTCGTGATGGTGACTTGATTAAATTTTTACATATTTGTTACAGTAGTGTACATGTGTTTTGAGAGGTATCATTTCTTCTCCTTTCGTTTCGACTCATACTCATTCACAGTCTTTTCCAAATCCCGTATCTCAGCTACGCGTCCAACGTCAGTGGGAGTCGGAAATGAGTGAGGGTTGGGGGGGTGATTACCATCAGTTTGGGCACGGTTCTCATCGGCTTCGAGTTTAAGCCAGCTCCAGTAGACGACTTGGTAGGTGAAGACGGCTGTGAGGATGACTTTGAAGACGGGGCGGGTGAAGGTTTTGTAGAACTGAGTCTGGCAGAGTCAGAGGGGTAAAGGATGAGAACAGAGGGGCAGATGATGGGAGTGAATGGACGGAACTTACGGTTGGGTTGGAGGGTTTGGTCGTGGAGTAGGGGCGGGTTAGGCGTAGGGCCTGCAGGGGACGGAGGCGGGATATCATGGTGAGGTGGTGGTGGTGATGGAGGAGGGAGGTTTGAAAAATGGGAGGATACCCTGTATCATATATGATATTTTTTGGGAGGGACTTGACAGCACCACATACAGTATATTAATATTTTTGAAATAATTATAATACTCTGGTGATGTTTTTTAGTTGTTCTATTTACTTGTTGTATTTTATTTTCTATATTGTAATTACTTCGTTGTAGGGATGCTATTGCAGTGTATGGAGTTGAGGTGTTCATGATGATGAAATGAGAATCGAATGCAAAAAATCACAGCCACGTAAATAAATTCATATGACATCATAAATATAGTCTGCTGATGTTGGGTATCCGTGTCAATTATTTTTACAATTTATTTCAAATTAACACCATGGGTATGTCTAACTGATGCCTATGTGCTATGTGGTAGTCCCTGGGCGATCGTGGAGCGCGCCACGTTTCCCGTGCCTGCAGATGGCGACCCACGCGCCGCGGCAGTCCCCTGCTGTCGCACTACCACTCAGCTAGACGACACATGTCCCCTACGGCGCAACATTGCATTACCGTTACCATACATTACTCCAAACCACATCACCATCCCATCAGGACACGCGACAACAGAATCTTCGACATTCTTCTGCACACATCTTTCCCCGTCACAATTGATACCGAGTTACTTTAAAAACACCAAAATTCACAATGGTATGTCACTGCTCCTCAACCTCCAACACAGGACACGGTAGTAATGTCTAGAAAGGCCCAAACTCTCGAACAACGACGCCGAAACGCAAAGTTCCTCAAGGAACAAGAGGCCAAGATGGGCAAGTCTGAGGATCAGATCAAGAGTCGTCAAAAGGGGCCTGCCCCAAAAGTGCCTGTGTCGCCATTCTGGATTAGTATGTCACTGCTACAAATGCGCACGAGACATTGATTTATGCTGCACGGGACATTGGTCTGCGCTGCGCGGGATAATGTTATATGCTGTGCTGCAATGCGCAATTCTATGCTGGATAGTGCTAACGTCTATAGTTCTTCTCGGGTTCGTCGTGTTCGGTGGTCTCTTCTTCGAAGTGCTGGCGCGTTGGTTGGGACAATAATCGATCGATATAAGGAGGGGGTTGGAATCTTTTGTGCATTATTTTCTTTGCAGTTCAACATTGGCGAATATAATTGGTGTTTTTCTTTTGAGCGTCCTACGAATGCGGTTCTGGCCTTTGGTATCCTGTGTGGTGTCCATATTTGGCTCAGCGCATGCGGATAATAATCGACGAACGGTTATATCACTCGACACATTACGAACCGAGTATAAAATGAAACGTTCATGCGGTTATGGTATAATGTGTTTGTGGTGTGGTGCTGCATTCACTTCAAGCCGCGCGAGGCGGTGCCTGGGCCAACGACATTCAGCTCAGGCACAAGCAGCTACTGCACACCCGTCCACCACCAGCTCTCCAGTAACACTAACCATAGCCTCAAGTGCGCATGAAAAATTAAATCAACTCGCCGAATCGAGTATAAATGCAAAAACATGACGCGAAGAGAGCTCAACCACTCTTGCCTACTGTGTGCTGGTAGGATACTTCGCTCACACTGGACGGACCAAACCGTCTGGCAGTCAGATTATCGAATAAGTGAGTCGTCAAATCTTAACCGACACTACCAAAAACTAAGAATACGAGTCTACCGCAACAACACCGGCACCTTTGTCAGTGGTATCGGATGCGCCTTGAGCCAGAAGCCCTGGCAACCACCAAAAGACCCCCAGCTGCGCTACAATGACAAAAAAGAGCCCGACGAGCTCTTGGACGTCCCGTTAATGGACGAACGAGCTGTGGACGGCGCGCACGGCTTTGTCATCCACAGCGCCTGCTGGGATATCTTAACCAAGGCAAGTCAACCAGGCGAACTCTCTCTCGAGCGGCTCTTGTCGGTGTGCGAGTCGCTTCCGCTCCTCTCGAGCTCCGGCAAACTTCACTGGGGCCACGACTGTGAGGGAGCAACAGCATTCAACACCGATTACACATATCCATGGACGGATATATTCTCAGCTCACCGTACCCGAGAAGACGAAACGGAGCCAAGGGAGTCCGCAGTTGATCGCGACAGCATATATGACAATCCCTGTACTGGGTTTGACGTCAAATCGCTGTTTTCAGGCGACGTTCATCTCCCAGAACCTGCCAAACAACTGAGAGAATCTACAGATTGCTTCTCCAGGCTTCCATGGGAGGTGTGCGAGATGATTGCGGTTAAGTTGTCGACGCAGGATGCGTTGAAGCTACGACTGGTATCTCGGACTTTCTTCCCCTTGTTTAATAGTGTTACGTTCTGGCTGTCTCGGTTTGACGCTGATGGAGAACGTGGCCATTTGTTTGAAGTGTTGAGAGGCCGGGATGCTTACCATCTGGACGAGCTGTTGCGGGTATATTGTCTCTCGAACGATTGTGCTGCGCTTGACGGGATGCGTAACCGGAAACGCGTGTGGAAGCTTGCTCGGTGGATACTGCGACTCCTTGGGCCTTTTGTTGTGCGGGGTGTTGCTGAGGTGAGTAATGCTGTGTCTGAGGCTGGTTGGATGAGGGTGAGTGGGCTTGAACAGCCATGGATGCCCCAAGAAGAATGGGTGAAATTCGATAAAGGTTGTAGATCAATGGTGACGTATGAACTGGATCTGTCGAGGGGAATTACGCAGATCGGGATTGCGACAGTTGATGCTGGGATTTCAAACGTCACGGGGATCAACATAGTTGGAAGAGATGGAGGAAATGTGCAAATGGTGGGATATGGGTTTGAGAACCAGGCGGTTATTGAAGCAGAAGAACTTTATGGATTTCGTGCAGCGGTGGGAGTTGGAGGAGTAAGGGCTTTGCAGGTCGTGAGAGAAGGAGGAGAGGTTTCGAGATGGATTGGCAGACCGGATGAGATGCCGCAGACTCATCGTTTGGTTGCCGATAGACCTATTACAGGGTTGAGGGTTTCTTTTGATGTGAGCTGAGGCGAGGCGAAGCTCATGACATTTTCGGACTGACATTGTATAGGGATACAAGATAACCGCCCTTGCGGTTCGTATCACGCAGCCAGAGAGCGATCAAGTCAATCCACCAAGCGATATCCGGCACACTGCTCTATGGTACCCATCCGTGCCATGTACAAACCTAAACCTCAACACAAACTCCTTCACAGGAAATGGCGTCGTCCCGTGTAACTCCTACAACGCCTTTTCCTGGCTCCATTTCGGAGGCGAAGCAGGCAACGCCCTCTCTCACATCGGAGGCATCAACGCATCCAGAGGCATCCCGCTGGGGCTTGAAGTCGTTTACCGCCAAGACCAAGGATGGGAAGGGCATTACTGGGACCAGTTGGGCTACTTTGGCGACTGGCACTCAATCGACAAGTTTACGATTGATAGTGCGGGCGGGGAGCGAATTGTCGAGGTTTGGGCTGGGATGCGCGGGGTGTCTGGAGTTGGAGTTGGGGCCTTTATGGTGAGTTTTTATTGTTTGCTGTGCTTGACGTGAATTTAGCTGTGTCTAAGTTGAATGGTTCCCTGTATTGATGTGAGATGGTTATGTTGACGTGTATGGTAGCTCAAGACGAATCGAGGGCAGCAGATCACGGTTGGAAAGGTGGTTTATGGTATGCACTTTGAGGAGTTGCAGGTTGCTCCCGGGACGGTAATTACGGGAATCTATGGACAGATTGTAAGTGAGTTGTCGTTCTTGGGCTTGATGGGTGCTAACCTGGGGGTAGATGCGCGAGTTGGGCGAGGTTAGTCTTGGTGTTGTGTCCGAAGCTTTGGATTGAGGCTGTGGATTGAGGTTGGTCAAGTGTTCAACATGGACGCTCATGTTTAACAAATGTGATGGGCTATAATGTTCTGATAGACAGACATTAAAGTAGTTAGCTTTATAATGTCAAATAATTGCGCCACAAGACAGAGCTAGATGATACAGTTAATGTGGTGCAGGTGCTGTGAGTCTCGCCTGCTCTCACCTGCTGTCCGGCTCTTACCTGCACCTGCACATTTGCTAGTTCCTGACCACCGGGCCAACGTCAAAGGTTTCATCCTACAAACGCACGCAAACATCCTTACGCCCAGTGTGGTCGAGACGAGAAACTATGCCTCAGAGTTGTGTGCTCTGCGGCGCTTACATCGTGGGGCCTCATCCCCATCGCGAGCGGCCGCAATGGCAAATGGAATATCGCATCGGTACGTCCGAAGTAGAGCCCCTAATAGTAATTAATTGACTGAGGAGATGAGTTTATCGCGACAGCACTGGCGCATCCGTCAGCGGCGTCGGACACCACGCCGTACGTCCATTCTGGCAACCACCAAGAGACCAACACCTGCGATGGGACGATGTTCCACAACCCGTCAAACTTACGCAAATTTCAATAATGAACGAAAGATCTATGGCAGCCGCGCATGGATATGTTATCCACGGCGCGTGCTGGGACATCTTACAGGCCGCTGCCGAGCCGGCTACAGTGTCACTGGAGCGGCTCATGTCCGTTTGCGAGTCCCTGCCTTGCCCACCAACCTACTCAGGTCTACTATGGGGCCACGATTGCAGTACGCTACCGGGGTTACTTGGCGAATGGAAGTTTCCATGGATGGATAATTCCAAGAATCAGAGACCCCTGAACCCCGAAATTTTTACCAAGACATGGCCTGACCCCCAAGGGGGAGTGGATGTCGAGGCCATGCTTTCGAGCTCTACAGCGCTTCCAGGAACTCCAAAACTGTCCAAAGCAGCCAAGGACTGCTTCTCATACCTTCCGTGGGAAATATGCGAGATAATTGCCGTTCAGCTGCCAATGCGGGATGTCTTGAGTCTGCGATTGGCGTCTCGGACCTTTTGGTCTTTGTTTTCGAACTTTGTATTTTGGTCCTCAAGGTTTGAGCCCGATGGAGAGAGAGGGTTCCTTTACGAGGTACGGAAAAGAGGTGAAGCTTATGACGTGAAGAGTCTGTCGTTGTTGTATCATCTTTCAAGGGATCGTGCAGAAGGTTCGGCGCTGGGCAACCGTGAAAGGACGTGGAAAATGGCCCGACATGTTGCTCGATTGATCCGCCCATTCAAATTTCACAACGTTGTCCAGGTCTCACAAGAAAGGGATGACTCTCAAATGTGTGAAGCTGCTGGTGGGTATGAGTGGACGTTTGGTCGGGATCATGGCTGGACACCTTCGACACCAGGCTGTCGGTCCATGGCATCCTACGAAATGGACGTTTCATCTGGTGTCGCATTGGTCGGAATCGCCACGTTGGATGTTGGACGTTGGGACTACGTCTCGGGCATCCGAATAGTTGACAAAAATGGTGAGGAGTACATTGTTGGAAACGGCTTTGAAAACGAAGTGGTATTTGAAGTCACAGCGTTGGAAGGCTTTCGAGCCGCAATAGGACAAAGCGGAGTGAGGGCTCTCCAAGTTGTTGGACAAGGTCAGCAAGTATCGAAATGGGCGGGCCGAATCGAGGGTTTGCCACGAACCCATTGCTTGGTAAAAGACAGGCCCATTACAGGGTTGAGAATATCTTTGGACGTGTGTGACATCCTCCCGAGATCTTGACAGTCACGATTCTAACATTTACAGGGATTTAAAGTCACACGCCTTGCTGTGCACTCTACGAGCTCGGAGACTCATGATCCGAACCACTTCCCAACAGTGAGCGTACGACATACCCGGCAATGGTACCCTGATGTGCCGCCTACAACTTTATCACTCAATGAAGAATCTTTGGTCGGCAAAGACTCAATGCTTGCCAGAAACCAGCCACTGTCCTGGCTGCATTTCGGGGGCAAGGCGAGCGGTGGGTTCGCCCAACTCAGAGCTATCCTGGTACAATACTCGCATTGCCTCGAAGACTCGACAAATCGCTTCGAAGGCTTGAAACTTATATTCGATCAAGGTTGGGAGCCCGAGTATCCGACCCTGCTTGGTTGTTGTGAGCATATCGACGGAAGAATATACGAAATGCTATTCATTGATGGCCTTGGTGGCGAACGAATCGAGACCATTTGCATGGGCAAGGCATCGAATGACGATCCAGAGATACGTGGTTCACGAGAGCATGGGTATGTGAAAAGTATCATGGTAAGCCAAATAGACCCTTACTTCCTCCTCGAAACCCCTGGCGTCGGAGCGTTAACCTGGGATATGGTACAGCTTAAAACGAATCGAGGGCAAACGATGCAGATTGGGGGTCCCAGGAATGGACTGGAGTTTCATCCAATTCCAATTAGTCCAGGGACGAGAGTAGCTGGGTTATGGGGGTATTTTGTACGTTGATTGACTTGCAATGTTGTGTGTTGGTCCAATACTAACGAGTGGTAGCACCATCCGTTTAACATGTTGAGTTTTGGTGTTGTCTCTGAAGCCATTGAGGGCTGAGCGGGGAGTAAGTGGAATTATATGTAATTCAAGCACGGGCTACTGTCTGCACAAATTAGCTGGATATGATGATTGAATGCGCAAGGAGGTGCTGAGCTGATTCTAATGGTGACTTTATTACTTGTACTCACAGTCTCAGACATCATACGCAGTTCGACAGCGCGGTTCGTGTGTATACAGCGTTGAATCGGTCGGTTGCATTATAACTTGGCAACTGGATAAATCACACATGGATAGTGCTATCATGTCAAATTAAGCAACGGCTTCGTTGATTTACTAGAATTCGTCTGCCTGATTTGCCGCGTTGTACCTATGGTGAGCGTGTAAGCTGCGTCAGGTGGTGGTTGTAGCGCAGATTATAGTGGACATCCGCTGTATTTCGGGGCATTCCCTCCGCTGCGGGCGTAAAATGCAGCACCAGGCACCTGCAAAAGTCCCCCCCACGGCGCTGTAACCGGGTACCTCATTTATTTCCAGCGCATCAACATCTGGCTGCGCAGCCTCGTTTCGTTTCTCACCTCTGACATACATCAATTAAATACAACACAATGTTACCTCAAGCCCCGTCATCAAGTTTGAAGCTATCGCGTCGATCGGCATGTGATCGGTGTAAAGAGTACAAGCTGAAATGCATACGAGAGGGAAAGGCGAGCGACCCGTGTCAACGCTGTGCCAAAGCTGATCGGTCTTGCACAACGACTGTTGGACAGGCTGTCGATGCTGCGCCATCTAGGAGGAATCATGAACAGCGAAGAGCCTCTGCTCGTCAGGTACACAAGGTATCACAAGGGGATGGGAATGGGCAGCTCGGAGCTGGCGGCGAGACAAACGGCCATTCAGCCCCGAGACTACTGCCGCGAAGCCAGGATCCAGGTCCAGAGATGCAGACGGTTACTCAGTACCCTCGGTTGCTGCCTCGTCAGAATTTTACTGAGCAGCCGCATGGCGTGCTGTTGAATGGCATGGGAGGAAGTTTATCCAACCAGTTCTCTATGGTATGTATTGCATCGACCACGTATTATGGCTGGCGGCATCCACGGATGTTGAAATGGAGGTGACTGACGATTTCTTAGGCACTGGAAACATCTACATTCCCCTTGGTAGATCCAGTACTAAGCCATGAAGACCTCGACATGCTCATTGGTGACCATCTGCGACCCCCAGTGCACCCAGAGGACAGCTGCATGACGCTTGGGTTTGACGAGCAAGCGCTTGGAACATCGACAAATAGCAGTTTCAACGGATCTATCTGCACTCCCAACCCATCTATGGACATGAATCGCACACAGCAGGCCGCCATGCCCGATGCACAACACCAAACAACCGAAGCTGTCCTCACTGAACCCTATGATCATCATCAGGCCCTGCTCGACCTACAGATGGAGTTAGTACACGATCAACAAATACTCAGCCGTACAGCTAAACTCCCCCATCCTCCTGGACATAACCCTCTCAAGTGCTCTACGGCTGTACAGCACCACCCTGTCAATCGTCTGCTCAAGCACACAGCCCGGTTCTGGGAAGTGCTCAAGGCTATGTGTAAGCCCACGCCCGACTCGACAGACAAGGAAACACGTCAATTGCCATCCTCAACTCAGGATATCACGCACAAAGATCACATACTTCTCGTCACAATGGTTACGACGTACGTCACGCTACTCCGGAGTTGTCGAGAACTGTTCGCACGCTTCCAGGCCGGCTTTGAGCTCGCTTTAGCAGATCCGTCCGTGTCATTTGCAGATGCTAGCCTACCCAAGTTGCAATTTGGAGAGCTCGAGGTGGAGAACAATCTAGAATTGCAGGTGAATATTTTGATTGAACTGATGTCGAGTATGTTGCTGCGGATTGCGAGTGCGTTGCAGGTCAGGTCTGCGGCGTCAATTGGAGTGAATGTCGGTGGCTCAGAATATTGTTTGCCGTTTTGGTCGAATGACACGGCGGTTTTGTTGAGGGATACTATTATAGATGAGGAGCGTGCGCAGATGGGTGATTTCTGTCTTGGGGACTTGATGCAGAGTGTTAAAGATATTTTGAAGGATCAGAGGATGAATGAATAAATCTGCAATTGTCCATGTCTATATGCTTGCGCCAGTCTATTAATACAAAAAGACTACAGTTCTCCATCTAAAGGAACGAAAAAGTCGACAGTCACTCGACCGTCACGACTCACTCTCTGCCTTCTCGCCTCCCTTCTCACCCTCAATACCAAAATCAGTCTTGAGTTCAGTCCTCAACGTAATCTGCTTCTCCAACAGCGCAACCAAGAAACTCAAACCCGCAAAGATGACCGAAATCTGCCACACACGCTGCACACTCTGCGAGTACACCCCTCGAACATGATACGACGTCTCGCCCCCAAACGACCTTACCAAATCCGCCGTCGCATGAGCATACGCCTGTCCATGACCCAGCACATCCCTCGCACCCTGATCGGGAATCATGTACAGCAACTCATCAAACCTATTATTAAAAATGGCTGCAGGGATGGTCACGCCCCAAATAACACCGTAGCTCCGCACAAAAGCCCACGTCCCCGTACTGAGCGCCGTGTCCGACTCGTCCAGCTCCGCCTGCACCGCAGGCAACAAACACGCCATGCACCCACCAAGACCAACAGCCATGAAGAGCTGGTAGAATATCCACGCCGCAGCGTTGGAGTGCGGCCCCAACGTCGCAGCGAGGCCGCATCCGACCGTAACGAGAGCAAACCCACCGAGGTGGATGGGCTTGTATTTACCTGTTTTGGTAACGATGCCGCCGCCAACTGCTGCGGCGAGGGGGAAGCCAATGACGGTGGGAAGGAGGTACACGCCAGCTTTGGTGGGGGAGACGAGGAGCACGGATTGGAAGTAGACGGAGAAGATGTACATGGTCCATAGACCCATGATGGAGTGGAAGAAGGTGATGATAAATGCGGCGGCGGAGGTGCGGTTGGCAAACATGCGGTGAGGGGTTACCGGGTTGGATGTTAGTTTTGTGCCCTCGAATAGACCAAAGATAATGAGGAGGACTAGACCGATGATGAGGGGTGCGAGGACGGTGGGATCGGACCATGTGCGTAGTGAGCCGCCGTATGTGACGGCGTACATGACTGCGACGGTTGATATGGTCAATATGGTGAGGCCTCCCCAGTCGATAGTGGCGAGTTTGCGAAAGAATGAGCCGCCATCGCGTTTGCCTAGATGGAGGCAGAGGAACGATACGATAATTGTGACGCCTCCAATGGGAACGTTGATGTAGAATGCCCATCTCCATGCGCCGTGCTGCGCCAACGCACCGCCAATCAAGGGGCCGATGGCTGTAAAGATGCCAATGACACCAAAGATGATTCCGAGGAATTTGCCGCGGTCACGCATGGGGACGAGGTCGCAGATGACAAGGTCGACCATCATGTTGATGCCGCCGGCGCCGACGCCCTGCACGGCTCGCGAGGCGATGAGCATGTTGGTGGTGGAGGATCCGCCGCAGAGGCCGCTGCCGAGGGTGAAGATGGCGACGACGGCGATGAAGACCCAGCGGCGGCCGTAGAGGTCGGAGAGTTGCCCGAAGAGGGGTTGAACGATGGCTCTGGGTACGTTAGAGAAGGAAGACGAGGGAGAGAGAAAGTGAAGGAGGAATGGAGAAGAGAGGAGAGAGAGTGTAAGGGGAAGAAGAACGTACCCCGTGAGAAAGTATATGTTGACTATCCAGATGTAATTTGGACCGGAGTGGAGGATGGATGTGATTGTTGGGAGGGCGGTTGCGACGATGGAGCCGTCGAGGGCGGAGAGGAGGGCTGTGGCGATGAGGGTGGTGAAGATGGCGTAGAAGGAGGGGGGATACTGGTGCTTCTCTGGTATGGGAGTTTCGGGGGGAGATGTCTCTGGAGATGAATCTGAGGAGGTGGTTTCCGGAGATTTGGTGTCCATTTTGACGATTCGAGGAGGCTAGATAGAATTCGGTGTTGGGTTGAACGAAGCAGAGGTGGTGGTGGTGTAAATGAGGATTGGCAATGACAACAAACGCAACGAGTACAAAAGAAATTGAAAGCAAGTGAATGGGATTGAAGATGAAGATGGAGATGAAGATTCAAGAATAGGAAGATTCAAATTATTTATTATCATTGCAAGATTGCGAATGCCAGGCACCGACGTAAGTTCACGTTCCCTGGTGTAAGTCGTTCTCCACTCAAGTCCGATTGGCGCGACTCCGATTGGCTCAAGCGAAAACGAGACTGACGCCGATTGGCTGATGGAAAGAGATGTCTGAAGCGATGCGTATTGAATACGCTCTGTTCTTTACGCGTGAAACAATCTGATTCATGTCATTTGCATACTTGTCGTAATTTTAATATGATTGTCTTTTTTTTTTTTTGGAACGAAATGCTTACGTAGGAGCTGGGGTGTGGACTGGCGCAGTGTTGATGCCTCACACTTACACCACTCCAAAAAGAACTGTTGAATACAACACAAATAGAATAAAATAAAGTAGACGTTACAATAAATCATCAGTTAAACTGAAAGTCTCGCAATTCAGTTTTAGTCATACTGAGCTTGTTAGAAGTACAAAGAAATCATCCCACTCAGCAACATCAACCCCCCCAATATCGACGCCATCGCCCGCTGCCAAAAACTCGTGTTGACCCTCCCCATCTCCGTCATCCTCCCAATCTCCGGCAGATACTGAAACTCAAACTTTGTCGAGCCCCCAATACCCCCCATCTTGCGATTCGTCACGATATTGTGGCTATACTGAATAAAGTTCTGCACCAGTCAGCATCAGCGTCGTCCACCTCACAAATCACCAGCAACACTTACATTGTCTCTCCTCGCCTGCCAAAACTCCGGCAGCAAGCCATAACTCCAACTCAAGAAATTCAACACAAGACCCTGAAGAAAAGCCATCCACCTATACCAAGCATTTGGCGCATCGATACCCAATGCACCAGCTAGTTCCTCCCCATTGAGACGATACGCCAATGCGCAGAGGAATGGCCGTGAGGAATAAAATGGCGCCGCGCCAGCTTGGGCGGTAATGATGTTATTGGCGATGATTTTTGAATTGGCTGAGGGTTTCATCTCTGCAACAAGCACAGTCTCCATCATGGCTTTGGCCGCGGCCGGCGTGGCCATCCAGTCGACGGGTGTGCCCATGATGTAGCCTACCCAGCGCCACAGGGCGAGATAATCTGTAGTCTCTTGCTCGTTTAGATGCACGCCCATACGAGGCAGACTGAAAAACACGAGACTGGATGAGTAGGCTATGATGGTGCCGATTTGATGCAGGTCGTTGATGGGCACGCCCCATTCTTGTGTGTCGTAGTACCCAGGCCGCTGGTTCTGGAGACGCATGATGCGACGGCGCACGTTGGCGTGGAGGAGACGAACCCTTACTGAAGACACGAATCCCTTGCCGTGGGGTTGGACAGAGTCGAGGCTCTCCACGACTTGGATCAAGTGCTGAAGGGTCTCGAGGAGGCGGCGACGGCAGACGTTGATGCCGAATCCGCCGGTGCGGGAGAGTGTCTCGACGATTCTCCATGCGGCCATGCCGCCGACGAGGGAGGTGAACAGAAGCTGGAGGCTGTTAGACGTGACTTGATTGAAGATATTGGTTTGTGTTGTGTGTGACTTACACCAAGTTGCATTTGTGCATGGTACTGGTAGACGACTTTCTGACCTCGTCGAATCTGATCCCAGTCTACCCAGTCAGGGACATCTGTGACTTGCCTCCACAATTTGCCTACCGTTTCATCTGATTCAGAGTACTGCTCGAGGAGGGCATACATGTCGCGTTTGTCCATGGGACAGCCCTTGGCTTTTTCGCTGCCTGGTGGAGAGAGCGCGTCTATTCTCTCAAGAGCGTCGTTGGCCAGCTTGTCGTAAGAGAAGAGCATTCTCTCAATGTCTTTGACTTGGGGGTGTTGTTCTGTCCATACGAATTCGTGGCCGCATGTTTTGGCGGACTTGCCGGGTTCTTGGTCTGTCATTTTCACAAATCACCAACTAACAAATTGTGTGTAGTCTGATAAATTGTCAAGACAGTGTAAGTGTCGCTTCACTCCTAAACAGCTGGCGTCAAGATGTGTTCTTATATACATGATCAAAGTGTCATTTACAAATTCCAATAAGCCTTTCACATGCATTTTTTTTACCATACACGTATTAATTAATTAACTCGCCAATCGCCTAGCGATGCCCAAACACCACACGATCCCGCATGGTACGCCAATGGACGAGTCAGCGCCACATCACCCATCACAAGACACTAAACAATCCACCCATCCATTTGAGGGACCCCCCAAGCTGAAACCCCAACCCTTGAACCAACTGTAATATGCATATCCCACCAATTCGCTGCCAGCGGGGCCAAACCGGACCCCGTCCGCCGTTAGTTCGTCCGAGAATCCTGGGGAAGCACATGCCAGCCCAGATCTGCACCATCGGCCGTTTTCGCGCTGACTCGACAGCGCTAAACTTATAATACAAGCGACTCGCGCTGACTCGCCCCCTCCTGCCACACTTCACCCTGTAACGTAACTTACACCACATTCAGCCATGGCAGACGCACCAGAGCCACAATACCCCAGACTTTCAAGTCGGCGACATGCACCCAGCTCAGGGATCCGATCTGCCGAGGCGGCGAAACGAAAACGAGAGCGCGATAGGGATTGTCAGCGCAGGAAGCGCGAGCGGGAGAAAGCGCATACTGAGCAGCTCGAGGAGAGGATTCGAGTCCTGCAGGCCCAGCTGGATGAGAGTCGCCTGCAGAGACAGCTTGCTGAGGAGGGCGCGGTAGTGACGCCGTCGACTTGTCATGAGGGGCTTACGCCTGAGGCGTGGGAGGATAATAGGCGACTTCGGTCCGAGTCCTCGGTTCGGCAGCCAGTGAGTAGTCCACTTAGTAACAAAGGTGGTGCAGAGACGGTTACGGTGTCTCTTGACGTTTTGGAGGCGTGTTTCGCTGCGCCGGTGTGGGCGAGGCTGCCGCTTCATGGGCTGTCGCTGGTGCCGAATCCGATGCATTGCGTGAGGGGGAATGGGTTGCAGCTGTTCATTGACTTGATGCGGGCTGATGCTTCGCGGCAGAAGCTCTGTCCGCCGAAACCAAAGGTTATTGATATTCTGTATGGGGGGTCGAAGAACCCGCTGGCGAATCTCATTGTGAATGAGTGCTCCAAGGAAGCGCTCTTGGCGCCAGAGAAGCTAGCTGTGAATTTTGCACTTTACAAATACTGTCGAGTAAGTTACCTTCTACAGCATTCTATTCTATTTTCACTTTACAATCACTGACACAAACACAGTGGCTCATTTGGCCCTCCGAAGAGACGTTCGCCTGCCTCCCCAAGTACATGCATCCCACCGCCATGCAGCTCACCGTCGAGCACCAATGGTGCATCGACCTGGTCATCTGGCGTGAGGTCCGCGAAAACATGATCCGCAACCAGTCGCGCATAGACATGGACGCGGCTATTGGGCTGCTGCTGTGTTCATCGCGAATACGAGGGTCGTTTAACACAAATTTTATTTCGAGGCATGATGAGGGGGATTTGGAGATTGATGAGGCGTTTTATGAGAGGTTTACCGACCCCGATAATTGGGGATTGTTGGAGACGTTTTGGACGACGTATCCGTATTTGGTGGAGGGGATGGATCAGCGGGTGAAGATGAGGGAGGAGGATTTACTTGCTTCATAGATGTAATGAGACGAATAGATGTATCAATAATAAGACGTGTAAGAAGATATGTCAGAATATGAACTACATGTGAAAGTATAAGTCGACGTGAGGCTGATTTGCGTGTACATGGTGACATGCAGATCGCGCTGACTCGTCCATATCTTGTTTGGCATCTGGGTTAGGGTTGGCGATTCAGCGACGACTCAGCGTGCTGCGGATCAATCACCAGCCTCGGATTTCTGCTGACATCCTTGTCGGAATTATGGGCTTTCAAATTGAGCACGGGCAAGACATGCATGAGGGGACATGGACTAATAAATACGGAGCGGTAGCGCAAACACTGTTCCCATACAAATTCCCATACAAATTCTCATTTACTCACTTTTTCGTTGAATGGGAACAATGTCCGCCGACATGACCGCAGACATATCTGCTGGGTATCTCCTGACCCAGGGCTTGCAGTCTCTGCGAGAGAAATTTGACAATGGAGCTTTCGCGGATATTGCTCTAAAAGCAGTGAAAAAAGCGCAATCACTCGCGACAGGACCGAATATTCTCCTGTTTGGCGTTTCGTATGTCATGTTAGTCCGCGCACTTCGCTTCCGTCGGGAGGCGTCTCTGAGAGCCAAGTTTGGGTATCCCGACCGGGCGAGTTTGGCTCGCATGACGAATACAGAGGCACAGCAAATTATCCTTGCGCTCGGAAGTTATGAGTTTCCTCTCATTCAGGCATTTAGCATGGAATATGGACTGTTCAAGGTATGCCGCCATCACCAGTGACAATACCAGATATTGACAGCAGTAGACATATGGCATCGAGACAATCAGCAAACTCCTCGTGGCCACTGGTCAATTAGCAGGAGAAACCAACAGCCCCAAACGGTAAGTATCGTAGAAATCTCTCTTGCAGCAGCGAATAACAAGCGCAGATACGAGGACACAGCAGTCCTCATCCAAGAATTCATGATGAACCCCCCAACATCCCCCCGCACCCTCCAATCCATCTCCCGCATGAACTACCTGCACTCCCGCTACCGCAAATCCGGCCAAATCACCAACGCCGACATGCTTTATACGCTTTCCGTCTTCGTCACAGAGCCGAACCGCTTTGCGCGCCTCTACGACTGGCGACCCCACAACGAGATGGAGTACTGCGCCTTTGGCGTCTTCTGGAAAGCCATTGGTGACGCCATGGGGATCGAATACGCGGGATACCTCCCCGGTGCGGAGAAGGGGTGGAAAGATGGTGTTGAGTTTGCGGATGAGCTCGCTGCGTGGGCTAAGATGTATGAGATTGGACATATGAAACCGAGTAAGATCGCGGAGAAGCCGGCGAAAGCGCTGATTCCGATGATGACCAAGTTGGTACCGGGGCCGTTGAAGCCGCTGGCGGAGGAGTGTGTGAATTCGTTGCTGGGGGAGAGGATACGGGATGCTTGCTTGTGAGTTTTGAGTGTTGATGACCCTTTGTGGTATTTGTACTGACGTGAATAGGCTTCCTGAACCGCATCCCGGGGCGGTGGCTCTGGTGAATACTATCATGAGTATTCGCCGACTGGTGGTCCGATATCTCATGCTGCCTCGTATTATTCCTGTGAAGCGTCTGGAGGATAAACCCGACAAGGATACGGGCCGGTTTAACTTGTCGGCCGCGCAGGGCAATTATCCATTTTATGTGAAGCCGACGGTGTGGAATCGCTGGGGTCCGGGTGCCTGGGTGATTTGGGCTCTGGGTGGGACGTTACCGGGTGATGATCCGGATCGGCTGGCGCCGCAGGGCTATCTCTTTGAGGAGGTTGGACCGGCGAGGCATAAGAATATGGGGAGGGAGGAGATGGCTGCGGATGCGGAGAGGATGATGAGGAGTGGGCGTGGTGGCTGTCCGTTTGGGAGGTAGGCCTTTACGCAAGCACGTACGTCATATGGATGATTTAGATTTGAATATTTTGCCGAGATGATTTGATGTTGAGTTATGTCCGTTAGTGAAACAATCCACTTTGTAAAAGTAGTCTAGCGTATGGTTGGCGCGAGGCTGTCCAACATGACTCGCCAGATGGTCAGTTTTTTACGTCGCAATAGACGACACTCTTCATCTGTCGATTCTCAATCGAACAGGGAGCAGTCGGGGGAAGTTAGGCACTTCAGAATGAAAAAGCTTATCAATATCGCCTCTGCCGCCATGTACCCATTCATGGGCATGTGGTTCTTCCTCCACAACCCTGAATTCTGGCAGCTGTGCTTCAAGCATCTGCCTTGGGATTCAATCCTCACTTTCACATATTACCCTGTTATTTACCAATTTCTCTTCCCACCGCAATATGAGCTATTCTTTAAATCCCACGGCAGCAGCGCATTCCTGAGTGCCTTCATATTGACACTAGGCGAGTGCTTGGTTCTCATCCAACTCGTCACGGAGGCTACTACATCGACCAAGGACGCGTTCATGTATTCGACGTGCGTGATTTTCTGCAAAAACAAAACACGCAATTATCGAAATGTTTCAGCTAACCACCTCGCAGGCTACTCTCATTAAAATTTCACACCGAAACCTCGTCGCCCCTCTGAGGCAATTAAATCTTCATGGCCGCACCGCTGTCGCAGTCTTGGGGAAGCCCAGCGCATCGATTCGCTCACAGCCCTGGAGCCTTGGACAACTACTAGACATGATGAGCCTGACGCGAGAAGAGAATTATCGGGAATTGCTCGGCGCTCAGTCGTTTATTTATCTGCCTTTGCACTTTGTGCCTTACGTTGGCACACCAGCGTTTCTGGTTTTGGCAGGACATGCGTACGCTCAATACCTGCAACGTCGCTGGTATCAGATTAATAAATTGTCTATAAGTGAAGAAAAAGCTGATGCAGAGACAAGGTGGTGGGAGTATACTGCCTTTGGGAGTGTTGCGTTGGCGCTGCAGCTTGTTCCGTTTTGTTCGTTTTTGGCTTTGTTGACGAATTCTGCGGGATGCGCAGTTTGGGGGTTACGCACGAGGGGGTTCAGATAATAATTACGATAAACAGTTCAATGAGTCTTTCATATTCGCCATTAAGAGTTGCTATTACAAGCTGTCGTTCCTTGGTCACAACCGCCACTTCGCCTGTTGGGTGATTGTCCAGATGACATCAGCGATATGACTGCGCTCGTAATGGCCGAAGCGGAGCCATCTTATGTTAATGAATGGATTACCACATAGCTACCATAAAGGGTTGACGAGAGTGAGCCGACCGCAGACCAGAACGATTCTGGCGAGGTTGGTCGGATTCACAACAACCATGGCGAATTGAGGCAGAATCCAGCCCTGCGCACCATAATTTTCACATAGTGCAGACCAAATATTTCTTCAAACCCGGACATGGCCGTCGTACGGAGTCATGAAGTATGCAATAAGGCCATCGCCCCGATTGCTAACCCGCGTAACGGGCTCAGGTCCGCTTCCCATCAAGCAGAACCTGAGCTTTAAACCCAATCACACCACATTAGATCTTAAAAACGAACCCACTCCGCAAACGTGTCACCGTCGGATTTATCTCAAATTTTCATAATCCCGATTCAAGATGGTCGCCTGCGGTTTCAGCACCCTCGCCCCCGCGCTGATCTTCTCGGTAAGCCACCCTTCGGACGGAGAAACACGGCGGACGAACTTGACTGATAGGGCTTTCTTGGCATAGCTACAAATCTGGCGGAGGGTAAGATATGGCTTGTACTAACCCCCTGTTTCCACATGCTGACCAGATCCTGTAGCATACCATTGGCCCTGTGGACGTTGGTTACACTCTCTACAATGGAGAGAGCAGAGGCACATTGAAGTCGGTCAACGGAGTAAGGCTTACATTTCCTCTTTCGGTTTTTTTTTCGTTAGTGTGTATTCTAAGCGACTTGCTAGTTCGAGACCCCCCTCAACGCCACGGTCGTGCACATGGATGACTTCTTCAACCTTTACGGCGACAAATCCAACTATGCTATCACGCCACGAGGTCTTGTTGTGACCGATGACGGCGTGGCTATCGGCGTACACGCGACCGGTCTTTTCGTCAATACCCCGGATATTGCGAGCTTGCTGGCTGGGGATCCTGGCGTCCCTGCTCAGGATTGGGGCCAGTCTTATTCAGGTACGTCGACTGTTTGACTCTTGCTTTCAGCCATGCCAAGTTATCGACCAAGACCAAAGCTGACTGATTGATAAGCCTCGGCTTGGACATTCGACGTCGGTAAACATAGCACCAAATACAGACATCTGGCGGATGCCATGTTTGTCGGCAATTTCCGCCTCATGCCAGGGAATAGCGACAATTCGTCGTTCTTTAACGTGGAATATCGGTTGAGTAAGATTACGCCCGGACCACGTATTCATGGGGATTGTCCAGACTCGAAGTGAGGGGACCCGACTCGGGGAACCGACTCTTAGCTTTTATTTTGGGGATGCATGTCGTTTGCGTGGAATAGTAGCTCTGAAGATACTATGAATCTAATTTGCGTGTTCAGCATAGTATGAGACACCTATGATATTATATAGTAGAATAAATGATTCACATTGAGCCTTTCATATCTAATTTGACCTCTGAACTACCTTAAAATCCACCTTGGCCGTTACCAACTGCTGGACGAGATAGGTAACTAGATTTTCGTTGGGATTCCGAATGATCAGCGAAACTTCTCGGGGCATCAAGGCTGAAGTGCCGGAATCTGCAAGGCTGACGTCTTGATCTAAAGAGCCGGATGTATCTGTGATTTCCTCGCTAGCCAATGGATCGAAGAGTGTGGAATAAGTAGAATTTGATTCAGAAAGGAGGGAGGAACCTATTTAGGTCTGTTAGATTAGATTCTCTTTGAGCATGGTTACGAATGAGCTCACATAGTACATCCAGCTGGGACGAGGAATATTCCGAGCGGTGGAGGCCAAGGCCAGTTGTGTCATATTCGCAGGCAGGTTCTGATGGCGCGGGGCTCCATGGGAGCGATTGGGTATTTGGGAGATTGTTGTCGGACATCGGCAGCATAAGCTTCGGAGAAAGAGGAGTGCTACTCTGAGACGATGAACCTCGGTTCTGGCAACAAGGGATTGCGTCGGAGATGGAGGCCAAGACGCCCTGCAATCGATCATAATTGCGACTGACGATTGCATGCCTGGGTAGAAGAATGAGTATCCTGAAACGAAAGCAGAGACTGGATCGTTTACTGGTTCTTGATGTTATTTGATGGACAGCGCGGAAAGTGCACTTGCTGAATGGTGCTCCAGTTGGTACCGTGGAAAGAGACAGCTCGGAAGAGGAGCTCAATCTATAAGATCTTGTCAGACAATACCTCCGTCATCTCCTTTGGAAAGTAGCGGGTCGCACCTCGTCCTCTGTCCACTGCGAATGTACAAGCGCTGGGTCGAGATGCTGGTTCCATCGCTTGGAGCATTCTAGATTAACCCATCAGTATCTGTACTCCGTAACTCACATGCAGAGATGCAGATGCGAGATGCAAGGTACACTCACGGTCTGCACTGCGTGTATCCACATCCTTGGCGACGCTCACCCATCTGGTTCCATATTGCTGCACTGCGACTCGCAATCGATGGTCTTCATCTTTGGTCCATGCCCCTTTGTTGAATTGGTTCTGCAGCACGTTGACCCAACGCTTTCGGACATCACGGCTGGTTCGGCCGGGGAGGTGGTGGGCAATGGCATCCCAACGAATCGTGGACGAGGTGCTGTCTGCAGCAGGATTAGTCGTGTTACAAGCTGCAGCCGTTAATTTCCAAAGGTTTGTTCCCACCAATACACTGCCGAGCGTATTCTCTTCGCAAAACGTCATCTTCGGACTCAATCCATGGCCCCGCGCCCATTCTAGCGTTCTTATGCACAGGAATACAAAGACAAAGGTAAACACCACAACCACAAGATCTATGAGATCTAAAAGCACTTGGCAAAGCTTGGACACAACTGTAAGCTTCCTAGATAAGATTCGCAGCGTGGCATTCTGCTAATACTTATTATTTGTGTATGCCGCTTAGTCAGTTCGGCCCCCATGTTTACTCCTGTCGAATTGATGTTGCGATCTTTCTAACGAATACCAAGAGATGGACAATTTGCCAGACGAGCGATACACCAAACCAAGCAAGTGCCGGCCGGAAGTGCATTCCCGGCATCCGTGAATTACGACTTAGCTAAACGAGCGTCCGTTGAGGCACGTTGAGGTAATGGTAACGTCGTTCCGCGTCCACATGGCAGTAACAGTAATCGAGTGAAAGCTGACGACTGTCAGGCTATGCTGAGCAGTGGGGCGATAAGGTACGGTGTTTCCATTTACAGCCTCATTTCTCATTCTCAACTCCCCGGCTCCGAAGCTGAATGGTTTACGCATCACCAATCGATTATCCCTGAGGGCAGCGAATGAGTCAAACGGTCCTTTGTCGAGAATACGCAAGACTCGGGAAATCGCCTGACCCATTTTTGGCTTCAGATACGTAATTATTCCCCCAGAGTTCCTGCAGTACACATCAGTTTGTCCAATGCTGGCAGCGGCTGAGTGTAAGCATGGCTTCCCGGCGATACAGCAGAGCAGATAGTGGAGGGATTGTCTCCAGCTTTATCCGCCTTTAGCAACTTGTGGAGGGCAACTTCCGATACACGGCACTTTGTTGAAGAAAGCTGAATCAACATCGGCCGGCAACTGCGGAGCGAGCTGAGGCGCGATGTGGCGGTCAAAGCACCTTCATTGCATGCGAATACCGTTATGGCACTAAGTGTGAGAACAAATTTACACGTCTTGCTTTCGAGCTTCTTGACTCTGCTTGCGGATGTTGGGCTGACAGCTGAGCTCTTGGGCATTTGCGCTAGTGACTCGCTTAATTAGTGCCCGCGGGTTTTGTCTCCGTGGGATTTGCTCTCTGTGCCGTGCTAAGAAATAAGCTAAAAATTACAAATAAAACAAAGAATAAAGTGTCAAGTAGCACATGGGTTCCAGCCCCTACCATGTCACATCATTGCTTCGGACAGCTGCCACGCTAGTCTGGGAGTAGCGCGGATATGCAAAACATTCAGCTTTGCCACCACTGCAGCCAGAGCTAACTCGATTGAGGGAACTACAACTGTTTTCGCGAGCGTGCCAAGAGAACCCTTCAAAGGAGGTAAACACTTTGTTAAGCTTATATATAAATACCTCGAGCAACAAAGTTAGTGTGTCACCTCTAACAAAATGATTTTGGCTTGCTCCAACATGAACTGTCTCAACGCCATTCCTTTCAGAGTGGTTCATTCGGATGCATTCGGATGCAAATCAACGGGAACTCGGCAACGACGCTGACGCATTTCGCACAAGATTGTCGACGCCATTTGCGGCGGATCGGGCATTCGTTACGAGCAAGACCCGTCTGGGGCGTATTGCCAAGCACGATGACGATTCGGCGCATGGGCGGACGGGCGAGAACGGGCGGCGTTTTGGTGGCTTGTACCTGAGGAAATACTGGGATGATTACTTGGCGTTCGAGACTCACGGTTACGCTGCAGGGGAGTGGACCGCGGAGGAAGCCCGTTACGGGGGTTAGGATCTGCAGTGATTGGTCAAGTATAGTGTTCTGTAAGTGGTAATTCGTTTGGATTTGCGGACAGGCACTAGGCCAATTATGATAGACTTGGGATTAAACGAGCCTCATCTGTATTTTAATTGTGAGCTGCTGTAAAACCTACATCTTTTGTACAGTGGCTTGGTGGCATCGCAGATGTCGAAGCACTCATGGAGGAGGGAAGTGCGGCATCGAGATTAGATTAATTCATCTGAAATGGCAATGGCGTCGGAGCCGAGTGAATTGTAGCCGGATTACTCGTGGCCGAGTAACTTGAAGCCTGGCTGAAGCCTGGTTGGCTTATTGCCACAGTGCATGGTTCATTTCCCCTTTCTGGCTACCGTAGGCGAACAATAAAAAGTCCGGCCTCGAACTTTTGAGAGACTTCTGGACATGTAGTTACTCATTGGGTTGTTAACCTGTTAGCAGCCATTGCCATGCTACCTCTTCTTGCCTCGGCCCTGTACTTGGCGTGCATATGCGGGACAATTCAAGCCGCCGCCGCTCAGCTCTCAAGCCCGGTGCGGAAAGATTCCTTGGTGGACTGCTTGCGCGGAAACATTGTAAAGTCATTGATCATTTTGCCCGGGGATGCGAGTTTTGTGAATGATAGTATTCGCTGGACGTCGTTGGGGGCGCCGTCGTATTCCGTTCTTGTCAATGCGGGGTCTGTGGAGGATATTGCGAATTCGGTACGTACTGCGACGTTTTGTGACGATGATCAATTTTATGACAGAGAGTATCTATTTCGATGTTTACTGACTGGTGGGTAGATCCGATGTGCAACTCAAGCGGATGTCAAATTTCTGGCTACGGGTCCTCGGCATGGCTACTCCATTACACTTGGCTCGGTGCAGAATGGCCTCGAGATCAACACTGCCTTTTTGAATCATCTCAGCGTCGATACTGAGGCGAATACCCTTACTGCAGGTGGTGCTGTTACATTCGGACAGGCAATTGATGCTCTGTATGCTGTCGGAAAGGAACTGCGTACGTCTCTTCCATTGAAACACCGGACAAAATATGTAGACAGAATACTGACAATTTATCAATAGCGACGGGCTCTTGTTCTTGCGTCGGACTCCTCGGTGGAGGTCTAGGAGGTGGTGTGGGAAGACTTTCCGGTCTGCACGGCTTAGTTCTCGACAGCATCCTCTCTGTGCGACTGATGCTCCCCAACACCACCATCGTCACTGCTTCCAAGGACAAAAACGCGGAGCTCTTCTGGGCGACCCGCGGGGCGGGTTTTAATTTTGGATATGTGCTGGATGCGACATTCCGGATCTACGACCAGGTTCCTAACGGTCTGCATCTGAATGCCGACTTTAAGTTCCCCATCTCTCAGGTGCAGAGTTACTACGAGCGGCTTGCTGAGCTGTCCGAGTCGCTGCCTAGGGAACTCTCGGTGCTCACATTGTTTAATTACGACGCGGATCTCAACCAAACCATTATCACCACCAATGCGGTGTATGCCGGTCCCGAAGCACAAGGCCGCGCAGCCGTGCAAGTCTTCCTGGACCAGAACCCACTCGTCTCCAACATCACAGCCGTTCCCTGGAACAAACTCATCGACACGGTAGGATTCGGCTTCACCGGTCCAGCAATCTGCAAACGCGGTAAGAGACGCAGCCAATGGGTCGTCGGAGTTGAGAAGATAGACGTCGACACCTACACTCAAGCCGCGAGTATCTTCCAAGACATGATCACCCGCTACCCAGCGACAGTTGACAGCTCGATTGATGTGCAGCTACTACCCACGCAGGGGATCCTGGCGGTGCCGGATGACGAGACGGCATATCCGTGGCGGAAGCTGATTGCGCATGTCATTTTGGAGTTTACGTATACGGATGCGAAGCTGGATGGGGTTGTGGATGGGTATGCGAGGCGGCTGAGGGATGTTTTTGTCAAGACGGCGGGGACGGATGGGTTGAATGCGTATGTTAGCTATTCGCATGGGGATGAGAGGCTGGAGGAGATTTATGGGGAGAGAAAGTTGAAGAGGTTGGTGAGGGTGAAGAGGGAGGTTGATCCGAGGGGATTGTTTGATGCGTATCATCATCTGCCGACGGCTTATCCTTGATCTGAGAGGGTACTCTACTAGAGGACATTGTATTCGCAGTGAAAGGGGGCCTGTGGCAATTACGAAGAGGGGAGTAATTCTTAAAATGATAAATTGGCTCCATGGAAGAGCAAGTGGCTCCATGGAAGAGCAAGTAGGTAACTTCAATAGTTGTAAATGTTTGTTGTTGGATCAGTAGATTCTCTTTTGGCAATTGCCAGTAGTTGTCTTCATACAGTCGATGGAGGCGTTAGTCATATACCTTGAGCACTTCCTCTCCCTCATATAATTGATAATCACCGAAGCTCTCATTCTTCGAAAGCTCCATCTCTTTGGCCGCCAGCGGCGCCGAGAACGGCTGCCCAACAAGCGGCACCCAGGCATTATAATCGGCCCAGACCTCCTTCTGCGGCACAAGACTCAGCTCGTTGATGCGTTTCTTCGCCGCCGCCAACGCCTGTACAGGAAACAGCGCAATCCTCTTTGCAAATGCTCCTACAACACCATCGAGGTCGTACGGATCCACAGCGCGGTTCACCCATCCGATGCGCTCTGCACTGTCGGCGTCAATGTCCCGCCCAGAGAGCACATACTCAAACGCCTTTGCGCGACCAGTCAGAGCAGCAAGATACGCAATGCCACCAGCACCGGGAATCAATCCAATGGCCGCCTCAAAATTACCCAGGAATGTACGGCCCCTCGCCGCATAGCGCAAGTCACACTGCAATATGAGCTCGTTGCCCGCACCACGCGCACGCCCTGCAATGCTAGCGATGAAGATGACGGGGAGGGTGCTGATCTCATAGGCGGCGTTGATGAATGTCTTGGTCTGCTCTGTGGGTTTCGGCCAGCCCTCATGTTCGAGCAGGCTGAGCTGGGCGATGAAGAAGCTCGGGTTGGCACTCTCGAAGATGACGACTTTGGTGTGGGATTGATTGCGGAGCGAGGTGGTGAAGTGCTGCAGGTCCTGGATCATGGGCCAGTTCATAATGTTGATGGGGCCATTGTCGAAGATTGCGCGGGTGATGTTGCTCCCTGGGGTGCGGATGGTGGAGATGGTGCCGTGAGGCAAGGTGCTTGTTATCGGTGCGTTGCTGGCTGCGGTGGTGGTGACGCCCGGATCGTCGTCGAGGCTTGGGATGGGGCCGGCGAAGGTGCTGTTATCGTGGACGGGGGAGGCCCATGCCGGGGAGAAGGTGGCGGCCAGGAGAGCGGCAAGAAGGCGCATGGTTTTTTAATTAATTATTAGTAATGATGCATGTATTAATATAATGAGGGCTGTGTACAGATGCTGGTTATATTTATGAATAATTATCATTATGACACTGGATTTGATTGTGGTTTGATTTGTTTCTTGTCAGTTGTGGTGATTACGCTAATGACGCTAATCTCCTGAGCCGAGTAACGCGGCCGCTAACAGGGCACTAACTGGGCACTAACTGACCCCCTACAACCCCACTGGCAGCACACTGACACGCCCTGAACACACTCATGAGGCCCCACTGACAGATCCCCATCAGCCACTGAGAGGACACTGGCGGGCACTAAAAGCCCTGACAGCCCGCTAAGAGCCGATTGCCAGCCGTCACAGACGTCACCTCGCCCCAATCCGGAACGCGAGCTGCACCTTCCTTTGTTCAGCCCGCAAAGTAAACGCAGATCACGGCAGGCACGGCAGGCGCATCCGGGTCAACGTTAACTCCGCTGTGTTAACTCCGCTGAGATATTTCCGATGAGCTTTGTCTCTGGTCTTTTTACTCGCCTCTCCAGCGTGTAGCAAGTGAATCAAGATGGATGTTCGTTTCACAACAGCGCGTCTCTCTTCGCCCTCGCCATCTCTAAACACTCCTCTGTCGAAACGAAGCTACATTCCATGATAGCGCTTAATTTTTGAGTCCCTCGAAAAAAATGTCTACAGACGAGGAAAAGCGCCAGGATCCTCTCCAACCTCCCAATGGAGGCGCCAGAGCCTGGGGGGTGGCTCTCGGCGCGTTTGCCGCTCAGATGTAAGTCCTTCTCTCGCCCGAATTGTACTGGATTATTTGTCTGATTAAGCGTCAATGTAGGTGCACCTTTGGCTACATCAACACATTTGGGTAAGTCTTACACAGCGCCGAGCGATAGCCAAGTCCAGGTCTCTAACAGCACTCAGCATCTTCCAGAGTTACTACAGCACGACATTCCTCTCCGCCCAATCCTCCAGCGCCATCTCCTGGATTGGCTCCCTACAAGCCTTCTTCCTCTTTCTCCTAGGTGCCGCCAGCGGCCCTCTCTCCGACCGTCTCGGCGTCAAAGCAGTCGTGATCCCCTCTGGTCTCGTCCTGGTCTTCTCAGTCATGATGACCAGTCTGTGTACCAAATACTACCAATTCGTTCTCGCCCAGGGTGTTTTGGGCGGCATGGCATGCGGCATGATTTTCACTCCCGTGGTGTCCTGCGTCGGGCAGTACTTCACGACGCGTCGAGCCTGGGCCATGGGAGTCGTCGTCGCCGGCGCAGCTGTTGGCGGTATCGTCTTCCCCATTACGCTGAACCGTCTCTTAAACCACCACCACCTTAGCTTCGGCTGGTCGGTACGTGTGATTGGCTTCATCATGCTTGCTCTAATTGTCTACGCCGCCGTCGCCACCAAGGAATTCACCCCTCGCCGTCAGAAAAACATGTTCCTCCCCGGAGCATTCAAGCAGTGGCCGTACATCTGGACAAATGCGGGCTTTCTCCTCGCTTTGCTAGGTCTTTATGCTCCCATCTTCTACATCGCAGACTATGCTCTCGAGCGCGGCATGAGCACTCAGCTTGCCCTGTACATGGTTGCCGTTCTCAATGGCCCGTCGTTCTTTGGGCGGTTAATCCCAAATTTCGCCGGTGATAAGCTGGGCCGCTTCAACATTACCATATTTACATATGCTGCCTGTGCCATTCTACTCTTTTGCTGGACAGCTGCAACCACCAGCGCAGCCATTATCGTCTGGATTGTGTTCTTTGGCTTCTTTTCTGGTGCCGCATTTTCCCTGTATTCGCCCACTGTTGCTCAAGGTCAGTCTCTGCCACCTCTTCGTATTTCACCCCTTGGTATATCCGGACATGTTTGCTAACTGTGTATGTAGTGTGTCCGAATCCAAGTGATATTGGCACCTACGTTGGGCAAGGCCTGGCAGTTTGCAGCTTCGGCGCGCTAGCCGGCACGCCGATCAATGGGGCTCTGATCCGGAACTACGGATATCTGGAGGCGTCCATGTTCAGTGGGGCGATGATTACGGCGGGTTTGATCTGCCAAGTTATTGCGAGGTTGTTGTTGGAGAGGAAGCTGCTGGCTGTCGTTTAGGTGCGGGAAATGTGCAAAATGCTTTCCATTGTAACATGGCTCCCGCTGTATAATATAGATCTTTGTAGATTCTCTTAATTTTATTAGAATTCTAGACTTGCAATATTACTTGACTAACCGGGTCCATTACTCGCCACTGGTTTGAGAAGAAATTTCCTTGGACAATTTATGAATTGATTTGTCCACCATGTGTGCCATCAGTTATCCCAAGTCCCTCCCATTGACCTCGGAACCTACAACTCATCATGGCCATCCTTCACAACGATTTTGTCTTCAAGCTTCCTACTAGCCCTAACCGGCTTCGGCAAAACCGATGCCTCACGCAACCCACCGCCTGCACTACGTCTCACAGGCTGGTAAGTGTCAAACCACCCCTCTGGATCATACTTATCCTTGAGTTCCAGCAATCGAGCAATACGTTTTCCATCGTATCCATACAAACTCTCAGCTGAGTCGTAAAATCCATGTCCGTAGTTAACGTACTGCTGCAGTCGGCCGTAGCCACTGCTCTCGATGACTAGGTTCTGCGCTGCCTTGAGCCATCTGTCGAGGGTTAGGCGCAGAGAGAGATCTTTGTAAGTTGCTTGCGCGATTCTGTCACCATCGTTAGCTTCATTTTGTTGTGAGGTCAGGATTGTGCTTACAAGAAATGCTTCGCTCCATGTCTCCATGGGAAGACACTTGAATCCGTGTCCGTGGCCTGTACCTTGCCCTGTCCAAACGTCTGGAACATAAGCAAAAGCGTCGCACGGCCCGCATACTCCTTGGACGTCTTCTCCCAGTCTTCAAAAAGACTAACCATCGCAGAGATATCATACGTCGCCGCATTAGCAGCGTAGAAATTCCTCTGTCCACCCGGCTGCGCGCACAGCACGTTATTCAACTCCAGATACGTCACCCACGGCAGCGAATCCCAGCCTACATATTCCTCCTTCTTGAAAATCGGAGCTAAGTCCAGAAACCGCTGCAGATACGGCAGCGACTCCTCCCGAGGCCCATGCCACACAAAGTCAATGTTGATAATCGTCTTGCCCGATTTGCCTTTGTAGTGCGCCGTGATGAAGAAGGCCAGTTGGGGCGGGAGGTCTGGCGTCGATATGTCGTTGAGGAGCTGGAAGAGCTCTGCGGTGCGCGAGACGGGGAACTCCATGTCTGCGACGAAGTGTTTGCCGTCGTTGAGTTGTGGGTGCGTCTTGATGACGGCTTCGACGGCGACGCCAAAGTTGTGGCCGGCGCCGCGGACGGCCCACCAGAGGTCCGGGTGGGAGGTTTCGGAGGTGGTGATGATGGTGCCGTCGTAGAGGACGAGGGTGAGCTCGACGATGTTGTCCATGAAGTAGCCGTAGAGGCCTTGGAGGCGGCCGATGCCGGCGCCGAGGCCGATTCCCATTACGCCTGTGCAGGGACAGGATCCGACGGCTTTACAAACAAGTCAGTACGTTATTATTATACTAATAAGGTCTAATAACATGGGAGGAATGGTTGAGACTTACTGACTTCCCTCTCCTGGGCGTGAGTCGCATTGGCAAACTCCCCGGTCAACGTCCCGCCACCAACAACTGCGTAATCCGGACCTCTCTTCCCATCAAAGCGTACGTAATTGAGTCTTCGCATGTTAATTTGGATAGCATTCTGTGTCACTTGCGTCGATGTGGTCAGGCTGTGTCCGCCAGACTGCACAAGGAAGGGGATATTGTGTTCGCGAGCATATTTGACAGTTGCCACGACGTCTTCGATTGAAGCCACAGCAACGACGGCAGAGTATGTTGGACGGTTGTAATCGGAATATTTTGTCGTGAGCTCATCATAATCTTCATCACCGGGTAGGACGACTGAAGCAGCTGAGGACAGTTGGGGGGACAGGGCTGCTTTGATGGAGTGTGGGGTGTATGCGGCGATGGGAGTGTTGCCACCGAATTTGTTGAGGGCATTGGTGCTGAAACTCGATGAGGAAGCGACAAGAGGGAGACACAGATAGGACAAGGTTGCGAAGAGCCTCATGATGGGTGGTTGAGTATGCGTATGCGTATGCTTAAGCTGTGTTATCGTACGGGCTCAAGGGATGTATGTATTCTTGTCCTGCCTTATCTTGCCCAATACACGTGTACGTTATGCAATACTGGACAGTTAAGCAGGGCACGTTTTGCAGATTGATAAGAGGTCCCGAGTCCTACTCTGTACTGGACCCGAGTAACCCGGCACCATCTTGGCTTGCATCATGCTCTCGAGGCTGAAAGCCATGCAGGCAGGTGGGTAGGGCTAGGCCAAGGTCATATTGATCTATATCCAGAGTTGTATTCGAGAAAAAGAAAGTAAAAAAAATGGTTAGCCAGCTAGCAATAACAATTCAACTTGAAAGATAGCTAACATACAGGACACACACATACACAATGCCATTAATCGAAGAGTTCAACCGATCATGGCTTCAAAATGGAGCATCAGGCTCCAGCAGTGGCAGTGAAAGCCCCGTTTCGCCTTCCTTGAGAGGCGTCGCCATTATTGGCATGGGTAAGGCTTTCTGAATCTGACATAAACGTGATGACAAGTCTGACGATGATCAAGGCTGCCGGCTTCCCGGCTCCGCAACGGATCCCTCCGCCTTCTGGGAGATGCTGTTAGCGAAAGAAAGCGCGGCAGGTAAAATACCACTAAATCGCTTCGATGTGGATAAGTTCCTGCATCCTCAGCGCGGCCGCCCTGGTAGCATGACTACCGCGGGTGGCTATTTCCTCCGTGACGACCCGACGCTCTTTGAGCCACAGCTGTTTTCGATGAAGCCAGCTGAAGCTGCCATAATAGACCCGGCACTTAAGAAGTTGCTAGAGGTTGTGTATGAGACAATCGAGTCCGCAGGCGTTTCGTTGGAGAAGCTTGCTGGATCCGAGACGGGATGCTACGTTGGAAGCTTTAATCACGATGAGTTGTTTGGCAAGGTGCGCGATAGTCAGTTTGCAGGGCCACAAACAGGTACGGTTGCAATTGCGCCGTTTCTGGCGAACAGGATTTCGTATACATTTGATCTGAAGGGACCTAGGTGAGTCCTTCATTCCATTTTGCTGCCTGCATGCGATTCTGACCTGATGGCGTGTAGTATGACAGTCGACACAGCATGCAGTGCGTCAATGTACGCCCTTCATCTGGCATGTCAGGCCATAGCAACTGGCGAGATCGACTCTGCCATTGTGGCTTCCTCCAACCTCATCTGGTCTCCAGACATGCAAATGTTCCTCGACAAGCTGGGCGCTCTCTCCTCCACCTCACAGTGCCATGTTTTCGGCTCTGATGCAGACGGCTACGGCCGCGGTGATGGGTTCGTGGGATTCTATCTTAAGGAAGTAAATTCGGCTGTGCGTGACGGCGACAACATCCAGGCTGTTATACGCGGCACAGCTGTGAATGCAAACGGCCGTACTGGCGGCATCACACACCCCAGCCCCTTGGCTCAAGAAGCCGCCATGCGCAAGGCGTACCGTATGGCCGGAAATCTGAACCCACGGGACACGGCATACTATGAGTGCCACGGCACAGGAACATCGGTGGGAGATCCGATCGAGATGAAAGCCATCCAGTCGTTCTTTGCGTCCCGCGACACAGATAACCCACTGCTCTTGGGGTCAGTGAAGGCAAATATCGGACACGGAGAACCTGTTAGTGGACTGAGCGGGTTGTTGAAAGCTGTTCTTGCTATTCAAAGGGGTGTAATACCACCGATGATAACGCCGGAATCCATCAACCCCCAGCTGAATCTCGATACGGACCGATTCCGACTCGTCTCAGAGAAAGCGCCATGGCCGAAAGGCCTGCCTCGGCGCGCAAGTGTCGCGACTTCGGGCTTTGGCGGTGCTAATGCGCATCTTGTTGTTGAAGAATTCCTCTTGAATGGTAGAGACGCAGGTGTTGATCGAAATATACGGCCGTCGCGCTTCCTGTTTCCGCTCTCGGCGCATAAGCCTGAGTCGTTAGTTCAGAACTACGAAGCACTGATCGATGTGTGCAATCAGGGGCTGTACTCACCTGCAGACGTGGCATATACACTTGAGCGGCGATCGCGTCTCCCATACCGGGGATTTGCTGTTACATCGAAGCACTTAGATGCTGCTCATTCGCTGTCCAAAGACCAGCTGCAAGCAGCTAAGCGCATGCGCACAACAGCACCGAAAATTGGACTCATCTTTACAGGTACTCCTCCCCATTACCCAAGACCATTTAGAACCCAGACCTAATGTAGTATGCAGGTCAAGGAGCTCAATGGCCACAGATGGGCAAGGAGCTTTTCGGGCGGTTTGTGCCTTTCCAGCGCGCAATTCGCAGGATGGATGAGGCTTTGCAACAGCTCCCAGACGGACCGTCTTGGAGTCTAAAAGGTTTGTTTCCCTGTTTTACTTTATTTTGTGAGAGCTTTATGCTAAGGAATAGATATACTGCTTGCACCTGCGGAGGAAAGCCAGATCTACGTTGCAGAAGTCTCCCAGCCTGCCTGTGCTGCGGTGCAGATTGGACTGATGGACGTGTTGGATTCTTGGGATGTCATTCCTCATGCTTGCATGGGTCATTCGTCAGGTACGTGTATTACCAGCTTATTTTGATTCCCGAGCCACTGCTAAGATTCTCCAGGCGAAATGGCAGCCGCGTACGCAGCCGGCCGTGTAAGCCTTGAGGAGGCTATTGTGGCCGCCTACTACAGAGGTAAATCCGTCGCTCTTGTCACACGCGACGGCTCAATGGCCGCTCTCGGCCAGACGCAACAAGATTGTGAGGATATTTTAGAGCCATTTAAGCCCCGCGTCAGCATCGCGGCCATTAACTCGCCCGAGAGT
Organism: Simplicillium sp. C3G150-2; assembly: GCA_022702485.1. Classification (NCBI taxonomy): domain Eukaryota; kingdom Fungi; phylum Ascomycota; class Sordariomycetes; order Hypocreales; family Cordycipitaceae; genus Simplicillium; species Simplicillium sp. C3G150-2. The sequence goes on along the minus strand of JAJIYY010000001.1, from coordinate 2,427,013 downwards.
ATCACTGTCAGTGGCGATAGCGAAGTCATACAAGAGGTTGTCAGCATTGCCAGCAGCAAGGGAGTCTTCAATCGTGTGCTCTCGACAGGCGGAAAGGCCTACCATAGCTTCCACATGCAAGAGGTTGGGGAGGTCTTTGAAGCTAGCATGCGACAAGCAACTTATCTTGAGAAGACAATCCGGCCAGTCACACCATTCTTCTCCTCAGTCTCGGGTCATCAATTGTCAGAAAGGTCCCATATCACGCCGTCCTACTGGCGCTCAAATCTTGAGAGTCCGGTTCTCTTCTCACCTGCGCTCGAAGATATGGTTAATTACGGCGTTGATGTCATCATTGAAGTTGGCCCGCATTCGGCCCTTGCTGGACCTATTCGACAACTCGAGCAAGCTTTCCGCACGCAAGGGAAGTCGTTCCCATTGTATATGCCAACACTGATCCGGAAGCGTGACGCGGAGGAGTGCATGCTCGAGCTGGCGGGGAATCTGTTCAATGATGCCTGCGTGCTTAACCTGGGAGCGGTGAATCGTGCGGTTGATGCTGCGTCAGGGAAAGAGATCAAACCCAGACTGTTGTCTACGTTGCCGACGTATAGATATGCATATGGTGATTCGACACAGCACATGAGTCGCATCGAGACCGAGTTTCGATTCCCGCAGCACGCCTTCCACAATCTCCTGGGAAGCAAAATTCTCGGGGCATCGCCGCGCGCACCTAGCTGGAGAAGTATCCTTACTTTGGATCAGCCCGAGAAGATTGGGGGATTGAGCGTTCTGGAAAGCCCCAGAGTTCCTGTAGCTTGCCTGGTTGAGATGGTTCTCGTTGCTGCGCAGCAATCTTCACCTTCGTCTGTGGGGGCATGGACGCTGACAGATGTTCAGCTGCCACATGCCCTGACGTTGGAAGGGGAGAAGGATGTCGTGACAAGTCTTCACCCGATGGCGAGTGGGAGCTCTTTTGCCTTTGAGATCACCAGCGTCAAGGGTAAGGAGGCCACCCTGCATGCTTCCGGTCAGATTCGTGTCGGAGGAGATTGCGCACATAAAATTGGTATTGCTGATGGGCCGATTACTCCTATCAAAATATCTGCCAGCAAATTGTACAAGAGGCTTGAAGCTACCGGACTGAGCTATGATGCATCTTGGCAGTCGATTGAAACGGTGCACACAAATCCGCTCGAGAATGTGTACCGATGTAGCCTGCGAGAATTCCCTTTGGGTAGACTGGGAGCCTTGGAATCATGTATCCAGCTCGCCATCATATCTTCGACGCCGCATAGACAACTGCGCAAATTCCAGCTGGTGTATCCAGAGTCAATTGAAGAGATCACGGTCAATGGCTCACTGGACAGCTCTGACTGGAAGTCGTCCTTAGTTGTAGCGACATCCGAAAGCAACGAACTCATCAAAGCCGTCGAGCTTTGTGATGCGAATAGACAACTGGGTATCTGCCTAACAAATGTGAAATTGGAGAATCTGCACAATACAAGTACAGAAAAGATTGAGTACCCAGCTCTCGAATCAATCTGGAAACCAGATTACACGACCATCTCTCAAGCTTCAATCTCCGCCATGTTCCCAGCACCAGCCTTCCCCGATCAAGAAACTTTCAGCAAGGTACACAGACTCGCTTCCGCGATGGCCATCCAGTACATTACATCTCAAAATGCCAAGCCGCAATCATTGTGTGAAACAGGCCAGAATTTCTTCGAATATCTTGAGAACACATATGCAAACCTTTCCAACGGCAGCATACCCCACGGCCAGGAGTTGAGCGCCATGGAATCCTCCACACGTTCAAATCTCATTGCGATACTCTACGAAGAAGTCGCCAACGACTCCGTGGAAGCACAGCTCATGATGCGCATGTACAAGAACCTCCCAGGTATCTTGGACGGCACAGTCTCCGCCCACGACCTGCTCATGGCTGATGGCCTGCTGCACAAGCTGTACACATCAACCCTCACAGCCAGCGGTTCGATGATTCAACTCCGCCGTGTGATTGATCTTGTCGGACATAAGCATCCCGGTGCGAAGTATCTGGAGATTGGCGGTGGTACGAGAGGTGCGACGCGAGAGATTCTTGACGTGTTGGGTGCGCGGGGTGGAGGGCGTCGTTATGAGAGTTATTGCTTTACGGATGTGAGCAGTTATTTCCTCAGTGGTGCTCGAGATGAGTTTCAGAATTGTCAGGGGATTTCGTATGCAACATTGAATATTGAAGAGACGCCTGCTGAGCAAGGGATTGAAGAGGAGAGCTATGATGTCGTTGTTGCGGCTAATGTATTCATTCCTCGTCTTCCAATGTTGAGGGAGAAAGCGCTAACCCAGCATTAACAGGTTCTTCACGCGACGAGCTCCTTAGAGAAGACTCTTCGCAATGTGCGCAAGATCCTAAAGCCAGATGGAAAGCTAATACTTGTGGAAACTGTACGTCACCCTTCCCACTCAAACAAAGCGCAAAACTGACATGACTGTTTGCAGACGATCGAGACGATTTGGCTCTCAATTGTATTGGTGAGATATTAAGATAAATAATAACCTCGATTGAAGAACTGTGAAATACTGACTAGGTATTAGGGAGGATTTTCAGACTACTGGAAAGGTCGACGAGATGGAAGGCCCACGTCGCCATTTGTTCCTGTCGAGATGTGGAATCAGACGCTGCGTAAATGTGGCTTCACAGGTGTATCAATTGATCTTCCGGACTATGAAGATCCATTCAAGACGATGAACGTGCTTGTCTCTTCTGTTGACGGCTTCACCAAAAGTGAAGTTGCAAATGCCCATGCAGATACCGAGAACGGCTTGATTGAACGATTCTACCCTCTGAACCCACCTACAGGCTTGCATGCAGACACTGGCACAGACGCAAGTTCGGTGGTCTTGATCGACTGTATCGAGAAGCCTTTCTTCGCAGAGTTGACAACCTGGTTGGTGGAGACAGGAATCCGATGCGTCGTCGTCGCCAAGAGCACGCCAACACAAGACAACGAGTTCGATGAATCTATTCTGCTTCACCTGGAGAACCTTCGAAGACTTGGAGTCTCTGTGTCCATGATATGGGAGCCGCTTTCAACTACGAATGAAAGCAAATTTTCCATGCAGCTGCGCGCAACGTTGTCGCCGGGTGTGAAAGCCGTACTTTTTGGAAGCGGCGGGGTGGATATGGAGATGGAAGGGCCTCATCTAGCAGCACAACGCATATTCTCTGAAACCTGGAATCCAGAGAAAGTGGTCATCCTCACATCTGCGGATGAGAGCATTTTCAACGAACCTACCGAGAAGAGCACTCTCGCACGCAGAGTCGCAGATTCATGGGCCGCAAAAGATACCTTGGCGGGCTTACTCTCTATGTCCCAGAGGGAGCCTGATTTTGATGAACTCGTTCCGTCTCTGGAAGTTCTCTTCTCCAGAACCAAAGCATCAGCGTTCGACTCAGCCCCAATTGAGGCGCCCCGTGCCAAGCTCATCACCTACGGCCTCACCCCCGCGATCACATCCTCCCTTCTTGGAGAGACAGATACAGACGTATCTTCCCAAACGCGCGAGAAATTCTCCGTAATTCTGCAAACTGCGGCTGCTCAAGCAAAATCCAATGGAGCCAAAATCGCCAACGGCGAGGCAGTTACTCCCGTCGCTGCAGCGATTGCCAGGTTCAGCTCCATCCCAGCAGAAGATGCAGATTCACGTCGGGGTGCAGCGACAGACGCGGTGGCGGAAGTTTTAGCTGAGTTACTCTTTATCCCAAAGGAGCAGATAAATATACAGGCGAATCTGACAGCTATGGGCATTGATAGCTTGATAGCGAGTGAGTTGCGCACGCAGATTGGCAAGTTGTTCGGGAAGGATGTGTCGACTGGGTGGGTGCTCAGCGGAGAGGTCAAGGCGGGAGATATTGTAGAATTGGTTCTGGAATAAGCATTTTACATCTTTCTATCTGAAATATATAGTAGCGAATATTGTAGAGTTTATTCAAGAAGTCTAGCAACCAATGAATGAACACTTCCCTCTGGAGCTGCTGCGTTCTCTGTGCCTTGATTGGTTCCACAGTACTTTTCCCAATCAGGCAACATGGCGTTGTGTAAGTGCCTCTCAATAAATGCGTCCTTGGGTACTTACTCACGGCATATCGAATTGGTAGAACAAGGCTCTGCGGAGACTTTTAGCTTTGTTCTCGGCAACTTTATTTCTCGGACACTTTTCGGAGCATCTATCCGCCAAAATCGTCTTTCCATCTGTTGTAGTAGGAAGCGGCGATGGCTGAGTGGTGTACTTACTGAGGTCGAACCCAAAAAGTATAAAGGCGTGCCGTGTCGCCAGGGTTTTCTTCTCATTCTTATTCCATATCATCAAGCAACATAAAAAACATGGACGAAAAAGACCCAGAGTACCTCCTTTCAATGGGGCGCGAGCTAGAGCGCCTAAAGAAGCAGCACGAGTGGCAGCAAAAGTGCTACAAGGGCCGCATCGTCTTTGCGCCTGTTGATTTGAAGAAGCCTGACCTCCATGTTTTGGATATGGGATGTGCTGACGGTATGAACTTTATTTCGCAGCAATGAATGCACATGATGTTTCCATCGTGCGTGCTCTGAAGAGGCCTTTGACTAATGCGTCAATGTAAGGTGTTCTCCTGAGAGACTTGCAGAAGCAAGTGCAGCCAACTGCGCAACTACTCGGTAGAGATGTCACGCCCTTCTTTCTCCCAAAGGATGAAGGTAACATTCGATACGCCTTGGGTGATTTTAACAAGTCACCCCCGGCTGAGGACGTGGGTGCTTTCGACTTTACACATGTCCGATACGTCATCGCTGGCGGTTCTCGTGTGACCTTGGACCAAGCAGTTGCGAATCTCGCTGGTAAGCAACTCCCTTTCTTGTCGCTCTTCCGCGTCTGTAAGTTTTCGCATTGCATTTCAAGTGCTAATGTGTCCGTTATTAGAGACCCTGAAGCCAGGTGGATGGCTGCAAGTGCAGGAAATGGACCTGAGCGACGATCTGGAGCCTCAAGCCCAGTCCATGAACGATTTGCACACCATCATGGCTGGCGTGTTTGACAAAAATGGCCTCGGTGCCAGCTGTACCAGGCAACTTGGGAGTGCGATGAAGAAGGCTGGGCTACAGGACGTTGTGGTGGAGAGCCATCGCGTGCCGGTGGGCAAATTGATGGCCGAGCTGATGGGCAACGATGACGACGCCACAAGCTCGCTCATTCCTTTTGAACTTACCGTCCCGAAGCTGGTCAGGGCGGTCAGTCGTAAGTTTTACTTTTCCCAGCCCTGAAGGATTTTGGTGCGGAAGGTTGCAGTGCACAGCCCCAGCTGACACATCCCTTGCAACAGACTTGCAGCTCGATCTCCCGACGGCTGTTACTGACAACCTGGAGGAGCGATTTCATAGAGAAATGTTGGCAAGTGGAGGTTACTTTACCAGCGTCATTGCCTATGGGCGTCGAGGCGAATGAAAGTCGCAAGCGAAATACGACGAATGACGTCGTTGGCTGGCTGGGTTTTGTTTGTGGTTGGTTGCCTCGTCGCCGATCTGGATTTGCTGTAATTGTAGTTGCCCAATTAGGCAATATGCCGATAAAGTTTACAAAAGGTGGAGGTGGGGTAATCGTGACCTGGTTCAAACATCTTGTTCAGAGGCTTTGTTCAGCGTCTTTGTTCAGAGGCTATAATCGGAGGCTATGTTCAGAGGCCTCCTTAATAGGCCTCGTTCTGATGTCCTGCTGAAACATAAATAGATAGTTTTTCTACCTTGAAATTGACTTGAAATATTGCCCCTATGAGCTACACACAGCAAAACTTTCTCGGGTCTCAAAGGACTCCTCAAGTACTCACAACGTGTATCAAACTTAACAGTCTTCAATTTTCCCTTTTCTGAGATTCTTGAGCCCAATCCTACCAAGCATCAACTCATAAGTATACACCAGACAATCATGATGACCAAGGTGTTACTGAAAGCTGGTGTTATCTTGTCCGCTGCGGCGATATCAGGTGCCTTCTACACAGAATTTGACAGCACTTCAAAGTATTCGCAAGCAAACGTGGACGACAAGTACATTGGCGGCGGCTGTAACAATGAACGAGCGCACTGCGATTACGACTGCTTCCACAAACTCATCGACGAGTACTGGTACGGCAGCTGTACATACGAGGAATGCTTGGGTGACGCAGTTTGCAACGATGTCTTCTGCATAGAAATCACGATTGACAACAACGCAAGCGCCGACGACCACAAGAATCACCTCAACGAAGTTTATGACGTGGCAAAGCCAGCTTTCAGCCACAGCTTTGTTGAGACGACATACTGGGGGACTTTGCCACACTGCTTGCCCGGGCCACCTGACTCCATTGAACTGCCTAGGTGGCAGTATCCGAGTACATGGTCAGCGACGCGTTTCAACGACGACGGTACCAAAGACGTGAGCATCGGTTTCCACATCACGGATAACAATGACGACAGCAGTTGTGACTTGATGAAGTCTATGGTACAGGCTGGTTTGGGAGAAGTCCCGGGCGGTTCGGCATTGGGTTCATTGTTCAATGCTATCAAGTGTTCCTAGAGTTAGCTAGTACAGCCTGGCATGTAAAAAGATCTACAATCCTGGAGTGACTCCAGCTTTGTGTGTTCTAGAATAAGATTAGGTATTTCAGGTCTGCCTCAAATGCTGTGTACTTGCTGGAATATGAGCTATCATTGCGCAGTCCCGACCAGCGCAACTACGCCGCGATGCACAAGGTGATGTACAAGCCGCAGCCAGCGCAGCAGAATGCTCACAAATGGTACTCCAAGCTTACATATAAATTTTTGAATATCAAATATAAATATAAAAATAATAAACAAAGGTTAATTCAGTTGATAAACAACTTCATGATTCTTTGAATAAAAGTTCAGCTAATTATATTTCGTTGGCCTTGTATCATCACTCCCTGTCTACAACCTCAACAGATATGAGGCTCTCGGGAAGTTGAACTCCGTCAACTATGATCTCACCCCTCATAGTCTGTCCAGCTTTTACCTCTCCAACACCTTTTGGAGTCCCCGTGAGCACCAAGTCCCCTGGCTCCAGTGTCATCACCCGCGAGATGTCAGCCAGTTGTCTTGGTATGTCGAAAAGCATCAGATTGGTAGAATCGTCTTGGCGCTGCTCTCCGTCCACAGATAATTTCAAGGTGACGTTGTGCGGGTTTGGAATTCGTCGCTTGTCAATTCGGTCGGAAATAGGCAGAAATGTATCAAAACCTTTCGCGATTGACCAAGGCAGCCCACTCTTTTTGGCGTCATCTTGCATATTCCGAGCTGTCATGTCAATCGCCAAGACATAGCTATCAATTCCATCCAAGGCTGCCGCGCTATCTTGTGGATCAAGGTCACGAAGTGTCTTGCCAATTACAAGGCCGAGTTCGACTTCATAGTGAAGAATGACGCCTTTTGGACGGAGAACCGGCCCACATCTTGGTGGGAGAATTGACGATGGTGGTTTAAGGAAGAAAAACGGTTGAGTGGGTGTGGCATTTTTGAGTTCCGCTATGTGCGCAGCGAAATTGCGTCCAATGCAAACTACCTTGCGGCAACTGGCTGCAATAGAGGACGTCATAGTTTTGTAATTATCTGTGGCAGTATTACAGATATGTATTCGAAGTGCTTATCCGTGGGTCATTGATGACGAAAATCGTAACACTGAGTGAGGTGCTTTCTCCCTGCTGCTGGGGACACGTCGTTTAAAGTACCGTGCTATCAATGTTGTCTTAAACCTAGCGCTAGCTGTAGTTTTGAAATTTGTGTGTCTGAGGTGTGAAATCCGGTCTGCATTTCGCGGAACACCGAATTTGTGAAGTAGCTGCTCGGGTGTCGGAGTTAGCCATTCCCATGCTAGTTACGCAATGTGGGATCGATATCGGACTTCGTTTTCGAACGAACCCGGAGAACCATCTCCGTGGCGTTGAATGGGTCTTCTGCCTACTCCGGAGGGATTTACCAAGATGACAGCCGAACTGCCGCAGTCATGTCATATAAAGCCGGCCAGACTTTGCCTTTTCAACCAGCACCACCGAGTGATTAAACAGTTCTTGCCCTTTAATAATCAGGCCCCTTCATCCAACATGTCCACATCTGTAGCACTGACAATCCAGAACCCGCGGGTTAGCGGCCCTTCCCCTAACGGCGAAAAGGTGGAAACTTCTGAAAAAAGTGCAATCCAGCGACTCTCGCAAGGTGTTGGGCTATCTGGAGTTCCCTCCTTCACCTCGCTTGAGCTGAAGCGTCAATGGATGCTTCAACATCTCGCAGGTGCTTTTCGCGTCTTTGCACGAAAGGGGTTCGTTGAAGGCCTTACTGGACATATCAGTCTAAGGGATCCGGGTAAGTCATTAGGGCGAGCTGTGAAGTGATGAAACTAATTGACCTTTAGAATTTAAAAACTGTTACTGGACAAACCCGTGCGTTCATTCAATCTCTCCCTGATTCAAAGTGACGCTGACCGGCCAAGGTATGGAATTAACTTTGGCTTAATCAAAGTCTCCGATCTCATCCTGCTTGATGAGAGTGGCGCTCCTGTTGGTGGAGCAACCCACCTACCAGCCGGATCTGCCGGTTTCCAGATTCATTCCCATCTACACAAGAGATATCCCCATATCAACGCGGCTTGCCATACACATTCCACGTACGGAATGGCGTATTCTGCATTTTCAAAGAGACTTGACATGATTAATCTGGATGTTCTCAGCTTCTATGGCGATGCTCACGGAGTTTATAATGAATTTGGTGGCGTTACACTAAATGAAGAGGAGAGTGATAGACTTTCGCATGCCTTGGGGGATAAAGGTAAAGGCTTGATCCTACGAAATCACGGACTCTTAACTGTGGGAGGAACAGTAGATGAGGCTGCGTATCTATTTTGCTTGATGGAAAAGTCCTGTCAAATCCAACTAGCCGTGGATGCCGCAGCTTCAGGTTCAGGAAATGCGAAAATATTGGTAGATGACGAGGCGGCGAAATATACATTCTCAACCATGAGTGACCCGGTAAGCCGAAGCTCTATGCTACCTCGCTTTTACCCGAAATTATATTACTGATACAACAAGTAGGAAGCACTTTACTGCGCTTTCCAGCCTGCGTACGAGATGGAGAAGTCTTTGACAGGGGGCGACTTCTTGATGTGATTCCGACGTCAATACTGAGTACGACTAGCTTAGATAAAGCTTGACGAGCTAGATTTGAAATTGCTACCAATTAAACCACAGCTACGCGAATCATGAAATCCTACAATTCTCTGCTGCTGAAGTGCCAAGAATCTTTCGGCCCGGACGACAAAATTTTGGGTACATGTGCTCATAACTCGCTGATGAATGCTTAAACCATATGAGTAACTACAAGAAAATAACTAGATTCTCCATTAATCCGGTATTTTGTCAATTTTTTGCCCGGTAGCTGTTGCTTGGCTGGCTACCAATCCGCAATTGATTACTACACCACCGGTCACTGGTCTTCTGCTAAGCGGCTGCACTGGCCTATGGACGCACATCCCTGACGATGCCCGGACAGCGGTAGGGGTCCGTAGCACATATTACCTCACCAGCTTCTCCGATTTATCTCCAGCTTGGGCACAGACCCTTCGGATATGGAATTACCTCACTATTCAACTCAACAAGGTCTTACGGCTGGATCGTTTTGATAGTCCGCGAAATGGAACTTACACACATATTCATGCCAAGGAGTTGAACCCTCTTGAAGGATGTCCACTGTGGGTATGATCGTCACTTAGCCGCCGGAGTCGCGGGGCAGCCAAACCCGGCGCTGCATGGAAGAGGCTTCTAATAAGGTTTACCCCACAGCGCGAAGGGGTACATAACTGACTGCCGAAGCTGGTGGAAACACTGAGTCCCGAGTTACGAGTCCCGAGCCCTCATCGAGCTGCCCCCCTTTCCTTTTTGTTAGCTACAGTCTCAGACGATCTGGGTAACTGGTACATCGCTAGATCCGAAACCCGAAGTCGCATATTTGTTGTACAGAGCCACAATAGCGGGGTGCAAAGCCAATCACCATGACTCGGAGCAACTTGACATGGTCACCTCTACTTTGGAAATTGAATGAGACAACAAGAACAATCATTTACCGAATGCCGATATCCCATCCCCTCTTTGGTGTCTGTCTAGCGCTGGTCATGAGATCGGACGGTTGTATGGAGCAGCTGTCGCTCTTCTGTACACTCTGGCCTTATAAACTGCTATTCCACCAGCATGTTCCAATATCTTGAAAGCAAGGAAATTATATCGAACTACGACGAATGATATATACGAATAAATCAGTCAAAATGAGTCTGCAGGGCCAATTCTACAATGTTGCGGGTCTCCACTATGAAAGTGGCCGCGTTAAAGGCATTACAACAACAGACTACAAGTTTTCTTACGAGTCAGGGGAAGTCGTCAAATTCTTTATCGGCGATCTGATGCTTGGAGAATGTAAAGGTAAACACTTAATCACTATATCCGACCTGGTAGCAAAACAGTCTGTGGACTTTGATCCAGGTCTGGTCAACCGTGCCAGGTTACTGTATAGTTTAAGCTCGGCTCAGGGGTCTGAAAAGCCCGTGATGATTGACGAGAAGGTAAGTCTATTGTCCTTATGTTTGCTCCTGCTAATATGTTGAAGACGCGCAATGCTGTTGGAAAGTTTTCTTCATCAATTGATTTCGACTCTCCTATTTTGACGAGCCTCGATACCCCATTACAAGGCATATGCCAGGAACTGGGGTGGGCACCAAAGTCTGTCTCACATACGTGCAACCATCTTCGGCGAGAGGCTAGCGGGTTCAGTGTTTTGCGAGACATTTCCGTTCCAACCCAAGATGGAAATTATGTTTTGGCCGACGTATATCTACCACTTGCCCACCAACTGGGAGAGAAGTACCCTGCTCTTATCAGCTGCACTCTTTACGGAAGAAGAATCTTTCACTCTGGGCCGGACCTAACGCTTCAAAGTGAAATTGACGCATTTGAAAAGGCAGAGGATGACTGGCACTCAAAGTCCTCAGATACTCCTATCACACTGCCTCGAGAATCGTGGGGACTGCAGTGGGATAAACAACGCGGATTTGAGAATATCGCAACATTCAACACGTTTACCTATGTACCACAGGGATATGCTATGGTCAAAGTTGATCCGAGGGGTGTATCGCAAACCCCTGGTATCAGAGGTGTACCTGGACAGATTACGGCTGATTTCTACGATGCAACTGAGTGGACTGCTCAACAAGATTGGTGTGACGGCGCTGTTGCTCTTGTTGGTAGCTCTTACGGGGCGAATACTCAATGGGAGGTGGCCAACTTGAAGCCAAAGGGGCTTAGATGCTTTGTCCCCTATGCGAGTAAGTTTAGATGATGATATTGTATGGTATGTTAATCTGACTTTAATTTCTAGCGGATATCGACATGTATCGGGATGCGGCGTTCCCTGGCGGCATTCCGACTGAGCGGTACATTTCTGACTGGTTCGCGAGAGTACAAAGGTCGTCTCCAGGGAAACCTAACGCGATGAACCTTGTGGACGTTATGAAGGCAAATCCATTCTACAATGGTCTCTGGGACATGATCAGCACCAAGTTACTGGCGCCGGATGTTCCATGCTTCTTAGCAGCCAGTCAGATTTTTATCATTCATGGCCGCGGCGCTTACGAGGCTTGGAGATTGCGGAACCCCGAGAATACTCATCTACAGCTTGTTGACTGCAATTACTATTCGTGGCCGAGTCGCGAAGCCTCCAGAAAAGTCCTACAGTTTCTCGACCACCATTTGAAAGGTAGTGCATATCCGCAGCTGGAGCGTGTCGGTATTCAGGTAAGACTTGGAGACAAAGCTTGGTACTGGCGCAAGGAAAAGGACTGGCCAGTACCTGGCACACAGTACAAGCGGTTCCACCTCGATCATGGTGGAAGCCTTAGCGAAGTCACCTCTACTGGTCCAGAAGAACGGCTGACGTACTCGTCTTTGGCCCCAAAAAGTGGAAAATCCGGGTTGAGTTTCCACTCTGCCCCGTTCACGGAGGACATCGAATTTGCTGGTTACTTTTCGGCAGTGCTGTCCTTCTCATCGTCAGCACGAGATGCGGATGTTGTGGTCACCCTGTGGGCAGTGAACGAAGAAGGTAGCATTGTACGGTACGGGCATAAGGGGGAACATGAGCCACTGGCGAAAGGGTTTCTGCGCGCAAGCCACCGCAAATTGGATCCGTCCAACTCGCTACCGGAGCGCCCATTGCACACGCATAAAGAGGAAGATATTGCACTATTACATCCCGAAGAGGTGGTGCAGTTAGATGTTGAGATCTTTCCTGCTGCTGGAAGACTTCAGCGCGGCTGGAAGCTTCGGGTAGACATTACACCTTCGGAGGATCAGCCCGAGATTGACGGCTATGCACCTCCGGAGATGAGAGTGTGGTATGGAGAAGATCAAACTGACGGAAAAGATACCATCCATATTGGGCAGGGGTTTCAGAACTTTATACAATGTCCTGTCGTTCCTGTTAAGAATGGCTATCCTAACCTCATCATTTAATTAGCTATATATTCCACAACAATGCGTAGTTTTCCATGCGTCACAATTGATAACATCGCTATTGCCACCAACGTTGCTCACAAATCACTAGCCAAGGGTCATCTACTTGCTGGCACAATTATAATCCATCATTCTGTCAACCCACAGTTCTTGTATGCAATCTATAGGTAAATGCAGTCATCAAGACTGGAGTTTGGACGGAAGTAATTTAAATTTGAAGACAACCTTTATTTATTCCGTACTTGGAATTTGGACTGGTTGGTGGCGTCCAATAAGCAAGGCGATGCTTATATAGTTGACGAACTTGACAGCTTTATGGAAATTTCGGTGTTTGCGAGCTGAATTGTATTGGATATGAGTTCGTTCTATTTACTGGGTTTGCTTGACTGTGGTAAATTGCTGAAGGAGAGAAGCAGACTTAGCAATCGAAACAGCCCATCCTAATTGATGATGCTAAGCTCATGGACAGCACCAGGTAATCGATCGAAGTATAATATATGATTAAGGAACTATGTATTTTTGACTACTGCTATTACGTTCTTTAGCATTGAATACAGTTCACACCTTTAGAATTAAACCTGCCTCGACAATGCAAATTGTGTCCACTTCTAATGTCTACAATTCTTTTTTTCATTACCCCATTCGGTGAGCCAGAGATTTGCATTTTCATATACCCCGCCAGATATCACTTTAGCCTCTGCGTGTAATTCAGTAAGAAATCGTGGATAGCGGCCGTCGTGCCACGAGGGGCATAACAAGCTATTGTTGTTGTGACCACTGCGTCAGGCGAAGCTCACGATAACTCTGGACTACAGCTGAAACATACCTCATGTGCCCAGCCTAAAAAGTGATTCGATAGCCACGCTTAGCGAGGACTGTAATAATATTGGAACAACATTAATCACCGTGACACTACTCTGATTGAAGCTTTGCTCATCTCACAATAAGAGTTATCATCACAAAACGAGTGCACTCCTCTAGGTCAGGTATCTTTGTGACTCTCAGGTCCTGCAGGGACCTCATACACCCTTACCTATTGCTAGGGCTTCGCCGACCAACCGATAAGGACTAACCAGCTAGCCCCCTTGCTGACTGAAGCGGCAGGCTTCAGTCTCTGTACCAGATAGACTATACAAGTAATATACCATGTCTTCTTTTTCTCTCTTATTATTAACCTCAACCTATTGGTTATCGTAACAGTTATGTAGTTGGGTCTAAGTTATATCCAAACTCAAGTTAACTTAGTAGAACTGATTCCAGTACCCCTTATCGGCCGAATCTAAATAATACAATTTCATGTTTATTTTGTGAAACAATATTCACAAACAGCTATATTAATATAAATACAAACGTTCGGTGCGTTTTTGCTACGACTGAGTTTACTATAGAGAAACTAGTTGGTCATTTTGTGACCTTCTCTTCGTCAACATCATAGACCAATGCGCTTTGTCCGAGGCCGAGCTTCTCTAAATTGCAGATTTTGTAGACAAACAATGCTGCAGACATAGTCATCTCATTAATCCAGAGGCGTAGGGGGTCCACCTTCTTCCGAATTGTCCCATTGCGTTCCGCTAGGTCCAGCATCCCTTCAACTCTAACCCTCCTCTTCTCTTCATAGACACGGATACCATCTTCAATAGAGTGTTCGCTCTGGAGTATGTTGGAGAAAAGGAAGATATCTTCCAAAGCCATTGAAACTCCCTGGCTGGCATGCGGCGGCATAGCGTGTGCGGAGTCGCCAAGCAGGAGACATCGGCCTTTTGCCCATTTCACACCTCGAGGCATCTTAAAAATTGGATAAAACTTGACAATGTCCGTAGAATCAACGACAGCCCTTGAGAAATCCCCCCAGTCGCCCTGGGCGTTATTCAGGAGCCCGGCCACAGTTGACTTTAGAGCAGCTACTTCTTTCTTTCCCTCCTCCTCCCACCCATCCCGTGCATCGCCGGAAGAGGGTATTGGGACCTCACGCGAGAAGAACCAGTACAGCGTGTCAGAGTTAGCTGTGCAAGATGTTATTGCAACCAGCCCGTCTGATGTGACTGTTGCATTTATCGCTTCAGGGTCGAGTGCTGCCAACCCTGGCAGGTCTTTGGACGGAATGAGGGAGAACATATTACAAACGCCAGAGTACTCTGCAACGGCTCCGGGATCAATGTAAAGCGCCCGAACGGAGGAGTGAATTCCATCACACCCGAGAAGAAAATCCCCAGAGTCTGACGAGTCATCTGTGAATGTGACGTTGACCTGGTCGCCCTCCTCCACGATGCTTTTCAGAACTTTGCCGTACCGAATTTGAATGCCAACCTTTTCAGCTTCAGCAAGTAGCACCTTCATGAGATCAGTGCGCCTAATCCTCAAATATCCAAAACCGGTCTTCCGTTCGCTCCAGGATACTTGAGACATTTCACCCAATACCTTGCCTTTCACAGAATGAAGCTTAAGGTTCGGTGTACTAGCTCCGAGTGACTGTACAGCATCAAATAGACCAAGGCGGTGCAGGAGCCGCAATCCGTTGGGGGGGATTCCGATAGCGCCACCGAGAGTTGTTGGTGCCGATCGCAACTCGTAAACGATCGGGGTGATGTTGTTTTTCTGCCGTAAATGCAATGCAGCTGCGATGCCTGCGGGACCGGCTCCAATGATGATAATCTAAGCGAATATTAGCGCAGTTCGCCCGTAGAGTACGGGTTCGGTTACCTTCTTTAGGGAATCCATGCTTGTGGGTGCGTGTCACTTGGGTTCGAGTATGTATACTAAGCAAGTACAGGATCAGTGCTCACACAGAACGTCAAAGTCAAAGGAGAGTCGACCGGCTTGCCAGTACAGCGCTGAACAGCATATATCTGAAAAAAATGTTGCGGAATGTGTAGGAGCAAGTCCCACCCCACAAACAGTCATTACATGCTAGCTTCAACCATCACGGCTGCTTCAGTATGTAAAGATGTGGGACCCCCACAGTCAAACCAGCGACACGACTTCCGACTTCCGACTTCCGAGACTCTCTTTACCTCACGTGAGGTAACACGCCTGCTCGCCCAAAACGGATTTCGGACATTTCGTCGCTTTTATTATGTTCGAACACCAATTCCTGCCGAACCGATAACCCGTTGCCTGCACCATCCTTTTTACGCAATACCCGAGAAGCGATATCAGCCCACAGTCGAACGCAGCTATGGAGAGGCTTTATCCGAAGCTCTCCAAGACTTGTGACCTCTGCAAGTCACGCAAGGTGCGATGTGTTAGTGAGTGTGGATGGGTTGGCTTGTGTGACCTAGGCAGGCAGAGTTCCGTTGACACCAATGGCTAGGTAATGGCGCCGGGCCTTCACAAGCTTGTACGAATTGCCAGGTAAGAGCCAAGATGGGATATAGCAATTGACATTTGTTTGCCTGTTAACCTGTTTTCAGGCCCGCCAGCTCGAATGTCACTTCAGCTTTAACAAGAGGCGAGTGCGACGCGCAATCCCGCCCTCTCCGATACTTCATAACGGTTTGCACTCTTTTCCTGGAGGAAAACTCGCCTTATATATATATATATTAATCATTCCCATAGCAATAGCCACACCAGCCTCGCCAGCAAGCTCGCCCACACACGTATCCGTAACCTGCAGTGATGTAGTCGACAGTACCATCGCCGCGGAGGTGTCTCCTCGTCTGCATTCTGTGCCCTCCACATTAGATCTCAACTTTCCCAAAACCTTCATGGACCACACCCTGGCAAGCGGCAACTTGGAAGCAAGACGACGAGATGAAGGGTTGGTACTCAAGGTAAGCAGCCGCTTATCTGTCCCTACGATCTACCTAACCCAGGACATTGCGTACTGACATATGCTCCCTTTTAGGCTCACGAAAACTATGGCATGTCTTGGTCAAGTTGCTTTATAATGATCTATGGCCTAATATGATGGATGTAGTGGGAAGTTCCGGAATCGCCTTTTTCTCCGAGAAGAGGATCGGCAACCTGGCATCGCAGCTAGGCCATGACAGGCTGCAACCGCTATTTGAACGCCTCGTCACATTTGCAAATGCATTCAGTAACTCGACTACGTATCCAACTGGCTTTGACATGCGGTTTAATAATGCAACGGAATGCAGCACAGTCGTAGAGCCGCAAAATGCTAGACTCTACATCAAGGGTAAGACAAATACTCGATACTTCCCTTCACGGCTAACATCAACTATGAAAGCATATTTTGATCATATTCAAAGTCTATACCCCCTTTTGGACCGTGAAAAGTTCGAAAGCAAGGCCTTCAATCCACAGCTTCATGACATCTTACAACAAAGCAATGCTTTTTATGCGTTATATCATTCAGTTTTGGCACTGGGCTGTTTGCACATGGGAGGTGGCGCATTCGAGCCTGGCAAAGGCGACGCATGGAATTTATTTCAAAGGGCACTGGCAAAGTTTCCGGATATGCTATCATTACGAGAGAAGCTAGTAACAGCTCAGGTAAGACATCATTGACCACCAAACTTGTTCTGACTAGAAATTAACAGCCATCAAGGCAGTCACAGCAATGGTCCGCTCTGTTCTTTGCTACAGCGTCAGCTGTCACTATGCTAATTTTATATCTTACAGGCTATATTTGCGCAGAATCCGTCCTGTACGCAACTCGGGCAGATGCTAACAGCCGAGGCAGCGAGGATAACACAATTCCTTGGTTATAGTAAGGGTATTACTCATGGTGACTCCGCGGTAGAATGCAGTCGAACCTTCTGGGTAGCATACATGCTAGAGAAGGTAGCATCCTTCATGTGTGGTCGCCCTTCGGTACGTGTTCAATCTCTGCTTTCTACCCTTCAGTGCAGACGTTGATCGCCAAAGACGATACTAGATTGTGATGTTGGAGCCGGGTTTCCAGCGACACCAGAAACAAGGCATGGACGCTATAGCTTGTTTTTGAGTATGGTCCGTTTCGGGCGCCTACTTTCACTGACCTACGAAGCTCTTTTCACCGTCAGCGCAACTTTGAGTGCCACAGAAACGACTCTTGCAAACCTCACGATTTTTGAAACCGAACTGGAGAAATGGAGACTCTACATACCAGCAGAATCACGGCCTGCCAGATGCGAAGACTCAGGTGGACTGTTCATGGCTCCAGCCATTTTGGCAGAGACTCTACGCCTTCAATACCATTACTATAGTTTGGTCATTGCATTGACGAGGTTGAAGTTGCACGTAGCGGAACGTTGCTCTACCGTCTTTTTTGAAGCCAGAGAAACTCTCATGCAGACTGCTCGTGCTGTTATACAATGTACAAAGTATATCACTACTGACGCCATAAGCCCGACTTGGTAGGTTCACTTCAAGCATTGTATAGGCTTCACTGACAAGCGTAGGATCTTAGTTTCGATGCCACTATCGGCACTCTTTATTCTCTTCGACTTTGTTGTTCAAAACCCCGATCACCCGGACACAAGACAAAATATATCACTTATCGGCGTAGCAGCCGGGTACTTCTGTCAGTTAGAACACGCCTCAGATGGCTTTATACCTGGATCCGTGCTCTATGGGTTCTTTGACATTGCACAACAACACGTGTCGTGCCATAAAGAAGCTGAGGAATGTGATCGGTCAGGGAACCCTCGCGATCGTCCACCAGAAGCGACCCTAAGCTCTCATTACAGCTCTGAGACACAACGTGCACCACATGTAGGTCAAATTGTTCCGACATTTGCTGATTGGTATTCTGACCCGTAACGTATAGCCCGACGGGAATCCTACAAACTTAATGCGGGATATCTCTCAAAATGGAAACGTGTTTTGTGCGAATGATATGTTTCCTTTTTCTCCAGTTTCTGGGCCGTTCGAGCAAAGTGTGCTTGACTACTTTTCCACGCTAGGTACCTCTTTTTGGTAGCCTCTCCTCTTACTCAAATCCTTTCATAGGGTTCGTCAGAAGGTTACTTCCATTTAACAAGTAATTCCAGAGATTGATCACTGGAGATCTGATCTACTCTGACTAGGTCTTACTAAGAGATTTATATACTCGTCTATATCTCTTGTGATCACTCGGGCTACTTAAGTCTATAATAGTACAGCCTACAACCCAATTACAACCAACCTGAATGTCATAACATAGCTCCAGCAATCAATTAGCCATAGCTTCTACATTGTGAAAGCAAGGGGGCTAAGATCCAGAACCCAGACCGATAATATATTAAATTAGAAGACACTCTTTTTTGTCTGTTAATTTTCAGCAATTTGGGGTCGTGTCGGCTCGACTCGTGATATTGTTACGTCGACGGCGGATGGTTCGATCCGAAACGTTGTAGATTCGTGCAGCTTCTCAAATAGACAATTTTGGGTTATGGTATGTCTAAATCTCAACAAAACACCAGAAGGTCAACAGGTCAGCAATCACTGGGTTATGTGTAGCAGTCACGGATCGGAGAACAGGCAAGCCGTCGGTTCCGATAGGGTTATTTTATTCCATGAGCAGAGCATGCGCAACTCTGAAACCCGAGACCCGTGGGCTGCCGACATGGGGGGAGTTTTATTTGCCTTTACAACCACCGCCAGCGTTATAATACTTCAACACGCCGAGAATATCTCCGAAAACCGACGCCACCGGATTGTATGGCACCCTGTACAATGGGAAATCCGACTGTACACATGCAAATCCTTGGCTGGTGCTGCGATGAAAAGGTCAGCGCCTCCTTCGTTTCTTTCGACCAGCCTTATTCGTCTCTACGTTTCACACAAGACACAATCAACTGCAACTCCTGCGATGGCCAACCAGCCTGAGGCTGTAATAATTGACATGGACACTCCTGTGCCAGCCCATAGCGCCCCGACCATGCGTAGCTGGGACTATCTTTCGCTCTTTTGGCAAATTCCACTGATTTGTATGTTCACTCAAAGTATTATCATGATTGTCAAACTAAGTGAGGTTACCATGTGGCAGTTAGCTCGTCCGTGTTTTCGCTGCTTATTCGATGTTGCTGGCCGTGGCATTCACTATACCCGCTTCACTGGCGCCAAAAACTGCGGTCGACTTTTCTGAAGAGGGCGACTGGAACACTGAGTATCCGCCAGCAAAGTTACTTTATCTCACGACAAGATTCGACTGCGTCGCAAATTACAGCATACTGTGCGGCAAGGGGTATACAGCATCATCAAGTCGATGTGCCGCTTCCAAATGGACCCAAGATACCATCGCCAGTATTGCACATTATAACTACAAAGGATGCAAATCCGAGTGGTCCGACAATCTTCTACGCCCATGGTGGTGGCTACCAAGCTCCCTTGGCAAGCAGCAACGTCATTCCACTGGTGAGCCACATGGCCCATTGCTGCAAAGCGGCCAAAATTGTTATTTTAGAGTATTCTCTTACGCCTGCAACTCAATATCCCGGCCAACTTATACAGGCAGTGGAAGGGCTGAGATACCTGATCGACAACGGCTGCGCTCCTTCGGATGTTGTTCTAGCAGGTGACAGTGCCGGTGGACATTTGATAGCAACCGTGATTCTACATCTACAAACTCCGGCTCCTGGGCTGTCTTCGATTGACTTACAAGGGACAAGCCTACGTGCTGCCGTACTTTTATCCCCGTGGTTACGCATTAACGAGGATAGGAGTGAGGCCAGGGTCAACGAACGCTATGACTTCCTCCATGCAAAATTGCTTCAGCACTATGCAACCCTCTTGAATCCAGACGAAACACACATATGGGCTAACCCCATGCAAGGCCATGAGGCAAAGTCACTATGGTCTAAGGCGGTTGGGCAGTCAGGCGTGGTCAGAAAGCTACTTGTTACTGCCGGAGATGCCGAGCTTTTCTTCGATAGCTGCAAAAGCTTTATGGCGGAGTATGTTGGTGGCCAAACCGCTGTTATGGATCCTGCGGCAAGAGAAGCAGATCTAAAACATGTCATTCAAAGCGCAAGAGCAGTGCTTGCAGTCGGGCTCAACGAGGTACACATTCAAGCATCATTTGATGCATCTCAAAACTATTACAAAGGCGGGACAATGACTGCTATATCGTATTTCTTCCAGACATTAACATAGATCTTATTGAACTCTTACAAAACAACCTGTTGTCTTCTAGCTATAGTGTGAACGCACCTACAACCAGATTAGTCAATTATTCATCAAATTTTAGTAGGCTGTCACTGGTATGCTACTCATGACACATCACTCAACCGAGTTACCGGTCGCCTTGACTCGATGAATCGTTAAGCAAAAATAGAGTTCCTTTCAAACGTCTCTAAACAGCATCCAAATACAATTCACACAGAACAACAATCCATAGAGCATCAAGAATACCCGAGTTGTGCTTTCCAAGCTTTCAACTCTCCTATCTAGGGATCTTGATCCTGTATCACGATCTTCCATTCGATATACCTTGCAAAAGAAAAAAGGCAAAATATCGGTTCTTAATTTCCAATAGACACGAGAGTCACCAATCAGTCAATCTTCAGTTCTGCTGCCAACAAAACATCATAATCACATTATGGATGCCAGCTCATTCATCTCATAAGCTCTAGCCATTGGATGCCACTTGTTTTCGACCACTCAAAGGAGCATATGATAATACAATTAGCGATCTAATGTGAGCACATGCTACTCAAATCACCAAGGAAAACGGCAGGGCCTTACATGCCTTCTCGGTTCTCCAAATTGTACCTGCGCCTACCTGACCCATTAATATTGCCCATCCAGCTATGCGGAAGTCTCAAGATACGCGCGCGCCCACCAAGTATATACTTAAGTAGAAAGATTGTTACATTTTCATAGTCCAGATATTACTAAAAATAAAGGCTTAAGCCTTGGTGAACCAATTTGCCCATTCCGTGGCTGGGTCGTGGGCAGTCGCTGAATGATAGCGTGTTCGACTCTAATTACAAGCGCATTCGCATAGAGACATAACTACCCAGAGTTAATATCTCTTTCTAGTATAGCTTGCAATCGGATTCTGTGCTGTCACTCTTGATCCGTTCTCTCGCTTAATTAAGTACACATGTCTCTCAGTCGATTCCCCGCTTCGGCCGTCGGATCTGGATTTGGTATAATAACCCGATTAGGCAAGACGATTCATGCCGCTAATTTGGCCCCAATTTTCCATCCACAAAATAACCACTTTCACCGTTGCACTAAAATATCCTGACAGCTAAAGTACAAAAATGGGATTGCAAAAATAAAAAACATACAACAGCCGGTGTTCGCTGGTCGCCATCGACCCAACTACAAATCTGCCGGTTGGTAGCTTATCTATGGGAGAGCGGATGGGGACTTGTGTACAAAAAAAATGCTACAGTCGCTGGCGAATCGAGCCTCATTTCCACGAAGTATCATTGAACAATTGGCGACTCTGCTCAGCTCGCACGACCCGGACGTGCGAAGGACCGCCGCCGAGGCTCCAGGTGAGCGCATGACGCTGCCGGACGAGATACTCAATGGCGTGGCGGCGCTGCTCAAGGACGAGGACTGGTACGTGCGATAGGCCACCACTAGCGCTTCCTCCTGTGGCATCGCGCTCATCCCGCTATTGCATCGCATTCGCGCATCTGTAAGCCGTGAAAACGGGCGAGGCCGCTATTCGAATGTGACATAATCCAGGTACCATCCCCAAGGAATATAAAACTATCATCATCGCAGGAAGGAGTTTCGATACAACCAAGGAGCGAGCCAGTTTGTAGGTTAAACAGATGATGGTAAAGCCCGTCTTGTTCATTGGTGGTCTTTATAGAGATGATGCCGACATCGGCGTTAAGGAAGCCGCTACTCCATTCGATTCTAGAGACATTCTCGTGGTAGCCGAAAGCCGCGATAGGCATATGGTGTATCACCTCGCCCTTGGGGAAACGATGAAGAGTGGCGTTTTTTTGATTGTGTGCAATGGTTATGAATGATTGACCGTCGGGGGCGACGTCGACTAGGCAGCGATCGTCCCATTCGTAGCGGTCCAGGTCTATGCCACCGGCAGTAAGAGTGGCTCGGAAGATTTTTGAGCCATCCTGGCCTTCACCTACGCCCAGCAGAACGTGTCGACCGTCGGGATGCTGGATGAGTTCGGCACCCTCGCCAACAGTATTTAAGGTCGCCTCTGCGACGACCTCACCATCATCTGAGTTCAGCACCACCAACGTATCGTGACGGCGACGACGAGCCATTGCGTCGGGACGGTACACCCATACGCTGGTTCCGTCAGTGGAGAATGTGCAGTTTGGATATTTGCGCCCGAAGGACTGAACGGGTGAAGTTCCTAGGTCGTACCGCCAAACCAGATCCCCGTCGCTACTGAAGCAGAGCACGGCGTCAGCGCTGGCGTAAACCGCCCGCTGAAGGCTTGGAGCTATGGTTTGGTTTCTGACGTGGCTATCAAATTTGATACAGTGAGTTGATACGAGTTCTAATGGTTGCTGAACGTCACCGGGAACCCGGTAAACACGCAGCTCCCCATCTTGAAGGCGTGTGATTATCAGCTGCCGGGCAGCAGACGCAGCCAGCACGGAATCTGGTTGTGACGATACGGTTGGGGGGGTATACACAAGTAATTGCTTCTTTAGAAAAACAAGCTTTTTTCCGAAAGCTTCAACTGCTCGCATCATTTCGGTTTTAACCCGCTCGGATTCAAGCATTCGTTCCAATTCCTCCTCATCAACACTTGCCATGATAGATAGTTACTTGATTCGTCGTAGGCTTAGACTTTGTAGAGAATTGAAGAGAGGGGTTTTTTTAGTTTACTCCAATAGGTCGTCCAGCGGCTTTTAAAACCACTTGCCAGAGTGAGTGGAGGGAGGTAGGGAATGAGTCATAGCCACGCCAATCGCATCAGGCGGCGGGGGCGACCATCAGAATCAGCCTACAAGGAAGATGTCTTCCATAACGCGCCCCATTCCACTAACGCGTCCAATCATCAAATACTGTCGGCGTCTGTACTTAACTATACCGTACCGCGTTCCCAATGCATGGTCATGGAACGCGCCCCGATCCTAACTAGGCGCAACGCTATTGGCTAATAGGAGATTAATTACCAATTTAATTCACATCCAATGTATCCCAAATCTGCCAGATGCCGCGCTCCTTTCTTTCATAAATTCGACTTGATAAATTAATTCTGTATGCGTTAAACGGAACAATATCCAACAAACACATATATAACGACAAAAGCAGCCAGACGACCAAAAAAAAAAGGCAACTTACGCAAAGTAGCGCACTGAGGAAGACCAACCAACTACATCCAAAATCCATCACGATGTGACATTATGCAATCACCCGCTTCAGGTTAACCTGGGGTACGTTCGCTACAACATCTACAGCCTGCTACGTCAACAGTAAGCTGCACCGTTGTACCTATCTTCTTCATTACTTTATAAACCTATCCTTCCGTCTATGATTTCCAGTCTCTTCTTTCTTTTCAGCCCACTTTATTTGTTTTTATTATTGTTATCAACTTAGCTTGGTTTTCCTTGGCCTCCGAAGACATAATTAGTAAGCTCCTACATTCCAAGGCCTCAATATACCACAAGTTATCGCCGAAAAATTCATATTACGAAGCGACTCACCCTTCGACCAATACCGAAGACAGAATGTCTATAAACGCAGAGAAAATCATAGGACTTATTGCCCTATTCATCGCCCTCCCACCAACAACAGCTATTTTTTTTTACAAGTGGAAGGCATCTGCCAAACTGGCAGGATTATCTCGTTGCAATGATGGTACGTTCTTATATACAGTTCTAACAGGCCACGACTATTCTTTGCTACTGCTCATTGTCACTCTGTGACTTACACGCCAACTGTCTTACTACTAGGACAGCAGACCTATGTAGTGCCAGTCACTTCGTTACAGTGAGTCAGAGCCATCATCGCTTCCAAGTTCATAGTTATAAGTGGCTCCAACAGCTTCCCTCTCCTTTCGATATTGTAGCAGTATTTGCTCGTTTACTGTAGCGTTTGGGATGCATGTGTCCAGACGCGTAACCAGTTCCTACAAGACATATTAGCGTCAGTATCTCGGCGAAACCAGCGCGCTGCATACAAGACTTGAGTTTGCGGTAAGCTTTCGTGCAAGAGCTACCAATGGGCCTTCGATATTGTAGTTAGCTCTTACACTAATATCGAAGTATTCGAGGCTGTTTTTAAGGTGAAAAGTGTTTGATTTAGCCCTCAGCCAACGTTTCGTACTGTCAACCTTATTACCGCAAACGACTATAGGTATTTGCCCCGCATGATGAATTATTCTTTCTGTGTATTTAATGAGTATAATTATAGATAACTATATGTTCCATCTGCTTCATGAGAACATACCATGCCAACTTCGAAGATTCTTATATGTTATATGAGAGGTTATGTCGAACATAAGAATAGCGCAGTGGCTGCCTTCAAAGAAGGAGCTACGGGCCCCCCCAAAGGATGGGTTTCTATCATCCCATATATCAAGTACAATTTGTCCTCCATTCTATAGGGAGTCAGCCACTGACATTCCATAGGACGATGGTGACGATTACCGTATCAAGACAGAGCTGAATAACGGCCGCCTCTGGACCGCGTATGTACGTTTCTTTAGCTGCAAAGGACTTCATAAAACTTGTCTGACAGTAAGAACTGGTTAATATAGAGAGAAGATTTGTGATAGGTACACACTAACTTTTCCAGACCCTCCATCGCCTAAAAGGACTAATTTGTAGGGTCCGCGCGATTTCGCATCCTCACTGTCGCCCATTGGATCGAACCGTCACACTGAATTAGATATAGTCTATTCCTTTGCCGTTTTCAAGACTCATTTGTAGCGACACAAGGCGGAGCGGAAGAACGAGAAGTTACTCACAGTGTAAGTTTGTGGCAACCAGTGAATGTATTCGTGATGATGTTGATGCTAGATCTGTGACCGAAGGTGGGGTGTGTGCGGTGTTGCAATATCGAGTCTACGTAGAGCTGAGCTGACAGTACACACAATGACTAATCATGCATACGATTTACTGCAACCCCTTGCTACTCAACATAAGCCGAGGAAAAACTCGCTGACTATAAGCGTGCGTGAAGAGGTATATGCGGATGCCATCGAGAGATTGTTCTTCTCCAACATAAATGGAAAGCACTCGACGAATACAGGAGCCTTTCGCATACGATATGTCATCGAATATCTCATTGGCTGCGCCTTGTTAGGGAGAGCACAACTGGGTGGCTACTGCGAAGTGAGTCAAGGTGGAAGGCTGATTCAAGCCTACCACTCACATAGTCTTCCCATACCCTCCACTCGGGAAAGTGCTGCCGAAAGCCCGAGCGATGCCGGGTAGCGTATCCAGGCTGGGGATACCACCGTCGAGCTGGCGACCACTGTGGTTACTTACAATAATGCTGCCAAGATCGTACTGGATAGCAAGCTTAGCAGCTTCAACGCTCAGGATGCCCTTTAGCACAATAGGCCCGGTCCTAATATTTGCGTAAGATGCAAATGTCCTCCCACGAGCAGCTGACGCTAGGAAAGACTTTGCTATACTAGTATATACCTATAAGGACGAGGTTATCCTCGGGCTTCTTACTATTAGTTCTCTCGGCAAACTTATAACGGAACACAGGGTCTTAGAATCTAACATTATCTCCTATACTAATAATAAATAGAATGTTAGCTATATCTAAGTTACTTAGCCTCTAGGCTATAACCTCCCTAACCCCCTAACCCTAACCCTAAGATAGTATAGTTTAAAGAAAAGGCTTAGTATAATTTAGTAATGTTAATCTTATTTACCTATTTTATTCCCCTTATAAAGGCTAGGGTTTATTTAAAGTAAATATAAAAATTATTAAAGCTTTTCTAAGGATATTATCATAACTAGTTAAGTTAAGTAAGGGCTTTCCTATATTAATATAGATTTATAAAAACTAACTTTATATATTTAAAAAACTTATAAGGATTGTAATTACCTTTCTTTCTTTATTTTTAAAATAAGTACTTACCTTTTACTTTTATAATTATTTAATATAGAATATTAAGGTATAAATTTATAGTAAAGTCTAAGAGACTTATAAAAAGCCTATTATTAACTTTACTATACCTAAGTAATATTAACTAGCTAAGTTACTTTACTATTAACCTAAGGACCTAACTAATAAAGAGCTAATAAAAAGGTAAAATTAAATTATTAATTTAATAATAGCTTTATATAATAAATAAGAAATAGGTTAAGTTAATAAGTCCTTACTATAGCCTTTATTATAGTATATTATAAAGAAGAGGTCTCTTAAGCTTATCTTAGTAGAATTATATAATAAGCTAGATCTTTTCTTACTACTAATAGATATAAATTAATACCCTAATTATATAAATAATAATTAACTACTATTAGTAAAATATACTTTTTACTAGTATTACTTAATTATTTATAATAATTCCTTTAATAATAATTACTTAGTAGGATAGGAATCTACTAAAAACAATTATAAAAATATTAAATATAATTATTTAAAGTATAGAAAGAAATTAATTAAGCATTTAGATTATTTTAGGAGATATATTTAAGATATATATAAAGTTAAGCTTAGAATATTAATATGGGTTATAAAAAGGTAGTATTATAAAGAGAAGTAGTACTAAATAGTATATAAGAAGTATAATTAAAATAAGGAGTTACTAGTACCTACCTATAGTAAAATAGTATTATATATTTATTTTTATATATTAAGAAGAGTAAGCTAGATAGGGAAGTAGGCACCAGAGGGTATAATAACCAGGGTAGTCTCAGGTAAAAGAGGCTAGAGTTATTAGGGATTTTTCTTTTAAAATAAAAGGCTACTAGCTAGGATAGGAGGGGTTCCCTCCTTAATTAATCACTCTTTTTTTTGTTCTTTTGTTAAAATTCTATCGATTTTACTAGTAACTGTATAACTCAGGTAGTTATACCATCGAGACCACAAGCCTCCAGTTCCTACCTAAACCCATGGCTTGAATTGCTATTTTCTCCTATAATAGTTATCCGCACATGATAATTTTTAGATAGACTATTTGATCAAATGGTTCTCTTTAAGTCGGCACCTCCCAATCATCGCTACTACTGCCATGGCTTATTCTATGTTTGGCCCCTTTTTCCGCGTCTCAATATTATAGTCTAGGCTTAGTATATCGTACTAAAAGCAAGATAAAGTTATTAACTTAGCTAAGGCGCAAGAAAAGCTCTCCTATTCCCCCTTGCAGTAAAATTGGTACTTATTGCCCAGACCCTGCAAGAGATCACGGAGCTATTTCTAGACTTGCTCTGGTAAATAATAATGTAGTGTAGACTATAACCTAGGCTTAATATACCCCCCTAGCCCCCTTTTTATAGATAAAGGGGGAAGTTACCCTATTAATAGTAGAAAAGTAGGACTATAGTACTATAATACTAACCTAGTAGTTGGTAAATAGTTATATAGGGTACTTAAAGCAAAAAGAGAGCCATGTAGCGTCCGATTAGAATTGCCCCAGCTAAGTCTAGCCTAACGAGTTAGGGTAGGGAGACCACATCTGACTAATGGACGAGCTGTAGTGTTCCTTGTCTATAATAATATTTCTTCTGGTAATCGGTCATTAACATGGACCGCATCATTCCTCCCACCCACCAAAACTAGGGGTATTCGCAGCATTCGTTGTCGCGAGCAATCAAGAGCCACCATGTTGCGGGTCGCTGCAGTGCGATCCAGCTTCTAGGTCTACTCAAGGCCTACGTGGTAGTGGATTCGAGTGGTGGTACGATGCTAGCATCGGTACCTAAATTCTTTGGGGGCATTAGGCTCACAGGCACCCCTACTAGCACTACGTTAACTCTTTGCTACTGTACAATACCACAACGACCATTATCATCAATACTATGCTTATCATTACCAAAATCTACAAGCATTACTATCATTAACGAAGCCAAACCCCCAAATTATACACATAATTCCAATTTCAAACCTATACTCGCATATTACATCATTAGATAAGGCCAGCGATTAGTGCGAAACAGATTTATATAAACGGGAATCGGTTTCCAGCGTAACACAGTTATCGGAAACAGAGAACGGACGGCTATAGAAGCTAATTTTAGAGTAATATAATAATATAATAGTATACGTAAATACATGAATTATTATAACTAGTTCTCTTTTTCCACTGAGATCCTTAAGAACTAGTATAAGTAAATAATATCTAATTAGAAATATACTTCTAGCTACTATAGTAGCTTGCTTGCTACTAACCCCTAGGAAATGACTAGGTTAGTAATAGCATAGTATATAAATTCCCTTTTATACTAATAGTAGTATAGATACTTAATAGAATAACCTCTTTTACTCTAGATAAGTAGTAAAAGTAGACTTTACTTTATAGCTCCTACTTTACTACTCTCTTAATTATCTATTACCCTTAATACTTTAGTTATTAAGAGTATAGGAAATCCAGATATACCTATTATCCTAGAGATAAAAGATTAAGATATATTTTATTATTTTTTTTAGCTTATATATACTAGTTCCTATACTTATCTCTTAAGGGTTAAGGATAAGGAGCTAGGTAAGAATAGCTAGATATTATTATATCTAGGAGAGGTTCCTATAATAATATAAAGTAAAGCTAGTAACTTATTTAGAGGTAGGTTAAATAGTAGTAACTTAGAATACTTTAAACTTCCTTATTCTTTAGTCTCTTATAAAGTTATAGTAGACTAGCCTAGGCTAACTCTATCTTAGATAATAACTAGTCTTTTTAGGGCTATAGCGATTATGCCTAATCCTCCTTTAGCTATAAAGAATCTTATTTCCTCCTTTTTATAGAATTATAGCTATTAGATCTACTATAAAAGTAATAGTATTACTAGATTAAAAGCTATAAGGCAAGTAAAGTCTATTCTTATATACTAGACAATTAGTAATTTATCTATTATATATATAAAAATCTAGTACTTTGCTAATAATTACAGTATAAGTACACTTATAGACTTCACGTATAGTAAACTTATAACTAGCCTTACTAAGTAGGTAATATTTAAAAACACATTTCTAAAAGAATTTAGTAAGCTTATATACTTTATATAATAAAGCTATAGTAGGATATAGTAAGCTATAGGAGCTTATTATATAATTTATAGCCTATGTAATAGATAATATATAGAGGCTAGATAGTATTATGGCACGGGTACCTACCCTATAGGGAGGCGCCTATATGACCTAGGGACGCTATAGGCATCTTTCATCTACACCACGAGGTATACCCTACTTTGTGCTTTAGGACTAGAAAGATAACAAAAGAAATCTACGTAAATTTGAAGCAATTTAGTGAACGCACGCCTTACAGCATAGCGCCTGCGCCAGACCCACCACCACACGCTACGATGCTATTACGGGAAACTCCTATCTTAGACAGCAGTCCACAACAGGAGATTACCTATAATAGCCTTTTAGTATATAATCGACTATTTATTAATACCAGTAGCCCGGCTAAGCGCGCGAGAACTCATCGGGAAGCTAAGAAAAGAAAGTAATTCGTTAATACTAACCCCTTTATACTAATCACAGAAGACAAGGTAGACGCCCCTAACGACTAATAGGATAAGGAGATAGAGAACGCTATTAGCAATGCCTAATATAAGCTTAAAACAGAGGTAATAGTCCTCTACACCTTCATAACTATAATTACCTAGTATATAGTATAGTTTACATCTAGCTTTACGGAACAGTATACAGCATAGCTTAAGATAATACTCCTCTAACACTAGTAAACAATGTATTAGCCAGAAAAAGAGGCATTACCAAAGACCGGCCTCACCGCCACTTCCACGGCTGCTAAAAATACCATATTAGCAGCAGAACTGGTGCTAGTAAAGGCCTCCTATCTTAGTGCAGCCATTATAGGTAATACGAGACAGCTGGGCAATGCCACGGTCCCAAGGATGTACTTACCTAGGAATAGGGCATAGTGAGAAGCCGATTAAAGGGTCTTAATTTAACTTATACCTGATTTATAATACTTTAATAAGGGAATATAGATATAGCTTACTATTAGAGATATGCTAAAACTATAGCTCTTAGATATCTCTAGTATAAGACAGACTAATATAGAGTATATACTTATTATAAGGATACCTTAAATCTAGTAACAAATCCTAAATAAATAGCTACTCTAGGGACCCCTAATTAGGCTCTAAACTACTAAGGAAGACATTAAGTAGTATATATACTACTTTAGGAACTTCCCTTACTAGATCTAGTCCTATAATAGTACTAAAGTCAATTATAAGGAACTTATTAGAATAGCAATTAAAGAGTAGACCTATATAGTACCTACTACTTGGAAATACTTAAAGTATAGCAGAGACTATACTACACTAATTATATCATTTACATAACTACTGATGAAAATGATCTCTTTACTTAGAATAAGTAACCTCTTATACTATATTACCTAACTACTCTAGTAAATACTCTATATGAACTACTAGCTCTATTACCTCCCTACTATATATAATAATATATAGACCTATAGGCAGTATAGATAGAGAGGATATATAGATAATAACTATACTCTACTAGTATACTATATAGGATATACTAGACTATATAAAGCTAGTACTAAGGAGTGCTTCATACTCCTAAAGAAAATACCAAAAGGACACTGCACTCTGTCGCAATGCAAACGGGACTTCGCCCGCAAACAGGGTAATACAGTATATAAGAGATGGGAAACCGCTTAATAAGAACAAGATACCTAAAAGGTAGCATAGCCTATTATACTAGAATACTCTATAAATAAGGTAACCAAAGTACTAGTACTTACTATAGATAAACTAGGAATAATAATTATTATATAATAATCTATAGAAGAGATAGAACTTAACAGGGAAGCCCTTCTAGTATATATTAGAGATAACTATAATAATAACCCATTTAAAATAATAGCTATACCTCTACCCTAACCTACTCTTAGTATAAAGTAAGGTTTAGAAATAGATATTAGTACTAATAAAGACAAGGAAGAGGAAGAGGATAAGGATAAAGAGGAAGTAGAGGATATAATAGAGGTAGTAGAAAACAAGGGAATGTCTCTCCCTAAGTTATAGCTACCATAGCCTACTATAACCTAACGAATAGTACCTCCTTAAGTAGCACTAGTAACCTAGAAAGGGATAGTACATATACCTTTAATTAAGACAAGTATACTTTATAGCTTTAAGCTATTACCTTAAGATCTCTCTAGTAATATACTACCTATCGATACTCTAGCCCAGGGGCAGAATACATTATAGAGATAGAAGTACCTATCCTTATTACTAGTATAAGGAGAATCTCCTATAAAGAAAACAAAGACAGCCCCTGTAAATAATATAAGACGTAAATAAGCAGGTATTACTTTGCCTCTTCTAGGTAAATATAGATAAGAGTAAGCCTGCCTATTAGGGCGCCTTCTAACTTATATATAAATAAGGGTATAATATAGTCTTATTATAGGAACCGTCCTTATTATATAATATAAAGAAAGGTATCTATAGAGTCCTAGAATACCCTATATATAGATACTATAGCCTAGTAAACTACTAGGAGGACAGAGTAATATAACTATATATATTTATATATATAAAAAAGCACTGCTCTCTCTTAGTAGAGTAGCTTATA
Organism: Simplicillium sp. C3G150-2; assembly: GCA_022702485.1. NCBI lineage: Eukaryota > Fungi > Ascomycota > Sordariomycetes > Hypocreales > Cordycipitaceae > Simplicillium > Simplicillium sp. C3G150-2. The sequence continues at coordinate 2,394,882 of JAJIYY010000001.1, read as the reverse complement.
TTTATACTAAATAGAGATCTCCTCTAGGTTAGCATAAATAGTATAATAATTTTAAATGTTTATAACTAGCCCTAGGTTATAGAGATAATAGAGGTAATTAAGTAGTAGGTACTACTACTAAATATAATTATTATAGGAGATATAAATACTAGCTATATCTACTAGTAATTTGACTAACTAGCTATACCCTATAAGAAATAGCTTATAGAATAGGTAGAGAGTAATAGCCTCTACCTACTTAATAAGCTAGATATAGATATAATATAAGAATAAGGGGCAAGGTATATAAATACCCTTAACCTTACTTTTTCTAATATTAACTATACCTCTATAGTAGTTAAGGAGTACTTTATAATAGGATTACTTTACTATATAATCGGAATTAAAGTACTTATTATAAAGCCCCCTTAGTATATACCTAATTACTATAAGATTACCTTACCAGAAGAGGAAGAAGTATTTACTACCTATATAAAGAATATATTCGAAATCTTCTTCCCCTAGTATAATAGATATAGGAATATTAAGGCTATTATATAATAGCTCTTAAGTATTATATAAATAGCCCTTTAGGTCTATAGATACTAGTAAACTAATTTTAAAGAGGGAAAATACCCTTAGTAGAATAAAGAGTATAGTAATACCCTTATAGATTTTTATATTCTATAGTAGGTAACTAAGTTAGTAATGGGAGAAGAAACATAATAAGTAAGAGTTATCTTCTAATATATAGTTTAAAAAGTAAAGTGAAATTTCTAGAGAGAGGTAATTATATAGATTACCTCTACTAAAGATATTTATAAGGTTATATACTAGCTAAAGCTATAATAGAAACTTAAACTTCCTCTAATCTTAATTAATAGAAAGGTATACTTAAGTAATAAAGATAAAGCATAAGCTCTTAGGTAAGCAAAACTTATAAGATAAATAGTAGAAGATAATATTACTAACCCCTAGGTAGAAGAAATTTCCCTAGATAAAGTAATTAACTTTAATAAAATTATTACCTTAGAAGAGGTATATTTTGGCCTCCTTAGTATAGGTAATATATTACTAGGAGCTAATAGGATTACTATTAGTATACTTAAGGTAATATAGCTAGTAATTAGCTAGATAATTACTAATTTATATAATATATACCTATCTTAAGGCTACTATCTAAGTAGCTTTAGGACTATAGAAGTAATAATAATCCCTAAGCCTAATAAAAGGAACCTAAGTAACCTATTTATATAATAACTAATCTCTCTTCTCTCCTACTTTAGTAAAGGACTTAAGTATATTATTACGAAATAGATAGCCTTCCTTATAATTAAGTATAATATCCTATATCTAAACTAAGTCAGAGTACTCCCCTAATAGAGTACTATAGATATTATCATAGTACTTAACTTTAATATAGAAAAAATCTTTATATATAAGCACATAGCTATACTAGTTACTATAGACATAGAAGGGGCTTTTAATACTATCCTATAGAATAGATTAATATATATACTATAATAATAAGGCTAGCTAGAATACCTTATATAGTTTATAGCTAGCTTTCTTACAAGAAGACTTACTAATATCTAGTTCTAGGATATAATAGTAGAGGTAATTAAATTAGCTTATAGTATCCCCTAGGGCTTACTACTCTCTCTAATACTCTACCTCCTTATAACTATAGCTCTTTACCTACTACTAGGAGTAACGTAAAGGTATAGGTATATAGATGATACTATAATACTCTTTAAGGGCAAAACATATAAAGAAACTATAGTAATGGTAAATAAGGTAATTAAAGAGATAGAGTAATAGGGTAAGGAAAACGGCTTCTCCTTTAACATAAAGAAGACTAAGGTTATACATTTCACCTACAAAAACAAAGTATATAGTATAGTCATCTACTATTAGGGCTATAAGGTAAAACTAGAAAAGGTAATATACTAGCTTAGAATCTAGCTTAACCCATAGCTTAAGTATAAGGTATATATTAAGAGATAGGTATATAAGGTAAAAGGGATTATTATATACCTATAAAGTATAAATAATATAATTAGGAGAATTTTAGCAACTATAGTAAGAAGGGCTATCTAGGTAGTAGTAATACCTACTTTATTCTATAGAGTAAAGGTCTAGTACCTTAAAAAGTTAATCTACTAGTATTAACTAAAGAGCATTTAGAAGGTACTAAATACTATATGCTAAATAGTATTACTATCTTAGAAGATAATACCTAATACTATACTCTAGAGAGAGGTAGGAATTTTACCTATAGAGCTTCTACTTAAATAAATAGCTAATTATAATACTAACTAATAGGTAAACCTAGATATAAAACATCTAATCGCCTACTAGCTTATATAAGAGGATTAGTATATCTAGAACTTATATACCTACTATAAAGCAAGGATAGAACGAAATATAGATAAGAAAGTATAGCTCTATTATAATATAAAGAAAGCTACTACTTATTAAAGGCTAAAGCTTATCCCTTAATGCTACTTAACTATAATTATAATATAAGAAGTAAAAGCTAGATTATAAAAAGAGTATATAATATATAAGTTTAAATAGTAGTTTATAAAAGGCATATATAGCCTTATTATCTTTAGTAATAGGTCTAAGATAGACTAGGATACTATAGGCTAGGGCTATATAATCTATTAATAGTATAAGATCATCGCTTAGGGTAAAGGGTAAATCGGTTATAGTAAAGTCTTTAATATAGAAATTAAGAGTATATAGGTAGGTCTTTAAGTAGCTCTTTAGCTTTATCGCTTAGGAGAAGGCATTATAATCTACATTAATAATATATCTATAATTAACTATATTAGTAGTACTATACTATAATTATTATAACTTACTTTTCATAACTTCTAGAAAGTAGGTAAGAGGTGGCCTAGTATAATCTAAGTATACTAGTATCTAGGATATACTAGGATTAAAGGAAATGAGCTTACTAATAAGCTTATAAAGGAAGGTACTAAGCTACTAATACTAGAGGAACTAATAATAGTAATAGTATTATACTATAAGTACTATATATAAGCCTAACTCCCTATAGCCTTCTAATAGTAGTAGGAAGAACTAGACTATAAAAGCTACTATAGATTTACCTTAAAAGTAAAACTAAAATAAATACTAGAGCTTTTACTACCTTAGTAGTAGCTAGGGTACCTCCTAGCTATAAGAATTTACTATAGAGACTTTATAGAGTACTATAACTAGTTCGCTTATATAGATATAGATAACTACTACCCCTATAGGTAACTAAAGTCCCTAACTTACCTCTTCTACTATTATAAGCTCCCTTATAACATTTAGCCTTAGCTTATACCCGAGCCTAATATTATAATTAGGAGATACCTTAGTAGTTCCTTTAAGACTTTTATTAAGGCTACTAACTTCTATTATATAAAGATTAATTAACCCTTCTAAGAGGGAAAAGGCTTTACACTAACTAGTAACTAGTATACTATACCTACTACCTAAGTAGGTACTAACTACTTATAAAAACTTATAATTACTTTCCTTTATTTATTCTCCTTTATTTTAATATAGCATTATTATAAAAGGACACATCTACAATATATAAGAACACTATTATAAGATAGTAGAGCTCCTACCTAAGTCAGGAGAAAGCTAGAAAATAGTTATCTATATAGATATAGTAGTAGGAAGTAATAATATTTCCTTTATCACTAATACTATATAGATACTTCTATAGGAGGAAAGGTTACGTTATGATATTTAGATAGCAGCCCCTAGTAAGAACATAGACCTGCCCCTGTATAGATCCCATTACGCTTGCTTTATTTAATAATATAACTATACTAATAAGTATAGATAGTACGTCTTCTTACTTACCCTAGAGATTTACATAGACATTAAATAAAAACTAAACTAAACCTAGGGATACTATAGGCGCCCCCTACTAAACCCCCCTATAGAAGGCTAGGGTCTAGCTAGCTAAGCTATAAGAACTAGCTAGCTAGCTCCATTCCTAATAGAAATAATAAGCTTTAGTCTCTATATTAGATAGACTATATAGTAATATATTCTCTTCTCTTCTTTTCTCTTATTTTTAACCTAAACCTATTAGTTATTATAATAATTCTAAAGCTTCTCTTAAGGTTACCTATAAGAGAAAGATAAGCTAATAACTATAAGGATATACTATAACTAGATCTATATTAGGTAGCCCTAGAGCTATAGAGCAAATTAATACTAAATTAATAGTAGAAGCTTAGGGGAAAATACTAAATAAATATAAGAAGCGCTACTAGTATTACTGTTTTTAGAGGATTCTACCGCTGTTTTTAGCAGCTCTAGTAGTAAGCGGCCCTGGGGCCTACTAAGGTATAGTATATAAAGCCAGCCCTTACCTAGTACTATAGCAGGACTGTCTGCTTATTAACAAAGCTACTAGCGTTATATAGGTACTAACCTTCCTACCTATAGTTCTATTTTAAGCATAAACGCTGCCTATAAAGTAGGCATAACTACTATCCTCTTATCTTGTGTTTTATTCTATTCTACTACCCCTAGCTAAAATGTCTACTACTACTACTCTAGCCTGCTATATAGTAGGCTAAAAAGCATCTTAGTATCTCGATTTCCTTAGTTATTTTATAGTAAAAGAGAAAGAAAGGCAGGCCCTAAAGCTTACTCTACTCTTTATAGTAGAACATACTACTAACCAGAGGCAGCTAAGTACTATATACTTTATTAAGCCTAATTATTCTAATAGTATATAGATTAATATCTCTGGAATTTATAGAAAATAGATATAGTAGGTTATACTTATCTTAGAGCTACTCTATTCTTTATTTTATTAATAGATTAACTATAGGTATTATAATTAAATAGATATTAGAGACTAGAAAAAGATAATTAGGAATTTAACCTATATAATAATAATAGATTTCTTCCTATTTATATATAAAAACTATAATATAAAGTTATAGGGCTTTACTAAACTATATATATATTAGTTCTAGTAGCTTTATACTACTATTACTAGATAATATATAGATAGGAATAATACTAAGAAAGTTTATAATATATATAACTCTATTCCCTAAAGAATCTTAAAGTTAGAATATTAATTATAAGAGTATTACTATAATATTCTTATACCTTAGTTTAGTCTATAAGTACTTAATCTTAATAGTAAACTAGTACTAAATATTAATAATCTTTAAACTATCCTAACCTTTAATATTACCTATAATACTAGTATCTTCCCCCTTAAGCTCTATTATATTAACTTAGTAGTATACTATTAGCTTTTATCTTATATAGGAGCTTAACTAGTAGAATTAATAAATAATAAAAAGAAGAAACCTAAGGATAGTTTTATTACTATATTATTTAGGTAAAAGGTTATATAAGGTACTAATAAGGGTAATTACTTAGATAATTAGGTACTAGATAAAGTATTATAATAACTTAATAAGCTACTATCCCTTAATATAAAAAAATAAGGTAGGCCTAAAGCCTTCTATTATAAAGATATATTTATAATAATTATTTATTATCTAGTAACAAAATACTCTATCCCTATAATAGTAATTAAGTTTACTTATTATAAAGGTACTAATAAAAGGCCTAGACTATAAGTTCTAAGTTCTTATTAGACCTCTTATACTAAGACTAATATATTATTATAGTAGAATAATCTTCTTCTTTACCCCTACTAAGTAGTTAATCTTCTATCTAATTACTATAATACTTACCTTAGTACTATATAACTAGGTATTTAATGCTAAAGGTTTAATATATACCTTCTATATTCTAGACCTTAATATATAGGGTCTAAACAATAGTATACCTCTTTAATAAAAAGAGGAAAAACTTAAGGTACTTATTTTTCGTCGAATTTAAGGTAGTATTATATTACCTAATAAACTAATAGAGTATTCTAAGCTAAATTATAATATTAATTAGCAAAGCCTTAACTTAGGATATAAAAAACACTAGATAGTAAGGTTCTTCTATAGAGGAGCAGCTAATACTACTAATAGTAGGTTAACTTATTTAACTTCTTTACTTAGAATATTAAAGACCTATACTAAAATAGAATATAGGTAATATACTAGATATAATATATAACTAGATAATATAGTATAACCTAGGCTTTTTTATATTCTATAGTGCTTATTTAAATGAAAATATATAGTTTGATTTATAAAATGCCTTCTTAGAAGAGGAGAAGCAGGATTAATTATTTTATATATTTATATATATTAGCCTTATATAAGATCCCTATACTACTCAAGATATAGTACCTCTAGAGGTATAGGCTTAGGTAGTACCTAACCCTACTATTATAGTATTAGAAGAAGAATATAACAAATTAAAAAAAGGGAGTTATCGCATTACAGGTCACGAAAACGAAGAAGATATCTAGAAGCTTATAGATAAGATCAGAATAAGAAAAGCAGAGCATAATAAGAGAATCATAACTTAATAGCAGGAGTATTACTTCTATAATTACCTAATATAGGATATTAAGGTATAGATCCACAGTAAGGTCCAAGAGACTTATAAGGAGCCTGCTATTAACCTAGCCATACCCAAATAACATTAACTAGCTGAGCTACTCTGCTATTAACTAAAGGACTTAACTAACAAAGAGCTGACAAGAATGCGAAATTAAGTCATTAACTTAATAGTAGTTCTATGTAATAAACAGGAGACGAGTCAGGTTAATAAGTTCTAGCCGCGGCCTCTGCTACAGCGCACTATAAAGAAGGAGTCCCCTAAGCCTATACTAGTAGAGCTATATGATAAGCTAGATCTCTTCCTACTACTAATAGATGCAAATTAATGCCCTGATTATATTAGTAATAAGCAACTACTACTAGTAGAGCATGCTTTTTACTAGTACTACCTAACTGTCTATAATGACTACTTTAATAGTAAGCATTTAGTATAATGGGAAAACATAGTAATAAAAGGTAGAAAGCTTACATGCCATTACTATAAATATAGAGCTATATCCTTTACTTATTTAAATGACTTTAGAAACTATATTATATCTATCCATAGAATAAAGCTAAGGACATTAGCCTAAGTTACGAAAAGACATTAGTAAAAGCTAGCGTACTATAAGATAGTAAAAAGAAATAATAAATAGATAAATATTTAAAGTACTAAGCTTATCTAATGCTAATAGATAGTACTTATTAGAATTATATATTAATACTATATCTATTATCATAATTATATATAATACCTACTATACTATAGGACCTCTTTAACTTTAATACCTATAGCTTATACTTCCTTTATAGTTTAGTATTATAGTATAGTATAAATCTTTAGCCTTATTAGTATACTACTATAGTTCTTCTTACTTGTACTTCTATTATAGCTTAGCTATAATAAGCTAGTTTAAGAGGAGCTTTAGGTTATACTAAAATTAGTAATAAGTTATAATAGGTCTATAGTATCTCTATTATTTAGGATATATTAATTACCCTATCTAAAAAGAACTAATACTACTAATTTTAAATAGTATAATTCTTACTATGATATATATTATATTAGAATAGACACTATACCTTTATAGTATACTATTACCATAAATAAGCGAGACAGAACTCATAATAACTTTAATAGAGCTGTCTATCGTTTAATAGTAAGGTGTAATAAATTAAGTAAGAATTGTAACGCTGACTTTTATATCCTTATATGATAAGATAAAATATATTATAACTATATCTCTATAGTTAATCTAGCTTTTCCCCCTCCTTTTAAAAGCTTAGTAAGTCTTTCTTATATAATAGCTATAAATACTAATAATTACTTAATTATAGAATTATATTTATCTATTAGTTAAGAGAAAGACCCTATTAGACTTTGAGAAGGATAGAGCTACAAATTAACTTTAATTTCGCCTATAATTACAGTTACGCTTTAAGATGGAAGTAGACTAATTTAGCTTTACTAGGAATAAGCAAGTTATAGATACTGCTACGCCTATATTACCAGGGCAGATATATAATAGCTTATTTATAAGGTTAAAGTTTATAAACTAACTACCGCTGCTATTAGTGCTATTAGAAGTTAGTAGAACTTAGTATATTAGTCTCGCATTAATAGATTATAATAAAAGATTATCTTAAAACAATTCCATATCTATTTACAATTCGTTATATATGCTAAGGCTCCTGCTATATATAATACTACTGTTAAGATCTAGTATATTATTAATTTACTTTACTTTAGCTGCTTATATAGCTCTCTAGGGGTTTAATTATAATATAAAAAATCAATTGCAGAATGATTTTAAGGGTAAATTTAAACTTATAAAGAATTTACCTGGAATAGATAGAAGGTTTACTAGTACTTATCTGTATACTATAATACAGGATAATATAATAGATAATATAATATTAGTAGTCCCGGCTACTCTTAAAACTAATACCAGCCTCCTTCTTGGTTTATAGGCTTCTACAGGCTAAGTACAGTTTAATAACGAGTTAACAGCCCTTTATAAAGCTATTAAATGATATAATAGCTAGCTATAAGAACTTATTATTAGTATTTCTATAGGCTCTAAGGACCTCTATTAGTCATCTTCTCTTAGATAGTAGAATAACATAAGATAAGGTATAGAGGTAACTGTTCTTATAGGGTATATCGAGCAAGTATATAGGATAATTAAAAATACTATATTTAAAGATATACCTATAGGCTATATTAATACTTAGATAGCTTATATAAACTAAACAAATACTAAATTAATTAATATATATAACTAGCTTAGTATAGACGCTTATCTATATTTTAAATAGAATATATCTAATATAATTAATAATAGATAAAGAGTCTTCTAGAGTACTATAGATAAAACAAGACAAGTTACTAGTAGTAAGCTAATATAGGTAACCGAAACGGGATAGCCCATAAAAGGGCCCGTATTCAACCGTACAGTTACAAGTATACAGAATACAGAGCATTACTACAAGACCGTTAGCTACTCTCTCAATAGTACTAACACCTGGTAGTTCACTCTTCAGGAAAGCAGGTTTAATCTAGATTTTAGTATCTTAGATACTAATAATTACCCATTCTTCGACTTAAGTTATAGGGATATACGCCTATATCTGCTGACTTCTCTAAACTAAAGATAGTCAGGTAATAACTACCAGTATATCCCAGTTATATTATACTATTTAGTAGCCTATTTAGATAGAAAGAAATAGTACTTGCTTATTCCTCGGAGAGTTATAGGCTTGTTATAGATTAGTTACTAAGGACTATAGTATATATTAGGCATAGAATCTCAACTTAATAGAGCCGCTTCTTACAGACTCCTATATATTATATAGTTATTCTTTTAAAGATTAGGGTTAATACTAGACTATTTACTAATCCTTGATTTCTATATACTAGGAAACGCTGACGTTCCGAAATATATAGCTGATGCTTAAATCCTATTAGTATAATGTTTTATCCTAGTTGTTTTACGTACTTTAAAATGAAAACAAGGAGTATATTATTTACTCTAATGCAGGATACTTACACCTAATTATGGGGAGTCATGGACTAGTAGCTTACTATCTTACCAGATACTTTCTATCCATTATCTATAGGGTAGGCCTATATAAAAGTTCCTATAACTTAAAATAAGATTAAAGTTAAAATTAGCAGTTATATAGCGCTAGAATAAGTACTAAAAGGTACTATAGGACAAACCAGCTATAATATACTTAAGTTACCTAGTCCTTAAACTATTACTTTACCGAAAATATTAGATTTACTACTTTATAGTATAGATCCATCCTAGTTTAACGCCTTCAACCTAGTATTAAAAATAAGTCTATTATCAGCTCTATATAACTAACATATAATTTAAATAAACTTATACTATACTATATCCTTAATAATATTTGATTTAAAAGTAGAAACTCCAGTTATAGGCAGCAAGAGCTTAAATAAATAAGCATTTTACTTTAATTATCTCTATCTGATTCTCTACTAAATAATACCAAAGGGAACATCTAGAATTATAAAAACACATTACTCTCCTAATATATAGAAAGCTTAAGGCATTAAGTAACCCAAATAACGTTAGGAATCATTAAAACATAAACTTCGTTAATATCTAAAATTCAGTTATAAAGCATTTGAGAAGGTATTTTTAAAGGCAGGAGACCCTATAATATTACGATCTAAGCGCCTGCTTAATAACAGTAATAAGAACAACAGCAGTAGCAGTAGAAACGCTAAAGGACGAAAATTAGCTATTATAGAGGAAATAAAGCTTTTAGAGGTAATTAAGCTTTCTATTAAAAGATTATAGTAAATATAAAACATTAAGTTAGTTAATAATAGATTTTAGCATTACTAAAAGACTAAAGCATATATCATTTCTTTAGAATATATAGTCTATTATCTCCTAAGTAGTAAGAAGAAGTAGCTATCTAGTTTTCAATCCTTAGCACAATTAAATTAGGAGCCTCACCTCGCCTTTTAATATATTCTTAGGGTATATCAAATAATTATAAGCAAATGGAAACAGTTTTACATGCTTTTAAGTCAAAGCAAATCATAAAGCGTAAAAATAAGTACTTATATTTGACGAGTAGGAACAAGGACTAGAATTTACTATATTATTAAATTTCCATTTAGCTATAGGGTATTAGCATCTATAAGACAGATTATATTACAGCGCCTTATTTACTTTTAGGACTTAAGAAAAATAACATCTATATCTATATTTGATATATTATTATTTTATTCAAGTAGCCGCTTGATCCTATCCAGAGCATTCTTTAACCATTCTAGTACTATTGTCTATCAATTTGCCATCTTAACATAGAGTCATTGGTATACTTTACTTCTCTTTCTAACTCCTATCACATATTAGAGCTCGACTTCGACAAATAATCATCAGTTCTTTCTGAGTTTTGTTCTGAGAGGTTTTCTACAGGGATACGGCACTTTGGGAAATATTGGTCGATGTTGGCTTTTAGAGCTTCTTCTATAACAGTTTTGACCTTGTATTTTAGGCTTCTACGCCCTTCTGAGAAGCCCTTGTTGATTTGGGCTTCTATTTGTTTTGCACCAAGCGACAGAACTTATATGAGCATTATGGCCTTTTGGCCAGCGGCTCCGCCATCCATGTTTGAAAAGATAAAGTACCTGCAATGTAAATCTCACGACTCTCCAAACGCCACAAGCGATGAGACTCTGCGATCCTCCAATCAAGACATCACCAATCGATGCAAACTGCTACGTCACCTACAGAATGCTCTGTGCCCACGGCCCAAAGTTACTTCGAGACGCCTTGGCGTTAAGCTGGCCTATGAACGTAATGACATCGTTGCTATCAGGTAGTCTCTTGCGGTATGCCTGTTGGTCCTCGTCGAATTCAGCCTTCTGGTCGCCGCTGAGATCTTTCGTGAAGCCGTCGAGGGCTTGCTGGAGTCTGATCTCTACCTTGAGCGGTCCAGCAGCTTTCATCAACTGGGCCATTTTTGCGTGATCCCGTTCACTTTGGCCAAAGTGCGATTGAGTCAAGTCTGATGAGGGGTATGGCGATGTTTTGTGCGCTTCTCCTCACAGCATGACGAGGTTGACCTAACGTAATGATCAGCCCTATGGAGGAGACGCTGTAACTTTGCGGGGGCTAAGTACATTGCCTCCATGTAAGCGACAGTGCGAGCTCGGACTTTCGTCTCTAAAAATATTTGTGAATATCCAAACTGCAAACTTACATCTGAGAATCAAGTAGAAGTAAATAGAATACCTGTTTTATTTGTTTTGTTGTCGCGGAAATGACCAAGACGTTGCAGTCCCGTTGCAGCGCCTAACTTTAGCGGCTGTTTAGTGCTGTCGACGTCGGGTTTTAGCAGGCTATCCCCCGTAAAATTACCCAAAATAGCAGCTGTCTTTAGCGGCTAGTAGGCCGTCCCGCCTGAAGCCCCCCACGCCACCAAAACACCAGTAACATAACGTTGGGTGCAAGCTCGTATGTCGTATTGCTGGTAACTGTGCCTAGCCGTTAGGAAGACAATGTAGTTAACCGTTGACCAAGACCCTCTCTATTTGGCTTATTAGCGTTGAAGTAGAACACATTTGTCACAGAAAAGGAAGAAGGTATTCAAATGAAATAGTATGTTCGATTCCACACCCACTACTGCAGAGCAGGCATGATCTATAAAGTGATCTAACTATTTACAGAAAAAAGCTTTGAATCGCTTATTTGGCAGGGCCGTTGGGACCAATCTGGCAGATGAAAGGACCGCCGTTGTAAGACCAGCAGCCGTTGTGGCCAGCGCACTGGCAAGCTCCGGGAGAGCAAGCGTGGCCGGAGCCATAGCACTCGGGAGCGCAGTCGCAGCGGGCCTCGATACCACGGGCAGTAAGGGCAGCCTGTAATTGTTAGTTATTGTCATTATGATTAAATCGAGTCAAAGTGACTTACAGAAGCATCGCCGACCCAAGTCTTGCCCTCAGTATCCTGAAGGGTCTGGATGGCAGCGGTGTCGGGAGAAGGAGCAGCCTGGGCGGCGAAGGCCATGGCGAGAGGGAGGACAGCAGAGAACTTCATTTTAAAAGTTGGTAAAGGTAGTTGAGTTGGTTGGTTAAGTGTTTGTGTTGTTTGATTGTTATTGTGATTGTTATTGTGATGATGAATTAAATCGCGAGTTGGGGGATAATTCGTCCTCCTTATATACTTGATTTGACTCGGTATAAACTCCATCTTCACAGTCAACATCCTGTCCAACTTCCTCGACGTTCGATGATCAACATCCAAGATAGACACTCAGCTTACCATTCATCATCAACTGTATCTACTGCCCCAGTATCACCACCGCCCATCACTGCCTCCGCGGTATCCGTTTTCTGTAAGGCAGAACGTTGTGGAACCATGTCACGGCAATTCACTCCCAAGTACACTTTCGGCAACTTTACTCAACAGGACAAGATCTACTCTCCATAAGTGAGATTTATCGAGTCCGAAGGCAGCAGAGCGGACTCCATCCCAGCGTCTCGCGACAACTCTCAAGGTGAGGGTGAGTAAGGCACGACCCGGACTTCGCGGCACTCAAACTACCCTCAACTCGGCGACGATCCGCTGCAAGCAAAATTTAACTTCGGAAACTTTTACTATTGGATGCAAACGTATGGGTAATCCAACAAACCACAGCTAATGGTCGTCCCCGACGTCCCGGGTGATAAAGTGACTTGGATATCCTAAATCGGGAATAATCGACGCTAGCTCCGCCACCCTGTCAGATTCAACTGCGTAAGGCTTACATGTTGCTCACACAAGACCCAGGAAATCCAGTTAATATGTGAAGCTGCCTTATGGTACGTCACAGATTATTGTCGTGCCACTTGTGCTCCAGAGAGTTGGATTCATGCTCCAGAAATGGACGCATGCCCAGCCTTGCTTACTTAACGTGCACTTGGTGATACCGGCGGTCCGTAGGATTAAGCTTGGTTTGACGGTAACTCGTAAACTGGCATGTCGGAGACAATTAAGATACAGTAAGGCGATGATCATGATTTATTTTGATCGATGGAAGCCAACGATTCGAAACGGTGGCTGCGGCGTTATAATATATTGACTCTTGTTATGCGATAGAGGCGTAATGTGTTCGCGGCAACGCAAGCCCAGCGTGCCCTTTCAATTATCACCCAACATAGTATCTTCGTTCCCAATTAATCCTATTAAAGGTAGTCTAAGGCTGTCAATGTCTATACTATTTCACGTAGAACAATACAGCTCAGTGCTAGGGCACAGCGGACCCGTCATCCGGCGACATCCCGACTCATCCGCCCGATCTACAGATTTGCACGTACAGAAGCTAGACAGGCTCCTAATTCACCTTAAATTCCACTCTTACTAAGGCGCAGTTCAACCTCGCCGTTTTCGCAGGGATTATTAGGCAAGTACAACGCCTACACTGTAAGACATTCTCTCGACGTGCGACCGCTCTTCATGCTTGTTCATGCAGCCAAGACGTTATACCAATGTTTTTAAAGGATCTCCATCAGTGTGAACGAATAATTGTTGGTTCATTTTCCTATTTAGGAGCAGAACGGGGCGTTATGCTGTCTACACGAGCTGTCGGGCCCTTTTCCACAACGCCTGCCGATCGCTGCTTCAGGAACACTCAGCACAGTCATACAACTCTGAAACGTAGTTTATTCTCGTCCTTGTTTATTTTTATGATCATTTCGTCATTGATTTTTGTAAATCGGTTGAAATATAGTTGAAGTGATTGAGGTAGCCAAAGCAACTTCATTTCCAACATCAGCGATGATGTCGTTGGAGGCATTGGTGATAGCGTGTGGTCGCTGCCTTCATGCAGTGAGATTCTGCGAACCACCAGTTGTCAGCCCAACTTCCCCAGTTTCATTAAACGGCGTGCGGGCTATAATTCACTCTCTTAATACGAGAAGTCCCAGTATTCTCGCAGTGGGTTGCTGTAACATACCTCGGAACGACAGCTCAAGACGGAGTCGGGAGCCTGCTGCGCAGTCGGAGGCATCGCAGCCAATGATTGAGTGTCAGTCGACTTGAACGAATTTCTACGTTGTATGGATACACTTCTGTACCGCCTTGCCATGGCTCCCCAATGACGGCCGTCCTCGGGATGAAGAGAATGAGGCCGTGCTATCCGGCACTTTCGCCCGCCTCATCTGCAATGTTCCCGCGCGCAGCATCGGGCTTATTTACAACAGTTGTTTGGCATCAGACATCACTGCTACCTAAGCGGTGAGCACTTCTCTTGGCGGAGTGATTTTGTGCAGCGCCTTCGATGCTGACGCGGCACAAGGTCACCGATGTCGAATGAAGTCGATGTCGATGTGACGTACTAGTTGATTGGCTAGTCCGAGGAGCTCAACCACCTGTGGTGAAGTTGACTAGGTATTGGTATCCGCTACTGCTCATTTCTTTGAGCACCACCTCGCATTCGGCGACATCTTCTTGGTTCCCAAAAGCTGTCATGCAGGCGTACGCAACTCGCAGGGGAAGAGTGGCCGAATTTGCCCCGAAAAGCTTCATGTCATCCTGTAGCAAGAAATGGACGCCCTGGAAGATCTTCTTGGCCATGTCTAGCGCCTCCTTTATATCTGACGCCGGCTCCTCTGACGTTGATGCTTCCTCTTGAGGCTTGATTATCTGTATCCTACTGGACGTGGTATGACCCAAGGATAGCTGGGCAATGTTCATCGTACACATTATCCAGAAGCTCCAGTAGAAAGTCAGGCTATTTGCTATCGTGAGATTAGGGAACGACAGCCAAATTCTTCTATCGGATTCAATGACGTTGAATAGCGAGACATGCGGCACAGTGGATGCAAACGACGAGTACCAAGACTGCAGGCGCCTTCGCACAACTGTGAAGGCAGCCAAAGCAATGTACATTCCACCCTGCGGCGTCTTTTCCATGCGGCATCTGTCGATGTGCGCGAGAATTGATGGAATCGGCAGCGCTTCGGTCATGAGCTTCTGAAGTGTCGATGGTTTGTTGTCTTGGTACGGGATGCTTTGCCATTCTTTCATGGCCAAAAAAGTCGGTTGTCGAGCACAGATTGCCTGTATCAACTAATTCCTGTCAGCGGAAATATTCAGAAGATACCATGTAGGTCATACCATCGATGGTCGCGCACCGTTGAAAACTTGATGCGAGATGCCGTGGGCGTAAAACTCGGGGCCGTTTAGCTGCATCAGCAGAGACAAGCCTTCCGTGTGGGCTCGGGAGGTCGCATGGGAAGTAGGGAGTAGGAGCTGCACAATGCCGCTGTCAGCTCAAATAGTACTAAAAGGGCTAGGATTCCAACCGTACCTCTGATATTCGTAGACACATGATGGCTACCGAGAGCTCATTGACGTGGATTTGATGAACATGGCGAAGTGCCTGCTGGAGAAGCTGGAGGGCAGAACCCTGAGCAGTAAGGGCGTCTGAGACGGGCGCATAGCCATTCTGCTGCATAGACAGGATAGCTACACCGAACGCTTTGATGGACGATGTGAGCGCCTCGCCATGCCGACCGAAAGTCGAGAGTTGTGGCAGCACCTCGATCCAAGAACCACATACTCGAGACTTGAACCCTGACGCTTCATACTGAGGCGATGTTTCATGCGAAGGTACGAAATTCTGCACTAATAATGAAATGATGTCCTGCAATGCCCAAGTCATGGATGGACATGGCACTGGCGACCGCTCTGACTTGATGACCGCAGATTCCGTTTTGCGGCGCCGACGAGGCGATTCGCGCTGCGGAGCTGCTTGTCGATTTCTTTTCTTCGGCGTATAAACATTGGGAGTGATAGGATTCGCAAAGATCAAATCATAGTGATACCCCTCGCACTTCCTGCCACCGACAGTACATTGAGTGCATGCCGGGCGCTCACCATCGCACTACCAACGGATTAGTGGAACACCTGGCCCAGTGGCGGAGACACTTACACCCAATTTACGAGCCCTGCACGTGTGGCAGACCGTTAACTGTCTGACTTTCATACCTGACACATTCCCCTGCGGCTCAAGTCTTGCATTGTAGCCGGTAACAGTGTGAGATGACCGGTTCCTTGGCGGGCTGTAGATTGTGTAGGTTCTACCTTGAGGTGGGGGAAGTTTATCGGTTTGGGGTAACAAATCCCGTTAAGCTTTCGCCAGGCTAAGCTTGACGAATGAATCGCGCCGAGTAGCCGTTCAGCTCTCATTGCACCAGCGACTGTTAACGATCTAGTCCATTTTGGGCAACAAAACCCGCCAAGACTCTCAACTCCACAGTGGTGATCCTCTGGAGGAACGGCCGGCTTCAAAGGAAGGAAATAAACGGTCGCCAGAACTTTCTGCCGCGGTCGGTTGGAGATGTAGTCCTCGGTTACCGGTAGACTTCGTAAATGGAGCGATCCATTGACGTCTGTCGGACTACAAAAGTAAACTCTTGCGCAAACCTGAACTCGTCTCTCTTCTCTAGATGACTGAATGTCTTGAATCGGCAAAAACGTACCCTGTATAACTGCCCTGCCAATCGTCGCGCCTAATTGCAGCCATACACCATGCTTTTTAACTATTTTCGATCGAAGACTTTCCACCCTGTGAGCGATATCCCATCGCTAAAAGGAAAAACAATATTAGTATCTGGTGGTACCGATGGAATGGGCAAGCAATCCGTGCTTGAACTGGCTCGCCACCACCCAAATCACATATGGATCGCAGCTCGCAACGTCGAGAAGGTTAGAGCAACAGTCGAAGAAATTCGTCAAGAAGTACCAGGAGCATCACTAAGAATATTACAACTCGATCTAACGTCCCTGAAATCAGTTCAAGCAGCAGCCCAGGCCCTCACAGCCGAATGCGACCGTCTGGACCTCGTCCTCCTCAGCGCGGGCGTCATGACATTCACGCCTGGTACCACCGAGCAAGGCTACGAAACGCACTTTGGGGTCAACTACATGGGACACGCTCTCCTGGTCAGACTACTCATCCCACTCATGGAGAGGACCTCTCAAATGGACGATGGTCAAGACGTTCGAGTCGTGATGGTATCGTCCGCTGCCTACCTCGCCGCACCATGGGGAGGGGTCAACTTCGACGCAGTCACCACCCCTGCTGCAAGCATGTTCATGATCCAGCGCTACGGCCAGAGCAAGCTAGCTGTGAAGCTGTTTGCATGGCAACTAGCCCAGGAGTACCGTTGGCTGAAGACCGCGTCGGTCCATCCTGGTCTCGTGAAAACAGGCATCATCGCTAACGAGAAGAATGTACCGTATGTTATTCAAGCTGGGAATGAGGTATTGAGGAGGGTCTGGATGAGTTCGGTGGAGGAGGGTGCTAAGAATCAGCTTTGGGCGAGCGTGTCGGACGAGGTCGAGAGCGGAACGTATTATGAACCTGTCGGGATCGCGAATCAGCTGAGTAGCAAGTCGAGTATGAAGCTGTCGAAAAAGTTGTGGGATTGGACGACGAAAGAACTGGAAGCATTTGAGGGTAAATTGTAAATAGTCGTTGGTGAGTTGCTCCAGAAGTGATGCAGGTGGGAACATGGTCATGGTTCGGGCAGCTTTTACGGGAAAGGAAAATAAACAAAGGAAGAACAACATGTCAAAGGAAAAATGCGATGTTCTCTAATGCGATGAAAGCGTTTCTGATGGAAGGCTTTGGAGGGAACCTTGGAGGGGGGGCTTGGGGAGGACAAAGGTCGATGGCGTCTAGAACGTGTGTGGAAGTTCTGGTGAGAGCAAGGTGAACGAAACTGTTGATATATTGCAATAAACAGACATTTCGAACTCTCAGCTATCTTTCGCATTGAAACTTTTTGTAGTAATGAACATATGAAAGACAAGATAGGGCCAAACGCGTTTGCGGTGCTATACTTCGAAAGAACGAGCTCGTCAGGGACAGATTTAGAATGGGAAACGTCGAGAACTCGAAATTATACGAGGAATGAATGCTTTTACGTGTCTGCAGCAGCTGATGGGGTAGTGTGCATCCAGGATGGGACCACGTCGTGTCGACCAATAACTAAATACGTATCTAGGCTCCAGCATTCAGAGCAACAATGATCGAAGTATACGGGCCACTCATTGTTCTACCATTGACACTAAGGAGAAAAAACGTGACCTGTTTTGTTATTAGAAAAAAAACAAACGGCTGGTGTTCTGGGAGGGGGTGCCACCGCACAGCTGCTCTGTGTGGGCTCCTTTGTTGACCGCGTACCTGGGCGAGCCACTCACTTCCCTCTTCCACACAACAACAAGTTCATTTTGTTGTTCATCATTTTCAAAGTTTCATTTTTCCATTCCATTTGACATAAAAATTTGGATGGAAGATGGATACAAACCAAGATATGATGAGCAACACTAATAATGACGTTTTCGAGCATCTTGCACTGATTGCCGGACAGTTTTGGCGCCATCGATGTAGAGATGAGGAGCTGACTTTAGACCTTTGAGCCAGGGACACACAGGCATCCACGGGCATCCACTTTCGGCCAGCTTGATCAACAAAGTATCAAGAATTGAAATAAAAACTATACAGTGCCAATAAAATACTTTTCGCACTTTTAGTCCCACTTACTTCTTTTGGCAAACATTAAAAAAGAGGAAGCTACTTATGCGCAGAATAATAGAAGGTAGATTCATGGCGAGACTATCTTTTTGTCGGATCGTTGGTGGTCCGATTTTCGTTTTATTTACTTACCTTTGTTAAACTCAATTGTGGTGGTGGGTGAATCCGTTCCTGATGGCGGAATCTACTGTAGGGGAAATCGTGGTAGTGGGGGGTAAATGCCCCGCGACGCCTAAGCGATTGACGCGTCTGGTGAAGCTAAGCGCGAAGGTAAAAGAGATGACTAGTAGTAATAGTATTTCGCCGACAAAGACTACTAAAAAGCCAAGTATAAAAGTATCTCATATTAATCAGGCTCTATTAACTAAAGCAGAGTTAGATAATATAGTACTTATTATAGAAGGCTCCGGCAGTACTAATGCTACTATAGCAATGCTACTCTACATTATACTAAAGGAATTTAAGGATATTAAAGACGTATCAGCTAAGTAGCAAAGCCTTACTAAAGAGCTACAAGAACAACTAGTCGAAGCGAAGCAAGAACTTCAAGATATAAGGGATAAGCTTAAGTATATATAAGAGTAACTTAAGGTCATGACAGCTACTATAGCAGCGTCTAAAGTCAGCCTATAACCTTTATATATTAATATTATATAAATACCACCTATAAGTCAGCTAAGTAATATAAGACCATTCTCATCTAACCTGACTATATTAGGTGTAACGGACTTACTTTACTATATAGTAGATATTTCTAGGGTAAATGAAGAATTGGTAGAGAAAACCTCTACTAGTGCGGTTAGAATAATTATTAAAGCAGAGGCCCGCCTAACACTAGAATAGGCAAATTAGCAATACCGTATAGTAACGAAGGATTGTAAAAATCCTGTTCATATCCGAATTACATGTCATGATAAAGCAGAGTACGAATTAGTGAAATAGATTATAGATACTAAGCTCCTAAGTAGAGTTAGGGTATATTAGGGCTACTAGGAAGGAATAGTATAGCAAAAGTATAGTAAGGTTATAGGGAGGTTATATAGAGGAAGTAGGGAAAAGACCATATATAAAGGGGAGATAGATAGCCCTAGAAAAGCTAGCTCCTTAGAGATTAATATAGTTACTGTTTTCCCTACTAGCTACCTGGTAACTCCTAGTAATCCCTCTATTTTATTACTCTCTCTTAGGTACCCTAGTCCTAATAGGTTAATCTCTCTACCCCTAAGTATAAGGGAGAGAGACTAATAGAAAGATAGTTTATTATACTAGGATAGGTAACTAGTAGGCTTCTACTAGTAACCCTACTAAGAGGATATAAATACTTTAGTATAAGATATAAGATATAACTAGGAATAAGAAAGTACTTAAGAGATAACTTAAAAGGGTATAATCTTATAGTAAAGACTAAGAGGAATTATTATAGTATAAGTACCTACTCTATAGGGAGGTACCTATATAACCTAGGGATACTATAGGTACCTCTTACTAAACCCCCTATAGAAGGCTAGGGTCTAGCTAGCTAAGCTATAAGAACTAGCTAGCTAGCTCCTTTCCTAATAGAAGTAGTAAGCTTTAGTCTCTATATTAGATAAACTATATAATAATATATTCTCTTCTCTTCTTTTCTCTTATTCTTAACCTAAACCTATTAGTTATTATAATAGGAATACCTAGATATTTATATTAAGGCTTTATAGTAATAAGATTAAATTAAGGTAAAAAGAAAGAAGCTAAAGGAGCTAAAGAAAGCTAACTTAGCTACTCTACCCCCTAGAGAGATTATAGTAAACTCCTTAGATAAACCTATTATTCCCCTAATAATTCCCTAGATTACTATTATACTTTATAAAAGAAGTAATTATAAAAAGTTAAAAACCTACCTTACTAAGTTAGTAGTTACCTTTAAACTATAACCTATCCCTAACTTTATAAAAGTTATATTAGGAATTAATAGATTAGTTAAGGAAATTAAATAAAGGTAATTTTACTATTTAGATTAAGAATATAATAATAAGTTAAGTAATATTACTTAGAACTAGTTTATTACCTAGCTTTTAAAGGGGATATTAGATATATCTACTTATTACCTTAAAGTAATAAGTAAGCTATAGTAATACTAATAAAGCTAAAACTAGTTATTTATAAAGTTTCTAAAGTATTATAAAGTAGTTAAAGGAGAAGTTATAAAGATATTACTAACCTTCTTTTATATTTACTAATTTATCTATAAGCTTAATAAACCTATAAAAATAAGGCTACTTAGCTATAGTATTCTATTAACCTAGAAGGAGTTATAAAGCTAGGGTACTTATACTAATATTAATATTAAGATAGAATAATAAAAGGGGGAACCCTTAAGTTAATACTATAGCCTCTTATAATAGCCTAACCCCCTTATACTAGCTACCTTATAGTAAAGTATTAATACTAATATAATAACTTCCCTAGTAATTTCTACCTTATAGGCTTTAGTTATACTTAGGTAATAGGTAATATACTAGAAATATAAAAGTATATACTACTAAAATACTTATATTAAACCTAATTATTTATAATATAGTAATTATAATTATACTATAGAAAAATATAATAACCCTATACTAAGAATTAATAGTAAGAGTAGTACTAATACTACTCTTATTAGTAAGTATACCTAGGGATATTATAACTATTATATTAGAGTATTAAAGTAATATCTTAAGTTCTTATTAGATAGGAAGCTAGTCTAAATAATAGCTATTCTTAATAGTAATAGTAATATAAACCTAATAAGTAGTATTTTTATAGATAAAATACTCTTACTTCCTAGAGAACTAGTAATAAAAGAAGTAAGAGGTAAGATACTTACTAGCTATAGGTATATTTACTAAAGGATATATATAAAAGATAATTTTAGAGAAGAGAGGTTATAGGTTATTTACTTTAAAGTTATAGATATATTAGATAATATTATACTTAGTATTTTATAGTTCTAATAAGTTAATCTATATATCTTATAGTAAGATAATTACTAGAATTACCCTCTAAAATTATAAGAAGTTTACTTAGTATACTTTAAAAGAATACTAAAGAAAGCTATAAATAAAGTAATATAAGTATTATTACTCTTTAATATTTTTAGAATACTATTATATATCTAGGATATTATAGTAATACCCTTTAACTATTATAACTTTACTAATATATTTTTAGAAGAGGAAGTAGATAAACTACCCCTTATAGATAGGCTTTAATATAAAATATAAATTAAAGAAAGTAAGACCTTACCCTAGGGACCTATTTATATTCTTATAATAATAGAACTAAAGGAACTTAGGGAATATATTAATAAAATACTATAAAATAGCTAGATTTACTACTTAATAAGCCTTACTAAAGCCCTTATCCTCTTTATACTAAAGAAAGGAGAAAAGCTATAGCTTTATATATATTATAAAAACTTAAATTAGGTTACTTAGAAAAACTAAGGCTTACTACTACTTATTATAAAAATCCTAGATAAATTATAAAAAGTATATTACTATATTAAGCTAGACCTTAAAGATATATACTAATAAATATATATTAAAGTAAGAGATAAATAGAAAATAGCTTTTTAATATAGATATAGTTACTTTAAATACCTAATAATACTATTTAGACTTACTAATACCCTTATTATATTCTAAGAATATATTAATAAGGCCTTATATAGGCTTATTAATATAATCTATATTATATACTTTAATAATATACTAATATATAACTATAATCTTATAGATTATAAGTAATATATTTATAAAGTCTTTAATAGGCTTAGATAAGCTAAACTCTTTATAAACCTATAAAAGTATAAGTTCTTAGTAAATACTATAATATTTCTTAGCTTTATTATAGGGAATAAGTAGGTAAAAATAGAATAAAGTAAGGTAGAGGCTATAATAAACTAGCTACTCTTAACTAGTATTAAAGATATATAAACCTTTCTTAGGTTTATAAGATTTTATTAGTAATTTATCTATAACTATAGTAAGGTAATAGTATTATTAATAAAACTAATAAAAAAGTCCTTAAGATTATTTAAGCTTAGTAATAGTAGGTTTACTATATTTTATATATTAAAATACTACTTTTAAACTATACTACTTCTAGTATAATATAACCTAAATATTATAATTAGGATTAAAATAAATACCTTAAACTATATAATTAGTACTATTCTATTATAATTATAAAGAGATTACTAGTACTTTATAGTATTTTTATTATAAAAATATAAAGGCTTTAAAATAATATTACTAATACTAGATAAAGAAATACTTACTATTACTAAAATATTTAAATAATAATACTACTATTTAGCTTATAGTTTATAACTAATATAGATCTTTATAGACTATCTAAATTATATATACCTTACTATAAAAATAAAGATATTATATAAGTAGGCTATAGTATTTAATATATTAGCTTTATTTAACTTTACTATTATATATATACTAGGTAAAATAAACCTAGTTAACCCCTTATTAAAGTAAATAGATTACTATAATACTAGTAATAGATACTTATAAATAATTACTTATAAAGATATTATTCTATCTAAGTTTATAGTAAAAATATATAAAGATATTAGAAAGTACTAATAATATTATAGAGATAGCTTAGTAGGTAAGTAGGGAAATTACTATAATTACCCTTATTAGATTATAACTATTAAATATATAAATATTAATACTCTATTAAAGGATTATAGTAAGCTAATAGATAGACTACTAATAAAAAATCAGATACTAGAAGATATACTAAGAGAAGCTTAAAAAGGGGATACTTTTATAGTAGTAATTAAATAGATATAATTAAAGGATATTATAGCTAAATTATAATAGGCTAACCTTTAGACTAAAGGTATTAATAACCTTTACTACTTTAACTAATAAATATATATACCTAAGGGTTTTTATATAAAGATCTTATAGTTACTTTATAATAATATTACTATAGGCTACTAAGGGGTTACTAAGATCTTTAAATAAGTAGCTATAGTATATTACTAGTTAGAAATAAAAAAAGCTATTAGATAATATATATTAACTTATACTAACTACTAATTAGTTAAAGTAAAGTACTACTAACCTTATAGTAAACTAATAGTACTACTATAGGTAAAATACTCTTAAAAAGAGATATTTATAAACTTTATTATAAGACTTTTATATAGTAAAGAATATATAAGAGGTTTTAATATTATCCTAGTAATTATAGATAAAGTAATATAATATATAATATATATCTTTATATATTAATAAGTAACTAGTATAGAGCTAGTAAACTTATTTCTATAATATATTATTAGCTACTTTAGCCTACTAAAAGGAATTCTAATAGATTAAGGTAGTATTTTTATAAATAACTTCTAGTATAGTTTTTATTATTTACTAATAATATAATAGTAACTTAGTATAGCTTTTTACCTATAGATAAATAGCCTTATTAAATAAATAAATTAAAAGCTAGAGTAGTACCTATAACTTTTCTATAATATTATCTAGATTAACTAGGTAAATACCTTATTATTTATATAAATAGCCTATAACTTAATATATAGTATTATAATAAGTTTTATATTTATATAGCTATATAGCTTTAAGCTTATTACTTTATTAATAATAAAAGCTACTATAAGAGATAATCTAGCTATTACTTAATAAGTAGAAGAAATAAGATAAGCTAGAGTAATTATAAATAAATACTTATAAAAAGCCTATAAAAATAATAAGAAATAGTATAATATAAGGTAAAAGGAATTAAGATTAAAGATAAAGGACTTAGTTATAATAGCTACTAAAAACCTATACCTCTAGGTACTAAGTAAGAAGCTAATAACTTAATACCTAGGGCCTTTTTATATAATTAAGGCTATTAGTAATTATAATCTAATATACTAAATAAAGATATTATTATATATAAAAGTTTATAATATATTTAATATTACTAGACTTAAACCTTTTAAGGCTAGGAATATACCCTTAATTTTATTAGTACCTCTTATTAAAGGAAAAGGGAATATCTATAAAGTAAAGGCTATTCTAGGTTATAAGTATAAAGGGAAGTAATATCTATATAAGGTATACTAAAAGGGCTATAATATAGATAAGGATTTTTAAGTAAAATATAGTAATTTTACTAACCTAAAAGTACTAAAGGAATATAATATATTAGTAGTTATATTATAAAATATCTAATTATAAAGGAGTTACTAATAAGGTTATAGGGAAATATTAGTAAAAAATATAGAGTTAAATTAGGTATCTAGTAATAACCTAGCTATAATTATAAAAGTAGTTAAAAAAGGAAACTAAATTAATAACTACTTAAGAGAAAAAGTAATAACCTTATAAAGAAGTTATATAAAAAAAAAAGGAAAAATAAAAAAAATAAAAATAAGCTATTACTAAATTCCCCTAGCTATAGTAATAATATTATTATATCTTATCTAGTATTTATTTATCTAAATTCTTTTTCTTAGATATATTAGAATTATAATTACTTTATAGTTTAGTAGTAATATTACTAGTAATAGAGCTTATAAGGCTAGGGAGGGGTATTAGGTAATATACCTTATAGTAGGACTTAACTTATAGAGGAGTTAGTAACTTACTATTAATAAAATTATAGGTATTTATTATTATATAAAGGTAATAGTTAAGGTTATTAAGATTATTATTAAGAGTATTAAGTTTATTAGTAATATTACTAGTAAATCCCTTTAAAGTCTCTTCTTCCTCTTCTTTATTAGATTCTTTTTAGGTAAATATATAGGTAACTTACTACTTCTTTATAGGTTTATTATTAAAAATTCCTAGTTTATATAAGTACTTTAAGGCCTTAAGATTAATAATATAAGGCTTAACTAATTTTATAGTAAAATTATAGGTATTTTATTACTTAATTAAGGCTTATTAAGTAATAGAATAGTCCTTAAGCTCTTAAATAACCTTAAACTAGGCTATCTTAAGATCTTAGGGGTAGTTAGTAATAAGTTTACTATAAGCTACTAGAGACTTATTATAGTAGCTTATATATTAAATAGGTCTTTATAGTAAATAAATATTTAAGTAAATATATTATAAATTACCTACTACTTTATAATACTATTATAAGGAATATATTTTTTATTACCTATAAAATAATTATAATACTTTATAATATCTCCTTTTTTAAGTTAGTAAAGAAGTAGCTATAGAGTACTAGTAACTTACTAAAAGTCTTTTAGTAATACTTACTAGGCTAAGTTAACTTATCTTCTAGGTTATATATAATCTTGTCACGGCACGGGCACCTACCCTATAGGGAGGCGCCCACATGACCTAGGGACGTTGTAGGCGCCCCCCACCAAACCCCCCACGGAAGGCCGGGGTCTAGCTAGCTAAGCTATAAGAACTAGCTAGCTAGCTCCTTTCCCAATAGAAGCGGTAAGCTTCAGTCTCTGTATCAGATAGACCATACAGCAATATATTCTCCCCTCTTCTTTTCTCTTATTCTTGACCTAAACCTACTGGTTATCGTAACAATTCTGAAGCTTCTCTTAAGGTTACCTATAAGAGATAAGATGAGCCGACAACTGCGAGGACGCGCTGTAACTAGATCCGTGTCGGGCAGCCCTAGAGCTGTAGAGCGAATCGACACCGAATCGACAGCGGAAGCTCAGGGGGAAAATACCGAAAACAATCCAACCCAAGACATTGAACTAGAACTTGAAATCGAAAGAAAGCGGAAGGAACAGATCGAGGAACTTCTCAAGTTACGACAGCAAGTTCACGACCTCTCCGCCCAACTCCGATCAGGAGGCATTGATACTAGTGGTGTGACGCTAGTATCTCGCCCTCGAATCGACACCGACGAACCAGAATCGAAGGGCCGAGATATCATGGTTAAGGACATGGAGCAGCTACCTAATAACCCTAGTTTTAAAAGACAAGGGGAATGGCTGCAGGACCTTGACCGCGCCTTTAAGCTCGCCCCTAATAAGTTCAACCAGGACGAGAAACGTATCCTATGGGCTTTGGAAAATACTACCCGGGAAAATCGACAACGCTGGGACCGTCATGTAGAAGAACTGCCGAAGACTGAGCGAGACGATGCCGGCTCCAATTGGGAAGGTTTCAAGGAATGGACTGTTAAGCTAGTCCAAGACTCATCACACCGAGAATTGGATACCTCCGACAGATACGAGCGGGCCCAACAACAGGGAAACCAGTCACCAGCTGACTTTGATGCCTATCTTGCTTCACTTGAACGGCATATGCCCCAGCGTACCGAAGAAGACCGGGCACGTACATTCTGCTCCAAATTACATGACTGGCTCCGAGTTGAAATTAAGACCCATTCGGACAAAGTACCTACAACCCGAAGCGCTATGGTTGATTTAGCGACTCGACACTGGGAAGCCAGTAAGGCGGCCAAGAGGGCCAGGGCTCCTACGGTTAACCGCTCTGGACCGCCGCCGAAACGCCATTCCTCCCACGCCAGAAGGGAGACACAGCCTTCTCAGCCGAGGCAAGACACACCCCGAAGAACCCAACAACAAAACCCAACAAACAAGGAAGGGAAACGGTTGAGGTGTTACAATTGCGATAGCGAAGACCACCTCCGTAACCAGTGTCCCAAACCCCTTAAGAACCAGATCAACCAAGTCCGCCAAGGAGACAGCGGGTCGACGGCGAAGGGCTCGGGAAAAGCCAAGGGGTCGCTACAGGGATCGGGGACACGACCCCCCAGGAGAGCATCCCGATCCGACCACTAATAACCACGCCGGCGGTACTCAATCGAATCCAAGGAGATATACCGGTTATAGTAGACTTGGACGGAGGAGCTATGACTAACTTGGTAAGTGAACAGTTTGCTATACAACACCGACTAAAGGCCATACCTCTCCATATCCCGTCACTATCAGCAGCGAACCAAGGCTCGATTAGTACTACAAAAGCCTATGAGGTTCCGCTTCTCCTAGTAGACTCCAGGGGTACGGTACGGCAACACTTGATTATCTGTGCTGGTTCTACCCAACGAGGAAATACCCCTATCCTCCTGGGTATACCAGCACTAGAACAGCTAAAAACTACAATTAGTTTCCAGTTTCGGAAATGGTACTTCAACCTAGACCTACACCATATCCTCGCTGCTACTTCGGATGAGATTGACCAGACGATCCAAGACGAAGGGACAGAGGTAGTATACATGGTAACACTAGGCGAGGGCGAGTATGCGAATATTCAGGCTGTCCTTCTTGAGGAAGAGTCAATACCGTTGCCTGGGGAAGACGACGGCGAAACGCCAGCGGATCGCCAGGGCATCCCCACGGAACTCCAAGAGTACCAGGACGTATTCGAAGCCGAAAGCGCGGGTACTATTCCCCGCGCCAAGGAAACGGATCACTCCATCGATATAAAGGAAGGCGAGACTGTACCATTCGGTCCTATCTACCCTCTCTCCAGGGCGGAGCTGGCTATTCTGCGTGAGTACCTCGAGGAGAACCTAAAGAATGGACGGATTCGTCATTCTAAGAGCCCAGCAGGGGCACCCATCCTTTTTGTCCCAAAGAAAGATGGAACACTCCGTCTCTGTGTGGACTACAGAGGGTTAAACAAGATAACGGAGAAGAATCGCTACCCACTCCCACTCATCACTGAGATCTTAGATCGAATTAGTGGCTGTACCTTCTTTTCAAAGATTGATGTGAAGGACGCCTATTACCGTATTCGAATCAAGGAAGGCGATGAGTGGAAGACAGCGTTCCGCACTCGCTATGGACACTTTGAGTATATGGTTATGCCTTTTGGGCTTACCAATGCGCCAGCGACATTCCAGCACTACATCCACAAGGCTTTAGGGCCCCTAGTAGATGTCGTATGCGTGGCGTACCTGGACGATATCCTTGTGTTTTCCAAAGACCACGAGTCGCATACAGAACACTTACAACAAGTACTAGAGCGGATGAGAGACGCCGAGCTTTACGCTAAGCCCTCCAAGTGCGAGTTTTATCAGAGCCAGGTCGAGTTCCTAGGATTCATCCTCTCCGGAGATGGAATTGCTATGGATCCCCGCCGGGTAGACACTATCGCATCGTGGGAGGAGCCAAAGACGTACCGGGAGATACAGGTCTTCGTTGGATTCTGTAACTTCTACCGGCGATTCATTTACAATTACTCGGGTATTGTTACACCCTTGACTAGCCTTCTAAAAGGGAGCAAGGACGGGAAGAAGCCCGGGGCAGTCCAACTCCAGGGAGACGCTAAGGAAGCGTTTGAGAAACTAAAGAGAGCCTTCCAGGAAGCGCCTCTTCTAGTTCACTTCGACCCAGAAAAGAGGATCCGTATTGAGACGGATGCTTCTGCGTTTGCGATGGCTGGAGTCATCTCACAACTTTGTGAGGATGGGCTCTGGCATCCTATTGCCTTCTGGTCAAGGAAGTTTAATTCTGCGGAATTAAACTATGGTACTCCTGACCAGGAGATGCTCGCCATAGTAGAGTCGTTCAAGCACTGGCGACACTATGTCGAAGGACCAGCGCACTCTATTGAGGTGCTGACAGACCATCAGAACCTTCAGGCCTTCACAAGAAAGGAGAAGGTTAATGGTCGACAGGTCCGGTGGTTGATGTACTTGGCCCCCCATGACTTTGTGATAAAGTATAGGACAGGCAAGACAAACCCCGCTGATGCGCCGTCGAGACGGCCGGACTACGAGCAGGAGCCGGTAGAGGATACCGAGCTCTTGGCAGGGCTACAGGCTCGAATCGCTGTGGTACAGAGTGTACGCACAAGACCAATGCATTGGGGAGATGACGAGAAACCGTCGAAAGCCGGCCACGGGTCGACTATCTCCGAATGGAAAACGCTATTAGAACAGGGACGGAACTTCCCCTATAATAGGCGTGTTTCCAGGCAGAGGGCAAACCGAAGTGCAAGGGTTGAGATGGTCTATGATGGGACGCCATCGAAACCATTACTAGAATTAATCCAAGAGGCACAAGCGGGAGACTCTGTAACCCAGACCTGGATTAGGAAGATACGGGATGAAACCCTATCTAAGAACCAGCGATGGAATGTAGGAGACGATGGTCTGCTTAGGTATAGGCGACAGCTATATGTGCCTGCTCAAGAGACTATCCGTCAAGAAATCCTACGGATTCACCACGATGACCCATTGGCGGGCCATTTCGGCACTACCAGAACGCTAGAGTTAATCCAGCGAAAATACTACTGGGAGAATATTGCGCAGGAGACTAGGAAGTACGTGAAAGAGTGCCCAGTTTGCCAGTACGTCACTTCACGACGACACAAACCATATGGGACACTCCAATCGTTACCTAGACCAACGCAACCCTTCCAAGAGTGCTCAATGGACTTTATTACAGGACTACCGAAAGTAGAGCATCACGGGCGTATAGTTGACGCTATCCTAGTGATAGTTGACCGATACACCAAATACGCGACGTTCCTACCAGTAAGTACAACTATAAACGCGCCAGAGCTAGCAGAGTTATTCTACCGTGAAATTGAGTGTCGCTTTGGACGCCCTGAAGGTGTTGTGAGTGATAGAGGGTCAGTCTTTACAAGTGAATTCTGGTCTACCCTATGCTATCATGCCAATATAAAGAGGAAGATGTCGACAGCGTTTCACCCGCAGACCGATGGCCAAACGGAAAGGGCGAATCAAACGCTGGAACATTACCTCAGGGCATTTATATCATCAGACCAAACCAATTGGGCTACCCTGCTGCCAAGTGCGCAATTTGCTTGCAATAATGCCCAAAACTCAACTATAATGGATTCCCCGAACCATGCACTTTACAAGTTTCACCCAGCGACCACCAACCGAGTCGAGGCCGACTCGCTGGAGGAAGGGTTACCAGAAGCCCATGCCAGGCTACAGAAACTAGCAGAGTTGAGAAAACGGCTCGAAGAGCATTGGGATAACGCATTAGCAAGACAAGCTAAGTACTATAACAAGAAGCATAAACCACTTACGCTAAAAATAGGAGATCTAGTGCTCCTATCCACGAAACACTTACAACTTAAAAACACAACTAGAAAGTTAAACCCTAAGTTTATAGGCCCGTTTAGGATCGATAAGCGTATCGGTACGCAGGCATATCGGCTTATACTCCCAACCAAGTATTTAAAGCTCCATAATGTCTTCCATATTAGCTTATTAGAACCATGGAATGGGGATCTTACCAATAGCGACCCATTAACCATGCCAGACCTGGCCGACGAAAACGAACATTGGGAGATCGACGAGATCCGAGATATCCGAAGGAAAAAGGGATCAACCCAATACTTGATCAAGTGGAAGGGCTGGCCTTCCGAATATAACCAATGGGTCAACCACGGGAATATCAATGCGCCTGAACTAATCAAGGACTTCGAATCCAAGAGGCGCCATCGAGTCGCTGGCGACTCGCTAGCGACCCGGCAAAACCCCAATCCGGCAAAACTCCGGAACCCGGGTCGGAAGTGGGACGATCACGTGACGCCGGCGACACGCGAAGGTGACGCGAACCCTGCTGTGACGCGTCAGACGCGTAAAGCCGGCCGCCCGCGGGCACAACACCAAGAAGCGCAAAGTCACGATAGCGAGCCGACACGGAGAAGACGGGGACGACCAAGGAAAATTGCATAAACCGGCCTCGGGGGCAATTGTCATTTCATGAAAACTTATCGCCAATACGGCGAGAACCTAGCGCTACCCTAGTGTGATCCCCTACTTGCCAAACGAAATCCTACATATTCCGACAAACAAATCATGCGCACGATACCGGAACCCGAGCGACTCGATATCGCTCAGGTGGTGTCCCAGGACAGTGGGAAACCAGCGAACCACTCCTCGGCCAAACCCTCCAGGTGTCGCTGGGTAAGCACCCGATGGACGCCCATGACACACAACTCCTTAGCCTCCTGCCAAATCCGATATCCAGCGTCGCGGGAACACAAGCGTAACGCTGTCGCATACTCGTAACGTCGCCGCTCATGAGGAAGCTGGAACAAGAAATCGTCAGCGAGGCCCCAGCGAGGCGATGGGGAATACTTACCGCATTGTGCGCGGGAGGGGCAAAGTCCTGCAAGAGGGAGACACGACGGGCATCCGCCAGTGCGGCGTAACGATCAAGAGCAGCCTATGTACGAAGGAGTGTTAGCCCTGGCGGAACGATAGCGACACGCGGGGACCTACCGGAGTGGGATTCTTGTTTTCGAGCAGACCATGAGATCGACCGTGAGACATGATGGCTTGGCTGAAGCCATTGTAGAGAAACGCTAGCTGGGTGTGCAACTCCATTTCGACCTCCACCTTCAATTCGTCGTCGAAGTCGTCGATAGCGTCACGCCAGCGAGCAGCCATGTCGTCGATGCAGTTCACTGCACGCAGGAAATCATCGCGATCACCCACCATCATATCGAACATCTGTAGACACGATAGGTTAACGATAGGTACTCGCGAACGGGGCGAGAACTTACTCTGAAACAATGCTTGTTGCCACGACGGCAAAAGGCACACACGCGATTCCCTGGGATAGCGACACAGTTAAGCGAGAGCTCCCATGCGAATGGATCCTTCAGCCACCGAGTCACAGTGCTGCGATGGCATCGGCGACAGATATCGCGTCGCTGGCCACCCGCTACGGGGCGAGGAATCTGAAAATCATACTCGAAGTCACCATCGTTTTCGAGGAGCGCAGTGGCAACCCGGCGACGCTCTAGCCTACCGGGAGAGGCTTGCGAGTCGGCACCACCGTCATCGACAACGTCAGCGGGGGGGTCGACAGCGTCTCCCTGGGGAGCGGCGGCGGATTCGACAACAGTCTGCTGAGCAACAACAGGGGCTGGGTCCTCTGGCGATGCGGTCGAGGTGTCGTCAAGCTCGCTACTATCTCGGTCCGCGAGGAGTTGGAGCAACGTCGAGGTGGGGATATCATAATCGCGAGGAGGGCCGGATTCGCTAGCGTCCTGCAAGCGATCCTCAGTCGAATCCTCAGCATCCCAATCATCCATCTCAGGAGAATATTGCCTATCGACAACAGTCGCCGGCTGGACGCGAGGGTCACTCTGTCGAATCCGCTTGGAGGAACGGGAGGGCTCTGCAGCGGGACGAGCTTTGCGTTTGCGCCCGGAGGCACCCGAGGCAGTAGCTGGAGGCTCGCTGTCGACAGCCAATTCGTCGTCGTCGTCGCAAATGATGGGCGAGTCACGACTGCCAGCACCTGGGGAGTCCCTAGCGTCACGAGTGGTGACTCGTGAGTCGCTGGCGGAACCCTTGAGACCCTTAAGGTCCTTGAGTTTCTTGAAGCCCTTGAACTTCCTCTGTTTCTTGAGCTTGCGACGCTCGGCGGGGCTCGCGGGAGTCGCTAGCGAAGAAGCAGCGGCGGCGCGGCGGGCGTTAACGTGTGCTTGAAAAGCGGGAGGCAGCGGTCGATTCGCTGGATTGTCGACAGCGGTTGCAGCGCGTGGGTCACTCGTGAACAAGGTTCGGCTTGTAGAGTTATTCTGTGCCTAAGGAACGGTTAGGGATACACTAGCGAGTCGAGGGGGAAGCAACAAACCGGGGTGCACGACGAGGTCGCGTTCGGGTTCAAAGGCGAACTCTGTCGGGGGCTATGAGGAACTTGCTGTATAGTCGACGGCGAGACGAGACCGAGCGAAACAGCAGCAGCGGCAGCGGCAGGACTTGCAGCGCGGACGACTCGAGTGTCGCCATCGGGACGACGGGGAGTACCAACACCACGGCGAGGAGAGCTGGGGTTACGACGAGTGCCCACCATCGTGTCGCAATGGTTCTTCAAGGAGACTGGCGATGAGACAGGGAGTCGATATCGTGAAGGCAATGGAGGAAAAGAAAATCAGGCTACGCAATAGATCGATGGCGAGAAGATGGCGTGCCGACTGATGGAAGATGTTGTTGAAGAAGAAGAGAGAAACACGGGGGAGACGATGGGGAGTCGATGGCTTTAATAAGAAGGCCATGGCAACCGCACAAAAGGCATTGTCACTGTGGCGATACGCTGGCGGACCGCTCATTCACTCTTTGACAGCTGCCAGCAGCTGTAAGCAGCCCGATACTATGAAGCTATCGCCACGACCAGCTGGCGACCCACTTTTCCCGACCACAACAAAGGCTTGTTGAAGAGAAAGCGAAACAATGGCGATACGATAGCGTATTGCCAAAATAGGAAATCAAGGCCATTGTTCAACAAAGAGCGCTGAGGGCAGCGCTACCCGGGAGGGGGGATAATTGTCACGGCACGGGCACCTACCCTATAGGGAGGCGCCCACATGACCTAGGGACGTTGTAGGCGCCCCCCACCAAACCCCCCACGGAAGGCCGGGGTCTAGCTAGCTAAGCTATAAGAACTAGCTAGCTAGCTCCTTTCCCAATAGAAGCGGTAAGCTTCAGTCTCTGTATCAGATAGACCATACAGCAATATATTCTCCCCTCTTCTTTTCTCTTATTCTTGACCTAAACCTACTGGTTATCGTAACAAATCTTTATTTTAATATAGTAAATATACTAGTAATTATAATTATACCTTTATAATTAGTTAACTATAAATATATAAAAAGGGTAACTAATACTTATAAAATATATAAATAATAATTAATATTAATAAAATATTTCCTATTAAAAAATTAGTAATAAACTACTAATAAATAATTAAAGAAATACTTATAGCTTTTAGGGGGTAGTAGCTTTACTAATCTTAGCTATAGACTTACTTTTAGTAGCCTTTACCCTATAAGTAGTTAATAGTAATATTATAAGAATATTATTAGAAGATAACTAATATAGTAATAGTAATAGTAAATATCTAGATTAATATATTAAAAGAAGAGTTAGTAGTAATCTATTAGATAATAGATAAGTAACTTATTAGTAAAATAGATAAAAGGGTAAGGGGTTTAGAAATTATAGCTATAATATATATTAATAGTAAATTAATAATAAAATAGCTCTAAGAAGTATTTACTATTATAATAATAAAGAAAAGAAGAAAGCTAGAGATAGGAAAAGACTAGCTCTTCTTAAAGAATTAGTAGCTTATATACTATAAAGTATTTCTTCTAAATTAGTAGCCTTAGAGGTAAATTTCCCTATTATTAAAGGCCTTAATTTATAATTTTTAGGATATCTAAAAGAAAAGTAAATATAGCTACCTATATAAATATAAATAATTTACTATTATAAAGAGGATTTTAAAGGTAAAGTAAAAAATAGCTATTATATAATATACTAGTAGCCTTACCTATACTATACCCCTTTAATAACTAGGAACTTATATATAGCCTTTAGAGAGGTTACCTACTAACTCTTAAGGAGATCCTAGTTACTATAAAGTACTCTAGTAGGAGTACTAAGGAGGAAGAGGTATCCTATTAGGGCTATTAGGAAGGGATAGTATAATAAAAGTATAGTAAGGTTATAGGGAGGTTATATAGAGGAAGTAGGGAAAAGACTATATATAAAGGGGAGATAGATAGCCCTGGAAAGGCTAGCTCCTTAAAGATTAATATAGTTACTGTTTTCCCTACTAGTTACCTAGTAACTCCTAGTGATCCCTCTATTCTTTTACTCTCTCTTAGGTACCCTAGTCCTGATAAGGTACTACGAGACGAGCTTTATCTAGTTAAGGTTGACAATGTAAACCGATTTGTAGTCCTTAATGAGAAAAGTAATGTAAAGCCTGAAGCCGCTACTTCTCTTAGTAAGGAGAATAAGGTGTAAGTGGCCAAGGTAGTGTGGCTAAGCAGACGTGAATATCCTAAGGCATATGGCTTGATAGTCGTCTATCTCACAAAGGTCTCTGATGCAAGAAGAGTTCTCCACGAGGGCTTCTTTTACGCAGGAGGCGAGTTAGGATTAACAGAATAGTTTAAACGATGACTGCGTCCTGAATAGTGCTATAATTGTTAGTAAATCAGATACAAAGCTTTCCAGTGCATGAAATCACAGGTATATGGTAAATGTACAAAAGAAGGACACTACCACAGAACTTGCACAGAGATCGTCGCTAGATATGCGCTTTATAATAGTCCTTATAAAGCGTTTAGCTATAATTACTATAGACTCTTCCCTTCCAATTATAAATAAACAATTCCAAATCATTTAGCTAAATGTTAAGAAGTAAGGGAGTATATATAATAGTTTAATAAATGATGATGAAATTCGAAATACAGTACTTATATTAATCCAGAAGCCATAGGCACGGAATATTACTAGGCGGCTTTTAACAACACTGATAGCACACAAGGGTTAGGCGAAAATAATGCTATTAGTATAGAGTAAAGGAAGATAGGTAATCAGGAGTATACTTTAGGTTAACGAGAGCTTAGAGGCGGAATAATTATTAATAGGGTTACTGGATTTAACAGCTACTATAATAAACTTATATAATAAATCAATCCTAGTTATTTTGGCCTATATAGAAGGGTAGGATAATAGTACTTTACAAGATACTTATGCTATACTTTGTAATTTAATTACTAACTTGAGGAGGTAAACTAATTGACTAGTAGAAATTTTAATTACTAGTAACTTTAATCGTTATAATTAGCTTTAGGGAGGAGATAGTATGATAATAGACAGGTAAGGGGAGGCAGATTAGCTAGTTAAACTAATAGGTAACTATTTGCTTACTAGCCTACTACCCTAAGGTACTAAGACATAGCATAATAGAAGATATAAGATGACTATTAACTTAGTATTAGTATTAGAGGGACTTATAGAGGCTAAGATATAATATATAATAAATAGAACAGACTATAGTTCAGACTACTATAAGGTTATAACTACATTTGACATAGCCATACTAGAAACAACACATAAACCTAGACTTCTTTTTAAGAATATACTATAGAAGGAGGTTAATCGTAGAATATAAACAACGCTTTATGGAAAATATACTACTAGAGACTTATAAAAAGACACTAATCGACTAATATCAATAGTATTAGAGGCTTTATATACATTAATACTAAAATCCAAACTATTACTATATATAAAGTGCTGGTAGACTTCAAATCTTTCATAACTATAAGCAGTACAGTCGTATTAGCATAATCAAGCAAGAGTACGACGATAAGCAGGCCGACAAGACCCTGATCTAGAGGACAAAGCCAAAGGCATAATAAAATAATATTACAATACTATTCAACAGCAAAAGCAGACTCACTAGGAAGAGTTTCTAGCAGATAACGATAATATTTAGAAGGCAGCCAAATATATAAAGTCAGGTAGTAGATCAGCTTTTAGCAAAGTACTATATCTGAAGAGAGTAGACAGTACGTATATAAGCAATAAACAAGAACAAGCCATAGAAATGTTATAGACCTTCTTCCCACCTCTACCTAAAAATATTAAGGAGGAAGGTAATAGGCTAGAGAGGGAATCCATAATATCCATGCCTAATATTATAATAGAGGAAGTTAAGTAGCAGCTATATAGAGCAAAGTCATAGAAGGCACCCGGGGAAGACAGGTTACCAGCCTAGGTCTAGAAACAGGTCTAGCTAGTAGTTAGGCGCTAGGTATTATCTATCTTTTAGAACTTAGTTAAATAAAGGTAGCTACTAAGTTAATAGCGATATACTAAGATTATTCTATTAAAGAAACTAGACAAAGCAGACTATACCATTGCAAAGGTATAAAGACCTATTTCTTTATTATCTACACTTAGAAAGCTACTTAAGTCAGTAGTAGCAGAGAGGCTATCTTATATAGTAGAAAAGCACGGCTTATTACCGACAAATCATTTTAGAGCCTAAAAGCAAAGGTCAGCGAAGTAAGTACTCATTCTATTACAGGAGCAGATCTTATATGCCTAGAGGGCAAAGCGAGTACTAAGCTTAGTCAGTTTTAATATTAAAGGAGTATATAATAGTATCTACAAAGATAGACTCATTCAAAGAATAAAGGCTCGGGGAATCCCAGAAACTTAGATGTATTAGGTAGAGGCTTTCTGCTCCTTACACATAGCAACAATCTAGGTCAATGGTCAAACATCTAACATCCAGGAACTACTATAGGCTAGATTACCTTAAGGCTCCCTACTATCTCCAATCTTATTTCTCTTTTACAATGCCAATTTAGTCTAATACTATATTACCTAGAACAGAGGATCTATAGCGTTTATTAACAACTTTACTGCCTAGGTTACTAGCCTAATAGCTAAAGATAATTATATAGGAATCAAGTCTATTATTGAAACGGCACTAGTATGGGAGAAGTGTAGTAGCGTAACCTTTAAAGTAAATAAGACTACTATAATTTATTTTACTAAGTTAAGCTATAAAAGCGATATAGGTTACTTTCTCATTAAAGACCAAGAGGTATTCCCAAAGATATATATAAAGGTACTAGGGCTTATTATAGATATATACTTAAAGTATAAGGAGTATATTACTAGAGCATTATCTAAGGGTCTTAAGGTTATAATATAACTTAGAAGGCTAAAAGGGCTTATACTATTAATAGCTTAATAGTTATTTACAGCTATAGTAACCTCTATTATAGACTTTACCTCTAATATCTAAAGACACGTATATATAGATAGAAGAGTAAAGATACTAGATTAAGTTTAGAAAATGGGCGCTTAGGCTATTACTAGCGTATTTAGAACTATAGTAATAAAGGTTACTAAGGCAGAAGTACATATTAGTAGCGTTTAAGATTAACTGTAGAAGAGAGCTATAAAGCTCTAGGTTAAGCTTTATACTTTACCTAATAGTAACCCCTTATAATAAGAGGCTTTTAGGATATCTTAAGTATAGAAAAATAGTTTCCTATTACCTTTTTAGTAAGTAGCTATTATCTTTAATTTGACTAGCCTTAAAGACATGGAAACTATTAAACCATTTACCCTAGCTCCTTAGTAAAAGAGAATATAAGTTATAGTTAATAATATAGGAAGGTATTTAGTAGAAAGTACTACTAGAGCTATATAAGTAGTAGTTAGTAGTTCTACTAAGAATAAAGTAGTTAGAGCTAGAGGAGTAGTTCATATACCCAGATTATATAGTAAGACGTTTGTATTTATACTCAGTACAAGAGAATAGCAAAATCCATACTTCAGAGAGCTAGTAGTAATTATATATACTCTATAGCATGCTCTATTTAAGTCTTAGGACTAATAAGTAGTAGTACTTACTAGTAATAGGGCAGTAGTACTTGTAATACATTAGCTACGATAATAATCTAGTTAAGTGCTAATTTACTTAATTTATGATTTATCTAATATACTATAGGCGTATAGAAATATACTTCTATTATAATGGATCCTAGTAAGTAAAGAGAATAAACTACTATAGAAAGCAAAGTAATAGGTGAAAGCTATAACTTATAAGGGGGCTATTACGGAGAAGCTATTTCTAGCCATATGCTCTATGACCCTGAATATTATATAAACCAAATTACCTATTATTAATTCCCTGCCTAAAAATATAGGGAGATTCTCTAAGTATATTAACTAAGTATTACCAGGTAAGTATATAAAGAAGATATATAACTAACTTACCTGTAAAGAAGCTAGTATGCTTATATAACTTAGGATAGGTATAGTAAGATTAAATAACTACCTATACTACATTAACGCTATACCTTCTTCATTATATAGTTACAGACAAGTAAGAGAGACTGTAGAGCATTTTCTGTTCACATATGTAAGATGGATAGAATAGTGTAAGGTAATACTAGAATGCACGATAATACAAAGAGGAAATCTCAGTTTTTACCTAGGAGGAAAGTAATGATTAGACAGGGCAGATTAGCAGCCCGATATAAGAGTAGTAAGAGCAATAATCAAATTTGCTCTTATAACCGGCTGCCTTAATAATTACTAATCGTATAATCTCACTACTAACTAGCCCTCACTACCCTGCAGAATTAAGAGCAACCACCGCTTTAGTTACTATAGATAGGATACTGAACACTTAAAGAAAAGGCCTTTAAGCAGGTCTGCTTTGTAAATTAACCTCGTTTGAGGACTATAGGGAGATATGGGGCATAAGCAAACAGAGCCAAAATTGGAGGTAAAAAGAAGTGCATGGGCTTTGGCGAGATTAAGACGCAAGCTTGAGAAGCAGCTAGGTACTTAGCAGATAGTTGCCCTTCTGGCTACGGCTACCAGGGCGTAATAGAACCTAAATGAATAAATAAATAGAAGGCATTAAATGCTATCCTAACACATTTGAGAAGCACGAACAGCCTCTCGATCTCATTGACTGACCAATTGCTTTATATTTTGGCAGAGCCGTGCAGGGTAGCTCATCTCCAATTTCATCTTACAAAGCTGAAAGTGGAGAATTCTCAAGCACATACGTTGTTAGTATATCTAGTCTTGGCTCTATTAAACCTCTGGTAAATCTAGTGCCTGTAAAGGCTTATTACCATTATTAGTACTAGATATACCTAAAGTTAAACAGCTAGCAAGAATTAGCTAACTATTATGTTACTAAACGTTTATATAGCCTTTGATTTAATAAGAGAAACAGAAGTTGGAATTTATCTTATAAGTATTATAGTATAATATAGCTATATAATAGTTTAAGAAATAAGGAAAATGTCGGAAGATTCTTCTAATGGAACTCTATACCGGGGTAATAGGCTACCTCCTAAACTGTAACTAGAAGTTTCTGATCTTTTAGAGCCTAAGGATATAGCTATTTCAGTAATAGTAGGACTGGTAGTAGATCCTAAGAGGAAAAAGTTAGTGTTATGGTCCTATACTAGAGTTTAGAGAAGTATTTTCAAGCCTAAGTTAAGTTTAGAAGCTATTCTTAAAATATTTTCAAGGGGCTACTATTACCTAGTTATAGACTTGCTTCTAATTAGTTAAGATTTACGCTACCTTTACTATAATGAACTTTACTATAATAAAAGGCCTTCCCACCTACTCTACTTATATCTTTAAGAGGTTTATAGTAGTTTATACTACCTTAAAAATAGGGATTATAGTAGCTAGATGTAAGCTTTCTATAAAGGTTAGATAAAGGAATGTAAAGAGTATTTTGATATTATATACCTTAGGAGTTCTAATATTATACTACTTATAGGTAAGTGTAATGGTATAGAGGATCTTCTTAGTTTAGGTATTTATAATACTTTTGGTTTATGATATAAGGGAGGTAATAAGCTTTAGAATTTAGGACTTAAGTAGTAACTTAGGCTCTAAATAGATATATATTAGAAAGCTCTTGGTCTATACTAGGATCTCGAAATTTTCCCCATAAAACCTAATACTTTTCCGATTTATAAAATTAAAGGATCTTCTCCATAGTACTATAGGTTTAGATCTAAACCTTATAATAAAGATATTAAGTTATTTATAGTTAAAGTCTATAATAATTTTCTCGATTATAGACGTCTAAATAATAATTATGCTTTACTTTAGAGGATAGAAGATAATAGACTCCCTAGTATATAGTTTTATTCTTAGCTTTTAAATATAGGTACTAATACTAGTAAAAGCTCTAGTATAATAAAGAATATTAGATCTTCTTAATTATATTCCCTATATTAGCGAAGATTCTAAATTAATATAAAAGGAGAAAATTAGAGAAATCTACTACTATACCTAAAATGCTATTCTATAAAATACACTACTTAGACACTCCTTTCTAGTTATTCTTAATTTCCATACGGGTTGTGATATCATGTAGTCCCCCTCTTACCTAGTTATAGATATCTTCCTCTCCCTAATAGTTACTCTTAGTTAGAATGACTTTTATATAAATAGTACCGAGATGCTTAAAGCTCGGAAGAGTATTTGATTTAGTGCCTTGACTTACCTAATAAGTTAGCTAGTAGGGCTTTTTGTTAAGTAACTTCTTATATACTTCTTTTATAAGATTATCTAGCCTTCTATTTTTTCTAGACCTATAATCTAGAGGTATTATATAAAACCGATATTCTACTATATAGAAGGCTACGCCTAGTAATCTAAATCTATAAGTATAGATATCTATATTATCTTGTTTTTAACATGTCTCTAGTATATAATTAATATCTATTTTTTAGAGGTTATATTCCTATTTATTACTAAAGCTAACGGTAAAATAATCTCGCTGCCTACCTATCTTAAGAAGGTCTAGAATTATAGGATATTTAAAGTATAATATAATATTATAGTCTATAAGAAGGATTATTTACTTTATATTATCCCATACCTCCTAATTGCGAAACAACCCTATTATATAGTTATACTAAGGTTTGTATATTACTTCTTTTAATTCTTTGGTGATATTAAAGTAGATAAGGAGATTTAAACGCCTATTACTATAGAATAGATAAATTTCCCTATCTCTTCTTATATAAAGGCATTTAAGGTTTACCCTAATAAGAATGATTTGAGAAAGGCCTTTCTTCTCTATATTAGATTTCAAAGTAAAAGCATTCTGGAAAATGTACTTCTAAAAATAATCGTTTTGGGGCCAAGGATAGGACTTCCTAATATAAGATATCTTAGGTTTAAGGTTAAAGCGAAATGTATATAGTCTATAAGAGTTATGACTAGTCTATATTATATATACTAAGTCTATATACTTAAGAGCCGTCTATGTTTAGCGCCTTACGAAGTATTATGAAAATAAAAATCCCATGGGAAGAGTGGGGCTATCTATATAGTGCGAGCATTGACATCGAGTATTAGAACACTTATAGTATAAGAGGTTGCTATGCTATCTGAGGCTAAAGTCATAGAGATATAATATGCCAAATAACTTAGGTTTCTGGCTTTCGGAGAATTCTGTTCAAAATCAAAGACTCACCGTAGCTGGTGAATTCTGGCCTTTCTTAAATTTAGCCTATACTTTACTCTAGTCACTAAGCATAAGCATCACAAGTGTAAATTTCCAGTCTAGACTAGTTCAATACCGTAACGCGATTAGAGTACCATAATACGCAAGGGTTAACCTTGCATTCAAGACTAAAGATATTATTAGATGTAGCCCTGTTAAAACGATATTCGCGAATTTTGGCTGTGATCGCTATAATCACTTCGTAATAAAAGTTATTCAGGCGGGCCGGTATATAGGGCAAATATTGGCTGCTTAATATAGTGAATGGTATGGTAGGAAACTGATCTTACGGCCGCTTGGCCTTATTTCTGGCTGTACTGGATGGGTCATTTCTGGCTCTGCACTGATAACTAAGACTCCATAATGCGCACTGTGTAGTCACCTATCCCGCCTAACCTAGTCTTTTCTTTTTTAACACTGCAAAACGGCTACTGTACCTGTTCTCTGCTGTAGAGCTGTAGACGACTATTGTCAATGATGATAGTATAAGCAGAAAACTGTCCCTAACGGGGTTTTACGTAATTTAGATCAGAAACTGAACCTGAACTCCACTGTACTGTAATAAACAATTAATAACTATTATATATTAATACCTAACAGCCAGTATAGAAGCCATAAAATCCTATTAGGAACTAGTATAAGCAGTTGAGATACTAGAACTACATTTCATGTTCGCTTAAAACAAATGTGGCCAGTAAATGCTCTTTCTAGATAAAA
Source organism: Simplicillium sp. C3G150-2 (assembly GCA_022702485.1). Taxonomy (NCBI): domain Eukaryota; kingdom Fungi; phylum Ascomycota; class Sordariomycetes; order Hypocreales; family Cordycipitaceae; genus Simplicillium; species Simplicillium sp. C3G150-2. The sequence goes on along the minus strand of JAJIYY010000001.1, from coordinate 2,351,301 downwards.
TATAATACTACTATAGGCACGATATAATACCGCAATTCTGCTCTTATTCTCAGATATCACTTTAGATAGACCTGCTCTGTACTTATATTCTTAGTGTTTGTATAGTATATCCTGACCTATGATGTAAAGTATGAGATATCTGCCGAATAAAACTATGTAATTATCTTTATAAGCCAAGTAATATACTACTTTTATACAAAATTAATAAGTATAGGAGAGACTCTTAGGTTAGAAATTACTATAGAAAAAGTCAGGTTAAAAACTTGCTTAGATAATCCCTATTATTAGAGGGTTATTAAAGGTAAGGAATATATTTTTTTAAGACTTTTCTCTAAAAATCTTAGTTATTATTCAGTTACTGTACTATATCTGCTATTAAGAGAGGTTAGGAAAAGCTTCTTCTCCGTATTCCCTTAACAAGTTTAAGATCATAGAATTATTCTTATATCTAATCTTAAATCATCAGAACTTGATTAACTAATTAAATTAAATAAAATCCTAAAAAGTAAAGTTTTAGAGCTTACAGTAAGTCTTTAATAGGAAGTAAATCAAAGGCAATGTATTAAAAACAATTATGAAAGTATTATAATAAAATTAGATATTATAGAACAAGAAGTATAGTACTATTTGCTTCTATTAGGACAAATTAATTCTCTTTTCTCTATATATTATCTAGTACTGGAGGGTATTAGAGCTTAACTAGATCTATAACTCTAATTGGCCTAATATAATTATAGTTAGTAGTCTGTAGCTGTCTGTAAAGAGCGTAGACAGATGTTTACTTTACATAGCTGTTAATCCTATTGGTCTCGTAAAGATTTGTTCCTGTGCTGTGTTTTGTGATGATATGTTCAGCTCTCGATTTAAATTTCTTCAGACTTATTCTCATGATAATATTGTTCTGCTTAAAAGTAGATTCTGGTCTTTCTCTGACTGGCTTGAACTGATATACATAGGCAATACGTTAGTGATTATGCGAGCATGGCCATACATGACACGAAGTACAAGACGGTAACCTACAATGGTGGCCTTTATCTTTCGAGAACCTCATCTACTTCTTTAACAGAAGCGTAAGATACGTCTCAAATTAACATGGCCGGCTTGACATTCTCCAGCACAATTTCCTTCATAGGAACGTTAGCTGTAAAAGAAACCACAATCGATGCGTCGCTAACCTCCAAAAACCCAGCCGGGTCCTCTAAGAACGCCATTCCACGATCTCCAAGCACTAACTTATCGACTTCGTTATATATAGGATCTTATATATAATAGAATAAGTTACCAGAATTAGTTGCTAAATTAGTAAAGGTATCTTAAAGTGTTAATAGCAATACATACTGCCTAGCTAGCATGGTAAAGTCCTATGGATCTAGGCCTTAGCATAAAATTGAACTATAAGTAAATCCTATAATATTATAGATATATACTTAAGACTTGATTTAATCTAAGATATATAGTAGCTACTTGTAATCTTCGCTAGTTCTCTATATTTATAGTGTATTATTAAATATTATCTCTACGGCTTACTAAGGATAAATTCGCGGTGGATCGAGGTATAAGCCTTTCTAGTCTAATATAACTATATCTAGCTATATCTACAGAGAGTAATATCCTTTCTTAGAAGATAGGCCTAGTAGTAACTCTAAATGCTATAGAGTAGTATAACTAAGGATAGCAGATTTACTATAAAAAGTTAATAAGACCACTTACTAGGCTAGAGAGACTGTTTTTGCCTTTATATAGCTAGTGTTAAGGGATAAACTAAGATAAATGCCCTTACTAGTAAGCCTACTTATACAAGGTACTATAAAGCTAGATAGCCTTTAGTCATAATATCCCTAACCTTAAACTCAAAGTTAACTATAATACTATTAGTACTAGTTATAGGGATCTTTACTAGTCCTCCTTTATTAGCTTCTATAAGCTATTAACCGATTAGACAGATAGTATTATTATTAAAAAAGAGTATACTATTTTCGTAAAATTGCATTATATTATCTTTTTACTACTCTAATTCATAGCCTAAGAGTATAGGGCCCTCCCTTATTACCTTAGGAGCTATTAAGTACCGAAAACCCTACTAGTTTATATTAATAAATAGGCGCTAATATAGGTTATAGGTATAAGTTTAGGGTATAGTACTATTAAAACTAATAACTTAAAGGTTAATTATATATGCTATAATGCTTATTAAGTTAGGCCTCTTCGCTTGGTTTTTTTTTTCTCTTTCTCATTTAAACTGGTAGGGTTACTTTATAAATGATAGCTACTAGAACGGGCCACTATATATAGTCTAGGGAAGTGTTGACCTACTACCTATATACTAATTACCTACCAAGTGTACTCCTTAGATACTGGTAATATACCCTAATTATAGGCCATTAACGTCTAGTATTACTATAACTATTAAAGGGCTAGTTTTAATATACGTATACCTTTATTTACCTGTCTATTTTTATTTAATAGAGGCTGAAAAAAACGACTATAAAAATAAATAACTAAGCATATACTTATTAACCTATTCTATAATTTTAAAAGAAATATAACCATAACATAGCCTTTTAAGCTATACTAGCTAGTTATAATAATTTACTATATATTATAATACTTATAAGTTTATATACTAGCTATATAGCCTAGTAACTAATATAAGAGGGGGGGGGGGGGGCTAGTATAGAACCTAGGCCACTTTTATATATATAGCGACTATTATATACTTATAACCAAGTAATACATACCCTATTATAAAGGTATACTAAGTATAAAAGTATAGAACGCATCTTACTTTACTGCTAATAGAATTACTTTTTAACTTATAAGACCTCCCTATAACTATATACTATAGCCTAGTTATAGGCACTCCCTATACTTTACTTTACTATATTACATATAGTATATTAGATAGGTAAGGCACTAAGTAGGATTTATTTTTAGCTAGCGCTATATAACATAATTATAGTTTAAGATCTTATAAGCTTTATTATAGGGCTACCTTATTTCTAGTCCCTATATTATTAATTAGATTAGAAATAGAAAAAGGGGGTATATAGCTTAGCCTTAGGTTATTTCCTCTAAAAACTATAGTCTAATTATTAGCTACTAACCATTATAGGTCTATTTAGATTAAGTTTAGATGTTAGTACTAGGCTATAAGAATTAACTTTATAGGGCAGTTCTTTAGCACTAGGATCTTATTAGCTACTAAATAGACTATCCTAGCTTTGCTATTTCTATTTATAGACTTATTACCATAAAGTCTAGGCCTGCTTATATTTGACTAGGCAAAATTATACTTATATTAAATAAGATGGAAAATGTCTATAAAGATAGAGCTTTCCTCTTTCTTATTTCCAAATTTAAACTCTATATCTAACCTTATATCTTCTTTACCTTTAGCACTATATATAACCTGATACAAAACCCATAATCTCCTAAGCTTAGGTTAGTAGTATAATTTTCTTATAGGAAAAGCTATACTAATACCAGTTAGTAATACATTTATCTACTAAGATACCTTACAGATACAGCTCCCTAAACTATAATTACTCTATATAGAGAGGTATAGGTACCTATTATATACTATACTATAGAACTAAGCTTATTATAGATATATATAGATTATATAAAGGCTATAGCTATATTCTCGCTAGAAACCCCTATTAGGGCTACCCCTTAGACATAAGTAGAAATCATTAGTTATATAGCATATACAGATAAACTAGAAAGGCTAAGTATACTTGTCCTAGCTATAGTAAGCAGGAAGAGTTAAATGCTATATACTAGTATATATATCACTAGGAGATAGTTTCTATAGTCTAAGTGTCTCATTTGTAAATTAGTCTTACTATTTGTATTTTTAATACAATTATATATATTTAATTATTATATTAAAAGGCAATAAATCAGCCTAGTTATATCACATTTTCCCTAAATACTTAAGACTATATCTAGTCTTCCTACTACCTTAGTACCTTATAAATAGGAGGCTATTAAAATCGTTTTATAGGTCTAATATCGTATATTACGATACATCAACGCGTCCTCCCTTTAAGTGCGAATCCGATTCTAGGAGGACATATATTTGCAAACTAAGCATTTATATAAGAGTATATAAAGCAAATAACTAGTACTATAAACATCTCTTATGAATATAATACTTGATTTTTAAAGGCTCCTAAAAAAGATTACTCTAACCTATAACTTATATGAAAAAAAGCAAACTCAAATATATTATAATACTATAGCAGTCCCTTAGAAACGCATTCTTACAGACTCTAGTTAAGCCCGAAATCTATTACTAATGGCACTGTCTTTAACTAAAAAACGCAAAACAGATAGTCCTCGGCCTTTAAGTAACCCCTTAACATCGAAGACAGGTAAGGTATCTCAATCAAAGGCATTTAACTCTAGCTAGCTAAAGAGTATATTTAAGTCCGATATTCTTAAAAAGCTCTCCTATAATATTTCCCACATAAAAGAAAATAACATAGAAAAGGATTAGACCTAGGAATAACTATCTGTTAGGGACTTCTCTCCTATAGTCAATAGCTTATATTTTTAATCTATTAAGGCTAAGAAAGGTATGATCTTAGGTAGTACTACTACTATAAAGCTTTTTAGTATTATAGAAGAGGACTACTCTATAATGCTTTATTATTATAATAACTAATAGGTTTAGGTCAAGAATAAGAGAAAAGAAGAGAAGAGAATATATTACTATATAGTCTATCTAATATAAAGACTAAAGCTTACTACTTCTATTAGGAAAGGAGCTAGCTAGCTAGTTCTTATAGCTTAGCTAGCTAGACCCTGGCCTTCTGTAGGGGGGTTTAGTAGGGGGTGCCTATAGTGTCCCTAGGTCATATAGGTACCTCCCTATAGGGTAGGTGCCTATGCTATAATATTAATATTATTTAGGTATAGTAAAGTTAATAATAGGCTTCTTATAAGTCTCTTAGACCTTACTATAAATCTATATCTTAATATTATTATAATAACTAATAGGTTTTAGGTTAAGAATAAGAGATAAGAAGAAGAGAGAATATATTATTATATAGTCTATCTAATATAGAGACTAAAGCTTACTGCTTTAGTCTAAAAGGGGCTGGCTAGTAAGCTCTTAAAGCTTAGCTGGCGAAACTATAGCAGGGCCCTGGCGTTTAGTAGGGGTACCTATAGTGTCTTAAGGTTATGTAGGTACCTGACTAAGGGGAGCATACCTGTGTTATGATATTATTAAAGTATTTAGGTTTTAGATACTTAGGTACTAAGGCTTAAAGTTATAAAGCCTAGACCTAAGCCTAAAGAGCTTAAATTATTTATACTATACTTATAGTAGAGTTACTTTTACTTATAGTAGATATCTTTAATATACTACTTAAGAGTTATAAGGTAATTACTTAAATAAGAGTAATTAATATATAATAAAGTAGATAAATACTATATAAGTAATCTATTTTAGTAGTAGAATAGTTAGAATATAATATTATAAGGTAATAAGAGTAGTATAATAATATTATTTTTATTAGGAAATACTTCCTAATTATTAAAAATAATTACTTAGATTAATTACTAAAATTCTAGACTATCTAGACTAGGCTGGTTTATTTACTTAAATATATCTTTATTTCTTTATTAATTAAGGACTAGTATAAGTTCGTTCCATGCTATACTGTTGCTAAAGGTGCCTGGTATATCTAGGAGATATGCCTGTTCCTAATTAGGTAATGTGTTAAACTAGTACTATTCTAGGTTATTCCCTTGTTTTTGGCTATAGGGAAGCCCCATGTGATGATACGCTAACCCTTTAGCTACCTTTATCCTGTAGAGAAGGCCTTTACATAGATAGCCTATTTAGGCTTTATAACACTATAGCAGCAGTAGCAGCTTTAAAGGGGTATTATTTGAGAGAGAACTATTTAATTAAATAGTTTATCTAAAAATTATCATATACAGATAACTGTTATAGGAGAAAATGGTAATTTGAACTATAGGTTCTAGTAGGAGCTAGAGGCTCGCGGTCCTGATGACATAACCACCAGAGTCACACAGTCAATAGTAAAATCGATAGAATTTCAACAAAAGAACAAAAAAGATTAATTAATTAAGGAGGAAGTCCTTCCTATGCTAGCTAGTAGCTTTATTTTAAAGAAAAAATCCCAACAACTCCAAGCCTCTTTTACCTAAGGCTACCCTGGTCCTTGCACTCTCTGGTGCCCACTTCCCTATCTAGCCTGCCCTTCTCAATATAAATACTAAAAAACGGCTTCAATTATAATATCTTATTAAGGTTGTAATACTAGGATCTTAATATAATATTAATATTTCACTATATAAGAACCTATTCTTAGCGGTTGAGCCGCTTAATCAGAATTTTCTATATAATACGCCTATTAGGCGTCAGAAACGGCCTTAAGGAGCTTCAAAGCAGCAAATTCAGTCACGGCCCGTGGCGTAGCCGTGTTTCGAATAGGCTCTAGTAAGACATAATCATGGATAACGCCCTCGGCCTTGAGAATTGCTGTGTCAACGCCAAGCTGCTGCAGGCGATGGCCAAATGCCTCACCCTCCCCAATCAACGGATCAGCTCCTGAGACAAAAATAGTCGTCGGGGGGAACTTGGATAGAACATCGTCGGGTGCAAATTTTAAGGGCGAAGCAAGCGCGCTGCGACGGTCTGCTTCGTTGGGTAAAAAGGCGCCAATCATCCAGTCCATTGTTTTTTCAGTCAAGTACGGGCCGTTTTGAAACTCCTTGTATGTTGCGGATTTGGCGGAAGTGTCGGTGACCGGATACAAGAGAACAAGTTGGCCAATTTTGGCAGATAGATTCCGAGACAATGCAAGCTGGGTCATCGCAATGGCCATGTTTCCTAAAGACGTGTCAGTCATGCCGGATATCCTTTACTATAAGCTAGAAGGAGAGCGAGATACCTCCAACACTGTCACCAGCGAGGCCAATGGTTTTAACATTAAGTTGGTATTTTGCACTATTCTTGACGATATGCTCAAGCACCCCGTAGGACTGTTCAAACTGGGTCGGATACTGGGCCTCTGGGGCTGGTGTGTAGTAAGGGAAGACAACAGCTGCTCCAGTCTGGCGCACAAAATCTTCCATAAGGGTACCGTGTACGGAAGGACTGCATATAGCGAGTTAGCACGGCCTTCATTTGAGAATGCGATCTTCTTTTGCTACCTTCCCAAGATCCAGCCTCCGCCATGAGTATAGAATATCGTTTTTACCTCTCCGGTCGCTTTCGCGGGGCGAAAAATAATCGTCTCAATCGGTGTTCTATCAACGGTGACCAGAATCCTTTCCTGAGAAACATCTTCGGCGGGCTTGAAATTTTGGATGCCTTCGAGGACTTGTCTTGCATCTACGAAGGACTTCTCGTATAGCGGCTGTCCCCCTTCTAGGGACTTGACAAATTTCTCATTGGCAGGGTCAAGATACGCCATTTTCGTGTTCAGCTAAATTGTACTCTGTAAGAGCCAAGCAAGCATCCGAGTTTCGATGAAAAAGACATCGATGCTCTTGGTCGTGAGGAGGGGTAAGTTTTTATACATCTTCTATTTCGCGTCATAGGCCGGATGCGGGGTTCTGACGCAACTACTTGCGTCACTGAGCCTTGGCCGATTCCTGAAATAGCCACCAATTATGTCGAGCTTTTGAGTTCGCAACAACACCGCCTAACAAAATACCAGCACCACATTGTTGGCTGCGGGAACCTCTGAGAGAAAAAATCCAACTCCACTTGTACTACTAACTGGGCTAGTAGACGGGTGCTAGTTGATACCAGCTGAATAGAGCTGAGTTTTGCCGGGAAACTCAAATAGCTCAAACATCACCCGGATTTGGTGCAAGGTTGCGTGAGGCTAGGATAAGGAGAACTGATGTATCATAAAATGCCGCTACTGCCTGCCTATTTTTCTGAAGTACTATCTGTATCGGTATCGTAGCGAGCTTATTGCAATTTGCTTCCGACGGAATGCGGGCCAACTCGAACCGGCCGAAATACAGCGCATCCCCCGCGAATATTCGAGAAGGCATTAAATCTTCTGCCACGGATGCTGTGATTAGGGTTAATCAAACTCATGTTCAACATCAGTCACCAGAAGCTCTATAAAAAATTATACTAATATTATATTATTTAAAAGTAACCCTAAACCTCAACAATAGTAATAATCCTCTTTAAAAATACTAATTAATTAGCTAATAAATAAACAATCTATATTATTTTTATTACAGTGTTAAGGTCATTATCATTATTATCTTTTATAAATACCGGTATTGCCTGAGGGAAATTTAATAATGGGGGATTTAGTGCTAAAGTTAAGTGGAATTTACCTCCAAAACGCCTGGGAGGACCAAATCCATCACTCGCGATTTCGCGACGCAGCAAATGATCTCGGTATATCCGACCTTGTTTTAATTGGCTCAGATGGTCAGTATCTATACCATGCTAAGGAGTCATCTAGGCCATTGCATGTGGCACTCACAGCATTGAATATTCATCTGTGCAATAGTAGCTTCCTGTTTTGGCAAGTTTACATCTACTGTGTGGATCAAGCAGCATTGCACACAGTATACGCCAATTGTTATTGAACAAAGTCGGAAAACATGTTGTACCGCTCTCCAAATTTTGTGCATTGGCTTTCATGCCATAATTTGCTTCAAATAGTACTTTTCTATACTTTAAGGTACCTGATATTTGCAGAAAAATTACTGCGTAAAGAAGTAGTACTAAGTAGCTCAGGTAGCGTGCTCTGTACTCTTGGTGTCAACTTCACCAGGTGATCTAATAGCATATACAAGTAAGGGCCTAAAAAAGGTGGGAAGATATTCTGGAAAGGTACTAAAGTAGGTGGTGTCGTGCTGGCTACTTTACCAAGTATTATAACGTTGGAAACTAAAGTCAACTGCTTTCGATTTCTAAGGTCATATCTACCAAATTCGGACAACTTTGCACGCTAGTAAAGAGATGGACGTAATCCCGAGCTTTCTACTACTATATGGTTATATATGCTTACCAGTGGCCTAACTTAATATATGTATATTATTCTTTGCTACAAATGATATGAATAAATTGGGCTGTGTATGTATTATAATAACTTACCGGTAACTGAGGGGAGAGTAAGGGACAAGAACAAAGAGTATATTGCTAGATAGTGTATCTCGTATAGAGGCTATAGTAAAGTACTAGAGTAACCCTGCACTATTGTGAGTTGCCGTTGAAAGCAACCAGATTGTTAGTGCCATATGGAACATCATCTAAGGCATTCTGAGTAGCCAGTTGCTGAATGCGCTGGCATAAGGGGTAGCCACCATTGGAGCCCTCCAGAGCCCACAAATATGCTGCCAGTCCGGCAATATGAGGAGTGGCCATGGAGGTGCCCTGGTCATAGTTCTAAGGAGTGTTAGAAAGCGACGAGCGGAGTCAAGTTATTTGCCATCGACTTACAGTGGTACCACCTGGCCAGGTTGAAAGCACCTCACTACCAGGAGCGAAAACATCGACAGAACTGCCGACATTGGAGAAATTGGATCTGACATCATCGCGAGTGGACGCGCCAATGCAGCAAACATTGGCGGCTGAGGATGGGGAATAGTTGCCAGCATCCGCGCCGTAGTTGTTGCCGGCAGCCACTGCGACAAAGACGCCCTGAGTGTTGGCCGCCCGGGTAGCAGCGTCATTCATTGCCTGGCTGTAGGGGCCGCCGATGCTCAAGTTGATCACTGCACCACGGCAACCGCGGCTTCGCGCATCAGAAACTGCACGATCTACACCAGAGATGATGACAGAGTAGTCGCCACTTCCTTTACTGTCAAGAACCTTGATAGCGTAAAGTGAGACTTTCTTTGCCACTCCATAGGTGCGGCTACCGAGTGTTCCTGCTACATGGGTACCGTGACCAAAGTTGTCAACGGCTGGTCCATTGTAGCTTGCCAAAAAGGTTGCGCGTCCTTCGAAGTCCTATCAAATTTAGTCCCAGATCATTTTTCTAATAAAGAGGCGTCACGTACTGGGTGGGATGTCTCGATTCCTGAATCAACAACATAAGCGCAGATACCTTGGCCAGCGCTTGTGTCATAAATGTAGCCTGGAACACCTGCGTCGCGGTGAGAGATACGAGCAAGGCCCCAGGTAGAACTTGTCTGTGTTGTCAGGGTGCGCTGGGACATAACTGCGGCAGAAGCCACCGCATCTTGTTCGATGTACTCAACCTGTACTCTTAGTTAGAATTGGTAGACCAGATGTAGCACATGTTTAAGTCATGGATCTTTTACATAAGAGTGGTTGCGTAGCCGATTCAAAGTCTGATCGTCCAAGTGTGCAGCAAACCCCTTGAATGCATGCTCATAGACATTCAAAGCCTTGAGAGACAGTATGCTCAGAGTACTGTGCAACACAGACGCATCAGTGTCCTGTTTGAACTTGACAATGTATTTCCCAGCGATGGGTTCGGAGCTTTGCTTCAGCTCAGCAGGCTCACTACGCGCAAACAGTGATGAACCATTAGGGGCAGCGGCAGAGAGAACAAGAAAGCTAGAAAGAAGAAGTAGCTTCATAGTGATCGACCAAAAGTAGAAGAAACCAGAGTATTTTTCGGATCAACTTGAGGATTTGTGGTCCAAATGAGATAGAGTCCGGACAGTCTTGCGGCTATTTATAATTTCAAGACACGACATTATGGTGCTAATGATTAGCTCAATGAGAAATACGGAGCACGATAATTGTCATCAAACTCCTTTTAACACTTATTACATGGTGACCTCCATACAGAAGGTTACACCAACCAACTCGCTTCAGGTATAAACTTTCGATAAACTTTTTATTCAATCCAATTGAAGGAAAAGGTGGAATAATAGTTTAGTAATGAAAACCTTGATCGTGGTTGAGAATAGACCAAGTACTACATCAAGCGGGATCGACGGAAATTCATGATCAAAAAGTCCAATATATCAGCGTCCAGAACACACAGAGTCCGCCAAATAGTTACACCTTCCCTTTCGGGTTAGACTTTATCAAATACTATACTTACTCCATTGTGATGTGATATGAGTTATGATTTAGACAGTATCTTTTTGGACGGCTTTATATGAACACGCGATCGAATCGGTTTGCTTGGGGCTTTACATGAACACGTCGTAGATTAATTTGGTTGCAACATAATTTTCATTGTTATATCCAGAAATTGGCTCCGAAATATGATTCTCGCAGGTTAAGAGCTGCCGCAAGCTTCTGCAGCAGAAGGCCCATGACCGCAACTGCCGTGTCTTCGGCACTTTATATCAAAACGCCACTCGGGATCTTTTGTGCAAGTGACGGTCTGGTGGAGTCACAGACAGGGACAGGGTATGTTTGAGAATTGTGAAGGAAAAAGTTCGAAAGCGATGATGAAAAGCAATCGACCTTTTGTCTACCCTTATCTGTGCTATTCATTTGCTTTATAAATTTACAAATGTCAGTTGTCATCTTACTCAAAAATGAATGGGTTATGCCTCACAAAGTACTTCAAGTAACATGAGATCCAGTTTATACAGGGCATTCAAGCTGAACGACACCAAGTTCTTCTCTTTACCTAAGGTGCCAGGTGACCTCGTAGTGGCTTGTGCTAAGCATCTCATACAAATCATACGCATTAGTGGCTGGTCTAGGTTGGGGAAAGCCTTAAAAGAACTACCTGAAACTAGAGCGCGTGCTACATCCACACTGGTTAGAGTTTTGGCGCTTTTGTTACGTTTGACAGGCTCTCTGTTACATCGTTGACAAGCTCTTTATTTTTACTTGCGGCCCAAGTTCAAACAGCCGTGCCTCTCGCAATCGTCAACAGCTTTCCAAAGTTAGGGGTTCCTAACCCTGTGACAGGATCCCAACCCTGTGTGACGTGGAGATATTATTAGTACACTTTTTTTTTTCTTGGAGAGGGATGATTATGTGCTACTTACCACGGCTGTGTTGAAACCAGGCACATCCTGGCCGCTTGTGTTGTTGCAACCTATGTTGATACCCAGGTTGATGTCGTTCAAGCCTTTGGCACCTACTGAGTAAATCCAAGGGTTGAGAAATCCAAGTGGCTTTTTGCCCTTGGATAAACGATCGCTGTTCAAAAGCTGTACGATGGCAGCAAAGACTGGAGTGGAGGCGCTAGTTCCAGAAACTGCCGCAGCATCACCACGTATGATCATCTCAAAATTTTCAGCATTTGCGCCGACATCAGGATAAGCACGTCCAGATGCATTGAAGTATGAACCATGCGCAGAATGGTTGGGGTCATTCGCGGTCCAGTTACCTACCGCTGCCTTCTGATAGCTTGGTTGAGCGAAGTAGTTCGAGAACCCGCCACCGCTATATCCCCATGCAGCTTCATAGTACGTCCCAGACGTCCCACCAACGGTAGTAACCCAAGGACACGATGCTGGAAATCCAGGCGTGAACTTATCGTTGGGGCAGCCAGCCACTCCTGAGTCGCCAGAAGCAGTAAAGATAGAAACACCTCTAGCGCCCAGTTTGGCAAAAAGGTCGCAAACTTTCACGGCGTAATCTTGGGGAACACTGCTTTCGTCGTCGTCGTAAGAGTTCGTGAGAGTACTGGGCAACTCTGCATCATCGAGACCAAGTAGATAATTCAGTAGCTCGAGGTAAGGCTCATTGTTTGCATCTCCGATGGCAGGTGGGTGGCCACTGGTGCTATACACAATGTTAGGAACTCTTTGAGTGAGTGCCCGTGCGTATTGTGTGTCAAGGTTGGCTTCTGCAGTTCCCCGCCCATCACACTGGCCATTGTTGATCGATACACAGCCAAATCCAAGGTCGCGGTTTTGGGTGGCTCCGAAATCCTGGTTGAACTGCTTCAAATCTTGAGGGCTAGCATCTTCGCCTATAAATGCCGTGATTCCCATGCGTCCAGTCGTGTACTGCTCTGCGTCGGTGAGGTTGTAGAGGTTGACGAGACAAGAAGGATTTATAGTTCCAGCATGGCAAGCAGAGCCTCTTTTGCTCATTTTGGCGGATTTAGCTGGCACACCTAGTTTGAAACTAGGCTTCAACGATCTCATGCCAAAGTATGTAGTTGGCTGAACCACATCAATGTGTTCTTTGACGGACTTCGGCAGGCTGTATTGGAGTGTTCGCCAAACAACTTCCTTAGAACTCTCGTCAACTGACTCATTCATTAGCAACATACTCTGAATCGTATTGTACACTTTTGTATATACCATAAGGTTGATAGTCGGCGGCAAGGAGCTTCTCAGCGTCATCAATGCTGGCATTGACGACAACAAACTCGTTCTCAAGTGAAGTCTTTTCAAGGAGACCTTGCTCATCCAACCAATTCAGTACGGCGTCAACCGACTCAGTCTTTGGGGCAAGCATCTCAGACATATCAGTTTTGCTCAAGTGTTGGCCATACATTTCATGTCCGGGAGTAGCAATCTAGTCTGTGTAAGTCGCTTCCCCGGCTTCATAGTTGGGATCTGAAAAAAACCTTAAGTGCAAGTTCTTTGAACTCTTCCATTCGAGGAACCTTCAAAGAAATCCATAGCTTGATGGAAGACGTTGATTTATCCACTGGAATAGCGGGAGTGTGTCTGGTCCATCTACTTGGAGGCGAAGCCAGTGTCTGCAAAACACTAGCTTGAACGAAAAACGCTTGTGCCAGTATAAGCAGTGACGCAGCACCTACCAAGTAATTTTGAAGAATTGCCATTTCTTGAAGTTAAAAATGCGACGGAAGCTTTGGAAGTTTGACTGAGGCTATCTTCAATTGAGTCAGGACGAGTTTGGCTCGTAGTATATATATGTAATTTTTACGAGGTAACTTGTATTATCCAACAGCATTACTCAAATGTAACCACTATTGCGCGTGTTTCCTCCTTGTTTGCATCATACAGTCAAAATGAGATCAATCGCCATACTCATTTATTGATGACGCCAGAGCTGTATTTTAGCTTACTACTCAGTACTACTCTACCGAACGATCGTAACATTCCATGGTAGTATAGCGGCAAGACAGTTCGGCAGTCAAATGGATTTGTCCATATATTAAAAAATCTGCAATTGTGTGTCGAAGCTCGTTGAGAACACCGGCCTTAAATCATTTTTTCGCGTGATATGAATATTTATGTTAGTTTTCAGTCTGCTGTTGAAGGGTGGAGGTGCTTCTGGCTATGGATTAGTACACCATTGAGCGGGGAGCACGTCCTCCTGAATTCTATTTATAAAAACAGGCAGTTAAACCAAGGCAAGGGAATTCGGCTCCGACGCCAAATACAATAAAAAATATACTATTTTCCACTATGTAGAATCTTAGTGTCCCACGAAGGGGTCAGTGTAAAACAGTAGTAGAAAGCTAAACGTGTGAAACGGCCGTGAAGCCATCTTGCAAACCATACCAAACCGGTTGATGGCGTTAGACATTTCACCAAGCAGAACGACCCAAAACGGCAGCCGAAAATTCCATTCTCTTAACACACCCTGCCGCTCGTGGCAGCCACTGTGCTGCAACCCACGGACTGGACGCCATCCCGAGCTTTCTACCACCTATGGTCGTATGTGAAAGAGGCGGCTACAAATTTTATACGTGTAGGAAGATAAGTCTATTCGAATTTGATATACAGAGATTACATTTCTTTTGATTAGTAGCTAAAGTTTAGTTTCCTTTGTTCTACGTAACACTTAACTTAATCTGCTTCAAAGTTGATCTTAGCGAGCCTAGAGCTGAATCACACCACAGCGACGACGTCAGGCGTGATGGAAGCTCAACACTTGCCATTTGCGCGGTGAGCAAAATTCCATACTTCAGTCGCATGTCGACCGGAACGCTGGAGCAAGTAGCGCCCACCAGTAAGATCCAATAGCGAAATGTGTCGTCCTTATCCCAGGTAGTCACCAAGTCAAGGGAGGTTATGCCAGCAGCCAGCTTTGTCTGTGTACAGAGATGTGCCTGAACTGTCCATCCCAAACTTGGTCCAAAGTTGGCGAACGTACAAAATAGCAGCAATGCGTAGATATTCTTTTCGCTTCGATTTGATGCTGTCGTTGCTGTCGTGGCTGGCATCGCTGTCGTAGCGCGTCATGGACAGAAGAGAGTGCATGAGTGGGAGGAGGTTGAATTGTGCAAAAAGGACACTCTGCCAAAATGCCCCACCATGTGTTGTGAAGCCACTGTCGATGAGACAATTGACTTGTTGCAAATAGCTACAGATTTTGGCCATGTCAGGGTCGGCCATCATCATCTCGGTCGACGCTTTTGCTGTTTCCGGCATTGCCGTTGGAGTTGGACTCATGTTCAACTGCGACCACTCCAGAAGTATGTCCCACGGCTGCGGAAATCTTGGCGGGATGTCTTGAAGATGGCTTGCTCGTACATCAATCCTTTGGAGCGTTAGATATCGCATAAAATTACACAATCTTCCATGGAATAATACCAATATGTCATAAGACGCAGGATAGGTAGTTTCTGAAGTGCACCAAACCCGCCAATGCAAGCCAAAATGTGTGATAAGCCGTCAAGATGCACATTGAGTAAGTCGATATCACTGGTGAGATTCTGATTAACCCAGTCAGTCTTATTTCTGATTGCAAGTTAGCCAATGTCGTTTCCACTTACTGCATATGCAGCGAATGTGAGGATGGCAATTATTGTCTCCACGCTAGTCCGTTGGCTAGGCTGTTGCAACATCCTGCGCAGTGACGCCGTCGCCATGACGGAGAATGTAGCATAGTCTGTATTACCCTTGGCGCTACCAATCTCGCCAGCTTCGTTTTCCATGTGCCAAGCCGATGAGGAGAGCATCTGAGTGAGCGCTGCAGAGCCTCTGAGCATGTCGAGGAATCCAATTTCGACCATGGATTTGAACACGACGCAAGTCCCCTTGTGTACTAAGCCGTCTATGTTAGTTTTCCAGGCGAAGAAACATTGAAAAGCATATATAAGTATACGTACAGTGTGCCCATAGCGGTTGAACACGCTTCAGTTGTGTCGGATCCATTAACGCGAATGGATTGGATCGGTTGTTGGCAAATGGCACTTGTGATACAGAGCTTCTTTGGCGTGCAGGTATTTTACGCTGCGACTCCGTCATAGCCTTGGATGATGATTTTCTCACAACAGCGCTTTCTTGGGATACTACCTGGAGCCACTCAGCAACATCGAAGTCCTGGTGCAGAGCTGGCTTCGGAGCTGGATTTTGGCGTCGCCGGTAATCTGCCTGCGCACGGCTTCTAACTCGCTTGCGCGTTGATGCATCACCACGGATATTTGATCCCGAAACGCATATGAACTCAAACTGCGTCCGTGGCGCAGCAGGGTTGACTACATGTTTTGGCACCCATCTTTGTGCAATGCTGAGAGATTGGGAACAACCTACCTCCCATGTTTGGTTGTTGTGTCAATCTGCCGTTGAACAAGGAGCTTTGTGACGTTTTTTATGTTTCTCGTAGTCCATGTGATTTCCTACAAAGAATTCATCCGTGCGACCGGGGGATTGCCTTTGTTCTCCTTGCAACAGGAAAAATATCTCGAGAGTCCAGGGTGGGTTACGATGCTAGGTCTCGGATGAAGCGGGGAAGGAAGCCTGTGGCTGATTTCAGGGAAGCGAGGAGTGTTTGTTAGTCAGGGCACACTGGAGCTCCAAATGGCTGCGTAGCATTGAATGGGGGTTTGCACACTTCAGAACACAATGAGTTGGAAATTTAGCAATTTAGCAGAAAATGTTTTCAATCGACTTTGTACTACAAAATGAAGAAAAAAAGAGAAAAAAAAAAGAGAGAAAAAAAAACCCCCTCCAAATCCCCTGATAGGAATGTCAAGCCAAGAAGGCTAGAATTTCGTCAGCAATCATCCTTGTGTGACTTTCAACCGCAAAGTGGCCAGCGTCAATGAGCTTTACAACCGCTTGGGGCAAATCTCTCTTGTAGGCTTCCGCGCCCGGAGGGATGAAGAAGACGTCATTTTTGCCCCAGATCGCGAGCAGAGGCACCTGCGATGCCCTGAAATACTCATGGAATTTCTCGTAGGCCGGGATGTTGTTCTGGTAATCCATGAAAAGATCCAGCTGGGCTTCCTGTCTTCCAGGCAAAGAGAACAGAGCAAAGTCGAGCATGTACGACTCAGGAGCAACAGAGTTTGGGACCGCCGTACCGTTTAAGTACTGAAATTTTGTCATGTCGAAACTCAACATGGACTCGGCCAGCTTGTTTCTGTCTTCAGAAGTGTTCTTGCTGGCCCAAAACTCTTGAATTGGTGCCCATACATTGCCGAATCCTTCAGTGTAGGCATTGCCATTTTGAGTGATGATGGCCTCAATTGAAGTTGGGTTACGGAGAGCCAGGCGGAGGCCGACCGGGGCACCGTAGTCAAAAATATACACTGAAAATTTATCGATGGACAACTCATCCAGAAATTCGCCAATGACGTCGGCTAGTGCATCAAAAGTGTATGTAAAGGTGCTAGGTACTTCTGT
Organism: Simplicillium sp. C3G150-2; assembly: GCA_022702485.1. Taxonomy (NCBI): domain Eukaryota; kingdom Fungi; phylum Ascomycota; class Sordariomycetes; order Hypocreales; family Cordycipitaceae; genus Simplicillium; species Simplicillium sp. C3G150-2. The sequence goes on along the minus strand of JAJIYY010000001.1, from coordinate 2,333,835 downwards.
GAAGCCGAATCCGGGCATGTCCGGACTGATAACATGGTATTTGGAAGCGAGAAGCGGAATCGGGTTGCGGTATTGATGGGACGAGGAGGGAAATCCGTGTAGGAGAAGGATCGTTTTCGAGGGATGTTCAGGTCCATCCTCTCGGTAGAAGATGTTGACTGCACTCTTGGGTAGTGCGATTCGCTTGGCCTGCGAGTGCGGCATAATGAGCGTTGAGAGAATAATTGGTGATAGGCTGTGATAAAGTACAAGTTGTTTACTGGTAAAATCAGATTCTATTGTAAAAAAGTTGGAAATAACGACGCGCATTTATATATGCTTTAATTTGCTTTCCCCGATGGGCTCAATTTGAGATTGGTCATCTCGGCGAATCTGAGCATTTAGCGGAATACGATGATTCCGAACATGAATTTCAGCGGTTTCCCAAAAGGGTAAATGCTGAAGTGGCCCACAAACATGCCGTTGTAAGCGACTAAACCTAAATAGGTCAATGCTGCTTTGTGGATTTCTGTAGCTGAGGCGCCTTGGCTTGGTTGTGACCATCAAGAAACAAGCATCAAGCAGCTGGACTTTTACAGATTTACCACATATTGCTAATAAGAATGATGAATAATCAAGATAGTACCAATTTCTGAGTCAATAATACTTTTTATCACGAGTAAGGTTGCATTTTCTCATTCAATATTCAGATTTAGTTTTGCGTCTATATAACGACCACCATATCCCCCTCCCAACGAATGTCAGAAGTAAAATCGAACATCACCAGCACAATAGTCCACCGACTATCCTCATCTATTTACTACATATATTTATTTTTCACAGAAACTTCAGCTATCCTTTGAAAACAGACTCAGCACAACGACGATGAACGCAGTGGTCATTACTCGATTTGGCGGGCCTGAAGTCCTCCAGATCCAGCAAGTCGCAAAGCCTCAGCCTGTCAAAGATGAAGTTCTCATTCAAGTCAAAGCATTTGGATTGAACCATGCGGAAATGCACATGCGGATAGGCGAATGGGATGAATGGAACCCTATTTCTGGCTTGGAGTGTGTGGGCGTCGTTGCGGCATGCCCTGGTGGTCAATTCGCCGTTGGTGATCAAGTTATGGGGGTCATGGGCGGAATGGGGAGAAACCGCCCTGGCAGTTATGGTGACTTTGTCAACGTACCAGTCTCAAACGTCGTGGCCATCAGGTCCAACCTGTCTTGGGCACAGCTCGCCGCGCTTCCCGAGGTGTACTCGACCGCATATTCGTGCATTGCCAGCATTCTGGACGTGAGGCGAGGGGAGTCTCTCCTCATACGCGGCGCCACATCTACCATTGGTCAAGCCGCGTTGCACCTCGCCGTGGATGTTGGTGCAAACGTGACAGCCACTACCAGGCGCAAGGAACGAATCGACCTGCTTAAGGGATTTGGTGCACAAGACGTCAAGATTGAACAAGAAAATCTTGCTAACCAATTCGCCGACGGACGTAAATTCGACAAGGTTCTCAACCTTGTTGGAAATAGTGTCTTGCTTGAATCAATTGCCCTGGCCCGTGCTGGTGGCCGAATGCTACAGGCGGGTTGGTTGGGGGGACTGGCGCCAGTGAACGATTTCAACCCGATGATTCAGATGGAACCAGGCGTTCATTTCAGTTTGTTTCACAGCAAAGTTTTGGGTTCACCTGATTTTCCAATGTCTGGTATCCCTTTGCAAGAAATTGTGGCCAAGATTGAAGCTAAGGCGTGGGACGCTGAGCCTACTCACGTATTTGAGCGTGCAGATATTCAAAAGGCGCATGCTATGCTCGATTCTCACAACGCCGGAGGCAAAATCGTTGTTACGTTGTGATGGATAACCGGTACAACGGGATTCCAAACTTTCCACTGCGAGTGGTCGTATGTGCAAAAAGAGCAAACATACCCAGTTAGAGACATCCTTCAGAAATTTGACCAGGTTTTAACGGGAATTTATCTAGTGTTTTAATAACAATTTATGAAATAAAGTTATTAGAAAAAATAGAACCAGTTGATGCCGTTAAGTATGTAGTCCTTGTAAACAGTGTGCGCTTGAGTCAAATCAATCGTTCCAGGCGAGACTCCGTCAATCCTCGATTGATTTCATAGCCGGCACTCTTTTCTTGAGTCGATTCAACCATGACCATGTTGCAACCAGATTCGGTGCTGTTTCCCTTCTCCCCTTCCTCCTCTTCTTCAAGCTCAGTCTCATTTAGTATAAGTCCAAGATATGTCTCTGCAATATCTTCCAGTCGGCCTAATTCCGCTACTGCCAGTGCCACATGCCAGCTGCACGCACCAGCCCGCAGCGCGAGGAATCAAACTACGAGGAGAACAGTGAGGACGACTTTTTCAATAGACTTTTTCACTTATTTTTAATGTTTTTTATTGTAGCACAAAGAATGTTACATGACCATTGCTACCAGTCCTACGTATAAATACCATTATATTTAACATTAAGTATCATTAATTCTGCACTTAGTCTCAGTTATTGATGGGCTCGTTGTTGAAGTGCAGAAGGTTCGAAATCTCCGTTTATCCAGCATTTAACGGCCTTCATTTCTGTAATGACCCAAGAACCGTCGCCGACAGTTCCCTGCAGTATCTCTGCCACAGCATCGACTTCGCGCATGCCTGACCGTCCCACCCACCAGAGATGCTAGTAGTGCGACAGCATCGCAAAGTAATGCGACAGGACCACGAGGGCGCGGGGCTGTCCGTCCTGGACGAGCCGGGCAAAGTCGGGTCCTATAAACACCGGAAACACTATCAGCTTTCGCAGCCTTTGCGTCTGCACGTCCTCTACTGTATCCGAATGCTGAACAGCTCATGGAGAGAGCGCAATACTGGATTGTATATACGGTATAGTTCTGTAACATTGCGAGCATAGGATTCCGCAGGCTGGCTGTTGCATTCGGCGACCTCTGCCTCGTCAATACCGCTAACTAGCCGTCCGAGTTTCCCATCAATAGCCGACTCGCCGTCGTGGTCCTGTCTATTGACCTCTTCTCGGATTGTCCTGTTTCTGCCCAGAAAGTACGTGACGGTGTGCCTGTCGTCGGCTTCGGCTGCGCTTAACTGCTGTTCGCAGACCCGAACACTCTCCTTGTACATCCTTGCGGTGCTTCTGCAGGTATGGAGCCATTCCTGCGGTGGCTGGTACGGCTTCAAGGCGCGATTCTGCAGGGATGCGAAGAGATATGCCCGCAGCACTATAGACGCGGCGGCCAAGACTTCGGTGTTGTCAGATGATAAGGTGGCAATGGCATGCTGCTGCTTCTGCAGACTCATGATGAAGTAGCGCTGGTTGATGTTGGCTTCATATCCGAGATCAGCTACCATTCTTGTCAGCTTTTCCGGCCGCATGATTTGCAAGTTGAGAGCGGCGAGCGCGTGAAGCATATAGAGAAGCGCATCCGACTCCAGTGCAAGTTTGGTGACATGCCCTTGCAGGATGCGGACAGACGCCTGGTCCACAGATACGGATGCGGCGACGTTATCGCGCCAGTGGTGCGCCAGAATCAACTCCAACCTGCGCCTTTGCGTGCCTTCTGTCAGACTGTGCGAGTTTGCGTGAGCCTCATTAATCGCCGTACACATGGCCAGCGGACTGTCGCTGCTGTGGCGGTCTGTTCCGAGGCTTGAGGTCTTTGATCCGCTCTCTGAGCCATCATCTCGGAGGCGATCATAGATGAAGGTGAATTTATTGCGTGCACAGCCACGGCAAATTGGCCGAGCCTCGTTGCACTGACAGTTAAGATGAGAAATCGTGTCTACGTGCAGCTTCTACGTACCTTGACCCTTCGGCTCCGACAACGCTGGCAGCCAAACCGTGGCTTTCTGTGCTTTGCTACGCCGCTTGAGGGCATAGCCGACATGGTCTCGGCATGATATTGGCCAAACATACTATTCATCTACATGGAGACGTGAGAGATTGAGATACAGGGCCCACAAGGCACAGTGTGAGCAGTTTTTCTAGGCTTCCGTGGCTCGTCTTTGGCAACGACAGCCTGGCCAGCGAATCTCTGTAATTTTCCCTCTGAAGGGTCAGGTGAAACCAAAATGCCAATTCGGGCTTTCCCTGGATGAAATGGGAATAGAAATCGCACGTCTTCGCAAGTACATGTCCAAGTGAGCCGGCAACTGGCATGACATGACAGGCAATTGTCGCAGGCTACAGTCACTGATTCTGTTTCCGTAACGCATGAAAGAATGCGGTAGTGGCAAAAGAGAATCAATAGTCTAGGTCGTCGGCTAGCGTGGGCAATGCAGACACAGCAGGGCGCAAATAATTCGCAACCAGACATCAGCGACAAGAAAAACAAGAAGACGACCGCCACATTGAGCAAGATTTCATACTGGCTTCCGCATGAAATGACAGGCAGCCTCATTTCTGTTTGCGTAATTTGCTCTACATCACCGAAATGCGGGTGCCGAAAGCAAGAGTTGACATGTTCAAACAAGGCCACGTCAAGGCCAGCATCGCCTACAGTGCTGTGACTAGGTACACAAGAATCACGCATTCTGCGGTCCATCATCATCATGTTTGAGTTGAAGTAACTGTATTTTATATCAGAGCCGCGCACAGGGTCGAGTTATGCCGAAAACAAATATCAAAAATACCGCCCCGTAACTGGTTACGTAAGGGTTAGGGAACGGAGATTTATTAACCGACACCAAGTGTAGTAAATGGCATAGTTCAACCCAGCTCTGAGCCATAATTACGCCATTGCAAATCAGGCTGCGGGCGACACGCCGTATGACTGGGCTCTCGCAGGAATCACGTGTTGTTCAACTTGGATACATTTATCAAAGTACGTGCCTCTCATTTGACCGATATGATACATTTCTCTCTCCCAAATCGATAGTATTTGCGTTATTCCTCTATACCGCTGTTTGTTCTCAAGCCCGTCTCACTATGGCCTGCCCGGCAAGAAGCGATTGGTCGTTTGGCCCTCGAGTGAATGCCTCATGCCGCGCCTTGGACTTCACCGTGTTCTTCGAAGACAGTGTTTTGGGCTGCCTTCCTGCTGCATGTTTGCTATTATGCGCTGTACCATCGATTGTCAATTGGGCACCTCAATTCAACAACAAATCTCGTAGATCCAAGTCAATCCTATTTGCCAAATTGGTGGGTTGGTTGTTTTACTTGACACTCTCCTCGTAGCGCAACTTGCAATGCTAATCTCGTGTTTGGCAGGCGTTTTGGGTGGCAATCATTACTACACAAATAGCATTCGCGGCTTCCAGAAGTGGAAATAGTCAATTGACCACTAGCGCATCGATTGCAAGTGATGTTTTAAACATCATCGCTAGCGTTGTCGCGACATTGCTCTCGTTCGCATCCCACCGATCATCATCTCGTCCGTCTACTGTTCTGGTGCTGTACCTGTCGACGCAAGCACTTCTCCTACTTCCACGCCTACGTACTATTTGGCTCATTTCTCCCAATTCCAGTACCGCAGCTTCAATCACCGCAATCTATGTCGCAACAATCACATCCCTAGTCGCGGAATCTGCTGAAGAAAAGCCATCGCAGACCAAAGAAAACCCGGCGTCAAAAGAACCATACCTCGGCTTCTGGAATAGAACATCGTTTGCTTGGATGCTGGATATTTTTCGCCTGGGAAATGCCAATATCATCTCCCAGTCAGACCTTCCAGCACTTGACGACCAGCTCCAGAGCCATCTGTTACGCGACAGACTATTAGCCGAATGGAAACCAGGTATGGGCAAAACCCTTCTCTCTCCGAATAACTTTGTGTTGTTGCTAATAAAATCGACAGAAACTTATACGAAACATCGTAGCTTATTCTATGCGACCATGAGGCTTTTGTTTCCTCTGCTACTCTCAACAGTCATTCCCAGACTCTGTCAAACCGTGTTCACCTTTGCCCAAACATTCATGATCAACGCTACTGTTAAATACATCGACCAACATGACGCGAGCCCAAATTATGGCAAAGGCTTGATTGGTGCGTGGGCATTGGTATACTTGGGCCTTGCTGTAAGAGTTCAATCTTACAATTCGATATCTCTCAATCAAGCTAACGGGCCACAGATTTCCCTTTCAGCATTTCAGTACAAAATGAACAGGGTCCTTGCAACTGCACGCGGTGCTCTGCTGGCCATCGTCCACCATCATTCTATGCGAACAAGAGTGGCGAATTCTGGAGAAATCACTGCTGTAACTCTAATGGGTACAGATGTACAGAGAATCGCAAATGGTCTACAATTTCTTGGCGGTGTATGGGCGTCAATCCTTGACATCGGTATTGCATGTTGGCTGCTCGAGCGACAGCTGTCTCTGGCATGCTTGGCGCCTATCATCTTGACGTTGCGTGAGTGTAGTCGCCATTTGAAAGAAAGATTTGACCTCACTGATAGAATTTAGTGTTCATTGTGATTACGTCTTTTGTCTCGTCAAACGCGAGTGACCTGCAGCGACAGTGGACTGAGCGGGTGCAAGAGCGGCTCAAGGTGACCTCGGCTCTCCTGTCCGATATGAAAGTGGTAAAAATGCTAGGTATCGCGCCAATAATGTCTGACATTGTCTCAACACTAAGGAAAAGAGAGCTTGAGGCATCGAAAGGATACAGAAAAGTTCTGACGGCAGTTGTGCTCCTTTGTGAGTGTAGTTGCAGGTTTGCCCACACATCTCGCCACTAACTGGATTTATAGCATTGTCGCCTGTCAACCTAGCGCCAGTGTTTACGTTCGGAGTCTATCTTATCATTGCTAAATTTTGGAAGGATGAGACACTACTGACAGCGCAGGCCTTCACGGCCGTTTCCCTCATCGGGCTGCTGGTAACGCCGGTCATCATCTTCATTCAAGGGCTGCCTCAGTTTTTGCAGTCGTTCAGCGGATATGACCGGATACAGGAATACTGCAACTATTCCCATGCGGAAAAACAGTCCAGCGGCCAGCAGGATATTGAAATCAGCCCAGAATCGAAGTCATCCGTGCCTTTGCATTCTGTCGTTTCGCAACATGATCCAGTATGCATCGCTGGTGATTGCTTCGCTTGGGACAAGACAAGTCGTCCGGTTCTACGCGACATCAATATAAAATTCGCGCACTCCAAGATAACAGCAATCGCTGGTGCTGTTGCAAGCGGCAAGTCCGCTTTACTAAACGCCGTTATCGGTGAAATGTACAGCGAAACTTCCACTGGTCTCGTGGACCGACCTCCGCGTCGCCCTATGGCTTACTGCGCGCAGGAACCTTGGCTAGAGAATGGAACTATTGGTCGCAACATCACAGGGCCATTGCCGTTCTCACAGACCTGGTATGACAGAGCCAAATGGTCTTGTGGGCTCGATGAAGACATCAGGATGATGCCGTCGGGCGATGACACACCTATTGGTACAAATGGGTACAGTCTCAGTGGCGGACAAAAGCAGAGAGTTGTAAGTGCGTGATTACAGATTAGATAACCCCTCAATTAACAACTCATAGGCCCTGGCGCGAGCTGTGTACTCAAAGGAGAAGGTTGTGGTCCTCGACGATGCATTTAGTGGCATGGATGCCAAAACAGTCTTGAAAGTTGCGAGTCGTCTTTTCGGAAAGGATGGCTTATTCAGAGAAAGCAGTACTACTGTCATAATGGCCACACATAGCAGTATGCCTGATGCACCGGACTGAAAACCTCGAGCTGACTTTTATTAGCAAAACTTTTGAGCTTCTCTGACAACATTGTAGTCATTGAGGATGGCAGGATAGTAGAGCAGGGGCCGACTTATCAGCTGTTACAGTCCAGTTCATATCTGGGCAAGGCCGGAGTTGTATCCACAGCATCAGAGGAAAGCAGTGATACCGATATCGAAGCAGAAGCTACTGCACTCGTCGTTTCCAGGAACGAAGACACCGACCATCATGTTCAGGACCTCAGACGCTCGACCGGCGACTTCCGTATCTATGGCTACTATATCAGAAGCGGCGGCTACATTGCCATCATGATCTATACCATTTGCATCATAATATGGACTTTTGGCACCGAAGTCTCGAGTGAGTCTCTTCGCAATTTCACCGCGGCATACGGCTAATACTCAGTTCAGCCATCTGGATCAAACGGTGGGCTGAAGCAAATGAGAAGCGACCCAATGAGCATGCAGGATACTTTATGGGTATTTATGCTGTCATTGGTGTAACATCTGTTACTGGCGCATGTTTTTCAGCATGGTCTGTTTTTTTGCCTCTCGTGACAAACTCTGCAACAAGACTGCATGCCGATCTCCTGCAAACTACTTTTAGGTGATGATTGCTGGGTTAATTAAATTAAAGGAAAGTCATGCTGACATGCAATCTAGAGCACCGTTTCGATTTTTTACAAAAACCGACTCGGGAGAGCTACTCAACCGGTATGGTCCTTTAAAGTCGGCAGCACACCATTTGATTCAAACGGTACTGACACTGCTAAAGATTCAGCCAAGACATGGAACTGGTGGATATGGACTTGCCAACCGACTTGATTAACTACACATCGGGTAATTATTGTTGAAATATGTCTTGTGTTCAGCTACTAAACTGATTCTAGGTTTTTGCGCCTGCGCTGCTCGTTTGGTAGTCGTGGCCATCTTCTCCAAGTATTTGGGAATCACTGCGCCAATTTTTATCTTCATTCTCTACTTCATTCAGCGTTTCTACCTTCGCACATCTCGACAGCTTCGACTTCTTACTATCGAAGCAAGCGCACCGCTGTATAGTCACTTCACTGAGACCTCGGCCGGAATTGCCACCATCCGTGCCTTCGGCTGGGAAAGATTCTACGAAGAGCGCTGCTTGCAACTCAACGACAATTCACGACGCCCTCAGTATCTACTGGCAAATCTTCAAACGTGTCTAGCTTTTGTACTGGGAGTCCTTATGACGCTGATGGTTATTGTGTTGGCAGCTATTGTCATCAGCTTACGCGACAAGTTCAGCGCAGGCAGCGTAGGAGTCAGCCTGGTCATGGTTGTTGGATTAGGCGAAACGTTGGTGCGGCTCGTTACATCTTGGACGTCTCTGGAGACGAGTATTGGAGCTGTAGCCCGCGTTCGTCGCTTTCTTTTTGACACACCAAGCGAAGACCGGGTGAGCTATGACATGCCAGCCAATTGGCCACACAGCGGCAAAGTAGAATTCAAGGATGTGACCGTGTCGTATGAGTAAGTATTTATGATCGGCTTTGACTTTAACTAACTGGCGTGCTAACACTTTAAGACCACAAAGTATTCCTGTATTGAAGAATGTCCAACTCTCCATCGCAAGTGGCGAGCGCGTAGCAGTTTGCGGCCGCAGTGGAAGTGGCAAGAGTTCACTGATTGCGAGTATCTTGCGTATGACGTCCATTGAGAAGGGAAACATCCTGGTCGATGATGTTGAGCTCCTAAAAGTAGCACCTGACGATGTCCGACCCCGTATAAACGCTGTACCTCAAGATCCGTTTCTGTTTCCCGGCACCATGAGACGCAACATCGATCCATTCAGTGAGGCCTCCGACGAAGCCGTCCAGAATGCACTTAAGCAAGTCAAGCTCTGGGATACTGCTAAGAACCAGGGTGGCCTGGATGAAGAAATCGATACAGAAGCGTGGTCAGCTGGTCAGAAACAGCTTTTATGCTTTTCAAGGGCCATGGTGCGCAACAACAGAATTCTGGTGCTGGATGAGGCAGCGAGCAATGTCGATGCAGAGACGGAAGAGCTGATGCAGGACTTGATTGATACGCAGTTCAAAGGGTGTACTGTAATTTCAGTCATGCATAGGTTGAAGCATGTGACGAGGTTTGACAAAGTCGCGGTTATGGATGCTGGGGAATTGGTGGAATTTGACTCGCCGGATGTTTTATTGGCAGGGGATAGCACGTTCGCGGACCTGTATGCAGCGACAAGATGATTTATTTTCTGCTCCAAACTATTGAACTTTGATAAGTCTATCTCATGGTTTCCATGCTACTGTGATTATTTTAACTCTTGCTGTGTTGTTGTGGTCAGCAAGTCGGCGTTGCGGACTGGTCCACACAGCGCAACGGTGTCGGAAAACGAAAATCACGAACGGCCATTTTCTGACGACATGCCGGGCAATCATGGCAGACCCTGTGCTGCAAACGCAGACTGGACGGGACCCCGAGCTTTCTACCACCAATGTTCGTATGTGAAAGAAGTCTTCAGTATTTTGGTATGTAACTACAAGCACGACACATTCGTCAGACCGTTGAGCGTTCTCCGAGACTAGTTTATCTTAAGTTTGCAAGTACAAATTATGAAATGAAACTACTACAAAACGAGCTCGTCACATGTATAAATCCCGGTAAAGAATGTACGCTCGAGCGTGAAGAATCGTTCCAGCCGAAACTCCGTCAGTCCTCGATTCATTTAGTGGCCACACTTCCCTTCTTGAGCCGACTGAACCATCGCCATCCTGCCGTCATATTTCGTACAGTTTCGGTCTCCCCATCCTCTTCTTCTTCAAGTTCAGCCTCATCTAACCGCAGATTTGCCAACTTGGGTGAGATCGCCCATGGTTCAGCTCGGTAAATGAAGCGATGAGCAAGGTACACAACCAGAAATATGGGGATCCCTATATATGCAGACAAAAAGCTCGCGATCGACCACTCGGACGGAAAGAAAATTGTAAATCCGTTCAACAAGCACAGGACAGTGTAGATGACCAAAGCGACCCACGAAGCAAGTGGCTGGAACAGTGATTTCTTGATCACCTCATCCTGCACGCCCTGTTCCTTACGAGCTTTATGATAGCGAATATAAATAATGGAGCAGCAGACCCAAGATATGAAACCGGCGGTGTTAACCAGATTCAACAGCCAGTTGAAGACATCTGCAGTCGCCGAGTTCAGGTTGAGATACGCCAGCAAGGTGACTACCGATATGGCGCCAACGGCGTAAATTGGAGTACCCTTGGCTGTGCACCTCTTGAATACAGCCGGTGCATTGCCATCGATGGCTAGCGAGTAGAGGCATCGACTGGAAAGATAGAGAAAAGCATTGCCAGTCGACCAAGCTGACATGATCACAACACCATTGATGACGCTGTCAAGACCATGGATCCCGGCGTTGCGAATTCCAATGACCCACGGCGAGGATGCTCCATTGGTTCCACCAACGGCCGCAGCATCAAAAGGGCAAACGACGGATATTCCCACAACGCTGCCCACGAAAAAGACAACTAGCCGCCACACAAAGTTCAGCGACATCTTGGGTATATTCCTCCGAGGTGATTTCAGCTCCCCAGATGTGATGACCACCATTTCCGGAGTGAAAGTGAAAGGCAGCGCGCTGCTGATGATGGTTGCGACTGCAGCGATGAGCCGGCCAACATCACCTTTCGCAATGAGGGTATTTGTAGCTCCAGGATGCTTCCAGTAGTGGAAGCCGAGTCGCTCATCGTTGGGACCTCCTCCCCAGAATAGAATAAAGGAGAGTAGAAGCAGTCCAGTGATGGTCAACAGCTTGACGCCTGCAAAGAATGTTTCTGCATCTCCGTAGAACCGTACTGGAAGAGCGTTCAAGATCACCAGTGGAATTAGAAAGATGGTGATCCACACTCCGCTGCTGATGCCTGTGTCCCAAAAGTCGACAACTAGTGCCGCAGCCGTCAGTTCGAATGGGACGAAGATGGCAAACGAATATACATAAAGCCAACCCATCGCAAACCCGAGACTTCGCGACACGAATCGGCTGGCGTAGTAGTTCATCGAAGCACCCCGCACAGGTACGACTCTGGCCATCTCCGTAACTGCAGTCAGAATGAGATACGTCAAGATTGCTAGGGTTACGTAGCTTCCTACGAGGAAAGCTGGCCCGCCGATCGCGAGGGTTTTGCCTGTGGTGATGAAGAGTCCTGTTCCTACCGCTCCTCCCCACGCGATGAATTGTGCATGGCGGGAAGTAAGACCGCGCTTGATTTGTCGTTGACTTGGTTGTGCATAAGCATTTTCCGGAATTGTTCTTTCTGCGGCGCCCATTGTATCTTCGCAGTACTCCAAATGAGTTGCTTGTGGCTTCGTCATGGCGAAAGCACTCTTATTCAAGCGCGGATTTAGGCACACTTACTTCAGATAAAGGGAGGCTGCAACTGCGAACCGTGGGCTTCGATTTGCTCTACTTTTATTGCTGAGAGCGGCGCGTCCCATGTTGGCTCCCGATTTGTCACTTAATCTCAACCACAGCATTGTCGGCTGAGTGTAGTGCCGATAAGGCATACAGAAAAGCCACCAGTGTTTCCCTTCGGACAGTCCGACCGTCATTCCTCCAGCGTCCGCACCAATGGTAAATGCGGGTTATCCTTGTCTTTTTTTAACTTTTAAACGGTTCCCCGAATAGCCTATGATTGCGGAGAAAAGAAATACATGCATGGCTGCTGAAACAACAACATACAGTTTTTCAATGCGTTGCGTTCCGTGAATCTGAAGTGACCACATGGACATGGAGGCGGCGAATGCATTCAAATAAAGTGTCACTCGTTGATGTAAATTTAATAAGATATAGGACTAACTACATAAAGTTTCGATGTTCTTCTTGCGCTCTGCGTCCAAGCCCTGATTCTGTTTATTGTTAATCATTGCGTAGAGCATACCGCTGGTGTTTCATTGAGGTTCATGTACGTGCGATGGCCATTGATCAACCAGAAACCTAGCGCAACAACCATTGTGACTCCAAACACTGCAATAGCCCAGTTCATGTTGTTCAGAGTAGGGTTGGGGCCGTCTGGGAAGAAGAAAAAGACAGGCGTAATGATGCAATATAACAGTGCAATCCAGTTGATGATCGGCCCGAATGCTCCTAGGCGGAACGGTCCAGGTGACAACTTATCTCGACCAGCGATGAGAAGCGTCATGATTGGTATTCCATAGGATATGGTCAGGGCGATTGTGGTGAGACTGAGAATGGCACTGAGAACAGTATCAGAGAAGATGAATAGAACCCCGACAAGACCTGTGATCCCGCCCTGTAGCCATATTGCGCGCGCTGGGACCTGCCATTTCGTGTCGACGACTTCAAAGTATCTCGACCATGGGAAGCCACCGTCGCGTGCAAACCCCCACGTTAGGCGGGAAGCTGCCAACGCGACCGTAATTGACTGACCAAGGCCATTGAGGATAAAAAAGGAGAGCAATGTAGCCCCTCCTTGAAGACCCATCGCTTGCACGAGCAGCTCCACGAATGGCAGACCTGTGGGGGGATCCAGGACGGCTTCAAGGTCTTGAATGCAGAACAGGCACACGACCATGAAAATAAATCCAGTCAAGGCTCCAAGTACAATTGAAAGCCACATTACACGAGGAATGTTCTTTCGAGGGTTCGGTATCTCTTCAGCCATATGCACGACCGAGTCGAACGCTGTCAGCCCATAGGCAGACTGGACTAGCCCTAAGAACCAAGTGACGCCATCGTTCCAGCCGCCAGTGTTGTTGAGCCAATGACCAAAGACAAATGAGGCGGATTGGAAGTGTAGGTCCTTTCGGACACCAACAGAAATGAGCAAAGAGAGCGAAATAAGGAAGAAAATAGCAATGAAACTGATGCCGACAAAGTTGTTCATCATCGGGAGGATGAAATCCCGTCGACCCGCGCCAGCAAGGACAGCGGACGAGAAGACAGTAATGGCGACGTAGAGAAGGAACTTGACCCATCCCTTATCTGCGTAGGGCCAATCTTCGACGAACATTATCTTCATGCTCAGCAGAAACTGGGCCATGAACGCATTTTGAGAAGCGGATAGGGTCCACCACCCAAAGGTACTGATCCACGCACAAATGTAGGACAAGAACCGACCGGACTTTGTGGGCCAAAGCCTTGCAACAAAGTATGCCTGGCCAAGAGCTGTGGGCATGCTGCTGCAGAACTCCCCAATTGAGACCGCAACGCAAAGATTGCAGAATGTGACTAGCACAAGGCCCCAGAGAATGGCCACGGAGCCGCCATTGTTTAGACCGCTTGAGAGTCCCAGGCCGAATGTAGTCCAAGTTGCCAGAACAGACATGGAGAAGAAGAACATACTCCAACTGCTAAAGTTTCGCTTCATGACCGGGTCATGACCCATATCAAGGACGTCTTGAGCATCTCGTTCAGCCTGGTCCATGACTTTGCTGGGCCACTCCGACATGGTGGACTCAGGTTCCGCCGAAGATGTCTTCGTAGCCATATGCATCGTGAAAGAAGCTTTGATGAATTTGCAACAATGCAGAAAGAGTTAATTGATGAAAAAAGTTAACAATGAGATATCAGCCGTCGACTATATAAGTTTCTCATACGAAAGCGCCTCAACACATGACTGTTATCGTTTGGCTGAGGTGGCGCATTGGGAGGGAAACGGGCATGGTATGTCCGCTTTTGATACTAGCGGTTAAACATGCGATAACTCATGGATAAGAATGCGGAGAAATGGGGATGATTGCGTTTCGGGGAACTTCACAGCCGCTTATCGAAGATAGTTATCTATCTTGCACTTTGCGGGATATTTTGTGGCTGCCCACGACAATGGCTTTTGTCGGAAGCTCCGCTCGAGAGCAAGCCACATTCCGGGGTAAGAGTGGGATGCGCCGGGAAAGAAAATTACAGTTGAAGTTAAGTCAATTGTTACTTTGGTTCAGATTGATGAGGCAGAATTGTAAATGGTACTAAGACCAGGTAGATGTGTTGGCCAGAAGACAGCGGCGGCCCTCATGTAGCAAGGATTCAACCCTGGCGGCACCGATAACCAGGCAATTATACAGTCGCCACTGTTTCTGCACTTTTCTGACCATTTCATCATAGAGGTATTAATTTGATTATTTTTTTTTCTTCTAAACAATGAGGTATTATACTCCCAAAGTCTCCAGAACGAGCCCGCTGCAAAGGGCTGGTGCTGCCTTCACCAAACATCTTCCTAGATACGCGTGTCAGCTTGTGAATATTCAGAAGTTGGCCTCTGTGTGGCAATGCTTCATGCTTATTCCTGCATTGGAGGCAGTCCCTTACCTGGTATAATTTCTGGTTCTTCATCGTTTTCAATAACTGGTCCGCTTCAGCTGCAGTTATGTTTCGCTGGTCTGCCAAGATCTGGATGAGAGTAGCTCGCACTTGCCGAGCCATATTTGCGGCGTCACCACAAATGTAGACGTGAGCGCCGTGGTTAAGAAGTCTCGAAACCTCGTGTGCATGTTCTCTCAGTCTGTCTTGTACGTAGACCTTATGCGGACACTCTCGGGAAAACGCTGTAATCAGCTGGAACGTAGTGCCAAGGGCTTGTTTATAGGTCTGGCAGCGGTTAGTCATTCTTGTTGTATGACGAGTTCAACGGTAAGCTTTCAATGCTGATTACTTACCTCCCACTCTGACTTGTAGATGAAGTCTTCTGTTGATCTCCGGCAGCCGAAGAACAGCATCGTTTGTCCAATTTGCTTGCCCTGATCTGCCTGCTTCGCTCGTTCCTGGACGAAGCCACGGAATGGAGCAACACCTGTGCCTGGTCCAATCATAATGATGGGAACACGCGAATCGGTCGGCAATCTGAAAGAAGACTGTCGCAGATGAATGAATGCCCGGACATCTCGAAAATTCTGTTGCGGAGTGTTGAGATCGTAGGCCAGTCCTCGAGGTAAGGCCTTAAGATGCTGGGCAGATTTGAGCGCCAATAAGTAATTCGATGTCAGCCCTTTAAAAGTTGCATCGTTCTGAGTACCAAGCCGCTTAGACTCAACTGCGACAGTAATTGATGCTTTTGTGGGTTGAGACAGCGACGAGGATGAGATTGAGTAGAATCGTGGCTGAAGCTTGGACAAGGTTTCAATCACGATGGAGAGGGGTAGCTGTTCCCATGGCTGGCCGTTGCTGGTCTTGGAGAGAAGACTGGCAAGATTGTGGTGTGCTAGCTTAACTTCCTCGTAGAAGAGGTCCTTATTTTGCGCAAGCTCGAGCATCTTCTCTTTGGCCATTGTGGAAGGAGCAAACGCAGACAGGATGCCGCAGGATTGACGAGAGACGGGACCGCAAATTTCCAGGCAGTACCGAAAGATGGTGTCAATTGTAGTCGGAGTTGGAAAGGGAACTTTAGCAGTCTGATCCACGGCCTTTACGTCGATAACCTGGTGTCGTTTCTCTGAGAGTTTGAGAATCGAGAGAAGGCTATCGACGGCATCTCGTGGATTATTTGGCCAAATGGCAATGTGGTCTCCTGTGGTGTACGATAAACCCGAGTCCTTGAGATCGATCTCCATGTGCAGACAGTTTCGGTTTGAATTTGTGAAAAGCTCCGCTGAGGCTAATACAGGCGCGAGAAAAGTGTTCTGTGCTGTATTTGGACCCTTGAACAAGCCAATTGGACTTTTGAGCCCTGACTCTGGCTCACCAAAACATTCGCCAGTGAATGTGCCGGTCAGATCCTCGCGAGCAAATACCGCGTATTTCGACGACTGGGTTGCGGGTGTCTTTTGCTCCTTCAAGCAAAATCGTGCGGCAATAATAGACCAAATGGACTCCTTCCAGGCTAAAAAGTCTTCTTCCAGAGTTCCAGCTCCATCGTCTCCTTCACCAACCTCACCGATGCAGCGCGCTCCGAGATCCGCCAAAGCCTTGGCGACAGTTTTCACCATCCAATTGTATTGTTCATAAGTCTTGTTTCCCAATCCAAACGCGCAGAATTGCATGCCGAGTAGTGGATCTGGGGTGGTACTGTCCGACAGCTCGCCTGAGGAAATCAGATTGTAGAAGTCTGCAGCATTGTCTGTAGGTTCGCCTTCGCCATAAGTTGCCAATACGAAGATGAGGATTTTCTCTTTGGGCACTTGTCCAAGGTTTTCAAAATCGTAGTCGTCCAAATCTGCCACCATGGCTTTCAAGCCGAAACGCGATTTGGCTTCTTGCGCCAAGCGGGAGGCGAAATCCTCTGCGGTACCAGTCTGGGAGCCAAAGAAGACAACGCAGTCGACGCCATGTCTCTCAATTGCTTTGGATATATCTCTCTCAGATGTTATGGGACCATTTTGTGTGCCAGAAATTGAATCAGGAGTTTTCCCGGTTATTGGTGACTTGAATCGCCATTCCCTGTTGTAGTACAGATACAACAAGAGCGCCAGGCTCAAGATGAGGTACTGATGAAAGTTCAAGAGATCCATGAGTCGTTGATTAGATTACTACAGTTCTCAATCATCGCCAATAAGTTTCTTTTCAAACTTCGCAAGCCTTTTTCAATTATTACATACCAAATTCCCGTATATGGCGAGTCCATTGTTGGATGAAGTTCGCCGTCGGGGGTTCCGAACACTGC
This sequence comes from Simplicillium sp. C3G150-2, assembly GCA_022702485.1. Lineage (NCBI taxonomy): Eukaryota > Fungi > Ascomycota > Sordariomycetes > Hypocreales > Cordycipitaceae > Simplicillium > Simplicillium sp. C3G150-2. The sequence goes on along the minus strand of JAJIYY010000001.1, from coordinate 2,316,582 downwards.
GAATCGCTGCGCAACCAGCCAGACGACGCTTTCGACAGGCGCACATGATGGGATCGGCCATGGAAGTGTAGATACTAACAGAACCTGCCAATGAGAATTGACGAAGTCATCGCCGTCCCGCATTTTCGTTACCGTCGGCCGACCGACGTACCCTGTCGTGCGTGCTCACACCTCGTCGGCACAACCGAAAACAAGGTCCGACACCAATTACCGTTGTTTTTATGAAATGAGCGGAAAGGCGCGGGGAAGTCAATTTTCAACATAAATAAGAAAGGTGACGAGGTTTAATTGGCTGAAGAAAGGAATATTTCTAAGAGCTACCCGGCATCATAACCTGAATTCAAGTCAACTGCATACTTCCCTCCTTGAACAAGATGACTGGTCTCTCTGGCATCGCTTTGAACTCCCTGGACTACCACTGGGAGAAGATAAGGAATCAGGAGCACTCTGGCCCAATACTTACAGCCATTGGCGTTGTGCTGCTTACATATGTATTTTACAATGTATGGCCCCTCCTTTCACAAACATCTAAAACTGGATGCTCTGCACGAGGACAATATACTAACGAAATGAATAAAGGTGCTTTTCGCTACTGACATCCCCCATATCAAGGGATTGCCAGAGATTCCAGGTGCTGTACCTCTATTCGGACATTTGCTGAGACTTGGAGAGGACCACGCCAGCACTTGCGAGAAATGGTGGCGCCAGTACAACCACTCCGTGTTCCAGATCAAGCTTGGAAACACCAGGGCAGTTGTCGTGAACTCTTTCGAAGATTGCAAAAAGATGCTTCTCGGTAATCAAAACGCCGTGATTGACCGCCCAAAGCTATACACCTTCCACGGTGTCATCAGCAGCACACAAGGATTCACCATTGGCTCATCACCTTGGGACGACTCATGCAAGAAGAAGCGAAAGGCTGCTGGCACCGCCCTTGGTAGACCTGCACTTAGAAACTACTATCCCATGCTCGACCTGGAAAGCTACTGCATCTTGCGAGATGTCAAGAAGGACAGCCAAAACGGTCAAATCGAAGTGGACATTCGCCCATACATCCAGCGATACGCTCTAAACACTACTCTGACGCTGTGCTATGGTATCCGAATGGACGCAGTCTACGATGAACTTCTCCGAGAGATCCTTCACGTTGGTTCGTCCATCTCATTGTTACGGAGTGCATCTGAAAATTACCAAGATTACATCCCCATCATGAGGTACTTCCCCAACAATGAGAAGAACGCCAGATCCAAAGAGCTCCGTGAGCGTCGCGACGCATATCTGAATCTTCTCCTTGACAAGGTTCGCGACATGATCAAGAAGGGAACTGACAAGCCCTGCATTTCTGCGGCTATTCTCAAGGACCAAGAGACTAAGCTGTCAGGAGTCGAGGTCTCGTCAATTTGCCTGTCGCTGGTGTCTGGAGGCTTTGAAACAATTCCAGGAACGCTGACTTCCTGCATTGGCTCGCTTTCAACAAAGGAAGGACAGATTTGGCAAGATCGCGCATATGAGGATATCAAGCGCGTCTACCCAGACATCAAGGACGCATGGACTGCTTCTTTCACTGAGGAGAAGGTACCTTACGTGAATGCCATTGTCAAGGAAGCTGGCCGCTATTACACTGTCAGCTCAATGAGTCTTCCTAGAAAGACTGTGACTGATGTCAACTGGAATGGTGCCATTATCCCGGCAAAGACCATGATCCTGATCAATGCCCAGGCGGGCAACCATGGTATGTTAAAAACCAAACTGAGATACCGAAACAAGTTCCCATTTAAATACTGACAATGAACAGATGTCGATCACTTTGGAGCTAACGGTGGTCGCTTTGACCCGGAAAGATGGCTCAAGTCCGTGGATCCTCCAGAGGAGGCAGAGGTCAATGGCCTTGGACACCTGAGCTTTGGCACCGGCTCGCGTGCCTGCTCGGGTCAATTTATTGCTTCTAGATTGCTGTACTCTGCTCTCATCAGATTGATCGCGTCGTACAGGATCGTCGCAAGCGAGGAGCTACCACCAAACACAGACTACGTGGAGTACAATCAGTTTAAAACTGCATTGGTCGCCATCCCCAGAGAATTCAAGGTGAAGCTTATTCCTAGGGACACCAATTTGATGGAGGAGTGTCTTGCTGCTGCTGAGGAAAGGACAAGTCAGCATTACAAGGAGTGAGGAGCAAGTTTGGCAGGACAACTTGGATGATTGGGGCTATGCTAGCATATCTTTATTTATTTCGTCAATTGAAACAATTTCGCAAGAATTTAAATCTTCCTCATCCCAAATTTGCGCATATGACTTGACATGAGTGCAGGAAACTGTATGGTGTAGATCGTTGTGAGCATCATTCGCAACCGGGGACTTGCCAATGGGTTTTTCTCGCTGAGCATTGGGAATGCCTGAGATGTCCGAGGTGAGCCACCATTTTGTGCCCTTATTTTCAGCCAAATGTCTTTCATCACATCCGGCAAAAAGGCAAACGAATTGCGTCCAGCGACTTTCAAGCTTACTTGGCGACGGAGGGGCGGACAGACCATCAACGCTCCCCGCCCTCTGCTGCAAGGAAAGACGACAGCGTCGGCCGGTCCGACAAAGCTGCATTTGACTATTTTATCGCGAAAGAAACCCATTGTAACAGAAAAGTACCGAAACAAAGCGTAGAAAGTTTGAAAGAATCATTGGACTCAACTTTGTTACTATGGCATCGCTTCGCACAGACAGCTTGTTCAGCGTAAAGGGATATGTGGCGGTCGTGACTGGAGGGTGCAGCGGTATTGGACTTATGGTCAGCAAGGTGAGCAAACAGAGCGTAAATCGGAAACTGCATATACGCTCATCTTTTTATTTTGCTGCTAAATATCTAACCTCTTCGGTTTAGGGGCTCGTTTCCAACGGAGCCAAGGTATACGTCGTTGCGTTGCCCTCTGAGCCTACAGCTGTGGTGGTGGCAGATCTCAACAAGCTGGGAGAAGCGACGGGTGGTATTGCGATCCCGTAAGTTGTACTCCGCATTTCAGTTGTAATCTTGAAGTCAATTGACCATGAATACAGAGTGATTTGCGACGTATCTAAGAAAAAAGAGATTGCCGACCTTGCTGCCTACATTGGCGAACGCGAAAAGCAGGTCGACCTTTTCGTCTCCAACGCAGGAATCAGGAGAGATCCACCAATTCAGTGCAATGTGTTGAAGGCACCCTTATCTGAGCTGCAAGCTTCTCTGTGGTCATCTCGCCATTCTGACTGGGCCGACTCGTTCAGTGTGAACACGACCGCCCATTATTTCCTCTCGGTCGCGTTTCTACCCTTGCTTGCCGCAGCATCTGAAATGGTCACAGGAGAGGGGCGTCGTGGAAAAGATGACGGACGCGGAGTTTTCATCATAACCAGTTCATGCGCAAGCATGCACAATGTGACAAATATTGACCTCACTAGCTACGCTACGAGCAAGGCTGGCACAGATCATCTTGTCAAATTGCTCGCGACCAAGTTTAACCGTTTTTACGTGCGGGTTGTGGGAATCAATCCAGGCTGTAAGTTGAGGATTGCTTAGATGGTGAAAATTAGAGGTGGTTTGACTAATTATGAGCAGTTGTCCCAAGCAACATGAACCCGGTTGGAGCGGCAGGCAACATCTTCAGTGCATTGTTCGACCAAGTGCCGGCCAAGCGAGCGGGAAACGAAAGCGATATTGCCGGCACTATCCTATATTTGGCAAGTAGAGCAGGTGTAAGTATTTCAAATTGCCAAAACACGAGGCATTGGCGCAGTGCTGACAGGTGCATCTCAGGCATATGTCGACGGCATATCTCTGTGCGTCGACGGCGGCAGAATCCTTTTAGCCAATGGCCAGGAATAGACAAGACGTAATGGGTTAATCAATGTAGATAGAGACTGAAATATTTCCCAATAACGAGGTGCACACAATTCATTAGCAAGTTTGCTCGTGTCGCTGATGGTCTGGCCGCGTGATGGTACCCGGTAGGCGAATGCTGGTTTGTCACCCAGCGCAAATACGCTGTCGGGCGAGCCGATCCTCGCGCGACCCAGTTGCATTAGTCGAGTGTGAAATAGTGATCTATAAAATCAACAAATATCGATGTGGAATACCGTTCGCAGTTTCATTCTGTCATGTACTCAGACGTCTGTCTGTTTTCTTTCGTTCGATTGCCAACCTCACATTCATTGTACAACTCGACTGACGCTTGTTTACCGCGAAGATGTCAATTGTGGCGATCTCAAATGGCAAGGGGTAAGTGCGCTTTACAGTACTTACCAAAATGTCAAACTAAGCCAAAATTGTATAGGTCAAAGATTGGCTTGGACGAGTTACTCAAACTTGCCGCCCAACTAAACTTTAACGAATTGCAACCCCGGGATGCCGAGGATTATCTGACCATCTTGAGATCACTTGAGTCTGTTATGAACACCATTGATGAGGCGCCGGATTACATTCCCTCTGCTCTGAAGCCACAGGTTACCACAACAGCCCGCCATTTCTGGAAGCCGAAGGAGATTGACAATCCATTCAATGCCTGGAGCCACCAATGCAATCTTAAGGCAAAATCTCCAGAAACCGATCTTCTCGCTGGGCGGGCAATTGCGATCAAAGACAACATACCTGTTGGTGGATTGCCGACGACTATTGGATTACCGGCGTCTGCGTTCGCCACAAACTCCTACACAGTTTCTCCGATTGATGCGACAGTAGTGTCCCGTATCCTAGCAGCTGGAGCCACAATCAAAGGGACAACAACGTGTGAGAGCTATTGCGCATCGCCACTGTCCTTCACCGCAGCGTCCGGGTTGGTCCATAATCCGCGACTCCGTGGATACACAACTGGCGGGAGCAGTAGCGGATCTGCAGCATTAGTCGCAGCCCACGACTTGGCTTTGACAGAGAGTGGCCAGTGGGGAGATACGGTCGAGCTGGCGATCGGAAGCGATCAAGCTGGTTCAGTGCGAGTGCCTGCTTCATTCAATGGGTTGTACGGGCTCAAGCCAACTTTTGGCTTGGTGCCTTACACTGGTGTGGGATCCATGTCGAGCATGATCGATTATTTGGGTCCGATCGCGGCGAAACTTGAAGATATCGCTGTGCTTCTGGAAGTGATGGCGGGCTACGATGGTTTTGACCCAAGAATGACACCGGAAAGTCCACCGAGAGATGCTGTGAAGCCATATTCCCAACTACTTGCAGCTCAACGACAACACGATACCAGCCACTCAGAGCCCGGCAGACAATTGAGGGTCGGCATACTGAAGGAGTCGCTTTCAATGCCTGGAGTAGTCGAGGATGTACGAGAAACAATCACCCGTAACGCTAGGCAGTATTTTGGTAGTGTTGGTTGCTCAGTGGTGGAGGTATCCGTGTCAATGCACATTGAAGGACCAGCCATATGGACAGCTGCCACGAGACCCTCGATGTCCTCGTCACTTTGCCAAGGTAAGTCGCTTGGAAACTTGGCTTACCAGCCAGCGCATACCGAGTTGAAATGGCCGCCGTCTCAGCAGACGTACGATGACCTCACAGCTCTGAATCCTGCTGTTACCAACATCATGCTGAGCGAGCTCTTCTGCGATGACCATATGAAGCCTAGTTTACAGGCTAAAGCGACTCGCAAAGCCTTTGAGTTGCGGGATGCGTATGACCGTGCCTTGGACGAGGTGGATATTTTGGTTGCTCCCTGTACGCCAACAACTGCAATGCCTCATCCCGCGAGCAGTGGCGAGGGTGGCGCGGCGCCGACAATCTTGAAAAGACTCGAATCTGCAATAGGTTTGACAAGCAATACTTGTCCTTTCAACATTACTGGCCATCCCGCTTTAAGCGTTCCGTGTGGAAGTTTGCCAGCTCAAACAGCACCGGAAGCATTGCTCCCCATTGGCATGCAAATTATCGGCAGACGCTGGGCAGACGACGAAGTCATTGCAGCTGCCGCTTTATTCGAAAGGGGTAGAGAGCTAGTAATGGAGATGGAAAATTCTAGGTAGACTGTATAGAAAGAACCATAAGGGCTATGGCTGATAAATACAAACTGATTCACACACACCATAGCCAATTGCATCTGGAAAGTGCTTGGTATGAAAGCGTTGACCAAACCACTCTTTATCTATTTCTTCATTGGGGTTTGGGCAAGAAGTTCAGTTATGGCACCGTCCATGAAAGCCAGATCTTCTTTACTGATCCCCAATCCTGCCAAATGTCCCCATACGGACGGTATTACTTTCAGAGTAACGTCAGGAATATGCTTAGCCTCTCTCTCAGATGCCTCCCAGCGGAAATACTGGTCAGTGCGGCACGGCATGAGCAAGACGCGAGCCTTGATTCGGGCGAGAGCTTCCTCCAACGTTTTTTCCTTCTCTGAGCCTCCGAAAACCGTTATGTCCCCCTTCTGCCACATGTTGAGTTTGGCCAAGAGGTCATCCGCATTCCAATCGTAGTAGTTGGTGCCTGCAACTTCGTGATCCCAAGCATCAAGAGTCTCATACCCCAGCGTCTTGTACAGCTCTTGATCGAACCATTCGGCACTCGTCAACCAAGCTGAGTAGACCTTGCCAAAGGCGCGAAGCCCCCGTTGCGGCTTTGCCTGGCTGTTGCTGATGTCTCTGTCCGCGAAGTCTATGGAGTTCTCCAGCGCAGCCTTTGGGCCTTCCAGGAACTGATAATTGTGACGGCTCGTTCGCGCTGAGGAACAAATAATGACTGCGCGCGGGACCATCTCTGGGTGCATCAGAGTCCAGTGATAGGTGCATTGGCCGCCCATTGAGAAGCCCACAACAACGTTTAATTCATGGATGCCAAGATGAGATGTGAGCAGCTTGTGCTGCGCGCGAACGCAATCCCGATAATCGATGGATTTCGGAAAATTGGCCGTGTTGGAGGGACTGGCTGATTCGCCGTTTCCCAACAACGCCGCGACGATTATTCTGTGGTCGCGGAGAGCACCCTGGCTAAAGTTCAACGTTGTGTTAAGTCGACCTCGGAAGCAGGACACAATGAGCGCCGTTTTCTTCGCCGTTGGGTTAATATCCAGATACGCCACGTTCACCGAAGGTAGGGTTGATCCATCTTCAAAGACAAAGTTGTCAATTTGGTATGACTGGGCTTCTGGACTCTGCGACATGGTGATATTGAATGCTGGAACCAATTGGTGTACGGATTTCGCGTTGTTCAAGTTGACAGTGCCGTCATCTAACCTCTATGGCCAACTGACCTGCAAAGCAAAGTACCAGACCGCGCCGTTACCCCTCAACTAGTGGGCAATTGAGCTCGTCGGGGTCTCCGCCGTTGATCGGCTACTGATGGTACAGCGGGTCGAGCAACAATGGATTGGTGGATACGTCAATCCTCAAAACGAGACAGTCACTAAATGGCTAGCTACTAAGCTTTTCCTGCTTGTAACAATGATTTATCTTAAAACGGTCTGTATCATTATCATCTAAAAAATGGACCACAATCCATCAATGCCTTTATGCATAAGCTTCGCAGCTAAGAGGAAAGCAAAACTAGCGACGTAGCTTCCAGATGCAAAGAGTATTAAAGCCATGTATCCGTTCTTCGACAGTTGCAACAACTCGCCACCGATCGCTGTGCCGGTAAACATGCTGTTACCCAATTGATCAGTAAGCTCCAAAAAGTTTACCGTTTTTCTTAAAATTTCAGGGAGAAAACATACCTCAAGCTTACCAAAATGTATGCTGTAGAGTAGTAGCGGCCGTAGGCTTCAATACCGCATAATTGGCCTACACACACGGGCGCAAGGCTGACGTTGCCCCCACTGAAAAACCCAAAGACCAAAGAAAAGGCAACGAGGATCGCTTTATTAGACGATGCAGGCATCCACAAGCAGAGTAAGCTGACAAGGCAGCCCAAGACGGTCAAAATCAACATGTTGAAGCGACCGATTTTGTCTGCGAGGTACCCAGGTATCCATCGTCCGAATATGCCACCGACATTCAGCAAACTCAGCAGCATGTATGCTAACTGTGACGAGCAGCCATGGTCCAGCGCGTAGGTAGCCAAATAAGCAAAAGGTATAAACAGCCCCCATTCGAGGAAAAAGACACCCAATGAAGTGCAAGTCAAGGCGCCATGTCGAAAAATGGATAAATCTGGGCGTACTGTGGATAGAGTCAGAGGCTTTGGAGGGAATCTGGGTTGAAGAAGAACGACCGCAAGAGTGAATGTCGCCACACATATCAACCCCGCGATCCATGTTGCCCATGCGAAGCCGACAGCGACAAATAGTTTTTCCAAAACAAGAGGAAAGAAAATACCACCGACGGCGCCACCCGATGATGCGACACCCGTAGCGAGTCCCCGTCGTCCTTTGAAGTAGTGGCCAACGATGGCGATGGCTGGACCAAAGATGATGGACAGACTAAGGCCCCCAACAACTCCAAATACAAGCATGAAATGCCAATATTTGTCGCAGAGACCCAGTAACATCAGGTACAAGACCGTCAGGACCCCACCACAAGCAATGAGCTGCCTTGGGCCGCGAGCATCAAAGATAGGGCCGGTCTGGACTCCAAGGAGGAAGGTTAGTCCATTATAAACGCCAAATATCCAACCGATGGAGGCGGGTGTATGGTCTCTCAGTTGGTTCTTGCTCAAGTAGGACTGAAACGTCCCTATGCTATTCATGAACGACATTGACCCGAAAAGGGCAAACCAGCTGCCACACACCACGCCCCATGCGCGCAAGCCACCCTCGGGGTAGTCTACAGGCGCCTCATTTTGAGAAAACACATCATGCGTATTTGATCCAGGTTGTTGAGAAACTTCCTGGGACTTCTTTTCAGTGGACTCCTTGGCCGTAGCTGTACTTGGCTGTTTAGTGCTCAGTGCGGGCATGGTGCTTGGAATGAAATGGAATTGAAACTAACGAGCCGCTCCAAATGAGCGCTCTCATGCAACGAATTCTGCGCTATCTAGTATACTATTCATTCTGCATGTACTGTGATGAATGAGCTCCGCAGTCGGCATTGTCGCGACGCTCGTTGATCCATATAAATCGGACCTACCGCCTGGGCTTGTCGGCATTGTCGGACTATCCGACAACATGCTCGAATTTCCCAATCTGGAAATAATGTCGGCTCAACCGTCCGTGAAGGACTTTTGCATGTAGTTACAGCGATAATGAATTCGTAGAGCTGCATAGAAGGCATTGTGCCCACTGGCTGCGTGTATGTACATAATAAGTTGAAGGCCTTTGCCATTTTCTTCACTTCAATCAATAAATTTACTACTTAGATCTTTTTCAACATCACGCACCATGAGCCCCAACGGAGAAGCATACCTCGTTAAACCTGACGCACCCGAGGGCGCCACTCGTTTTCCCCAGGCGCGCCTCGCCCCCCTTGCCTCCCACAGAACAATTTACATATCCGGCACAGCCTGTGTTCGTCCCGATGGTACATGGCCGGGAGTCACAGAGAACTCTGACGGAACGCAGACTCTGGATATTCGAAAACAAACTGCTGCCGTGCTGGAGAACATTGACAATGTGATCAAGGGCTGTACGGATGGCAAGGGCGGCATCCAGAATCTGATCGACGCTGTGGTGTATGTTGTCGACATGAAGAGGGACTACGCGGGGATGAACGAAGAGTGGAACAAGGTGTTTACAACGCGAGCGAGCGCCCCAGCTAGAGCTACAATCGGTGTCAAGGAGTTGCCGGATCCTCGAATGATTGTGGAAGTCAAGGCTGTTGCCGTGGTGGACCAATGAAGCTTGAGAGGGGGTCGCGTGGGTCGGGAATAGATAGCCCCAAGAACGAGATTCTGCAGTATCAGATGCCGCTGCAGATAAGAAATAACTACATTACGTACCCAAGGAGATTACTTGCTAGACATTCTATGGCTCGTCGTGAACTAAACCCACCGTTGACACACTAAGCTGTCAATGATGTGTGAATGGCTTCCTCACTTATCGGCACTACCGACTCCACCGTGATCATGTCCGCGCGTGATACACATCAGTCAATTCAGTTATGTACAACTTTCCGCGCAGCCCGGTTAAGATAACAGCCAGCATTCAGCAGCAGCCACAGGCGGACTACTAGGTGGGTGTGGAGAAGGCTGAATCCAGATTGCGGGGGACGTTGAGCTGCGAAGTACGGAGCAGAACGGAATGCCCCAATCGTGGAAATGGCATTTCAAAGAATACAACGCCGAAACAATCACGCTTTTACATGGGACTTCGTGACTCTTTAACCGTTCACATCAGTCAGGCAACCCTCATTTCACACCACTTCGGGCATTTTGACAATTGCGGCTCAATGGAACATAACCATGGCATTGCTCGGGCCAGGGCGTCGTGCACGCGATGTCACAAGCGCAAGAAGAGATGTGACAGAATTTTGCCTTGTTGCAGAAACTGTCTCTCAGCCAACGTTAGGTGCAGCTTAGAGGACGACGATGGGCAAAATGCATCATTTCCGATAGCGTAGGTCCCGTCCGCTAGAGTGCTGGAGCTCAAGGACCATCCATACTCATGTGATGAACACGCTCTTCTTGCCTTCTTTCTTTGCAGCACTTGACATGAATGAAGCTAATTTGATTGCTGTTCCGTAGTTACGTCCGCAGCCTCGAGCAAAAGCTACGAGCCATGGGGACTGACCCTGGTGAGACTTCGCTCTTACCATCGGAACCATTAGACGAAGATACAACCATCTCTATGCATACGCAACCGTACGAAGACTGTCGCATGGACGAAATTAGTCAAACTCAGACACACCGCGGCGCTCAAGTAGAAAACCCCATTGCTGATTCACAATCGTTCACGCTCATGGAGTCACAGCAGCAGTCGACTGAAACACAAACACAGCAAGTGCATCAGCTGCAACATCAGCCACATAATCTGCCTCATTTGCATCCGCAGTCGCAAGGGCAGGTGCAAATGCAGATGCAATCACAAGAACCGATGAATCAGGCAGCGACGGCTCCAGCCGCGACAGAAAACTCTCCAACCTTTGCCCAAGAGCTGCAGACTCTCTCACTCGAAGCTGCTGCTGAGCGCCATCTTGGATCAACATCCGGATTATCATTCGCCAAGTTGACTCAAAAAGTGTTGAGGCGGTTGACGCCAGACAAGGCAGACTTTGTGTTTGCTCCAAATCAGGAAGATGCGAACGGTGCATCGTTTTTCAACCTCAACTTTCCATCCGAGCTCTTCAATAACGACGTGTACCAAGGCTTGAGTGAGACGATTTCTGTCCATCCATTGTTATTCGGAGACCTGTTTTTGTCAGACATAACCAGCATGGGTAGCGACATTCAGGATCTGGCATGGCCTAGTGATGACGCCCATGTTCAGCACCTGGTTGATTTCTACTTTGCCCACTCCCATACGCTATATCCGTTCCTGGAAAGAGGAGAAGTCATGAAAGCTTTGGACAGTATTCGTCAACATCCACAGAATCTTGAAGCACAGCCTCTGCAGAGCTTCAGGCTGTGGATGGTGCTCGCGATTGGATCGACTGCATACTCATCCGTCTCGTTGACGGAAGAATCCGAGTCAATGCTGTATTTCAACAAAGCATTGCAGTACGCCGACCAGGCGCTGGAACAAGACGAAATGGTAAGGCACTGCGACAATACACTACGAGTTGAACGGTCTGAGCTAACACAAGCATATCAGTCTGCGCTAGAGGCGCTCATGCTCCAAGTATCTTACTCATTTTTTAATCAATTGGGCCCTAGTGAGTTTGATCGCTACTTTCATCCGCAAATTGTGTCTACAAAGAGGTTTTCAAATTTTGACTGTGTTTTTAGATACCTGGTTTTTGGTTGGCACGGCCGCTCGTCTGGCTCTCGGGTTGGGTTTGAACACATCCTCATCGTACGACAAGTTACCCTCTGATATACAGCAGAGAAGAAAGCGAATATTCTTCTCCATTTATATGATGGATCGGTAATGTTTTCTCTATTTCATGTCATGTCTTGCTATAATGCTTGATTCTAACCGTGGGACTAGCCTGGTTTCCATCGCACTTGGCAGGCCATTTGCGATCCACGACGATGATGTCGATGTATCGGTACGATGCGCCCTTCTCAGAGCAACAGGATTACCAAGCCAGATTTATTGAAGCTGACTGAAGAAAAAACCATCAAGCCTTTCGAAGATATAGATGATGATTTCGCGCGGACTGACGGCAGCAGTCCTCCAATTGCTGGCCATCCGACACTCATGGCTGTTCCATTACACATTCTGAAGCTCAGACAACTAGCAAGTACTATCTCGCGTCAAGTCTACTCTGCCAAGAGGAGCTTGGATAAAAGCCCCCATGATCGGCAGCAGGTTCTCAAGTCATTACACCAAGAGCTCCTGGAATGGCGAAGAGGCATGCCTTTCCCGCTTCCAGACAGTGCTGTCCGCGCCATCCCCCATCTCCATACTCTTTGGTATGACTTCAACTACTACACGCATCTGGCCATGATCTACAGGCCGTCACCGCTATGTCCTACACCAGATCCTGCAGGGTTGAAAATCCTCGGCAACGCGGCGTCCATGTCACTGCGACAAGCGTACGAGATGCACCAACAGCGGCGATTCGCGTACAATTGGCTCAACTTTTTGGCCATCTTCACATCCACGCTTTCTCTAGTGTACGCCATCACGGCGCAACCAGATAAATTACCACTAGTTTTGCATCAGTCAGCGGCAATTGATGATTTGGACCTCGCAATCCAGCTTTTCGAGGCGTTTGGGATCAAGTTTGCGGCTGCCAGAAACATTCGGCGCATGATTGCAGAGATTTCTCGACAGTACAAGGATATTCGGGATAATAAAAGCAGGTAGCCGTGTTTACCATCGCCGATGGCCGTGTTCAGGATGCACCTGAAAAGATACGAGTTTTCATGGATGTTTAGCAACAAGCAGGTCTCAGTGAACTTGTAATGAAGGATGCCGTCGGATACCATGACTACAACTGGATACCTACCACTGTCGACAAATTTATCTACACTTGGGTCCGGGGCATTGGTTCATGCGGCCCATTCGACCTGACGTACGTCGAAGTCCAAGCACCGCGGCGACGATATCTTGACCGCCTCCTTAGCCTATAAGGGAGAGTATATTCAAGAGACTTGTCTTCTATATGAGGAAAACAGACACACAGATACCGTCGACCGACAGGGGCAACAGTCGACTTTGTTCTTGCCAATGGCACACGCCATCATTTTGAGCTGGAAAATAATATATTGCTGCCCTCACGGATCGTGTACAAGCGCTGGCACATGGGAGGCTCGGGTGGCATGGTTGTCGGAGAGCAGCATGAGTGCCTCGTCATTGGTGAATGGTTGAATCCAGGACGGGCGCCTTACACCGAAGGAACCAGCATTTTTGACAAGGTCGCCAGTGATATCTAGATATCATCAAAAGGTGACTGTTCCATACATTTCACAGACACCGTAGGACAAAGCACTGCACAACTGTTTCACGCGGATTAATTGAGACACAAGTGCTTTATTTTCGCTCAAGCAGCCGAGTACATTTTCTCGACCAACGTCATAAAAGACCGTTTGACACATCAGCAGCCTCCAACTTCCTAGCAAGATCAGTGAATGCATATTTTTAGGAATCTTTTCCCGAATTCTTTCTTACCCCCTGAAACAGAGAGTGAAATGTGATTTCGGTTTAGTCCAATGACATTGGCTTGGGGGGCATGCCAGCCAAGACTTCTTCCACCAAGCCCAAGGCAGTCTCCGCACACCCAAAGGACAAGCTCCAGCCTGCACCTCCTTGGCCGTATGAGTGGACAATCTTACTGGGGATACCAGCATCTTCCAGGCCGTTGACATGACCATTTCCATTTACGTGGCCATTGCCATTGCTGTGACCATTGCCATTGACATGACCGTTACCATTGACATAACCGGTGCCATTGACATTGGCTTCGCCAGAAAATATTTTGTGATATCTCAGCTCTCGCTCAACACGAACATTGTGCTTTCTGAAAGGGCGCAATCCCTGTGCCAAAGGATACTCCTCATCCATACGAGCGTCCTTCAATCTGGGCAGAAACTCTTCACATCTCGCCTTCATACGCTTAACAACAGGGGACTCGAGTGTCAAATCCAAATCCCACTGATGCGGCTGGCTGATGCCACCCAGTAGCAGGATGCGATCGCTTCTAGGCACAATGAAGACAATCTCATTAGGAGTGTGGTTCTCATGTCGAGCGTCGGCAGAAATGCTCAGCGCAGCGTCAACCTTTGCAAAGTCACTTCCGTCGTTGACGACTCTCACAAGAGCGCCGCGAATCGGATAGCAAGACTTGTCGCCGGCGATCTGGAAGCCGGCAAGACCAGTAGCATTGACAATGACATCGCTGTTGAAGCGTTTGTGAAGTTTCTGCTCTTGCTCGAAGATGTCGCCCTCAATGGCTTCCGTGACAAATTCGGCTCCCTTACTGGCAGTCAGCGCCATCAGCCACACCATTGCCGTGTCAGTGTCGATGATGGGCGCTGTGAGCTCGTAGGCATCTTTGCACCCGTACTTGGTGTTCACCCCATAGTGCTCGACGAGGTCTGCTGAGTGCTTGAAGCCTCGAACTCCACTGGCTTCAATGTCCAGCATCTTTTGATGTTGCTCCTCATCGTCTTCCACTTTGAAAGGGAAGAAAAATGCAGATTGCTTCATCCGGACTCCCGAAAGTCGGGATAGCTCTGGATCGGCGGCAATGGTGTCCCAGATTCTGTATGCAAGCATACACCACCTCCTGGAGTGATGCAAGGAGATGGTATCCGTGTGCTGCCCGCAGACTGCGGGTGGGTATTCCCACAGTGCACCCGCGATTTGAGATGTAAGTCGCTGTTCCTTTGTATATGAAGCCCACTTTTTAGACATGATGGTTACACGGTAGCCTCTGTCTAGTAGAGCCCAAGACGTCACCAAGCCGGTGACTCCACCACCGATTACCAAGATGTGCTTAGCATCGGGTCCGGGCCGGACAAGCGGATCGGCGTCGAAGGAGATACGATCGTGCATTGTGACAGTTGAATTTTAGACAGATAATATATAGAGTGTGTATTGAAAGAAAAAGATGTTTAGAGAAAGAAGAGGATGCTTACGGAAACAGAAACCACATTTCGACACTTGCAGGAATACTTATACGTGGTCCATCTTGCACAATTCTTTACTTCTCAGACTCCGAGGTCCACGAGAGAGAACAAGCTAGCGCAAAACGAGCTATTCGTAATATCTAGCCCAAGTCTGCATTTCAGAAAGTTGCCGGCCGCGGCCCAGATGCTGTCCGTTCGGCAGAATAGTGATCTCTATCAGCCTCACCACACTAAAAGACCCATCTAGAATAAGACTCAATTTAACCCAAAAGTCTAATGTAGACAGAGCGTGAAGGCATAACTGGAAGCTATCACGCCAGTTCATGGCCGTCGTATTAGCCAACAGGGGGGGCTAGAACGAACTAGGTTTATAAACTAGTCTACGGGTGTGGCAGAACCGGTGGGGGCCGGTTGAAAAGCCATGCTCAGCTGCTTACACGCGTTGCATTAGACTAGTAACTGTGCAGATACTTTTATGCTAGAAGTGCGGAATGAGCGGCTTAGGTTTGTCGTTAGCGTAGCATCGTGATTATCGTGGCTGAATGTCCGAATTCACTAGACTGCTTTTTCAACAGATGCATGTGCTAAAAGGAAAACTTTCCATTGGATATTGCGTGCTCGCTTCATTGACACTCGAAGAAAACTTTTCTTTTTGTAAATCTCTTCGTCCATTTCATTTCGACTTGAGTTGTCAATTCGCCTACTCAGCTCCTACGTGCAGAACACACATACACCAAAAGCATTAGTCCAACACTACCGAAACTTCCACCATCACGTTCGCACGCAAACATGGCAAAAATCACCCTTGACACGACCTTGGCCGATCTGTACCGTGAGCATGGCATCAAGGGACCATTTATTACCACGACGCATTGCGTCTTTGGTCATATGGATCTCCACGCCGAGATCCCCAGAGAGCTCGTCTTCCCCGAAGATGAAGAGCCTGTGCCGTACAAGGATGACGAGAATGAGAAGGCCCGTCTGCGGCAAATAATCCTCAACTACAAGCCACTTCGAAGGGTTTTCGGTGTTGGCGATATGGAGGTCATCTTCTTTTCTCCCAATGTCTGCCCCGAGAAGATGCAGCGCGACGTCAACCAGCTGCCTCCAATCCAGCGCCATCGCGCACGCATGATTGATCTGAACAAAGGAAATGTTACCGACCAGCTACTTGAGGCTACTAAGGGCAAGACACTTGTCTTTTGGCGCCCTCAGGGTTGGATGCGCGATCATAAATGCTTGGTTGACCCTGATCTGGCCTACCACATCAACTCCAAGGACTACCTTGTCACTTCCGGTATGCGCACACCACCGTCAGAGCTAGTTAGCCTGGACGATATTAGCGACAAGTCCGTGTTTGGCACTCGACCTCTTCCCTTTGCCGTTAAGCTCCTAAAAGCAGGCTGTAGCTTCGGCACCTTTCTCGTCACCTCTGAAAAGAAACGCAGCGATATGCTGGCTGCTTTGCCCGTGTACAAGAACAGAGGCACCAGCATCGTTGTGCTTTCTGAGTACATTAGTCCCAAGTTGGACTTGGCGGTTCACTTCTTTATTGGAGCTCCTGAGAGCCAGAGGAATCGCAGCAACCCCTTGATCTTGGCCATTTCCGTGCAACGACTCACGCCAGATGGCAAGTGGGTTGGTGGACATATTGACTACCGAGCTCAGGAAGCGCTCAAGGCTTTGGTCTGGGAAACGGTTACCGACACGACGAAGCGAATTCCAGAAGAGTTTGTGGGTTGGGCCGGTGTCGACATTATTGTCGATGACAAGGGAGGACAATGGGTAGTGGACCTGAATGCCAGATATACTGGCTCTTTGCCAATTTGCTTCATGTCTGGACATTTTTGGAAAGAGCGAGATTTGCCTCTGGTTGAGTTTGGCACATTCGAGTATCCTGGCGAAACGTCAGACATCTATGGCCGCCTTGGTCCCATGCTTGAATCTGGACAGATTATCGTCACCGCAACTGCTAACATTGGGCAGACAAACATGGCAGACATTGTTTGGGGAGCGAAGGACGAAGAAGAACTACTTCAGATTGGTAACTTTATTAAGAAGTCTATCGGGTCGTTTGGTGCTCAAAAACAGCAGGAATGAGGCTCTTGGGAGATGACGAAAGTAGCTCAAAGCACATGGCGGTACATTAGATAAAAAAAAAGTTAACGAGAATACTAAAAGAGATGGCAAATTAGGACACGTCAGTGGTGGCCTAGTAGTCTTCAATGACAATAGGTTCCGAGCAACGTATAGTGCATCCAAGCTTTGATACGAGAGTCCCAAGTGATCACCATTCTTCCGAGTTTACCTGCGCCGTTCGCAGCGATCGCATCCATCCACAATGCGCCACCTCATGCAGTGGCGAACACAGGAATGAGTGAGTGAACAGGTGACGACAGAGATTTCTGCTGCAAAAACGGTGGGCAAAAGCCATGCAGAACTAGTGCCTACGTTTGAGCGACCACGTGGTTCGAAAACGAGGGTCTAGATCTCCCTCTTTCGTTGTTCAAAGGCGCAATTCCGCACTTTCATGCAGCACAGATCCTTGTCTTCCCGCGGAGTTTTCTTAAGACACGCTTAACACCGATCAAAGTATGGCCTATCCGAACCGTGCCGTGCCTGTTTCCGGCTCTCCGCGCCACCAATCAATCTTAAACAATCGGGCCGGCCTGCTCCTTTGGCAGGCAGTTCAGCTGTGAGAGCGCTATGCCTGATGAGATTGGCTTGCATGCGGCTGATAAAAACGCTGCCGAAAAGATGTTTATTTTCATTGCAACGCTATATTACTAACATGGCAACAAGGCAAACAAGGGCTAATTACTCCAAAATGTGAATACTAATCAGTGTAGTATTGTGCTTTCTTCCGGAGGAATACGATTTGGTCTCGACTCTGCTTCTTTGTTGCTTTTGCGTTCCAGCAATGCATGGAGCGACGGAAGCCGCCCTAGTTGGGAAGCCGCTGAATGCCAACTCCGAACCTCAGAAGGGAAGCACTGTGATGCCCTCGAACACAGTCAACATGCTAAAAACTTCCGACTCGAAAGCCTCCATCACCCATCTTGCATTGCCTGGTGCCATGGCCGATTCATCCCTTTCGCCGCCTCCCGACGGCGGCCTGACGGCATGGCTCCAAGTCGTTGCCGGCCACCTTGTTGTCTTCAACGCCTTTGGCTACATCATTAGCTTCGGAATCTTCCAACCGCACTACGAACAAGAGCTTTCCATGCCACCGTCGGCTGTTTCCTGGATTGGTAGCATCCAAATCTGTCTGGTGTACTTTGTCGGCGTCTTTTCTGGTCGCGCCTTTGATGCTGGCTACTACAAGCTCGTATTGTTCGCTGGATGTCTTTTGCAGGTGATTGGCATCTTCATGACAAGTATCGCAACGCAGTACTGGCAGTTGTTCCTTGCGCAAGGACTTTGTCAGGGCATAGGGTGCGGGCTCGCTTTTGCTCCGATGGTGGCCAATCTATCAACGTACTTTGGAAAGCATCGCACGATGGCGCTGTCGTCAGCAGCTTGTGGAGGTGCGACCGGAGGCATGGTGTTTCCACTGATAGCACAGCAGCTTCTTCCGAGGATTGAGTTTGCGTGGACGGTGCGTGTCATGGGCTTAGTCGTCCTGATTACTTCTGCAGTTATCATGGCTCTCGTGCGCACAAGATTGCCGCCGCGCAAAGCCGGGCCCTTAGTTGACATGACCGCATTCAAAGACCCAACATACGTTCTTTTCGCCACGAGCATGTTCTTCACGTTATGGGCGACATATTTTGCGTACTTTTATGTTAGTAATCCCGACCCCAGAACTCCTGATTTTCTCCTGTGGCTAACAATTGTGGTGATCAGGCTCGCGTATATGCTCTAGCCCGTCTTGGAGGCTCGCAATCCACGTCCTTTACGATGCTCCTAGTTATCAACGCCGTTGGTATTCCCGGTCGTCTCGTCCCTGCGTTCGTGGCAGACAAATGCATTGGTGCTGTCAACACGTTTATTCCAGTCGTCATTGGCGCAGCCATTTGCCAGTTTGCCTGGATTGGCGTACACGACGTGCCCGGTGACTTTGCCTGGGTGGCGGTGTATGGCCTTTTTGGAGCTGCCATTCAGGGCATGTTTCCCGCGACCTCAGCGGCGTTGTCCAAGGATCTCAGCAAGAGCGGGACGCGGATAGGCATGCTATTCACCATTGTCAGCATCGCTGCGCTGACTGGGCCGCCGGTAGCAGGCAAGCTGATTGAAGCTTGCGACGGAAGATTTCTCGCAGCAGAGATTTGGGGAGGCTCTTGTCTGGTTCTGGGAGCCACACTGCTGGTGGCGGCGAGCTGGGGAAGTTTGCGCAAAGAAAAGGCTCAAAAAGAGAAGTAGGGAAAGATGTGGTACTCTGGCAGGTGGGCAGGCAAGGCTCAAAGAACAATGCAGCCCTCTAGAGAAATAGATACCAAGGTTTTAAGTCAGCAATGCCTAGGTGCTTTCGTCCACTGATAAGCTGTAGCGGCGCGGCGTCATTTGTTGTGCCCGGACATGATGCAATGCAGATCAGTTCTCCAATCACTCCCAGTATGTAATCAATGTGCCAGAGCACGACGCCATATCAGCGAGTCCCGTAGCATCAGCACTGTATCGGTGATAAGGTGTGGGCTTCATCATCAAAAATCCCTACGGAGTGGCTTGGGGGATTTGATCCACACTCGCCCTTGACAAGGGACTGCGAGAGATTGCAGCTGAAGAATAAAGGCCCACAATGTTAAGACCTTGTCACATAGCAGCAGGCGACCGAGGTGCTGTTGATAAGCTGTTGATCGCTGCTAAAGAGGGGGCAGCATCTGGCTCAAATCTGCCATCTCCGACACATGCAGCTAATTACTAGTGCGGGGAAAACGGCTGCTGGAAATGGTTGATCATTCTGAAACGAACAATCGAGCTCCGAAACCACTTTCTAGCTGTAGTTCTTGACTTCTGGATATTATCATCATTTGTTAAGTGCCAGAACACGTAGAGGAGGATACGGAACCATTTTATACCAAATGTCAATTCGCGCTGTCGCCACAAATCCCGGGAGTGGCCGAATGAACTTTCGGCGGGAACTAGTGCGACAGACGGCCGACCGTCATTAGCCCGCTTTAGTTGATCTGTTTCAACGGCTAAATGGCGTTCCACTACTGTGATACTAGAGGCGATTTGATTCTTGGCGGTACTCAGTCGGTATTAGAGTATCCACAAACTAGAAACATATCCGTTGCGTCTTGCGGAGTACATATGTACAAAGACTGACTGCCGAGGCAGATCGCCGACGCCGCATTTCCATCGTGGGGATGCAGCTGGGCACAGCGTTTCAGCAATCCACCTGGCTCACCTGGCTCTTGACCGCAGACTTAAATGGACGAACAGACAAGCATGTGTAGATTAGCCATAGCGTGATGTACTACTGTTTATGGAGCAAGCCCCTTGCTCCCTTCCTACCTACCATCGCAGATGAGATCAACCGTTCGTGCGAGTCATGTCGGTCTGAGAACCATAGGCCCAACTGTTTGTATGGGGCCATCGCCGTTTACCTGTCAAGGTGCGCTTGGGGCCATTTGATTGTCACATGAGCTAAACTAAGTCTGGGTTAGTTTAGCAGTTCGCATCGTGTTTCGTTTCTTGATGTGAACGCATTAATTCGTGAGCAATGCCGCGTCGTCACCTACTTGAATCTCCTTGTACTCGTGGTTCTTGCTCCCACACAGTATATATGGAATAACGGCATCCCTGCTGCAACGAAAAGTGAAC
Organism: Simplicillium sp. C3G150-2; assembly: GCA_022702485.1. NCBI lineage: Eukaryota > Fungi > Ascomycota > Sordariomycetes > Hypocreales > Cordycipitaceae > Simplicillium > Simplicillium sp. C3G150-2. The sequence goes on along the minus strand of JAJIYY010000001.1, from coordinate 2,295,749 downwards.
TGAGTTCCAAGAGGTGAGCTCCCAGTGTATTTCTACCGACGCGATCAGCAGTGGCAATGTCACAGCCGCCTTGTGCAGTAAGTAAAACGACGAGTCACTGCGATGATCTGTTCCCAACTGTTGCATAGATATCATGCGTAGCTGCCTTTTGCTCGCCGGGAAGCACGGCCTGTCTTTGCGAAAATGACGCTGCAAAACGTATTGCAGACTCGTGTGTGAGGCACTCATGCAGCTTCACAGAAGCAATTGGTGCGTTTCATTAGCCACGGTGACGTCGGACGACGAGACACTCACTGTTGCCGACAGCTTTCAGAAATATCACAGAGACAGTTTGCCAAACACCTGTTCGAGACCATTCCAGGAGGTTTATCGTCATGGTCACCCTCGTTGTCGCCGCAGCTGGTGCATTGCTGGTCACCAGACTTTTGTACAAGCAATTTTTGAGCGTCAAAGGCCGACTAGACAGTGCTGACTGGACCATCCTGGCCGCCACACTTCTATGTCTACCCTCTATCGCCGTCAACGTCAGCATGGCTCGGAATGGGTTGGGCAAAGATGTCTGGGGAGTGTCTGCGCAAAACTTGACAACGTTCGGGCTCTACTTTTACGTCGTCCAGATTTTATACCCCATATTGATGTGTTTGATAAAGATTTCACTGACTTTGTTTTACCTGACCTTATTTCCTAGTCGGGGTATCCGACTGCTGCTCTGGATAACGGTTGTCGTCCACATCCTCTTGTCAATCGCTTTCTCCTTCACCATCATCTTTCAATGTTTGCCCGTCAGCTATCAAAGAAAAAAGTATGACCTACAAGAGCCCAGTCGTGTCAACGGGAGCTGCATAAACATGAATGCAAGCGGCTGGGTCAATGCTGCCACAACTCTCGCATCGGACGTGTGGCTTATTGGGATCCCTCTGAGTCAAATTCGGAAGCTCAGGCTGCACTGGAAGAAGAGAGTCGGCGCAGCGCTAATGTTCTTGACGGGAGCTGGGTAAGATACCACCTGCCCTGATTGAGAAAGAGGGGAGCCGGGCCACTAACAGCTTCGATCCAGTGTCACCATTGTTTCCATTTTACGCCTGCATAGCATCAGGTACTATGCAAATACGACGAACCCTACTTGGGATCAATTCGACCTTGTGTGGTATTCGACTATAGAAGTTGGTGTAGGGCTCATTTGCACCTGCCTGCCGACCATGCGCCTTGTACTTGAGCATATTGCTCCACGAATATTCGGGAGTGGCTCTCAGAGAGTCTCCAAGCAAATGTAAGTCCCAAAGTGGACGGGTGAAAGGTTTCAGCTCTTTTGCAATTAACTGACTGTATCGCCAAAGTCATTCAATCCACCCATCGAGCACGTCCAGTCAGCCCGGCTTTGCTTCTGCGGACATTGAAGCAAGCGCAATCACCCAATCAACTTATACAAAAGATACAAAAGCATTGCCTAAACTCCCTTGCGAATAGACAGTCGACAGGATCATCCAGCGGTTATCATTTAATAGAGAATAACAATGACATAGGAATGCACTTTAGAAGATCTTCAAGATTGTTTCCATATACCAAGAGAGTCGCATATATTAAAGTACTCCGTACTTAATTGTCATCGATAATTGCCGCTAAAAGCAACACTATATATAATTTTTAGGCAAGCGGGATAATCTTTTTCTTTCAAATCACGTCTCTTTCTTTGGCTCGAGATCGAGAGCGTCGTGCTGTAACAGCAAAGTTACCACTGCGTTGTGCCCTTGGCTTCGAGCAGCCCTCAGTGCACTACCATGTTTGCCTTCCGTGGAGTTAACATCAGCGCTCGCATTGATCAATATCTCAACGATTGAAAGATGCCCGGCGTAAGCGGCAGCTTGCAAAGCACTTCCGTATTCACCACCCTTCTCGTTGACATCAACATCAAAATCGAGTAACAAAGAATTGACTATCGCGTCATGACCTCGAAACGATGCAGTCTGTAGCGCATTGGCAAACTGGCCATCTTGGGCGGCGAAGGAGAAGTCTTGTGCCAAGATATGCTTGAGAAACGGGGCGGGTTGACTAGCTAGTGCTTTGTGCAGCATAAGCAGATATACTTCGCCTTCAATAACCCAACTTGAAGCCAGATTTGCCCACTTTGGGCCATCCATAGTGGAACCCCGAGTGTAATCTTCTATGGTAGGGATCTTACATAGCAGCATCTGGACTGTCTCCCATTGGCGACGGGATGCGGACGTTCTCAAGATCTCCACGACCCAGAGCAAGCTGGAAGTTTCATCCAAGGAACCAGCAAACTTTTTGAGGTGGGCTATGCTCATTAAAATTCGTTTGTATATATGTGAGGCAGCTTGCTGATATTCCCATACGCTTAGCTGCGCTCTTGGGACATTGTTAATATATCCAACCGTTTTTACTGGGACGGTGAGCCAGTCATCCAGTCCTGGGTCGGCTACCAAAGGTTTTAAACTATAGCCAAAAGTTAACAGCATGTATATAGAGAGAGCCTCCGTAGCGCAATACAACTTACCTAGGCGGGTGATTTCGTTCCTCGTTGACATTTTTATATATCCGACTTATAGCGTTATCCACAACTGGCGGTTGGATCGAAGGTTTTGTACTATCCAATAGCGTGATTTCCTTTTCTGGGAAGCAGAGGCGGAGTTGATCCAGAACGTCGCAAAACGGAGAAATGAAAACCTCTCCCCAGGGGCTGACTCCAACAACATGCCCGTACATGCTATAACTCGCTGCATCGACAACAAGGGATCCCGAGTCGCCAGTGTATAACCCTAATAACAAAATTAATACTTAGATGTACAAAATTAAAGTAGATGCCAGAATGTTTATATTACCCTTGTGTTTTAGAAGGCTTGCGCTCCATACGCGTGCGGCCGATGATGGACCACCAACATTGACAACAGAAAATCCGGGCTCTAAGATAGCAGATACTGGCTCGCTGTTTTGGTCTCTGGTAATGATAAGAACTTCACGTGCCGTTGTTGGAGGACTAGTCTCATAACCACATATCGCACGGATTTCGTAGTCTTTAGCGATGAATGTGTTGTGGCCGACTGCCTCCGTATTGTTTAACTGGAACAGGGCCCAGTCCAAGTCAGGAAGATTCTGTAACTGTGCAGCCGAGTCAATCATTGAAATCGACAAAGGCTCTGTGGGAAATTCTTCTTCTTCTAATTCGTCTTCGGAGCTATCGTAATCATCGTCGTCATCGTCGACAGTTTGCCTCCTTGTGTAGCTAATCTCGGCTTCTTCAAGCCCCGGCGAGTCGATATATTCAATAGGATCAACAAATGAATCGTCAGAGTCACTACTATCGAGGTTCTCAAAGCGGCTCGGCTCTGATGGACTACCTGTCGAGATAGCTGAGTTGATGTTGCGTAACAGATGACGTACTGTTAATCCATATAGTGCTCCATCAATTTCGATAGAGCAAGTAGCTGTTGCGTCTTTAGTACTGTCCCCAGATGTGAGTATTACTGAACCACACATAGAAAATGTTTGAATCACAGAAGACGACCCAACATCGCTAGTAGAGAATCCTGCATTGATGCCTGGTCGGAGAACATGGAGAGGGATCCCTGCAACTGGTGGAACAAGGAGCGTTACTGGAAGCGATCCTTCCCAGAACAGTAGCTTAAACCTTGGCGTAGTCATAGTTGACTGTTGACCCGTTTGTAAGCGGGAGCTCAAGAGTGACGTAAAGTTGACTTTTATGGCGGGCTCCTCGGCGTAATACTGTTTACGCAGCTCTCGTCGGAGAAATAGCTTTTGTAGAGCTGGGCGCTCTCGCTGCCGGCAAGCAACGAGAATCGTGGGGGCTGCTGAACTCGGCGATGCGCCGCACATTCTGTGAAGATAAATGATGAAAGGGGTGCTCGAGGCAACCCCCCGGTCATTTTGAACGGCCCTCTGAAACCACAGTTCAACTTCTCTAAACCTGTGCCAGTGGGCTGGCGAGAGGCAATGATCCTGATCTGGGAATATATATTGTTGTGGTTTCGTGCGTGGAATCAGAATTGGTTCGGGCTGCGCCAAGCGAACTAGTGACTCGCTAAATTCGTCGTGGTTGGGTATGACACGTTCTTCCAAAGCCTCAAGTGCTGTATGCGCATTATGTTCGCCTACCTGGGTTGCTTCTGTTTGTATGTTGTACGTTGACGATGGCAGGAATGGGAAGCTTTGGTAGGTGGTGTCTCCTCTCGAACGCATTTCCAAGGTCGCCGTTTTACTTTGCTGGGCGAATTGACTAGTGGGATTGAAGAGCTCCGCTGCCTCAAGTCGTAGCCTTTCCCACAGTATATCACCATTCTCATCATCTTCACCATCCCGTAGCTGCGGCAGAGACCAAAAATCGTTCTCGGGCTGCTCTGAGCTATGGAAGCTCCGATCAATTGACTTTCCCTTCTTTCCCGACGACTGTTTATCACTGTCTCTTGGAGAACCCGACTGAGCACGCTTTGTACCAGCCATGATAAACCCACTTTCCGAGCTTCAATATTGTATTTTGAAATGAATCAGGCATTCCTATCTAACTCAACAACAATTGAACGTAGCGAGGCTCGAGCGATCACGTGTAAGAAACCCCGCATCGAGGGAATCGGTGCCTGATCAAGGCAATTGAGCTGCAATGTTTGGCTGAAAACAAAATGTAGTCTGCTTAATTTTACTTGTAGAGTATATTGTACATTATGCAGCCTCCAAGCGTTTCTGAGTATAACGACATTGCCAGGGCAATCTTTGGTACATCACAGAGGGTATCTACAGCAGAACTTGCCACATACTTCTCATTTTATCGGTCGCTCATCTGCCCTACCAGTGAAGATGATTCATTTATTTCCATTGAATCTCCAATTCTCAAATCACATTCCGATGTGATACGATATATCAACATTATCCAAAACAACCCAGCAACCACTCTCTTTGACATCAAAGAACAGGTCGCGGGCAACTCCACAATCTCCGACAACGCCAAAGGTTACACGGTCGGCGTTATTGTTCAGCTGCTGTATGCTATTGAACCGGCTATTAGTTCCCAGTCGTCTACTGCAGCAACTGGGAGCTCGGGCGCAGTTTCTGGATGGAAGGCATCGGCATCGTTACTGGACTTTATCCGGAACAGCCTAGTACAGCAGCTCGGGTTCGGGCCGGGCCGCGCCGTGGATCTTGGCGAGTTTCGTATACGACGGCTCAAAGCATGGAAGCTGCGTAAAAGAAACCGCATTCGAATACGGCCAACAAACAACATCCTGGAACACTTGCACTACAACCCTGCGACACACCATTTGAACATTTTTCATCAAATTGGGTACTTAAAAGGACAATTGGAGAAGACTAAGCATGAGCCTCTTGACTTAGCATTGGAAGAGAGCTTGCCAAGGTATGATGAGTTCGCCCAAAAGCCATTTTCATCAGTTTCTAATCTATTACTAGAGGTACTTTACCTCCACGACTTTTATTTGAAGTGCTGTATACCTATCACCATATTCTATTTCCCGTTTCAGAAGACAGAAAATCTGAACAATTGTTGCGGAGGCTGATCCGTAAGTATGATTTCGATCCGCAAGGTGAAATCGAGGGGCATGCCCGACAAGAACGCAGGCTCGATCAGCTTGAATATTTGGGTGAAAGAATACGTATTTTACATGGGATTGCCCTAAATCCCCCTCCAACTAATCGTGCGATCGCATGGGCAGAAAGACACTCTACGGAAAGAACTGCGATCATCATCGCTCTTATAAGCCTTGTCGTCGCGGCGGTATCTGGAGTGCTGTCCTTTGTCGTCGGCCTGCTTCAGCTTCTTCAAGGCTAAGTGACCTGTTCGACTAGAGACACAATGCAAACCAGACAGGCTGTTTTATTTGCACCATTAAGTGGTATAACTTTGGTTAATTAAGGGATATAATCGTAACTAGTAGGACAGTCACGGCAGCCGAGAGAATCAGCACAATTACTCGTACATGTTTACTTTCAACACAAGTAATAAAATTACTGCAACGCTAGTAACTGATTCCGCCAATATATTTCAATATCGTGGCCCACTGGGCGTCATTAAGTGGAAATGAAATGCCGTCCAGCATGCTTTCATCGGGTGTCCACGGTGCTCCCAAGTCAGCGATTGGCTCACTGCTGTCATCCATATATGATTGTGTGCCAGTCATGAAAGTATTCTGCTCCGTCGACACTGGTGATGGCTGGACTTCGGCAGAAGCTTGTACTTGACGTGAGAGACACTTTGGCAGAATCTTCATCTTGGTGGTCAAGCTCTCAATAGTGTCCATATCCGCTTCGGACCTCTCTCCTCGGGGGTTTCTTCTCTCCAATGATTTGACAATTTTCGTCATTGCAGTGGAGTAATCCGCAGTATCAATAACTGCTTGCTCGTAGACGTGTGCATCGACGCTGCTCGTTTCGGAGGGAGATCCTCTGATGTTCGGTCGTATGAGGATCAGCACAGCCAAGGGTATCCACTGAACTGCACCACAGAGTTGCGCTGCCGTCATGATGTTTATCTGAGCAATCTCTGTATCTGCGAGGGCGCTCAGTTGGCAGATAAGCTCTTTACTTCTCTGTATCACATTCAGCAGCATCCTCGTGCGCATCGGGATGGCTGAGGCTGCGTTATCCCAGATGTCATCCGCAAGTGAAAGTGCCTCGATTCGTATCTGTAGGTTTGTCAAGTCACTGTGAATCGCGGGTGCTTCATGGGGCCTCAGTCAGCAGGCCACACGCAGAATGCAGACGTTTAGACTCACGCATTTCAACATTACGGTCTATAGTCGCGGATTCCACAGTCGACTTGAGAAGTTCAAACTGTCTTTGAAGAGAAGCCTGAGTAGTTTGTATAAGCACAGCGTTTGCTCCACTCTCGTGAAGCAAGTCGTGGCTCTCGTCGATCGCACTCAGGAAGTTGCAAAGCTGAATGAAAAGCGGGATGTACTGATCTGAGGGGTGCTCTGTAGATGTCGCAAAAGTCGCGGCACATTCGTCGACCCTTTTGCAATGCTTCATGGCCAACAAGGGTCGTAGGAGTGCCCTGGAGAGTCTAATTGTTGTTAATAGATGCGGCCCTGCCTCGTGCATGAGTTGCTGACCTACCCAACTGACAGCCAGTAAGTGCCTAATAGTGCCCGCTGTTCATCTATGGTCAGGCCCTGCTTGACATGCAATCCCAGATCGTGTAAGATGGTCACACAGAGCTGAACATACAGCAACAGCTGAGGGTGACCCTTCAACGAGGGATACGAGTACCATGCACAGCTGATCATTATCCCACGGAGCAACTCCAAATTTCGCTCCGAATGCTCCACCACTCGGAGACTGACTTGCTTGACTATGTCGCCGCAAACTACTCTGCGTGCCGGGTGTGCGCTGCTGAGAGTGGCGGCTGCGATACACATGAACAAGAATGGTTGTTTCTCAACGAGTGACGCAGCAGTCTCGCCGGCTCCAATCACCACAAATGGAAACGTCTTTCCGAATTCCAGGCGGAATTTGCTGACCAGACGCTCTGCTTCGGCTTGATTCAACAGACCGCGATCGACGATGGATGGTTGCCTCCCAGACACAGAAACAGTTGGCGGGTCAGCACCATGGGCGGCAGAAATCGTGTTCATAGCTTCTAATGGATCGTTTTCTCCATTAGGGCTGGTTTTGGGGGCATCTTTGGATTGAATGGCGTTGTCTTTGGCTGTGTCTGAAGTGACCTGGGCGATTTGACCCATGAGCTGCTCGACCTTTCTTTCAAGCATCTCTACGCGACTACATCCAAGGTCAATTAATCTTTCTTAATGAGGAAAAGCAGGAAAAAGGAACAGAAGTCGGGGGCTTGAGCGGAAACGAACCTAGAATTTGCTGGCTGCTTTCGCTTTGTTTTTGGCAGATCGAGGTAGACACAAGACTTGCCCAGGCGCGCACAGCGCTGGCAGACACTTGCATCTAGCGGGATACATTTCGTCTTGACTGCCGTGCAAGTCACGCATGCTTTCCGCTTCATGTCGAGGTGATTGCTGCAATGGCGTGGTTCCGATTGTGATGAATGCAGACGGACGGCGGATGGACCGGAAGAGCCGAAGACCCGGCGGCCGTCGGAAATTGCTACGACCCGGCCCGGCGACTTGAAGATGCTTATGAATTGGACGATTACCAACTCAATTCGTCAGACCTAGAATAAATTTTTACAAATCGGAAGAAGATGGTTTTCAGTCAATGATAAAGATGTATAAAATGGCCTTTTCATTTCATGTAAATAAGATTCTACAATAGAGAACAACACAGCATCACATCACTCCTTCACTCTTCCTTCTCCTCTTACACGATCCCACCACCACAGAAATACCAACAATGTCGTCCTTCGCCATCACCGGAGCATCAAAGGGCCTTGGCCTGGAATATGTTCGTCAACTCGCTGCCAACCCAGCAAACACCGTCCTCGCTATTGTGAGAGATCAGCAATCCCAGCGCATTGCCAAGCTCGCCTCGGAACATCCCAACATTCACCTCATTGAGGCTGATGTCGGCAATCCCCAGTCCATCCTGGATGCCTCCAAGGTCGCCAGCACCATAACCGGCGGCAAGCTCGACGTGCTGATCCACAACTCCAACGCTGTCGATATGGAGACGATGGCGTTCAGCCCGAGCCAATTCCCCTTTGATGCTGAAGCTGTGAGAGCAACATTCGAGTTGCCCATTCGCGTCGCGATTTATGGTGGTCTCTGGACAACCAATGCGTTTTTGCCTTTGATCGAGAAGGGAGCGCAAAAGAAGATCATTCATATTTCCAGCGGCATGGCCGATTTGGATCTGATCAAGAATGCTGGCATCAGCTATGCTTTGCCATATTCCGTTGCGAAGGCTGGCATCAATGTCCAAGTGGCCAAATATGCTGCCGAGCTCGCACCAAAGGGCATCAGAGTCCTTGCCCTCAGCCCAGGATGGGTCGACACTTTTGACGGTAAGACACCCTAGATGTCCGCAGCATAATCTCTGATAAGCCACGTACTAATAATATTCTTGTAGGAGAGAAGCCTGCAGAGGTCAAAGCAGCTAATGCTTTCATGCTAGGCCAGTTTCAAAAGCTTGAACCTACTCTCCAGGGTCAAATCACGCCTCAGGAAAGTGTCCGCAAGCAGCTCGTTGTGATTGATCGGCTTGATGCCGATCTGAGTGGCTCTTTTGTCAGCCACACAGGCTCCGACAGTTGGTTCTAGGCGTGGTTGCCATTGATCAATTGCAACCTTGACCAGACCGAGGAGCATACATATTTGGGTATTGTAGAGCGCATAAAGCAGGATTTAAGGCTTCTTAGCATAGTAATTTTATCAGGATTAAGACAAATACCTGGTTTATTTCAGAAAAATGTGATAAATATGAAGAACACCAATCATCTCTGAAACAAGAGGGAAACAATATTGCTAAAAATGGTTGAGCCAATTGACTCTTCCATTGTCTGGTCCTTTTATCTTCTGCACACCCCAGCTCATAAAGCAAATAGGCCTAGGAGTACAACACGAGCCAAAGTTACACTCGCCAGGGCAGGGATTTGTTTGGGGATGGCCAGCGATCAACTACCTGCTCTTCCTGGAATTGCGGCGCGCCAACACCAGATTACTGGAGACACCTATTTGGCGGGCTTATGGGAAGACTCTCTATTTGAGCAGTTGACTTGGAAGCTGCGCAAAAATAATCAGTCTTCGCCCAAACTGCGACCGCGTTGGCGAGCACCGACGTGGTCATGGGCATCAGTGGATGGCGAGCGTTCTGGCTGCCCATTATATCCGAGAAAACTGTGCGTTACGTCGAGATCAAAGACGCCTGGACAGAACTTTCTAGTCCAGATCCTTTCGGGGCCGTTTGTGTAGGAGAGCTATCAATAGCATGTGACATCATCCTCCGAGGCAATCTCGAAATGACCATGGCCCCTGGCCGCAAGGCCAGGGGCGTGCGGTTGGAAACGATACCAGCACTTTTCCGACTTAATTTTGATTGTGCTGAAGATGAATCCACTACAATCATCGACAATATCGTGTACTTTGTTCCAATGTATAGCGGCCCGACCGGAGACTTGGTTGGCAAACCTAGGCTGCGAGAGAAAGAAACCACGTACGAGACATCTACTGCGAAGAGCGACGATGATGACAGCCCATGGAGGGTCATACTGGCTGATAGTGGTCTCGTGCTACGTAACTACGGCGGAATCCAAGGCCGTTTCAGTCGTGTAAAGTTTTTTACTTACGACGACATTGAGCATGGCGAGAGCAAAGAATATGCTGGCTTGATGGAGCTCGTGGAAGGGCAAAACAAAACTGTGGCGGAAGGTGTTTGTGAGGCTGCTGTACCACATGATGAAGATCTTGGTTCGCGATTAATTATTAGAATAGTATGATTTTGCAATGTCCAATATGTAAAGAGAACAGATGGGAAACATTGCACGACAGACGCAATGTGCGATTTAAGTGCATGGAGCTCACTGACACGTCTTTGTTGGACTTTGGCGATGAGTGTTTTCACCTGTAATTTATTGAGAGAAATATTTTAATACTATTATAGATACGAAAAATCCACTCCACCAAGAATAGAGACTGGCAGAGGTACGGGGTGCGACCAGAGGTGACCCGGTGAGTGAGATTGGCTGACTGTTCATTACCCTGTAGGAGTTACGTCCAAAACAAATAACAGCAAGTTAAAAAAATGCCAACAAGATCTATGCAACTTTCTCGTGTATGTTTAGAATGAAATAGAGATCACAAGTGTTCTCCCAGAAAAACCTAAGCTGATTTGAGTTTTTTGGCCTCGGGTTCGGATGTCGCTGATGGATTGACGAACTGCAAAGCAACCAACCTGTTGCCTTCCTTGGACGCCATCCATTCATTGATGCGCTTTCTGCTTAGGCTCGTTTGACCTTTTGCGGAAGTCTGGGGATATTCACAGCAGCTAAAAAAAAGTAAATATTGTCAGAGTCTGGTGCACCGCGGGTATGAATGCAGAGTGTCCGTTGACGGGAGGCGCTGGCTTACCTGGTTGCACAGCCACTGTCACTGGCCACAGAAGAGGCTCGCTTGTCTTGATTCATTGTTGACTCTGTGCCAGATACAGAGTCTAATCGAGGATAGTCAAGCTGAACGCGAAGAAAAAGACAAAGCTCTGTAAAGAAGCATGTAAAAATGGACCGAGCGAATGTTGAATGACCAATCTTCATAGAAGTGTGAAAGAGACATGATGCAGATTATATACACTGGAACTGACAGGCAATCACAGGCGATTCCAGAAAAAAAACTACTAGAAACACTTGAAGCCTTCCACTTACCAAAAATGTAATCTTTGGTAGCCTTGCCTTACAGGGCTGCTCCCATGGCACTCACTCAGAGTGGCTGATGCACGATCCAGCTTGACACCGCTCAGTAGCGTAATCTACCAAAGGTGCAAAGTGGACCTTGATACCAAAAGTGCAATTGCTCCACTTTACACTTGTGGTAGACAATTGCTCTTCTGGTAGGCAATTGCGCTTCTGGTAGGCAATTGCTCTTTTGGTAGCAGACCCGCTTTCCACAAGTGCAAAGTGGAGCAATTGCACTTTTGGTAGTGGGCCTCCCGCCTCACTGAGCGTTGGGCCTGACCTTCATCAACCCCCAGAACATGCGTCTCGAGAATCATGGCTCTCTTACCCCCTACATCCTCAATATGAAGTCTGATGGGCTATACGGGTTCGACTTTGAGCCATACCGACAAGAGATCTTGGAATTGTACATCAACCAGCGCAAGACTGCTGCAGAAACGACAAAGTACCTCCAAGACACGTACAAAATCCCTGTCACGCATGTTTCCGTTATACGTCTTGCGAGCTGGCTCTTCTAATTTCATCATAGGATTGATCAATTCAAGCATGCTTTCAATCATCTGAAAAGAATATCGAAAGCACGATGGACGGGCGAAATTATCCCTACACTAGCCAAGAGACGTTTGGAGGGCAAGAAAAGCACCGTTTACTTTAAAGGAACTCGTGTCGACCCCAAACGGGTCAAGCGAAGCTTCGAAAGATACCGAAGCGGTGTCGAACTGAATGTGTCAAAGACTCCCATCAGAGGTAATGTTGAAGAGTTGCCCGCCGTGTATTCTGTCTGGCCGCGCTTACACGACACAGTGGGATCTAGCATTCACGACGAAATCTACATCCGGAGTCCTTCCCCAAATCCACTCTCACCTACGCTTAGGCCGCGCGACAGTGGCCACAACCCGCAATCGGAGCTTGATCTTCGATCGTCTCCGAATACAAACTCTTCTAGCTGGAAATCCTTTTTACCACATTCTGATCAACCGATAAATGGGAGCTTCACACCAGGTGTTCTGCAGAGATCCTTTACAACTCAAGTCGACTCCTCAAGTTTCTGGCTGCTGTACAACTTACCCATTTATCAATTGTATGATACTTTGAGATCAAGTCAGTGTTTGCTTTGATAAATTCCTATGAAGATCAGTATGTCTGACTTTGTTGTAGGACTATCTTCTAGGAATATAGCCCAGTTGGGCTCGATGTCGCTCAGTGACACACAACTGGACAGTGGCACAATCTCAGCACTGCAGTTACACCCCTCTGCAAGAGAAATGCTATGTCAAGCTATTGGTCTTCCGGTTCTATCAGGATCCGATGCTGCCGAGATATTTACCAAGGTACTCCAGAACACACTTCCTCCAGGACCTTGGGCAGACGACTTTATCGCAGAACACTCCTCCCCCCGGGTTGCAGAGACACTGCCAAACTTGCAGCTCTTCACTGCTGCAATTTTTCTGGCCTCGAACAACGCAATGAGTTACAATCAAATAAAACAGCTTGTGAACTCGCTCTCTGAGGAGAAGTTTCGGCATCTACTGACGTCGCTATTCAAGCTCAAGACCCCGAGTATGGTTGCACTGGCGGAAGTGCTCGTAGATGGAGCTGCTCAGCATCAGCCAAAATTGATCGGACTCCTGGCAAAGGCTGGAGCTCCATCTGAATGCATACTCCGAGCATTGGGATTCATAAACAACCCTGAATTAGTAGAGTTCTTCGCTTCCGAGTTCGACTGGCAGGTCTTAAGTGAAGAAGCCAAAACAGTACTACTTGCCACTGCTGTGGCTGCTGGAAAGCTCGATCTTGTCCATTCACTGGTCTTAGGAAAGGTGGATGTGAACATCAACCGGTCAACGAAGAAATATTCATTATGCACCCCTCTAATTGAAGCTGTCAGGGCGCAAAGACTAGACCTTGTCCAGTTGCTTCTCGACAATGGAGCGAATGTGGATATGCAGTGCGAATGTCGGAGAAGTTCATCTGTCAAACACAGTGCTCTAAGTCGTGCGGTGAAGTCGAAAGATCTGAAAATGAGCCAGTACCTGTTCCAACGAGGAGCTCATATAGACACGGACTTTGAGGCTGTTTTTGGTGTGAAGTTTGACGACTTACCACAAAAATTGAGCAACTTTCTCAAGCAAGCAGTTGGTATGAGTCTCGTGTCTGAGCAAGACATTATTCACGCCGCTCAAAGCCAAGATATGTTGAAGGACATCTTCAAACGTTCTCAAATCTCAGAGTATCTTGTTCATAAAGCCTTTGAAACTCTGCTGAATCAAGATCAAGTTGATCTCGCTCTAAACCTGCTAGAGGTTTGGCCACTTCGAGAGCCACCATTTGTACTGTCAACTTTGCTTGACGCTTTTGGCACTGGGAATGGTTTTCGGTTTTCGGATGTCAAGTCACTCTTCTGCAAGATGCATTCACATAACATGTCCATCAACAGCTGGCAAGTGATAGATTGCATCTTTTGGGCAGAGCTGGGCCACTGGGATAAATCCTGGGATATGTGCGATAGAACGGCAATGTTGGACGTGCTTGATTCACTTGGCTATGACTTCAAGACTCTTGGCCCCTTGGCAATAGAGAGAGCCATCGATACATGGGGCTTTTTTGATGACACCTATGTCGAGTAAAGCGTGGAAGCTATTCTTCAACATGGTGTTTCGGTAAATGAATATGGGAAGATGATGACACCACTTCAAGTGGCTGCTTACTTGGGAAACTTTGGTTTAATTGAAAAGATGTTGGATAAAGGGGCGATGTTGAATAAAGAACCTCTTTATTTCCGCGGTATGACAGCGCTTCAGGCTGCGGCACTTGGCAAGTGTTTAAAGACCGTACAGCATCTTATTGCACTTGGCGCAGATATTCAAGCACCCCCGGCTCTCGAGGACGGCTTCACAGCTCTTGAAGCTGCCATGCGTCCTCCAATATCTGTAACTTACCGACCACTTTTCCATGAAGGCACCTGCAGCGACAATGGCGTTGCCGAAAAAATATTTTCATTTCTTCTTGACCAAAAGCCGGAAGTTCTGCGCCTTAGCGATCGACGTGAGAGCCCCCTTTTACACGATCTGATTTATCGCCGGCTATTTCACCTCCTTGAAAAAGTGCTGAGCATGGGAGCTAATCAAGATCACTATTTCAAAATTGAGGAGGATGCCGCTCACTATTCCCCACTTCAGCTCGCTTGCAAGCTAGAAGAATATGAGGCTATCAAGCTGTTGCTGAAGTATAGTCCAGATTGTAACCAGCCTGCTTCGCTTGAATACGGCAGGACGGCACTTCAGGCAGCCATTTCAAATGAATTTGAAAGGATGGATATTGTTGAGTACCTCATTGACCACGGAGCGGATGTAAACGCAGACGCTGCGTGGTTTGGTGGCGTCACCGCGCTTCAAGCGGCATCAATTCGCGGCCACTTCAATATTGTACGTTTTCTTCTGGAGAGTGGTGCCGATGTAAATGCTCCAGCAGCCAAAAAGCAAGGTCGCACAGCAGTTGAAGGAGCAGCGGAGCATGGCAGACTCGACACGGTGCAATTGTTGCTTAATGCCCAAGCTGCGAAGAATACCGTTCAACGACCGGAGTTGGATGGTGCGATTCAGCTAGCCAAAGAAAACAGACATTTGGCTGTGGCGGGGCTTATCGAGAATACGCTCAATGCAATGTGTGTTACTTAGTTGATACCTTGGTAGTTTTAAAATGTTTGAGGTTGTTTGCGTGGTTTATTCAGAATTTGACATGTCCTCCGAGTCAGCACTAACGTAAAGGAAAATAACATACAACTGACTAAAAATTTCATAGAAGCAATTAATTGAGCGGATAATACCCTCAATCTTAGTCGCCAGCTCCTGATCGCTCATTCCACCCTCTCAGATGGGACGCACCGCAGACGTGTAGCGAATTGCAGCCTCCATCTCCTGGCAACTCCGAAAGACAGTAAGCCTCCTAGCAGACGAGCTGCAGTTTTGCTTGGCAAACTCGAGTACATTCGCCGCAAACGCTCTGCGTTGGGCTTCGCAAAGAACTACTCTACTTCCAGACCTCTCGGGTCTTCCATTTCAGTGAGAAGACAACTCCCATAGTTGTGAAATTGCTCGTGTTGGCCAGAGAACCGGCTTTTATGCGGCCTTTTCTGCCCTTTTCGTGACTGGCATGGATGTATATGGCGTTTTTGTTGGATGCGGCGGCGAAGACCACCTTGTTGCTACGTACGGCGTGCGTATATTGATACGATTTATTTCTACTGCCCAGCTACTTTCGTGCTGCATATGTAGGCTGTAACCTCTTAAGCGATCATAAACGAGCTGTCCTCGCGTATTTCCTAGCTGAGCGATCACCGATGCACCATCTGCCCGCTGCTCAGCTTACATCCCTCAACAGGCAATTTTCGACGCGTACAAGATATTATTCGCGGCCTTACACCGCAGTTCCGAGCACTTCCTCCGGGTTGAAACCTTCGATATCCTCCTGGTACGCCGACTTGCCCCCGGAGGGAAGGTGAAGACCATCTAATACGTGCGCCTTTGCAGCACCGCTGTTTGGGGGGACAATTTCAGCAACGGCACAGCATTTTCTGCCTTGAGTTGGTGTTGGAAACATGTCAGGTGGACTTTGAGGAGACGTGTTGGGGGGGAGGTACTGACGTGGGATGGCGGCTGCGGTGGCCATGGAGGCTCCGAGGCAAAGTGTGATGACGGCAGTGACGAACTTCATTTTGGTGGAATTGGGTATGCCCCAAGGTTGCAGTTTGTGGACGGAGATGGGGGGCTGGTATTTTGCATTTCTTTTATAGCCAGTATTCTTGACTAGCTTCGTGTAATCACCTGATTGTTACTGCATGGATACATAATTCGCTCCTCCAGATCTGCCAAAAAATTACGGCCTGTTGCCGTGTAAGGCGGATCTGCAGGGTTTCCTGGCACGGACTCAGAATAGACGATAAACGGGCTACTAATATGAGGCATCGCCGAATAGCCCTCTTAATCGTCCCACACATCACCTTACATGCTACTAGAGATTACTTGTTTTTTTCTGCTGCTGTATAAACAGAGCCTTACGTATAACAAGCCAGGATTGGCAAACTTGAGCTATTTGGGAACCTGCGCGGTGCGACAGCTCCTGCATCTAAGCCAGACTATCTCATTTTGGAACAAACATGCCCCCAAACCATCCGTACGCACGATTCAGTCTTCTTCCGTAGCGTCTTGCCACAACAAAAGGCAGTTTGCCCTTGGGGTGCGGTTCATGAAATTGAATGCTGCGGTCGACATCGAGCTCGGTGGGCTGGAAGTGCCACACGGATCCGTACAGCTTCTGAGCGGCAAATCCTGTTGTCACCATGGCGTGCAGGAAGTCGTTCCATGCCACTTCACCAGGCGTTGTATTAGCGGTGGGGTCAAAGAATACGACTCGGAATACTTTGAGAGCCCTCGCGTCTACCTTGAAGGTAGGCTGAGTGTCGGGTGGTTCTGACGCAGAGGGGTCAACGCCAGGCATGGCATTCTCGTTGGCAGCGGTCGAAATGCCTCGAGTCTTGACCTTTGATTTGCTATGTTTGCTTGCAGAAGTCGATGTCTGTTTTGTACCTTCTCCTATGAACAGATTTGAAAAGGGCTTGTAAAGCTCGTCGACGGCAGCACTGGTGATGGCTTTGCTTCCACCATCCTTCTGATTCACTACCGCAGGTTCAGTCCATTCTGGGGTCCGCTGAAGCGCACGTAGTTGCAGGAGCAAGTTCTTGAGAGCCGTGCCGGTCAGGTCAACATGATCATCACGAAAACGGGCATCGAGGTTATCCCACAAAAGGGCAAGATTTTCTTCGGCTTCGCGCATCTTGTCGACATTGATCTTGTTACGTTTCTTGTGGACAGGATACTCAAACTTGTTGTCCGACGGATCTCCAAAGCCACTGATACCAACGAGGCGTTTGTCATTCATTGCCCCCATGACCTTGCCCAGGGTCTGAAATCGTTGTGCAAATTCGTTCTTGATCCCTTCTTCTCTATCGATTAAAGCGATCTCAAAAGAGTTTGCCCATGACTGATAGATGCTTACTTGTCGAATGCACTCGGCCAGGATAGAAAGCTCGCCAAAAAGCATTGCAACGTAAGATGATATCATTGCAGCCGCCTCGGGCTCTGCTTTGAGAAGTCGATCCAGTTCGTCAACAACAAGAGGGAGGCCAGCAAGAAACAGATTCTGGCCATCTTCCCATAGAGTTTGCATAAGCCATGTCACTTGCTGCTCGATCTTGTTGGGTTTCCAATTATGTTTCGAAGTAACATTCATCTTCGAGGAATCCAACGACAGCGGCACAGATCGCAAAAAGTGACTTCTCATAGGAGGTGACGCTGCAAATGCTGACTTGAGCTCTATCATAGGGCCTTTGCACATCTGGGTAAGGTAGTGGCGAAATTTGAGTATAGCATTGAGGTATGGCTCAGGGAGAGGCTCCTGCGGCGAAATATCCTTGGCAAACTTGTGCTGTAGTTGGCCTAGGTACTTGGCTTGGTCGCGCAACTCAGTGAACATTTCCAATTGCGTAATAGCTTCGACATTGAGACTTCCAATAATTCTTGCCCATATCAAGTTTTCCCGAGGTGGCCGAAGGGTTGGATGCAAATTGCCGCTTACGTCTTTAATCATTTATTGGCGGTGCTCCTTCAGCTCATAGAGTTGCTCAGCGAGATAGGCCGGATCTTCACGCAAAGCCCAGATGTGGTCTTCAGCTCGTGATGTTCTGGCTGCAAGCAGTGAGTGAACCTTGCCAAAGTCCAGTTCAGCAGGAGGTCGATATGGAGCCTCCTCGGCCAGAATTGCAAGAGACATCATGCCAGTACCGATAACAACGCCAGTCTTCAGCTCTGGTGTGGGTTGAACAGGATAGGCATCGCTTATCAGGTCGGATTGGGGGTTGTCGTGCATGATATCATTGCAGCAAGAGACAAGAAACCTCATCAGGTGGTCCTGCGCTTCAAGGATCAAGAGACCTTCTCCTGGCAGGAATTGCCTGCGATGGTGCATCCAGTCAAAGGCATCGGGATGATCGTCCCACTCCAAAAGCTTTCCATATTCCTTGTCCTGCGTCATGCCGTTGAGTAGCATGACGTGCTGATTTAAGAAGGCAGCGACAACTGCCATGGTGACCTTGCCCAGATGCATAGCTTCTCCATCCGCGGCGGCAAAAGACGAGGGATGGTTCCTTGCTCGGGCATTAAGAAGCAGTGGTAGAGTGCATGGTTTAAAAAGATCCTCCTGGTTAATATACGGAGACATGAATGCATCTCGATGCTTTTCGGCGGCTGATGTCAATTGCTTCTCGTTGCGTCGCCACACGGAAAAATCAGGACGATGCGCGGCGGGGAGTTATGCGCCCCAGGCACCAGGGAGGATGGCCAAACGCTGGCTTGTCTTTTTCTTCTCCCAGCGCTCCTTGATTGTTGCCTCATGCCGCTCTGCAATTGCATGCAAGAGCCTGTAATTTTGGAGAATCTTACTGGAGTAAGCCTGGGCTCTTCGCCGAACCTCTTGCGGAGATGGGAGCTCGGGAGGCCTCATGCCACGCGAAGAGAACATGCCCAAGGGATCTGGATTATTGTTCCAATCGATACCTTGTATCTCAAGTTTCTCTCGATCGCTTATATCTGGAAGGTCCTCGAGGCGTACGGTGATCCGCCCTGCTCTGACCCAGGTTCATGGTGGCCGTTTCGTGTTACAGCGATGGCGCTTGCACGACGAGAAAATACAAGCAAGACAGCACAAAAGTGTGAAATAAATGCAATAAACAAATCGGCAGAAGATTTGAAACGTCTGAAATCCCAACAGAAAACAAAATTTCAAACCAATTGAAGAGAAGAGAAGAGAAAGGCTCTTCCAGGAGGGGAAAGCTGTCGTGGCCGTTTGCCTGTAGTCGCTGCAGCGGGTATTCTGAACATCACGTGCGAGCAATCAGTCAATTTTGTCCGAGTTATTGCGGTGAAGCGGACATTACTTTGGTAACATCATCCGTGAGAAATATTTCTCATTGGTCCAAAGAAGGTGCATTTCTCAATATTGCAATTTTTTCGAGAAGCTCTAACGTTTTTAGTTGCCAGGCTGGCTTTACAATATGTCAGGAGCGTGGCTGTGCTGATAACCTGCCGCTTGCTGACAGCCTCCCCCATCTCAACGATATCTTGACTTCTACGTCTGCAATATATTACTCGGTGCCATGACTGGATCAAACAATCACCTGGATCCAAACCCTGTACATGTATTTCGCTCGAGGCGATTCACGCACCGTTCCAAGTCAGGATGCCAGACGTGCCGGTTAGCTATCTCCTTCCACGCCGTCCGCCTCGCTGTTACCCTGCACCGTTTACCTGGTTTGCAGGCAGGTAGAAACACAGAGCTAATATGTTCCATCTCAATGAGGTAGAAAGCGAAAAGTGAAGTGCGATGAGCGGAAACCGTTTTGCATCCGCTGTCAAAGCGGTGGGTTTGAGTGTCACGGCCTCGAATATTCGAGCAGCGTAGCAACCGTTGTTCTTCATACCCATTCGCGACAACGCCGCCTCACAGAGCTAGAGCTACGGTCGACAGAAACCGTCTCACCTTGTCCAAAATACGTTGCTCAACTAGACTCTTCAAATGATATTCGAGATATCTTGTACCTTGCGCCGTGGAAGACAGCGCAAGTGAGCGCAAGTTCGGGGTTCGGCAGGCTTGCAACCATTATGCGAGCGCAATGTGAATCTGTGCGGACTTACATCCAGTTCATTCCCAGCATGGCAGGTCACGATGTAGCATTGGACAGTGCAATTGCATGTGTAGCTAATGCGCTTCGATACTGCTATCTGATGCCACTGCAAGAGCAGGACACAGAGACACCAGCTGCATCCTCACCCGACGATGAGCGAGCTACGCTACATAAGGAAAGGAGCTTGGCACTCTATGCGCGTGCTCTCAAGGATTTGCAGAAAGGACTGAATGATCCACGACGCTCTTTGCGAGTCGAAATGCTACTGGCGGCAATTCTGCTGTTGTATTTCGAGGTGAGATATTCATGAACAGCGACATCTGTGCGAAATTCTTCAACTAACCCAAGCAATGCATAGGCTGTCTATGGGTATACCGAGACGGGAATAATAGCACACGCAGACGGAGCTTCAAAGCTGATACAACACCGTGGTCCACACAGGTTTACCACTGTCCTTGAAAAGAGGCTTCTGACAAGCCAGTACCCGCTGATCGTAAGTAACTCACCAACTCCTCGACGGTTAGCCGGACGATGTTTGGGCAGCGTACTTACAGATACTTCCACCAGGTCACCTCTGCATTATTTCTCGGGAAGAGCATTTACTTAAACACGCCCGAGTGGATTTCCGTTCTCAGATCCAGCATGGTCTACTCCCAATCGGCCGAAGCTGACGGAGACCGCGCAATGGATTACATGATCGCATCCATGACAGCTCTGGATCTACTAGCAGCTATCGCCACCCTAGCCACAGACGTGGAACTCACAGCCCTAAAAAGAAACAAGAGACGTATTGCGCTTCTCGAGAAACTAGTCAGAGCCCAGCAGGATTACGATGGCTGGAGGCGACGGCTAGAAGAAGAAATCACCAAGAGCGAAAAAACATTTTCGCTGCTGCCCGAAAACGCTCAGGTTCCTCTGAACGGATACTCCGACTCTGACGCGAAAATCAATATCTGGTTTTGGAGCGAAGCTGGCGCTTTACTCTTACTGCGGCTACATGTGGCGCTTGGCGGAGAAGATAGTCATGCTGTTGAGCTCAAGGCGCAGGGAATGGCGTACCAGGGTATGGCATTCTACCAAGAACATAGGGAAAAGGTAAGGCAGCAGACGGCGATGACGTTCTTGATGATTGCGAATGCAGTGTTGGCTACCGGTGAAGAATGGGCGGAGTTCAGCGTCAATGGCGAAGGAAAGCTGGCGGAGACGCACATGCTGTTTCGATGGTTGGCGCGTATGGGCGTTCAAAGTCGTCCTGTATGAAATGAATAATATTAATATTAATATGAGCTGTTACCAGTGAGAGACGTTGTACTTCGGACAAACGAGGGACAGGTCGCAAACTTTCCCTCAAACATGATAGCTTGCAACAGGACATACGCTTCTTTGAGGTAACACTGTTCAATAGGCTTCATACTTATGGAACCATCCTTTGCTGGCTGTTACCCTCGTTTAAAGCTATAGCCAGTAGCAACTATAGCTGGTAGTGTTGCTTTATTGCTCAAGTGACCTGTCGAATGCCACGCAAGCGGCCCAAGTCGCGATGGTGGTGAGCAATGTTGCAGAAGCGACCGGTCGTGCAACCGTCAAAATAAATGTTAATTATTTTGAGTTCCGAAACAAACTCAAAAAAACATCAGGCGCCCGACCTTCTAGAAGCTATCGCCGGTCCAAATTGGGCAGAGATATTCGTAACGTTGCACAAAGCACGGGTGTGGCCGCCAGTCAGCGAGCCAGTGCACAGTCGACCTTCCGATTTGGACTCACAAGTATCGATTTGGCTTATGGGAACAAGCCCGATTAGAGCTAGAAAGCCTCCCCCAAGGTAGCACGCATTGACGCCATGGCTAGCTTATTAGCCCGCCAGATGGGGGGTTGCAATTACACGCAGCTTTGGCGATATCAGCTGACTGACGGAAAAATAAAAGCCCAAGATATCAATGGTTTAAGTGCTTATTCTTGGCTCTGCTGGCTGTCTCCTCTCCCCCCTGGACCCAACCAGACCAAAGCGAGCGGTGTTTGGGATCAGCACGGAGTGGCAGCCGGACCTACAGAGGGAATCTCTCCGCCCGTGGCCAAGGAGCAGGGATGGGCTACACGTGCGCTACTGCAAGGGCACGTCTTTTCCCCAGGCTTCAGAAGAAGCCACATGGTGCATGGTGACGGTAACATGTCCATTTGGGTAACCTGCAGATTGTACCCTGGCCATTCCGTGGTTCCTGCATGGATTACATTTGAGTAATCGGTGACGAACCTGGATGCAGCCATGAGCCATTGCATTTTCGCGTCGCTCATCTATCGGGTCGCGTATCTATTGCATGAAGATGCGACAAATTGGCCCATGGCCTCGAACCCAATGCGAACTCTTGGTTGATCTCCCGTCTTCCCCATGTGGTGGGCGCTAGCGACCAATGCCTGCCACCTCTATGCGTGGACCAAGATTCCAGTCCTGGGCTGGCTCACTCAGCAAATCCTCCCATGATCGCATCACTTTCAAATAAAAACGAATTTATGCTGTCATGGATGCACTTCTGATTACAATTAAAAATTATTCAATCGAGGCTTTGACGTCGTCAAAATCCGAAGACTCGTCTCAACTGCCCTGAAGCACGCTACAAGTCCGCCTAGACACTTTCATTAGCAGGAGGCGATTTCTCCGGAGAAATATGAGACAAGCTAATGCGGTCATCTAATTATACTTGTGACCAATGACCCAGGGGCATTCTGCACCGGCCGAATGACGGGATCCGCTTGACTGCCCAAATCGGGGCAGGCATAAGCCGAAGGGCCCCAAGCATGAAGCTGACTGGCTGACGCCGCCCTGCTTTGCCGCTGATGCCATGCTCTCATGTTCCTTTCGCGCTGTCCGCATCGGTCATGCCACGGCAATTTACACACTGCAATCAGGGCCGGCTTTGCTGATAATGGGACCTCGATTGTGGGGGTGATGAAGCCATTTCGAGCAACGTTGCCAGCGACGGTACCCATTGGCGCCGCAGCCTTTTAGCACCCATTGAGCTAGCTAAGGGGTGTGGCCTGGCCATTCCAACGAACCTTGGATTATGCGGAACCCCAGGCACCCGTGGGAACTAGCCTGGACGTTTGCTCCGAGTCAAGAGGCGATGCGACCTTGGGGTTCTCCATCTTGTCAAATCGCTACTCGTCCTTTTGTATATATAGTCTGGGGCCATCGCCTCTGATCCAGGATGCTCACCAAGGCACTTCAGCTTCATTCCTTCCTTCCTTGAATAGCTTTGTCCTGAGCTCGGCTTGATACTACATTCCTTCACCTTGACCAACCACTTCTGAATTCATTCATTTCTTTCAGTTTATCCATTCATTCATTCAATCATCATGCTGGGCTTTCTCTCCAAGTCCGCGATCCTCGCCATCGCTCTGCAGGCCTCGCTTGGCTTTGCCTCTCCTTTAAACAAGGACATTGCTGCTCTTGATAAGCGCGGCTCTGGATATGTCAACGCCGTCTACTTCACTAACTGGTGCGCTTTAATTCTTTTTTCGGATTTATGAATTTTCGGCTAATTCAGCTGCAGGGGTATCTACGGTCGCAACTTCCAGCCTGCCGACATGGTTGTCTCTGACATCACCCACGTTCTCTACTCTTTCATGAACGTCCGTGCCGACGGCACTGTGTAAGTCACCAGCCTCGCCAACGAATTTATTTTTTTCTCGCCCAAATTTCATCGTCGCTAACTTTTAATGTAGCTACTCTGGCGACACTTACGCCGATACTGACAAGCACTACCCATCTGACTGTGAGCACTTACACCACCGATTGATATGAATCAATACTGACTTCCGCAGCTTGGAGCGACTCCGGCAACAACGTCTATGGATGTGTCAACCAGCTTTTCCAGCTGAAGAAGGCTAACCGCCACCTCAAGGTTATGCTTTCCATTGGTGGTTGGACTTGGTCCACCAACTTCCCCGCGGCTGCTGCCTCCGACGCCACCCGCCAGACTTTCGCCAAGACTGCTGTCGAGTTCGTCAGAGATTGGGGATTCGACGGTGTCGACATCGATTGGGAGTACCCCAAGGACGACACTGAGGCCACCAACATGATTCTCCTCTTCAAGGCCATCCGCGCCGAGTTGGATGCCCTCGGTCAGAGCTCTGGCGGCTACCACTTCCAGCTCTCCATGGCCGCCCCCGCCGGTTCCGAGCACTTCAGCCCTCTCCACATGAAGGATCTCGGCCAGGTCCTCGACCACGTCAACCTGATGGCCTACGACTACGCCGGTTCTTGGAGCAACACCACCGGCCACGACGCCAACCTCTACCCCAACCCCCAGAACATGGACGCCACCCCCTTCAACACCGACGTCGCCATCAACGCCTACGTCAACGGAGGAGTCCCCGCCAACAAGATCGTTCTCGGTATGCCCATCTACGGCCGTGCTTTCACTAACACTGAGGGTCTCGGCAAGCCTTACAGCGGCGTCGGCGAGGGTAGCTGGGAGAACGGTATCTGGGACTACAAGGCCCTCCCCAAGCCCGGAACTCAGGTCCAGTGCGATACCACTGCTCAGGGCTGCTACACCTACGATGCTGGATCCAAGACTCTCATCTCCTTCGACACCCCCGACATGGTCAAGACCAAGGTTGACTACCTCAAGAAGAAGGGTCTCGGTGGAAGCATGTTCTGGGAGATCTCTGCCGATAAGAAGGGTGCCGACTCTCTCGTCGGAACTGCCAACAACGCCATGGGCGGTCTCGACTCCACCAACAACAACCTCAACTACCCCGGCTCCAAGTACGACAACATCAAGAAGGGTAGCACTGGCGGCTCCAACCCTCCCACTGGCGGCAACCCTCCTCCTAGCACCACTACCAGCGCTGCTCCTCCTCCTCCTACTGGCTCTAACCCTCCCTCTTCCGGCGGTACTGTTCCTCAGTGGGGTCAGGTAAGCTTCAAACAGTCATTCCGACTTATCCAATGCAATACTAACAACTTTTCTAGTGCGGTGGCCAAGGCTGGACTGGTCCTACTCAGTGCCAGGCTCCCTACAAGTGCGTTGCCGGTAGCCAGTGGTACTCTGACTGCCGATAAATGCTCACAGTGGCGACCAACACTCTGGTGAGATGCGACAATGAGCGCGGATGTACATAGCTCCAAAACCATTTGATCAAATGGGTGTATTTATCTTGATGTATTTAAACGAACATTTCATGATCTAAACCATCTCTTGACCCATTGGTGACTGAAGCAACGATGTGATGAACTGTGCCTGTCGTCTAAAGACAAACCGACAAGAGCAAAAAAGCCCTACCAAGTTTTCCATGTAATGATGCTGCAAATAGCAGCAGCTGCGCTCAACCCAGCAAGTGCAAAGCACAAATGCGCCCAACCATTCACATCCGTAAACTCAAACAAGCTTGCACAAGCCGGACCAAGTAACAGTCCTAGAGCCCACGAAGTCGACATGCCCGTCATCATCATTCCTTCCGTTGGCCATGGTCTTATAGCTTCAGCTGGAAACGTGGCATCAAGTCTTTTCGCCAGAATCAAGATGCCCGTCGTGCTTGCTGATGTGGCGATGGCAATGCAGAGGCCTACCAATGCCAAGACGGCGACGAATAGTATCTTCGCGACGTCGGTATCGCTGGTAAGGTAGCCGAGGCCAACAAGCGCGGCACTGCAAATCACACAAGTTACCATGCTGATGATGCCTGGTCCTTGGATGGTGGCGAGGTTGCCCGCCGCTGGTGATGTTATCATCGGGACGAGGAGTGCGAACATGACGCCGCCGGCTGCGGCTGAGGACCAGCCGAAGAAAGTACTAATAACAAGCGGAATAGCCTGAAAATCATGATTAGTTGCTGAATGGCGAACGTCAGGTGTGATGGTGTCGAGAGGAAAGCTTACGGTCTCCATGGCGCAGCGCACAATCGTCGCAACGAGGGTTGTAGTCAATTGCATCACCCATGATATTCGGATGTGCGATAAACTCGCCGGTGCCCGTTTATTATCAGCCGCAGATGATTCTTGCCAATCGTCCGGTCCATTTTGAGTCTCCCCCAACAGAGGATCGGTTTCGGTGGATGCTTCAGCATCGCTCGGTGAAGTCGACTCTATCTTGCCTGATTTATCTCGCACTAGAACACGCAAGACAATATCGAAAAATATCAATATTTCCACAGCTGTAAAAACAGCCCAGTGCCCGAGATTCTCGTAAAGTAGGCCGCCCATGACCGGCCCGACCAGCTCGCCTGCCGTGGCACCTACCAAGGCGTAACCCATATAATAACCGACGTCGGCCTCTTGGATGCATGAGGTGAGAAATGCTAGACCGGAAGTCCATACCAATGCGCATGATGCACCTTGAAGTAATCGCGACACTATAAATAGATGGGGTGTTCTACTGAGGAAGATGAGTAGGGTTGAGGTGAGGAGGGCGGCGATGCCTGCCATGAATGGGATACTCTTGGATGCTACTCTGTCGACGATGTAGCCGGCAATGTCTGGAATTGTCTTAATTACTTGAGATTAAATTGCGGCATCAACTGCACTCACAATTGGTAATGAGCATTGCAGCACCGAATGCTTCAAGCGACAAGCTGAGCCACGGCGCAACTAAAGCGATCGATCAGATTGCAATTCGCCGCAACAACGGTTCGGATGCTAATTTACCTTCGTCCTGTGGAACTCCTAGCCGTCTTGTCAAAAGATCTGGCAGAAAGGGTATTACCATGTCGTACGTGATTGCGTCCTTGCTGCGTCAGTGTGCGACTTCAAAACAAGCACTCGGTGGCATACCGTCATCATGGCAAAGGCCACAGTCAGCGTCACGAACGCCGGCGCGGAGCGCCATTGCAATTCTTCAAATGCCATGGCAGCGATGCTCTCCAGTTATCACGATTGGCTATACAGAGACGTGGTAGCGATCTTCTAAGATGCCCAGAGCCTGAAATTTATCTGGACGGCCAGCTCACAACTCTCCGCTATCTGAGACAGCCCTCACGTGCAGTATTCAATATCGTCTCTCCATTGCGTTAGCCTGGAGCCCAATGTTTTACACTACACTAGGGCGCCGATTTCACAGATCGTTCAGCGGGCGCACAGTGGCTTTTAGGTAACCAATCAGAGCTGGAGGTGGCTTCTTACAGGGAATTACTCAAAGAGGACACAATGAGTTACGGCCCTGAATTGCCCCGTTAAAGTCCACCACGAAAGACAGTCCAATTCACCGCCAGTCCACAACATATTTCCAACCACAAATTGGCAAAAATTGCCCATTTGCTCTCCATTCACTGTTACCCTTTATCCTTATCTTATCATCTTATCACCTGTCGTTTTATCGCCACATTACAGTACATCTTGCTTCACAGCTCACTGTTAGAAAGAATGACATTCGATGCTGACAAGTTTCTGGAGCAGGCTGAAAATGGCACCATAGCTATCGACAGTCACGAAAAGCTGCTTCGAATAGCATACCTGCGTCACTGCCCGCATCATATCTTTGAACCTGTTGAGTACTTTCATAAGCATGGGTGGTCGTTTGGGCAGGGCGACCTGCGATTCAATCTGTAAGGCACTTCGCACTAGTACTGCCCTCTCCAAAGGGTATTGACTTGACTAATCAACTAATCGCAAAAAAAAACAGAACTCTAGATTCGTTTTATGCAGCGCAAATCGGCTATGGGTATTGGCTCCAAGGGGAGTTGGAGGATGATGGCCGAATCTACTATCCAGAGCAGACCGATGAATACTTGGCCGACTTTGGGGAGCATTTTACAGCAGATATCTGGAAGGAGTATTACTCGCTCGACTACCTGCTCCATCCATCCTCTGCTCGCTACTGGCGCCCTCCCAACCTGCGAGATCTGCCCTCGGCGGGCGACCCGATTGGCCAACTGCGACAGAAGCCAATCGGTTGCCATATCAGACTTCCCCGCTGGGCTTTTAATGTTAATTCAACATTCACCAGGCAAACAGAACTACCAGAAGACACCGTGGTACAGTTAGCTCTCGACACGCTACGGGATGTCACAGCTCGTCTACGGGAGAAGTACCCCCAGGTTCCCCCTTACTCAGAGACACAAGCTCGCTTCTGGCTTAGAAATATGCCTCGACGCAGGAAGTCGCTCCCAGATGGCCGCCCTGACAATCTTTCCATTCTATTAGCACAAGGGACCTACGATATTTGGGATTGGCAGAGGTTTTACACACCCGAGCGATGGCACAGTAGCTTCAGCTCCCCCGAGGCTCTCGAGGAAGATCTACCGGGGACTGCACCCGCTGAAGTTGATGCAACCTGGCCCGATTGCGCCCCCTCTGGAAGCTACGCGTCGGAAAGAGGCTGGATACCTGAGCTTGGCAGCGAGGAGGAGGTCGAGTTCATGGCTGCGGTGGCTGCCAAGGAAACCGAGGGCTACGATATCAACGCTCTCAACTATGCGCTGCGATCGCATATCCTGCTGGCGATACTGCGGTTGGCGTTTATGCGCGCCGAGTCAGAGGAGCATCGTGAATACAGCGACAAGATAAGACAGGGTGTTCTTGACAAGGGCAGGCTGAACGCGGCCAGCTACGACGAGTGGTTCAACAACGTGCTGAAGGTTATGCAGCCATACACCGAAGAGAAAAAGGAGTTTCCGGTCATGGAGGAGGATCGAGGAGCTTTCTTACGTAGGATACTGGCAGAGAATGGGCAGCTGTTTGCGCGAGGCGGCTGGCAGTTTAATCCGTCATCGGCACGGATGCCGAAGCGTTGTTTCATGTTTGATCTGGAGGTTGCATTTGATAAGCGCAAGAAGGAGGAACCAGTATCATCGAAGTAGTCCATCTGAACAGGATATCGGCCTTCACAGACTTGTTTCAATTTTCTATATAAAGAATAGTATATAGCTAGTGTTCCTTGAAGAGAGTAGCGGAGTCGAGGACGACACCGCTCTTACTAGCGACAAAGTCATGGCTCATATAAGTCCTGTTGTGAAATGTCAGACGACTCCATCCATACGTAGCGTTGGTGGTGTCTAGACCGAAGCGACTGTAGGGTTGACGTGGAGAATCAAGTGAATCGAGGCCGTCGTAGTGGCCAGCTGCGCCGTTGGTGATGTACCATGGCGAAGACGGATTGTGTAGCTCTCGAGGGTCAATGCGACCGTCAGCAATGGGTGCCTGTCGCTCATAAACATGGGCGTGCCCGGAGAGTACCAGGTCCACGTTATGTTTGATAAGCAGGGGCTCGAATACATCCTTGCACATCGAGCATATAGTACCGTCGTCATTGCTGCTGAGATACCAAGGACGGTGACCAGCGACAATGACCCAGGGCGTTTTGGACCGGTCAACAGCGGCAAGGTCAGCTTCAAGCCAAGCAGTCTGGGCATTCATCGTTGCATTCACGGGCGAGGCTCCCTCCCCTTCACTGCCACCGACCTCGTCCGGTCCAACATAGCCATGGCCCAAGTCCGTTTCCGTGTCAAGTTGTATGAAATGCGCCATGCCATTGTCAAAGCTGTACCAGAAGTTGCCAGTGCCGCCGGAAGGCTGGCTAGGCATACGGAAGTGATGCTTGAAGCCAGTAAAGTTTGTCTGTCCCGGCATACAAATATCGACAGTGTAGGTAATATTGTGCTCCTTGTCCTTGGTACCGCCGTTGTCGCAATTTGCCTCGTGGTTGCCAGGCCCGACCATATATGGCTTGGTGGCAGTGACTGACATCACTTCTTCGTAGAACTCGTTGAGTATAGTCTCATAGACCTTGTAGCCGTCCTCAATAGTCGTATTTGGCAGAAAGTGTTGAATCTCCTCTTTGAGCCAGTAGTCCGCGTAGGCAATGTCACCAGGATGCCAAAGAAAGTCGAACGAGTCAAGATGCGCTGCCAGTGATTCGATGGTGTTTGTTTCACCCGGCTTGAGGACGTTTGTGCTAGCTACACCCTTCCCTGCGTGGGTTGTGAGGCCAAGTCGACCCATAGTACCCAGGTCAACAACCACAGCTGCCGAAAATGGTGTCTTGTCTCCTGCTACTCGACTTGTAGTAAAGTTGAATGGCTCTAGTCGATTATGGTGGCGACCGCGGCCATGGTGCCCGAGCAGTGGCTCAGGGAGATAGTGGTAGGTCTTTCCCGGCTCGAGACCGGTGACTAAAACGTGGTTGTTGTAGGTGAGCGACGTGGGGTACGTGATAGATATCTTTGATGACGCCGTGTTGCACAGGTCATTCGCTGAAGTTCCCCAGTGTACCCTGGGATTCGCAATGTGCTTTTCTGTATTCCAGCTCACCATCATTGCCTGGCTACCAAAATACGCCAGCCGGACTTGCGAGTTCTTTACTTGCTCCGATGCGTATGCACCAGGCAATGTTAGGGCAAGAATTGCGGCCGTAGCGGCGCGTGCAAAGCCCGGTCCGCTTAGCACTTTCATCTTTGGTCTATGGAGGGAGAGAGGATTGGAAGTAAGACGATGTTGCTACAAGAGTACTTACACATTGCTACTTATAACGCCAAGAATTCACGGATCAGGGCTTGAGCTGTACAATGACTAATTGCTAGCTTCTGAATGGCTACAAGGGAAGCTTGGGGTTGTACTGAAGATCGACTTTCCACGTGCGCTACAAGCGTTGGACTTGCCATGTTTTACCAGATATTTAAAACGAGCCTAGTGTAGCTGCAGGAGGTTTTGACCATGTGCGCCACGGACGGGCGTTCATTGGTAGGATAAATCAGATGGTGATTTAATTTTCAGTGGATTGTAGCAGCCACGCTGCAGCCGCATAGCCGCTACAGCCCAGAAACTCCACTAACTCATTGCGACCGGCACGCTTTATCCGATTGTGTACTTCTCTGACAAAGGTGTTGCGGTTGGGAAGAACAGAACAAAGGTTAAACATGGAATCGAGATTTTTTGAACCATTTTCCAGTTATTGCTTACTTACAATGATTTCGTCCTCCGTCCAACAGTGAGTGCGGCAGCAGCGATTGAGAAAAGGGTAGATTTTTTCATGGTGGTGTAGTTGTTGCTTGGTTTGCGGTTGAGATGATCCTGGATGAGAAATATTTGACGGCGAAAGGAGGAATCGATGCAGCTTATATACTCGCTCTCTGGCTTGTTAGATCTATTTCAACACCATGCTGTCGTTAAAGGCTCGTCTTATCATCCAGGCTCGCTTCGTTGTTCCTCTTGAAGCCGAGTCGGCTCTCACAGCATGTCACTCATCATCTGGTCACAGCCTGAGTAGGGCCGGGCCGAGTTTTGACAGCCAACGTTGGTGGCGCGTCAAGTGATACGACTGAACAATATATATATAGAGTATCGACACATTTATTGTACGTGAACGCGGTATTCATCATGACCTTGTCTGTTTTGCTCGCTCTTTATGTTGAGAGATGCGATGGAGGACCGGGCCAAGCAGGAACCCTTGAACAAGGCTGCTCTGACAAGAAAGGGAAAAAAATCCCTGTTCACGTCAAAGAACAAAGATCTGTCGACTGTTATGCAAAAACAAGTCGAGAAGCTCTAATACGAACTCATTGTAAAGATGTATAATTCGTTTCACCAATTGTCCGACGCCTCACCGTGATCTGATTTGATGTTACATAGTTGCATGCATCTGTGTAACCCGTATGGGAGAGCAGACGAAATGTTGGGCTAGAACATCTGGCTGCATGGGCTATAAGCGCCAGTTAAATAGTATTTATCTGGAACGAAAATACAAACACCAGGTTCTCAAGCATTTGGCCATCTATCTGCATTGATTTAGAGTACTTTTGATCGCTTTACGGGCGATGTAATTGAGTACTGGTGGTGCATTGTCACTGAAGCTTTAGAACAAGCGGACTTAGCCGTATTTCCAGTGGTTGAATAGCCGCCCAGGTTTGTGTCCAGGCGGCAGGCTAACACACCGACAGCCCGAGAAGATGACCAGATTGGCACTAATCTACGACGCTCGCGGGCTCGAGGTGCTGTAAGAAGTCAGCAGGACTGCTTACTAGCCTCACCATCCTCCACCATGCCACAGCTTGTAGACATCAACACAAGGCTGCAGTCGTCACCGTCGCCAGTATCCATTCAACCTCATTCGCTTCATATCAAAGAAATGACATGGGACCCATCGAAGCTAGAATACAGCCCTCTGCTGAGGCCAGCGACCGTACGAAAGCGCCTAACGTTTGCAGCGTCTGCAAGCTCCGAAAAAAGGCCTGCGACAAAGTGATTCCGTCTTGTGGATTCTGCTCAATTCGTGGATTATCTTGCCGGTATGATGCATATGCGCCAGATAAAAACAAAAACGCACTCCGATATAATCCTGGGAGAAATTTTGTAATTCTGCCGACAGAGGATGACTCCAGCCCATCGGATACTATCACGACAGCCACCAGTCAGACAGCGGACACCGGATTCGCGTCGCAGCTTGGCATCGATACAAGAACAGTAGCCGAGCAAGCGAAGAATCTTATGGAAGCTCTGGCTATCTCGCCTGGCGACATTGCAATACAGTACTTTGACCGATGTCACGACTGGTTACATGTCATTTCACCCACATTCTTTCATGGCTTACTGCCGAAAGAGCCGAAGGGCACCATGTCAGCAGATGCCTCCATCTTGGCTCTCTCCATGTGGCTTCTGATCTCACTTACAAGGTTGAACCACGAAACGAACCGCAATAGCAGCAATGCCCGCGCCAAATCCATTTACAATCGTATCAAATCATTGTTTTCTCAGGCGCAAGGTGATATATGTGTCTCCATTCCACTCATGCAAGCTGGACTCTTATTAGCCGAGTGCGAATATGCTTGTGTTCGGCCCAGAGTTGCATGTGTCACAGTGGCCACGTGTATCGCTATGGCACGGGTGATCGGAATTCTTGATAAATTTACGCATGATGGGCTAGATACAAAATACGCAAATTTGGAGTGTCCAGCCGATGAAGAAGTGAGAGTGGCGTGGGCTTTGTCCATGATGGAGAGGTATGACTATGTCCCAGAATAACTGTCCCACACTCGCTAATCTGCACAAACAGATTAGTTATTGCAGAGATAGATACACTAAGATCAGCACTGGTAACCAAATTTCCATGTCCAGATACAGCACTGCCCTCTTTTATGCGCGAGGATAGCCTAGCTACTTTCGATGTTGTCAAGGAGCCGACACTCGGCACAGCTCCATTCAACACCGCCAACGAGGCGGGACAGCAAGCGCAAGCGACAGCCCTTTTAAATGAGGTTTTGATGGTGATCGCATCGCGAAACGAAGACGAAGCTGAATTTCTTTCGCAGCGAGCTATTTTGGACGAAAAGATGCGCTGTTTTCTAGCACTGCTCTTGGGCCAAAACAGTCCTCGGAAGACGTCACTTTCCGCTTCTGTGGCCATCTCAGTTCGGTAGGACGCATATCACAATGATTAGAGTAATGAATTGCTAACACCAAATCGAGCTCGATGTTTCTACTGCACAAAACTGCATTGCATTGCAAAGATCAACAGCGCGGAACACCCACCAATGAAACCAGAGAAGCTGCATGGGTGGCAATGAGCACTGTTTGCGAAATGGTTACCCAAGTGTCGCGCATCTTTGGTCCGCCGTCGCTTCAGTCAATCCCGCTGCCTTGCTTTTACAACATGTGGGATGCAAGGCAGCACATCCAGCGGGTCTTGGAGCTGAAACCATCCTCACAGTTATTGAAAGACAGGGAGACTTTATCCTCTTCCATACAACAATATCAGGCCAATTGGCATTTATGATGGATATAAGTTGGAGTTGTTCAATAATCTCTGTACTTAAAATGTTAGCGCCAAGCCTTCTCTTGTGCTGATTGGCGTTGCTAAGACCGCTGCAAGCTAATCTACTTCCCAACGATGGACAAATCCCCTTCGTTCCAACCCAATTCAACCCACCAATCCTTTATCTTCCAGACTCCATCTTCTTCAACAACATTAAACATGTATCTGTTCCCGCCCCAAAGTCGCGGCGCTCCAGCCTTCGCCTCCTCGCCCTTGCGGTAGTGTTGATTCAGTGCCATGATCCACATTTTGCCAGTCTTGTCTTCGGGTGACAAGTGAACACGGGCGTTGGTAGCGATGTGCTGCGTGTCTAGCGCACAAACTTTGTCAAAGAGTTTTGCCTTGATCTCCTCTAAACCATGGTAGTGAAGTCCGTCTTGCTCCAGGTGAAATGAGGGTTCGCTTTTGGTCACCCAGCCTGATTCGAACAACTTCCAATCATTGTAGTCAAAGGCCCATGCTATACGGTAATAAGCATCCAAGGCTGATTCACGAGGGGTTAGCCCGGGAATAAAGTCAGGTTGCTCATCCATGATCAAGGCAAGGTAAAGGGTTTGCGTATGTCTTATGAAGTGGATACTTGAAGCAGTGTAAGAAGACAGCAGTTGCGTCAGTCTGTTATTTAGAAACACCTTGAATCATTGCGGATTGCCATGCTGTATTTATAGTTATCAACGAGACAAGATCGCAGCGTTTGCTCGGTGCTGAACTTATCCCCATCTGGAAGTCTGATGGTGCCGCTGACACCGATCATCAGAATAAATGGAACGGCGGCCGCCGCTAACCAAACTGGGACAAAGGCATTGCACAGACTCGCGATTCAGAGTGTTCAATCGTCATTTGGTATTGATTCGCTACCAGGACTATACTAAATTGGTACAAGGTCACGTCCGTTCAGCTGACAACTCAGAGTGACTGCATCGCCACAACCTCCTCCTAATGTAAATCCGCCTTCGAGCCAGAAACTTCTTCGGCATTGTGCAGGCGCGGTAGCTTGCGAGCAACGCGAGGAGGATCAAAGATGTTGTTGGACTGCAAAAAGATTTCGTCGATTTCCTCAAGGGTGCGGCCCTTCGTCTCAGGGAAGCAGAAATACACTAGCAAGGTGATGGCAGCATTGAGAACAGCATAAACGATGAAATACCTGTTCTTGATGGTGTTCATGCCCACGGGTGTCACCTCTGCAACCATGAATGCAAACGTCCAAACAGTCGCCGTCGAAATGGCATTGGTTGCCGCGCGGTGTTCCAGCGGAGCGACCTCTGCGGCATACAGGTAAGGTAAGCCGGAAAATCCGACTGAGAAAATTCCCTCGAACAGGTAAACAAAGACCACAGCCGTGATGATTGCACCATTGTTGTCAGGGACGGAGGTAGTGCCAGCCAAAATTGCCATGCAGGCACACAGCAGCACTGAACTTGACATCATCAAGATGCGGCGGCCCAGGCGCTCAATCGTGAAGTACGCGACAACACCACCTGCAATATCGGCTAGACCAATACATGCGGACAAGATTCGAGATTGAACAGGGCTCAATCCAAGAAATCCCTCGAACAGCGTAGTGGTGTACAGGGTGATTGCGTTGATACCGCAAAGCTGCTGGAAGAATTGACCGGCGGAGGCGAGGATCGTTCGGTGTATCGTCCGCTGCTTGCCCATTTTGAACACTCCCCATCTGGAGCCCGAACAAGAAATGGCAAGCGAGTTTTCCATATCCTGAATGTCGATGTTAATCACGGACGAGTTTGGTTCAACATCCAACAAGACAGCCAGGATCTGTCGTGCCTCGTCTCGATGACCGTGTTTGACTAACCATCTTGGTGACTCTGGCAAAACCAGCACAAAGTATGTCACCATGACCATTAGCACAATCTGAAAAGCAAACGGGAATCGCCAAGATACGGAATTACCTCCGACGAAGTAAAATCCGAGGTCGATGAACAGTGCAAGGCTGATGCCGGAGCCGATGTACGCAGTGTTGAAGACCAAACTGGAGCCGCGTTTACTTGCGCGTGAGAGCTCCGACTGCCAGACTGGAACTGTAGCCAGATAACCTCCGGTGCCTAGACCGAGAATCAAGCGAGCAACAATGAGCTGAGCAAGACTGAATGACGTCGCCATGAGGATTGCGCCGACCATTGCTACCATGGCAGCAATCGCGATAACGCGTCTTCGCCCTAAGCGGTCGCCAAAGTAGATGCATAGCAAAGAACCGATGATACCGCCGATATTGTACAGCCCAATGACGGTTCCTGTCCGAAAAGTTTAAACAGAGTCAATATTTGTAGCCCAAGTCTGGCTTACCCTGGATCTGCGAGTTGAAATGTTGTTTGGCTCCTGTTGTGGTGATTGTGTCGAGCATGGGGAAGGTTTTAATAAATGAATCAAGTGTGAGAAGCCCACCCATGACTGCCAAATTGTACGCATAGCAGCCAAAGGCTGGCCACACCACCAATAATGCAATGGCTCTGCTGAGAGATGTTGCCCGAAGGCCAAAGTATTTCGTCATCCTGAAACAATATTGTTCACAATCGCAGCCAAATGATGCAGAGTTTCTAACCAAAAACGAACGAGGATTCCATTCTTTTTATTGTAAAGTCGATCATACGCTTTCATGGCAACGGACGGTTGCTCGACGTGATGAAGCTGAGGATGTGTGGCTGTTGGGTGGTTTGAGAGAGGATGCCCGCTGACCGGCGATCGCCGAAAAACTGTTAAACTCCCACGTCAAAGCCTATCATTACCACAAAAAAGCCCCTATTGACGGATCGGTCGGTACCTAGTATGGAAAAGATGATAGGCTGGAAGATAACGCGCCGCTGGCGGCTATGCGAACAGCATCATGCGAGTACGCGTAAAACATGAATCTGGCAGGCGGAGCGTTTGGTGGAGCGAAGCCACGAGGCAATGCATAACTATCAATATATTAGTGATTGAAACAAGAAGATTGGCTGATCGTATGGGCCATTGTAACCTCCGCATTGTTCCTGTGGCCTAGTTCACCCGACAATCCGGGGTAGTCGATCCGGGGTAGCGCGAAGCATATGCTCTTCTGGGTCTTGGCTGTGGTCGCCGCAGACGCGTTTCTTTCTGGCTCAAGATTGATTAATTACCTGTATGTAGTAAA
The DNA here is from genome assembly GCA_022702485.1 of Simplicillium sp. C3G150-2. Lineage (NCBI taxonomy): Eukaryota > Fungi > Ascomycota > Sordariomycetes > Hypocreales > Cordycipitaceae > Simplicillium > Simplicillium sp. C3G150-2. The sequence continues at coordinate 2,258,805 of JAJIYY010000001.1, read as the reverse complement.
AACCGTATCGGTATGTGTCAGTGCATTCAGAGAATGAGTATCCGTTCCGTTGTGGCAAGTCAGAAATTGCTGAGAGCTTCTAGTACCGTGAAGTCACCAATCGTAATTCTCAACACGCCCGGTGTGACACCTAGCATGGGGTAAATAAATGAGCAAAGACAAATTTGATTTTGTTTTTAAAAAAAATTCTGTAACGACTGTGATTGATTCTACATGGCTAGAGAGGCAGCCTCCTGCTAAACTTCCGCCCCTCGTCCGACTCCTGGGGACGTCAAGCAAGATACCATTGGTGCTAAACTGACCAAGCCTCGCTTATCAAACTAACCTTGCCTCGAATGAACCAACTTTCCATGAACCCAGACATTCTTCACATTTCGATCATCACCACTCCACATCCACTTCTGGATCTGCTCCTGCCACGTCTCTGTCCCAAACAAATCAACATTGCCCACAGGTCCAGACTGGGCAGCATCTCGGCGATCAATGGCGTCGATGCTGGTATTCTTCACAGAGCCAAGCTCAATCAACTGGGCATCCCATATCATTCCCACGTCAAAGCCGCCAATGTCATCGGCCATGTCCACAACAGCGGCACCACCGCGTGTCGCGAGATAAAGACTCTCATCAACAGAAAGCTTCTCTTTTCCATCCGATGTTGCGTTGCCTATCTCCTGCTGAAATTCGCTGCTGAAGGAAAGCAGCCTCGATACCAAAGACGCTTGTCGTGCTGCTTCGAGGATGCTGGGACTGTATCCGCCGCTGACGTCTGTGCCAAGGCCGACTGTGAGACCTTCGTCAAGGAGAATACGGACGGGGGCAAGTCCTGACCCTAATGCTGAGTTCGACGCTGGGCAATGTGCAACCTTGGAGCCGCGCTTGCGGATTAGCGTGCGCTCGTCTTTGGTGAGGTGTACGCCGTGTGCGAGGATGGTGCGGGAAGTGAGAAGATGGGCTCTGTCATACACATCGGCGTAGCTGGACGCCTCCGGAAACAGTTGATGAACTAACTCAATTTCTCCCAGGCTCTCGGAGATATGAGTCTGAATGTGAAGAGGCGGCCTGTATGACGCGGCTAGCTTTCCAAGACCATCGAGTGACTTCCTGGAACAGCTCGGAGCGAATCTGGGGGTAATGATAGGTTGAATCAAGGTACCATTTGGATCAAGAGACTTGATATATTTGATCGTTGACTTCGTGGCATTGAGGCCTTGCTCGGCAGATTCGTCAACGTAGTCAGCCGGACATTGATCGCGATTGTCCATACAGACGCGACCAATGAAGGCACGCTGGCCGTGAGAATGACAGAGCAGTGCAAGTGCATTGGTGGCTGGTACATGAATAGTCGCGAAGTACGATGCGCATGTTGTACCGTGGGCAAGGGTGCGAGCGACGACGTGGTCGTACACTCGCAAGCCTTCAGGGGGTGTCTTTTTGGGATCGGTTTCTTGGTTGTGAGGATCAGACTTTGAGCCAAAGCTGGCTTCCATTGGGAAGGTATACTCGTTCAGCCAGTCCAACAAACCAGATGATCCGAACAAACCAATATTGGGGAACTGCGGTGCGTGGATATGGGTGTCTGCCTGGTCAGTACCGTCTCAAACAACGTCAAAAGCCGACAATAGCTTGAGCATACCAATAAAACCCGGGAAAAAGAATTCATTTTGTTCGTCGTGGGACTGAACGACGTTGACTGTGGTGCTCGATTTTCCAGACACGTCGTCTCTGGCCGAGCTGCTTGCCTCGCTCCAGCCGTGACGAGACAGGAAGCGTTGGAAGCTCGCATCGTCGTGGACTCCCCAATCATACCCTTTGATGCGACCATCTTCAGATGACACCCACATAACACCTTGGTTTCGGGTCAACTCGGGCTTGGCCGAAGTTGAGTTCAGGCGTGGGAGGTGAATGAAGGTGCCACGGTAGACTGTAATTTGGTGCGAAGACGCCATGGCGCAAGCACTGAAAAATGCAAGAAACAGCCATAGCGCTGGCAGCGCCACAGATGACTTGGAAGTATTTCGAGACATGACAGAATTGTTTTTGAAAAGACACAGTATTGGTGGCAATGCACAGTTCGAAGGATGGCACAGGTCAATATAACTTCGGAACTCGTACTATGATATCAAAGAAACGTATTTAATACTCAATGAAGCCAAGAAGCTTACCATACACAAAATAGTGAGATGGAATACGGCACCTGCCGCTGGGCTCTACTTTAGCTATCTTCAAGCTTTAGAAACACCAAATTGTGGTGGTCAGGGTACCCTGCGATCGGCGGTCGGTAAGCGGCTGCTTCCGCCTAGGTTCAAGAATGCCGGCCACTTTGGAGATATTGCATTGTAGTTTTATGTTGAATTAGTATCGGCAAAATATTGCCAGAAATGGAGAGGTGAGCAGAAGGCGCGCTGGATAGGAGAATGTCACAGGAGCCGTTCGCATGTCGCGACCACATGAATGCAGACACAGGTCGGTTTTACTCGACAAAAATATAGTTCTTGTTATGTAAAAGCTCATGTACACAAACTACGAAAAACAAAAGTTCCCGAGGTTCTCTCAGACGAACCCAGCACCGACGACCCAAGTCGCATCGTCTGTAAACGAAGTGGTACTGTCAAACCCATGGACGCCGCCATTGCTAGCCTGGTAAAGCACATTGTTGAAATGACGGAAGTAGCGAGTTGGATAGTTCCAAGACCTAATAGCATTGCCTTGGCCAGTGAAGCCATTCTGGGGGCAGAACGTGGCGTCTTCGTCGAATTGCTTGGTACCATCGCTGCCATCGAGGTGCAACTGAAAGCCACTGTGTCGGAGATAGCTTTTGGGAGTGTCAGCCGACTCAAACGAGAAACATCCATTATTGGCTAAGCCAGAGCGAACTGTCCAAGTCGCTTGCTTTTTGAGCGCGTCAGCACTAGATGACTGGACGACTTGCGTGTTGACAGCCGAGCCGTTGTGAGCGATGTATCGAGTCGTGTAGCCTGGAGTCGTAGCTCGGAGAGAGACAGATGAACCAATCTTGAAAGAAGGGCCACTGGTCAGAGATGCGACAGTGTACTTGGCGGCAACAATGTTCGCTTGAACCGCGTTCTCTGTGTCGTCTGAAGGATAGCCAGAGGTCATGACGCCTTCGTAAAATGTGCCCTGAGCTCCGTTGCTATTGTCTCCGCCAATGCCAAGAATGATGGCACCCTCCTTGCTCATGGGATTATAACCAGATACGGTGGGACGCTGGCCACTGTAATACGTTGAGAGCGACCCCGATGCAGCATTGCCACCACGGATTGCCCAGTTGTTTGGCTCTCCTTTGACAATGCTGGTAAGGAAGCGATCAGAAATGGAGGGATCAGAGGGATTGTTTCTGGGATTAGATCCAGAGAATAGCCCATTCTCAAGATCCGCCATGACCCAAGGTCCGTTGCCAGCACCTGTGCCCCAAACCGTGCAGTCGCCATAGTAAATGGCTTCCATGTGGCCATTTCCAGTATCGCGACTGCTTACTTCAGCATTTCCGTAGTCAAAACAGCACTGATTATTATAGTGAGTGCCATCGAGAACTGCGTAGATACCCTGGGCTGCGTCTCCTATCGCGGTGCCATTGGCAGCGTTATTGCTATAGCCTGTTCCAGGCGACACAAAGACGCCATAGGCCTTTTTGCCATTGACTAGAACCGGAGCGCCAATGGCACTGGCCAGGTTATCGTAGCCGTTGGCCTCGGGACCGTTGAAACCTCCAGGAGGGGCTTGGTTGAGATGGTTGCCACGCCCAGACTGGTCGAAGACGGTCTTGATGAGGCAAGTTGTTCCGGAACAGAATGAATCCTGAGACTGCGAGTTTGCCACACCACCAGCAGAGAGAGGGGCAATGTTTGAGGTTGCGCCATCAGAAGCTCGAATCACCTGGTACAACGGGCCGTTGTAGGTGCTGTAAAGAGCACGTGTGGTGCTATGAGCAGCGATGCAAGGGGTTTTTCCAGTGGCATAGATGTCGCATGGTCCAGCAGCGCTTGCAGATCCAGCGATAGCAAGGCCAGTGGCCACAATGCGTCCGTAATGAAAAGGCATGTTCACTTCAACTGATAATTAGAAGAACTGCTTGGAGTTGTGAATAGGCCTCTTTTCGAGAGCTTCTGTATTATTTATATTCATTTCACAGTCAAAGCTAAGCTCCGATCAATTAGAACTTTTACCCTATTGCGGAAGGCAATAACCAATATTGATGATTCCTCGGCACATACACTGCGATATATGTCGATCCGATGCTGGCCACAATAGGCTAATTGCAGGATTGTGGATTTCCCCGCATAGATGCAACGGATCGGGCCATCACGATGAGGGGAACTGTTATGCGCCCGAATCACACCAAAGAACCGACGCCACTGCAGACGGTAGCGTTGTACTGGACTTGGCCCTAACACGAGACCTGTTAAGCGCCCGAATCACACGAGCAGGAACGGAATAACAAGACGTTGGATGCAACGCTCGAACAGCGCTAAATACTCATTGTTAGCTTCATTGTCGCGTAGTCTCGTTCTCTATTCAGCCGGTATCCCCGAGCTAAGAACGTCGCATTGCGGCAAGAAGTCCGTAGTTGTTCTATCCTGGCCACAAATCGTTGTGGCGACAATTCACCAAGGCGTCTTTACGTCGTTTGGAACAACATCTATGGTAAGTTTTGCCCGCCATTGCTCGGCCCAGGAGATCTTCCATTCGGGCCTAGCTCTTCTTGCTTCAATTCGAGGTCTCTTAGCCTCATCGACCACCTTTGGCCGGCTGAAGTCCAGGATTACCACACCAAGTATAGTAAGTACGTGGAACAGCAGGCGAAAGGGAGATTCTTACTTTTATCCTTTCTTTCATGCCGCTTGAGCGAGCAAAAATATCACCGAATTCAGTATCGGGCCACAGCGAGTGGTTCAGATGATATTAATGGACAACATTGCGGCTCTGGAGGTCTCGCAGATTTTGCATGATGTCTTCGGCCAATCACTCGCTCAGCGTATCATTTGCAAGAGGAACGAAGCTGGAGAATAAGTTGAAGAGAAGACACTTTTGCGATTCTTAAGAAACGCTGTTCTGAGGATTTACCCTTTCACCTGCTGTAGATTGACGGGTGTACAAAGCAGGTTGCCCAACGGCACCCGGGGGCCGCTGCGGCAACCGTGAAAAGAGCCTTTGAGCATTTGAAGCGTCTCCGACGTGATAAATGTAATCATGAACTGAATCACGCCTTAAAGTCCCGAGATATGAGGTAGCACTGCGCTTTTATATTCAAGAAATTTTCTGTTCAGTCCCTGTTGCCACGGCGCATTCATTATTGCACAGTGCTCGGTTGTAGTAGAACGCACCACAGCCTGGATGCCTGTTGATGACAGTCTGTGCCGCGCTGTGCAATTGTGAATATGCCGCATCAGCGGCCCTGGGTAAGTCCGATATCATCACATTTGGGTTCCAAAATGTCAAGAGTCGTTCCAAAATGCTTGGCTTCTGCTGCGCCATTATTGCACTGCCTCGGCTGTCTCCCAGCTCCAGCCATCGCATCCACTTAAAGCTTAAATAAACAGAATAGCGAAAGTGCACCTGAATAATCAGTTGTAGCAACTTCAAGAAAAGCGCAAATGGTCACAACCAGCAGTTCAAATGGATGCTGACAGGCTTCCAACATACCAGCAAGCTACAAGCGCTGAGCCTGCGAGCCAGCAGAAGCTGGAAGTCCTTCCAACACTCGTCCTCCAAGGGAGCAAGATTTCCAGCTTGGAACAGCCACAGAACATTTTCTACGAATTGAATAGTGCACCAGCAGAAGCTGCAACACACAAATATGACATCCACAAGATGTGCAAAAACGGAACTCGGGCTGGCGAGTTGCGGCGACTTCATGTTTACACATGCACTGCCAAAACGTCGTTTTCGCTGTTCAGCCCGCGACACCAGATTGTTATCCAAGGCAAATCCAAACGTGAGGGAACTTGCCAAGAAGTCACTTTGACTACAAAATCTTCAAAATGGGATAATTGCTCCAGTCATGGACTGTTTACGGCTTCCACTTCCAAGCTGGACAGGTTCAAGAATTTTGGTGGACTCACTTGGCTCAACATGAGCGGCAATATTGTCGCTCTCGAAAGCCAAATAGCGGCGCAAGATGGCTATCCTCCGAGTACGGAATCGCGCTTGAATATACAAGAAGCCTTATCTGCTGCGGAATTAGACTTGCTCATTGCTTGTTGGATGGCCAGATTTGTGATGGATATGAGGTACAAAACCGAGGCGTCCCGGCCATCTGCCTCTGGTAAGTTCACTATCGTGAGAGTTCATTCTTTGCAGATACATGAAATTGCTAATTCCTTAAATGGCATAGTTTCTATTTTGAGGTACAAACAGCGCAACGTCAAGAAGCTCGGCGCAGGAAATGCGACATTTTTGTAGCACAGAGCCTTCTGCTTCTGCGGGCTGAGGAAGCGCCAGCTCTTGCAACCGTCAGATTCCGGAGAGCGCATTGAAAATATGGGAAATTGCCCCTGGAAACTCGGACATCCAAATAAGTCGAGATTAGTTCTGTGTGTGTATCCCCCAGAGTTGAGCTTGGAAGCCACCGTATTCTTGAAAAGCGCCATCAGCGCCCGGCATGAGCAAGTTTACAGGATCTTCTGGCACTGAGCTGCGATTAGTTGCCGCTAGTACACGAGAGACCGGATTTACAGTTCATGCATCGCTGTTGCAATATTGTTAAAATGTTCCCAATTCTCTTCTCAGTCTAAATAAAGTTCCTGCAGAACCGCGCCCGTTTGACCAGTCATGCAATGTTCTCGTGCGGGCGTTTCAGCCAGTTGCATCGCCCTGTTAAGCGCTGCGTGCAGCAACAGTTGTTCCCACAGCTTTATCCCAAAACCCCTCAATAGCAGCCTAACTTCCCAGCAGCCAGTATTCTCAACAGCCTTTCCTCTTCCAACCCAAGACAGACTCATCTTTGTCCCTAGGATAAATAGGTCAGTATGCCGCAAGAGAAGAGTGCAGGTCGCAAGTCAGGCTTGTTAACCTGGGAGGATATTCGTGAGTGCTTCCCATCAACCGTTGGCAGGTCGTTCCTAACCAAGTTTCAGAGCCCTGGCAGAGGTAAAATTTTGAAAATATTCCAGGAACAGAGTGTCACTAAAACCAAGCCAGGGACAATGAGTTTATCGTGACTTCGTACAGGTGTGTCACCTTCATCACAGGTATTCAAGGGTCCAAAGCTAAACACCTCAGGCACGCTTCATACTCATACCAGCGCTCAATCGAAAGCATTTTTGAGCTACATAATGAGACTAGTACGTGTTTATTTTGCAACGAAAATTGCGGTCTTGCTAATTGTGCCAGCCAATATTTGGTCACATCTCCTCGGTGCAGCCCAGTTTCTCTTTGGACTGGGACAGTTCCTTCAACTGCAATCTCTTGCTAGGAGCCACAGCTTCCCAACCTTGGACATCGCAGCCCTGTCATTATACTATTTGTGCGTTGTAGTTTGTTTCGGGGTGTCAACCTACTATCACGCCTTCTCAGATCACAGTCCAGCAATTCACAAATTTGGCAACCAACTCGACCATCTCGGCATTGTTCTCGTCATCTGGGGAACGGGCATCTCCGGAACACATTTTGCATTTTACTGCGATCGAAGATCACAATGGCTCCATTTCGCCATCATGACTGCCATCGGTGTGGGATGCGCTGTCTTCACGCTGCAACCCAAGTTTCGACAGCCGACGTATCGCACGGTACGATTCTTGCTTTACTCCTTTCTGGGGGCAAGCTTGTTTGCGCCAGTCGTACATGGAGGTTTCAAATTTGGACTTGCACAACTCGCCGAAATGATGGACCTAAAATCGTTCCTCGGACTGGCGGTTGTTAATTTTTCTGGTGCCGCCATCTACGCCGCTCGCATCCCTGAGAGATGGTTCCCGGGAACGTTTGATCTCGTGGGTCAAAGTCACAACTTGATGCATGTACTGGTGTTTCTCGGCGCTGTCATTCGTTTAAATGGCCTGCATTCTGTTGTAGATCGTTGGCAACAGCATACTGCACAGCACGGCTACTGCGGAGAAAATTAGTACAATGTTGTGCGCGCGTATGACAGATGAACGCCCACCACTCTCGCAGATCATTGAACCCAATTGATGCAAGTTCCCCAGTGGCATCGAAAACACACAGCAAAGTGGAGAGGACCTCAAACAGCTCCTTAGACAAAACAGCGCAACGAATTATCGTCCCTGCGGAAAATGTGTGATAACCTCATCGGAACTAGGAAGAGTAGTCAATGCAAAGCTACTTGTTCACGGGGTGGAGAACTTGCGAGTGTGCGATGCGAGTGTCTTTACAATTATTCCAAGAGGAAACACCCTAAGTGCTGTGTACTCTGTAGCTGAAAAAATGTACTGAATTAATCTCTCAACGCTAGTAGACATTCTGTCAATGGCACTCTGTTGATGTAGTACTCATCGACGCGGCGATAGACTAGCTCTCCACGATTCAACCTATCCACGCACTCTAGCACTATTTTCTTGCTCCGTTCTGAAACAAAATCTTGGTGATTGTCTGGATTAACTGCTCCCTTAATCAATGCCATGATAACGTTGACGTCTGCGTCGCCCATGAGTGCCAGACGAAACGCCGTTCGTGCGCCAGGGTCCGCATCCTCGGTGCCATCAGCGTCCGCTGCCCCATATTCAAGCAAGACATTGATGCATCGTACGCGCTTCTCCCGGCAAGCAATCATAAGAGGCGTTAGACCCGCGTTATTTCTGCTGCTGAGGCTGATTCTCAAATCCAGCCGTACTATCTGACGAAGCATTTCTGGATCATGAATCAAGTGCAGGATGGTATTCCCTTCAGCGTCTCTTGCAGACAGATCCGCCTTGGTGGAGGAAAGGAGTTCCAATGCAGGAGTTATTTTCATGCTTAGCTCCTGATAGCTCTTTGCTACGAGATGAATGGTACAATTGCCGTCTGGTCGTTTACGGTCGAGATCCGCGCCATGGTCGATCATGACTTTTAAGCATTTGAGGGATGATATCGCTGCCTGGTCCAGTGGACGCAATGATTCGGCCATACTATACACATCAGCTCCAGCTTGTAGCAATATAGCCACGGCATTTGCATTATTCTGGGCGATAGCGATTTTGAGACGTGTATCTTGAGACGAGGAAGAGGCACATCTCTCGACTGAGACGCCGGCCTTTGCAAGGATCTGAACTGTCTCCCGGGAGCCTGACAGGACTGCCAATGCCATGGCGTCTGCTCCTCTAGTATTGACCGCATTCACATCTGCTCCAGCATCCATAAGCGCCGTTACAACAGTGATAATATTTCTTTTGGACGCTGCCATAAGAGGTGTGTCGCCGTCTGAGTTACGGCCATCCACGGGGAAGCCATTCTTGAGAAGCAGCTTGGTGACTTCAGCGCTGGCTGCTGAATGTAGTAGAGTGCCATTCGGACTATCTAAGCCAAACGGCTCTTCGATTGACGTGGTGAGCGCCGAACCTGAGCCATAGTTGCTTTTTAATGAAGCTCCAGCATCCAGCAGCATCTGGAAGGCTTCGTGCCTTCCATGCTTTACCGCCACCGATAAGCAAGTGGCGTTTTTGTCCCGCAATTGCTCGTTGGGCGAAGCACCGTTCTTAAGCAAGAGGCGGATCATTTCGAGGTTACCATTCTCAATCGCTGCAAGCAACGGTGTTCTTGGTTTGCGCTGGGATAGTGGTGGTGGTGATCGGATCTGATGGCGCACATTGCCGCTAATCTGTAAGATTGATTTGAAGATTTCCAGATCATTCACGGTAGCCGCTGCGGTTAGATGCGCCGTGTTGAAGACATCCAACTCAAGGGAAATGATTCGCCGGATTGCTTCAATAGGGCCATGAGTAAAGGCTCGTAAAATAGCGGCACCATCGGTGAGTTCAGCGTCGAGCTCGTAGAGACGGTTGGTAAACACTTTGTTCAAAGTTTTGCAGGTAGTTGCAATACCCGAAACATCATGAATGCTGCCGAGGTGCTTGCTGATGGACTGGAGAACGGATTCTGGCAGGTCAGCTAAGCCAAACATTGCATCCTGCGTAGCATTTATTAGGAGCATGTTGAGCGTATCTTTCAGAACATTAAATAATGAGCAAAAAGAGAGAGATAGCCTCCTCTGGCTGCGAAGGCCATTATGGACGGCGTTAACCAAATGCAACGCCTATTTTCATGTTAACGTGTGGCATTTGTTCGCTCCTTGTGTGGAGCATTGTCTAGGCAGCGATGGACGGGTCACAAGAGGAAGTGGCCGACAATTGACAACGCCATGCCAAGCTTGCTCATTAAACTGGCTGCAAGCCCACCCGGAGCCTTGTCTGTTTTTATGACACATCCATCTCGTCAAAACCCCGTACGTCTGTCGCAGTGACTGTTGAATTTTGTGATCGTTTCGTCCATTCAAAACCCGTTGCATTCCCACCCCCAATTTGGTGCTGATCGTCACCATAGACATTGTTGCGCTCCCACCTCGACCATCTTGAACCCGACAATGTTCCCCACACTCTCAAGTATAAGTCTCTGTGCTGCTTTTGCATCAACAGCGGTGTCCTGGGGCGGTTTCGGAGAGGGTCTCGTTGACCAAGTGGCAAGCTTCAGCGCCGACGAAGCGCAATGGCAAGGACATGTCGCGTACTCCAACGCCTCGTCAACCGTGACGTTCCCCGGGCCTGATGTGACCAAGCCATACCCCGCGAGTGTCATGGAAGGCTGGACGCTCAATATGACCGCACTTGATCTGCGACCTGGCGCGATCGGATGGGATTTTCGCGTTGTCGCTCCAGAGTCTCTTTACAGCACTGTCGACCCTACCAAGATCGCTAACGACACTGATGCTCAAAATGCCCGCCGGGCTCATGGCAAGGTCATTAAAGACGTTGACTCGTCTTGGGCCATGTGCCTTTACGTATCCTGGGGTGGCCAGTCGTATGAGAATTCTACCAAGGAGTTCAAGGATCTGCCCAATAAACCCGACGGAGACTGCAGTCCCTGGATCTCTGATGAATGCATCAAGGCGCTAGAGAAAACTGCATCAACGTCGTGGGATACGCTTGATGGATACAAGCACTTCAGAGCGAATTGCTATGGGTTTAAGCCACCCAAGGAGTGTGATGCCTATGACCTAGACTTTGGGTTAAGCCAGGTTTACAGTTCGTGTTCGCCCCAGTCCATACTTATATCCTAATGCCTTCAATCTTTCTGTCAATTATTCTGCGCAATCCCAACTTCCCCCCCGATTGCCCTATTTCACACAAGAAAGTACCCATGACTAACTACATGAATAGCGCGGGACGTTCCCATCCGGTACCTTACTGGACAAACCACACGAATTAACGGGTATGAGTTCGCACAAAACAAGGAGCAGGAAGAATTCGAACCATCTCTGAAAGACGCGCCGTTGATTTGGCAATCGATAACCAGGGACGTCAATTTTATTATCACAATGTTTGGCCACTACCAAGGTCCCAACAACACAGAGCCTGAACCAGGCATCGCCAAGGTCAGCTGCATCCGCCCGCAACTCAACGAGGCAGCAGCGAAGAAAGATGATGAGAAAAATGCGGCGTCTAGCCTACGCCTATCGTCATGGGCGGGACTGGTCGCCGGAGCTGTTGTTGTATGGCTGATGAGCAGCGTGTAAGATATAACGAGACGAGCGTTCACTTCACGCGATAGATATGATACCAAGTCGAGCAGCTTTTGTCCCTCAATAGTAATGATCACCACCATTTAAAGCATGTATCGAAAATTCTCCTGATCCTCTAGCTGTCCGTCCTTTTCCCGAGCCCTCCGATCGAATCGGTTATTATGCCATGCCAACGCCCCGGTGACCATTACCATACTGACAATCGCCAGTACTGCAAAGCCAACACCAGTCGCAAAACCAGTAGGATATCTTGGGGCCTGCTTCTTAATGAAAACATTGCTCGCCACAAAGTTGGCACAGTTACCGATGCCAAGTTGAACAGCACTCGCAATAGCCTGTTGCGGACGTCCCCTCAGGTTGCTATTGAGCCACCCAATCAGAATCGGAAATTGCATGAATGACCCGAAAGCAATGATGTATAGCGCAAAGTAGCGAACTGCGGCTGGCTGCACCTGTGCGTACTGGATGCTCCAGCCGACCAAGGCAAATATGGCACCAGCGAGGACAAATGGCCAGCGTAAAGAGAGTTTTCCCGACGCATAAGACGTGGAAAGCGTGACGACAATACCGACCATCCAAATCGGAATGCTCATGACCTGAGCTCGAGAGGCAGTCCACTTCAGCTCGCGAAGGATAGTTGGGGTGAAGGATGAGATGGAGGCGGCGCCCATGTCGGCACAGAAGTAAATGAGGGTGAAAGACCAGATTTTCCAGTCGGTTAGCAATTTGATCCAGTTGACACCTTCAAAGCCTGTTCTCTCGTTTCCGCGGTCATGACGCAGGCGATTGAGGAGCATGGTTCGCTCGTCTTCGTTCAGAAACGTCGCGTCCTGTGGGAAGGCTGGGATAATAAACCATGCCGCAAGGCCAAAGGCGAAAGTAAAGAGCCCTTCCAGAATGAAAACCCATCTCCAGGCTTCATAGCCTTGTAACCCATTCATATGCTCGATAGCATAAGCGAGAAGCTGTCCTGCTGTCAGATTATCCTGACTGATGCTGAAAACGATATAACTTACACCACTGAAGGCACTTCCGAGCAGCGCAAAGCAGATAAAATACGAAAATCGAATGTAAAACTCTGTGCGCTTGTAATATTGGCCGATAAGAAGTGCCGCGCCTGGTCCAGTCAGTTTTGCGACTTTGAAAGTGGTGAATCGACACCTACCCGGGGGCAAAGCAGCTTCCAATATGCCCATGATGAATCGACAGACCAAAAGCCCGCCATAAGTTCGTGTAAGTCCCTGACACATTGAAACAATACCTAACTGAAAATTAATCTTTCCATTCATGATTTGGGCAGAATTGAGGCATACCGAGGATAAGCATCGCGCCTGCCAGCCATTGATTTGGCTTGATTTTATTCAAGCTCATGAACAAATTGCTCGGAATTTCCACAACCACAAATGGCAAATAAAAAATCCACAAGCACGTATTAAATCCATTCGAAGGCATATGTAGCGATTTTTCCAGACCAAAGAGACGCGCATTAGCAATATTGGAGCGGTCCAAGAAAGACACCAAGTACAGACAGCCGAGGATCGGGATCAGGCGAAGGTCGCATTTGACGAGAAGTCGTCGTGCCGCTTTGGGGTCTTCATAGAATGCGCCACCATCTTCAGAATCTCTGAGTTCCGGGCCGTAGTCAGCCACGAGAACTTCCTCCTTTGTTACGTTGTTATTACCACTCTTCTCAGGACCGTAAGTCGCCCTGCTGGGACTTTCTGCTAAGACCATGATTGTCGAATGAGCAGAGTTCGAGAAGCAGTGAGTATGGATTTCAATTTTTTACGAGGCTCCAAATAACAAAAGGCAACCTGTTCATTTTAAATTAAACTTATTGGTGCCTTTTGCCGACCATTTAGGCGTGATTGCCCGGTAAGCCTGGTTGTACAGGGCTAAACGAGAGTGGGCATAATTTGGACCCTGTAAACGAGACAACTTGTGAGAGAACATTTCGCACCCCCGCCTTTGCTTTGAAATGTTGCAGCAGCTAAATAGTGTATTTCAAGCTTAAACCATCTTCGTAAGTGCAAGTTGAGCTACTGGGCAACAAACATGTCGTCGACTTCTATTGAGACACGTCTGTTTATAAACGGCGAAGTATGCAATATTACTGTAATAATCGTGCCAAGTAGCTAACGTTTGACAGTTTCGGCCGTCTTCTGATAATGCGACGTTTGACTTGCCATCCGCCAAGTCCGGCTCATTGTTAGCCAAGGGTGAGGCTCCCCGTTAGCGTTCTTATAATTTTGCAATCACTGCACCTGGAAGTCTCGCGATTTGTCGATTATATCATGAGGTTCATAACCTGACACTGGCCCAATAGTTTACGAAGCGACCAAGCAGGACGTGGACGATGCTGTGGCAGCCGCTAAGGCAGCCTTCCCAGCGTGGACCGCTCTCTCACCATATGACAGAGGCCGATACCTTGTCCGATTGGCCGATCTCATTCTAGAATCTAATGAAGAACTGGCACACTTGGAAGCCGAGTCTATGGGCAGGCCTGTGTCGACTTATTTTGACGCGACAGCTGGTTCCAAATACTTTCGCTACTTCTCTGAAGCGGCTTATCCCCAGGGCAGCTCAAGTTTGAACACTCCCGGATTCGTCAACATTACGCTTAAACAGCCTGTTGGTGTGGTCGGTGCCATCATCCCTTGGAATGCGCCGCTCATCTTTTTCTGCAAGAAGCTTGCGCCAGCGCTGGCTGCAGGCAATGCTGTCGTTGTCAAGAGCAGCGAGAAAGCACCATTGACGGTTCGTAATCGCAATCAGTCGTGTCATCTTATGTGTATACTGAGATTTCATAGTCGTTAAAAGTCGCAAGTCTAGCTCAGAAAGCGGGCTTCCCGCCTGGCGTAATCAACGTCCTTTCGGGCCACGGCCCCGTCTCAGGCGCAGCGCTGGCATCCCACATGGATGTCCGAGTCTTGACATTCACTGGTTCGAATCGCACCGGCAGATTAATATCGAAAATGGCTATCGACTCTAACATGAAGAAACTTGTTTTGGAACTTGGTGGCAAATCCCCTGCCATCATCTTCGACGACGCCGACATCGATGCTGCGGTCCGGGACACTCAATTTAGCATTCAGCTCATGAGTGGCCAGACTTGTATGGCAAACTCGCGCATTTATGTGCATAAAAACATTGCAGAGGTCTTCCTCGAGAAATTTAAGACCGCGTTCACTGCTGCACGACTAGGCGACCCAACAGATCCCAAAATAAACCATGGGCCACAAGCGGATAAAATCCAGCACGCGACCGTACTGCGCTACATCGAAATGGGAAAGAAGTCTGGCAAGTTGGTGACGGAAGACCAGTCTGCGGCTGGTTATTATATCAATCCTACAATTTTCACCGATGTTCCTGAGGATGCGCAGGTAATGAAGGATGAAATCTTTGGGCCAGTGGTCATCATCAACACTTTTGATAGAGAGGAGGAAGCCGTTGCAAATGCGAACAATACTGAGCATGGTCTCTATGCAGCGGTGTTTACCAAGGATCTTGATCGCGCAATGAGAGTTGCTGCCAAGCTCGAAGCTGGTACTGTGGGAGTGAACTGCACGAGCCCGACAAAGGGAGACGATATGCCATTTGGTGGGCAAAAGTCTAGCGGATTGCAGCGAGAAGGCTACCTGCAGAGCATGGAGACTTTTATGGAAACAAAGTCGGTGCTGATCAGGGTTGCAGGGCTTTAAGATGCATGAAACAATCTTATTCTCAGCGAAAGCTTGATAAAAGTTGTTTGAAGTACAATTGCACGACACCAATTGGAGACACTTAGGGTTCTGTTATATGATTTGTTTTTGTTCATATTTACTTGAATATTTACTCTATATACACAGCGCCGGGGAATAAATACACGCTTTCATACCATCATAAGCTCCCAGCACTGGCTGTACACGGTCCTTCTTCCATTGGAAAACCGTACCATTTAGTGACCACCGTACTGGCGGATGAAGGAGCGAATCTCGCTGTTGGCGACGTTGGTGTAGATACCGGGCTTGCCAGCGCGGGCGCAACCTTCGCCCCAAGAGACAATACCGATGACCTTGTTGTTGGTGACGAAAGGACCTCCACTATCACCCTGGCAGGAGTCCTTGCCACCCTCCTCAAGACCAGCGCAGATCATGCGGCTGGTGATTTGGTTGGGGTAGTCGTTGCTGCAGGTGCTGCGGGAGACGATGGGAACGGAGACGTACTGAAGGGTATCAGAGTCATACTCGCCCTCCGCGAGAGAACCGAAACCAGACACAATAGCGCTGGTCCCGGCAGCGGGCTCAGAGTCAGCGATGCCACCAATGGCCTTGACGGTGGATCCGAAGGTGAGGTCCTTGGACAGCTTGAGAATGGAGACGTCGTAGTCAAGGGTGTTGTAGTTGAACTTGGGGTGCTGGTTGAAGCTGGCAACCTGGTAGCTGGTGCCGCCGCTCAGTTGGTCACTGCCGACGCGAATGGTCATGGCAGAGGCACGGAGACCGTAGGTGCAGTGAGCAGCTGTGAGGATGGTGCGGCTATCGAGGATAGTACCACCGCAGTGAGGGGAGCCGTTCTTGTAGAAGTTGGCTTGGTAGGGGAAGTCCTCAATGTTGGCCTCTTGTCCACCGACGATGTCGGTGTCTCTAACAGGGAGAGTCATGGCGGCAGCCTGGGTGGCAAGGCCGGCGAGGGCAATGGAGTACTTCATGCTGGGCGGAAGGGACTGAACAGAAGAGGATGATGAAGGAAGCGTGTACAGCTTTGTGATGAGGATGAATGGTTTTCTCGAGAAAGGAATTAGAGAGGGAATCACGGCCGTTTTATATAAGTTTCTTTGTTCGGTGCCGCAAATTACCCCAGTGTCACTCCGCGTGGACAAGGACAAAGAGCATCTTCGTTTACCGATGGCCCAAAACGGCAGGTATCATTCGCACCATTGAAGTGCTGGGCCATGTGCTTGCGCCATAACATAGTCGCCATCAGAGGTCATCCTTTGTAAGCGGGCGCTCTGCAAAAAGAAGGTCGGTTGGCGGGCACATGTGCGAACTCGTTTCAGGATAAGGTTAACATTAGCCACAATGGGAGGTCGCAGTGGAATCACTCTGGGAAATGGCTCCGAATCGCATGAGGGCTGAGTCGGCGTTGCCCACTTGCAGCTGCCGATCCCTGCTGCTGGACGGCAATTGTTACATAAAACAGCGAGGCCCGTCCATGCGCCGCCAGCCACCGTAACGCTAATCGCTCATGTTATCTACCGCAGCTTACTATTCGAGCCTAGCGGCCCTGTTCAATGCGGAGAACCCTCTGGGGCCCGTAAAATACAGGGCAACATCAGCAGCAGCCAGTGCCTGTTACTGGTGAGAACATTGTCGGAACAGTTCGGTTTATTTCTGGGGCCTTGTGAGCTCTGGCTATTCATTCGCTCGTCAGGTGGCCTAGTTGACATACGAGCATGACGCTAGCTCGGTTAGATGATAGGTTGTAATCAAACTGTCGCAATGTCGCCAACCGGTCTGCGTTGCTCACTCAACTGTCCCCCCGTCCGTCCACCCCATCAAGGTCCCTTTGTACGCGCTGTCACTAGCGCATCTCAATATAGAAGGTGAACAAAATATCGCCCAGTGATGGTTGACACCCGACGCCGCTTGGCCTTCAACACAAATCTCGGACTGCCACTGACATCTCGACACATTGCCCACAAGCGGTAATACCCCCGCGCCATCATCTAAGCCCAAGATCTCCTGCCAACTCTGACAGTTTATGTCATCGCACCATTCCCCAGATACTTTTACAAGAGCGTGGGTAATATATTCGTAATAATGCGCGTCGGCCACTATCACCAGAGTGGAAGGACCACCTTGCCTGACAAACTTTAACATTAACTGCTAAGCGACAGCGGTCAATACGATGAACCAGTGTGCTTAAGCACTCAATTCTTCTTTTGACCTTGCAAGCACCATGACAACCAGTGACTATAACGCAAAGTCGTTGCCGCCCATGTAAGACAGGTTGCAGCCTTTTCCGTTACCACGCGGGCCGCGACAGCCCACAGGTCTTAAAATGCCTATCACGAGAGCGCAGATCTGCAAAGGCTCAACGGGAACAAGTTCAATGTCAAGAAATTTAATTCAGGATTTGCAGACCATGCGGTAAAGTTGCCGTTTCTACAGCGGTTGCCCTGATTTGGCAGCTCAGACTGCGTTGCGCTGCTCGTGGAGCACCACTGGAGAAAGAGGAAGCTCATTCAGCCGCGCAACTTTACGTAGCTCCGAGGTGCACGGAATAATCTTTTGTAAGTCTTTGTTTTGTTCCGATGTCCTCGACCGTTTCCCGTTGCCGGCGGTAAGAATTGTTTGACTCAGATGAAATAAACGTGACGGCGACTACTTCACTTAACTTAGCTTGCCTCTTCTCAACTGCCACGAATGTGCGAGGAGTCCAATTTTGTTCGAGGAATAGATCTGCGAGGCGATCGAGTCAGATGTTCTATGCGGCGATCTTGGATAATTTCGCTCTGCCTTGTAGTTAATTTGATCGGGAGGCACCGTCTCATTGCTCTCGGTGTGAATGCTTCATTTCGCTTTGCACACCTCACAACTTGACTCCTAATTAGTTCAGCATTTCCGGCTGACGCAAATCATTAGCCCTTCGCCCGTACAACCCTGCAGGATAATCAGTTACAAAGTCTTGACATGTAAATACTTCACAAGATTAAATTTTCTCCGCCTTTTATTCCGTTATAATTGTACAATATTTTGAATCACTTAGGTCCTCAATTTGGAAGTATCTGCAGTACGTTTTCGCAGCAACTAGCGATTACTTTTACAATCCTTGTCTTGACCTAGAAGACTGCGCATTACAAAAGAGGATTCCAATTCGAGAATGTAGCTGCTCATCTACCCTATCAATTCTCTTCGTCGGGTTACAGTAAGAGAGGCAAAGCTAACCCCTCAGGGCCTTGCATACGACCGTCGATTCGTGTTGGGATAGAGAAGGGATGGTAAGCCCCCAAGAAACATGGCATACTACCATGGCCTGTCAATTGTACGGTTTTTACTTGAGCTCGTATTAACGGATGATTCGGACTACAACCGAGGACATCGGACAAGTCGCGTTCAAAGTGTCGTGGCAGGCAGCCGGCGGTGTCACGATGCAAAGACATTAACAGTGCCTCTCGAGCCGGACACGGCGAACCTCAAAGAGACACACATCAGCATGCATGGAAGTGAAACTAGCGAATATGACATGGGTTAACCATCCA
Organism: Simplicillium sp. C3G150-2; assembly: GCA_022702485.1. Taxonomy (NCBI): domain Eukaryota; kingdom Fungi; phylum Ascomycota; class Sordariomycetes; order Hypocreales; family Cordycipitaceae; genus Simplicillium; species Simplicillium sp. C3G150-2. The sequence continues at coordinate 2,239,879 of JAJIYY010000001.1, read as the reverse complement.
ACGACTGGTTCTCGGAACGTCTAGGTCTAGACGTGGAACTCCTCTATATCGGTCTGAACAGGACATAAAACTGCATCCGTTGTGTCAGTCTCAACATAGATTACGAGTCCGGCACATTCGCGACCGGCCCTGAGGAGAAGGTGCTTGCAAGCCTGTCCAAAGACCGTCGCGTTGACCCTGGCGCTAAATATAGCCCTGTCTTTGGGCGGTATGGATTCTTTCCACAAAGATGCACACCAGTAGAGCCTGGCGGTTGGAGACAAGGTACAGTTACATTACTGCCAAAAATGACGAAAGAACGACATTCAGTAAGTACTTTTCCTGCAACGCAGAAAATGTATTGAGCTGATCATTGGATAGGCTGCCATTTAAGGTTCCGTCGTAGCTTTGAATGAACAATTAACTCAATGCTTCATGCAATCCAAACACTCTAAGGTACGACCATGACTCAAGGCTCTGAAAGTGACCACCCAAGGAACGAGGACTTTTTCGACTTTCACTCCAGCGCCCAAACTCCCTATGCGGAAGACGGTTGCGCCATGGGACCACAATGACGCACCATGTGGTTTTGGGTTGCAGGGGTTGTGCGGGGAGAGTTTCACTTTCAACGCCTTCTTTGCAGCTCGCAAGGCTGATTGGCCCGTTGCGCTGCATCTCAAGCACACGGCGCTAATCACGGGTATGTCGGTTTACTGGCGATCATGAAATGGCGAAACTTGCTATTTGGAGACAAATCGAGTTGGTCCGCGACTAAAACCAAGCAATGCAAAGAAACAACCCAGATTAGCTAGGTAGGCTCCCGGTGGCAGAGAGTGAGATACCATAAGGCGAATGGACGACACACTTGGCTGCTGCACAGCCAGCTCATCCTGCAGCTCCTGCATTTGTGGTCGCCGTGTGACCGTTCTAAATTTAGAAGTTCTCTCTTTTCTCTTCCTTCGACGAGCCCATGATATGGTAACACTTGTGCAGATACTTGGAGTTGAGAAAAAAATACGCGACCTTCTTAAGCGACCATGACACAGCAGGGGGCCCGGACCCCGATGTGTGCTACTGGATTGGTTGGTTCTCGTTCTTTTCGATGCCTGCCTTCCGCAGCCGACCTACAGCAATTTAGTTTCAAAGCCTATCAGCGCCAATTCAGCCTATCATGCGGTTGGGTCGCCAGCTCATCATGCTTGCAGCAGCCCCTGCAGCAGGCACACGAGGCGCTTTGGCTACTTTCCGAGTTTTGTGTTTTCAATGCATCTTTGTGTGTATCTTAATAGCCTTATTTGATCCTAAAGGAGATAAATTAGCTGTTTCTCCCCCGTTGTCGTTTTAACACATCTCCCTGCCATGATTATTGCGCCGTGTTACCACACCTGCAGAATCCTTGACCCAGTACACGTATTGACAGAATTCCATCATGACGCAGGTATGAATATTGCAAATATCTCACAGAAGCCAATCATTTATCAGCTTTGTTTTTGGTTACAATAGGTCAGACTCCCGAGAAATGACCGTACGGCTGCCTCGGAGCAGGAGTCGTCCTCTGAACCCTCACCAGACACGCCACTCCCGTCCATCGAAAGCCCAGCATCTCCTCGCGCCTTGTCTACCAGTAACTCTGCCAGCTCTCAAAATGGAAACGCCTTCAGAACACCGTCGATTTCAGTATCGCCTCCCCCTCAATCTTCTTTGTCGCAGTCCGCCGGGTCGGAAAATGCCCAACTGTTTGACCCTGCGCAGTCCCAAAGCCCTACAGCGAATGGAATTGCCGACGGTATAAGTCAATTGCAGCTTATCGGAAATGATCCATTGTCGAATTTACAAGACTTAGGGACAGCGCTTGAGCCCGTCAATGGCAACCCTGTACCCAGCACACCCAGTGTCGCAGAAGCGGCATTTATTCCTGTCCCTTCACAAAGGCGTCGCCGCTCAAGCTCTCGCACGGTCATGCAACCGTATGACGTTACAGCGGAAACTCCCCCAGATGATAAATTCAACGCAGAGGCATTTCAGAGACACCTAAATAACACCAAGGGGCTGGTTTCCGATTTGAAGGCAGTACTAGGAAGCAGTGCCTTGCATCAACAACCGGGTTCTAAAATGAACCTGTTGCACAAAGATGCAGCTCGACTTGTCAATTTTCAATTTCCAGCATCGCGTATTGTAGGCTTTGTTGGGGACTCGGGTGCAGGTGAGTAAAGTGAATGAATGGAGCAGTTGTTGCCGCGTTTGAAACAGAACTGATTGTGGCGACAGGCAAGAGCAGCGTTCTCAATTGCTTGTTAGATAAACCAGACCTCGTGAGGACAGTAGGTACTTTGATCTCTTTGTTGTTTAGTTTACTTTCTAATGAACGAATAGAGCAACGGTGGTCAAGCTTGTACGTGTGTCGTCACGGAATTCCATTACCATGGGCACGATTTCTTCAGCATTGACGTTCAGCTCTTTGGCGTCGACGAGCTTTTGGAGCAGCTGAGGCCGATGCTAAGTATCTATCGTGAGAACAGTCTTCAAGCAAACGAAACGCTTAGTCAAGAAGAGCGCGAACATCTTGAAACAGGCGCTAGACTGGCTGGAGATACATTCAAATCCATGTTCCCTGGTTCTCCGCTCCTAGACGAAGGCTTTCTTCTGAATAAAGATGAAAATGAGGTCCTCAGAAGATTTCGTGTTTCCATCACAAACATTATTCCTACGATAACCAATGGGATTCCTGAACGACTCACTCTGGAAGATTGTATTCGCCATTTGAGTCGGCTATCTTGTGATCCAGCCGACGACGAGCCGGCCAAGTGGCCGTACATCCGAAAAATCAGGTAAAGTTACTTCTATGTCATTTCGAACCAGGCTAACATTTCAATAGAGTGAACTTGAATTCATATATCCTGAGCCGAGGTTTGATCCTCGTGGATCTCCCTGGTAAGATTTCGTGACTGGGTACATGAGAAGTTTGCGTCTCTCGTCTAACATTTGTTCGTGTAGGTTTGCGGGATCTGAATTCTGCAAGACAAAATATCACAGAACGCTTTCTGGTTGAATGTAACGAGATATTTGCAGTTTGTCCAATCGGTCGTGCTACAACCGACAAGAGTGTCCAGGATGTTTTTGACTTGGCCAATCGGGCGAGGATGTCAAATGTCAGCGTTATCTGCACGAAGTCAGATGTAGGTAATTGTATCTAATTTGCAAACTGCTAATGCTTATGAGAGAGGCACTGACAAACATCTTTGATTTCAGGACACCAATGCAAGGGAGTCCATGGCGCAGTGGGGGGGAGAACGAGCACTACGCATCGCTCAGTTACAGGATTACCTGGACGCAGCCAACGCTGATGTAGACAACTTTCGATCAGAGATAGATGAGTATGCCGGATATGACGATCTTTCTCCAGAAGAATCTGCGGATCTTGCCTGTCTCATTTCGCAACGGGCAGCTGCTGAGTACGAATCTCACTTTCCAATTTGGCTGTGTGTGGCTAACTTCTATTTTCTAGGAGAGCCCAAGTTTCCCACAATTTTCAGTAAGCCTCGTCAATGCAATTAGAGCAGGATCATACTGATGCGATTGTTATTCCGCAGACTTCAAGAATTCCTCATTAACACTAGGAATAACATGGTTTCACAACAGATCTCTCAGCATTACACTGGCACCGTGGACAATCAGATACCCCGGGTGTTTTGCGTTGGCAACACCATGTACAGAGAAAATCGCTATTTGGATACCGAGATATCGCGGCAATACCTGCGACTTAGCGGCATTCCCAACCTCCGCCAGTATTGCATCTCTATCGTGTCCGACAATCAGCATAGAATTGCCACACGTTTCATGAGACATGATGTCCCCAGGCTCCTCAACGACATTGATCTCTGGCTGCAGTCTGGCGCTGACACCTTTGACGCCGAGCAAAGGGCCAATGCCATCCGCACCATGAATGGATTAGAGGAAAGACTAATTTCTGTACGAGCATCGTTGCTACATTTGCTTCTGGGCATGACTAAAGCAAAATTGACAGAACTTACTCGGTAGCACATCGTATCTGCCCACGGTATCTCGGGTGCTCCGTGACAAGTTCAAAGTCGACATACATCAGGGTGAGTGGCAAGTTGTTATATTGCTACGGCAATCCTGCTGGAGGTGATATAAGTTTCAAATACTGAAGAAATCGCCTAGTGTCAGGTCAGAACATACCTAGATGGAGCACCCTTGCTCAGGCTGCCAGCAGCGAATGGGACGGAGTAAGTGTAAAACTTCCAGGCTTCGTCTTGTCATACTAACAACGTCTGCAGTGGCATCACGGTGCGCAGCGAACCCATTTCCCTTGACTCCACTAATCATCGACAGCAACTTACGCTGCCTTTTGTCGTCATTACGGACGTTATGATAGCAGAGCGATCGGTTTCCACGACTGGAATGAGGAGGTGATGGAAGGGATGGCTGACGACTTGACTGGGCCATGGCAGAGTTTAGGAGACGCTCTGCTTCAGAGACAAGGCCATGTTACCGGATCAATCACGGTGGCAACAGATGGGGGGGTTGAATTTCTGGGTAAGCCTCTGTGTCCGCTTGACAGACTCAGACTAACAATCAACGATAGAGGCCGAACTTTCCCATGATCTTGACAGACGTCTTACGCTTAGCCGAGCACTAAGAGATCACTGCAGTTTTCTGCACGGCGCCGTTATCACGGCCTTTGATGATGCAGAGCAGAGTTTCAGGTAAGTCAACGAAATGATTGCGGCTGGAAGCTGAAGAACACCAATCGCTGATGCTACTGAAGAATATTGGGGATCAACGCCTTGTCGAGTTTGCGAACTTCATTCATCGGAGATGGAATGGAAGCAACGTACAGGGACTGCAATGCAGAATATGGTAAGGGCATCAACAAATGATTCATATCAAAAGCAATAGATACTCATTATTGAACTCACAGGCGCGGGCAGCGATAGACGGCGCAAGGCGGTCATGAGGCGTACCCTTTCGAACCAAGGTCTCTTTTCAGACATGATCATCAGGCTGCGAAACGAGTTCCGCCGCATAGCGAATGCTCTTCAGACCAGCATTGACAACGCAGTTGATATTTATCGGCAAAATGTCACTGGAACCCTGGATCTGGTGCGAGATGAGAACACCGCGATCGAGAGTCAGCAAGACCCCGTCTTCCACAACAGGGTGAGCGACGCATTGCGAAATATTAGCGATGCGATGCAATTGATTGAAGATGAAGTGCCTGAGCTTGAGTAGAGTGCATGAGACATTTGAAAGACGGCCGAGGCAAGTTGGATACGCCGGTCTGTGACTTCAAGAACCGTTGGAGGTCTCAGTCGGGTTCTTTGAGATGCGAAGTGAGTTATGCATGATTTTGTTATTATCTTGTTATTGCAAGTGTTCCGTTTTGTTTAGAAAGTGAAGCTAGCTAGTTGATATATTGATTGCTGAGAATGCATCGCGTCATACTTTCTACATAAAGTGCCCGACAGCTACACAACTGCTAAGTGCCGATTGTTGCAAGTTCAAGTCTGCTGGAGAGACAATTCTCAGCAGCCCCAAATTACAAGCTCCGGCTAGGCTTACTTTAGCAACAACTTGCAAGGCTCTAGCCTATTATACCATGTCTCAATAGACCTAAGCCTTGTCGTACTTACTGGAAGACAGCAGCAGATGAGGCTGCATTGTCCCGTATTTAGTCTTCACTTTGCCAGCAGTGAAGGGACTCATCAACTCAGCACCATTTTATCTTCTCGGCTGGCACATTCGGACATTTGTTTTACATAAACTGCTCATGCACAGATTGTAATCCGATCCTCATCTCGGGCGACTTTTATTACGCTTGAAGTCTATCTCTCAACATGTCTAACCTCGGCCAGGTCACAAAATCATTTACGCCGCCGACATCATGCGCTCCCACGAACGCATTCAGTTATATTGATGGTGAATTTCTTTTCTATCTTGTCCAAGGCGCTGTTGAAACTCAAGGTTGCTATCCGGACTAGTTCAATCCGTTGAATCAGGGTTATCACTCTCCTGCTGTTTGTCCGGCTGGGTACACCGCGGCTTGTCAGGTGTAACCTCAGGAGGCACTGCGACCGAAACTATTCACGCGTCTTGTCCAACGTGAGTCTAAATCACTTGCAATATTCATTTTGATCTATTAGGGGTCCACATAATAACAGCTCAAAGTTTTTGGTCTCTCATCTGGTAGCTTCAGCTGCCGACAAACCATTCACACTCAATTTCCATGGGAATCATCACCGGCATTGCCAATATGCTATCTCAACTCCAGTCACGCTCGCTCCATTAACTTCAGTGGGCAAGAGCAAGACAAGCACAGACTCTAGCTCACAATACCCCGGTAGCGCGATTGGTACAAACGGGTAAGTATTACGCAACCAGCGGGGCGATAGCGTACATTACGAGTGCAAAAGCACCAGCAAAACACCGGTTCGTTGGCCAGCTCACCAAGTCCCAAGGAGTCAACTCCACGAGCGGTGGAAGCAGTGGAGACCATGGACTGTCTTCGGGAGCAGCAGCGGGTATTGGCGTGGGCTGTGCATTGGCAGCCGTATTCGTTGTAGCAGGTGGCTTTTTGTTGTGGCGGAGGCGATCGCGACAAAGGAAAACATTATGGGCGATCTGACGACCTTCCAAAGGCTGAATTGGCTCCGAGGGTGATAGACAGACGACATCTGCGACTTCTCCTTTCGATACTGCAGGGAAGAGTGCGACACATACGCCAATGCCGCCGTACAGTGAGACTACAGGGCCGCAGACTCCTCAGGAGCTACCGGCTACGATACCTCGACAAGAACTACCCACTAATGAGGCGCATGAATAATGGCCGTGGTCGGAAAGACGTCAACCTTGGTTCGGTATTGGCCGAGAGACTAATTGCAAGCTTGAATTCACGTTCATTTGGTTTCATTGCGACCTTGAGAAGTTAAAATGTAAGCTGGCTGGTTTGCGCAAGTATCCCTTCTGAGTATACGGAAGTGACCACAGATTACGCAGTTACGACTTTGTCAGAATGGACCGAATGCGCGAATTCATCATGAAATTATCCTAGGGGGATTTTCAAAGTTAAATCAATCCATTTTGAGACAAAAACTGCTTTGCTCAACGGATTTGTTGACGAGCGAACGCTGCGATCGTCGGGTCTGGGGTAGGTCCAAAGAAACAATGGCCGAGCGATCTAATGCCACCGACGCAGAACAAACACAACACAGCTTATCTTCTCAAGCTAATAACCACTACTATTGCAAGCTAATGCATAGCTTCCCTTGCCTGAGCTGGTGTATTGCAGCCACTGCAAGCTATGCATACTGCGCTCAGGGTCCAGACTTACTCACAACAGTCATTGAGAAATTGTTGAGCGGTCTGCATTGGTAAATTTCTCTGGGCTGTAGCGCTGTGCTGTCTAATAGACAATTGTAAGCTGTCGAATCTGTCCCCGGTATCGCGCACATAGGCGCACCGCTAAGCTTTTCTCAATCTCCGTTGTAGAACCTGAGACGAAGTATATCCCATGCTTGTGAGCGAAGTGCAAGAAACTCCATTTTCGCAAACAAAGGCGTTGTCGGCGGCGCGACTCAGCCTCTCAACGAGTCAGCCTGCTAATGTTCAGCCCCCAAACGGGAGTAGCTTGGGGCTGCAAGCGCCACGAGACCAAACTAACTCAAGTCTAATAGTTTTCAATGACAATGAATAATGAATTGCTCCAGCTCTCGGTTTGAGCATGGTCTGATGGTGCGAAAAACCTGGGGAGTACGGGCATCCTTGCCATCCTGGCAGTGCCTGGCCATCCCCATTACAAAGGTCGTCCCGAACAGGCAGCTTGACCATTGGAAATGGGGTTAATGGGCACTCAGCTTCCCACACCACTGCTTGTAGGCAGTGGATACGGGCGGAAGGTCCCCTTTTGGAGTGATTTGGAGAAGCGGCCAAATCGGGGATAGCCTCGCAATGCCGCCATAATTACAGCTCGCTTGGGGCAACCACTTCACGGTGGCTTGCTTTTAGCAAGTCTAGACTGCCAAGGTCGCCAAGCCAGGGCAATCGTGGTTTATGGCTGGGAGCTGGGACGCCAAGTGCGATTCAGATCTGGGATACCCTAGCCAAGGCATCACTCTTGCTGGGACGGGTTATGCTGGTCTTGTGTTCATCTGTTCTGCGGAGTAGTCGCTAGTCAGTGCTCCATGTCTAGTGCGGTTTAGGAAGGCCGGCACTCAATTTCCTGGTTGAGCTCAGGTGCCGAAGCGCTGCAGACACAAATTGCCCGGAGCCATTGTAGAAACCGCGTGTAAAGTTAATCTAATCGGGAAGGTCACCGGGGTCATCACCACAATTCGCAAGGTCGGGGTCTCCTCACATGTCGCCATAGCAATTATGAATTGTCTCAACAACTATTAAAGAGGTCGTGCCCTTGTCCCATCCTCCACGATCTCTCCAGGAACTCTTCCCACCCCATTCATCTCTTCTCATATACCATCTCATTCAAGATGGCTTTCCTTCTGCCTGTTCTCGTTGCCACTCTGGCCGCCGCCTCGCCTCTGACTCAATTCGTCCCCCAGCATTCTCTGCCCTCTGTCCCTGCTGGTTGGACTCATCATGCTGCCGCTCCCGCCGACCACACCATCGCCCTTCAGATCCGTCTTAAGGAAGAGAACCTCGACCAGCTGCAGCAGCGCCTTCTCCAGATCAGCGACCCTGATCACATTGACTATGGCAAGCACATGAGCAAGGCCGAGGTCGATGCTCTCACTGCCCCTACCAAGGCCAATGTCGACGCTGTCCAGCAGTGGCTGGCCTCGCACGGAATTAACTCCGGCGATGTCAAGAGCGGCTACCTTAAGGTCAAGGTCAACGTCGACCAGGCTAAGAAGCTGTTCAACGCTGACTATGCTGTCTACAAGGAGGCTAGCTCTGGCCGCCAAGTTGTCCGTACCACCAGCTACAGCCTGCCCCAGAACATCCACAAGGCTATCACCATGGTCCAGCCCACTACCATGTTCTCTGACATGGGCATTAGCTCCAAGGCCAAGCAGTCCAATCCCTCTGGCAACAAGCTTGCCGCTCAGCCCGCTGCTGCTTCCATCACCTCCTGCAACAACGGCGTCGACACTCAATGTCTTCGTGACGACTACAACATCAAGGGATACACCCCCACCAACAAGACTACCCTCGGTATCGCTGGTTTCCTCGGAGAGGTTCCTAGCATCTCCGACCTTCACACATACATCGCTGACCACGACCCTGATCTGCCTTCCAATATCCCTCTCCCTATCAAGAGCATCAACGGTGGAAGTACCAGCGCTGGCGGTCAAGGCGAGGCTGACCTTGATGTCCAAATCACTGTCGCCTTGACCTATCCAATCAACAACCTTTACACGTCCACTGGTGGCAGCCCTCCTCACAATGCTGGCGGTGACGAGAACGAGCCTTACCAAGAATGGTTAAGCTACGTTATCGGCCTTGACTCTCCCCCCCAGACCTTCAGCATCTCCTACGGTGATGACGAACCCACCGTTCCCACTGACTACGCCGACTCTGTCTGCACCCAGTTCATGAAACTCGGTGCCCGTGGTGTCAGCGTCCTCGTTGCCGCCGGTGACAGCGGAGCTGGAGGCAGCAGTTGCACCAAGTTCGCTCCCTCGTTCCCTGCTGCTTGCCCTTGGGTAACCGTTGTCGGTGGAACCAACACTGCTGGTACCAGCGAGCAAGCTGACGCTGAGGGGGGTAGTGGTTTCTCCAACCACTTCGCTCAGCCTACCTACCAGGCGGATGCTGTCAACGCCTACGTCAAGGGTTTGAACGGTCAGTTCGATGGCTCTTACAACAAGACTGGTCGTGCCTACCCCGATGTCTCCGCTCTCTACAGATACTACCCTGTCTACCGCGGCGGCTCTGAAGACTCGTTCCGTGGTACCAGCGCTTCCACCCCTGCCACCGCCTCCGTCATTGCCATCCTCAACGATTACCTCATCGCTAACGGCAAGTCTCCTCTTGGTTTCCTCAACCCCTGGTTGTACAAGACTGGCAAGAACGGTTTCAGAGACATCGCCCGCGGACACAACAACGTCTGCGGAAGCAAGGCTGCTTTCCCTGCCAAGGCTGGATGGGATGCCGCTACCGGATTCGGTGTTCCGGACTTCGGCAAGCTCAAGTCTCTCGTCTAAGCTATGTATAAATAAGTGAAATATAAATAAAAACCTGGAAAAATATGTAAATACATAAATACAGTATAGGATAAATAACTATTCAAATCATTTGTCGTCCTACAATTGCAACTGGTGAACTAATACCGATGCTGACGGCGACTGAAGACAGAGACTGCGATCGGTTGGCCTTGGCTGACGATGCTTCGGCGGCATTCGCAATGAATCGATTCCAGAAAACCTCAATACCTTTGTTTGTTTCCATTCATTAACAGCATGCTAGTGAACAGGGAAACTTTTCGATGCTCACCCTTTGTCGACCCACCAGCGCTGAGCCTCAGCTTACACGCTGACTTTCCATACGCTCAAAAACGACTCGATACGCACGTTTTTTGAATTGCAAAACCGTTGCAGAACTGCGTATTTGATAATTGTGATCGAAATCAACGAAATTGTAAAATTTTGCAGTAGAAATGTGCTTAATGACAACTGGTATATAATCTCATCAGATTTCCGTATGCTCTCCTGCCCAGTAACCTACCCTTCAATTCCAACAATAATCTTTTTATTTTGAGTCTTTCATCCAAGATGCTCATAATGCACTCCCTCTGCACTTTTAGCTCTTTGTTTGCTACATTTTTTTGTGCCGTGGCGGCGATAGCATTGGCCATACCAGCCACCCGTCGCAAGAAAGCTTCACCACAATGCCACACCTTCACTTCCGAACTAAGAACACTGGAAAACCAACATCCAGTGGCTAAAGCATTCTTTGAGGCTGTCAATTCAGTCGGTGGAGGAACGTGGCCGCCAAAAGCTACCCACGGCCCATCCTGGCCTGCTCCCCTGCGCCCCTACCACGACATTTACATCGCCATGAGTTCCATGTTAGCCGTTGCCAAATCGGACATTTCCCTCGATGATGACGCCAACTGTCGCAAAATCGACGCTTTTCGAGCAAAGTTCGCGCAGCTTCTCAGTGAAAATATCGACCTCGCAGAGGTGCAAGCAGTCCTGGAAAGAGCCGAGGTGCATGCCAGTGACGATTTCCCGTCAGATGCCTACAACGGCTTTTACGCATGTATTGCCATATCAAGACATGCATTCCGGTGGGGGATTATTCCCGTCGTGAAGGCGGCGCAGAACCAGAAGTTTATTACGTTTCCCGGCGAGTTGTCGGTTCCATGGGAATACATATCTCGGCGATATGCTGTTTCATCGATGGGCGGCAACGTCGTGTCAAATTACCTTTACAGCCTCGATGAAAACAACAATGTCGTGTACAAGATCAATAGCGCTTTGGAAAAGCCAATCCAAGTCGCCGAGGAACGATTTACTCAGATCTTTCACGACTTAGAGGTTCAAGTAAGACACACAATATTGACGGTTGAGAACCCGAGCTAACATCTTTCTAGGCTCTGCCAGTATACTCTTCAATAATCAAGGCTATGATCGCTTTCGAGAGGCGCGACTACTCTGCGTGCCTCGAAGCCGTAAAGTCTCTCAACGAAACAATACGCCAGCCACTCTCGATATTCTACAGCTCCCTCAACGACGCGAGAATCAGCCGCGATATTTGGCTACCGTATGTCCAAGGATTCCAGGGCTGGGCTGCGGGAGAAATGATTGACGGGCAGTACATCGAGTCAGACGGCCTCTCGGGCAACCAGCTCTGTTTCTTCCACGTCGTGGATGCATTTCTCGGATTCGAATCGTATCTTAGTAGAGATAAAATCATGCGATACATTGTCGGTCCACAGAGAGAGCTTGTTGATACTATTGAGGCGCACTGCTTCCGCAACAAATTGGACGGCTGCGGATTGGACGAGATCAAAGCCGAGCTTGATGCCACGGCGAAGCACATGAGGGTCTTTCGAGCGGCGCATAAGACGAGGGCTATTCCGTATCTCAAGACTGAAAGTCCTGAGCGGATGGTAATGACGGCTGGGAAATCCATCTTGGGCGGTGGAGGGCGCGATGCATTGGGGGAAGCATTACGGATGTTGACGGATATGCTTGACAAGCGATTCAGGCAGACGGTGTAAATGCGAGCATAGGTTCACCACTAAGAGCTGATTGCTAATATTAGTATTAATTACGTTTCAAGTTCAAAACTATACAAAGTTCAGAAGCAGTGAACACAACGCAACATCACTGCTTTGGGTTACCCCCATGTCGCCGTTTACGCATCGGCTGCATCCTCGCTCCGGTCCTCCACACTGCGGTATCAGCAAGACATGAGATGAATGCCTTGAGTAGTCTGTCTGTACATAGCTTCCAACAATCCTCAAAATATGCCCCAGCTTTCAACAGTTCAATGAAGACTGCTCGTGGAGCATTTGCGCGAATCGCAATATGCAAAGCTGTGTCGCCCTCAGGCTTATTCGCCACGGTGCATTTAGCATCTGCCCCATTCTGCAAGAGATACAATGCCATCTCACCATGTCTTCGATGGCAAGCTATCATAAGAGGCGTCCAACCACTGGCATCCAATGAGTTGATGTGCATCTTAGACATTGGAAGAGCTGTCAGATCTGATATTCCACCTTCGCGAGTTATAAGGTGCAATACAGTGTCTCCCCAGTTGTTTCTAGCCTCTGTATCCGCATTCAAGTTCAAAAACTTTTCGAACAATGGACGCTTATTCCGTAGCCTTGATCGGGCTACCGCATGAAAGACCGTATCACCATTCGATTGTTTTGCATTGATATCCGCCCCAGCGTCTATCATCAACTGCAAGACTGCTGTTGAATAGAAAATCACCTCGTTCATGGGTCGTGGTATTGAACCCATACCGTACGCATTGGCGCCTCTCGATATCAGTAGTCTTACAATGTCAACATGGTCTTGTCTTGCAGCAGCGTCTAGCGGCGTGAAATGACGTTGTCTGGTGCGCACTGGAATCGATGATTGGTAAGTCTCTTGGAGCACAGCGTTGGATCCCGCAACGCTTTCTAAACTTGCAGCTATCAAACCTTCAAGATGTGCGCCGGCTCCTAGAAGAGTCTCTACTAGGTCCATTCGTCCTGATTTACAAGCAACAGTTAACGGCGTTTCGAATCTTGCAGATAAACTGTCAATGACATGATTCGCTTCCAGAAGCATCTTTGTGATGTCCAGACTTGTTGAGGCATGCAACAGCGTAGACCCTTTGCCAGTGATAGGTGATATGATATTGGCGCCATTTTCCACGAGAAATTTGAACACTGTAAAGTTTCCACAAAGTGCTGCCGAATGAAGAAGGATCTGACACTCGAGTTCAAAGGCCACCGGGTCATACTGGTCGCTTAGAAACAGTTTGTGAGGCTCAGTATCTACAGCCGGGAGACGACGATAGCCATGATTGTACCATTGATTCCGAGATTTGAAGCTTGCTGGATTGGACACATTGCTCAACACTTCCCGCCTCTTTCTATCATCAGTCCTGAACCCCCGAACACTCCATGCTTCAAGGTAAGTGGCTCCCATGTTCATTAGCATGTGGAACATTCGAGAATGATTAATCTCTGCGGCAACTGACAGAAAGGAACACCCTTGGCTATATGTGTCCTTGCCAGGGTTGGGGCCGTGGTCAACAAGAAGACGCAGCATATCAATATCACGACTTTCCAGAAGCCTTCTGAGCATGTCGGAGCGCAGAGTCTTGGATGAGAGTTTTGATATGAGCATTCGGTGCAAGTGTCCGCTCTCAGCCAAAGCTGTCACAATCTCCGTGTCGTTTTGTGAAACAAAGTATTCGAGATGCTGCATCTGAAATATGTCGATGCCAAGCACGGCAGCTCTCAAAATTGGCTCCCTGCGTCGATGTGAGAGCGCCCAAAATAGTGATTTGCCGCCATTCAGCTCGGCGTCAAGTTCGTACAATGGCCTGGTAGCTACTTTGTTCCAGAATTTACAAGTTGCTGCCAGGTTGGCTATTTGAATAGGTGTATCCAAGTGCTGGGAGATGTGCCAGAGAATCTCCGGCGGCAAATCGAAGAACTTGGAGAATTTTGCGGGCGATTCCTCACAGTCTGAGCTGGACGTCATTTTGGCGATGCTGGCAGATATTTGCTGTTACGCTGCAGAGAGCGATGCTGTTGAAAAGAAATCCGAGAATTTTAATCGTGGTAACCGACAGGACGAACAACGGATTTACGACGAAAGTTGTGGTGACTCACAACATATGCCGGTTGTCGTGGCTTGCAGGATTAGGCCTTAGCGCGTGCCGACTTGGCCGATTTTCAAGATGCAAATGACAAGGAACAGGAAACATGGCCATAGCTGATAGATATCATAGCTGGATTACTTCTACATGTACTATTTACACGTCGTTGTCCCCAGTACCCAATCCTCGGGCCAAGTTGGTAGGTGGTGCGTCGCATCATCTGCCGATAGCCCGCATCGGTGTAGACTCGAGCGGGACGTAGCCTTCTGGCTCCTGTGTAACACAAATCTTTTCGAACCAGCGAGCAAATGCAACTGATTTCATGTCAATTAGTCTCCAGAAGATGTCGCTGATCCAAAGCGTCGGTGGTATTAAGATAGCAAGGCCACAGAACCAAGCGACGGTGTACTGCAGCATGCCGGCTTCTTTCGTACCATGAACCAGTGCCCACACATGGGGCAACACGCGAGGCTCGAAAATGACTTGCGTTGGGCCGTGCATCAAATACAGCGAGAAGCTAATGTCCCCAAGGAATTGCGCAAAGGGCGAGGTGAACAGCCTCTGCAGCGAAGGTATTTGATGAACCGCCATGACAATTTGGACAGCCCCCAACGCGTACCAGGGAAAAATCAGGATGTTGCCTCCCGACGTCCAGTAAGGCTCCATGGTACTTTTGTAAATTGCTCCAAGCACTGGCTGTACTTCAACCTTGCCGTTCGGCCAACCAGCGACGAACAGAGCAAACATAACATTGAGGCTGAGGAAAACGACGAAAACGGCTCGCCTGATTGACTTTGCTTTGGACCGTGATTTTGGCAGGGCGTCTGCTTCGGCACGCCTCTCGTTTTCAATGAGGGTCAATTCCGTGATCATGATGCCTGCTACAAACTCTGATGGTCCCCAGTGACCACCCTTCATGCAGTAGAGAATGAACAGTGCTAGAAAAGTGAGGCGCAAAAGCGATTTCATGCGGCTGGTCCCCAAGACGATCAGAAAGAGCAACATCGAGTGTGAGAACTCAATGCCAATCGTCCATAGATGAACATCGTAAGGCGGGTACCAGAGCACGTCCCAGCTCCAGCTATCGGTGATTTTCCAAAGAGCCGAATACCAATCCCAAAGGTGCTCTGCCAGAGTAGGATATTGTGTGCCAGTAATGCCGAAATAATTCGTCGTCATCACAAAGAACGTAGATGCAACAGTAGGAAGAAACAGCCGAAATCCACGTCGGAACACACTGCTCGCCAACGTTTCATGAAGCTCTTTGTACTGACGCGCTCGAATCAGTCGCATTGGCTTATGAGACAGCGCGATGCCTGAAATGACAAAGAATATGTGCACCATCGGTAGGCCACAGAAAATCACTCGCACAAATGGGAGCTGTAATGGCGATGACCAATTGACTAGCTCATGGTCATTGTAAGCTCGTTGGAACTCGACGAAATTGCGTCCCGTGTAGTGGTTGATGTAGACAAAGAAAGCAGCGACACCGCGCAAGCCGTCGAGCCATGAAGTTGGTGAGATGCGACGTGGTTTAAACTTATCGGGTCGAAGTCGGCGTTGAACGAAGGATGGAAGGAGAAAAAAAAGGAAGCCAAAAATCCATGCCGAGAGCGGTTTCTTAGGCTCATCGAACCTGATCGATCTTTGCAGAGAAGTTGCCAGCGTTCTGGCGCTTCTTATCAAAGCCATGATGGCGATGCTCTATTGCTGCACAGAACAACGAAGCCACAGCATGAAGCCGAAGAAGTGCATGTCAGAGAACTGTTTCTGCAGATGCTATGCTCACAATATTAACCAGGGCACCTCCTGACTAAATACACTGAGCGCGTAGTTGTTTTAAAGGAAGGCGCATCGCTTCCACTTCCGTGCTGAATGCTCTCATTCCGCAACCTGGATCAAGTGCCCTTGAAGCCAACAACCGCCGGTGCACCCAATGGTACAGCTAGTTCCCTGCGATAGGTGTAAGACGGCTTCACATTTTTACAGCAATGTATCAGAAACACACGAACTTTTTCCGCATTAGGAACGACAAAAAGCTTGTTGAAGACACAGATGAGCAAGGGTGCCGTGAAATTCCATGCCAAGGGCGCCAAGAGATCCCTTGATTTACCCAGAATCGGCCTAGATATTCGTCGCGCGGCTCGTTCCAGCGATGGAGATCAGCGCTAGTTGACCTGCTCCAGGTCTCACACTAATTCTGCCCTTCGCAGAACGCGTCGCAGCGCGTCGAGAACAGTACAAAATAATTTCAAAATTGCCTAATAAATCTGCAACCGTTTTGAGAGCAATGATAGATTTATTGAATTTTATGATGGCTTGCTATCTTTCCGAGTTGGTGTGGTTGGGGATATACTCGTCAAGGACTGACCGGGCGTTCTAATTCAGTACTCCCACCATCCAAGGATCTTTCTCTGATGTCGACACACCGCACTTTTTCAGACGGTACACCAAGTCTAGCATTCGTCCAGTAATCGCCAAATCGAGCGTAGTTTTGCCCTTGACCGTCCGAACCTTTGGATCTGCCCCGGCATCCAACAGAGCTTCCGCCACGCGACTGTTCCGTCTACCCAATGCCATGATAAGAGGCGTGACCGAATCGGACGACAATGCATCAACAGGAACGCCCCTTTGGACAATTAGCTTGACCATATCGGCATGATTCACCTGATGCAGCAGCGTGAGCCCAATGCTGGAGAGCCTATTGTCAATCACAGCACCGTGTTCCACCAACATTTTGAAGATTTCAGCATCGCCAAGAATGGCCGAGCCGCGAATTAGACTCCCTCCCAGGTCGAGTGAGCTATTCGCATCCCCGCCAGCCTCGAGTACAAGTCTCACCATTTCAGTGAACCCCGATTCCACGGCCGCTGAGAGCGCCCGATTGATGTGATCCTGGGGAGGATGCGAGTCCAGGATTCGCCTTACTATGGCTGTATGATCCAATTGAACGGCAAGACTTAGCGCGTTTCTCACGTGAAGAGCGCTACCGCGAGGCATAGCCTCAGCACCTCGGTCCAACAGCATCTCAGCGAGCGTGAAGTGCCGCTTCCTGAGGGCCATGTGCAATGGAAATTCTCCAAAGCTGTCAGTTTGGTCAACGTCGATTCCACTTTCCACCAAAAGGACCGCCATGTCAAAGTGTCCTCTTTTGATTGCCTCTATCAGTGGTTGAGCATGTCGTTTCGGCGTTGGATTTACTCGCAACTCTTCCAAGAAGCGAGGGCTTTTCAACACCTCTTTGACAAAATTGACGTGTCCTAAACCCGCTGCGATACGAACGGAGTCCATATCAAATCGATCCGCGCCAAACCTAATGATCCGTCGGATGGCTTCCACGCTTTGCTCCTTGAGAGCCCATGACGTGCTTTTTGGGGATTGCTGCTCCGCGTCAACAAGATAAAGATGCTTGCTGGCAAGCTGGTTCCATAGTCTACAGACTACCACAGCTTCTTTCAGATCTCGGACTTCAGTAAGGCAATGTAGAATTGACGCAATAATCTCCGTAGGCAGATCTGCCAAAGTCTTGGGCTTGCCATCACTTGGCGGTTGGCGCTCGGTTTCCATTTTATTTAGAGTCAGTTAGAAAGCTGAGACGGTACGGCACGTAGAAAAGGGCCAGGGCTTTTGAGATGCATAAAAGCTAACATCACTGGCGGCTTGCGGTTGACAGGCATGGGACGGAGTGAGGCTGTGCGACGAGGCGGACTAAGGCATACTGAGGGGCTAACATTGCTACGCCAAGGTAGGTAAATGTTACACTGTTGATCTTTGCTGGCATTGGGTAAACTGACTTGAAAATCTGTCTGCGACAGAGAATTTACACATGCTGCAATATTTAACTCAGAACAATGCCAAATGGCAGCAGGCAGCGCTGCCAGTCGAGATCGGCACGCCCTAATCGTAGACACAAATTAATTAACAGTGTAAGTTTTGTAAACAGGAGCTAAGATATCGGGTAATTTAATGTTGAAATTTTATCTATGGTCATGTTCAAATAAAGCGAAATGTAGCCGAAATATCTCCCAACTATTTGTTTACAAAGACTTTTCCATCAACATAATTCACCAGCTCCTTCACCGGGTCCAACGTCTCCCTCCCAGCCCCAAAGTCCATTCCCTTCTTCATCACCTGTCTATAGTTCTGCCCCGGATTCACCTTACCCAACACATACGAAGCCCTCGTTTCCACCCTATCCGGCACAGGTATACTCCTACCTACAACAGCCTCCATGCCCTGCCACGCAAAGGTGATGGCTTCTTTAGCGTCAGCAGGGATGCCGCCCTCATCCAGCATGACGATCTTGGTGTCTGGAAAAGCGGACTGCATGTAGTCTGTGATGTTCGGATTTTTCGCACCACCGCCGCACATGTAGATTTCTTCTAGGGGACCATAATTGGTTGGCATGTAGCGATGGTAATGAGACACGATAGCCTGTGCCGTAATCCGGGTAATGGTGGCAACGATGTCGTTGTCGGATAGATTCCTGCTGAGACCTTTTTGGATCAAGTCGTGAGCGACGGTGTCACGAAATACTTCTCGTCCTGTAGTTTTGGGAATATCCAAGCTGAAATAAGGGAACTCGGACAGAAACTCATCGACCATTTCCTGGCAGACCTTGCCCGCCTTGCCCATAGCACCGTCTTTGTCGTACTCCTGTTCCCCATTGGTGAAGTAGCGTACAGCCGCATCGATGAAGACATTGCCGGGGCCTGTATCAAAGTCGAAGAACTCTTGGTTGAGCTTCCCGTCAACGTCAGGCGGTATGAAGCAGACGTTGGCAATGCCTCCGATATTCTGACAAGCTCTCAGTTTGGTAGGGTGATGGAGGACCAGAGAGTCGAAGAATCCAATCAACGGTGCACCTTGTCGACCAGCAGCCTGGTCGGAGACGCGGAAATCCGTTACAGTTGTGATTCCAGTCATAGAAGCAATGAACGTGCCTTCTGCCATGGTCAGGGCAGATCGAACATGGCCTTGCTCTGGCATGCTGAGGAGCCAAATTGTCTGGCCATGGGATCCGATGGCATCGATTGATGACAAGGGAATATTGTGCTTCGTTGTGAATTCCGTGACAGCATTGGCGAATTCTTTCCCAAGAATTACATTTACTTCGGAGAGCTCTTCGGGAGTTGTTGTATTGTGAAGGATCATGTTCATGACGCGCTTCTTGATGACTGGCTCCAGCGCAACTTCGTCATATTTTAGCAGCTCAAAATGCATCGGAGCATCGGGAGATTCTTGTCTGAACCGACATAATGCGCAATCAATTCCATCCATAGAAGTGCCAGAATTCAGTCCCAGGACGACTAGGTCCAGCGGGGAGGACTTGGCGTGGTCCACAGTTCCCTTCATGTTTTCTGTCGCCGGATTGGACGGAGTAGACTGAGACAATTGAGAAAGGTAAATTGAGAGGTATTGCAAGTCTTGGAATAACAACCAAGCCACCAGCGATGCTGGGCATGAGTTATATAGCCTGAAAGTAGCTGATTATTGAACCATGACTAGCGGCACGGCTAAGCGGTAGAGCGCTTAAATGGCTAAATCCACCAATTCGCCTCACTTTTGGCGCAGTGTTCAAAAGCTTAAACGCTTGAACGGCATTGCCACTCAGAGCGCTCAATCAACATGTCCGGAATACTTCAAATACCTGAGATTCCTTCCCCAGATTTCCTCCACGGGGAAGCGTTAACACAATGCAACGCCGATTCTAGTACCTGAGTACTATTTAAGCGCGCAAGTTTTGACATTGCGAGCTTGCACTGAAACCTTTTTCAACACCACCAACTTTTTCCACGACTGACAAATCGCCACGGTCTTGCGAACCATTGAACGTCATGGCATTACCTCAGATTTGGCGGCATGTGCCAGGCAAGGCGCTGTTAGCTCTGATCAATCTCATGTCTGCAGTTGCGTTAATCTTTGAAGGTACTGTAATGACAATCACCCCATTTGTGCGTTGCTAATATATTTGGATAGGATACAACCAAGGAGTCTATGGCACCGTCAGTTCCACCCCGGGCTTCATCAAAATGGCTGACATTGGTCATGGTGATGTCGTCACAAACTCGACCAAGCAAGGCGGACTTGCGGCCGCCTATTATTTCGGCGGCATGTGGGGATGTTTCGCTGGAGGTAAATTGGCACAAAGAAGACTTTCAACAAAGAAGCCAAAGTTAACCATTGTCTTTCTAGGCTGGGCTGGCGACAAGTTCGGTCGCAAGAAAGCCGTCATCGCGGGCACTTGGTTCGCAATACTCGGAGCAGCTCTTCAAGCAGGCAGCCAAAACTCCAACATGTTCATTTGTGGCCGTGTTATTGCCGGACTCGGCATCGGATTCCTCAACACAGTCGTTTTGCCTTGGGTCAGCGAGCTGTCGGAATCCCACGATAGAGGTTCAAGCTTCTCTATTGTGTTCATGGCGAACTTTCTCGGCATTGCCATTGCATCTTGGATCAACTTCGGAGTCCGAAACTCGGGTCACGCGTTTCGATGGCGATTTCCTCTTGCATGGATGATCATACCGCTCGTGCTGGTCAACATTGTACTTCCATTTCTACCAGAGTCGCCTCGGTAAGTGATGTTTCTTTCTACGAGGCGCGATAAATTGCTAACTGTGCTAGATGGCTGGTCGCAAACGGAAACCCGAAGCAGGCAGTCGACATCCTCTGCAAGCTTCGCGGTGATTTGTCCCCAGACGACCCAAAGATAACTACCGAGATTGACGAGCTCAATGCTGTGATCGAATCGAGCCACCATAAACGAAATAACATGCTCAACATCTTCCTTGGCGGTCGCCATTCTGGAAAGCTCCATCTGGGGCGACGAGCTGTATTGGGATTTGCGCTCCAATGGATCCAACAATGGACAGGCATCTTAGCAGTGGTCTCTTGGGCTGGTGTTATTTTCAAGCTCTCCGGTTTTGATTCGTACAAATCTCTGTGGCTTGCGGCGCTTGTCAACACTCTGGGCGTCCCTGCCACTGCTGCTGCGTCACTCGTCATCGATCGAATTGGGAGAGTCAAGTCTCTGTTGGTGTCTTTCGTGATCCAAGGCATTGCCTTGTTCCTTCTTGCTGCCCTTCTTAAAACCTCCGAGGATCGCATTCATACCAATCCCGAGTTGGCTGGAAAGTTGGGCACTGCTGGCTCATCATTCGTTTTTGTTTACCTCTGGTAAGTCTCTAGATGTCTTACCTTGTTTGCATGGACTAACACGTCGCCAGGTTCTTCTGCATGTTCAACATCGTACCGTCGTGGATCTATGGCACGGAAATTTGGCCGCAGGAGATTCGTGCCCAAGGCTACAGCTTCACCATATTTGGGTGGGCCACGGGTTGCGGTATGACCCAGTTCGTTATTCCTATTCTCCTGGACAAACTTGGATGGGCAACGTTTCTGCTTTTCGGAGCCATAAATGCTGTTGTGTTCCCCATTGTCTGGCTTACGTATCCAGAAGTAGCTGGCAAGTCGCTCGAGGATGTGACGCTACTTTTCACCAGCGATAGCATTCTGGTGCGTGAAAACATGAAGGAATACAATCGACTCAAGTCAGAAGCTGGAGGAAATGTTGCTGTAGCGGTGAGGACACTCCTGGCTGAAACGGATGCCAATGCTTCTGGTGCTGGAAGTCCCCGAAAGTTGGAAGATGGATCAGAGGGCAAAGAAGAATGGAGAGAAATGTAACAGTATGTAACAACATGTACTATAAAGTTGACGAAACGCACTTTCAATTCCAGAGCTGTCCAAAATCAAAATTCCATGCCAATTGATCTAGCAAGTCCGGTTGAATCTGAGCTGGCAGATTCTCTGCAGTGCCAAGCTGACTCTGATCGCGTGAATCTCCAGCATTGTTTATACTTTGCCAGAGGACGCCAGGAGGCTGACCAGCGCTTGTGGCAATTTCAGTTCGAGCAGTTGGATCTGCCTGTGATTCTATCAGACTAGTTATTTGAGATGCTTTGTCGCGTAAACTTTGGCTAGCACCTGATGTCTGATGGATAGGCTCCAAGCTCTCAAGTAGTAGAGCCATAGAGAGCAAATTGGACTGTACCAATCTGTACTCGGACTCAGTACATGGCTCGTCCAGGACAGATCCTAGTATCGACCCAATGCCACCCAAGTGGTGCAACAATGGCGTGCTTATTGCAAGTAAGTACGTCACAGGAATTGAAGCAAATGCATCCAAAACCTCTCGGGCTATCTGGCATTTCGCCGCGACAGTGCCACCGCCAGCTACCAGTAGAACAATACGAACTAGCTGAAGAGAAGCAGTAATATTGGCGGCTTGGAAAGCAAATCGGTCGCGCCTTGTGTTGAATGACATCTCGGGAGTCTCTTTGTAACAATCCGGTAAGTTGAAGTAAAGCTGAAGAACGGAGTCGGCAACTGATGTTTCTGAGACGTTGGATTCATTCGAGAAAATATTCTTCAACAGAGAATTCTCATATTTGTTGCTCTTTTTGCCGTGAAATTGCGTCAAGGCATGCTCCAGCACTCTGTACAGGTCGGTGATGAAGTTCCAGCCTGAAAGCCAGCAGTCCGCAGATATGCCAACGGTGTGACGTGAGTTATTAGGGCTGAAGGCTTGTTGGCCAAGGATCTGTTCGTCCGCTGTGCCATCATGCAGAGATTCGTCATCGATTTCCATTGGATATGCGACTCTGGACTGCCTTTCGCGGCATCTGATGATTCCGCCCCAAACGACAGAGGCATAAATATCAAGAGTATAGATTGACCAAAACTGCGGAGGCACAGGTCAGCCAACCCATACAAAAATGATGAATCAGTCCAGACAATACTCACCAGTCGCCTTCTCTCTTCTCTCTCAATAGCCCCGATGCCCTTCGGCCAGTTCGACTCGTCGTGCAGCTTGTCCATGGCAACCAGCGTGTGGTACATTCCCAGATGGAAATGCATGTCCCTGATGCTCCCGTTTTGAATGGAAGCAATTGCCAAAACAGCGTGCGCCTGAAGCGTATGGAGGTCCGCGTTTGACTCTTGCCCAACTAATTGAGCCTTACAGTGAGCAATGAATGTACCGGGGTCGACAGTCTGTAAGCTTGACAAATCCCATTGAGGACTGCTCACAGCACCGTCTTTTACGCGCCGACTTACCAGCGCGCACACCGCCATGACTACTGCGAATAAAGATTTATCGTGAGTGTATTCTGCACGCGATATGCGTCTCGTGAATGAAGGCTGGTGAAAGAATGGGAAGATGGGATACACAATCTCGAAATAGACGTCAAACAAGTCCACAATGACAGCTTGGCTAGCCACACTTGGCGCAGTCCACGCATGATTTCTACTAGACACGTCGCCGGATGAGTCTAAATTGGGCGAATTGTTGGTTCCGAGTGAATCGATTTTGCGACCAGCACGGCCACTTCCGGTGCTCCCGTTGTTTTCGTCGGCAGTCCTGCTCCGGGCACGAGGCTGCACTCCTCTGCGACGCGGCTGCCTATTATACGTGCACTGGTGCCCGAAGTCCTTACAGTTTCGGCAAGTCTTGACAGCATCGCTAGGCTCACAACGGATGCTGCGGCGATGGCAGAAGTCGCAGGCTTGAGTGACACGGCGACGTTTGGTGTTGGAGGCTCCCTGGAGCGATTGCTGTGGGACCATGGCGACATGCACACGCGCCTGAAGACTATCGATGATATGAAGTCATCTGATAGTGTTGTAGAGATGGAGGTACTTTTCGGCGGACGATAAATGTCCCGTCGCTAGATGTATAGTAGACAACCCTTGATGATGAATTGGAGATGTGATGTGTGATGGAGGAGGAGCGATGCGGTGGGGCGCGGGGAGACTCGGTTCGGGTGCTGCTGTTGGCGGCACCAGAGCCAGCGCTGGGGTGCCTAAGGTTTAAGGCGCCGCCAACAAACACAGCTGTGGGAAAGGGGTACATACAGTCAACATACAACCATGGTTCCTCTAATAATAAATTCATAAGGATGATTACGAGCCAAGTTTCGATGTGCTGAGTCAAGAACAAGAAAAAGAAAAAGAAAAAGAAAACGATACACTAAAAGGCAGATGGTCGGAATCGATGGCAGTACATGGTTGCGCCTCCAAATCAGAGCAAACAAGGGGGATTGACGTTTCAGCTGACACCGTTTGTAAAGTGGTTCCCTGAAATGTGTTATCAGTGCGTCTCCGATTGACGTTCTTACTCTATGTGTTGATTCCACTTCTAGCCTAGATCTGGGAACCGCCGATGTCAGGCTCCATGCTTACAAGCCCAGCCCTCCAAAAGGAGACAATACGAGCGCTGGAAAACCAACCTGATTGGTGCGCGATGCTCCGATCCTAGACCAAGCTAAGATTAGCTCACATGCTGTTTGTTGCCAGTAGCAAACTAAATAAAAGGCCTGACATGATCTTGAGAACCATTGCCAATACTGTCTCTGCTTCCTCTCACAAACTACACAACAAAAAACAACCCCAAAACCAAGACATGGGCCAGCAGCATTCAGCGCCTCAAGAAGGCGTCAAGCTCCGGGTCATCGGCGCTGGCCTCCCGCGAACAGGCACCGCCTCATTCAGTCGCGCCTTGGAGATCCTTCTCGACGGACCCGTATACCACGGAGGCACTCAATCCACGCTTGGCCCTGAGTCTGAAATCAAAGGCTGGATCAAACTGTTGTCGCAATGGCCTGCTCGCGACGAGCGCGCCAAACAGGCCAATCTTGAGCTCATTAAACGTCGAACCGACGGCTTTACTGCCATCACTGACGCACCAGGATGTAATCTAGTACCGGAGCTACTGGAACTGTACCCTGATGCCAGGGTGATATGCACGGTGCGCGATTCGTCATCTTGGGAGAAGAGCATGGCAGGAGTCGCTGGTGCATCCACCAAATGGTTCCTTCGAATCGTGCTGTCCCTGGTGCCCTCCATGCGATATTTCGTCGATTACATCAATAGACTGAGAGATACGTGGCTTGAGCTCTATGGAGAGACAGAACCGCCCACACAACAGACTTGGAATCGTCACATGCAATGGCTCAAGGAGACGGTGCCCCCGGAACGACTTGTTTTCTTTGACGTCAAGGATGGCTGGGCTCCTCTCTGCAAAGCACTTGATCTGCCTATACCCGAGGACGTGCCATTTCCAAACATAAATGATGGCAAAGCAATTGAGGAGTTTGCACAGAAGCAGATGCTGAGAGGCTTGACGAGGTGGGCAGTTGTATTTGCTACCCTGGGGGTTTCCGCTGCAGTCATTACTAGGCGCTAGATTTAGCTTCACCGGATGTCCTGGGGCAGAAGCAAATATAAAATACCATTAATGTATTAATGAGCTCTAATGAGGGGTAATGATAACGCAATTATGATCGCCTCCCCTGACTTATGACTCTAAATACCAGCTTCAAATAATTGCATCAGCCTCGACTGATCCGCACCAAGTACCTCATCAACCTTCTCCCCGTTCTTGTACAATTGAAACGTAGGCATCGATCTGATGCCTAATTCCTCAGCCAAGTCGCTCAATTCTTCGACATCAACCTTGAGAAATTTGATCTTGTCGAATTTCTCTAGCTCAGAACAACTGTGACGCTGTTAGTTCCCTGTACAAATCAGCAACAAAGAATGTCATACTGAGCGAATACTGGTGCGATTGCTTTGCATGGCGCACACCAGGTAGCGAAAAAATCAACGACTGCGATGTCGTTGTCTTTCAGCGTTTGTTTGAACTCGTCGTAACTGAGATTTTAAGTAAGCATATGCGAATTGCATATTAAAACGGTGCAGTGATGGCTGCTTCGTGGTAGGCGCGCGCCTCCCGGGTAAGACTGACGACTTGACATTGTGAACGCCCATTTTGGCAGATGTACGAGCTCCGTGGCTATTGTTTGGTTGCTTTTTAAATCTTGTAGTAGAATTCTATCGTGTAGGAAATAAGTAGCCTTTATGGTCTCATAAAGAAAGTACGCAATGTTGTAAACATTTTATTTTGGTGGTCATTTGCCGACTCTTTAATGTCATGGTGATGTCACAGACATGTAGAAGACGACAGCAAATAGCAACGCGTTGAATGATAAATAACGACAGATAGATACGGGAAACAAACGCAAGACTCAATCATGATGCTAGGTACTTCTAGTGCTCCGACATAGTATCGCTGCCTTAAATCAACTTGCAAGATTAGTTTTTATTTTAATTACTCATCAATGCCGAATGTATTGTCAGACTCAACGACTAAACAGGAACCATGAGCAGTTTATGGCCTATTCAAGATAATCCTCATTTGTTTCCTTTGCAATCATATCAAACAGCGGCTTAGCCGCAAACCAACCGCTGTACGGTTTTCCTACACTCTGATACGTGAGCTTCGCCTCGGCATCGCTAATTTCCTTGATGGAAGCACCAGGGTACGCGCATGCCGCCATGGCCATGAGCTGCGAGTAGCACAGCTTGTCGAGCGACACGAACCAGAAGACTGCTGCCTCGATCGTTTGGCCCGTAGTAAGCAGGCCGTGGTTCTGGAGGATGACCGCCTTTTTGGGGCCAATTGCCTTTGCAATGTGCGAGCCTTCCTCTTCATCAAGCACGACGCCGCCAAATTGATCGTAAATCGCAAGGTCGTCGTAGAAAGCGCAGGCATCCTGGGTAGCGATAGAGAGAGGCATGCCCAGAGAAGCAAAGGTTCGTCCGTGGATCGAATGACTATGCGCAGCGCATAGGACGTCTGGACGAGCAGCGTGCACTAGTTGCATGATTAGCGGGAAGAGTTTATAATAAGTCAGATGTAAGGGTGTGTGTACCAGCTGAGTGAATCATGACGGCGGCGCGGTTAATCAATCGGCAGTCGCCTCCATCGATGACATTTCCTTCATGGTCAATTCGCACCAGGTCAGACTTTTTAATCAAACCAAAGGAGACACCGAATGGGTTAACCCAGAATGTAGTTGGTTCAATAGGGTCCTGTCGCACTCATCAATAACGCTGAGCAAAGCCATGTCAACAAGTACACATCATACCCGGCAGGTAATGTGGCCCGCAACGCCTTCGTCAAATCCATGCTTGGCAAATATGCGAAATGCGGCAGCAAGGCGGCCCTTGAGATATTCGCGCTCTTCTTTCTTGTCGTCAAACTTGGGTGGCTGTGGGAAGTTGGAAAAGTCCATGCCGACCAATGGTTTCGCGGTGCTGTTGGAGTGGCCGTTGGAGTGGCCGTTACCGTTGGTAGTCGCCATGTTTTGTACAGTCATCGAGTTCTCAATGTGATTGATCTAGCAAACAGTCGAAAATGGCTCAATCGGATTGCTGTTAATGCTAGATATATGTTGAAGGATGTGGAGATATTGATGCTTTGCCTCGGCAGAGAGGACATTGTAATGGCCCAGCCTCTCCGCATTACGTACGGATCGGACATCGCCACATCTCGAATTCCGTCGTCTGGTCGTGGTCACAGCCCACCTTGGCAGCTCTCCACCAGCCTCATCCGGGTAACTTGACTCATCCAGGTAACATCTAATCTGGTCTGGTCTGGTGTCTACTTCTCCATCGCTCCGGATCGGATTCCATTTCTCGGGGCGGTGCTAGCGTCAACTTCCGTACTCCGTATACTTCTAGATCGCTCCCCCCACAGCTTAAACCGGGTTTTCCTTGCGTAATAATCACCTACGCTCGATAATCCTCATGCTCGAGCTATTGAACCAATTATTTCTCTACAATTTCCGACTCCGCGGAGTGAATGCGAGTCATTCACAAATAGCAGCGTATTGAACAGGGACAATACGCTCCGACCGGGCAGGGTGTGCCATGGCACAGCCTGAGAGCCCCATGGCAACGTCGCAGGCAGCACTTCTCGACCCAATCAAATCGCATTTCGCTGAAAGTAAATACGCGAAGGAGAATATTGACAATAGGCAACAGAATTAAATGCTTCGCATGTATTTAAATCAAATGCACCCTCAAATTCAATCATTAGTCCCTCCCAGCAAGACTTCTCCTCGCCACCTCCCAAAATGTCCTACGACAACCCGCAACCCATGCGAGACCAGCTTAATGATGCGGTCAAAGCAGCTCTGAGAACCCGCCCACTGGACTCAAGCCTCGAGGAATACGAAATTGATGTGCCTATGTCGGACGGATGGAACCACAGAGCCATCGTGGTTCGTCCCAAGACTAGTAGTCAATCCCGGCTCACGCCGACGACCAACAGCGGCCGTCCCTTGATCGTCCTGTTCCACGGCGGTGGCTTCTGTGCGGGCTCTGTAGATCTCTTGATCTGTCCGGCCCGCGACTTTGCCAAGGCCTTTGACGCCGTCGTGGTGTCGTGTACCTATCGACTCAGCCCCGAGCACAAATTTCCCTTGCATTTTGACGATGCCATGGATACCACCAAATGGCTGGCAAACCACGCTCAGGACAAAGACATAGGAGCTAACATAGAAGCTGGCTTCATTATCGGGGGGCAGTCCGCGGGTGCGTCGTTGGCCGCGAGCGTATTGCAGCACATGCAGGAGGTTGACGCGAAGCAGCGAGCGACTGGTGGCTACATCTGCATTCCGCTCCTGCTTACAGAGGCAATCGTCCCGCCTCAATACAAAAACATTTGGACGTCGCGCGACGAAAACGGCGACAAGATTCCTCTGCTATCGGAAGAAGGCGTGGCAAAAATGGTGGCAGCCATGGGTGCAGAAGTTCAGTCGCCAAAATTCTCTCCGTTCAATGCTGCGCAGCCTAGCCGTTGCCTGCCAAGAATATACGTGCAAGTAGGCAATTTGGACCCTCTTCGCGATGATGGACTAGTGTATGAGAGAGCGCTTAAGGATGCTGGTGTTGAGACCAGGTTGGACGTCTACAACGACATTGGTCACGACACGTGGAGCATCTTTTCCAACGAGCAGAGCCCCAAGGATTTTGCCAAGAACAGCCTGGCTGCAATGGAGTGGCTGTTGAGAAGAGATGAGTAAAAGAGACAGCAGAGAATTTTACTTTTATTATTGGAGATCCCGCCAATTCAGAGTTTGCAGCCAACAACACAGAATGCCCTCGCAAGTTGGAGGTTTGTGACTTATACCTGCGGAGGCAGCCGTGCTTAGTATTGGTTGAGTAGTGCTACTCCTGCACAGAGCAATGATAGTTAAATTAGAGCTGCTAGTCTTTTGGCGAGTCAGTGATGCTGGCTTGCTTCAAAGTTACTTTGTCAAATTTTTTATTAAATTGGGCAATCTGACTGTGAATTGCTGGTGTGTTGAGCCACCTTTGGCTGCAAGACCGCTGCTCGGGACCGTAATAAGTGCTACTCGGGCACTTTCCATACCCGGATTGTGAACATGGCTGAAGGGATACACTTCGCCCACTCATGAAAGAAACAGTGTTGCTGATCTGGAATTGCCTAGCCCCTTATCGTGCTTATTTGGACCCCAGACTTTAACGGATTCTCCACAAACAGGGAAACTTCCTCAGCGAAATCTATGCCGGTATGGATCCGCTGGGAGGGTTCTTTAGTGCTGATATATCTCCTTGGCTCCCATAAGCCGCCCTCAAAACCTGCAATTGTTCAACAGGGCCAGGTGAAAAGCCTGGACTGGGGGTTTGACGGTACCGAAGATCACGCCGAAGTGACACTAAATTCAGTTTAGATCTAAGTATCTGTCATCCGAAGTTTGGCCAGCCAATCAATTCATGTTTCTTTTTTGTGAATGGAGGTTTGTGACCGTCAAGCGGATACCCGAAATTTGTCGCTACAGAACCGTTGTACTGTTGATACCCCAGAACCTGCTCGCGGTTTATAGCGCTTACGTTTCAATTTGGCAAAGGGCTGTCTGGCCAGTCGGCTTCTTTTCACAGAACATGCATTGTCCTTTGATTTCATAGTAATGGAAAATTTATATTAATATGTTGAAGCATGTCCTTGCCCAAGCTCCAGTTGGCTTCGGAAGTTTCATGATTTCTTTAAATCCTTCCCAGGGAAACAGTAACATGGCGACTTCAGCCCTCCCACCTTCAGAAGGGTACCGATCATGGAACGCAGCGAGAAAATCTGCCAAACGCTTTGCTTGCGATCGATGCCATATGCAAAAGCTAAAGTGTCCTCGCCAATCTGCTTCAGAACTCCCGTGCCTGAGGTGCGAAAAATTTGGACTGGCGTCGACGTGCGTTTATAGTCCTACCCTAAGATTCGGACGACCAGCGGAGACATGCAACCGGGCTGGGAGCAAATCGAGCCAACGGCCGCGGGCAGCTAGTCAGGATGTTGTCTTGGGGGCTGGCGCAGAGGTACTCCAAGCGTCACCAGCTACCGACCGGGTGCTACCCACGCCAAGTTCTGGCGACGCACCCTCGCAGCCCAACGACGAAATCGAAGCAACGTATTGGACGTGGGCTCCAACGGACCGTCCTTCAGTAATCGGCAACGATGCAAATGACGTGGACCTTTTCGACTCTCTTGACGGATCAGACATGCAGCAAGACGACAACGCAAGCGCCTCGGCTTCAGCGCCGTCAACGGAATCCGGCTTCCACATGGGCTTGCAAGATCCCTTCTGCAACTTTACACTGTTCAAGCCGGCACTGCATAACTCTCCAGCGTCCGAAAAATCTATTAGCAGTGCTGAAAATTGTTTATCCCGGCTTGCAGAGCTGCATTTGTCGCTCTTCCAAAGTCATCAAGCGCTATCTTCGCATGTATCGTCGATGGATGGCCAGCACAACAGAGACAGGTCTTCTCCATCACGTTCCTTTTCATTCAAGAGTCCGATAGATTTGGATTCAATCTTTGCAGCGGCCCAGCAGTTCATAGACTGCATCAAATACCTGATCGTGCAGTCTACACCTCAAGTATCATCTGATCCACTGGGAATATTACCACGGTCAGCTCCTACACCAGCCGCATATTCGGATCATTCAATGAGCTCATTTGCCTCGTCACTTGCGGATGGTATGCTCGCAAACGACGTTGCAGCCACCCAAAACGCAGACAGCGCGACTCTCTTCTTAGTGCTCAGTTGCTATGCGCGTCTGATAGATATTTTTACAAACGTAATGAAATATCTAAAGACCAGCGTGGAGAAAATCGACCGTCGGCATTCTTTAGACTCTGTGCAAATTGGATCATTCAGAGTTCCAAGCGCATCAGACTTGCAGATTACAATCATGTTACAAGTCTTCTGCCACCTATTTCAACGTGCGCATCAATCAATTCGTCTTTTTATTGCCGGGCATGGGAAAGATGACGATAGCCTCTTGGCGCCAGGACTGCGCCTCAGCGAATGTACCATTAAAGAGGAGATAAAGCAAGTCAAACTGAAATTGAAAGCCTCAACAAATCTATAGACTAGAACTGCATATGATAGCCTAATTGCGAAGTGTATAATTTTACACTCTGCTTTGTCGCCGCCAATTACAGGTTCTAGAAATGCATGTGTGTGTGTGTGTGTGTGTGTCCATTCTTGTCCACCGGAATGGCATCATTTGGATTCCGAGGAGTACCAGATTTCATTTGATCTACCGAAATGAGACGGGAAATCCCGCATGCCATAGGTCAGCGACCTTGCAAGGGTAGCGGATCACCCAAAGCCATGAAGGGAAATATGTCACCGAACGCCGAAAGGATTACCACCGATCATGATTGTCAAGACTTTGTACCTGTAGCTTCCTTTTTAGGCTGTCACAGATCCAGTTCTACTTCATTTAATGCGCTATATGAGTTCGCAGTGGCCATCAACTTTCCTCAAAACCCTGGCCCATAGAGACCTACCATTCAGTTGAGTCAACCTAGTACACTAAGAAAAGTATCCGACGTACTCCAACACCTACAAGATGCAACTGTGGCTTAAGATTTTTATCGATGTTACGTGGGCCACACTATGGGTCTTGACCTACCTCGACTCCATACAGGCTTGGGGTCAAAGACGGTTGATCTCTGTGCTAGGTCATAAATCTGCCATATCAATCACGATGAAGAGTATGTACCAATTCTTTTTTCTGCGCAACTACAATTGTGCTAATATATTACCAAGAGGATATGGCGGCCAAGAAGCTCGCTAATGCAAGCACGTTGGAAGAACTGGAAGCTTTGGTGTTGGCTAAAAAGAAATAGACCTGCATTAGTGGCAGTTTTGGGGCTGGATTAGAGATGTAATTTATTCGATTTTAATCTACCACCGTATTGCCCAGTGAAGAATATAAAGTATTGCATGCTGTGCTGTGCAGCTATTGAAAGAACCTGCGGTGGCCATGTCTGCTCCAAGCCTCAAACTGTATCCGCAGCACTAGATGGGCTCAGGCAGGCGACTGGTTGCCTTTGTGACTCTTGTGGACTGGATTATTAGTTCTAAGATAAGCTATGTCAGAGATTATACACAAGTTTTTTCCCGGATATTCCTTTCTTCAGAAGCAAACGAAGGCCATCTGTTATACCGTCAAGACCATTGGAGCCCGCTTGCGTTGGATGACACTTTAGTTTGCCTTGGTCAAGGATATTCTGCACAGAGGCCATCCACGTTACAGCCCAAGCCCGCAGCGTGGGATCTGGCGTCCAATTATAAGGAGCCGGCCATCCCGTCTCCCTGCCCAGCATGGCAGGCCCCAAGACCCAGTTGGGTGTCACGGCTCGACGAGTGGCTACGTGGGTGGGAAATGGGTCGAATGATGTGTATCGACCCCCAGCGCGACCAATTGCTCGGTAGCAAAGAGCCATGGTCTCTGGGGTGGTTATGCAATCCACGGCATAACGCAGCGTGTTACTTGTGAAAGCCTTGATATCTTCCGCGCAGGTTTTAGAATGGTAGTCAAAGACTTGTTCGGCGCCAAATGATCTCACAAGGTCAGCATTGGCCGGAGAGCATGTGGCAATCGGCCGAAGACCAGACCTTTAATTACAAGAATGTTAACGATCAGGGTCTTTTGTAGCTGTGGCAACAGATGGATTTCATAAAATCTTACAATTTGATGAGCTGAATGCACATTGTGCCAGTAGCAGAGCTTCCGCCATTTACCAACACAAATCCTCCTCGTTCAGGCTTCTCGAGTAGGGGCTCTGTTGGTGAAGCTGGCAGCTGTAGCGACCAGAAAAGAGCCATCCCACATGTCCCAACGGCTGTCCCTAATGTTGCACCGTCTTCAAAAGACATGTTATCGGGTAGCTTCAAGGCAAAATCAGCTTCAACGCTGACATACTCTGCGAACGCGCCGGCTTGTGGTTCGTTTCGGTTCATGCCTTGTGCAACGCCGCATACACGGTCACCTGTTTTCAGTGCCTTTGCAACATGATTACCGACAGCCACAATGGTTCCAGCAAAATCGCAGCCGCTAATGCATCCTGGAGAGCTAAAACTGCTGAAGCATACTTTAGCATCGACAGGATTCAGTGCCACAGCAGCGGTTTTGACAAGAACCATGTCTGGGCCAACATCTGGAACAGGCACTTGGCTAGA
The DNA here is from genome assembly GCA_022702485.1 of Simplicillium sp. C3G150-2. Taxonomy (NCBI): domain Eukaryota; kingdom Fungi; phylum Ascomycota; class Sordariomycetes; order Hypocreales; family Cordycipitaceae; genus Simplicillium; species Simplicillium sp. C3G150-2. Next base: position 2,206,199 of record JAJIYY010000001.1, on the reverse strand, counting down.
TAGCGTGACTGTCTCGCCTGGGGCACCGACAAGTGCCTTCTGCACTGTAGGTATGCCAAGTGTTGAATCCATGCTCTATGCTTTCAATTTGCTCAATTGGTCAATATTGCACCCATTGAGATGTTGTGCAAGGCTGGCAATTTAGTTTCATGTGCACTGTGTTAGTCCTCATCGGCGGCAAAGCCGTTCGGCGTTGGTTAGTAATCGTACCACCTCCGACAAGGCTGGATCAACAAGGGGAGATCTTTAAGCACTTCTATGAGAATCTGATAGTTGTGTATTGCAGAATCTTTCCTGAAGAAAATTTCTAAGTTTGCAACTTTCAGGATGGCGCTGTTCAAGTCAATTCGAGGCATCCTGCTATCGCTTCTCGCTGTGTGTCCACAGACTACACTGGCCAGCGCAGCCTGTCAAGTGAGCCATCTTAGTGCCTACGACAGCACTACAGGCCCTGTGGCTGTTGAAACATCGCCCCTCGACCACTTCAATGCTGTCAAGGTCCCAAGCTTAAACGAATCGGCTTGGGAAGGATGGTACTTTGACAGCGCCTCCAAGTCAGGCAAGGCTGGGGCGACAATTGCGTTCCTGCGCGATCCCATGTTCAGCGTCTTTGGTCGGGGCAATCTTTTTGTTCTCTTTTACGCTGTTTGGGAAGATGGCACAACGTGCAACATGCACGAGTTTGTCTCGCAGGCTACTGTGCAAAATTGCGATGGCGAGATTACTGGCGTTTGGAACAGCACTGGCAAAAGCTTCTCCTTCCATGTCACCAAGGACCTTCAATCCGGAAGTTTTTCCATTGACGCGCCATCAATCAAAGGGACATTCGACATTCAATCGCGGACAAAACCGCGATACGCTGACGGGAGCCTTTTCCCTGACAAGAGTGGCACAGTTTCCCTAGCCCCTCACGATTACTGGGTTGAGGGCATCTCTGCAGGCGATGTCTCAGTCGATCTATCTATCAACTTGAAGCCGCTTCAATACTCTGGTGGCGGCGGCTATGGGAGGCACTATGGCGCAGTGCGCTTGGACAGTATTATCAAGTACTGGACATTTTCAAGGGCATATGTAGGGCCATATGCATTTGTGTTCTGGCGAGTTGTCGGCAAGTCCAGCGATGAAGCTAGCGTCTCTGGTGTCCTTACCAAGGATGGCAAAATCGTCGTGGCCGCAACCACGGATCAGCAAAATAACCTGAAGCCGTATCTGACCTTTACGCCCACGTATCACGGCAGTGTTCATGGATCGTATCAGGATCAGAGCACGGGATATCAGCTTGATTTGGTAAATCCCGTCGAAAATAAGCGCTGGAGCTTCTCAATTGAGCATTCACGCCTCGCCTACGAAATGGGTCTCATGGGCGGCGATGGGTTTGGTGGATTCGTGAACACAGTTTCGGGCGGGTTGGTTGGTGAGCGCCTGTCTCACGGCACAGGTACGACTCAGCAAAACCAGATGGCTTCTGAAGGCCTTTCGAGTCTTTTCAGTCTCCAGACTTGGGCGTTCATTGGTGAGTTGCAATAAATATACGAGCGAGAGAATTATCGCATTCTTGACACTTGATACTAACATTACACTAGGCGAGATGGCTTACAAGATTATCAAGAGCAGAGCAGGGCTTGTGTGGGAGAACTGGATGGCTTCTGACAAGAGCGAGTTGTAGCCGCAATTAGGTGTAATGGGATCAGCGATCGAGCGTTCCTTAGAAGAATTGCACTGGCGGTAGCATCCGTCAGTGCCTAAAGAACTCAAGTACAAAGGATATCATTCAATTTTGTTTTAAAAAAAATTCAAGACTTTTACCTCTGCTGCCACACCATCATATCAGAATCCTATCAGTGATTATCTTCTCAGACTTTCGACTGCCTCTTTCAGAAAAGTAAGTATCTCCGGGTCTCACTGACGGGTCTCACTGAGCAAGATCTGCACTCCTTGCTGTTCGGAGGACCTTCACCTTGTTTGCCAGTGCCAAGGTCCCAGACTCGGACACATTAAAGGGTCCCGTAATGAACAGGTGAAGCCACCGGAGGGTCACCGAACAGACAGACTATTTAGATAACTGGATTAAGTAGGTGTATGGCTGGTAGTCACCGACGCTACCTTAGGGCTTACGCGACAAGTTTCGGCGCTGGCTCTACCGTCCATCGGCGACATATCACCCTACTGGCCGTTTCGGGCTTGTATTTAGCAGAGCTCTAATTTGCGAGACTGCCGCAGTTTAAGTATCGTTGGGGGATTCTCGACCAATCGATCAAGAAAGCCGCGCTACATACTGAAACTGTTGTCAATCAATCGACTTTTCATTCGCAGACATGGCCTCTTTAGGCAAAATCGACACCCGGTCTAGTGGGACCCCAGTCCGAATTGCTCTCGTTATTGAAGCAGTCGCCACACTCGCCTCTGGCATTGCCGTCATTGCTCGGCCTGACCTCCTGGTCGCCCACCTTACCGACGAGTCGAATATCACGCCTCTGTCGTTGCTCCTTACGCAGATTGTGGGGGTTTTATCACTAGTCTTTGGCGCTCTCTGCATTCTAGCATTGCCAAATACGCCCCACGCTATAGCTAGCCGACAACCACTGTATGTGGTACTTGGACTGGGGGAACTAGCGGTGCTTGTGTTGTTAGCTTGGCACTTGGCGTTCTACGACGAAGCGCTAGAAGCGAGCCAAAGGCCTGCAACACGCGAAGGACTGTGGAAGGGAGTCCAGCAAATGGGCCCCATGATAGTTTGGCGAGCATTTGTCGTGTTTTTCAAGCCAGGTTGGTTCGGTCGGTGGATACAGGATAGCAAAACAGCTTGATTTATTTCGGGACATGCAAAAAGGGGAGGGAAACTTGCACAATGCTCGAGAACATACCCATGGAATTATCTTGTGCAAATAGTCATCGCGTGGGAAGCGACACATCGACGCGTGGTGCGCCAGGAGGGCACGATTATGATCATCGCAAATATGCTGCGTTTGAGGTACAAAGCCAGTAATAAATGGAAATGTGTTGCCTAAAGAAAAGGAGCTACAAAAAAATAAGGATACTCAATAATGCATAAAAAGAAAGCAATTGAAGAAACAATCTAGGCTTCTGCATGGGCTTGTAACTCGCTGTAAACGGCACGATTCTGGTACTACCCTATGCCATCTCAAACTGTCTGATCCATACATTTTTTTTGCGAGCCAGAGAGTCGCCTTCTTTCATATGAGCAGCTAATTTATGCTAAAACAAAATTCAAAGCGATACTATAGTATGTAAGTTGCTGATAATAAATTCGTGAACTTAGAACATCTAATCCTTAGGCAATACAGACTTTCACTCTAACAACAGGGGGAGAATATTGCAGCTAGTAGTGGACTTCTTTTACGACGTACAGAAACCCGAATCCAAAACCCCTTCCTTGCATGTTTCCTCGCATCAAATCTGTCATGAACAATTGAAATTCATTCACTCATTTCTGGGCTCGACGTAGAGCCGAAGCGGCCTGGTGAAAAACGAAAACATGTCAGCGTTGTCTCAGGATTATTTCTCAACATGTTGGTACATACCCTTTGAATTGCGGCAAATTCTGGTCAACCCAGTTTAGAATGTTGTCCTCAGCTTCCGCGGCATCGACAAACGAAAATTTGAATCGCCTGAACAAGTGCGCAGTAGCCATATGAAGCTCGCTGTAGGCCAGATGGATCCCCAAGCATGCTCTCGCACCTCTGAGGAAAGGGTTGCTGTTCCTGTCCATCTCCTTGTACTGCTCAGGAGTAGCCTCAATCCATCTCTCGGGCTTGAATTTGTTTGGTTCTGGGAAGATTTCCTCGTCGAAATGAGAAACGTAGTTAGGGTGGATAATGACGGTCCCAGGAGGGAGCTGCTTGCCGTCGACAATGTGTCCTTCAGCCGGAACAATGCGACGCATTCCATTAGGAACACCAGTGCTCATACGAAGAGCTTCCTTGATCGTCGCAGTTAGATAAGGCAGTTGAAGTAAAGACGACGAGGTTGCTTCATCGTAGATTTCAGGCAGATGGGTCTCGATCTCTTGCATGAGCTTGTTGTACACATCGGGATTTTGGAGCAAATGATACGTCATCAGCGTGAGGGTATGAGCCGTCGTGTCCATTCCAGCAGCTAGGAACACCAATGCGTCTGAGATGAGCGCATGTTCGGGGATGTGGTACTGAGGATCTTTAATGACCCTGTAGAAGACGGATTCTCCATTGATGCCACCCATTTTAGGATTGGAGAGCGCGATCTTTTCTTGAGATTCGCGCAAGGCATCGACGTCTTTGGCAATCATCTAAGGAACGGAATTAGAGTGAATAGCTGACGCACGACTACTATCACACTTACACCTCTGAACTGCGTCAAGAACTTGAATGCTGGTGGGGCGTACTTTTTGGGAATCGTTCTGTAACAAGGGATGAGCGTGACACACTCTAAATTTCGACAGCAATGAGGTCTTACTTAACGAGGAAGAGCATCATGTCTCCAAGGAAACGAAACGAAACGATCAGACCAACCAGTCGCGATGAGCTTCCTGCCACCTTCAGGTACTCTGGTTCGAACTCTTCGTCTTCCAGGAAGTTGAGGCGTCCGTTGTAAGTGACAGCGCTGACAATGTCTCCTGCCATGCAGCGGTAGGCTAGCTGGATGTTCAACGGCTTCGCCGAGTCCCAGTCTCTGAGTCTCTCGGTCAAAGCATTCAAGTGCTGATGAACAATTGCATCATTGTTGCGGATAGCTTGTGGGCGCAAGTATGGTGCAAAGGCTTGTCTTCGATGTCTGGCTTCCTGGTGGTCAATGGTGTTGTTGAGGCAGCCATTGGCCAAGAAGTTGATGAAGGGCTGAGCATAGGTCAGGGGGCTGCGTTTGTGTCAGATGTATTGCTACTCTATCAGAAAGCCGATGTCAACATACTCTTTGAAGAACTGAGATCCGAATTTGTGGACTCTAGATTGTGGGAGTCAGCCGTGAGCGCCTAGCGAGCAAAGCGATACCTACTCATGATAGGAATCCATGTCCTTAATGGTGACCTCAGTAGGGGAAATTCGAATGATCGGGCCATACTTCTTGTGTAGTTCGGGCAAAAGAAAGCAAAGCTTTCCATTGTGCGGATACACGTTGTAGTAAACCCACCAGAGCTTGGTCGCCGCAGCGAGACGAGGACCGGGAATGTGCGACAGCTCGTCAAAATAGGCACGATAAATTCCAGTGGCAATCAAATTGACTAGAATCGCAAGTACCACGAAGCCAGTGGTTTTCAGGATCACCTGAGACCAAGGAATCACCTTGGCCTGCTCCCAGATAGGGGCAAGTTCAAGTTGCCCAACTTGTGCGAGAAAAGAGGACGACATGCTGCGCAGAACTCTGGATTCAATAGTGTGCTAGCACCAGGCTTGAGTTGACTCGAGGTTTTATTTGGGTTTGTGAAAAGGTGTTTCTCTTTTACCCGCAACTTCCCAGAGACTCTCATAAGAAATTCTCTGACAGCAATCGTGTAAGTCGCCGGCAGTCATTCGGCGACATTCCCCACCACCTCCGAAGGGGCTGCCCCTCCCCCAAACAACGGCTTCGGCGATGATGATCGGCGGCCGTAACCGTGGGTCAAGATGACAGGATGCCCTGTTTGGGTCAGACGTGTGAGCACTCTGTTGCGATCTTGCAAGGTGATGGTACCATCGGACAGTTCAATTAATGGGAAATGGAAGACATGGAGTCGCCGAAGGCTAAGCTTTTTGTGTAAGACGAGATGACTGCCAGAAAGAAAACCGCTTCATTTAGCAATTCAGAATTGGCAGAGAATTCTTTGGCGCTTTATCCATTGACTCTCAAGGACTCTTTGTTTCTTTCCTCACAGACAGTTTTATTTTACTTTATCACTTTATTATTTTATTTTCAGTACCTGTCTAACAGCCATGGTTACGCTAAATGAACCCATCGCCATCATTGGAAGCGGATGCCGCTTCCCAGGCGGATCAGACAGCCCTTCTAAACTGTGGCAGCTTTTGAAGAACCCTCGATGCGTTGCTTCACGCGTGCCGAGTGAGCGCTTCAATATTGATGGTTTCTATCACCCCGACGGATCTCATCATGGAACCACCAACGTCAAAGAATCATACTTTCTGGAAGAAGACCACCGTCGCTTTGATGCTCAGTTTTTCTCGATTCAGCCCGGCGAGGCTGAAGGCATGGATCCTCAACAAAGAGTCCTCCTTGAAACTGTTTATGAAGGGCTTGAAGCTGCCGGTGTGACGATAGATGAGCTTCAAGGGTCAGAAACAGCAGTTTATGTCGGTCTGATGACGGGAGACTACAATGACTTGCTGTTTCGCGATATGGACACGCTGCCGAAGTATTCTGCCACTTCAGTGGCCCGCAGCATTATGTCAAATCGCATTTCATATTTTTTCGACTGGCATGGACCATCAATGACGATAGACACAGCCTGTTCCTCTAGTCTTGTTGCGCTTCACCACGCTGTTCAGACGTTGAGAAGCGGCGAGTCCCGCGTCGCTATTGCGGCAGGTACCAATCTAATTATTGGTCCCGGTATGTTTGTTTTTTGTCTTAATGCTTTTGCAAAGGTAAAAATTGTGACTAATACCTTATGATCAGAAATGTACGTCGCAGAGAGCAAACTTAACATGCTCTCACCAACAGGGAGGTCTCGCATGTGGGATGCCGACGCGGATGGTTACGCTAGGGGCGACGGTGTTGCAGCCGTCGTTTTGAAAACTCTAAGTAATGCAATCAAAGACCGGGACCATATCGAATGCATCATCCGCGAGACTGGTATCAATCAAGACGGTAGGTCCAAGGGAATTACGATGCCCAGTTCAGAAGCACAAGCCAGACTCATAACAGCTACCTATCGCAAGAGCGGGCTTGACCCGCGTGATCCAGCGCAGCGCTGTCAGTACTTTGAAGCGCATGGAACAGGCACAAAAGCCGGTGACCCAGTAGAGGCTGGAGCCATCTCAGAAGCCTTCTACGGCGACGATTGTGCCGAAGGAAATCGATTGTATGTGGGGTCTGTAAAGACTGTCATCGGCCATACTGAAGGCACTGCAGGATTGGCAGGACTGCTGAAAGTCTCCTTGGCTTTGAAGAACAAGGTTATACCACCCAATATGCTATTTCGGCGGTTGAATCCAGACATTGAGGATTCATACAGAAATCTCCAAGTTCCGACAGACGCAATACCTTGGCCGGAAACCAAAGGGCCACGACGAGCGAGCGTCAATAGTTTCGGTAAGTGCATATGCGTACTGTTGTGAAGCGCAAGTGTTCTAATTAAAATACCAGGTTTTGGTGGAACAAATGCACATGCTATTGTTGAAAGCTATGACAACGCCACGAAAGAAGAAACACAACCAGAATCGACCGTGATCACACCTTTCGTCTTCTCTGCCCAGAGCGAACGTGCTTTGACCTCCATGCTCACCGCGTACTGTGAGCTCCTCGAGACGACTGCAGACCTGAATATGCGTGACCTGGCTTGGACGTTGCATGCACGCAGATCAAAGTTCAATTACAGAGCCTCGTTCGCTGGAACTAGCGCAGAGCACGTCTGCTCACAGATTCGATCACGCCTGCTAGCGACAGATGGAAAAACAGAGACCATTGGCGTTCGCCCAAATTCCAGGAAGCCTCGAGTGCTGGGTATTTTCACAGGGCAGGGTGCACAATGGGCATCAATGGGAAGGAGGCTAATTCAGGAGTCTGCCTTTGTCAAAAATACGATCAACGACATGGAACAATCACTTGCAAGTTTGCCAGAAGACGATCGACCCTCATGGTCCTTGGTCGAAGAATTGTTTGCTGACGCGCCACAATCACGACTGGCCGAAGCTGCCATATCTCAGCCGCTTTGTACCGCGATCCAGATTGTCTTGGTAGATCTCCTGAGAATCTCTGGAGTACAACTGGATGCCGTAGTTGGGCACTCGTCAGGAGAAATAGCTGCCGCATATGCCGCTGGTATTATATCATCAGGGGATGCTATTAGAATTGCCTACTACCGCGGCCTATACGCACATTTGGCTGGCGGAAGCGACGGCCAACCAGGTGCAATGATGGCTGTCGGCACATCAGCGGCAGATGCAGAAGAGATTTGCAGCTTGCCTGACTTCGAAGGTCGAGTCGGTATTGCAGCATTCAACAGTTCTTCCAGCTTGACATTGTCTGGAGACAAGGACGCCATTGAAGACATCAAAGTCGTTCTGGAAGATGAGAAAAAGTTTGCGAGACTCCTGAAAGTCGACACTGCCTACCATTCGTCGCATATGAGTCCATGCGCAGCCCCTTATGTGTCGGCTCTTGAGAAATGCGATATTACACTGAGATCCCCTGGCAGCAACATGCCAGTGTGGTACTCAAGCGTAGAGGAAGGACGACGCATGTCCGACGCGCAAGATCTAAGAGGCTCTTACTGGGTAGCAAACATGTTGAAACCAGTCTTGTTTTCTGGTGCTATTGCAAGTGCGTACGCAGATGGGAAATTCGACCTTGCTATTGAACTTGGCCCTCACCCAGCACTTAAGGGTCCTGCAACACAGACTTTACAAGACCTTTCTGGATCCAATACGCACTATACTGGTCTATTAAGTAGAGGAAAGGACGACGTCGAAGCGTTTGCCAGCAGCTTGGGAGATTTGTGGTGTAACTTTGACCAAATACAAATGGATCTAGAAGCTTTTGACGAGGTCGTCTCCGGTGGACCTGCTTGTCAACTCGTGAAAGGATTACCGACATATGCGTGGGACCATGAGAAGCTGTTCTGGAAAGAATCGCGGCGATCAAAACTCATGCGCAACCGCAGTGAGCCCAGTCACTCTCTTCTAGGAGCACGACTCCCAGACGGCACGGAAGGCGAAATACGATGGAAAAATTTCCTCAAGGCAGCAGATGTCCCTTGGCTCGATGACCATCGACTGCAAGGTCAGCGCGTATTTCCCGCTGCTGCTCACGTTACACTTGCTCTCGAAGCAGTACGAACATTTGTGCCCATTAACGCCATGCGGCTCATCGAAATTGAGGATGTCAAGATTGGCCGAGCTATTCCATTCAACGATGAGAATGACGAGGTTGAAATTTTGTTCTCGCTGACTAACATCCAAGGATCTCTCGAGACATCGGACACAATTACAGCTTCATTCCGTTGCCTTTCACAAGTTAGCAAAGACTCGGAGACCTTGGACGAGAGAGCTAGTGGGCGGATTCGAGTAGTACTCGGTGGACCCTCTGCAGATTGTCTTCCACGACGATCACCAGCTGCCCAAAACCTTCACAAGGTTGATTCTGACATCTTCTATGGCGCACTAGAAGAGCTTGGCTACAATTATGCTGATACGTTTCGAGGTATGGCTGATCTCAAGAGGAAGGCAGGCATAGCGGAAGGATTTGTAACGAGGCCGCCAAACGATGCCTGGCATAGCAGCTACATGGTCCATCCAGCGATGCTGGACATTGCATTTCAAGCTGTCTTTGCCTGTTATTGTGCACCTGGTGACGGGAGATTGTGGTCGCTTCATGTTCCAACTTCCATTGAAGCAATTCGAATTGATCCTTCCATGTGTGGAACGAGCCATACACAGGAATTGTTACCCTTCGATTCGACCTTGACATGCAGCGCTCCAGCATCCATTACCGGAGATGTTTTCGTTTATGGGAAAGACTCAGACCGGGCCATGATAGAAGCTGAAGGAGTTCGCGTCGTACCACTTGCTGCGCCGTCAGAGCGTGACGACTGTCTGCTTTTCTCAGAAACAATTTGGAGCGTAGCGGCTCCTTGTGGCGAGCTCATCGTTGGCGAGAGAGCTACTGCAGAAGAGTTCAATTTGGGACTGTTGCTGGAGCGCATGGCATTTTACTACCTTCGCACTCTTCATGAAACCTTCACTGAAGATATGCGACATACACTTGAGTGGCATTACCAGAGTCTGCTCAACTTTGCAACACACACTGTGACAAAAGTAAAGAGTGGAACGCATCGATTTGCGAAAAGAGAGTGGATGACGGACTCGCGAGATGTTGTCCTCAGAATACTAGAGAGGTAAGAATCTGCAGAACCCTTTATTAATTCTTGCTTCTCACTAATGTCGCAGATATCCTACAAGGCCAGATATACGTCTCTCTTTTGCCGTAGGCGAGCATCTGCCCGCAGTGTTGAGAGGCGAAACGACGATTCTGCAGCATATGACAGAAGGTGATCTGCTCGACGACTTCTATCTCCATGCTTTAGGTTTTCCCACAGCAAACGAACACATTGCGAAGATGGTGGGACAATTGGCTCAAAAGCATCCCCACATGAAGTTTCTCGAGATCGGAGCAGGAACCGGAGGAGCAACGAAGCGCATATTCAACGAGATATGGCCAAAATTGGGCTCGTACACCTACACCGACATCACGCCTGCATTTTTCGAGACAGCACAGAATGTCTTTGCCAAGAATTCTCACCGAATGGTTTTCAAAACCCTTGATATTGAAAAGAACCCGTTGAGCCAAGGTTTTGAGGAGCAGTCCTACGATGTCATCATCGCTTCCAACGTCCTCCATGCAACTCGCAGCCTAGAAGAGACTATGACAAATGTCAGGCGACTTCTTAAGCCAGGAGGCTATCTCTTTCTGCTGGAGATTGGGCATAGCGACGATTCGCCAATGCGGATTGGGTTCGTCATGTCTGGCTTACCCGGTTGGTGGATTGGTAAAGAAGACGGACGCCCGCTATCGCCAGGCATTTCAAAAGAGACATGGGACCAACTTTTGAAGAGAACGGGATTCTCTGGAGTTGACGCAGTAACACCCAACGATGACCCGTTAGCACATCCACTGTTTGTTCTGGCCAGTCAAGCGGTCGACAGCAAAGTTACGACACTTAGAGCACCACTCACCGTCAAAACTGATGAGTTAGAACAAAACTCTGCTTTGATAATTGGCGGTTCCTCTTCCCGGATTTCCAAAGCTATTGAGGGATTGTCGAGTATACTGGCCCCTCATTGTCCGAATGTCGAGGTCATTGTCAACTTGGACGACATTGCAAGCCTCAGCAGCCCATTGACGGCGCGTGCCGTTTTATTCCTTGCAGATCTTGACGATCCCATTTTCAACCACATGACAAATCGACGGATGGATGCGCTGAAGCGCCTGTTTGAAGATTGCCCTGGAACTTTACTGTGGCTGACTGAGGGTTGTCGCAAGTCGGAGCTGTTGCACAATATGTCGGTCGGTTTCGGCAGAGCCTTGAAACTCGAATACCCTTCTATCGAGTTTCAATACCTCGACATGGAGCGTACTGAGAACATCGATATCGAGCTTATTGCGGAAGCATTCTTGCGCCTGCAATATTTGCATTTGTGGCAAGAAACCAAAGTGAGCGGCGATTTTTCGCTGGTGATTGAGCCAGAACTTGCATACGCGCAGGGCCGCTACCTTGTCCCTCGCTATGTCCCATGCAAAGCTCAAAATGATCGCTACAACTCCGCTCGCCGCACCATTGTAGCTGATGTCCCTTTAACAGACCGCGTTTTTGTCTTGCAACAAGATGACTCCTCAATATCTATCGTGGCCCAGCCGTTGCAAGAGAATCCTGCTTTTGGTGGGCTGACAAGGGTCTTTGTTCGACACTCTACTCTTATGTCTGTTGAGGCGGTCGGACTTGGCTGGTTCTACTTGGTTGTGGGTGTGACTGAGATGCATGAGAAGGTTCTCGCTTTGACTAAAGTTAACGCATCTGTCATTGATGCACCGCAGCAATGGATGGTACCATGTACTGCTTCTGATGAAGAAGAGCCTCTGATACTCATGACGCTTGCTTATCGTCTTCTGGTTGAATCAATTCACGCTTGCCATACCAATAACGGCAGCGTTGTGGTGAACGAGCCTGACTTTCTGCTGGCCGATATTCTGGCAGAAGCTGCTGTGACGAACAAAAAAGAGACCATGCTCTTGTCAAGTGCCCGGGACTGTCCACGCACTTTGCGATATATGCATCCTAAAACGTCGAGCAACCAGCTCTCAAAGCAGTTGCCAAAGACGGTAGGTACATTTTGCGACTTCTCAGAGGGGGGCGCTGGAATCCCTGGCCAGAGGATTGTGTCTGTGCTTCCGTCAAACACTCGTATCAGACACCACAACGATTTGTTGAGGAAAAGATCCGAAGATCACGGCAACTCCCTGCTGCTGCAGCAAATGCTCCAGAAGCTGGCTTTGCCCACTCCCAAGATGTCCAGTCCTTACGCAAAGGACGTCCTGGAATTGGTCAGTATTCAAGACGTTATCAGCCACCAGAAGCAGTCAACATGTCCAATTGTATCTTGGATTGATGCGCCTAGCATGCCCGTGCAGATTCAACCAGCGGACTCGAGCGATCTCTTTGAGTCAAACAAGACATACATGCTAATCGGCTTGACGGCTGAACTGGGTCAGTCACTGTGTCAGTGGATGGTTGCTCATGGTGCTCGTTTCATCGTGCTCGCAAGTCGTAAGCCAGAAGTAGACCAGCAGTGGCTGACAGAGCTCAGTGACCTGGGGGCGACTGTCCAAGTCATGGCCATGTAAGCACATACACCGAGTACTTGCTGATGTGTTCAGAATACCGAGCTAACATGTTAATAGGGATGTAACAAATCGCGATTCTGTGCTTTCTGGTTACAAAGAGATCTGTGCCACCATGCCTGACATTGCCGGCGTCGTCAATGGCGCAATGGTCTTGAAGGACGTCATGTTCGCAAACATGGACATCTCTAACCTGGAGCAAGTGCTCAAGCCAAAGGTTGATGGAAGCCGCATCCTGGACGAAATCTTCTCCGAGAACACACTGGACTTTTTTATCCTCCTCTCCTCTGTCGCTTGCGTCGTTGGCAATCGTGGACAGGCAAATTACATGGCCGCCAACATGTACATGACCAGTCTTGCACGACAGCGTCAGAGTCGAGGCCTTGCAGCATCTGTCATCGACCTCAGCGCCATCGTGGGGCTTGGTTACATCTCCAGAATTGGATCCAATGTGCTGGACAATATTAAACGAACTGGTGTTCTGCCTGTGTCCGAGCGCGACTTCCATCAGGTCTTCGCTGAAGCGGTCCTGGCTTCGAAGCCATCATCTACAGCAGATCCGGAAATTATCATGGGGCTGAGGCTTGCGCGACGAGATGATGCACTCCCAGTTCCTTGGATTGATAATCCCAAGTTCTCGCACTTCGTGCTTGACTACGACGACAAGCCGGATCAGCACATTGCTAAAGAAACTGTGGAGTCAGTTAAAGTCCTTATCGAGAAAGCCACGACTATGGACGAGGTTTATGCCGCCATTCAATGTAAGCATTTTCATCATGACAGTCTTTTTCGATTCCTTTCCCCTTTCGCAAGCAGGAGTAGCTAACAATGTCGTTTAATCAGCTGGCTTCTCGACTAAAATCCGAGCTGCTTTGCACATGTCAGCCGACGAGAACATTGATCTGGACGCGCCGCTAATACAGCTGGGCGTTGATTCTCTTGTGGCAGTCGAAATCCGTACCTGGTTCCTCAAAGAGATAGGAGCGGACATACCAGTGCTCAAAATTCTGGGTGGCGCATCTGTCTCTGATTTGATTGTAGACGCAAGCACGCGAATGTGTCCAACACTCCTTGGCCACATAACCGGACACCAGCAGACAACAAGCAAAGATACAGATCGAGCGGATATTGAAATGTCTGACAACGATCTGGCTATGCCTCTGACCGACGCCGACACGAGCGTACCAGCTTCCGTAATCTTTGATACAGAAGCTACAGCGGGCTCGAAGTCGACGTTCAACTCCAATGATAAGCTGAGCGACTCCGAAAGCAGTGTCTCTTGTGCTGAGCAGGAGACAGAAAAAGCTATGGCTAAGACTGAGAGAATGTCATTTGGCCAATCTAGATTCTGGTTTCTGAAAGAACTTCTCGACGACCAAACCACTTTCAACATTGTCCTCTCGGCGAGAGTCACAGGCACCCTCAGTGTAAGTGACCTCGATCGCGCGGTGAGGGTCAATGGACAGAAGCATGAAGTTCTTCGCACGCGCTTTTTTACAGACCCCGAAACTATGCTGCCCACACAGGGTATCCTCAGAGACAGCCCTCTACGTCTTGAGTATAGGTCGGTGTCTGATGAGGTAGCTTTCCAAGACACATTTAATGAGCTCGTGCATCATAGCTTCGACCTAGCATTGGGCTCAACTATAAGGGTTATCCTACTGGAAAAGTCAGCCACTTCTCATTTCCTCTACATTGCTTGCCATCATATTGTAATGGATGAGGTGAGCATGCAGGTCTTTCTGTCTGATATAGAAAGAGAATACCAGCGAAAACCTCTGCTACCTGCACTGCAGTACGCCGAGTATTCGCGACGACAGAGACAGCGGTATGAATCCGGCAACATGGCAGCTCAGATTCAGTATTGGAAAGATGAGCTCGTCGATCCACCAGCACCACTTGCACTTCTCCCGCTATCTTCTTCCCTTGCGGTCAAGACCCGACCACTAGTGAGGCGATATGACTTCAATAGATATGAAGCTAAGCTGGACGTGAGAACGGCATCTCGCATCAGGGCAATGGCTCAGTCTCACCAAGCCACCAGCTTTCATTTCTACGTAAGCATCCTTCGCATCATGCTATCTCGCATGCTATCGCTAGAAGACCTTTGTATTGGCATCGCGGATGCCAACCGTACGGACAGCGATACCTCGACCGGTGTCGGGTTTTTTGTGAATCTTTTACCTCTTCGATTCAAGACCTCACTGCAGCAGTCATTCTCTGAGACATTGCAGAGCTCCCGCAACAAGGTTTTTGGCGCTTTGGCTCATTCCGACGTTCCTTTCGATGTCATTATTGACGAAGTCGGCGCAACTCGGTCGCCTACATACACTCCACTGTTCCAGGCTTTTGTTGATTACCGATTAGGGGTGAAAGAGACCAAATCCTTTGCCGACTGTGAATTGCAGCGTGAAGGGTTCGTTTTTGGTCGCACCGGCTACGACATTGCGCTGGATGTGGTTGAAAACGTGGGACATGAATCATCTGTCGTCTTCATGGTTCAGAAAGATCTTTACTCTGAAGAAGATGCAAAGCTGGTGATGCAGAGCTACTTGCACCTCATTGGAGCCTTTGTTCGTGACTCGTCACTTACACTTGATAAGGTGGCGTTATTCCCAAGCGCGCAAACCACTGAATTATCTCAGCTTGGCGCAGGTAAGTATTTCCATTCACTTCAATTATTTTTTTTGGTCCTATTTACTAATGCGAATTCGGGAATTAGGCCCAGTGTTGAAGAGTACTTGGCCAGAGACTCTTGTCCATCGCGTGGCGAACATGGTTTCGAAGTACCCACGCCGGGTGGCTTTGAAAGATGACAAGCAATCTTTGACATATAAGGACATGTCTCATCGCGTAGCCTCGCTTGCTGCTGCTTTGAAAGATCGCGGTATCACTAAAGGCGATGTAGTTGGGGTGTACCAAACCCCGACTGTCGAGCTCACATGCTGCATACTGGCAATCATGTCGATTGGCGCAACATACATCCCACTGGACTGTCGCATTCCCATCACACGCCTGCAAACAGTGGTGAAGGACTCGCAAACAACAGCCATCTTTACACACGATGCAATTGAGCGCGATATCTTACAATTGGAGTCCAGCAAGATGGCAGTTATCAATACTGATCGCTTGCCAACCAGCAAAAAACATGTATTGAGTCCAAGTAGCCTCGCCCTCGGAGACTCTGCAGCCGTAATCCTTTACACCAGCGGATCTACAGGCATCCCTAAGCTCATTACGCTGAAGAACCACAACATCAAGAACGCCATCGAGGCATACATCCACCAGTTCGATCTTGGCGCCGAAACAGTGTTGCAGCAGAGTGCATTGAGCTTTGATTTCTCAATTGAGCAAGTATTTACTGCAATTTGTAATGGCGGTACACTGTACGTGGTGCCACAGCACCAGCGCGGAGATCCAGTCGAGATTACCAAGGCAATTGTTCAAGAAAACATTACAGTTACTGGAGCTACGCCTTCAGAGTACTCATCTTGGCTACGCTACGGCTCTTCTGAGGCTCTCAGACATAGCAAGTGGAAATTAGCGGCCAGCGGCGGCGAGCATTTTTCTCATAGACTTGCTGCCCAGTTTTCCCACCTTGACTTGGCAAGTCTGCGCGTCCTTAACATTTACGGACCTACAGAGACGTCCATCTCCTGCACCAAAGGCGAGGTTCTATACAGAGATAAATCTTGTATGGGGAGTTCCTCAACCCACATCCCAGCTGGAAGAGCTGTAGCAAACTGCTCAGTTTACATAGCCGACAAGCAATTGCAGCTGCTTCCGAGCGGAGTCCCTGGGGAGATTTTAATCGGCGGTGCAGGTGTCGGTCTGGGTTATTCCAACTTGCCTGAGCTGACGGACTCTTGTTTCTTACCTAACCCTTGGGCAACCGAAGACGATAAGAAGAACGGCTGGGAAACCATGTATCGCTCCGGCGATCGCGGTGTGCTCAGTGCTGACGGTACACTCACTGTACTTGGTCGCATTGATGGAGATACGCAGGTCAAACTGAGAGGTATCCGCATAGAGCTTGACGATGTAGCTTCGGCCATCCTGGCGTTTGGAAAGGGAGTATTGTCCCACGCCGTGGCTACCGTACGTGGAGGCTCCCAAGTGCTCATCGCCCATGTCGTCTTCCACAACCGCCCACAAGCAGCGGAGGCGCAATCCTACCTACGGGACATGCAGTTGAATCTGCCAATCCCTCAATATATGCGGCCATCAAGAATCGTAGTAATTGACTCGATGCCTCTGACAGCTCATGGCAAGATAGACAGACGAGCTATCGAAGCTTTGCCAATCGCCGAGGAAGAAGAGGCCAGTTCAGATATGAGTTTGTCCGAAACGGAGCGGAAGCTTAAAAGCATCTGGCGCGAAGCACTCGACTTTGACTTCGAAATTCATCGTGCTTCCGATTTCTTTCACGTTGGTGGCAACTCACTCTTGCTCATGCAAGTCCAGAGCGGTATCAAGAAAACGTGGCCAGCTCCCGTAAAGCTGGTGGATCTTTTTCAATCCAGCACACTACAGGCCATGGCATCGTTGATTGATCGCACTGGTCAGTTTGCAGCTGAAGTCGACTTGGAAAGTGACACTTTGCCACCTAAAGCATCTGAGCTGAATTTACACTCGGATGTCACGACACAGCATAGGCCTGTCGACTGCCCACCTCGAGTCGTGGTACTGACGGGCTCAACAGGCTTCCTTGGAAAAGCTATTCTGCGAGAGCTGCTGAATTCTGCAACCGTGGAAAAGATATACTGCATCGCAGTGCGCAACATGGCCAAACTTGGCAACTTGACAAAGTCTGACAAGGTGGTGGTCTATGACGGCGACCTAACTGCACCGTACCTTGGGTTGTCAGAGACTGCGGCTTGTTCTATTTTTGATGAAGCAGACCTCATTATACACAATGGCGCCGATGTCTCTTTCCTAAAGACCTACCACAGCTTGAGGGCTGCCAATGTAGCCTCGACATACGAGCTTGTGCGTCGCGCTCTTCCGCGCCGCATACCTTTTCACTTTATATCTTCTGTTGCCGTCGGCCGTGTCCTGCCCGGCGATGAGTTGTCTGAAGTTTCTGTGGCAGGCCACTACACCGCAGACAACACGCTTGATGGTTACGCCTTGTCCAAATTGGCAAGCGAGCGGCTGTTGGAACGAACTGCGGAAGTGTACGGCTTACCTGTCACAATCCATCGACCAACGTCCATTACAGGCCCCGACGCACCCGTGCTCGACATCATGTCCAATCTGCTGAAGTTTTCACGGCTGATGAGGGCTGTGCCTTATTCTGCAGCTTGGAGAGGATTTGCCGACTTCATTGCGGTAGAGAGTGTGGCGAGTGGAATAGTGAGCCATACAGAGGACAAATTCGACCAGGGCGCCGACCCTTTGTATGTCCATCACTGCGGAGAGCTTGTCGTACCAATTGACGGCTTTGGAAGCTATTTTGAGCAAGAATTGGGAGCGCCTGTTGCTACAACAACAACAACTGAGTGGGCAGAGCAGGCCGTGGCAAATGGAATGGATCCTCTGGTTGGAGAGTACCTGAAAGGTGTTGACGATTCTTGCCAGCCCATCGCTTTCAGTAGAGTAAGGAGCACCAAGACTCAACTGCTCGGGCGACGACGGACTCATGACGAACCTGCTGCGATGCCCAAAAGCCTAAACAAGCGCCGTAAGCTTCTTTGAGTGATTTATGGAGTAGATCTTTTTGTAGTTAAACCATTTCCTAGTTCAATGTCTATGTATTTTATCGTGAAATGTGACAGTTGTTTTCTGGCACTCGGTGATGAGTCCGGCAATACCGTGATTTTTCGAAATAAAATTAATTGTGTCCCTGAATTTGCTGTCATTTCAGCATCGAAGGAAGCCCATACAAGAATTACGGAGCAAAAAAAATGACTCAAGCCTCAGGGCTCTAAGTGATAGTGCCTAGATTTACGATTGCCTCTGGCTGTTCAATCGCGCTTTGTTGGCTGACGCGACGCCCGTTCGAGATACCTTTGTGCTACAGCAGCTCTGAACTTTTTACCCCATATCAAGAACGGCACGACCAGTAGCTGCGTAACAAACATGATGACTGCCACAATTGTGTGGACATTAATAAGGCCCATTGCTTTGATCCACGGCGTTAGCGCAAAGAGAATCACAACAGCAAGGACGTTGCGCATGAAGATGATTCCAATCATTGACGATCCGACAATCTAAAAGAAGTCAAGTCAGCAAAACCCCGGAGTTTACTGAGAAAAGCAACTTACATTGTGGTAGCAGTCCATGGTATATGAAAGCGCAATGCCTCCCGAGACACCAAGGGCAAAGCTGAACACGCCGGATCCCACGGCGATGAGAGACCAATGAACACCCTATAAAAACACATGTTAGCTAAATTATTGTTCGCTGAAGCTCAAGCCTTTATGGTTATCTTACATAGGCAAGCCCCAGACCAGTCATGAGCACACTTGCGGGTGTGAGAATGACACAGGGGAGTGACAGCCAAAGTCTCATCTCGGGTTCGTAGAGTCCGCCATTTCTTTTTGACAGCCAGACAATGAGCCAATCATCCAACCAGCCTCCAACAAAGGCTGCTGGGATGGCCGCTATAAACCCTGAGAGATTTATGAGGCCGACTCCTATGGCTGTAAAATTGTACGGCGGCAGGAACAGGTACGTTGCCTGGACTGAAACGATCAAAGCAAATACTGCTAGGAGGGTTCCAAAAGTGATCGCTGTAAAAGTTACGGCTGGAAAGGTGAGAAGAATGACAAAAGGGTCATGTAAATTGCGAAAGACATTCTCATCAGTGGGCGTGATTAGGGCCATTCGTTCGCGATATGACTTCATCGGGATGTTCTGATCGATATGGCAGTGGGTGATACTACGTTGTAGCGCCTCATCAGCGTCGCGAGCTTTTTTCTCTTCGTCTGGGTCTGGAAAGACATCTTTGTCATCGCCTGGGTCGTTTTGATTTGCCAAAGTCTCTCCATTGAGTATTGGCGTGTACTTGGACTCTTCGAACAGAAAGATCACAAGCAAGAGGTTAGCGCCAATGAGGATAACGCACCACCACCACATCCAGCGCCAGCCTTGGCTTTCAATCACGTAGCCCGCGGCGACAGGACCGAGGTTAGACCCGATGGTGGTACAAAGGAGGTAATATGCATTCATGGCGGCGTGCTGGTGTACGAAGAAGATGTCTGCGATAGTCATCTGCACAATGGTCTCGCAGATGCCGCCGCCTAGTCCAGCCAGCAAGTTGCTCAGTAGCATGTCGGGTGTATTTTTGGTCACTGCAAGCCACACGCAAGCAGCAACTTGGAACACCAGGCTGGCGATATAGACTGGTCTCCGACCGTACTTGTTCATGAGCGGGATAAAAATGACACTACTTAAGCCCAAGCCGGCAAAGCCCATGGCCTGGCCACTGTTGAGTGTGTTGATATCGAAACCCAGCTCGCTTTGGTACTGGCCGAAAGCGATGACCCCGACATCGAGCTGGACAAAGGTCAGGATGACATACAGCAGCACCAGGCCGATGCTGAAAGCTTTGCGTGGCGTGGACCAATTAAGAGGGTCATTTGGGTCTGTCGTTGGGATGGGATGTAGGAGCACTCGCCTACTGCCTTGCTGCACTGTTAAATAAGGAGTTAGAGCATTCTAACTGGGGTAGATAATTCTGATATTATCTGAAATGTCAGATTGCCTTACAGTCCTCCAGCAGTAGCGTGCCAGGCGGGTGTTGGCCGTGTAAAGTTTCGTCCATGGTTTGGCTGGCCATTGTCAACCATGAGTGCTGCCGTGAGCAAAGTGGGTGGGGATCCAAAACCTGGGGAATCTGTAGTTATAATGCGAATCTGGGGAAGGCTACCAAGGCGGGTTTTGATTTACTCTTCTCTCGCTCCGCAGATAATTCGAGCTCAGCCGTAGACGGCGTCTGGCATATTCAGTCCGGTAAGACAACTCGGCAATTGTTCATTTCTTGTCCAATTCGAAGCGTTGAGCTCTCCGTTATCGTATCAGAGGGACGGAAAGATCACCATTCGGTCTCCCGCGGACAGCGGTGGCAGCTACGCCACGCTAAAGAACCGGCGCCCAGAAGGATAGGTGCAGTGTTTTATTTAAACGCAGCGATGAGGCGGATGCCCGTTTTGGTATTCATCCAACAGTTCGATGGAATTACTGGCTGTGCTTAACGAGTAATAACAAAACACAGTCTCCCACGAATGCAGAAGGTGGCTTCTAACAAGGCAATTTATCGGCACGTATTGCTGTGCCTCTTGTCAATCGCCTTCATGATAAAGTTAATTATGGGCATTACGGCTGTCCGCGGAGGCTGCCCGCGGGGAGCGACAACAGCCCCGACACGGGCGCCAACTTATCAGCTCCTACATGCCATGGGGTTCGCTTAAATACAACAAACGCATAGCCTGGCAGACGCTATCACTGGCTGAAACGGTTAAACGGTCGCTCGATATCCTTGTGCCATTGCTCCTGTAACTGTCGCCTACCCGTACTGCCATAACCACACCTACACTCAGCTGCTAGGACGGCTCCCTACACATGCCGACAATCCTCACCAACGGCCGCTTTCTTCGGCCAGCTTCTACCTATAACGATAGCGACGCCAAATTCGCCGAATGCCTTGTCATAGACAATGAAGATGGCACTATTCAGTCAATAGGACTCCATCAAGATGTTGCGATTCAAGAAACTGTAGCCTCTGGGGCGAAAACAATAGACATGCAAGGGCGGCTGGTCATACCTGGACTGATCGACAGTCATATGCATGTGCTGCACGCCGGCGAAGCGCTGGGGCAGTTAGATCTTATCAATTGCAAGGATCTAGAGGAAATCCGTGCTTCTATTCGGCAATATGCGAAGTCGCACCCCGACGCGCCGCGCCTCTCATGTCGCAGCTGGTTTCAAGCATCCACAAACAACGAAGCGCTAGCCAGTACGCTTGACGATCTGGATCCGCGGCCCATTTACATCACTTCTTTTGATGTCCACTCGATATGGTGCAACACAGCTGCTTTAGATGAACTGCAAGTAGCGGATATGACAGATCCGCCTGGAGGTAAAATTCACCGAGATGCGCAAGGCAAACCCAGCGGACTGTTATCGGAGAGTGCGGCTTTGGGACTGGCGTTACCGTTTCTCAGCAAGCAGCACAGCGAGGAAAAGAAGATTCAGTTTGTTCACGATGCATTTGTAGCATACGTCAACAGCGGCTACACTGGACTGGTTGAAATGGCCATGGATGATGCTACGCTGGACATACTTCTCAAATATAGAGAAAGTCGTGGCGGGAGCTTACCGATATGGATGGCCATGCATTGGTTCATTGCACCAACCCACTCGGCCGAGGACAACCTGAAGCAGGTCAAGCGAGCAATTGAGCTGAAAGCCAAGTTCAACTCTACCAATACACCAGACCTCCGCATCACGGGAATCAAGCTCATGTGCGACGGCGTCGTGGATTCATGCACGGCCAGCCTCGTCGAGCCATACTCCCACACTAATCAAAACGAACCAACCATGTGGACGTTAGACGAACTGCGCCCTGTGCTCAAGACGGCAGACGACGCTGGACTCCAGATTGCCATTCACGCCATTGGCGACGCAGCCATCAAGTTAGCTCTTGACGGGCTGGAAGCTGTGGGCAACCCGACCGCGCGACATCGCATCGAGCACCTCGAGACATGCGCACCAGAAGACGTCCCTCGTCTAGGAAAGTTGGGCATCACAGCTTCGGTACAGCCCGTCCATAGCGATCCGTTCAATCTGACAGCGTGGCCAGAGCTCATTGGACCCAAGCGATGCGGTCACGTCTTTCCCTACAACGGATTTGCCGAGCACGGCGCTGTAGTCGCGCTTGGAACCGACGCTCCAACCGCTTCACACGAGCCGTTGCCCAATCTGTATACTGCAACGACTCGCAAGTCTGGGCACAAACCCGAGATGACGCAGGTAACCACGCCCCAGTTTGCACTGAGCTTGGCCTCCGCCATGGCTGCCTACACGCAGGGTGCAGCTCACAGCTGTTTTGCTGATGATCGAGTTGGAAAGCTTGAGGCGGGTAAAGTAGCGAACTTGACTGTTTTGGACGTAGCTTGGGACCCTGTCAAGCTTCTGCAAGGAAAGGTAGTAGAGACATGGTATCAAGGGGAAAAGCTTGTTCTGTAGAATACAGGGAGGGAACGTGTTTGATAATTTTGTACACGCATTTACCATTGCAATTGATGCCACGAATAAGTTGAAGGCAGTTCATGTAAGGCTGTCGATTTCCAAATGCAAGGATCAGAGAGCCGCGTCGCTTTCTGGTACGTTATGGCTTAGCAACTGAGGGGAGAAGGAAAGGGAAGTATCCAAAATCACTCCGTCTCGTAAAT
Organism: Simplicillium sp. C3G150-2; assembly: GCA_022702485.1. Taxonomy (NCBI): domain Eukaryota; kingdom Fungi; phylum Ascomycota; class Sordariomycetes; order Hypocreales; family Cordycipitaceae; genus Simplicillium; species Simplicillium sp. C3G150-2. The sequence continues at coordinate 2,183,259 of JAJIYY010000001.1, read as the reverse complement.
CGAAAGTACCATGTAGGGATCAGTTCGATGTCGTCCCTGGTGCCGCCCAGGGTACAGCAATGGGACGGGTTGAAGTCTGCATGGTCACGCAGTCCTTCTCCATAACGCATCAATTGGGTCGGCACTAGCAGCGTACTAGTACAATCTACTAACTAAACCCCTTTTCTTTCGCAATTGCAGCAGTAATATGTTTCTACTCTGTGCGTGTAGAAGCGACAGTACTCATGCACATGCTTGGTATATAGATTTAAATTTACAGCAATCAGGTACACACGACCATAGGTGGTAGACAATGATGATGACAATATCACGTGCATTTTTTTAATACCTTTGGGCACGAACGAGAAACACAGCACCAGCAAAGTTGTTGCAATGTCAACACATAAGTTTTTCCCAGTATCAGAGACATCCCGGTTTTCATCTCTTCGAAATGATGTTATTGTTGAGGCGCTACTTCTGCCTCCTCGGAAAACTCAAAATATCTGGTCAAAAGACCCAAGTGGCGCGTTAATTCAGCGGTCTATTATTAACTATGGTCTTCCATCATCGGCAGTATTACTATACAACATGGTAGAGAGCAGTATAGTAAGAGAAAATTTAAACATCACGTCAATTATATTCTTTACTAAGCCTGTTCTAGTTCCCCCAAATCTATGAGTGGTTTGCACTCAATGGATTACGGTGTGTTTTTCCCCCGATTCATATGGCACTTATTCAGGTAGAGTCGGGCTGTATGGTATGGCCGGATTTCGGGTGTACTAGTGTATTTGTACCAGTTTTCTCAATGCCATGGAGAGTGATGTTTGCAGATGAGGTACAGAGAGGCGCTGCAGACCTGGAAGTCGAAATTCAGAGCTGGAGTCCACTGTCAGTTCTTCATTTACATGGCAAAGGCTTGCAGATTGAATCTGGAAAAACTCGGTTTTTGTATTTACAGTTCAAGCTTCAAGAAACTACTTGTTAATACAGCCTCGCCGGTATTATGTATAACAATAGGTAAGTTTAAGGCTTCCAAGATCTGTGGGTAACTAAGTATTGTTAGGCTTTACAGTAAGAAACCTGTTGATGTTTGTACGTACGCAATACGACCACCAAGATTCTCATAGACTAGTACAGGAATTGAAATCAGTGAAGACTGCCACTGGTAGTTTTGGTCTGGGCCTTCGGTAATTCTAGCTTTGATCTGTTGACGTGCAGCTTTGGTTTGACACTGAGACGCGATAGTGAATATGTACTCGCCTGGTATTTGGTCAAAATCAGAACTTTTGCTAAATTATGCAACTTACTTAAATAAATGAGCTCCCACGACCGATAACGGATCTTTGTTTGACGTAGCTCATATAACATTAGGCACAGTTTTTTGACAGAACGTTTTAGAACTGTCTCATTGTTTGATTGGAGGCCAAGAAGCTTGGTTGATTTCTGAATCGCCTCACTACCAGCGCTAGAAATGGTAGCGATATCCTGGTCTTGCTGGATAGCATTCTGGACAACGACAATAGTAGTGGCAATAATCAAGAGTCTTATTATTCTTGCCTCTCGATTTCTGCCGCGTTTATAAAACAACTCTTGCTGGACCGTGTAAGTATCGAGTATGTCGGCAAATGGAGCGGTAAATCTCTCCTGAAGAGTAAGAGTAGATACAATCTCTTGCAGCTTTGCATAAGTAGGAATGAGCGACCAGTTGACAGTAGAAAACCTGAAAGATATTATTTCGTACTGTCGTTGGTTTTTATCGACGTTCTGTTGCTCCATCGGGACTGGTGGTCTTCTCGACCAGTGATGGTCTCGACTACTCGATCCAAATCAGCATCGGCGGAGGACGAGTTTTTACTTACACGTGATGAAGTGTGCATTTGTGTGTCAGTCCTTGAGCATTACAGCTCACTCTCCCAATCAGTCAGTGAACTGACACTGCGGGTCTCATCTGCCCATGTTTGAGCTGCAAGGCAGTACACACGCCCCTGCACCTTCACCATGTCTCAGTGTCTCATCTCAGCTGGGCACGAAGTAGCCCGAAAAGTGACTGCTGTAAGCTACTCACTAATCCTTAGTCAATATAAGCATTATCAGTGCCAAGATTAAGTATAGACTATTCCAAGGAATCAGGACTTGGTAAATATTAGCAGGGAATCTACCTGTCCGCAAAGCCTTTAATACCTTTTCGACACAAATATAATTACAACGTATATAACAGAAAAGAAGCCTCAGATATCAGTAAAAAGTTCACAATTGATAATACATATACTAAAATCAGTAATCTCCTGGTACATACGACCATAGGTGGTAGAAAGCTCGGGATCCCGTCCGCTCTCCCATAGATAAGCTACCAACCGGCAGATTAGTAGTTGGGTCGGTGACGACCAGCGAACACCGGCTGTTGTATGTTTTTTGCTATGTTTTATTTTTTTGCAGTTCATGACGCGAGATGCCGTCGTAAAACGCGGTGATCTAATTCCCTTTTTTTTTTTTGTGGAGGCAAAAGGTCGCATCAGGCTGCGGCCAATTGGCCCTGATTGGTGGAATTTTTGCTGCACCCATGTACAGGAATGAACAAGGAGCAGACGGCTCGAGATGATGCTGAACATTGACATAAATATTATGGTTTCAGTCGAATGCAGACTCAGGAAACAAACCTTTAGAGTGTACTGTTACATAATTATGAAGGATTCCAAATATTACGTATCTGAAACAGCAACGCCCTCAATTGCGCAAGTACACATGTGTGTAAGAGCAACGTCACGGCAGCCTTGCTTCACTTCCCCCTCTGCGATCTCGGTGATCAATGTAGCAGCATCCACGTATGGCACGGCTTCCTGCACACTATTCAGTGCAATTACTACGTCTCGGTTAATATTCATGTTAGGTGATATTCGGCCGAAAGCTCAAACAAGGACAAGACGTACGAGGCAATGGGCCGACACCCTCGATCCGTTCTGTCTGTCTCTTGATACAAACTGGGTCTTGAAGGATACATACTAGAAGTTTCCGAAAATAATGTCCTTCTTATGACGAAATTCTCAGCGTATATTTACGCAGCTATCGTCCGACAGTAGAGACAATTAATCACAACCTCAAGGCCATGTCTTTATTTGATTGTATAAAGCACCGATGCCGGACCTGTTAAACGCACCAAATCACCACCGCTGCACTGCTAACAGGGCAAACTCTCCACTATACCGCTATGCTGCACTAATATCGGCGAGATATTTTCGTTTTACGCAATCTGATAGCCCTTCAGGCAGCGTCTCTGTGCACGCTCGATTCGCTTGCCCAATGCGGAAGGTAAAAGAAGCCATGACATCTTCACCAGACTTACAATGCCGCTATAACCGGAGTTGCGTTGGTATTTGGTAATCGCCCTGTTCAAAGTCAGGAAGGTCAATTTGGGCTAGCATCATGTTCGTTCTGGCCGCTGCCTGAATCGACTGCGACCTAAAATTTCGCGACTGGCCGGGTTGCGACTCGCTATGCGCCAGCCCTGCCCTTTTCGGATGGAGCATCGCGCGTTGCAAAGTCAGAGATTTAGTTCATCAAAAGTCCGAAGGTGTTTTCTATTAAGAATTATTGTGTTTAAAACAGAGAAAATGTCATTTTGGATGCGTCGGGCGATGAATCCATAACACGACAGTTGTGTCAATTGCCGTTTCGTCTTACATACAGAGATCTGCAGCCATCTCTCGGCGATTTCCAAAAGATTGCAACTAATCATCACTTGCCTTGCATACTGCAGTCCCATTATGGTCTCACACAAATCTGCCAAGCACATGTGCCGAAGCCGATGTTAGGCTTGCTACCACGGGTCGTCACGCCCGCTCAAGGAGGAGCACAATGCAACGGCAAGCGACAAGATGTCACCGATGTGGCCCTACGAACTGCTTTATTTGGCATAGGACACATGCCGCAGAGGCTGCGGTTTTCTAAGTTTTACCTAACTCTAAAGTCTGACCCTCGTAATACAGGGGGCGACGCTAAGGCTTCCGTTGTTGAGCTAGTCCATTGATAGAAGGCGGGATCCGGGTGATTAGTGTACGAAACGCGGGTTAACGAGGCGGAAATGAAGGTGGGACGATACCGCGCCTGTTGGTGGACAGTGATTCTTTGGAATCATACGTTTCTATGATGATAATGTTTGGAGGCTTTGGGTGTTCATGCTGCTCTCCATGGGGAAGATGCGGACACTGGGGGACAGAGATGCTGGAGAAGCTGCCATATTAGGCAAGACACTATGTGGGAGAAACTTGATATAGATTGAAGAATAGTAGTATATAAAGGAGAGGAAGCATCCTCGAAAAGAATACAATAATCATCATCAACAGAGCAGTGCTTTCTTTCACTGACCGACACTCACCATGGTTGCTTTCTCCAAGCTCTGCCTCACAATCACCGCTGCAGTCGGTGCCATTGCCGCTCCTGCTGCCGGTTCTCACGGCCCTCTGGTCAAGTTCCACGAGCTCAAGCAGATTCCCGCCAAATGGCAATCCCATGGCCAGGCCAGCAAGGGCGCCATGATCAAGGCCCAGATTGGTCTTAAGCAGGGCAACATCAAAGGTCTCCAGGAGAAGCTGATGGACATCTCCCACCCCGACAGCCCCAACTACGGCAAGTGGCTTTCTCCCGAGGAGATTGAGAAGTTCACTGCTCCTCCTGCTGGGCACGTTGAGGCCGTCAAGGGATGGTTGGCTGCCCACGGTATCCACGAGACTTCTCAGCCCACCAACGAGTAATAAAATGCCATTAATTTTGCGCCGCCCATAATGATATACTAACTTGGAAACACAGTTGGATCGAGTTCACCGTCCCCGTCTCCAAGATGGAGTCACTCCTCGACGCCAAGTACGAATGGTTCAGCCACGAGTCCTCCGACATCAAGATGCCCCGTACCACCAAGTTTTCTGTCCCCGAGGCCCTCCACTCCATGATCGATCTCGTCACTCCCACCACCGCCTTCTACGAGGGTATTACTGCCCACGCCAAGGAGACCAACGCCACTCAGACCATTCCCAAGCCTGAGATCCAGCGACGTGGTCTCGCTGGTTGCAGGGGAGACGGAACCATTACCCCCGGCTGCATCAACGAAATTTACAATGTCGACTGGACCAGCTCTGGCAGCCAAGTCGTCGGAACGGCTGGTATGCTCGGTGTCGGCGCCAACCACTACGACTACGCTTCTTTCGGACGAAGCTATGTCCCCGGCCTCAAGGACTTCCGCGATGTCAACCTCGGTGGCGCCTACAACGACGGCAACAGCGACCTTGAGGGCAACTTGGACACCCAGCACATGGGCGGTATCAGCTACCCCAACCCCAGCATCTACATGAACCTGGGCCCTACTAGCAACGACGCCACCTCCTTCAACGATGCTCTGACCAACATGGCCAGCTACTTGACTTCCAACTCCAACCCTCCCTCTGCTGTCTCCGTTAGCTGTAAGTACTTAACACACCCGACCCCGATTATGTTTCTTTGGCTCTCTGACTGACTCGAATAGACGGTGGTCCTGAGAACGGCTACGCTGGAAACTACCTCGACCGTGTCTGCAACGAATTCATGAAGGTCGGATCCCGTGGCATCAGTGTCTTCTTCTCTTCTGGTGACCATGGCGTCGGCGCAAACGGCGGTACCAACTGCAACCAGGGCTTCTACGCCTTGTGGCCTGCCAGTTGTCCTTGGATCACCTCTGTTGGTGGTACTCAGTTCACCAACAACGGAGAGACTGTCGCCGACTTCTACCAGTTCAGCAACCAGGCTGAGTCTCCCGGTACGCATACCCGCTGACATTCCTCATAATGTCTCAAGAAATTCATGCCCCCCCCCCCCTTCCTTCACAATACCGTTTCTAACATGTTATAGGTGGTGGTTACTCCTGGCACTTTAACGCTCCTGACTACAACAAGCAGGACACCTCCGCATTTGCCAACTCTCTCGACAGCTCTTACCGCGGATACTTCAACCCCACTGGTCGTGGCTACCCCGACATCTCTCTCGTCAGTGTTGAGTACCAGACTTATGTCAATGGTGGTGTCGTCGGTGCTCTGGGGACTTCTGCCTCTTCTCCTGCCGTTGCTGCCCTCGTTGGTGTTCTCAACGACTACCGCAAGTCCAAGGGTAAGCCTACACTGGGCTTCATCAACCCTCTGCTGTACTCTTCTCAGGGGAAGGCTGCTGTAAATGACATCACCACTGGTAACAACTACGGCTGCGGCACTCAGGGATACTATGGTAGGTTTCCACTTCAATCGTGATGCAGATTCAACGCTGACATATTATTATAGCTGCCCGTGGATGGGATGCTGCCAGTGGTCTTGGCACATTGGACTTTGCAAAGCTCCGCGCTGCCATCTAAGCTGCTCTGTCAGCATCATCAAATCACCTGTCGATGCGATGACGAGCAAGTATATAATTACAGAGAGTAAATACAATCATACAATAGACATCATTCCTTAACTTCGTTACTGCAATCGGTTCGTGACGTCTGAAGAACATTGCAACGCAAGCCAAGCGACACGTTCAGCGACACAACTGCAGTCACACTCATCGGGGGCTAATGCAACAAAAATAATTTTCAACTCCAACTCCAAGCTAGCCATGCATAATTTACAAATGTCGCTGATCAATTACATCTAAGCCCCCAAACCCCGTCTCCTACTGCCGCCGTCTTCCTTCATCTTCATCCCCGCCTCAAACTGCCGACGGATATCTGCCTCCGCCTTGGTCGAGCTCGACTTCTCATTGGTGGTGGCGTTGGTTGCACCGTTGCTGACACCGGCCTTCTTCCCACCGAGGAGTCGCATGAACTTGCTCTGTCGGGCTGAGCCGCCCTCGAGCTCGTCGACGTGCCACTGCTCTGCCTCGGCAACAGGCGTTTTCTTGGACTTGTCTTTCTTCTCTTTCGTATCTTTCGTTTTTGGCTCTGCTATCTTGGCCTTCTTGGCATTCTTGGCCTTTTTCCTGGGCTCTTCGTCGGAGGATGAATCAGACGAGGAGGAGGAATCGGAAGAGGAAGATGATGAGGACGAGGATGAAGAGCTGGAGTCAGAGTCGGATTCCTCTGCTTTGCGCTTCTTGGATGGCTTGGGCTCTTCAAAAGAGGTTTCCGAGGAATCTGATTCGGACTCTGATTCGTCCGGGGTGACAACCTTGTTCTTCTTGGCCTTCTTTGGCTTATCTTTCGCTGTAGTCTTATTCTTGCCCTTGCCCTTGGTTCCAGTGACGTCAATTGCAATTCTTTCCTCTTTTGCTACAGCCGCATCTGATGATAAAGTAGCTTCCTCCTTGGCGGGCTTATTTTCACCATTCTGCGTTGTGTCAGTGCAATGGCATATTCCGTGATGCACAGAGGTAGTGTGCACCTGTGCAGCTAGACATACCTGAATCTTCTCATTCAACGCCTCACACTCCGCAGCAGCCTGCTTCGCCTGCGCCAGCAACGCCAATCCCTCCTGCTCCAACCGAGCAGCTTTGCTACGTAACTTGTCCCTTTGGATCTTGAGCTTATCTACACCCTTGGGCTTCTTAGCCTTGTCGGCAGCTTTGCGCTCGGCAGACCACTTTGCAATTCCCGAGGCACCCTTCTTACGGGCCTTTTTTGCATCAGACTTGAGCTTCTTCTTCTCCTTGCGGGCCAGGGCACGTTCCTGCTTGAGGGAACGGTGCTGGGCCTGGATGTCTTGCGTTGCTAGCGGTCAAGTTAGCGGACTGAGCGTGCATGATGCAAAAGGAACTTTTTTTAGGATATTGCTTTGTAGATGGTGATGGAGACTTACACATATCTGTGCCTGGGGTAGCGTCGGCGGCTACAGGCCTGGCTTTGACTCTTGCCATTGGAGGAGAGTGCTCCACAGAGACTGTAGATTTAAAAATAGAACTTGGGGTGCAGAGGGAGTTGATTGGGAGATGGTGCAGACAGTAAAACTTCGGCAATGGATTTGGAGGATGATGGATGGCAATGTCGTTTGCGTGTTTGATGCTTTTTCTTCTGGCTCTGAATTTGAAGCTCATTTTTTCTGCCGCTGCGACTGGCGATGGTGGAGTGACTATTCTGCCAGGCGGTGACTCAGCAGGTGCAGGTGCAGGTGCAGGTGCAGGGTATTTACGGCAGATGTGCTGGACGTCTTCATAAAAAGCAGAAACCGATTAAAAAAATAATTAAAAATGAGGATACAATAACTAGTATCAATAGCTATATGTGTAGATTCTATGAGTAATTAGAAACGTATGGCGATGGTGTAGGCGGCGAAACTTGACGTCCAGTCACTAATAACAAAACCAATTGGCGACATCCACCATATTAACTTGCGTGCATTCTAACAACCAGAAACTTATTCCAAAAAATAGAGTAAACTTCGGAAAGAAGTGCATATAAAATTGAGTCAATCAAGTTGAATTACAGCTAGGCTACTGAATGTATCAGGACGCTGTTCAATAAACGGATAAAAGAGGGCTGCAACGGTCTCCTCTCGCTAGCTCACCGTAATTGGCACAGAAATCGGCGAGGGCATATAAAAATCAGCAACAGCCCAGGAAAATGAATATCTAGAATGTATCTTCAAGAACACTCCGAATTAATTACAGAAATAAACATTTACAACCAGCAGCCGTATAACAGTCCACGATATCCAGCCTCAGCATCACTTACACCCGCAATCAATGAATCAATCAATCAATCGACCACATCCTCGGAGATGCACCAACACTGCCATCAAAAACCCTGCCCGTCCGCAGATTTACGGTAATTACGACGTCAAACGCTCCCCTAGCCACCCGTACTTCCTCATCCGTTCAAGCGCTGTCGCTGTTCCCCAGGGGGGGCGTGTATCCAAAAGAGCCTTGTCTCGAGTCAAAACCTAGTTTTTTGCTTTTCGGTGGGTGGGCTGCCCAGTGGTTCATTTTAGTGTCCTTCCCAGGATGGCCGCTAAATCTCGTTCATCCGACGAATGGGCTGTCGCTCTAACCCATCCCTATCGTTTTTCGAGGTCAATGGTGTGGTGCTGAGCTTTGGTGACGAAAGCGCAGCTTTGTCGAACAGCACGTAATATACTTTCAATGAATAATATCAACATTTGATATGTTCATGTAGTAAAATATTGTACGTTGTTTTATTTCTATCAATCAGCGTCGTTGTAGCTCTGGGAAGAGAGAGACCTCAAATTCCCAAACAGAACCATCCCGGCACGCATCAAACCAGACCAATCCACTGATCAAGCCAAACTAAAATGTCCTGCACCCTCTGTAAATACACCCTGTAGCGCATCTTGCGACTCCCTGTTCCCGCCACGATAGGGCTAGCACAGCGCGCTCCGATACCCTGGTCACTACAGACGCCCTGGCATTCGGTCCAGTTCCTCCGTGTCAAGCTTTCTAGCGCAACGGGCACGCTAAACTTGGTACGTGTGTGTGTGTGGCAGACTGTGAAGTTTGGTTTCCTATTCAAGGACATCTTCAAGTAAAGTTACCTAGTATTTAAGCCACTTTTGTCACAAAAGTGCATTGCATTGCTTTGCCATCCCATCTCGCTATGGTCGCAACCGTCTATGAGTCGTTGATCACATACACTGTGAAACAACCAATGCCACCCGTCAAAGTTTAAGCTCGTTTCGACAATGATTGACTCGGCCATGTCCGTCGTCGACTGCATGCCCGTTATATTCCAGCGACCGCCGCATCTCAGCTGAATCCAGCGCCAATTGGGGGCTGCCGCCTCCCGGCTTCTCTCCGCCAGCCCATATGTACATGTAACGTCGTTTTTGATCACAACTTCCACAGATATTCTGCCATTCCCCGAAAAGCAGCACATCGCCTTCAGAGATCTTATTGAATCATTCTCCCATCAACTTCCAATTGGGGTCCGTCATTGTAAAGTGTCAGTGGCTGCCTGCTCAAGCGCATCTTCACGCTCCGCCTTGGACGTTGAAACAAACACCGTGATACCATCTTCTCCAGCTCTCGCCAATTCTGCCTCGTTGACATCATGAATACCCCCATCACCAACACATCTCCAGAGTCATGCCCACAAATCAACCATAGCTACAGCCAACAATCAAACTCTACTGCAACAGTCCAAGTCTCGCCCACCGCACCGTATCGCCCGCATAGCCTTACCCATCTTTTCACCCCGAATCTGCCTCGCACCGGCAACTCGCAATCCGACTAATGGAAGTACCCCCCACCGGGAACACCCAAGTTCCCTCGGCCCCTCCACTGTGATCCGCACGCACAGGGTGCCAGTCTCCAAACAAGCTCTTGATTGGGACTCTGTTAGCGTTATTCAATTTCAACATGCCACCCATGGTCCGATTAGCATACAGTAAGTACCCTCCATTACAACTTCAGTGCACCTCCATTACAACCCAACACCTAGTGGACACTAGTCCACCCCCCGGACTAAGGTCACCTAACAGCACATTGCACATCCACGACTAATTCAACGACACAGCAAACCACGTCAGCCACCCAATGACTCCCATCCACTAAGTTAATGATTCTAATGGTCGGCTATTCTGTCCCACTTATTTTGCCGACCCAAAGACCCCGTCCATTCCCACCATCGGTATCCTTTCACGCTCGCACCTGATTGTCCACAGCAAATCCACCTTCGGTGCAATCATAGCCCATCGAATGCGCCTCGTCGGTGTAGTAATGATCCATATTTCTCAGCCGCCACGATACTGTGACATGCCCTCCATGAAAGTTGATGCTTCTTTTCTCTTTGCATTTCTTTCTTCTTTGTGAGGTTGTCTCGCCTGGTCAGGCCCGGTCGCATTGACTCGTGTAATGTTTTTTCGGCCGAGACAGTAGGCTGAATGATCGCCAGAGTGTCTCTTGATGCATCGGCACTATGCTGGCCTTAATCGTAGGGAGGTATGCATGTTGCAGCTCGCTTTCGATACGACTGTCAATGCATCATTTGGGAGTTTATGCAAACACTCTACAAGTTCATGCGCACAAAACACAGAGACTATACGGTGCAGATCTAAACAGGTACCACCAGCGAAATACTGTGATAATGATTGAAAAGTCGTAAATGAATTGTTCGACAAAAACTAGAATACAAAAAAAGGGTATTGGTACATGAATCATCTCCTATATACAATCTTTACTCTGTCGCCTCTATCGCATCATCGGATAGCTCGTAACCACATCCAAAGGTGGTGGCTCGTACATATATTGAGGCTCCGTCAAGAATAAATCATCTCCCAAGTTGCTTCCAAAGCTCCCTCTGGGAACATGATGTGATAGCTGCGCCGGTTGCATAATCGGCGTCTGGTGTGTAGGACTATGATGCGCAGAAGTAGGGCGTGTAGGCGTGTAAGACATATTGTAGACGCTGCCGTGGCCGCTATGACTGCTGTTCTCGCCAGCATACGTCCCCTGGCCACTGCTTCGTCGACTCTCTGCTTCGTGGCTCTTGGCCATGACGAGACCCAAGCTCATACCACCCCACGGTAAGCCTGAGAAGCCATCAGCATCAGCGGCAGCAAAGTCTTCGGCAGTCGCTGTTCGATAGCAGTTTCCAGCGTGTTCTTGATTGCGAGCATCTCGCTCGGCTTTCTCTTTATTCTCGCGAGCCTTCTCTCCTATCAGCACGTTAGAGTGTGACCTACTGCACGAAGACGTGGTGACTTACTAAACTTGCGTTGCGCAAGACGGTTCTGCATTCGACGTCTCTCGTCAGGATCCTTAATAGCAGACCAGTCTGTGTCTTCTGTGGAAAGAGGCTTCTCTTTCTTATTAGGTGTTGAAGACTTCTTGCTAGAAGCGGAGCATACTGAGCTCTGCCGAGATGTGCGGCTAGGCATGTTGCTGTGTTCTGCGTCTATTGGCGACAGGGATCTCTTTCGTGTTGAAGACTTGGATGCTCTTCGTGATGACATTCGTGGAGAGGTAGCAGTAGTAGAGATAGTATCTGCAACAGACACTGGCGAGAAGACAGACGGTGAAGAAGCAGACGAAGGAGGAGAGGCGACAACAGGAAGGATCAAAGGTACGTGATCTTCAGTGCTATCGTGAATACAAATGCGCGGTGGCTTTGATAGGGGAGAAGAAACAGTTGGCGAAGAAGAAGACATCTGTGTGGACAGGACTTCCGAGGCGTTCGGGTCCCTTTATATGTATAAGACGAAGGGGTTGAGGAAGGATCAAGCTGAGTCCCAATTCACAGGCTAATGGATGCTTGTAATGGTGGTATTGCTGCAGGATAAGATGAATCCAATATGCGAAGGGTGTAAGTAATGGAGTAATATGTTGCAGGACCAGATCGGGGGAAGTGGAAGGGAGAAAAATGGATGAGGCTTATTTATCAATGGTGTAAGTTGACGTTTCTGTCTGGACAGAGAAAGGAGCACAAGCCGCCACAAGGTAATAAGGCGGGAAGCGCTAGCAAAAAGAAAATGGCAGCATCCGAAAGAGGATTGGTTCGATCTTTTTGCCTTGACATGGGTGTGTATGTGTGTGTGTGGGGGAGAGGGGTGTGTGTATGCGTCTGTGATCCCAGTAAGGTAAGAGGGACCAAGCAAAGCACAGAAAGTAAAAAAGCAGGGGAAGAGAATGGATGCGAAGAGGAGAGGCGAGAGTGGAAAAGATGGAGAGGAAGAGTTTACATAGTGTGCAGGCACAGGTCTGAGGCGGTACATGCATGCACGGCAGGTAACATTGACATCACGGTAACTAGTGCCCCCCTTTGCCAATCAACCAACGAGGTAAACGGATACAGTGGGCCATGGGCCAGACTTTTGTTGCCTTTTTGTTTGGCACTTTGGTGTCTGGGTCAAGCCTCAAGCCTAAGAGGAGGTTACCGAAGGGTGGGACGTGGTAGAGGGGGAGAGGAGAGGGGGGGGGGGGGGGGGGTGAGTGCTGTGCTGGATCGAGAGGGTAGGGAAGAAAAGCAGAGAATGAGCCCAGGGATCAAAATTTCTATAACAGGAGGAATTAATTCGGAGCCAAAAATAAAATAAAATAAAAGGTGGCTAATATAATAAAAGGGAAATAATGTGAACCCCCCTCCGCTTTGCCAGGTCAGGATAAGGCTGATCCAGGGTGTGAGTGGCCCTCGTTTATTTTATTTCCTTTTATTTTTATTTCTTTATTTATTATTGTTATTTTCATTCAATCTTTCTGCAGGCGGCACGGTGGAGGGTGGAGGCGGGTTCAGGTCGTCGTCCCTCCATTCGCTGTGGTGGGGGAGGAGGTTGCTCCGGGCAGGCAACCCTCCAGGCACCCCCTCCTCCACTGAGAGCGCTGTGTCCACCGCCTGGCTCAGAAGGGTTACAGGGGGCTGCGCAGCGCACGCTCAGCGGGCACTGGCCGGAACCTACAAGGTTGGAAAGGGGTGGGTGTGTCTTTAAGCCCACCAAAGAACACCCACTAAAATGCGCTGAAGGCCACTGACGCATAATCCACTAAAACACTGCCCGTCAACCACTAAAATGATGAGATAGACTGCTGAAGAAGCGCACGACTCCAATCGCCGCCTGTAAATCCGCCTTGCGTCCCCTGAAAGCATCCTCATCGGCCCTAAAGGCAAGAATAGCCGTTGACGTTGGCGATTGAATCAGGTCACTGAATACACTCTGGCTTTCTGCTGACTCTCCCTCAAACAAATGGTGCTATATTACAGACTTTACAGGCTGTAAGACGATCAAGTCAGTCTATTGTTTCGTCGTCGTCGTCTTCGTCATTAAAATGCAACGTCGGCAGGACATACGCGCAAACGACAAAAATAGCTTCAACAGCTTCCAGGCAAATGAAAGATGCTATTCCCATAATTTAAAACTACCGAGGACCATCTTTGCCCCATCATGTCGTCTTCTCGTATAATCGAGTCAATCATCTCGCATTGACTTGGGTTTCAGCTCTCAAAGAATTCGTGGTGATACATACACACACACACACACACACACACACACAACCCTTCAACTTTACCTTTCTGCAGTGGCGATGCAACCCAAGACATCCATCCCCAAGAATTCCAGCCCAATTATCCCAATCAAAGAAACACCTTGTATCTGACATCAAGGAACTTGCCGTTGATCAACCCCCCCAGCTCTCGAGCTGCCTTACCATTCCGACATGTACGACGTGCATCACCATGTGGCAGCCCCTCCGCCTTCGAATCCTTCACCTGCAATGCCATCCTTCCAAACCCTGCCGCCGGATCCAAGCAGAAGATCAGGGGGCGAGCATGCCCGGACATGCCAAACACGTTTTTCGAAGCCACCCACGCCGTCACTGTAACCCTTCCAATCCAGCATGTTACCTCACCCATCTGCACCGTCGCATCCTCATACAAAGCAGTGCAAATCACTCAGCCGTGTCGTGTAAGCTGCAACGACGTCGCTCTTCGTAAAGCATGCCTATCCCGGTGGCCTAATCTCAAAAATATCTCCAATTGCCTCATCGATGGCCTCTTGTTCATGAGCGTCGCGTGGAGAAATTGCATCAGGGTGTGTGCGAAAATCTGCGGATGGCCCAAGCATTGTGCCCATTGTACACCTGTGTTTCCTTCCTGAATTGCCTGCCCTGTCCCTGTTGCCCTGTCCCTGCGCCTGCAGGTGGTTATTATTAGCTCGTGCTTGCTACTGTACCATCCACTGCGACCTTCTGATTCGACGAGATGAATGCTGCAACCTTGCCCAAAACCGGAAATACCATGAGTAGTCATGATGCGATAGACGACCGTCGGGTCGCAGCGTCCAATAGTCCATAATAAAAAATGCCCACTAAAATAAATCAGCAAGTAATACGCACCATTGCCCAACTTAGCACTTGCAAGTACCGTTGGACTCAATTCATCTGCCCGTTTGGGCTTTCAGCTCTAAGCCTGCGCTCGTTGCAACGGCCCAGCAGATACGACGAAAACGACGGATGAGAGTGGCCGTCCGCGTTTCCTATTTGGGGAAAATAAAGTAACAATTCCTCTCCACATCAGCCCAGTACTACAATCGACATTGGCCGTTTTTCTTGCCTTCAAGAACTTGGTGTTTGGGGTCTAGCTTCCACTGCCGATTGTTTTGACAGCTTTCGCCATGGGCTGATAACCCCCAGCGATCGCGTTACCGCTCCCCCAAGCCCCTGCCGTGCCACCAGGAGATTTGGGGGCATGGCTTCATATCAAATATAGATTGAGAAGATGTTTCCATCTAGCCCCCAAAGAGAGGTATTCACAACCAACAGATGCACATCAATAGCAACTCATTACAGTTCAGCTTCAGTTCGGGGCGCGAGCTGGTCGAAGAATGTCCGCGTGAATGGGCTTGCATGTCACTGAAAGTAGTGGCTCAATCCTTCGCCAGGCTCAGTTTAGGAGAGCCTTCCCTGCTGCTATTACTGTCGTCTGCAGTCGAGTTGAGTTGGGGTTATCTAGAACCTCAAGAGTATGCATATCTAGCGTTATGCAGGTCTTCTGGTGCATCATGGCATCCTTTAGCCACCAGGTTCACGAGCCGTCTTCAATCCTTCCAGCCTACAGGCCCTGCACACCCGGGATGCGGCAATATCGCCCCCAATCTACAGGCTTCATGATCTTACCAGGGACGAATCCACACTTGGCCATGTGCTCGCACAGCCTACCACTCTGGGTATAGCGCTGGTTCAGCCCCTAAAATAAGCACACTCCCCTCCATAACCCGCCCACCGGGGAGCTTCCCCTTGCAATGCATGCCACTGTTTGCTGTGCAGTCCAGGACAGCTGCCACGAAGTAACCAGAGGGCGCGGTGGGCGTGTTCACAGTTGTACTCTGCACACACACTCGTGCGCTTCCTTGCGGTCTGGCGCGGCTTGTGATGCACGCTTTCCAGATCAACTCTACCTTTGCGGTGTTGTAAATGGCTTGACACCATGGCGCACAGAACCCCACGCGCTGAGTTGCTCTCCCACTACGAGAGCCTGATTTTATGTTTGAAGCATCCGGGAAATGAAGGGCGTCATGCTCTAGGTAGTCTGTTCGGTATAATGGCATCTTTTATGTAGCAGCATCTCACAACTGGGCTCAGCAACCCAAATGAAAGTTCCAAACATGGTGTCCGAGGTGATCGACGGCATATATACAATTGACAGTCATCTCGCTCGGCAAACAGGTGCAGTGTCACAACGCCCTGCGTCGTCTCCTCTCCCGTCCATTGGCCCGCATCTCCGGACCCCCTGCACGGGCTGAGGCTCACCCGTTGAGTTGGTGCTGCACACGCCATCCCGAGGGTGCAGCCAATTTGCTATTTCCCGCCAATGAACGATGGAATTCCAGAAATCGCTTCGTCTGATGATGCAGTCTCCATCACTCGTGGGGTGACATCTGCACTGGCGCACCCACCTGGGCACACTCTCATTTCTATCATATTGACCAACGAGTGAGGCTTCGGTGCAAGGCACAAGGGAAAACGTTAAGGGTTAGTAAACAGAAATTGCGTTTAAAATGGAGGCTCGGTCGAGAACAAGGTGCCAGAAGCACTTGTGTGCTAATTAGTCCAAACGTTAGTGACCCTAGATACCGTTTTTCCTACTTTGGTCGAGCAACCTGGACAAGCAGACCCCTGCTGAAGACACGCCAGACAACAGAGACTACAGGTCCACTGCAGTCATTTTGTCTTGCATCCAGACCGAACGGCGGGGAGAAGAGGCGTAGAACTCCTGTAAACCCGCACTCCTAGTGTTCAGGCATTGGTCGATGTGTTCCCACAAAGTTACGTAGTATGCCTTGTAAGTGGAGATCCCAAAAGAATTCCCTGTCTATAAGCTTTTTTCCGGCCTAGCACAAGTCAATCTCCCGCTTTTACTGGCTCTTGCTTGTCCGGTCAAGCGTGGCGGAATTCGCCGTGGTTTGCAAGGTGCGATGAATGATGACGACGATCGGCTGCATGTTCACACCAGTCCGGGGACAGCTTGGGAAGCAGATAGGTTTGGGGTCCTTGGGGTGTAGACGCAGGAGTACCAGGAGTACTCTCCGCCCTCTTGGCATCTGAACCTGACAGGGGCGCTGCCCTATCGAAATGAAGAGATGGGTTTCAAGTCCAGGCTCGCATTGATGGGCTGGTGCACAGCACGTTCTGCTTCTGCCTGATAGGCAAATTCTTCGCAATGAAAGCTCTGGGACTCGAGTGGCCGTTTGATGTCTAAAACTTGCGGTTAAGATACTGCTTTAGTATCATATAGTATTAACTCGCACTAGGCCGATAAGTTTGTGCGTCACAGCTGTTGATGTTAAGACTTGTATGCCTTGCTCTTCGCCATTTCCGACGGCAAGGGCGCCAACGCATCACTTCTTAACGACGGTATGCCACATCCATTACCAAAGGATTTCCGAAATATCGGGGTAACCGAGAAAACACGGAGACAGTATTCTAGGGGGCCTTGGTTGTACACTTTTGCCTGTGCAATGATGACGTCTCTGTGCCATGCGCCTCGAAGGATACCCAGGGGGGCATCGTGGACCGGGGGCTGCCAGTGTCCCTTTAACTCAATTGGGTAATGAAAAGTATCTCACACCAGCCCATGCGTACGCATTCGTTGCGCCATGGACCTGATTATCAAGGAGTGACGCCTCGCTTGACGCCCATTTGGTCCGGGAACCGGGACGACAAACCGTGGCGCACGTGTCCGTGATTGGTAGTTTTGCAGACATCGACCGATTGGTAAGCGGAGTTTTCAGTCTGGTAACTCTGCTTGTCATGAGTTTGCCGACGGTATCAGCCGTTGGTTTTCAGGTGCGTGATTTGATGTGGCGGAGTGATAGTAATATGGCAGCACTATACACGAAGAGCGTCGGGTTGACCTTGCAGGTACGAAGAAGGTAAAACTGCTTCTGTCAATATATTGTCATAGCCTCTGTTCTCTGAGCCTACTGGAATATGATTCCGAGCAGCCGTTGTAAAGAAACCATGGATTGCCCAGGGCCAAGTCTTGCACCCGCAGTGTGCCCGCAGCGTGTGCGAGAGGCTCAGCTGAACGCGCTATTCGGGAGCTGATGAACCGACATATGAGAGCAGAGAGACCCAGTCCTGCTGCTTCTGCGCTGATTAGAAGCACACAAAAGCCTGACAGGTTCTTACCATTTACATTCCCCTGTGTCACATTTCTTCGATTAACAGAATTTACGTACGTTCCAGGCATTGGTGCGCATGTCGTTGCTTTTAACATCCGCTCCGTCTCCGTGCAGACTCCGCGGACTTTGCGCTTCGTCCCCCCTCTGGAGTGCCGTTTCACGCCATTCAGCCCTACGAATTCGTCCCGAGACTCTGGTAGACGCAGAAGCGAGACGCAGTCGATTTCGAAGGGGGCGTGTACGAAAGAAAGTGGAAACGGTCGTAAAAATAACTGTTCTGCAAAAGTGAGGATTTGGGCTTGCTTGCTAATGGCTGACACACGATCAGAAGCTGCGAGCTTGAAGGCATTTTCGCGATGCAAGATAATCGCGGACAGGGTTTCGAACTTGTGGCTACGACAAGACTTCGCCTCGAAAAGGGTTATTTCAATGTTCGATGTATGCCCAGATGACGGTTTTCTATTTTCCATGTGGCATTCAGATGGGTTTCTGGCTCATTGTGGTGAATTTGTCGTCTCGGAGTTTGGGCTCGTGGATATTATGTCCGTGGCCTTCCATTGTCCGCGGACTTTCGCACAGTGAGCTCCCCACCAATCCGAACGACTTTTGCTGTAAGTTTGGGCTATCTGTCAATGATGAGGTTGTCGGGATGTGTTTGAAGTAGCAGTAGCCTGTTTTTCTTGGTGTTGTGGTTTTTCGTCGCAATACAATAGGGTAGGTGTATCGCTTGGAGGAGATTCCAACCAAATTACACGAACAGCGCGACAATAATTTGGTAATAATAAAAACGTGACTGTGAATTACTCAGAATATTTAATAGACCAGAATAAATCGTTTAAATCATCGATTCAAATGTGCTGTGGTGAGAGCGATGATGCTGTGCTGTTTGTATGTGTTGTTGTAGGGTTACAAAATGGGACCAAATGACAGGACGCTAAGGAGGCGGGCTTTCATGCCTGTAGAGTCGCCTGAGTAGCAACATTCAGCCACACAGCACAATTACAGCCAGTAGAAGTCTAGGAATATTTTTTAAAGCAGCTTCTGAAAATGGTTATTTTGATACACTATTTAATACAGTAAAAAAAGGCGCTCATGCCGATGGTGCTTTATATCTACATTCTGGACAACAGTTCTGCCTCACGCTCTGCACGACGCTCGGCAGAGCGCTTCTTGAAGCGCACTTCCGCTCTTCTACGCTCACCACCGTCAATCTTCCTGCCTCTGCGCTGCTCCCACATGCCCTCTGTTACTTTGACAATGGCGCCGCTGTCTCCGGGCAGCACTCTGGCGTAGGGTCCGGATATCGACTTGAGTCCCTGAACAGTGTATCCAGCCGGTCGCGGCAAAGTCTCCGAAGCAGCAATATCGGCGGCTCCCTCTTCGCTTTGAGGAACGTTCACGACCCATCTGGAGTCGCTGATCTGCGAAGCTGGTGGCGTAGCTACTTTCAAGAGAGCCTGTCCGTCCTTGACGTATTCGAAGTCGCCGCCAGGGCCGACAGCGCCCTTTCGATATCGGTTCATCCACTGCAAGAGATATTTTCGGTTTCTAGGAGGCTCAATGCCGAGTTCTTTGAGTTCGGGCGATGTCAGGGAGAACAGGGCGTCCCAGGAAGGGAATTTGCTCGCGTGCCTGCTGAGGCCGCGTCCAATGAGCGTCAGGAATGTCTCGACATCGGGGACGAATGGGCGAGGCTTGGGTATCGTCGGAGCAGGACGTGTTTTGTGCAGACATCGGACCTGGACGCCGGGAGCAGCCAAGGAAGGGGTCGAGGTCGAGACAAGAGGTCGTAGCGATGACCACAGATTGCGAGTCCTCATCTGGAGCGGCGTTAGCAGAGAAAATCATGGACGCTGCGACAACTCAACAGAATGCAGCGACGGCGAGGCGCATCAACGTACTGTGCTGTGTGGGTGACAATTGCCAACTGTCTTGATTGCCAAAGTCCAAGTCTTTTTCTCGCTGAAGCTGCAATCTCGAAAATTGCTGCCCCGTGTTGTTACGTAAGCAAGGCTAAAGAGCTGCCGTGGGGCCTCTTCCAGGCCAAACGCCAATTAAATTGCGGCGCGTTCAACGATGCACGCTAAATTCACGATGGCGAATGGGGCCTAAAGTCAAGGCAAATGCGAACAGGCGGCCGTTAATCCAGTTTCTCCCTCCCGCATCTTGCCTTCTTCCTCCTATTTTTCTTTCAGATTCTGCCTCTTCCCCCTCCCCAGAATCGTTTTAAGACCTAATGCCAGCGGTTTCTTGGTCTTCCCATCCCTAGATGTGCCATCGGAGCCGTTGAAGATGGGCCGCTCTAAGCAAACGGCGAGAGGGCGAAAGGCTATCCCTGCCGCAACTGAGATTGAATTTGATGGTATGCTTTATTATCGTGCTCTTCGCAGTTGTCATTGATGGCTCGAAATGATTTTAACCCTCCTTTATAGATGTGTTCCCTCCAGCGGTCCTGACTTCCCTGCTGTCGTTGCCGCCCAAACCAACATCCCACCAAGACCCCGAATCCGACACCAGGTCTGCCAAGAGGCGCAAAACAGACGAAATACCCCCCGAGTCTGCTATTTGTATCGCAAAGTGCCACGCAAAAATTTCCCGTCGATCCGGAGAAAATATCTCGGCAAATGAGGCCGAAGTGAGAGAAAACGTTGGTCGCTTTCTTAGCTTCCAAATGCGCGACACCAAGTTACGTTTACGATCGACTTCTGGATCGCCAGTTACCATATACCCTGTCTCTTTTTCGATAAAAGAAGGCCAAGCGTCTGAAAACCTTGATCGAATATTGCTTCATTGGCAAAAGTCGGCTAAGAGCGAGGCTGGCGCAATATGGACCGACATTGATCTCGCGATACAGCGTCTCGGCAATACTGTGGACTTGGAATTCTCTTTTCGCCTCATGTGGAACGAAACTGTATCGCCGTACTTGCCACTGAGAAAGACGGCGAATCGTGACGCGAGTCAAAAATTGATTGACACTTTCTTCCCTTCGCCTCACCCCGAGGAGTCGGCGTGGTCGCCAATGGACTTTTACGATGCAGCATATATCCCACCAAAGGACGATCCGGAGGCGTCAGATATTCAGGTTCCAGCGCTGGAGTCAACTTTGTTTCCCTACCAAAAGCGAACGCTCAAGTGGCTGTTGGCACGAGAAGGCGCAAATTTGAAGTCTTCTGCCAGCAGCGCATCCAGTGCTGGCGCGAATGATTACGATGCTTTTAGGACTGTACGCGATGCCGATGGAAACGAAATATATGTCAACGACATTCTTCACACAGTGACTCGAGATAAGTCGCTATACAAAGCGGCGCATGACGCTATGAAAGGTGGCATTCTTGCGGAGGAAATGGGCTTGGGTAAAACGCTTGAAATTTTGGGACTGATAGCGCTACACCGATTTTCAGATACATCGGACCTGGAATACAGAAAAGATACTAGAGGCCTTTTCCGTACGGGTGCGACACTGATCGTTTCTCCGGAATCCCTCCGCGAACAGTGGGTAACAGAAATCGAGCGACATGCTCCTACACTGCGAGTGATGCACTATCGTGGATGCAAAAAATACGAAGGGCGAACGGAAGAAGATGTTGTTCGCGAACTCGATACCTACGATGTAATCGTCACGACATATACCGTTCTTTCCCAAGAAGTTCATTTTGCGACTGCACCTCCAGAAAGATCTCGCAGACATGAAAGAGTCTATGAGCGACAAATTTCGCCGCTCGTGAAGATGCTCTGGTGGAGAGTTTGTCTCGATGAAGCGCAGATGATAGAAAGCGGCGTCACTCAAGCTGCAGCAGTAGCTCGTGTGCTTCCCCGTGTCAATGCGTGGGCCATCACTGGAACCCCGGTCAAAGACGATGTCAAAGATCTGCTCGGTCTGTTGCAGTTCTTGTGGTACCAGCCTTTCTGCTCGTATACGCCGGGTTGGAACGCGCTGATACGTGGGCACAAATTAGACTTTCAACAGCTGTTCAGAACAATCTCGCTTCGTCACACAAAAGCATTGGTTCGCGACGAAATCATGCTACCGCACCAGAACCGATACGTCATCAGCATGCCGTTCAGCGCAGTTGAAGAGCAGCACTATCAGTCTCTGTACAAAGAAATGGCGGAGGCATGTGGCTTTGATCTGCAAGGTGCACCGCTCGTCGAAGATTGGACAGAAGAAGACTACGAGCATGAGATGCGGACTTGGCTGACACGTCTTCGACAATCCGCACTTCACCCAGAAGTAGGAGTATACAATCGTCGCGTCCTTGGATACAGCAAAGAGAGGCCGATGAGAACCGTTGATGAGGTTCTCAATGCTATGCTGGAGCAAAGCGAAATCTCGATAAGAAACGATGAGCGAGCGTACTTGCTAAGCCGATTGACAAGAGGCCAGCTGTATGAAAACAGTCCGCGGGTTAAGGAAGCCCGTGTGATTTGGGAGGAAGTTCGAGTGGAAACGGCAAAACTTGTTGAAGAGGCTCGATCAAAATTCGATAGCGCAGTCGCGGAACACAAGTCGGACAAAACCCAAGTAATAAAATCCACTCGAGGCGATGATTCAGACGATTCGCTTTCTGAGGACGAGCTGGAAAGCATTGAAGCATCTGGGAAAGTATCGGAGTTGCGCCGACGACTACGAAACGCCTTGGAGTTGCATCACAAATCTGTTTTCTTCTGCGCCAACGCCGCTTTCCAAATCCGAGACAACGCAGAAATGACTGAACCAGACTCGGAGGAGTTCAAAGAGCTGAAGAAGCTGGAAGACAAAGGATACGAGGATGCCAAGGTTTTGCGAAGAGAAATCTTGAGAGAGAGCTATCGCAAAGCCAATCGCCACATGACTCGGATCGCGCGAAAGGCGAATACGCAGTCGTTTACAGAGATACCTGAGCTAGAGGTGAAGTCGGAACGAGGCATCGAGAGTGGCCGGGTAATTGACCGACTGGAAGTGCTCTACGCGGAGCTGAATGAGCAAGCCAACATCCTAGACGAGTGGCGAGAGCACGTTATTCAGCTTTCACTACGAGCGCTGCTGGATGAAGAGGACGAAGTGGAAACGACTGGTGAAGAATTGGCAGACTCGGCCAAAATACAGGACGAGCTCATGGTATACGTGCAAGCACTACGTAGTGCAATTTGCGATAGACAAGACGCCATTTCTGGACAAACCAATGAACTTGTGAAGCACGAAATCGAGACCAGCATTCGACTCGCAAAGTCTGGTGGCGGCCCTGCGCCAGAAAAGATGCTTGAGCTATTGGAGATCCGCGCGCAGCTGAAGCCAAAGCAGTCACAAATTTCCATGCGTGGAGCAATCGGAGAACTTCGCGGCTTGCAGACGAGGTTGACTCGCGATGGAACCATGAGCCAACGTGAAGCAATCGAAAACCGGGTGGTCTCTGACCTTCTCAAGTCTACACAGACGATTCTCAACGAGCAAAACAAGGCGGCACTG
This sequence comes from Simplicillium sp. C3G150-2, assembly GCA_022702485.1. Classification (NCBI taxonomy): domain Eukaryota; kingdom Fungi; phylum Ascomycota; class Sordariomycetes; order Hypocreales; family Cordycipitaceae; genus Simplicillium; species Simplicillium sp. C3G150-2. The sequence goes on along the minus strand of JAJIYY010000001.1, from coordinate 2,159,781 downwards.
GCTCTTGAATCCGAAATTGAGAGCTTTAAAGACGCGATGAATGCAAGATTGGAATACTACCGTCAGCTGCAGGTCGTTTCCGATGCTGTCCTGGTCTATGATGGGCCAAAGACAGACGCTGCCGAGGAGAGGATGAAGAAGATTGAGAGCGATCTACAAAAGAAGCTTTCATCGGCAGAGGCAAAACACAGATATCGTAAGTACTCCTATTTCGTAGATTGCAAAACCTCGCTAACATGGACGCAGTGTTGAATCTCAAGGAAAGCGGCTCAAAGTCCAACGAACCACGCATGTGCGTCATTTGCCAAATGCCTTTCTCGACTGGTGTCTTGACGGTCTGTGGCCATCAATTCTGCAAGGAATGCATGATGCTGTGGTTCAAGTCACACAAGAATTGCCCTGTCTGCAAGAAGCCACTTAAGCAGGACAACTTGCACGACATCACCATCAAGCCACAACAGCTGCAAGTGCACAACGAAACAGCAGCGCGACAGTCAGAATCGTCAACAGAACGGAGACATACCAACGGCTCCAAGAGCACGACGATTTACTCCGAATTCAACCAAGAAAAGCTCGAGGAGATCAAGAACATTGAACTCGACGGCCCGTCGTTCACAACCAAAGTGGACGCACTCGTCCGCCACCTCCTCTGGCTGCGAGAGTCCGACCCCGGTGCCAAGGCGATTGTATTTTCCCAATACCGCGACTTCCTGCACATTCTGCAAACAGCATTCCGACGCTTTAGGATCGGCTTTGCATCCATCGACGAGCCCAACGGCATCACCAAGTTCAAATCCGATCCCGCCGTAGAAGTTTTCCTACTTCACGCGCGCGCCCACTCAAGCGGACTGAACCTAGTCAACGCAAGCCACGTCTTCCTGTGCGAGCCGCTGCTCAACACCGCTCTTGAACTACAGGCCATTGCCCGAGTCGACCGTATTGGCCAATTGAACGAAACCACTGTATGGCTGTATCTTGTGTCTGGAACTGTGGAAGAATCTATTTACAACCTGTCGGTCCAACGCCGCATGGAACACATGGGCAGGACGTCGAGCAAGTCGAAAGCACTTCTCGATGCTAGCATTGAGGAAGCAAACACGCTCGAGCTGGAACATGCTGCGCTCTCCAAGCTGATGAGCAAGGATCGGTCCGCGGGTGAGATGGTAGAGGGGGGCGACTTGTGGGAATGCTTGTTTGGTGGGAGAGATGCTGCGAATGAGAGAGATGGGAATAGAGGAGATGGAGCTGTGCAGGAGAGGGCGGTGATGAGCTATTTGGCTGCGGAAGCTGCTGAGGGGAGGATGAAGTCATGATTCACGTAAATGATGTACACGCGCATGTAGACTATATATTTGTTTTGCTCTAGCCATTTTGTTTCACGTATTTGCTCAAGTGGTTTGCCTCACGTATTTCGTTTCGGTGGTGTTGAGTTTGGTATTGTCATCATTGAACTATCACAACTCATTATGCATTACGATGCAATTCCTCTTTCCTATCCAATGCTTCATGTTCCTATACAAAACTACCGTTACAAGACTCCTTTTTGTATTGAGCTCGAAAACATAAAAATAAGACCAGGTCAACTCTTGTCAATTTATTTCTTGGGAGTGCCGCTCTTGGCACGCTTAGCATTGGGTCGGTTAATGTGGTGCTCGGGGATCCAGCTCTCGTCGTACTTGCCAGCGACGCCAGTGGCATCAGCGGCAACGGTCTCGGGCTCGAGGGACTTGCGGGCCTTCTTGGGGGCAGGCTTCTTGGCGGGTTGGGGGAAGAGGGCCTCGATCCAGGTCTTGTAGACGAAGTAGATGGTGCCAGCGAAGGCGCCAGTGAGGACGAGGTAGAGGAAGATGCTGTCGCGTGTGTCAGTACAGTTTAGGTGGGTGAAGTTGGAGAGACACTCAAAGTGTGGAGGAACTTACATCTGAGGATCAAAGAAGCTAGTAGGGGGCTCAACAACAGCAGCAATGGCATCGTAGGCAGGGACCTGGAACAGCCCTCCCTTGTCATTGGTCACGACGGCCAAGATCTGCAAGCGCACATCCTGGGGGTGCAGGTCCTGGGCGAAAGCGTAGCTTAGGGACTTGGTCTCGCCGACCTCAATGGCAGCATTGTACTGCACGGCGGTCAAGTTGCGCACAATTGACTGGTAGGCCGGGGTTCCCTCGGGGAGGACCTCGGGGTTGGAGAGGGCTCCCGCGACAAAGGCGACGGAGATGGGGCCGTCTTCCTTGTTGGTGATGTCGACGACGGCGCGGGTGGGCTTGCCGTTGATGAGGCGCAGGCCGAGGATGTCGGCGTCGGGGAAGGTTACTTTGACGTCGGCTTTGAGTTCGGCGGGGGCGTTGACGACGGGGGGAGCTTCCGCGGGTTCATCCTGGGAAGTCAAGTCAGTAATTGAGGGTTGTCGCGATGGGAGGGCTCCAAAAAAACGTACCTGAGCTACGGCGCCAATGGCAGCAGCCAGGAAGAGAAGGGAAGACTTGAAAAGCATTATGGGATGGTAAGAACTAAAGACAGAATTCAATTGAACTGTTGAACAAAGAATGGAGGTGCAATGAAAAAGAGGAAAGAAAAGCAGCACACAGAAAAAGGGAGGGAGTGGAAAGGGAAGAGTCGAGAAAGACGCAATGAGCTTCTGGAGTTGGAGGTTCGAGTCGGCGATGTGGCCAATTCTGGTGTGGCTGGAATGTGGGGGACGCGCATGCGCCACAGTTCGATATTACAATGGCTTCAACAATGCATCTCAAACTCATCTCATCTCATCAAACTCAATCTCATAAGAAGTCAAAGTATCAAAATTAAACGAATCCCGCCTTTTGCACCCATCCCTCCTCAACCCTCGTCCACGTCGCATTCGTCTTGCCCTTACAATCACCCACCTCATATGGCTCCTTAATCAACCCACCGCTGCCCTGGCTGCTCGTCGGCCACCCAAACGTCACCTCCGCCAACGGCAAGTTGGGACAGTCCGCCGGCTCCCCATTCCACGGATAATACTCAAAGAAGCCCAATTGGTTTGGGCGAATCTTGCCCGCCGTCTCCGGAAGCGTCCACACGCCCACTTCGTGACTATCCCCCGTAACCGTGTCGATCATGCGGCCGCGCCACGTCGTGCCCTCGGTGTTGTCCACGGTGTAGTTCCACGTGTGGTCGTACGAGCCGCCGGCAAACTCAATCGCGCAGCTGACGCCTGAGCCGCCGTCTGCGCCGTCGGTGCAGTTGGGGTGTTTGGACGTGGCACCCTTTTGGAACGATGAGAAGGCGGCGTGCAGCACGGGCTTGCCGCTCTTGCTGTCCTTGCGGGGCTGGACGCCGATGTAGCCCACCGAGATGTTGTTGTAAAAGTTGAATTGTTGGGCAAAGTAGTAGCCGCGGTCGTGGTGGACTTGGTTCAGAGTGATGGGGAACGTCAGATCGCTTAGGCCGTCCGAGGGGGCGTTGATGGTCCAGGCGTGGTTGATGATGTGTCCGTAGCCCAGGACGGAGGGGACGAGGGCCAACATGGCCAGAGACGCTGAAGCCAACATTGTAAGGTTGCTTGCTGTAAACTTGACTGCTGAGTGATTGACATGTCCAAAAGAGGCGGACACATGAGCTGCTATATATGGCTGGCGCGCTCTCGTTAGCCGCGCTCACAACTCTTCTCCAAGTAGTCCATTTTAGCTCTCGCTTCTACAAGGTTGCATTGAGACTCTGAAACCAAAAGGTCTCCCCACACTCTAGTCGCAGTCGGGAAGGTCAAAAACTCCATCGTGTAATCGCTACCACGCCGCCGATCCTCGACTACCGAGACTCTGTCCAAGGAAATAATTTCTCCGTTGCTATATATAACATTACAGTACAAAACCCCAACGCCCCAAGTGTCACAAAAAAGACATACTGTGTAAGCGATTCAACCTCTGCCGTGATCTTCAACCAGTGCATGCACCAACTCCCCCCCGTCAATGTATTTGCCTTTGTCATGGTATTCAGGTCATTGCTAATTTCCCAAATCCATTGTATCCCATCCGTCAAATACGTCCATGCTAGTGTCCAACCCAAACAAGTCTGCATCTCCGCCATCCCCAGCTCCGCCCAAGCTCAAGTCCAATCCCGACGTGTCCATTGCCATTGCGTCGCCTGAGCCAGCAGCCGCTGCCGCCGCAGCAGCCATCGCGTCGCCTAGACCAGTGTCACCCAGACCTGCGCCGTCCGTTGCGGCCATGTCGAGCGTCAATTCTGGCTGCAGCATTGCTTGCGTCTCCGGCATCACCAGCTGCGCTTCGACTCTTCTATGCAGTCGCACAATGGTTTCGGCGAGAATGGCATCCTTCTTTTGGATCTTTTTGTAGTCTTCCGCCTCGGACTTGAGGCAGTCCCGCAAGCCTAGCGATCGTTGTGGGCTGGCTAGCATGCCACCTGCTGCATCGAGCATCATGGGCGGCGCGTCGCTAGTCACGTTGGGAGCGCAAACCAGCGCGGCTGCAACGTCGTACCCAATGTTTCCGGTGCCCGCCTCTGTTTGGTTGCGAAGTTCCTCGACAATTACTCTCAGCAATCGTTTTGGTCCGCCAATTTTGAGGGCTGCAATGATTTGGCGATGCGTGTAAGATGCCGGCATGGCATTCATTCCTGGCTGCATGCTCCATTGCACGAGTCCTTGTATTGTGTGTCGGATGGCGCCCATGAGACCCGTGCTAGAGCCCATTGCCCAGTTGTGTAGTTCGTTTTGTTGAGCAGCTCCTGTTCGGCGTGACAGTGGCAAGCTATCTCTGAGTGTTTGTAGCAAAGGCTCAATGTCTTGGTTCTTGGGATCTGATCGTTGATATGTTCGCAGTGCGTGCTCCAGCGGTGTGGCGACCAGGTTCTTGACAGACGAGAGCATTGTTGATGCTTCTCCTGAGATTGAGCTTGGACTCAGCAGTAATTGCAAAATTTTGACGACGCACTTTTGTTCCTTCTGGTCTACCCAGATATAGTCGGAGAGGAACAGCATAGCAGGTGCCAAAGACGGCAGCAGGAAAGTGTCGACCAAATCTATGCTGGGTCAGTATAGATTACAGAGGTGGTGTCAATCGATGCACTTACACTCTATGCCGCTTTTGAGGCTTTCCTCACTAAGATACCCATGAGTATACGCGACAACAATGTTCTTGAAGATGGTCGCAATCAACAGATAGAACTCGTTTGGCGGACAAGACGACATCAAGTCATCACCCAAACCACCTGCTTCGCTGTCAAAGAGACCCTGGATCCAGCCATTAATATGTCCCTTCTCCTGCTCTGTCACTTCGCTCATTGCTCGAGGCACATGGGCACGAGTGATGATTTTAGCCACTGCCGAATCCGCACCAAGTCCCAAATCAGATGGCTTCAGATTGTAACGATACACAAATGCCAAGACGAGAAGCAAAACAGAACCAAACTCTTCGTACACTGGCTGATATTCAGCCTGATCTTCTTCATATCTCCAACCATCGAGGAGCTGGCACAATGGTCCCAATATTGTGGGAAGCTTATCAAACAGCAGCAAAACATCAAGCGCTTGTGGCTTCTGAGCGAGCTGTGTGCAGATGGGTTTCAGCGAGCCAGTCTCCTTGTTCGTGGCAAGATGGCGCATCAACTCTACCAACGCCTGGCACACAGCGCCGACGTTTCCGTCCATCTTTTCAATCTCGCGCGTCAATCCTTGGATCTTTTCTGGGTCAGACAGACAGTCTTGGAAGAGCTTCTCCTTGGATGCTTTCTGCAGCGACGGCTCGTAGGACATTGATGTCTCTCCTAGAATTCTGTCGACATGTTCTCGCTCAACCAGTCCATGCAACGCACACGCAGCACAGAACTCTTCTCGAACGCTTTCTGTATATGGGTTGTTGTTTCGTGTTTCGTCAAACATCTGCGACGCCGTAGGGAAGACACTCGTATCAACTTGATTAAGCGCTTCGGTGATGCAGAACTCTGCCGACGTCGTGGAGAATTGTGGTGGACAGATTTGGAGGAGGAGTAGCGGTACTTTGTTGATGAGATATGATCGTAAGATGTGAGCGTCGCGGGGAGCTTCGTTTCGGAAGACGGCATTGGCCAGTATATCGAAGGAGGCTAGAATGAGGTCGATGGCGCTGGACTGTGTGTCGCCTTGGTATCGGTTGTTTATGAATGAAATGAGGGCGGTATCGTCAATAACAGGTCGACCGACGAGCTATAGATGTTAGTTATGGGCTGAGCAGCCTGACAAGAGGTTCCTTACCGATGCATTGAGATAAATGTATAATCCAGCTCTAGTGATGTTAATTGGAAAATCGGGAATGACGAAACTGTTCAACCCAGCCGCGGAATCCAACAACTCATCCATGACCACGTTTGTCGCAGCATTCTTCTTCTTGTCTCTGGGATCCATGCGCTCCAGGACCTCTGTTCGAAAGCTCTCCAGCTTTTCAATGATCTGAGGAACAGGCTGGAGCGTCTGGACGAACGCGCCAAGACTCGTGGAAAGCTCCTTGCGAATCTTTCTCGCAAACGACTTCTCCAGCGACTGCAGCAATGGGATATTATCTGTCAGGCGCAGCAGCAGAGGAACGAAAGCAGCGCGAGCAACCTCCATTTCCTCGCGCGCCTGCATGTCCTGCTGGTCAGCAACAAGGTCAGCCGCCGACGCAGCGACGAACAAATCCATCCATTTGCAGATGACGCTGACCAGGTCCAATGCGCCGCGCGCGTCCTTGAACGCTGTGCCCTCCACAACCGTCTTGATGACGTGGTAGAACATCATTTCCTCCGACCACGACGAGCTCTTCCATCGCTTGAGCGGTTGCTTTTTCTCTGCGCCCTCATCTTTCTCTTTATCTTGTTCGGTCGGTGCAACTCGGCCGTGCAGCGCAGAGTGAATATACAGCGCCTTGAGGATTGACGGCGCGTCGATAAACTTCAGGTGGCTGAGGACTTGGACGTAGAGAGGAATGCGCGGATCGACGCTGTAATCGTTGTGTGGTTGAGGTCGGAGGAAGAAGTCGGCAATGAGGAATGGTTGCAGCGGGTGTTTGGCGTAGACGAGGCGGACGAAGTCGGTGAAGCGATCGGTTTCGAGGCGCTGGGAGATGCATTGCTGGACAAAGTTGTTCCAGTACTGCATGCCTTCTTCAAGGGCGCGGCGCGCAGCGAGGCGGGAGGCCATGATGGGCGCAGGCCTGTGGGAGAGAGGGTGGTGATTTGAAGGGGCAGTCGATGGCGCGGTGACTATTGAACGCTGCTCTGAATAGATATCATAATTAAGAGATGCAGAGGCACAGTTAACGATGTATGGCGGACTATGCGCGACAGAGCCGGAGGCGATGCGGTGCCGAAGCTCGTGGGTTGTAATGTTAAGTTTAAATTCACGAGGCGAAGCGAAGCTCAAAGCGTTTGACGTTGATGTTGCTATTGTGGAGTTCACCACTCACTCCAAAGTGATGTGACGGTCTCACTTGAACCACTATCTAACACTCATCAAACGTCCTCCTATACTCAAGAGAAACAAATAAAAAGTTCATTTTCCTCCAAATCACTGAAAATAATTTGTCAAGGCTCCCACAAAAAGAGTCTTCTCAAGTATTCGCCCCAGTGGCAACTTCTACTCGGAATCCACGACGTGCTCAGGGCGGTCCTGCTACTCAATGTTAGCATGGTTGTAAATTATTTTGAAGGCATATTTGTGAAAGGACAGTTCAAGAAAAACTTACACGAGCTTGAACGGCACCAGCTCCCTGAGCCATGGGCGAGGCGACGGTCAAGCCGAGGAAAACAGCCGCCATCACCGCGAAGTAGGACTGGAATTGCATTGTCGTGATGGGTGAAATGGAATTTCTGGTGTTTGTGTTTGAGTTTCTGTGTTGATTGGAAGATTGAGATTCTCTGAGGAGCTATGATCTATCAGTAGGGACAGAGCAGGCCTATATACTCTGCAGACAGGCTCACGGTGCCCGTCTCCAGAAACGAGAGACGGTCCTACCTACAAATCTTTTCGCAACATTTACAAAACCGAAATGGCAATGTCGCCACTCCCTGAAGTTCATATGCCGAGGCTCTGGATGTCACTGAATGTCACTGGATGTCGTCGCCTGGCATTGTTCAAGGCACTTACCGAGATGCCCTCGACAATTCGGCCGCCGCCGTGACACACTCGCCCGCTTCAAACAGCAAACAGTGTGCCTCCAATTTCCTAGCTTCGAAGTAATAATTCTGACGCAAATGGATGATTTCTTCCGGAGCTAGGAGCCTCCTGGTGACACATATCCCTGACTTTGCCCGCCTCACGCCGGCGCGCAGCCTGATTTGAACAATGATACACGTCTAGGCTCTCCTACCGACATGGATCATCTCTGCTGCGGCCTGAGATAATTACTAGAAATGTTTGTATGATGCAATCCACCAAGACAAAAGGAAACATGCGGTCAACGACAAGCTCGGCCGCTGCCATTGTTGGCGAACTCATCACCCACCACTTCCACAAATTGTACACAGCAACGCGCAATGGAGCAGCAATACGACAGACTGCCACTGGCAGACGCAGATGTTGGTGCTGAGAGGAGAGACAGCCAAGTCTCTCATGAGTATTGTGAGAAGTGTCGTTTAGGAGCGAGAACAAGCAACATGTACGTTCGCTGCTGGCATGTCTTCGTTGCAGTTAGCTTCTGGCTGTTGGTGGTTGCTACGCTGGGCGTTTGGGTCCGACAACATACTGCGTCTTTACAGACCGTAGTTCCTCAAAGTGAGTTTGAATTTGAAGCATGGAATTTACTGCTTACAGATGAACTAATATCTTCATCTACAGCGGTGACCAGTCGACTGAAGACCACTCTGTTCATGCCGGATGAGCGCTTCAACCCTGGCAATCAGACCAATGATAGCGACGACGCATGGGCTGAGATGCATTCGAGTAAGTAAGAAGCTGTAATACATTCAATATAGAATACTAATTGGCATAGGGTTTGTCATGATTGAGGATGCGCGCCGTTATGGGCTTCCTGCTTCCATCGATGGAAAACTCGAAGGGAGTCAGTTATACGCAGTTGCGGCATTCCATCAACTGCACTGCATGTAAGAAAAGACCACCACACTTGGTTTGAAGTTAGACATAGTAATGAATTTTCTGCAGGAGGATCATCCGAGGAGCCTGGTATGCTGTCATCAAAGATGGTCCAGGGATTCTGGACGGTCCTGTTGACCTGCCTGGTCATCCGGCGTACAAGGCGCTGGCAGGCCATGTTGCTCATTGCTTCGATTACATCAGGCAGGGGATAATGTGTGCTGGAGACTCCAGTTTGGAAGCGTTCTTGGAAAGCGACGGCGAGACTTTAAGACCACAAGGATCCAGCGGATGGGGGGTCAGACACAAGTGTGTTGATTGGGATGCATTGGTTCGGTGGACAGACAAGCACAAGGATCCGGACTCATAGTGTAAATTCCAAGTATGATTTTGCGCTATAAATAATGACTATGGTTTTGACTACTTGTCCCTGAGCCAAATGTTCGATAGTCAAGCTACTCGATGCGGACTTTCATGTACAGCCACCTGGCCAGCTTCACAGTAGGCCTATCCACCAGTCTCTCAAATACATCTGCCCACCAAAACACTACCGGTGCAACAAATAAAAACCCCAAAAGCAAGCCTATATGGCGAGACAACATGAACTCTTCGCAGGAATGGCAAATGTAGGAATTAACGCCGTACCCGACACTGTGCGATATTGGGCCGTGTACAATGTACAGGGCATAGCTGATTTTACCAAGATATCTCGCGAACGAGGTAACAAAAGCTCTCTGCAAGATAGCCGAATTTTCCAGAGCCCAGAGTACCAGCATGGCCCCAAGAGCATGCCAAATATTGCAATTTGACGTCATCTGCGATAACCATACATAGCCTGGGGTCCTGTCACCATTTCGAATAGGAAACGAGAGGAGAAATGATCCCAGCAGTAAGGGCATCAAACTGCTGAAAAGGCGCCAGTAGCGATTGGAGCCCGTTGTTGGCGAGCTTACTGCAACTGAAAGGTCGGCGAAAAACATACCGCAGATGAAGAGAGCAACATGCCACTTGCCACACCAAAGACAGTAAGTCCACAAAGCAGTCGAGAGAACCAAGCGGTACACGCGGCGTATTTTGAGAGTGCATGTCAAGACCAGAAACAGTATCAAAGATGCCCGGAACTCAATGGGTATCGTCCACAGATGGGAGTCATAGACGTAGTCGAGCCTCTTCCAATCCCATGGATTCGTCAGGTCGCTGAAAACAAACCGCGACCAATCAACGACCTGGTCACGTCCGCTCGTGAAACGACGAGGTCGGGGCTCAATGACGCCTGGCAGTGTGGCATAGTCTGGTGAATCCTGAATATGTAGTCGAATGGTGATCATGACAAGAAAGGTAGACACAATTGTCGGCGCGAAGAGTCGTATACCTCTGCGAAAAATGGCTGAAGCGAGTGCGTCTGACAAGTCGCTCGATGGTTCGTGTCGGAGGACAAGGAAGAGTTTGTAAGATAGTGCATAACCGGAGATGATGAAGAAAATGGCTACCATTGGCACACCAGAGTAGAGGAGGCGAATGATTGGTAGCTGTAGGAAGCAATTGTTGTCTTCTCCAAAACCGTAGCCAAAGCGCTTGGCTGGCTCAAAAGGTTCCAAGAAGTGAGAGATGAAGACGACGAGGGATGCATATCCGCGAAGGCCGTCGAGATACGATACTCGAGTGGTGGATCTGCTGTGTGCATTTTGGGGAGGAGAATTGTCTGAGGCTGCTTGCCGAAGATAAATGGGCATCAGGGCGTTGAACGCCTGGTTCAGCAACCTCGAAAGTGAGGACTTGTTCCTGACCGACGCCATGGCTTAAATGAAGTTTGTGAAATATTCGATAGGCATAAACTGTAAGAGAATTCTTAGAAGGGAGTGAGACCGAAAGTACGTGGTCTGCAGTTTTCTTGCCCATGAGGCAATCCCAAGACTAGGGTCCAATACGCCCGCATGGTTGGTGGCGCATCTGGGCAATCCCGGTCAATGATATTCTCACAAAAGCTGTAAGAAAAAGACTCCCTTTCAAGCTTTTCTGATCAGATGGATTCATAGTGTAACTTTAGATACCGGTACTCAATATTGCTTTCTTTTCGACCACAGCAGCGCCACATCTCACCTGCGTACCACCAAGACAATGCTTAGGCCGGAATCCGAGGATAACACATCGCTTCTGAGCGACAAGACGCTAAACTCAGAGAAGTGCATTTATAAATGCCGAGCTGATTTTTTTCGAAGCTTGCTTCAGAAAAATGTTGTCTTTGGCGTTTTGGACTTCGCTTTCTCCTCCCTACTGTTCCTTGTGGTCTTGCTTCTTCTCTACCGTTCGTCGGGAGATACCCAAAATAACTCACAGCGGCTGCCCAGCCAGAGTTTGTGGCCATAGGGTAAGGTCCGAATTTATGAAATGGAAAAGAAATGTACTAAAACATTCAGCGCAATTCATAGCAAACACGAGTCCCCGTTGCCGAGGAGGATTGATAGCAAAAAAAGGATGGTGACGTTCGTGACGTACTTTAGCATCAGATCTCAGATACACAATCCATTAACCTTCTGCATAAGACTGTCTTCAAAATTGTAAATCATCTGCTTCAAGAGTCTTGCGCCAGGGAATACAGCAGAGCATAACCCAACAGTGTCAATTCGGCCATGTCCGTGACCACTGCGCCCGCAATGTCTGAAGCGTCCCGAAACGAAGTGCAAAAGCGCCTCAATTGCCCAGAAAGAGCGTTTCATCACGTGGGTGCCCAGAGAATTTCAGGCTGCGAGATTATTTTACTGCTTTTTTTTTCAAGTTGGGAGATTTGCGAGTAGAGCCCGCGGTTAAACGAAACCCACCTTACAGGTAATAACGCCGTTTAGCCTGGGTTCGCGACGTAAACGCTAGTGGACGATGGCATCGTTTCGGCGCTTCCGCCCTGATGATTTAAATAAGTTGTCAAAATGCAACTTGGATACGCTGGTAGAGACATATGATCTGGGATACTACCTCGAATACCATGCCAAATGGCCGTCGCTGTTCCAGGTTTGCGAGGACAGACACGGCATCATTATTGGTTACAGTAAGTCATCCGTCACTTACGCGACCCAACATCCTTCACTCTCAAGTATTACGCTAACATGTGCCGCAAATAGTAATGGGCAAAGTTGAATCATCACCTGCAGTGTACAAGCACTCAAAGCACTACCTGCCATGGCACGCCCATATTACAGCTTTTACTGTTGCGCCTGAGGCACGCAGGCTCGGGATTGGTAGAATCTTAATCGATCAGATGGAGATGGAGGCAGATGCCAGAAATGCTTGGTTTGTTGACTTGTTTGTGCGTCGCAGCAATGTCGGCGCGATTGCTTTCTATGAAAAGGCTGGATACAGCGTGTTCCGCGTGGTGAAGGATTATTACCTCGACCATGCTACGGACCCTACTCAGACTACGGAAGATGCTTTTGATATGCGCAAGGCATTGAAGAGAGACAAAAATCAGGAACATGTCAGAAAGAATGGCTATGAGTATGAAATAACTCGGGATGACATTGTGTGATTGCATGCCTACTAGATCTAGTTTCGAGCAATCTTCACAGTCGCAACGGACGATAAGGCGATCGTATGTTCGAACCAACTTGTTCTTTTTTTTTTTTTTTTTTGGAAATATAGCATAAGAATACTTTATGGCGTCGCCCAAAAAGTCTCTGTGCGAGAATAGACGTCTTTGTCTCAGTTGTCAAAGTCTAACAAGACCAAGCCATGATAGTATCCTATATAAAGGCCACAGGCTTGCCCGGGAGTGAATTTGTGTGGGGGGTAATAAGAGTCCTTGTACAGGTCGCAAGGATCTAGAAGGTTAGCTTGGATATAAAATCGAGAATGCTTTTGTATCCAGTACAGCTGATTCAGGTAAAAATAATATTGATAAAAAAAGTCTCCAGAACCTCTGTCCGATCTCGTGTCTTTCCTTACTTGAGTACAAGAAAGTACAGAAAAAAGCAACTCTAGCCAATTAAATTAAGTTATTCGACAAAGTATCACGCTAACATTCTTACCCCTTGCGACCTATAAGACGACAAAGTGAGGCGAAATGTCTAACAGCTCCAAAGCCCCACTTTTAAGAATTTCCAGAACCTGAGAATTTCCAGAACCTGAGAATTTCCAGACCCTGAGAATTCCCAGACCCTGAGAATTCCCAGAACCTGAGAATTCCCAGACCCCGAGAATTCCCAGACCCTGAGAATTTCCAGACCCTGAGAATTTTCAGAATCTTAGGATCTTAATAAAAGTAGGACCTTCTGTTCCCCCAATAAGCTAACCCAACCAAGTGCCCAAGCCACAACCCCCAAACCGACAATACCAGCTCCGCCTCCCTGCCTGGTAATGGAGACTTAACAGGATTACAAACAGCACGGCGAGTTCACAGAGTACATGATACTGAAATTCGCATCCTTGACCGTCGCTTAATAGTAGTATTTGGTAAATGGAAAACGCCCAAATAATGAGGGGGTAGACTTGGCCAGCGTAGTGGCTTAAATAAAAGGCAGCCCTGCCGTCAATTCGTTTCTCTATTATCCTTCACTTCCGCCCCTTTCCAATTGAGATGCAATATCTTTTCAACGTTTTAAACTATCATGTTTTCACTTGAAGCCATCTTCACTCTAATTGGAGTCCTCATCGCCTTGCCAGCCCTGTTTGTACTGATGTACAACCTGTGGCGTCGACTGCACACCAAGCAACCAAGCCAAGGTAGCTATTCTCCTTTACATACCCTAAAAAAGACTCGCCTCATGCAAAAACTAACTAATGATGATATTAAAAGACATAATCGAGGATGCGCAAGCTGAGCTTAGCCTGCTGCCGCGATTCAGGGTTGGCCAGACTTTCACCATAGTCCCTGTTCCGTGACTTATCAGACCTTAGCCTGCCAGCGCTGCGACGCAACCACGATATATTTAGAGAATATAAAACAAAACTATATTATAGGTTAAATCAAATGTAAATCTGGCTCACGTTAGAGCCTTTTATTTCTTATCTGCCGAGTCCTGGTATGGCCGTTTAGACTTTGCCCAAATCTATCAAATTGCGGTTGCGGATATGCTTCGTTTCGCATCGTTTGCACAGACTACCCATCTCCCACCTCTGTCTCTTCAGCCGGCCCACGACAGCACAGCGTCGCATCCCGATTCACCCTAGTTACTCCTTCCTACCTTTACTTGAGAGCATCACGTGCAGGAGTGTGAATGTCGCGTCCACTTTCCTGTGCTCTTGACGCACAAAAGCACGCGGATTGGCCGAATTATCACCACCTTGGTCGGGGCGCCTCACTGCATACGTACCAGGGAGGGGGTCCGTCGTAACTGTATAAGCAAGCTGGGAGGCCACTAGTCCCGTTTACTACCATGCGAGGGCGAACATCTCCTGTGGCATTTAAATAGCCCAGAATTCCATAACATTAGCAGTTTTATTTTCGTTCTCCGAGTAGCGCACCAGTGTAACTAAGTAATGTCTCTTACATTTGAAGCTGTAATTACACTAGTCGGCGTTCTCGTCGCCCTGCCAGCCCTCCTTGTGCTTCTGTTCAACCTTTGGCGTCGTTGGTTACGGACAAAATCACAGCACCAAGGTATGCTCTCCACCCAAGACAGCAACTTCCTCGGCCGTTTCTTTTCATGTCCTCATCGTCTCTGACATGACTCTTAGTACCAGTCGATGATGACCTCCACCTAGAGCTGGCGTTACTGCGTCCGCACAGAACAGGACACACCTTTACTATCACACCCGTCCGTTGACTTACACCAATAGCCAACACATAATACATAGCACACAATACAGTAGCTTTTATTGCAGTTATGCCTGAATCCGGTCTCGTCAATTAATGTTGGATCTGCTGACCACGCTGATGTGACTCGTTGGTTTCAAAGATCCTCTTGAATATATGTCGACAAGCTTCTCCTGCCAACCGTCAACTGCAACAAAACAAGCATTGGGGTATCGTTCCAAGCTACAAAGGCCATCCGCGCTCCACTCTTAGTAGTGTGAATTGGAACTCACACTACTAAGAGTGGAGGCGGCTGAAACTGCGAATACACAGCGATACTCCACGCCACTACAAACCCAAGCACCTAGAAAAACACAGAAACGAACAGATTTGTATAGTACATAATCTTTAATATATGTCGTCATATTTACAACCTCGTCTTCTGGATATTCCGCAGTCTTCGCGAGCCCATCCTCCAAATCACTCCCGTCCCAAGCAGACACAGCGCTGTCAGCGCACCAAATGCCCAGGTACTGTCCTCTGAATAATTCACCACGTTCATTCCATACCACCCAGCCACCAGTGTCGCTGACGCCAAACCAACCATGAGAATCTCAATCTTGGCTTCCAGCACCATGATTTGATTGCGTCGGACATTCAAGATGGACTGAATGGTGTCTTCTGTACGGCGAATGTCCCCGAGTAGACCATGGGTTTGCTGCACCACAGCATCGCTTGCCTTGTGAATTGCTTCTAGAAGATACTCCACGCTCTGATGGTCGTCGATTGTGTGAGGTGCACCGGCTCGCTTGTCGGTGAGATACATGTCTGCCATGTCCCGATCCTCGTTCATTACTTCCTGTACAGCGTCACGGACAAGCGTTGCCCTTTGCTCTACGCTGGCTAGTCGTCGAACAAGTTCGAGCAAGTTGCGCAGCTTTGAATGGATGACGCTGTCCTCATTCAGCGTCTCGAGCGTTTCCTTGACTTCCTTCTTGGTCATCAAGTATTGTGCCTCCAGTGTTGACGTCACTGACGTGAGTGCAGTCTCGAGCACACGCAGCTCATAGGGCATCTTTGAAGCTCCTCCCACTCCGTGAGTATGATGAAGCTTGTCCTCCAGGTTATGACTGAAGATGCGAGACGTGTTGTCATAATGTTCCCTGCCGACGTCTTCGTCGACATCAAATAGCACTACCTTGTCCGCCTGGATCAATAAGCGCAGGTCAAAGATATGCACTAAAATAGAGCAGTCGCGGATGAGAATGTGAGGAAAACCAGCCGAGGGAAGATCGATAGTGCGCAAGTCTCGTGTGCTCAAGCCATACTGCTCAGCGATTTGTGACTTGGAGAGTTTCTTTGTGCCACTTGCAGCGCCGGATGAGTCGTAGAAAATACATTGGACTTCTGCATTGCCGTTCATGGGTGTTCGTGAGAGTGCCAGAGAAAGTTCATAAAGACGCTGTTGCTGCTTTGGGTCGACTGTCTTGGGCTTGAGGTCGGCAAAGGAGTGGGCTGAGCGGAAGGCATTGGCGCAATTTAAGAGGAGGGGGACTTTTGGGCGCCTCTGGGCTGAAGAGGAGTTTTGTATTTGGTTACCATGGGTGTTTGATGAGAAGCTGCGTGTTATGTGTTGGTGAGTGAAGGAGGCGATTAATGTGGCTGGAGGTTGTCGGAGGCATCGGAGACAGTTTCTCACAGCGCCGCCCAGAGCGGGCTCAAGGCCCACTGCCATAATCAAGTATGCAAGCCTGGATTATTTTAAAGGCTCCCAGTCGATCCAATGGCTTTGAGAATATTTGCTCGAATTATGGTTGCGATTGGTTGGCGCCAGGTTGGATCGCGTCGATGTTGTTGCGTGCTGGAGCACTAAGCAGTCACGTGGAGCTTGTGAGACTGACATCATGAACTTGAGAACATGGAGTGCATGTGAGAGCCAGAAAAAAGTGACGAGTAAAAGAAGTAAAACCTGCCATTAATTAATTGAAGTTCTAGAAATATTCAATTGTGTGTGCGTTTGCTTGAATACTTGGAACAATGCTCATGTGGCGTCTTGCCATGCGCTGATCAATGCAGGGGAGTCTCGTGCCTTTCCAGTTGGCTTCCGCTGCAGTCCCCAGAACTACAGTGGACGCGGCTGGCGGTTAGCGAGGCTACTCCACTGAGACTCTCCCCCGATGAGTGGCTCTCCAGCGAGAGCATCGCTGGAACTTACCTGGAAGCCAATGACAGAATATCCATTTGTCACGCAGACCAACTGCTGTGCACAGAAGGTAAGGAGCCATGTACATCTATGGTAAGATTAAACTGGACATGTCAGAGCGACCGTGAATATTTGTGCGACGGTTCTCGTGAGTAAGCCACCAAGCAGCCCAGAGCCTGATTTCGCTCTCTTAAGTGTAGATGAGGCTCGGCTACCCGGCACCGGTGGTCTTTAAAACGGTGAACATGTCCACGCACAATGTCCATATGATATTCATTTTTTTCTTTCCTGAAGGTATCTACTATATTCATTCTTACTACATTGAACATAATGATCGGTCCAGTTGTTTACGAAGCCAGCGTACCCTTTTTTATCAAGGCTCTCAAGAGTCAGTTGAAACTTTTGGAACAGGCCCAGGAGTGGTGCACAGCGAACAGCCGTGATGAATCTACTATAATCGCCGGCACATTGACAACTGATATGTCGGTACGTAATGCTTAATGTAAAAATGTTACTCTCCAACTTTGTGGAAGTGTGCTGACAATATTATAGTCGCTTGGCTTCCATGTAGACTTTTGCACCTACAACGCAATGCAGCTGCTCATCGACCTCAAGATAGTCAAACGAGAGAGCCTTCCAATCGAGGGAGAGCAAAAGAACTTCAGTCAGCTCATTGACAGAGTTCAAAGCACCTTGGAAGTTCTGGAAAGGGTTACACCAGACTCGTTTGCTGAAAAAGATGCGGCAGTCGTGGATGTATTTCTAGGCACATTCTCTCTCAAGAGAGATGCACTGCAGTACGTGCACGAGATTGCGCTCCCTAGCTTGTAAGTTCCCTTTCTGACAGTGTTGGCTGTATGGAGAATTTTCTTTTCCCCATGTACGTGGATTTGACTTGTTATTCAGTTGGTTCCATCACGGCATGGTCTACAGCATTCTTCGCAGCCAGGGCTTGCCGCTGAACAAGCAGCTCTTCCTCTCTGCTTGGTAGAGCCATCCATGGCGAGATATTCAGGCTCTGTCGACTGAAATTGATGTCTGGGACGATTTTGCTTCCACCTTCAAGTATCTGATACTCTGAGTCACAGCGCATCCTGCGGGAGTAGCCAGCGGCCTCCCTCCTTGGAGGTTTGCAGAGCAGGATGTACGGGACAAGATCCAGCATGTTCGACTTGTTACAAAAAATTCATTATAGACTGTAAATGAATTGCTTCATGCCCTTGATTTTACTCAGTATTTAACCTGTCTAATTGATTTTTTTGTTCGCTTCGCCAGTCCAATGCGACTAATCTGCCTCGAGACTCGCCTTGCACAGCCCGATCTCCAGCGGGCTTCCCCGCCACCACCAGTGCTGTATTTCGGGTGATGCCCCTGTATTGGGTTTCTCGTACAGGAGGCAATTAGTGGATATCGGTGAGCTCTAGTGGATATTAGCGGCTGTTAGCGGGTCTGTTGGAGTGGCTTTAGCGCTGTCTGGGGGACACTTTAGTTAACCCGGCCGCTGTAGCGGGTCTGTCATGGGCTGTCGTTGGGCTGCACCGCCTCAAGCAGCAGCTTTCCTAATCGGGACAGACGCACCAGGCACGCACAAACGGGCACAAACTGGCTCGTCTGCGCTTGACTCACACGGACAACAACTTGGCTCCGACATATATAGACCGCACCAGGTCTTGTTGACTCTTACTTCCTTTTCTTCTCTTTTTTATTTGAACGATTACACATATTGCACAAAATGGAGCGAGTAAGAAAAACATTCTTCGACCCTCTGGCTACGACCAAGGAACGGATCCGCGAGATCCTCGAGGACCTCCCCGTTGGCTCTGCTCACCCCTTCAGCGCCGGCAAGGTCCTTCTCTGTCGGACAGAAAATGGCATCCAAGAGATTGATATCTCGTCTTACCCAGAGCATTACTTCTTCAACGCCGTAGATCTCGGCGAAATGGGCGAAGTCTTGCAACGGCGAATGGACAACTTCAAATCCTATCTTGGTACGTCCCCTGCTGCAACTCTCGTTGTCACATTGACCTCTGTAGAACGCTAACCAGCCAAATAGAAGAATTCAGTGATTTCCAAATATCGCAAGCGCCAGCTGCCACTTTCAAAGTTCCCCTCGTCACGGGCAAAATCACCATCCTGGCACTCTCAGAGAGAACTCCCACATACTACGACTTCTGTCTCGCAGATAATTCTTTCAACACCTGCTGTTACTGCGCTACAAACACCTTTCCAGGTATCAATCACAGCGGTGATATTACCTACCAAAAAGATTTCTTGGCTCACATTAGAGTCGACAAGGATAAGTTCACCGACAAGGAGCTATGCGTCTTCATTTCGGGATACCAGTACACCCAAATCGCGCGCTTCCAGGGGACGCATCCTGCCCTTCTCGTCGCAGATCATGATGCAAAGGTATGAATGCCACGATGAACAGTCTGTACTTGGACGTCATCTAACTTGTAGTTGCTAGGCTCTGTACCTCGTCCCAGTTCCTCTGGACGCTGCCACAATTGGAGACGCGACACTCTGTGCTCCTCTTGTCATAAAACGAGATGGAGACTCCCTCGTTTGCTCCATTCTTCCATCAGCAGCCATGGACTCTGAGCTCATGTGCAGCGGAAAAACTCTTCCGTCTTCTTGTTTCCAAGAAGCCATCAGCCGCGCTGATTTTGATATAACTGCACAGCAGCAAAATGTGTCTCAAACAAGTCAACAAGTTCAAGCGGCAACGGAGCTTGGGGAGATGATTGATAAAGAACTTCTCCAAAGTGTTCAACACAAGGATAATGCTGTCATCATCAATGAAGGGGTGAAAGTGTCAGAGTACTTCGCCAAGGATGACACACAAATCATCAAATTCTCCACTGGCCTAGAATTCCAGCTTGAATCGGATCCTAGCGCCAAGCTGGGATACCAGAGTTCGGTCGTTCTGCCTTGCGTATTTGGAACACAGCTCGAAGGACCAGTTCTTCTGGCCACCGGAAGGCTGCCCAAAAATGTTCCATTCCAAACGTCCCAGACTCTGCTGGATTATTACCAGCAGAGGAAGAATGTTGTCTTCGTTGTCAATGACGAAATGATGGACAATGCACGAAGTCTAGCTACTCCTTACCGCATGAATGCTGTATTCATTGTCCAAATAGAGCCAAAAGAACAATTGAAGACTACAGACGACATCCTCTCTGCCCTCAACGCGGCAAATGTCAACGCTGTGACAGCGCACGCTGGCCCCCTGTCGCTTGTTCTGGTCGAAATTTCAAGCAAATATTACTTTTATCGCGGCATAGCGAACCGCGATCACCTTAATACCTCCAAGCTAGACTTTGGAGCTGATGTTACATCGATTGTCGACTCTGCTGGCATTTACAATCTCCTTGAACAAACTGCCCCCCGCATCATCAACCTCGCCGAGGAATCCAACAAGTTGCTTCTCCCAGGCTTGCACAAATTTGTCACCATTGAACAGTTGCAAGAAATGTTCAAGAACATGGCGATTGACGGAGCAGGTGGCCTCGAAGAAGATATACACGCAGCGGTCACGCAGCTACAGGTGCTTCTGAATCAGAAAGATCTTCAGGACCTGTCCAAGGGCCTCATAGCTACTCTAACCACCAAGATCTCCGACACAGTTGCTCCACTAAGAGACGAATACCTCAAATTCTTCACGGAGGAGTTTGATGCGCAAAACAAGGAATCCGTGAAGAAGAAGGGCAAGATGTTGGGCGAACTGAGGAGCACCACCAAAGAGGCGCAAAAGACCATGGGGCCACTCATCACTGCCTTCAGCAACATGCTGTCTACTCAAACGACATCCAAGCGGACCCATGATCTAAAGCGGCTCGCCCGACAAGCGGCAATTCATAGCAATGTCGATGCAGCGAAAAACATGACATTTGAGACTCTAGCAGGGTACCTTGAAGATTATGCTGGCGATATGGGTGTGCTGCTACTGAATATCAACACAACCCCGTATGAGCGACTGCTGGGCAACATCAGAGGCGTGGCAACGGATGTCAGGTACGTGCCAATGAATTTAATTTCGTGTTTACAAGTCGCTAACTCATGCATCTAGTGAATGCTGTGACCTTGACTCCAGAGTCTTGTACCTTGAAGGTCTTGACGCTGGTCTCGTCATGGAGCAGTCGCAAAGCCAGCACACCGGCCCTCTCCAGAGCCAAGACGGTCCAGGCAAACCCGTCATGGCCCTCCCTTATCTCAATCAAAATCTGGGAAACGGTTCAATGCTGGCCTGGGTTTGTTGGGATGAGTTCGTGGACCTAGAGAGCCCTTATTCCGTAAGATGGATGGAGAAGTGCAACGAGCCACACATTGCATCGCTGCGAATCATTATGAGAAGCACACTTAGCCAGGCTGTCTCTTCTCGCGAACATAATATGCAGCCAGGGGACCCTGCAACCGGCCACCTCATGAGCGCCTTGCTAATGGCTGCGATGTCGAAGCTGGCCGCAACCAGGTCAACAGTGCCTGCTGTGACTGCAAAGGCAGAAGACACCGTGACAAAACTCATGCGTGGACTTTTTGGCAACTTGCTAACCATCGCTGGATCTGGTGTGCGTCCAACGAGTATGGTATGGCAACTGTTTGGTCTCAATCCTCAATATGACGTTCCTGCATCTGATATCGACTGGATTTGGTACGAGAATGTTGTCTTGCTCTATCCATACACTGGGTGGGCGCGTGAATCGTTCTACAGAAATCTAAGGCATCTTCTTGACAAGATTATTGTACGCGTCGTTACTAATGCAGAGGCCAGTGGTCAGATCAAGTCGAGTCACATCGAGGAGATGATCAAGTTCTGCAAGCTGAGAAACATCCAGCTCGAGCACTCTCGTACCATCATTACCATCTTCATGCGTATGCTTACAACTGATGATGCTGATACGAAGTCGATTGCAGAGAGACTTCTCCTGCATCTGCCCCTGAAGCTTGAGAGACAATCTACTAGCTATACCAAGATGATTGAGTATCTGAAGCATCTTGCTGGTGGAGGCGACAGAAGCCCTCACAGCGATCTTATCGCAGCCAACACGTACACCACCCGTTCCGCGACATTCGCAGAGGCAAAGATGAAGGTAGCAGATGCCTGCAGAATTAACGACTGGGACGCAATCAAGGCCGCATCGCAGAAGGTTCTTGACAAGCACGCAGAAATTGCTGCACTTTGGAGCGTCGACCCCAAAAAGCTCAAGCTTCAGAATGCCCAGCTTTTCAAGGAC
This sequence comes from Simplicillium sp. C3G150-2, assembly GCA_022702485.1. Lineage (NCBI taxonomy): Eukaryota > Fungi > Ascomycota > Sordariomycetes > Hypocreales > Cordycipitaceae > Simplicillium > Simplicillium sp. C3G150-2. The sequence continues at coordinate 2,137,579 of JAJIYY010000001.1, read as the reverse complement.
CTCATCGCCGCCAAGGTGGGAGATGACCTCGACCAGGCTACTGTCTATCAAAACCAGAACCTCACCCGTGCCGTATTTGGCGATGCCGAAATAAAGCGCGTTCCCTGGCAAGTCGGCAAGGAGGGACAGTTTGGCGACAACATTGAGCCCCTGGATGAGGTGTTCCTAAATGAGATTCTGACTGGGGAAAAGCTGCAGCTGCTCGAACCTGCTGTGGCTATTGAGCCTGCTCAGGGCGTAGAGGACCCCAATAGTGCAGTCATTGTGCCCGTTGAAGTTGAAGATTTCGCACAGTTCGAATCGGTGGTTAAGGTGGCTTTCATCAATCAGATGCAAAAGAACGTAACAGCGGAGGAGGCCTGTAAGATGCTCAAGGTGCCTATTAGTGCGATGAGGGCGTTTGCGAATGCGCTTAATGCGGATTTTGAATGGGAGGATCTTGGTGCAAATTTCAAGACGGTTATTTTTGATCTGTTGAAAAATAGGTCCAATCGGGTTGAGAGCCGTCCTGTGTGGAGGCTGCTGGGACTGGATGCGACGAAGGAGCTGACTGAGGGATGATTGTGTGCATGACAGCTAGCGATTTATTTCAGTACGGAATTGCCATTATGGACATTTATGGACATTTATTCTGTGTATATGTACGTGAAAATTGTCCGTAAATATACAGATCTGTTTCGCAATAGCCAACTTAGATGTTCGGCACTGATACCTCAATGTTGTTATGACACTTCCATTGTGTTCCGTCCTCTGTCGTCAGGTACATGTCCCAGTAGCGGACGTCATTACCAGGATCCGTATCAGGACAGAAAGTCCAAACAGCCTTTTCAGCACCCTTATAGATCAATTTGCCGCCCTCGATCGCAAATGGGCCTGTTATGTCCTCTTTCTAAGCAATTCATTAGCGTTGATTAGTGTTGTTGTGTTTTGAGAAAGCTTACTCTAGGTGCATCAAGCAGCGAGAACGCAGCCTGCCACCATCCTTCCCGTCCGTCCTCCTTCCTAAAGTAAACCTTGCCCAGATCGGCAGTGGACTGCAATTGACCCGACTGATCTATCGTAACGCCCATGTAGGGTGCGTCGGGGCCCCAGCCTGCAGATCCGCCGAGGTAGCGGTAGACGATGCGGACGTATTTGATGAGTGCTAGTTCTTGGGTCTTGACTTCGAGGAAGAAGCCCGAAGCGGCTGGGGCCAGGGCGATGGCTGATAGGAGAGCTGTGAACTTCATTTTGGGGGTGAGTTGAGTGGTTGGTGGTTTGTTGGATTGGAGGAGTATTGAGAGGCTACTTATAGGTTAGTTGTGGGCTTACATTGTCGGATCATGTTGCCTTTTTGGCTCGAGTTCATGAATTGCATGTGTACTCTTGACATGTAGATTTGGTATTTTGCGATCCTTTCGGCGATAAATCGGGGGTGGTGGCTTGGCGTGTTGGTAACGAGGAGGACATTGGGTTGGCCTTGAATGATGCTTACTGTCAGCAGCTTGCTCAAGCCGGCAGAGCGCTGGACTTTTATACGACCTTGTACTGTAATGAAGCTAAAATTCTGTCCAATAGTTGATAATTTGGATTTTGTTAGATTATCGCTGTATCGGCATGTTTTGCGACGGCTCAATGGTTGGCATTTTCGTGATTGTCGAGATCTGAACCTCTCGGCGGTTTATGTCATTTGCATAATCATTCTCCGCATCCGCTCACGCCATTACTAAAGCTGCGTCTGCGATGTAACTCTGTTACCTTGTTCCTGCATTTGGGAGATTTGTTGGCCGAAAGTGCTTTTATGCGCTGCAGGGAAGCACCGGGCCTCTACAATGATGTAGCCTTTGCTGGCAGATTCATCAAACAAGCGCATATGTTTGAAGGTACATCAATGTTTGCACCAAAATGCTGTATTTATTTAAGAGATACTGAAAGAATTATTCACAAAAAAGGCATCTGCTTTTATAATAAATTGTCGATATTTACAAAAATGGAAGAGATTATTCGCGGCTGAACCACCACATTGCCGACCTGTGCGTCGTGTGCGTCAACAGACCTGGACAAAATGAAGCAAGAAATCTTACATTGTAAATGCCCTACATTATCCAGTTTAATAGAATAAACATTTTGTTCTTCTTTGGTATTATCGAAAATCTCGAGCAACATCGAGTTTTCAGGTAAGCGTCTCCCGCCATGCCCTCCTTTGCGCTCATTGCTGAAGAAGAACAGACTAGATTACTTGGACATTAAAAATATGATACTTGAATGCAGTTTTCCAATGCTACGACAAGAGAGACTGGGAAGGACTTCAAAGGCTTGTCGCCCCTTTGATCCGCATGGACTACACTCTCCTCGGTGGCGAACTTCACAAAAATGCTACACCCCAACAGGTTGCTGCGCAAACCTCCAGACTCACTCACGTAATTAGGCAACAATTTGGTGGCTGATGGCTGTTTTCCAGTACGACAGAAATTACGACTTGGTGGCTCACTTAGTTTCTTATTTCTTACAATTCTGGACCTCGTCGACACCATCAAAGACAGAAGCCCTGACGCCGACATCTGGAGCGCTGTCATCAGCATCGTCGAAGCCAGTCACAACACCGCCCACTTCCAGTATTGTTCGGATAGCCTTTGGGAAACTAGTCAAACTAGCTCTAGCCGCCTTGTGGACAGTGCGACACGCGATATTGTCCAACGCGAACTGTTCTACGAAGTACAAGACTGCACACATAGGAACGTACCAGGTTTCTTTGAGAAACACTTCAACTGGACAAAATAGACCAAGAAACAAAGGAACATACTCAACCACAGGGAAATAAATCACAACGGCGCCTTGGCCATTGATCAAGTCGTCGTAGTACCCTCCTCTCAGCGTGACCCATTTTACGTCCTACCAACTTCGCACTCCGATACTCAACCTTGAATCCCACGCCACTATTGAATTCTCCCATAAATCTCCTCAGAACCCAGGCCCTAAACATATAGGCCATATTACGTCCTGTACTAACAATATACGCTTACAAACCTAATGCTTTTTTTCTCCGTTGTGATTTATTTTCTTTCATGCTATTGCAGATAAACAGCTATGGTCTACTTGGTGATGATGCTGACCTTGTGGTACTTGTCAGAAACAGAATTACTGGTGTCAGACACGCCGGCACAAACAGACTCCTCGGCGTGGCGATATGCATTATCTGCTCGAGCGCCACGGCCCGTATCCTCTCGCTGTTGGCGCACAGTTCCGTTGTGGCCCCCATTGCTTGGATCTCGTTCGTTCTGCTTTTTGGCAGTCGGTAGCTGACAATGTGGGTTCCGCAGGGGAAGTGAAGTATCGCTCAGCTCACTCGTTCATAATCAGATGAATTTGTGTTGAATTGAATCTACATAATATTAAGAATCTCCAACTGCCTTGTAGCCACGCTCTTGTTTATACGCCAAATCCGCAAGGCAAGATCGTAGCCGTTTCTCCCCCTTTTTACTATGCAACCCTCTAGGGTCACTAAAGTCCATGCCAGCTTTCAACAACATCATAAGAATCGGCCGGGGAGCCTGGGTATATAAAGCAATGTGAAAGACTGTCCCTATCTTAGACTGTTCGTGTATGGCACAGTTTGGGTCAGCGCCAGAGTCCAGCAGCATTCGAATCACCGTTGGAGACCCGATCAGGCATGCCACCATCAAGGGTGTCCAGCCATTTTCATTTCTGCTATCAACATCAAGTTCCTGACCCAGCGCTACGCGCAAGGAGCTGCAATCGGACTTGCGCGCTAAGTGATGTAGGATTGTATCCCCGTGGTGGTGGTTAGGAGGCAGATCGCCTGCACTGTCGCTGGTAGCAGCACTACTTTCTGATTCAAGGTACGGCTCGTGTCGTAGAGTCACTCCTTTCTTCGACCGGTTCCTGCGCCTATAGCTGTCATGGTATTTGTAGGAGTTTCTGTAGACATATTCTTCGGAATCGTTTCTTCTTATGTGAAGAGCCCGTTGTTGCTCACAAAGCAGAGTTTCTCCCCAACCTTGAGCATGCTCTCCAGCATGAGCACCGTAAGCTCGGAGTATTCGATAGCCCTGCTCGTGGCAAGAGCGAAACGCAAGCCGCAGCAATGATTGGCCACTTGGATCAGTGTGGTTTGGGTCTCCTCCGGCCCTGATGAGTTTTTCAAGAACCACAGCCTGTTTCTGACGCACGGCAATCTCCAAAAGCTTTCCATATGGATGCGTCTCGTGAGCTTCCTGCTTACACAAGGCAAAAGCAGTCTTCAACAGGCAATGACGTAAAGCAAATCTTTGCATCTCGATGGTAGCTCTTGCTCCATACTCGAGCAATACATGGACTACAGCCGTGTGGTCAAGCCGCACGGCTATTTCCAATGGTTTGTAGTAGCGTTCCCTGCCAGGATATTGCCTCTCATCAACTCTTGCGCCATTGTCGAGTAAAAGCCGAACGATGTCAGCATTTCCGCTCCCAATGGCAGCCAACAGAGGAGTTGTTTCCGGTTCCTTTTTGACGTCCACTGGATTGAGTAGTATCCACCGAACACGTTTGCTTGTCAATATCGCTTGGACTGCAGTCAGGTCATTTGCCTCTGCTGCAAGACAGAGATGTTTGATTCGAAAGATGTCTACACCCAGGGCCAGTGCACGCTGAATGGGCTCTGCTCGTTTGTTTTCTATCGCCCAAATAATGGACTTTCCGTCGTCCTGTTCCGCATCGACTTCGAAAAGCTTCCTCACTGCTAGTCTGCTCCATGCCTGACAGATCCTTGCCAAGCGACTAAGATCGACAACTTTGTTTAGATATGACAGAATGTGTAAAGAAACCTCATCGGGTAGCCGCGAGAGGCTGGCTGGACTGTCGGCCGACCTAGCGCTTTGTGAGGAAAACATTTCGTTTTCTTTTCAGTTCGCAATAAGATTGTTTATTTTTAGGAGAGAAGCTGAATCTTTTTTTTTTTTTCACATCTGTAGCGTATCTTATAATAAACCTAAAGGGAGAATGAGGTTGACGCTTGCAGTGTGAGTCAGAGTGCTAAGCCACATCGTGTTGCTACAGAGAGGGCTGACAGGCTGATCACAGGGCTGTACACAGATTTCCTCAAAAATCTTACCTTTATAAATAAATTTAGATTATATCACTAAATGATCTAAGAATTATTTAACTCTTTTTGATACTTACCAGAGTCATAATTAAGCACCAATGTAGTGAAGGCTTTTACACCGCAGCAGACAAGCAGAGATATACAGAACAGGCGACGGCGCGGCGGACGAGTTTGTCGTGTCAACCGCACTGACCTTTTTGACAGTATCCCACGACCCCTAACAATCATAGAGTTGGTGCGCATTGCCTCGGTGCAGGTTTACGAAAACACTCGCCACATGCACCGCGTCGCCGCAGCAGCTAACTTGAACCAGTGCGTGAGCTTTCTGACACAAACTCCTTCCCTCATTTCGGCTTGACAGTTTGAACGAGGTGACACGCGACAAATCAAGCTTTGTGATGAGTCTGTCAGGCAATTCGTTCTTGGTGAGTGGGCTCGCGGTGGCCCAATTCTGCAGCCTGACCGCGCCTATTCAGTGAGCAAGACGAACAGAAGCGTATCAACGATCGCGTAACCGACTTCCGGGCTACTCTCAGGTCTATTGCAAAGAGCCTTGGATACGGAGATTTGGCCGAATGGAGACGACTGTGACTTAGAAACAGTCAGTGCATGTTTGTTTCTCGACAGATATTCTTGACTATGATGGGGTTGGTTTGGGAAAGCTCCTGCTGAAAGGCGCGTTTCTTTTCTTCTTTCGCTTAGAAATTATAAACACTTAGTAAATGTTAGATTGGGTCATTGAACTTTTAGTTTATGGTGTATTTGTAATACGGGCTTGCTTTCCTATTGTCGTCTCCAGCTCCGAGTTTGTCGAGGAGCGAACTGTATTCTTTGTAAGACAGACGGCCTTTATGTAGGGATTTTGTCCCCAGAGTGCAGCGGACAATCGCGGACGTCAGTGAATTTTGGAGCGGACATAGCGGACGCCTTGCATGGTTCTTCGATTGGAGCCCACCCTTGGTGCGGTGGACGGGATGATGCACGACCATATCGAGTATGGCGAAAGCATTGATCTCCGCACCAGCCGGACGGTCATGCCATTCCGAGGGTTTACATCTCGACCAAAGTATAAAAAGACAACAAGTACGCTGTGAAGCCTCAGTCTTCCCTCCTCAATTCAATCTCAATCACAAAAACACTACCATCCACCACTTCAACCTCACCATGTCTTCCACAAAGGTCATCGCCGTCATTGGCGCCACAGGCAACCAGGGCGGCTCTGTTGCCAGCACCTTCTTGCAAGCACCAGGCTGGAAAGTCCGAGCCATCACTCGCAACCCGGACAGCACAAAAGCGCAGGCTCTGAAATCTCAGGGTGCTGAAGTAGTTCAAGCTGATTTGGACGATACCCAGAGTTTGAAGACTGCCTTTGAGGGCGCTCAGGTCATCTTCTCAGTCACTGATACCTGGGGTCTTTACTTCAACCCCGCCAACAAGGACAAGCCCAAGGATGGCCAGCCGCTCAACATTTGGGCAACTGAGACCGAGACCCAACAGGCTAAGAATGTGATTGATGCTGCTGCGCAGACTCAAGGCCTTGAGCGATTTATTTATTCCTCTCTCTCGGATGCCGCGAAATGGTCCAAGGGCAAGTATACTCACGTCTACCACTTTGATTCCAAGGCGAAGGCGGAGTACTACGCGCAGGAGAAGTATCCGGAGCTCTGGGCCAGGACTAGTATTTACCAAGCTGGTTTCTATCTCAGCAATTTCCTGCCCGGCGGAATGATGCCACCCGAAGTTGTAAGTCCTAACTGGCGCTCCCTGTCCACTATATTTTGCTGACTTGATGGCCAAGGTCGATGGTGTAGTCAAATTTTCTACGGGCGTAGCTTCCGACACCGTGATTCCTTTCGTCGCAGCCGAGGAGGATACTGGTCCAATTGTCAAGGCACTGGTGCAAGAATCGACTCCAGGCAAGAACGTCCTTGGCTTCCGAGAAAACACCACGCCCAAGAAGTTTCTAGAAGACTTCATTGCCGTGTCTGGTCTCAAGGCGGAATACATCTCGGCCAAGGACGATGACCGTAGACTTCCTTTCGCCGATGACTTACAACTGGAAGTTCGCGACAACTTCCAGTACATCAATGAGTTTGGATATGATGGAGGGGACCCGTCCGTCATTCACCCCAAGCATGTAAGTTTTGTCCTGTATATTGGCCGAAAACACGCGCTAACCTGGCTAAAAAGTTGGAAAACCCCCCTACGCTCTCAAGCATTGCCGATTACCTGAAGAAGCACAAATGGACGGAGATCCTGGAACTTTAAGGACATGAATAGAATTTTGCATATGATTGGCCGCATTTATTTCTACACCCAAATAGGCTCACTTTAGACCCCTGCACTGCAGAAGCGGACGGAGCGGGCGCAGATTAGCTGCTTGTCCGCACACTCCGCTCCTCCGCTCAGCCTGGAATAAGCACAAACTATTTCTCCATGCTGCGTCCGTAAACTCTTCATAATCACGATTGCGTGTTTCTGGTCACGAATTCCATGAGTTTTCGCTTCGTGTCGCACAATTCTTCGTGTGGCTCTCTGCAATCAATCATGGCACGAGACTTGGCGCCGTATGCTTGTCGCTCTTGTCGGTATGATGAGCTCCTCACTCGAGCAATGGACATGGAACCAATTGCTGTGCTAACTGAGGAGTAGGCGGCTTAAAAGAAAATGCACGAGAGAGCTACCTTGTTGCGCAATCGTAAGTATTGATGGCTATGCACTACCGTCACCTCTACCCGCTAACGAGGGAATAGTGTGATCGCTTGAGGAAGTCCTGTGAATATTCTGGTCTTGCTTCACCTCCGTCGAATAGCCCTGCTGCTGTAGCCACATTTTCCAACTTGGGACAACTTCTTGACTTTAATTCAGCACCGACATCGTCTAGCGCGACACCAGTCCCAGCAGAAAATGGCTCTGGTTTTTCTGGGCCGAGGAACCCATTTCCCGAGTCTTTTTTTCTAGACAGTGGCCTGTTCGCTCCTCTCAGCGACAGGCATCTCAGCCAAAGTGCAACACCGTTTGCGCGCGACACTTTATCGAAATGGATTGGACACGACCAAATGGCACTGTGCGAGACATATTTCGCCGAAACTCACCAATGGGTTCCTTTCATCAGCAAAAAGAGATGTCTCAGTGAAGTTCACAAGCCAAATGCCGATTCTTGTCATCTCTTGCTTCTTTTCTGTATGAAGCTATGCGAGTCGAACCCCGGAGACGTCCCTTCTGAAAATCCCATATATATGATGGCGAAACGCCTCTGTGCTGCGGCAGAAATGGCAGGCTACATTTCTTTGCGACTTGTACAGAGCTTCGTCCTTGTCACGATATATGAGCTCTCACATGGCCTTCATTCTGCCGCTTTCCTGACCATCGGTCACGCTGGGCGATTGAGTGTGCTTGCCTTGGGATTGCCTACGTATGATCATGGAGAAAGGCTTTTCAAGAAGCCTAGCACTTGGACGCAGTGGGAAGAGCGCCGCAGAACATGGTGGGCGATTTTCCTGCTCGATAGGTTCGTGCAGAAATCATTGTGTATTTCAACAACGCATTCTTACATGATACACACAGGGTCATCAACGCCGATAATTTACAGCTTCAATTCGCTTTAGCGGAGCCCAGTCCAGATGAATTGCTGCCGGTCAATGACGATGACTGGGAAAAAGGTGAAGTGGTGCCCAATGAGCCGCTGTTCACGGAGTCGTTTAGCACAGCCACGACGTTGGGCTACTTCGCACGAACATGCCAAGCAGCACACATTCTCAGCAGAGTTATAAGGCATATCAAATGCAAGAGATCAACTGGAAGCACTGAAGACTCTCTTAGCGAAGCGCGCTATATCAACAATGCTCTTGCGGCACTGCAGCTCTCCATCGAGCAGCAATGCAGCAGGACGGAAGCCGTCACCAGATCTACGTCACAGACCCTAGCGCTTTCAATCTGTATCTGTGCCCGATTCAAGTTATCTCGCGAATATGCGTGCAATGAAATTCAGGGCGGATCGAAACCAAACGGGCATTTTGCTCAGTCTGCTGAGCTGCAGAGCATCTGCTTGGCCAACATCAAGTTGATGGCGTTCTCGACTGTGCCGCAACTAATTCTCGCAAATTCAGAATGTCCGCTTACTGCGCACTCTTTGTATCTTGCCGCAGGAATCTCGGCCTGGTTTACTCGCGAAGACCACAATCCAGAGGTGTTTGAAGCGCTCGCGAGATTGGTGCAGGGTCTGAGGCGCTTATCCGAGAAATGGGCCATAGGAAGTACGTTGACCGTCACGCCGAATGGAACGCGAAATGAGCTAATTTATCAGACGTATATCTCCGACTTCTTGATGAGAACGACAACATTGAGCTATTGGGAGAGCGATGCTTCAGTTGAGAGCGGAAGCTTTGCCATTGTGACATCGCAGTGCGAGTGGTCCCTCCGCAAATGTCATGCTTACGGACGGCGAACTAGTGAAGAACTAGCAGATACCCTGGTATGCCACACGTGATGGGGGCGATCCGGCGTACTAGGATCGTTGTTCGGGGCGTTGAATCTTTTGCACTGCACTGTGTTGCCAAATTTTTGTATCAAAATTGTCCAACTAAGTGATGTGAGCAAATCAACACACCGAAAGGTTATTTGCCTGTTAAGATGCCAAATACTGGCAACGGTAGCGACGGGAATGGCCTGGCTTCTGGTGCGTCGAAGAAGCGCAAATGGGCTCCGAGAACGCGATCCGGCTGCATAATCTGCAGGTTTGTGTGCCTAAATTTCCCGCTAACATGCCTGCATCAGAGTGCCACTGGCAGAAACTTTGAACATGAAACTGACGACGATAGAACTCGCCGCGTCAAGTGCGATGAGCAGAAGCCGTATTGCTGCAAATGCATGTCCACAGGGCGGCAGTGCCAATATGGCGCTGAGAGTGCCTACTTACCTACTCGAGTACGAAGCCTTGCAGTGGTCAGCGAACTGGGTTACTCAGTGGCACCAGCGTCTGTGAGAGTTGATGAGCGCGACATGCATATGTTCCAGCTATTTCGTTTGCAAATTGTGCCGCAAATGTCGGGATTATTCGACAACAACTTCTGGCACACATCATGTTTACAGGCTAGCAACGTCTATCCAGCATTTTGGCATGCTGCTCTGGCAGTAACGTCCATGTACAAAAGACTGCAGATAAAAGCTCGAACGCCAGCAGCAAATCAGGTCAGAAAGGCCGATTACCATTCCGGACTGCGACAATGCAACGAGTCCATCAAATACCTTAAACTGATAAGTAAAGATGGACCGACCGTCGCCGAACAAGAGACGATTCTTTTGTCCTGCATTTTGCTTACTGGATTCTTCAGTCTTTATGGAGACCCGACGGCAGCAATCGCACAAGTCAACCACGGTCTGAAGCTCATAGACGAGTGGCAGTACTGGGGCCAGAACATGGAAAAGAGTCTTGCTCGACGCAAAGGATGCGTTGTGCCTACAGTTCAACTTCTAACGATATTCCAGAGGCTTGAAACGCAGTCAATCAATTCACCATTCGGTACCCAAAGCTTCCGCGACTCCCCATCATTTCAGGGCTACGTTGCTCCCATAACCCCCTTTGTATGCCCTACCGATGCCTTTGTGCAGCTCTTTCCGATTTTCAACGGATTTCTTAAGCTTTCACTGGGTCGTGCGCCGCTCTGGTCATCAGCCTCTCCTTCGTCTTTACTGGCTGCCCGCACCCAATGGGAGCCAAAGTTTCATGCTTGGCGAGAATTGTTTCCATCGTTACAGGAGGAAGTAGCATTCAGAAGCACATTCGAAGAGAAAGATAGCTCCTTTGAAGCCGATGTCACGAGAATGATCATAATGCAAGTCTGGGAACAACTAGGACTGGCACTATTTTACGCCAATGTAAGTAAGGGTGAACTCTGCTGGGACGACTATATCCCTCAATACGAGCGCATCCTGAGTCTTTCTGAAATGGCGTTCCAAAGAATTTCGGAGGTGTTACAACAAACGGTTGAGGGTAAAGTCGAGCACTATTTCTCGTTCATGTCTGCGCTTGGCGAACCTCTACAGTGGGTAGCGCGATCTTGTCGCGTTCCTCACATTCGAAGAGATGCGCTGAGGCTGCTGAAGCTGCATCCGCACAGAGACGGAATTTACGACAACAACTTTGGTGTCTTGTTGACTGAAGCCAAGATCAAAGTTGAAGAAGCCGGTATGATGGCCAAGGCTCCGGGCTGTAACTGTGTGCTCGACAAGTTCGTCTGCTTGGATCACAGAGTTGTCAGTATCGCAATGCTCTCAAATGGAAACGGATTTGCGGAGTTCACTATGAGAACAAGTTATGATGAAGCAATAGGTACTATCGGCATTAATATTACTCTGCCGTGGGTAAGCAAACTTATTTAAACTTAATCAATACAAGCAATTTACCACCACACACCCGCGAAATGCGCTCGGTCATTCGTTCTTTTGAGTCTCCTCGCCCACAGGAGCCTTTCTCGCCCAGATTTCTCCGATTGGATCACCTGGTTCCGCTACACATTGCCACTGGCCGATGCCATATTCTTCTGGCGCCCTTTTAACACCTCTTCCTCCACCTCCTACAATCAAGTTTCCCGGTCGGTAATTTTCATCCAGCTTCAACCGTCGTATCACACTGCCATGGACACGCACGCTTGCTGGGATATCACGTACTTCACCCCGCGGCAAGGGCCATCGAATTGGCTTCCAGGACCCATCCTTCTGAAGATCCATTCGACGAAACGGCAACCATTCCATGAAAGTCCATGCCGCCACAGCAATATGGCCAAGACCATCGCCAAATTTTAGGGAATCGTGAAGTTTGGAAGTGTGTGCACGGTGCATCAGCTCGTGGAAAGGCGACTTGGGTCCCTCTTCTGCATTCTGATTCTCTTCAACAGAGTTGAAGGTGGGAGACATGGGAAGAGCGTGTGGCACGCTGCTGTTCGAATCCTGGACTTGGATACTTGGCCGATGAAGTGCCTGATCTTGAAGCTGAGCTTTAGGTAGACCATTGTTGCTGAAGGTTGGGCGGCGACGCATGCTACTCTCCGCACAGCCCATTTCCCGAACCTTCTCCATGTCGAAATTTAGGCCAGCCTTGGTAGCCTCGCGAACTATCCAAGCAAGAGGGACATGGCTTGCACTCTTTTCATCTTCAGTGACGTCCCAACCGCCGCCTATATCGCCGTGGCCACCAGCGAACCAGACTTCGTCGATATCTTGATCGCTTTCGTCCTCATAATAATCTAGACCGGAGGTAGAGAAAGATGCGCCATCGCAATTCCTGATGCTAGACTGGCGTGAGCGAGAGCGTGGTCGGTACGGAGCATACGACCCGCGTGCCAGCGATTGACGACGCCCGCGCGTCTCTTGTCCAAGTACATCGTCATAAGGTGACAAGAAATTCCCTTTCTCCTTTTCGGGCGGCTGCACCATTTCTGGTGCGATCTCTGACTCTTTGTCTTGTCCGTTTGTTTGATTCTGTTGGCCATTAGGCTCGGTGTGATTTCCGAAATCAATGCTCTGGCGCAAAGTAGAAAGAAATTGATCAATGTGAGGATGTTCACCGTGCTGATGATGATGAAGATGATGATGGTGATGTCCATCATGTGGTCGCTGCTGGTACAGCAAATCTTGTCGAAACTTGGCACGTCTTTCATCGATACTAACTGCATGTCGAATGACCTTGGCGCTGCTTCGGGCCGTGTAGGGGAATTTGCTTCGTTGCATCCAGGCATTCTCGAATTGTGGTACCGAGTTCACTGTATCGAACAGCCCCAAGAATCGAATTCGCCCAACCGGCCTCGAAAATGTCTCCCGAAAGCCCTTCATAAATTTGTACATTGTCTCCGTCTTTTCGTCAACCTCCTTTTGCTCTTTAGTGATGTCAGCAGACTTCTCAGTAGAATGCTTGCTGTCGCCGCGACGGCACTGCCACTGTGCAAAAGCTTTCCATGCAAATTTAACCATCTCTTCATTTCCATGAGAGAGGAGTCCAATATGATCGAGCATCTCGGCTAGAAATCTTGCAATGTACGCGCCGCGACTGAAGCCAAACATGTAAATCTCATCGCCGGGGTTGTAAAATCGCATGAGGAAGCGGTAGCCGCCCACGACGTGCTGATCGAAGGAAGACCCAATTGCCGAGTCTTTGGCCTTCTTGTACCATGACGAGATGCGCGTAAAGGTGCTTCCGTATGAAAGAGAAGTCGAAGTGACATACGTCCCTATCCCGGCTAGGTAGTGTTAGTTTATTCCATTTAAAGTTGTTCGAGAAACCGGTATGCCTACGCTGGTAGTAATGGTACTGGTCGTCGGCGGTGCGATCCAGCATACGAAATATTTTTAGAATGTTGCTGTCGCTCTCATTGCCATGAAATTTATTTCCTGTTCCATCGAAACACAGTATGAGTTTTCGTGGACCTCTCCTCGCATCAGGGTTGAGGCTCACAGTGCCTAATGGACTAGGGCCTCGAGATGAGCGGTCGTGAGCTCGATCATCCGCTCTGCCGCCTCTAGCAGCAGTGTCGGGAGCGAGACGTCCGTTACTCATTTTCAACGAATGAGACGGTTATAATTAATAACCAAAGTCTGTAATATCAACACAGTCGGTCAGCAATTGGCGTTGTTCGGTCGCGCTTCCAGTTCCAAGTTCAATTCCTTTCCAGGAGGCAATCATTCGCGATATCCTGGTGTCATATTAACACTGGCGGCTCTCAAAGCATGTCAAAGCCTGTCGGCTAAGTTAATTCTAAATACATAGTCTTCTCCTGTTCGGTAAAGACCATGCTCGGGCATAACAACCAAGCATAGTGATCTAACCTATGTACTGGTACAAAGACATTGCGTCTTGCGGCGCGCACGGATAGTTGCGGAAAAATACAATTGAGCTCTCCCATTGGCTTATGGATATGCGTAAGAGGCTGGCTGGACTACATCATTCCTACGAGCTGGGCGAGTCGCCTCCGCACATGCACCTTGCAGCATCCTCCAGACTAAGACAGCAGTTACGCCAAATGTGTATCGTATTAGCCTCCACCCGAAGGAGATTATTCTCCGTCATCACTATGGGTCCCTTGAAATGATGTTGGTTTGCCAATCATTGCATTGCTTCGGCCCCGTCATTGGGGCAAACTGGCGGAGATCTGGCAGCCACATCTCGAACCCACCGCTGACCAGTGAGATCGCACTGGGAAATAAATCAGTAGTTTTCACGACACAATTCCGGTATTCATATCTCACAGGCATCCAATGAAACGTAAAGAGCTCTCGCACTGTGGAAGGAAGCTCTCCAAGAGTCGCATGTCCATTCGGCTCGGAGGAAAACCGTTAGAAAGCTAGCACCATGTGAGAGGTGCGACATACATGGCGCAGGGCTGGCAACCAATGTACAGAAACTGCCTGATGTGTGACCATACTAAATGAGTAAAGCCTGCTGATAATTTCGCAACGATTAAGTCATTGGCTGGAGGAGACAACTTGCGGAGCTATACAAGCAGCCATGCAGTCTGCAGGCGCCCTCTCGAAGGGTCTTGTTTTCTCATTTGCCACGGGTTGCAATCAGTCCTCTCTACATGCATCATTGCAAATTTATCCACGACGGTAAGGTACCTTAAAGCATGTGAAGGAGGCCATGCCCGGCTTTTCGTCTCTCTACTAGCCAGTTGTTTTGGGACCAGACTAGTTCCCTCATTGCATTCGCCGAATTCGAAGATTCAGGTAAAGATCGGCTTTCCCATCACGGCAGTCAAAGGCATGTCCCGCCCATCATTTCACTGAAGTGATTGGTGGCGCTCCTCTGCGTAGCTGAATACCCTGGTAAGGTTGCAGCTCAACGTAAGTTGACGTGGACATCGAGGAAACGCTGGTGTGGCTTGCATGGGATTGGGGACACCCGGCAAAATCTGTGCTCGGGGGCTCACCGGTACGTTTCCACAATCCGTCTGATCCAAGATGATTTCGCTGAGAATCATCCAATCAGCGACTGCAGAAAGTGAGAAAACAACAATCCCACTTTGCCCTTCAGCTACTGGAGCCATCTTGGCCATCGGTGTCCACCCAGCAGCCACAAAATGCGGGCAGTGGTCCAGGGTCTTTGCTAATCAGCTTAAGCTTTTGCTAGCGGCTGATATGTGCGGCCCGTTCCGATCCACCTCACCGTTTCTCAATGGAGTAGAGTTAGCGTAAGTCTCGAACACGAAGCCGGAGTCGTGTTGCGCATGAGCGCCGTCCACTGTATGCATGTCTCATCCAAGTGAAGCTATCACTGGTCCGCGTCTGGCAGAGCTAGAGATCTGCAGCGCTTTGATTGGTCGGAACCGGCAAATTAACGAACAGGGAGATTCGAATTGGACTCGAGGTCATCGCGAAGCAAACATTCATGAGCAATGGGTACGTTATGCATCATGACGGCATTAATTTAGCCGGCTTTCACTGGTGTTATGTACCTGTACTTTGCATCCTTCAGAAACAGAAATGCTCTCACAGCAACGCACTGGCAGAGTTATTCCGACCCGGTCTGTATCTTTTAAACGAATGGACCAGCTGGAACTTTTCCACTGTTGCATACCACCTGTGTACTATTGGTAGCAAAATCATCATGGCTACAGATCAAGAATCGGAGAAGTGTCCTCATCCTGCAGCACAGCATGCTAACGGCCAGCCCAGCACCTCTGCAAATGGCATGAAAAATGGACATGCCAATGGAAAGAAATATGAACCACCAGTCACAAAGGTCTCTAAGCCTCCGGCTGCAAAAGGCTCGCCAGTTGGTGCATTCCTTCAGCTGCGCAAAGCGTCTCGTCGACCTCTCCCTACTGAGATGGGCGATGGATCCTATCGGGCTGTGGTCAAGCGGCCGTCGCTGATTCAAGATATACGCAGCATTGGGCTGAAGGGTACGGCTAAACCACTGCTCAACATAGGATGCTAACACCACACTAGATTTGAAGACTCTCAAAGACATTATCTCTGCCAAGATCAGAGGCGAAACTCAGTCCGATGACAAGACCATGATTATGGAACGAACAATTGGGCTGGTTTCCGGCCTCCCTGACTTTTCCAAGCGACAGGAGGTTCTCACCAACGATTTTGTCGATATGCTGTGGAAGTCGCTCGATCATCCGCCAATGCTCTACATGGGGGACGAGTATCGCTTTCGTCAACCTGATGGATCTAACAATGTGCGTACTTGTATTTTTTGCAATCTTGACCAGCAGAACTAACCATTTTACCCTCACTTTAGAATCCTCTCATGCCTAAGCTTGGTGCTGCCGGAACTCCTTATGCGAGAACTGTCAAGCCTCGAGGCACAAATCTAGGCGCTCTGCCAGATCCTGAAACAATTTTTGAATCCGTCATGGCGAGAGACAAGTTCAAAAAGAACCCCAACAACGTATCTAGCATTTTGTGGTACTGGGCTACAATCATTATCCACGGTGCGTAGCCTGCAGCGGAAAGTATTTGCGCGGCACTAACATGAAGACGCAGATCTGTTCTCCACGAACACGGCCGATGGCAATATTAATGATGCATCATCTTACCTAGACTTGGCGCCGCTCTACGGCCACAGTCAAAAAACTCAAGATACTGTGCGTACCTTTAAGGATGGTAAACTCAAGCCCGACGCCTTTGCCGACAAGCGTTTATTGGGCAACCCTCCAGGAGTGTGCATCATTTTGGTCATGTTCAATCGCTTCCATAATCATGTCGCGGAAAACCTAGCTGCGATCAATGAAGACAACAGGTTTTCCAAGCCTTCGGAAGGTCTGGACGCGGCGGCCGCTGCGGCTGTATGGAAGAAATACGACGAGGAGCTCTTCCAAACTGCCCGCTTGGTAACCTCTGGGCTGTACATCAACATCACTTTGATTGACTATGTACGCAATATTGTCAATTTAAATCGTGTCGACTCAACCTGGACGCTGGATCCCCGCCAAGAGAGTGGAACTGCCGTCGGCACCAAAGAGGGTGCTGAAAGTGGCGTGGGCAATGCCGTCTCTGCAGAGTTCAACCTTTGCTACCGCTGGCATTCTTGCATTTCTCACAAGGATGACCTGTGGATCCAAAAGTTCTTTGAAGAGCTTGTTGGTGAGCCGTATGAAGACATGGACATCAAGACCTTAATCATGGCCTCCAAGAAATTTGAGGCTTCACTACCAGCTGACCCGGGAGCCTGTACCTTTGGTGGCTTCGAACGCGGGGTCGATGGCAAATATAGCGATCATGATCTTATTGATGCCCTCACAGAGGCAATTGAGGAGCCAGGTGGTGCCTTTGGTGCCCAAAACGTGCCGCGATCCATGAAGCCTGTCGAAATGCTTGGCATTTTGCGAGGCAGGCGTTGGCGTCTTGCCGGGCTGAACGAGTTCCGAAAGCACTTCGGGCTGAAAGCCTATGAAACTTTTGAAGACATCAACTCGGATCCCGGAGTTTCTGACCAATTGAAGAACCTGTATCAGCATCCAGACCATGTTGAGCTCTATCCCGGTATTGTGGCAGAGGAAGCGAAAACGCCAATGTCTCCTGGAGTTGGCATCGCTCCGACTTACACAATTTCGCGTGTCGTGCTGTCCGATGCTGTGTCTTTGGTGCGTGGGGACAGACACTATACCACAGACTACCACGCAGGCAGTTTGACCAACTGGGGTTACAACGAGGTGAACTACGACTTTAAGATCAATCACGGCTGTGTCTTCTACAAGCTGTTTATTCGCGCTTTCCCGGATCACTTCCAATGGAATTCTGTTTACGCGCACTATCCAATGGTCATCCCATCGGAAAACCACAAGATTCTGACCAATTTGAAACGCGCCCATTTGTTTACGTTTGACCGCCCAATCTATACGCCGCCACGCATCAACATCACCTCCTACGGAGGAGCAAAGTACATCCTGACGAATCAGCCGACTTACAAGGTTAGCTGGGAGGAAGGCCTCGGATGGCTCATGGGAGAAGGCGGTCTACGATTCATGCTTTCTGGTGACACTGAGCTGCACGCCCACCAGCGCAAATGCATGGGTGCTCTGCTGTATCATAACGACTGGAAGACTGCGATCAAAACTTTCTACGCTCAGACTGCGGAGAAGCTTTTGAATGAGAAGTCTTACAAAATTGCGCATCAAACCCATGTCGATGTCATTCGTGACGTCGGCAACCTGGCACATACGCACTTCGTGTCACGCATGTTCAATCTCCCTCTCAAAACCAAGGAGAACCCGAAGGGAGTGTTCTCTGAACAGGAACTGTACAAGATCTTTTCAGTCATTTTTGTCTGCATCTTCTTCGACATTGACCCTGCCAAATCGTTCCCGCTTCGTCTTGGGGCAAGAGAAGTTGCCCAAAAACTCGGGTCGCTCGTCGAGACGAACGTCAAACTCCACCTGTCGCTTGGCATCAAGGGTTTGTTTACTAAGAAGATCGCGGACGACCCCTTGGCACAGTATGGAGTCAACATGATCAAAGGATTGTCCAAGGCTGGGCTCAGTGCATACGACATTGCTTGGAGCCAGATTCTGCCAACAGCAGGGGCCATGGTACCAAACCAGGCGCAAGTGGTGAGTATTGAACAGCTAGACGATAACTAAAACATCACCAACACGCTTTATTTTCAGTTTGCGCAAACCATTGATTGGTATTTGTCTGACGCCGGCGCACCTTACCGCGAAGAAGTATCACGTATCGCGCGACTCGATTCCAACGACGAAACTGATGCCCTGTTGCTGGGCTACGCGATGGAAGGTATTCGAATGGCGGGCACGTTCGGATTGTACCGCAAGGTAGCCAGCGCAGACACAATTACCGAGGATGACGGTCGCACTGTCAATGTTATGCCGGGAGACCGCGTTTTCATCTCATTTGTGTCTGCTGCGAAGGACGCAAACGTGTTCCCTGAGCCCGACAAGGTGAATCCAAATCGTCCACTCGAGTCGTACATTCATTATGGCGCAGGGCCTCATGAGTGTCTCGGTCGCGACATCAGTCAAACTGCCTTGATTGAACTCTTCAGAGCCCTCTTCAGGCGACGCAACCTTCGACGGGTGCCTGGCCCACAAGGCGAATTGAAAAAGGTCCCGCGACCTGGCGGATTCTTTGTATACATGACAGAGGATTGGAGCGGTATCTGGCCATTCCCTACAAGCATGAAGGTGATGTGGGATTAAGACTTGTGCAGGCTACTGTATTTTCCTTCGTTCAAGATATCAAGTTGATTTTGACTGCAATCCAATCAATACGTTCTTTTTTTCCACCGGAATTGAAACGTTGCATGATGTGCTCAACATATAAATGACCTTCCAATTTTGGCAATGGGTACTCGATCTGGGCTGTATTATCCGACGGTCCAGCATTCCCGCTGCTAACCACACTTTAGTACTTCCGCAATATGCTGGAACAATTGCGCTCGTCCGCACAGTGCCAATTTATTGTGACATCATAGCAGGCCATGAACAATGTTGCAAGGCAACGTTAATCTGGCGTTGAGGACAGACATCCAGTCCCTCGTTTTCCCAAAAGATATCATCAGCAGCACGTTCATTTGCTGCTATTCAAGATGAAATTGGCCGTTTTGTTCTCGTTGTTTGTCTCGTGCTTACAGGAAGCAACAGCCAAAAGCTACCATTTTGACAGCACAGCAGCCAAGAATGGTAATGGAACACTGTCGTCTCCTTTTAAAACTCTTGAAGCCATAAGAGATTTATCTCTGGAGCCAGGAGACAATATTCTATTCAAACGCGGCAGCAGCTTTTCCCAAGCACTAAAGCTCAGTGGCAGCGGCACTCCTACACAGCCAATCACTGTTCAAGCATACGGCCATGACAACTTACCAAAGCCACACATTCAAGCACAAGCGGAAGAGCTAAGTAGCGTTCTGTTGAATGGCACTTCGCACATACTTGTGCAAGATCTTGACATCACAAATACTGGCGACAACACTACGGCTCGGCGGGGCTTGTATGTCTACGCTGTAGACGCCGGCATAGTCCGCAACATCACCCTGCGCAGACTGCACATCCACAATGTGGAGGGTTATATGCCCTCGACAAGTAATAATCACCTTCCGGTTGGAAAATATGCCAATGCATCTGGAGGAATTGTGCTCGAAGCAGCGGGAAATACAGTCGTGACCAGCTTCCAAGATGTCCTTATTGAGAACAATGTCATCGAGTCCGTCGGTCGCCAGGGAATCTACACCTGGAGTAACTGGTGCCAAAGACCAGCTTTGGCGAAGTTCTGGTTTACGCTGTGCACTCAACCTTGGGCGCCATCAACTGGGCTGGTAATTCGACGGAATGAATTGTCCCAGATTGGCGGAGACGGCATTGTTATAACCGGCAACATTGCTGCCGACGTTTCTTACAATCGCGTCAACGGGTTTCATGTCAACGCTGGAGGAAATAATGCTGGCATTTGGACAGCCAACAGTGACCGCAGTCACTTCCATCACAACGACGTCTCGGGTGGCAAGACCACCAACGACGGTAAGACACGAAAGACGACACCTCTTGGACTCAATGGACCAGCACTGAATTGATATTTCTTTGTAATTTAGGCATGTCTTATGATGTCGATCATTCTACATCTGGCACGGTATTTGAGTACAACGTTTCGCACGACAACGAGGGCGGCTTCTTCTTACTCTGCCCTTACGACAAGCCGACGACCAATTTCACAATTCGCTACAATCTATCGATAAACGATCGCGCGAGGGTTTTTCAAATCTGCCCTGGAGATCTGGTCGGTGGTCAAATCTACAAGAACACGATTTTCATCGGCGACGGCATTTCGTCTCTCATGGTACTCGGCCCCAAAGGACACAGCTTTGATGTTTTATTTGCAAACAATGTCGTCAGCAAGTCTGGGTCTGGTAACGTAACATGGCAGCTGGATGATCCAAAATTCAACATTACTTCCAACATTCTGCATGGGATTCAACAACACGATGCGGCAAAGGGCACTCTTACTGAAGATCCCCAGCTAGCTGCAGCTGGGCTGCGCGACCCTCAAGCGTACAAGCTATTGACTGGCTCTCCTGCGTATCGTTCCGCCGCAAATATCAATGACACTGCAACTGTTGATTTCTTCTCCAACCCAGTTCCCGGTAACCACAACATTGGCTTCTACAACGGCCCGGTTGTTGAGGCGCCTCAGCTTGTCAGCTTGTTCGATGATTCTCAATTGTCACCCTGGCAAGCGCAAGGATCGGTTTCAATTGGGCAGGATCCTTCCGGCAATTTGGGAAAGTCTCTGAAGATTGAAACTGGGAGCGCTATTAATACTCAGTTTCAAACGCATAAATCTGGAATTCGCGTCGATATGAGAGTCATGGTTACGAGCAGCCGCTCGGTCACTTCGGACAAAACTCCTAGCGCTTCAACCGTGTCAGTCGGGCGCTGGGACGTGTCTTTGGGAGACCTTTCCATTACTGATGGTATTTGGCATATTCTAGAAATTATCGTATCCGGCACGGACAAAAAGGCTCGCGCCTTTTTGGATGGCCGAGAGGTGCGCCCTCGACGAGGCAAGACATGCAATGGGACACTTAGGATTGCGGCAAATGCGGATTCACTTTATATCGATGATGTCCTTTTAACATCCGTATAGTTCTAAATGAGGTAAAATATTCGGTGGAGTAAAAAAAAAACCAGATAGTCTCTGGCAACTTTCAAGGTGCCAATTTTATCGAGGCTCACGAGCACAACATGAATGATAATTACTGTCATTTCTCTTAGCAGACTATAGATTTTTAGATTTTAGCTATGTGCCACTCTTCATTGTCCAAGTTGAAGCGAAATCTTTTAGCCTCCTAGTTCTTGGTTTGTCTCGGCTGAGCTTGAGTGGTCGTCGTCTTTGGCGCCTCAGTAGGGTATGGAGGTGAGGGAATATCCCCGTTGCTTTTGTAGCATCTCACTGGCTGTGCGCTGCTAGGAGCATTGCTATCTTCAGCGCACTGGGGTAGAATGCGAACGGGAGTGCAGTTGTAAGGATAAGGAATACTGCCTACAGCATCTGAGGCGTGGATAATGCGCAGCTCATTGCTGTCCGTTCTGCATGCGGCAAAGTGCTGAGGATCGAGATATGATACTCCAGATCTGTCTGATGAGAAGTAGAAGTGACTCGGGCTGTTGTCATTGGATACCAAAACTGTCGGAAATGGGAAGTCTCCATTCAGATAGATGTGCGGGCTGTCAGGACTATCCGCCACAATTTGGCCGTTGACACCATCCAACGACCAAAGCGTCTCTGTGCCCTGAGGACTCAGGCTCAAGTATCCATTATCACTGGATACTACAGAGTTGTCA
Source organism: Simplicillium sp. C3G150-2 (assembly GCA_022702485.1). Lineage (NCBI taxonomy): Eukaryota > Fungi > Ascomycota > Sordariomycetes > Hypocreales > Cordycipitaceae > Simplicillium > Simplicillium sp. C3G150-2. The sequence continues at coordinate 2,115,202 of JAJIYY010000001.1, read as the reverse complement.
ATTGGGGGGTTGAGGTCACTTCCGGAGTATTCGGAGCGGACAATAAGCTTGAAGGACTTTGACGTGGATAGTGGTCCGGTGCTGGCGGCGCGGGCTGTCGCCAAGATGGCGAGAGTAGACAGTACTGAAGAGAGCATTATGAATGAACAGTATATGTTTGATTACTGCTGAAGAGTATGATTTTTCAGCTGCCGAATGGCTTCAGTAAGATAACTTGGGCTTGAGAAACTGAGCAACGAACGATGTTGTAAACTCTCATTAGCTCAAGGCGACTGGGGAGCACCTTCAGGTAATTTATAGAACTCATTCACTCGCAAACCCTCCCACGTGATTGCAGACGTGGCCGCCAACTATCCCGTTTATGTAGCTTATTGCGTTAACGCAGCAAACAGGTCATGTAAGCCGGAGCCGCAATTGAACGGGTACGAGGAGCTGAACGAGGCTTCGAACGAGCACCGTTCCCAGAGTGGTGGACAAAACATACAAGATGGAAGTTATCGCGAAGAACCTTCTCCAAACCTATAATGGCGCGACAAAAACTAGCATCAAGCCTGCCGCGAAGTTTGGGGGTTGAGAACGTGGGCCGATATTTCCGATCTTGTAGTGTCTCAGCCCGAGATCTGTATTGCAACAGCTCGTTTAACGCCACGTTCCTCAAGCAAATGATGGGTGCGATCGACACGGGTGCTTGGCGATCCTTAAAGGAGATCAACGTGCTGTAATTGTACATTTGTTGCAACACGCCTTGTCGCAAAATGGAGCATGTCGCAAGCCAACATATATATAAATCCCAATACTGTTGGTGGCTAGGTGCCGCAAAGTGCACTACTACGTTGCCGAACTTAGTCAGAGTCGAAGCTGAATTGAGAAACCCCGTTAATGAAATCACACCACCAGTCACGGATTTAATATCGGGAACGAGAAAATTGGTAAGGACTTTATGTGCTTTTGCTTGTTCTTCTCACAGGATTAATTACGCCGGTGTTCATACGATGTATTGCTGCGTTGTTGTATTTTAGTGAACGTCAACAGATTCAGGGTAGGCCGAGAAGATGCCCGACCGTCTGCATCACGTATGCGGCACCTCGCAAGAGCTGAGTTTTTCGCTCCTTGTTTCATAGCGCTACTTCCTTCCAGAGAAACGATTTGCTTCAGCTGGCAACTGGAATTGCAATTTGCGCCTTAGCTGGAACCAAGCCTTCCAACTCCGCCACCTCGCGTACTCTCAGCACGCAGATCGTCACCAATTTAATCTCCAGCACTGACCAGTAGAGCCAATTTAAAGGACACAGCCCCCAAGAGCCCCCAAAATCTTCAGTGGGGTTGGCTGAACTAATTTCTGTAGGGCCCTGAGTTAGACCCGGCCCCAGGTCCCCGGCGAGGACACTAACGCTGCACCATCGGTCATCTCACAGATGCTTCAGGTTGGAGATCCGGCGATGCGACAAGAACTGTTCAAAATTAAGCATAAGATGAGTAGCTCCAACTTCAAGATAGCATGCAATTTTGCACAGTAAGGTTTGCAATACGACGCTTTCAAACATTCGCTGGCTCAAAACAGCTATTCCAATTCAGTGTGTCTCCTCCAGGTGGAGTAGGTAATAAGAACGAGCTGAGAAGCTGAAGGTCCTGCCAAGGCTCATAAGGCTCTTTGCCTGGTCTTATTCACTTACCTAAGTAGTCTCCCAGATCATGGGGAAAAAAAATATATATATATAAAAGCACGGCCTCAGGTATTTCGATCACCGCACATAATTTCTGCTATCTAACTTACCGATAAGCAATACTTAACATGATGAAGAACACCGCTCTCCTCGTTCTGTCCGCCTTTGCCCTGGTTCCAGCCCAGGCTGACATGAAGGTGTATGGATGCTCTGGTCGTGGCTTCACTGGCCATTGCGAAACCTTCACCTGCCCCTACGAGGGCTGCTGCCAATTGCCTAGCTTCTTCCAGAGAAACCTTGTTTCTGTCAAGTCAACTGGCTCCTATGACTTCCGTCTCTTCACAAGTGCCGGGTGCCAGTATCACTGCAACGACAACGACCATGGTAGCCGTAAAGTTGATCACCAGGGCTGGGGTAACATTGGCGCTGCGGCGTATGCCTGCGTCGACGGCCCTTATTAATACGCCCTGACGAAAGGCAGCCGGTGCGCTGTCGTGAATGTAGGTTCTATCTTGTGACTGGCTACGAACGGAAACGGGGAAACTAAATAGGATCCTAGAGACAATTAGGCGGAACGGCATTTCAGCCGACGAAGAAGAGCACGAGTCGGCGGTCAGATGTCGTTAGCGACAGGCTTCACTCTTGTGGTCCCCAAGAAAAGCCGAGGAAAAGAGTGCTTATCCGCGGCTGGTCGAGGGAGAGTGAAATGGGGCAAAGGGCAGACTCTGTTTTTGTGTATAACCATCTGTGACAAATGTACAACGACTTATTTAGACATATAATCACTGCAAGCTCAGATGGGATTGAACTGAAAACCGTGAACGATTATTGTAGACTTGTTGCTTACTGGGGACAATACCAGCAGAAATGCAGTACATCCAGATACTTTAGGTACAAAGGCTGGGACCCTAAGCTTATCTTCAACGTGACACACAATCCACTTCGAATGGTAGGCAGGACCTTCAGAGGCGAGGGACTTTTGTTTGGCGAGGTTGCGATGGTGAGGAGTATGTTGCCCCGGTCGGGGTAGACAAAGCACGCAACCGCCAAGGTTGTGGAGATTTTGGGACATTGTTACAGGACCACATGGGCATAGCCAGGAACTCGCGGGGAAAGTAACGAACCGACCGCAGCCACATCGTCTGGTTCATCAACAGATCAATACAGCCACGACCTTATCGCTCACTGCTGGCTCTTACCCATGAACTATTTGCTGATCAAGTCGCTTTGTTATTTAATCTCATTCTCATTACCAGCGCCAATTGTTCTTCTGCGGCGTTCCACTACTGCCGCGTGGAGGCCTCTGCTCACATCATTAATCCGGCTTTCGGGGGTAAGATTCAGCCACCGTACTTAGTTAGGTAGCTGCACAAATATTTACCGAAACTATTTTATCACTCTATTTTTCCGGCATTCAATTCTTCCAGCAGCTGCTATTATTTGTCGTTCGTCGTGCTTAATTTGTGTTTCAGCCACCGTCCTGCCCCCGCGACAGGATGACGAGGTTCGGACGGAACGGAGGAGCAACATAGCTATCCAAAAGGACCAAGAAACACTACGGCTGAGGAAGCTCGCCGAACACAACATGCCTCGGAGCTGAAGAGATTTTTTGGAAAGTGCCAAGATATTTAGAACGGGAGGTGGGATGGATAAAAGCAATAGGTTGAGATGGTTGGCTCAAATGGCCCCAGACGTCGTTTATTGTTTGACATTTCTCATGCCTAATTGGGAAGCACGTTCCCCGGTCGGAGATATATGTCTTTGATGTAGACAACAAACGGCCTGTCACCCTAGTAACTTGTGACATTGCGGTACTTGTCAGTCGGCAATTGTACATCGGTACTGACACCAATCTAAGTCTACCTTCCCGATTCGGCGGGTCGATGGGTTGAAGCTATGTGAAGACAGCCAGGATATTCCCGATAGGATATAAAGTCAAGCAGGGTGTCCCCAACTAGACAGAAGCACCAATCAGGGTATACCCCATGTTTTTTGAGGAGATCGTCATCAACCCAGGTTCTAGACCTGGCTGGACAGACTTTGAAACACAAATGGGTGCGGGAGCTGTAGTTTGTGGCGCATCATGCGGACCAAAAGTCCTCTTCCACTACCTATCTATAGGAACACTACAATATAACCTTCATCTCTTGTTCTTCGTCTCCTTCCTAATCGGGAATGTCACATCGCGCCACTGCATAGTTGTCGATCAAGGTTAGTTTTTAAGTATGCCGCCTATTGTGTAAAATCGTGGGGGTGGTCGCTTGTTGAGATGCTCATTCCTGGTGGTTCTGCCAAGGTGAATCAACCCTGCAATCATCTGTCGGACGGAACATGGGACATATGAGGAAGGAGAAAACTGAACATGGCTTTCTATAATGCTTATACGCTATATCATAGGCTGGAGCAATGAACCTGGCGTTACCCCGATTAGGCAGTCGGACGATCACTGAGTGTGCGATCGATTTAGGCTGGTGCGCTGCAGAACCATGTCATCCACCTTCGCACTGAAAATTGTAGAAAAGTCCAATGAAACGTAATGCTGGAAACTGAGGACCAGCATATACCATATACTCCAATAAGTATATATATCCCCTCATCCGCACGAGTTCACAGAAAGCTTTCATCACTTCAAGCTCATCCTCTTCACTACAAAGACCTCTTTCTCAAAGCAACCTCGTGTTTCTTTCAATATGGAACTTACCAAGCTTCTCTCATTCCTCGCTGTTGCGTTGCCCGTTGCCTACGGTGCACCAACCCAGGCTGCCAACGACCTGCACCCCGAGGTCTTGGAGGCCATGAAGCGCGAATTGGGTCTCAACACTGAGCAGGCTCACGCTCGTGTTGCCCGCGACATCCAGGCCACCAGCGTCATCGAGCAGGCTCAAAATGCCGCCGGCAACTCTTTTGCTGGTGGTTGGATCGATGCCAACAACGTCTTCGTCGGAGTGACTGACCCTGCCCAAGCCGATGCTGTTACTGCTGCTGGTGCCACTCCCATTGTCTTCCGCAACAACCTGTCCAAGCTCCAAGACGCCAAGAAGGCCCTTGATGACAAGTTTGTCAACAAGGCCAAGACTGCCAACACTCCCTCTGGTCACAGCACTGGTATCGCCGCTTACTTCGTCGATGTCGCTGCCAACAAGCTCGTCATTGAGTCCCTAGATAAGAGCACCGCCAAGGCCCACGAGCTCGCTAAGGAAGCCGGTCTCTCTGCTTCTGAGTACGAAGTCCGCACTGTCGCCGAGATGCCCACCACCAGCTATACAGTTGTCGGAGGTGATGCATACTACATTAACAACCAGTTTCGCTGCTCCATCGGCTTCTCCGTCAACGGTGGTTTCGTCTCCGCCGGACACTGCGGTCAACCTGGCGATTCTGTCACCTCTCCTCAGGGACAGAGTCTTGGATCTTTCTCCCGGTCCGTTTTCCCTGGAAGCGCCGACATGAGCTTCGTCAGGACCGTCAGCGGAACCACTCTCACGGCTCAAGTCGATGGCTACGGTGGTGCTAACCAGCGCATCTCTGGCAGCAGTGAGTCCGCTGTCGGAAGCAGCATCTGCCGCTCCGGTTCTACCACCGGTGTTCACTGTGGTAGCATTCAGTCCAAGGGTGCCACTGTTAACTACGCTGAGGGCACTGTTACTGGCCTTACAAGGACTAATGTTTGCGCCGAGGGAGGAGACTCTGGAGGTTCTTGGTACACTGGCTCTCAAGCTCAGGGTGTCACTTCTGGTGGCAACGGTGACTGCACGAGAGGAGGAACCACCTACTACCAGCCCGTCAACGAGATTCTGCAGACCTTTGGTCTCACTCTCATCACTGCTTAAGTCACCACGGGATTGCCAAAATGTGAAGCTGTTCGGTCTTTGTAGATACAAAAGCTGTCATCCAGAGAGCAAAACCTCGTACATAAATATATACATATATAGCCAACCAATGAGAATGTACATATTCAGGCAATGTGTCCGCAGAACTAAGATGTGTATTTATGGGGGTTGAGAATACAACATTGTGTAGTTGCATGTTGTCTAAGCACTAGGCAAATTTCTACGCAAGTGTGTTGTACATCTGTAAGCGGACAGAGCCCCAGCAATGCCGCCTGGGTAACTAGATGGTTGTCACCGATTCCCGCATTCAGCACCACCACATCCTTGGTAGCAAGGTTGTTCTGCATACGTCGAAACAAATCGTCTGTCCAGCGGTTGTTGCCATTCATGTCCGATCCCGTGCCATCAGTGATGCCGTCGCCGACGCAGATAAGGGATGATGCGCTGCTAGGCTCCTGTCCCTGAATTTCTGTTACATAGTACCAGTGTGGCGCTGAGTTGCCATTTCGTATGGTAGCTTCAGATGTCTGATCTCCCGGTCCAAGAGAAGTGCTGGCATGCGATTTGTCTTGTGCGGTAGTGTTGTTCCCAGTTTGGCCCTTTGCAAGGTACAGCGAAACCGTGAGCTCCTGACCAACTGCGGTAGACAAATTGAAAGCATTAGAAATAATAGAGCTACCAGCAGGGATAGTGACAGCAGCTTTTCCAGTAAAGGTGAGTGCATGCACACTAGAAGCATCAATGTCAGCGCTTCCTCCTGTCAAGCGACGTCAGAGCGGCAGCTGACGCAGAAATCTCCAGCGGCGATCTACCGAACTCGTTAGAGAATCCAACCCGCAACTTAGCAGTTGGCAGCGTCAGGTGAAAGGTCTGGCGTATGGCTGTGTTGCGAAAGTAGCCTTTGGTATTAGTGACGGACGCTGGCGGCACGTCGAACCGAGCGACCCCGGAGTGGTGCGGGTCGCCTTGACTTGTTTCAGGCATTGAACGAGCCTTGTTGCTCGTTTAACATCTGAAAAGGGATAACGGTTTTAGTCAAACCACCTGTTCTGTAGCACCAAGAAAGGCTATTTAAATAGAAACCTTTACTTGTACCCTTTGCCACTGTGCGCGTCTTCTGTTTTCATCCCTCACTTTGTCAGACGCTTTTCTCTCCCTTCTGGCCACCTCACAATGTCCACGCGTTTTATTCCGAAGCAAGCTGTCAAGATTGATGAGTCTCTTTTTCGAGAACTCGACAGCGATGTCACTAAATTCGTGGCTAACAGCCTTATTGCCCACGATCTACCTACATTTCATGCCGATTCAGTTGTCCACGACAACGGCTGTGGCTCTGGTGCTGTGACTCGAGGAATAATAGCGACAAACCCTCCCGCGGGTATCCAAATTTACGCGACAGATATCAGCCCTACACTTGCTGCGCAGGCCACAGCAGGCATAGATCCTTCGTGGTCGATTAAGGTGGAGGGCATGGATGCTCAAAATCTTACCTTTTCCGACGACAAGTTTTCCCACTCTGTTACGGCATTTGTTTTCGCAAGTGTCCCGGACACCGTTGCAGCTGTAAAGGAGATTCATCGTACACTCAAGCCTGGAGGAACAGCAGCCATCGCTGTTTGGGACGACGCGCCTACGAACGCGGCTCTCGAGCAGGCGCATCGAAAGCTTCGCGGTTGTGATGCGCCCGTACTCCCAGTAATAAGCAGATTAACGTATCAACAGACCCATCTCGACAAAGCATTGAAGGAAGCCAGATGGAATGACGTGAAATATGTCAAAAAGGAAGCTTGGTTGAGCCTCGGCACTGATGTTAAACGATGGGCTACTCTTACATGGTCTCTTGGGGGCGCTGCAGCTGGTGGCTGGACGCAACAGGATGAGGATACATGGGATGAGGCAATTGCTATAATTGTAGCGTATGTTGAGAGCCATGAGTGGTACAGAGTGGAGGATGGCGTTCACAAGATCCGGATGGTCGCTTCGGTAGGCATTGGCAGGAAATAGCGCAAGATGTCTAGATTCGTAGTTAGCAAATCGTTAGAGCTCAAATTATTTAGTATGAAGCTGACATTACGTATTGGATTATTCATTTAAAGACAGTTCAATGGCGACTCATTTCGGGACCGCTGCAAGAGCGCCAATGTAGGGCCCATGCTTTGCTCTATGTCTCGATTGGAGAGTACAACCCTGGAAACTAGATCAGGCAAGACAATTGGACCCCTAAACGTTACTGGGCTCCAGTGGCTTAGTGGATACTTGCTGGAAAGTTGAACTCTCGGCGCATGCTTACAGGCTATTCCTCCCCTATTAGGAAAAGCTTAAGAGCCTAATATCCAACTTGCAGTGTAATTACAAGAGAATCTGAGGCTTCATTGCCACAACCACGGCAGAGAAAGACCACATTCAGAGAAGGAGCTTAGAAATCGGCTATTCTGTGTTTACAAATGCAATAGCAATTGGCGATGGCTTAGGAATCCGGTGCCATCGTCGACTACATTCTGCGCGTGGACGATACATCGTACTTGTTGCACCTCCGCCCCGATGCATCGGAGCAAGACAAGGTGAACTTTGAAAAAATGGGTGTATTTCTTGGTCTCGATACTCGCACGCATGACTAGACAGCGCAACTGGTTTAGGCACTACCACGGGACTAAAAATGAAGTTTGTTGAAGCGCTGACAGGAGCAAGCTTACAGGACCTACAGCGTGCTGGAGGGACAGCTGAAAGAAGAGTGGCGGGGACACAATTCTTGGTGGAAAGTTTAGTGCTGTGGATGCGCAATTCTATCCCTGGGTTGATGAGTGGGAGTTTGCTGGATGAAGCCTGGAGGAGTATCCTTCATGGTAAAGACATGGTATGAGAAGACAAAGAAAATGGAATGGGTGCAGAAAGCTATGCTAAGGTGTCTTCTGGCGAGAAAGCCTACATAGAATATTCCGATCTATTGCAGTGGTGGACTATCATGTACGTGGCTAGCTTAGGAGTCCAATTATCCAGTCCACAGTATATTCAATTGAATAAAGTTTTCGATGTTCAGACTCGTCAAGACTAAAAGCTACTTGCCGTTGCAGTACGCGAAGTACGCAAGTTATATCTAATCGCCTGTTCATAATTAACTGATGCGCACCAGGCACAAAGCCAAGTTGGTGGGGCACTATTGCTTGCCACAGGCTATACTTTCCTCAAGAGGACTAATTGAAAAAGATGTCGTCACTCTCACCAGGGCGGTTTGTTGATTACTAACTCACTCAAAGTATTCGTCCGTCATTGCCTCATTATAAGATAGTTACCCAAAGCTATTGGAAAAGATTCGAAACGCGTGCCCCGATTGTCACCTACGCCTAACATTGATCTACCGTGCTGGTGAAACTTCTTCAATTGAACAACCCCAGTCTTACAATATTACCAGCACTGATCATGGATGCTGCAATCAAGCCATTCCTGGGCAAAGTGGTGGAAATCTGCATCGTCACAGCAGACTGTCGAAAGACGATAGCCGGACTAGAGTCACTCGGAATCGGTCCCTTCCGGCTCTTTGAGTTCAATCAGAGCACGGTATCCGACCGTCATTACCATGGTCAACCCTCCGACTTTGAGCTTCTAGTTGCATTTGCGGAGCACCACGACATGGTCTTTGAACTCATGCAACCAGTCAAAGGGCCTTCCATCATGAAGGAGTTCCTCGATTCCCGCGGCGAAGGCATTCACCATGTTGCTTTTGATTGCCAGCATATACCCCAGCAAGCGAGGAGAGACGAATTTGCCAAGAGGGGATACCGAGTTGTGCAATCCGGAATTTGGCATGGCAGCAAAGGAACATGCGAGTTCAACTTCTTCGATACAGACGGCGCGATAGGGACTTGCTTCGAGTCCTATACTTTTTCCGAGGACTGGGAAGAGCCTGAGCAGGCACCTAAGTAGTAGAAGTCAGAATAATTTATCGGTGAACACAATCGTCGTTCGCAAATTGCTCACAAACATTTCTTCTAGAAGCATTGTGCTGGTTGGAGGGGCTATGATGGCCATGACCGCGCAGCTTGCCCAGCAATACCCACTGGTTTACGACGCATCTCCCCTTGTTAGCAGGCGCCGGACTCTTACCATTTGGCACTGCACATCCTGTTGGAACAATCCTATGCAACCAAATTCTCAGCAGGCTTAAACTGCCGATCATATTTGTTGCTATGGCCAGTGCAGCGCTGCAGGCCGTCGGCTTCTCTCTTTTCACAGTAGTGCGTTTAATACACACCATACCGCCAGAGCGGCATGGATACCAGGTTATCGCAGGGCTCGGCACTGGCGCATGCTACCAAGCCCTTATTTTGGCCATTCCTTACACTGATAAAAAGAAACACCAAAGTTTGACTATTTGGATGCAGGTCTATTTTCTGTTTAGCAATGTGTTCTGCAGCTGTTGGCCTAGGCACTCTCAACCGGAATCGAGCCATGGGCGGTGGGCGCCGGAAGAGACAGGGCTGCGTGAGTCCACAGACTGTTTTACATGCAACATTGTACGGCCGTCAGTTATCTCTTTTCGAAGCCCGGAACTATTCAAAGCGCAATTTTGGCAGCCAATACTCACAAATGGACACTATGTCTATCAGTTTCTTGAAGCGCGAGCCAAAATCAACGAAACCTATAGCACAGCGCTTACGTCTGGCTTCCTGCTTGGAGCTCCCATCAACGCGGACATAAACGGTATGCGCAACAAGCAGTCGCTGGATAGTGCATAACCAATCCCACAAAAAACAAATGTGCACGAACCCTCTTTTGACAAGGATAGTTGGAAAGATGGACACGGTGACAATACTATCAATCGAATATATATGCTATTTTCCCCTTTTCACAAACAGATTCCACTTGACAATACGCCACGTTCAACGTCTCAGATATTCCAGCCATCAAAACGACATGAGGGACGATTCTCCAACACAAAGTCATTAAATAGCTGTCGCAAAATCTTTGACCTGTTCTTCGCACCAAGCAATGCACTGTGAAGATCGCCCAGAGCCGCCTTCATTCTCGGCCTTCAACGCAAGAAGCAAGTCCTCTCTCTGGCCTGGATGCCATCTACCATCGTTGATGACATATCGGCCCTCGGCTGCCGTTTCCAGGGTAATGTCGCTGGAGAATCCCATAAATAGATACGTCTCAGCGCCATGAACAGGATCTCCCAGAAGAGGTCGAACAACAACATATAAAAGCCAGGGTACATGGCGCCAGATGTTCGTTAAGTAAGTGCCAGGGTTACCAGCAACTTGAACAACCTTATTAGACTTTAACGCTCGTTTTGCAAGTTCAACTGCTACAAACCAATTCGCTGTTTTTGAAGAAGAATATAACTCAGTATAAGAGAAGGATCGCGCTGTTGCCGGGTCTCGAAGAAAGGCTTCAGGGATACCCGTTGTTGGAGAGGTATCAACAAGCATGGATGCTGGCCATACGACACGAACGCTACCGACCGCAGATCTACTTGCTGTCTGTGCTAGGATAGGCGCAAGGAGTTGAGAGAGCAAAAAGCCACCCAAGATATTGGTACCAAAATGATACTCTTGTCCTTGTTTGGTAAGCGGGGCGTTGGCGCGGCCGCCTGTCCCAGCATTGTTGAATAGGACGTCGAGTCTGCCCTCTGAACCTTCTTGCTGTTGTAGAAAGTCCCTGGCGGCAGACCGAACTGTGTTCAAGTCCTCTAAATCCATATATATGAATTCCAGGATTCCCCTTTTTGGCTTGCTTTTATCAGCACCATCTCCAGCGTCTTTTTCAGAGTAGTACATCTTGATGGTTTCAAAGGCTTTGGTCGCATTCTCTTTGGAACGCGTCAGGACATACACCTTAGCGCCTGCGCCATACAGAATTCTGGTCAATTCATAACCAATACCACTCGAGCCTCCAGTGACGATGAACACTTTTCCGACCTGGTTTGCCAATCTTGCTTCGGTGATCGGGGCGCTGTTTCGCGGTGGGAAACTTTGCGTCCATAAGGCTCGGATATTAGCAAGGGACATCATGGTTAAATATCTGTCGAAGAACCCAGAATTAAAAAGCAGTAAACTGAGTAATCAGTCTTGTATTAGATTATCGTGGTGAAGACAGGGTTGAAGCCGGTTGTGATGGTGTAGTGAACCTCCTAGCTTGAGGACACCCTCTCCAGTATTTAAAGCCTTTCATTCTTTCTCTGCCGAGGCACAAGTTGGATTGCCAACGCAAGAATTTGATCATCTGTCACGGGGGACATACAAACTATCTGGCAACAGTTGACTTACTGAGCGACACTGACTATTTGTCGGTTTAGTGGGTTGGCCACAGCCTGATTTCAGCGAGATGGAGATTACTCACTACCAGGCAAGGGTGAGTTGGTGGATCTTCAGGGCAAAACAAGAACAGTCAGTGCGGTTCCTCATTCGCGTGTTTCCAGCACCCTTGGCTTGCTGACCTGGAAACAAGTACGTAATAAAGCGGTTCTGGTGCTCAAGTGGGTGCGCCAGACTGAAGACAACACTCTTCCCAGCCTGATGAAATGTACAGCCTTGGTCGGAGCAATTGAATCGTTCCTCGCGTATCTCACATTTATCTGCCAACGAGCGCTGGATCTATTACTTACATGAACCAGCTTCTCTTCTTTTTCATTAAGACTCTGAACCATTACAGAATAAAGAGCAACATACTCTCAACTTCAAGCCAATTCAATTCACTCCATGAGTGCTCAGACTTCTCTGCCCCGCGCATAGACGGCAACTGCGCTATCTCCTATTCGGGTTACCCATTTTGGCTGCGAGCAAGATACTCTCATGAGGGGAAAAGAAGGCGAGATATCCACAGTGACTCGACGCCGCTCATCGCTCAGTGTCAGCAATATATTTAATAAACTCAAATACACCACAATCATGCTCCGGTAACTGCTCTCATTGAACAAGTACCGTGTAAGCATATTCCAACATGACTGAAAGTACTATTAATAACTTGCATAAAGCCAACGATTGGCCTAAAATATCAGAGCTGGAGAAACTTGGAGCAGAGGAATTCGCATCGCGCTTCTCCTTTTTTCGCACAGTATTGCCTTATGATCTTCAAGACCTCGAAGCATGGTACGAAACGGAAGATTACCGTCATACATTGGAAGCGCTCATTATCAAACGAATATCAGAGCCGCCTACCGAAGCCGCCTTACGCCGAGTTCTCAACGCACCAGTCACAAACAAGGACGACTATTCTTGGCTATACTGTGTGGGCTTGCTGATAGGAAACATCAGCTTAGGCCAATTTGAACCATTTCGATCGGCCGTGGTAGCGCTGTCGCAGTGCGATACTTCGTCTGCGCCAGAGGGCGTGTCGATGATCTCGATTCGATGCCACGCAAAAGAAATGTTGTTCTTCATGGATAACCCAGACGTGGCTTACGTTGCGACGCGCAAGACTGATTCGATGTTTGAGAGAAGTCTTAATGAGCGGGTGCACTCAGCCGAGGAAATGAGGCCGTTCGTGGATGATCTGTTGGCGTGGCTGGCGGATTTGAACTGGCCGACGTCAGAGCCATGCACGAGACAGCTTGCGCGCTTTCCCGAGGCTGCTATCGATGGAATCATCAGGGTTCTGGGGAATGGAAGCCATGATCCCGAATGGAAACAGCATGTTATAGAGTTTGCTCAGGGGCATATCCCCAAGGGAACGATGTGGGAAAGGTTGGCACCGGTTGTTGGAAAGCAGATCAACCCTGGCGCAGATAATGAGGATGAACAGGCCCTGTCAGAGGCGGCGGAGTCCTGGGTAGCTGAATGGGACAAGTGGAAGTCAGAGAGATATCAATGGAAAGATGCGTGTTAATTGAGTTGATTTGGTTAACTACAGACTGCTTGGACTTGTGGCATATGCTGATGACCTTATTTCAGGCTCACTGGAGGCATTTGCATATCCAAAGAGCATTTTCAGCTCCTTCAAATATTTTTATAGTTTGGAAGGTTTAATTTCGCCTTCTCTGCTGCACACGACCATTCGCAGGCTTCCTTCGTGGGAAGAATGTGAGTCTCCCACTCTGAATCTGCGACGCAACATTCTCAGCAGCGGCAACGCTATAGACAAATCGCACACCTGACTGAGAAGCCTTGGCGATGGCAGGCTCCCGATCCATCTCCTCATCACGATAGAGGCGCAACTTAAGAAGCCTTTCCTGGTTGGTCAGAGCGCTGTATCCACGGGCGATACTGGCTCGCTGGGTCTCGCGCAGAACCTCCGTGAAGTTCTTTGGTCCTGGAATCACATCTCCAAGACCCATCTCGCGCAAAAAGGAAGGAAACTCGTCGATTTTCTGCAGACGTCTTACTTCAGACGCCAATTTTGCAGCAGCGCCTGGTGGTGGAGCACCGTGACGGCCGAACAGCTCGTCGCGAAGCTCTATGAGCGACTTCTTCGAATCTCCAGACTGAGGAACAGGACGAGCGGTGCGACGGAAAAGCTCAGAGAACATGAGAAGGCGATAAGAGGTTCTGCTACCTTGAAATGTTCTCTTCAGGCGGTAGTAGGATACTTCGTCTGCCTCGAGATAACCCAACTCAGCATAGCCAGCGCCTTTGCCGTCTAACAACCAGACCACATTTCTGGTGATTGCTTCTGTGATGATTGCCTTCTTCAAGGCTACACCGACATCGACATCGCTGATATGAAGAGCAACTAAGAGATGCCCGAGATTAGGTACATGGTCTTTGCCGCGTTTGCCGTCCATGAAAGATGAGATCAGTCGGTTTGCCGCAGCCACGACAGTCTCACTACCGGGCCCGGTGGCTGCGCAAAGAAGTAGGTGGTAAAGCTGGAAGTACGCATCAATAGCCTTTTCAGATGCATGACGCAGTGTACTTTTGCTTTCGAGCTGATCGCCAGAGTCGTATCTGCGTCGACGGGTTGGCGTGTTTGTCTTCTCCAAGTCTGCGTTGAGCTTCACCACGACGTCATTCATGAAGGCGAAAATGACATTGACTTTATTAGTTCGAGGTGGAAGGTTCATTCTCAAGGCAATCTGGCCGAGACAGTTCGTAATATGCGGCTGGCATTTACGCCAGTGAGGGTACGAGATGGGTAGAGGCAGCCAGTGTTGGAATGGAATATTATGCACTGATTTCCGGACTAATAGCTCGTGAAAGGCCTTTCCAGAGATCAATTCAAACTCAGACTCGATTGTTCTGCTCCCTTCAACACTGACACCAATGCCGAGAATGAGCTGCCTGTAGGTTTGCTTAAGAATGAAACATTGTAGCTCGCGGCATCGGATGACATCATAAGATTGGATGAGGCCTTTCATGCGAGGCAGTGCTTTTGACAGCGATATGAGGTCCTCAAAATCGAGATGGTCTGTTGTTTGCAGCAATAGCTCGTCCGGGAGAGAGTGAATGCCCACCGCGGGTCGTTGAGAGACGCGTTTGGGACTATCCAAGACCTCCGCAGAAGCCTCTGCCTGTGCACGGCGTGCACGCTTCTTGCTTCGTCTACTTTCCGTTTTCGAATTGGCTTTGACCCTTTGAGTGGTGTCAAATCCACATTGTGAGCATTTGTATGCGTTTTGGTGGAGGCTGCATCCTGCTCTTTGGCGCCTGTATTCTTTCAGGTCGACTGTTCCTCCACCATCATAGTCCTCCTGCTCAACGCTGTCGCTGGTAAAAAAGCTTAGAAGTTGGATACATATGCCCTTGAGCGTGTATGCCGGTGTGTAGGCCTCGTCTGAATTCAAAATGGACGCGCAAATGAAGCCTCCAAAAATGTTTGGGTGGGAGATTGTTGACTGAATCCGCACTCGGGGGGGATGTAACGGAAAGCAAGAGAGTTGAATGGTCAAATGAAGCGGCCCATATGCTTCTGTCGTCAAGATCAGGCACGCGCGGTCGAGATCAATAGGGTGCAGCCTGATGTTGGGATACGGCTTCTCTTGGAGTTCGGCGATGTCGCGCATAAGCCGCTGTTTTCTTATTGTCGCTTCTGTCTCCATAGCAGCAGACTATCAGTATTTTCGATTAGAAAAGGTTTTCGTGTGGTCGCGAGCACCAGCTGCAGAGAGAGCCCAGTGTTGGAGAAGATTGGGTGCTCTGCTCGATCGGCCGCTGCAGGAGGGCAATCGGACACAGAGCCAAGAAAGAATGTCAACATGGTGTCAAGACATAAGTGATTATATAGAAATATTCTGATGCCTCTGAATGCAGCACCGCGCCTACTGAGACTATTTGGCTCGGTATGTTGACTGTTCGGTGTCTGGATGGGAGTGGCTGAGCCGTTTGTGAGCCTCCCGAATGAGTCACTGCCGTCGCGAATTGAGCCTCAGCCTTGAGCCCGATTCGAAAGTCCAAGGCAATCCAACTTTTTTGTGTTACATCTTCCTGACACAATGACCGAAAATGGCCTCTAAGCGCGACTTACTTTTTCCATTTTTGCTTCCTAGCTCTAAATATTTGTTGCTGACAACCACTACGTTTTCTCATTCTTAGGCTCACGCGCCATGGAGGTGTCGCACACAGATCAGAAAGCAGCGGGTAGATATAGCTAATCATGCGACCTTCTCTTCAACTAATTGGGATGAATGCCTACATTATACGCAATCGAACTCAAAGTAGCCGATGGACCTAGTGCTCCCAATGCGGTCATCGTCGTCGTCGCTGGTACAGTAATCCTGCCGGTTGTGCTCTGCACTGGAAATCTGAGCCCAGCGGCGCTACATTCAGTGTCTTCGCCAGCAATTCTTTACTTCCAGAGGTGCACTAGAGGTCGCAGGGGTGAGATGGAGGACAGCAGACTCGGAGCCAATACTTTGCCCGCCTCGAGCAATTTAGTCTTTGTTCTTCTTGGCAATATCAACCCAATTACTTTGTGATATTAAAAAGTGCCTGATTATTTTCTCTCTGAGCGCTTCGTGGTCCACCTCGGCGCAGTTCAGTTTTGTGGACGACGATCATCTATACCAAGTACTCTTGTTTAAATCTACCATTAATTTTACAATATTGAGGGCAAAATCCTCAACAGAATCATTGGGGCTGACGTTGGTTGTTTACCAGGCGGTGACAGCCATAGGCTTTTGCAACAGGATGGGCTTGTGCCATAGCCGATCGAGGCAAATCGGAGCCTCACTCTACCGTTGGCCCGATTAGTACACGATTCTTTCAGACTCAATCCTACTGCCAAAAGCCTGTCAGGTGATAGGGGCTTTGGCTTGGCATGCTCTTATAGTATTGGTAGTATTTATGTCTAAGCTTCGTAATAGAGCTATAGTAGTTGGTTATGTCAATCAATGAGAAAGGCTCTATCGATTGCTCCTGATGGTCCTTGGATACTGTATGAAAACAATCTCTCATTACCGCTTTGGCTGCCACACTCTGAGCGGGTTGCTAATGATATATGTAAATTCTTATAAGCCCCTCATAAGCCCCTAGCAGTTTCTAATACTGTTTATAGAATTGGGCATATTTGATTGCTGTCTAATGTGCTTGAGGTCGATGTTAGAATTGGAGCCGCTGCTGCCGGGTAACTAGTAAGCCTCAACCCAACTGTCCAAATTGCCCAAAAGGGAAATAGGCCGCAGGAATAGGCCGTCTCGTGACAAGAACAGCCACCAGAAAATTTAAACCGATAAAACTAGACGAGGTGAGATTTATTCCTTTTCAACCTTCAAACCAAAAAAAAATGTCAAAAAGCAAAAAACATACAACAGCCGGTGTTCGCTGGTCGTCACCGACCCAACTACTAATCTGCCGGTTGGTAGCTTATCTATGGGAGAGCGGACGGGATCCCGAGCTTTCTACCACCTATGGTCGTATGTGAAAGGAGAGGCTACAAAATTGGACTATATCCTATCGTTTGGTCTATAACCTATGTTCATTTCTACTCAGTAGGCGAGCGAATTTCAATGAATGTGATTGGCTATATAACTAATCTTGATTCCCCATTGTATCGTAATTAATCTAATCTTTATCCCGGTGCGGATGGGTGACGCAATGCCGGAGCTGGAGTCTGCTGCGCACATAAAGAGTTTGGACATATACAGTGCTCCTCCCCTCGATTGCAATTGACGCAAAGGACTCACCGGGACGAGCTCCAACTTACCCGGGTTGCCTGTCAGACATGCTCCTTTGTTCTTAAAGAATAACTTCTGTGCAATTTTCATTTGCAATTCCGTCCATCTCATCGCAGTGAAAACGACAAAAGCAAAAATGAGTGACCAACCATCCTGGAAGCCCGCCGTCGATGCGGTGCAGAAATACTACAATTTCCTAGTCCAAGAACTCGAAGCCATCCCAGCCGACTGCGTAGAATACCCTCCCGAGGAAGGCTGGCCAAACATTTCCCAGGAGTCGCTCGCTGGTCTGCAAAAAACACCGCAAGTCGTTGACGTCCTACGCCATCTCCCATACATCAAATACAGGGAGGGTTTCAACGTCAAGATTGCTTTTGCAACCGAAGCTCTTGACTACAGGAGCGCGAAAATCGCCATCGGTGAAAGATACAAATGGATTCCTCATGGAGACACCGACTTTCCCCCTCATATTGTTGTTTTGACTGCAGACGACGCTGCGGGATCTTACGGGAGTCAAGTTCTACTAGACACGGAGAAAAGTGAGCTCAGCTCTTGTTTCTGCCTTGGATATAATTTTTCTAATTTCTGTAGATACGTTTAGCGACTACCAGCCCGGAGC
Source organism: Simplicillium sp. C3G150-2 (assembly GCA_022702485.1). NCBI lineage: Eukaryota > Fungi > Ascomycota > Sordariomycetes > Hypocreales > Cordycipitaceae > Simplicillium > Simplicillium sp. C3G150-2. The sequence continues at coordinate 2,097,046 of JAJIYY010000001.1, read as the reverse complement.
ACCCTTGAAGGCTTCCGAGACCACTCCAGAAACCAACCCCGACGACTTCTGGCACTCTTGTGAGACTCGGCCTGTGGCTGAGTTTTTCAGCCTCTGGGAAGATCGGTTCCACAGTCTAGAATGGACCGTTGATCCATTCGACGACGAAGAAGGTATGCTGTTACGATACGACAATGTCACTGATGTAAGTTCACTTCCCTCCAGAATACCTGACGCGTTAGGTGACATCCTAATCCCATATGTGCTCTCACACAGGAAGTCCGACAAATCTATCGTGACCACGGATGGCCGAGCAATTTTCGGCGGCGTGAATGTCGTGATGCCCTGCAGGAATGGCACAGAAATATCAAGGATCGAATGGCGGAGCCGGGAAATAATCTTCTTGAAATCAATCGCCAACCGCCAGGTCCGCATGGCAACCAGCGTGGCTCCGATGACGAGGACGAGACGAGGAGAAAGTCAACTAGATCCGGCCAAACCTATGGTTGATATATTATGATGGCGAGTCCAGGCCATGACTGCGGACCACGAGGCCCTCTGCAAGTGAAAGCCATACACATCATCACATCAACGAAAATCATTGGAAAAAGTCCCGCAAAACGTCTAAATATGGTCAGATGATCAATTTCATTTTAACTTTATATATAAATAATAGAAAAAAAAATGAATGAATGATGAAAAATTCTCCTGATTTCAAATTCAACTCACTCCCGTGACCACTGGGGCAGCAGGGTGCTGCAACCAAGGCCTCGAGGACGCCGAACCAGCAGAAAGCGTAACCTCCTCTTGCACGTCTACCTCGGGCGTAGCGACGGCCTCTGCAACACTAGGCGCAGTCCTAGCGACCGGCACGAGGGTTTCTCTGTCGACACACAAACAGGTTAGTCATTGTGCTATTATCACGGGGAACTGATGTAAGTGATACAAGGGAGAGACATACCTAGCAATGGGCGTAATCTCCGTGGCACAGTCATTGCCCAAGCACGGCACATATCCAAAGGCATCGTGCTTTTTGGCCTCCTCCTCCTCCTCCCACCATAACAAGTCAGCAATGGTATCTGCCTCGTCACCAGTGAATGGGCGAGAAGAGTTGCCGTCATCCCATGCGAACTGCTCCCTTGGGAATTCCAGCCCACGTTTACCGTAGGGCGGACTGCGGCCATTGATGAGCTGGGCAGACGGGGGCTGCGACCAGTCATGAGCACGAGGTCCATGACGTACAAAGTAGTTGTCGGTGTCGAGGAGGGCAAAGGTCGGGTCGTCAACAAGCTCTTTCGGATAGCATTCATTGGCGCTTAGACCGTCATCTCTGAGTTGTGCGAGCGGAACGTCTTCCATTTCAAAGTTGAGCTTCATGACTACACGATGATCAATTAGTTCCATACGCCGTGGATATGAAAAACAAATCACAACAGAACGGGAAGAACAAACCTTTGAGCGTCAATTCTTTCTTGCAGTGAGTCGTCGTCCTGCCTCGCGGAGGCTTCTCAACATTAATACTACCAGGCTCGCATCTGTAGGCTGCGTGCTCGGGACAGAACCGCCTCCACAACTGTCCGGCACCTGAGTTATCCTCACGGTGATTATAACGTACAACCTGGCCAGGATCGCCCTGCCAGAAATGCGCTGGTGGCCACTCATCACGCTCGCAGCCTTGGCCGCGGCCATTTCCAAGAGCTGGACGGCGCATCCACTTCTTCCACTCATTATTGTGCTCTGCGCTCCATTGGACAAGGGCAGGTCCGACGCCATTGAACTCACGCGGACGAGCATTCTCGGAACAAGTGACTGGGTTGAAGCCTCTGCCGGGGTTTTCTCTGATGGCGCACGAGTAGTGCATGCAAGCTTGCGGCCAGAGCCCGCCGTCGCAGACCTTGGTAGAAGTAACGTACAAAGTGGCAGTACCCTTGTCGTACGAGGTCATATCACCTCTCTCCGGCCGATCACAGTCGTGTCGCTTCCTGTTGTTGGGACAAGAATCGTCCGTCTTGGTCTTGGGCGGCGAGTGGGAGCTCATGGGAGGTCGCGTTGCGGTGGGCTTCTCGGTGGGCTTGTGGAAGCTCAAAGTGTGTTTCTTGCCAAAGACCTTGAATTCAGCCTTGCCTTCTTTCTCAACGCCCTTGACACAGGCTTGGATGAGGGCGGGAGTGGCAGCGACCTCGGCAATGTCCAGTATCTCACCGATAATGGGAATCAAGTCTTCAAGAAGCTCCAGCGGCGCCAAAGAGCAGGAACGGCGACTCGACAGAAGGCTTTGGCAGCAATATCAAGAGCAGCTTGCTCGGCAGCAGCCTCAGCGGTCGCCTTGGCAGCCTCTTTGGCGTCCTTTTCGAGCTCAGCCTTGGAATATTTTGGCTTGAAACCTTTGCAGCAGTAACTCTGTTTACCACCGTTGCAGGTGTGGTCGATTTTGCCTTCGTGACTGTTGGTGTTGGTGGCAACCTCAGTCTCGCCAACAGCACAGCCTTTGATGCATGAGAGACCGTGGCCACGGAAGCCTCGCCACTGGCAAGTACCCATGGTAGTACCACCTTGGCAGCAGATTGTTCGGTATTTGCCCTTCTTGCAGCGACCCTTGCTGCTGAGGGAGCCTGGGTTTCCGTTTACTTGGGTTACGGCATTTGAGCCGGCCGGGCAGCTTTCACCACAGTCCGTAGCCTTGCAGGTCATTTGAGCCGCTTGGTTGTCAGACAGTTGTGAAGCGTCGTTCTGTTGATCAGAAGTCACATCAGTGCCACCAGGGTTCAATCCGTTGGGTGCACTTTGATCGACTTGATCCATAGCCCATACCATGAGGCCACCCAGACAGCGGCTGTTGGCAAAGTCACGCTTCTGCTTGAACGTGTCGCTATCATCGTACGAGACCCATTGGTTGGAATCCCAAGTGATCTGCACTCAGCCGTTAGTTTCATAGATAAAGGAGGTCATTTGAACAGCACAAAGAAATGCGATTAAGTGAACAATGTATTGAAATAGGACATACCCATTCAACACCAGCTTGCCTATCCCATGTTGGTTGGATATTGTTGGACTTGATAATGTCGTTGATTTCAGTGTCAATCAGAATACCCGCAGCATTGGAGATGGGTCCTGGTTTGGCAGCGTCGGAGAACTGGCACTTTCCATTGGGTACGTTGCAGGGCGGGTCAGCCAAAGTAAAAGATCTTCCATACCAGCCTTGGCCCAAAACTACTTTGTCTGCGTGAACACCTGCGCGCCAGAGGAGGTCCATGCCCAGATCGATCTCGGTGATGTTGGTATTGGGGGCAACGTAGGGGCCGACGAACTTGGAGGCCTTGTCCCAAGTGCCGTGAAGGTCATAAGCCATCAAGTTGAACCAGTCAAGGCTTTCCTGAATGCCCGGCAGATCAAAGTGCTGCAGATACCAGTAAGACGTGGGCAAAGTCATGGAAATGCCGTACTTGCCTCCGAAAGACGCACGCATTTCTTTGACGAGAGCAACTTAGTTTTCCGTATCAGCTGAAACTCCACCACGGTCAGACCTCGCTCGCCTTGTTCATGTTCCCGGTAACTGTTTGTTGGAGCCGACTTGCTTTCTGCCACACTTCCCTTCTTTTTTCTCCATTCCCTTTAATTGCTGCTGTTTTCCGTTCTGGTATCTGAATCCAAATATCATGCCATCACAATTACGAGGTTTGGTGGCGATCTTCGGCCTGTTGGCTGTTGCGTCCGCCCAAGATGCAAGCAACTCTGATCCTGCCAATGACCCATTCGCTCTGTGGCCGACAGTCGATCCAACTTCTTTGGCGACTGCACTCAACATTTCCATGAACTGCTTGGATGCTATGTATGTGGACTTGTCCTCAGAACAACTCGCACGGTATACTGATCCAGCACAGGAACTCATCTTTGCCATGTGATCGCACTCTCTTGAACATGGCAGGCTCTGTTGACAACTACTGGTGGGAAGTTGACAACCTCACCCAGCTCTGCACAAACGACTGTTGGTCAGCTGTGCAAGCATGGGATGGCAACGTATTCCTTAATTGTCAGGACGATAACCTCGTCGCATACGGCAAGGTCGTTCCTGCATCAGACGTGACGGGACGATACAACGATGGAATGAACATTGCCTGTCTCACCAATCAAAAGTAAGTACTACTTTCTTGCACGCTCACTCACACAATTCATCGTCCACAAGGCTAATCGAGCCTTTGCAGTGCTACTGATACCAATGACGAGTATTTGTTCTGTCTCACCGAGAGTCAAGAATGGGTTGGAAGCGACTTTATTCAACCCGACTGCGCCGCTAACCTATGTGACCCCTCTTGCTCTTACCCATGCTATGTCAGTCCTGACGACTCTCGTATGGCCAATTTGTACACCGACGATGTCCTCTGCAGCGAGTGTTTCGTCCAGATGCTGTACCAGCGAACTACCTCGCAGTACCTTCCGGACCAAGATTATTCGGACTACCTCATTTCCCAGTACCAGGATATCTTAGACGTCTGCAATGCAACAGACCAATATCCTGAGCTCCTTATCAGAATGCCGCCAACCTATGCCGATGCGGTGCCGCCAGCGTTGAACTTCACGGGCGTCTACACAGATCCAGGCTGTTCCAACGGCCAGTACATCACCAGTAGCTCCATCGACCCCAACGGAAACTGCGCATCGCTCGCGTCCTACTTCAAGGTTGCCACTGGTGCCGTCCAAACTGCCACCAACAGCACCATCTGCAAGCCCAGCGGATCTGGGTTTTGCTTGCCCAAGGCATGCCAGCTTACACAGGTTCCCAGCAGCGGCAACCTTACATGCAACGCTATCGCATCTTCCTTGTCCACGTCAAACCTCACGGTGACGGAACCAACTTTCCTCAGCTGGAATCCTTCCATCAATGGTCTCTGCGACAACCTGACTCCCAACGACTACATCTGCGCCGGGCCTCCTGGAGGCTCGCACGTACCTCCTCCACCACCTCCTGGCTCTAGCAGTGACCAAAACCAGCATAAAGGAGGCGACGACGGTAGCAGTACTGGTAGGTTTGGCAATGCCACCGTCCAGTGTACCTCAGCCCAGCGGCCAGACCCAGTTCAAGACGGCATACTCTCCAGTTGCAAGACGTGGTGTCAGGCATACCCCGACGACTACTGCTACCAGTTTGCCATGGAGACCAATATGACCCAAACCGAACTCTACCAGCGGAACCCCGTCCTCGGCAGCGGCGGTGCCAACTGCAAGACACAATTCCAGGCCGGCTACTGGTACTGCGTCAACGACGGCTCCATTCAACCCACGACAACCACGCCAGGTTCAAGCCCAACGGGCAGCCCTGCCCCCTCGCCTACTCAATCCGGCATTGCTTCCAATTGTAATAAATATCAGATTGCTAAATCTGGTGATTACTGCTCCAAATTTGCTTCAGACAATGGCATCACTACCAATGATCTATACGCCTGGAACACCGTGCTCGGAGCCAACGGCGCCAACAGCAACACACAGTTCCAAGCCGGCGAATACTACTGCATTGGCGTCTCATCATCTTCTACCCCAACCACAACGACGCCTTCAGGTCCATCGCCAACACAATCCGGCATTACCCCCGATTGTAACAAGTACCAGATCGCCAAATCTGGCGACTACTGCTACAAGTTTGCCTCTGACAATGGTATTACCACTGATGAGCTGTATGCCTGGAACGCGGTTCTTGGCGCCAACGGTGCCAACTGCAGTACTCAATTCCAAGCTGGCGAGTACTACTGTGTGGGTGTCAAGCCTCCAAGCCCAACGCAATTTGGTATCACAGCCAACTGTAACAAGTACCAGATTGCCAAATCGGGCGACTACTGCTACAAGTTTGCGTCTGACAACGGCATTACAACCGACCAGTTGTACGCCTGGAATACTGTGCTTGGAGCTAATGGCGCGAACTGTAATGCCCTGTTCCAGGCTGGCGAGTATTATTGTATTGGAGTTCGCCCGTAGATGATCACAATACTATGGGTGGTTTGGATACTTTCTTTTAGCTTTTTTATATGTAAATTCCAATTGAGGTTTTGTTTGTACCCATTTCAACGATTCGATATTCCACCGCTTCAATATTTGTTCACCAACACTAGATCCGACATTCACTCCACTCCAGAATTGCCCGATTGGGCAACAAAGCTCACCGTACAGCGTCAGCCACCACGGTCGACAGCATCTCTTAAGCTAAAGATCAACGCAAGAATTAATGATAGCTGTGTGCTAACACAAGAACGAAAAGCACAGTAAGTAACTAAGTGAGATAAAAAGAGAATAGGGTAGCCCACAACAGCAGGGATAACAGCAGCCGCTATCTCCACTCTGCGCACTAAAAAACAGTCTAATCCACCACCAACCCACAACAAAGATCCAGCCACCGAAAAATTTAGCAAAACGGCAAAAATAAAGACATACAACAGCCGGTGTTCGCTGGTCGTCACCGACCCAACTACTAATCTGCCGGTTGGTAGCTTATCTATGGGAGAGCGGACGGGATCCCGAGCTTTCTACCACCTGTGGTCGTATGTACTAACAGGCACGTTAATTTTAATTATAGAGGTACAACTAAGAGCGAAAAGACTGCCCTGTTGACTGAGTGCCTTGCTGCTACTACCCTTTCTGTCCTGTTTTCCCTTTTCTTTAATAACGATTCTTTGGTAAGAAACTCGATCGAGTTTCTTACCAATTGGGCCATTCTGCCTTACGCCTCGGAGATTTTTTGGAAGTAGCCGACACATAAGCAGCTGGAATGCTTGCTTGATTGAATAAGTGATGTCTAGTATGTTATTTTTAGTTTATGCTTACCAAGAAATGCTCTAGGCTGCTCTTGCTGTTTAGTTAAGGTATTAGCGCTGACGATAAAACGTGGGCCAAGCGAGAATAGTCTAATTCTAGCAGGCAGCCATGTTTCGACCGGATTCTACTTTCAGTTTTCACCACTTGCAAGTATATTTGTAATATGATTGAGAACCTTTCGTTTTACAGAAAATAGCGAGAACGGATATATGCGTCTTTATATAGAGCATTTGATAGAGTCTGGAGATATCTTGCGCCCAGACGACAGGAATGTGGTAGGGTATCTGAACAACCACTTTGCATTATCAATGACATAAGCTGCTTCCTATTAGGTAGCTGTTCTAGATGTCCTGTGCTGTGTCCCAAGGGATAAATATTCGGTGTAAGCTTCCCGATTCATTGCCCTTGTAGGGAAAGTCTCCGAGCCTTGGCACTCGAAGACTTGGCGCTAATATTTGTCGATACTAATCATATGAGTTTATACACTTTTAAAACTTGCTCAAATCAATGGAGAGAAAATGGTGGGAAATTTCTTTCGAGAAGTTTTCGGAGACTAATTTGGCAGCAGTGGCTTCATACGGAGAAGGAGGGTTTGAACCGAGTATCCAAACTATAGTAGTTGTTGACCAACATAAAAGGAACGAAAATCCCTTCACAACATCGAGCCAAAAAAAAAAAAAAGATACAGACTTCAAAGAAATAATCACCCTCGTGTCTCGTATGTTGACCTTGTCTCGGCGATGAAGTCCTCCTCGTTCGCTGTGTTGGCCATTCTCTCGGCTGTGTCACATGCGTTCTCTCAGTCGTCTCAATCTCAGTTGGACAAGCGTGTCTTTGACGGCGATTCAAAGTTTGTCTTTGAATGCAATCAGCAAACTATTCCGGGTACGTGTTTCTATTTTATATCGCAGAGATAAAGTTCTAATATGCTGCAGATCCTGTCAGTGGCGGAGGGACTTCCTATTTCAGCCAGGCCCTTTACTTCGAGTATAACGGCGCAAAGCATCATCCCAAAAAGGAAGACTGCACTTATGACCCGAATGATGCAACATGTCAATACTGTCTCATCAATGCCCCCCAGCTTGACAGTCCCACCACCGTGAAAGTGAGTCAACTCCTTTCGCACTTCACCAGAGACACAGCTGACCAACAACACATAGGCATGCTATTTACCTCCTGCAGGTAAAAAGTCGTGCACAATTGACTTCTTTTACGGCAATCGACACTACAATTCGAACTTGGACAAGGATTTCTGCGAGAAAACAATCGACTCAACCATCAGCAATGCTAGAATTACTAGCATCTGCTACTTCAACCACGAATTGTATCATGAACCAACAACCACACGATCTATTCCTCCATGGACACCTACTCCCGTCCCCAACCCAGTTGATATTGGGCCAAATCCCAAGATCCTGATTGTAGGCGACTCTATCACTCATGGACAAGAAGGTGATTATACTTGGCGGTACAGACTCTCTGAGTGGTTCAAGGACTACGCTCCAAACGTCCAACCAGAGTTTGTTGGGTAAGTGAATTCCTTCATCTATATTGGATATCTTAAACTAATCATAAAACAGCCCTTACACTGGTACCCAGGAGCGTGATAAGCCTGAAGAGCCTCAACCCCCACCAGTACCTTCCCGCGACCTACCCCCGAATACCAGTCCCCGTAAGTAACACATATATGGATAAAAAGCTATAACTGACATCCAAGCTAGGGACATCTGGAGGTTACTATCAGGGCATTCCGTCATTTCAGTCCAATCACTTCGCTGTATGGGGTCGTCAAGTTGCGCAAGATGTTCCGTTGATTCAAGACGTCGTTAGAAAGTATAAGCCTGATATCCTTCTTGTTCTGCTCGGCTTCAACGACATGGGCTGGTTTGTATCTGATGCACAAGGAACGCTCTTAAGCATGGTATGTGTAATGACAAGCTACGATTTAGTACAATCTAATACATTCAAACAGGAGAGTTTCATACGAGAAGCTCGAAAGGTCAACCCCGGTCTAAGACTTGCGATTGCAAATGTGCCACAGCGCTCATTGATTCCTGGACGCGAGGACCTCCCAGTTAAGACGACTGCTTACAACAAAGTCCTGCCAGATCTCCTCAGGAAATTCGACAGCGCCTTAGGCCCAGCACGATTGGTGAATGTCGCAGACAATTATGATTGTTCCCCATCACACTGTCCTGTTCTAGCTTGCCACTTCCATCAACTCAACGTACAATACTAATAGCGACTTATAGGCTGGCTACGATGGACTACACCCAAATGCCTATGGAGAGTACTTGATTGCGCAGGCTTTTAGCCGTACCCTCCACAGCGACTTCGGTGTAGGAAAGGGTCAACTCGAGCTTCCAGCAACGTTCCCACCACGACCCCTACCTGTACCAAGCAATATCAATGCAGTTCCATCACCTATGGGTGTCAAGATTACGTGGGATCAAGTCTATGAGTCTAACTCATATGACGTTCGATCTCGCATTGCCGGTTCTTTTGACTGGGCGGAGAGACGAGCGGGCACAAACAGATACGATCATACTTGGACTGTTAAAGGAGTCAAATGGGAGTTCCAAATCAGAAGCAGTTATGGAGAGCCTGCACAAGGAGGAGCCAAGGGTCCCTGGTCTGGTGTAATCAGTGTCACAGCTGATAGGAGCACACCTCCTGCACCAAATGATATTCGCACATCATCGAGTGGTAGCAGTCTCACAGTATCTTGGGGCAATGTCGATGGCGGTCCTGTTGACCGGTTCGGGGTTATTATCTGGGACCGAGACTCCCCTGGCGCCTTCATTGATACCCGTGGCTCTCTCAAAAGTCCATTAACCATCAACGGCTTGAATGATGGCCACCGCTATGATGTCTGGGTTGCTACATGGGGCGGGCCTGGTCTCGGTGGCTTGCCTCGGGGAGGAAACCCCGTTATCATCGGTGGTGGTAGCCCGTCTACACCCCAAGGCTTCAAGACGGAAACAGTCGATCCTACGACCGTGCGAATATTCTGGAATGCCGCAAGCGGTGCTGCTGCCTACAAAATATACACATATCCGGATGAGACAGCTCAAAAGACGGGATCAAAGGCAGACACGGAGGGCAAACTCATCTCAGACGGCACAAGCTGGGGCGAGGCTTTCTTGTTCCCTGGTGCTTGGCACTTTCAATTCTGCATCGCTGCTATAAACGGACAGCAGGAGTCGGCGAGGACCTGCTCAACACCGCCAAAGTCAGACGGATTCTGATGGAGAGATACACTGTTCAGCTTGCTCGCCAAGCTTACCCCTTGGTGTGCACTACCCGTGACTACATGCAGCTTAGAAGGAGCAGCATATTTTAAACAAGTATCCGGGATAAGCAAAGAAAAGAAACGTATCAAGTATAGCTTACCTTGATCGAAAGTACTTTTCAATAGTAACACATCCGTTTATACTCTTGAGGCACAGTATGTAGAAATATACGCGCATTGCAGCCTAATGAATAACTGAGTATACCTAAAATCTAGGATCTAAGAATTGTTTGTCTTGGCAGCATAATCTTTCCATAAAGCTTATCTACTAATCTTCGCACCAAAGATTTATCTTCAATACAATCCTTTCCCAAGTCTAGTGTTTCTCACGAGCGTTTCTATATGGAGCCGCTCTGGGTCTGGTAGAGCTTCCGAGAGGGGTTTGATAATATCAATCATGTAAGTCGTAGTTAAGAAGACATTAGCAGCGCGTTCGATCGAGAAAAGTTGGTCCTCTTCGCTGAGATGGCCTTCAACCCGAAACAGCCTTCCTTGGTTAACAATACCATGCCCAATCACCTTTGAGACACTTGATGCATACATATTCTTTCTGACATACTCTCTCACTTCGTCACCACAGGTATAGTAAAGCATCTCCTCACTTATTTCTTTCATGAAATAATCGCTACCAAACATAGTTATCCAAAGGCATAGCTGCTGCGTCAAGAGGTTGTGTCGATCAAGGAGGGGAGAGTCTTTGCAGGAGCCAGACTGAAAAACCTTTTCCATATCAGCCGGGACTCCAACGTAGTCCTCATCGCTGTTGCTCACTAAGGTCTTAGGATATTCACCCAAGACAAAATAGCGAAAAATGTTATTTTGCTCCCCCCAGACGGCCATCATGCAGCACTTGCACAAGAGATCGTCGGTGAGCAACTTGGCACGAAAGGCCCGGCATAGAAAGACGTCCAGTGCAACTTGGTCGCCGCGTGCAGCCGCGACGCACGCAAAATAGGCAACGCGCTCGTTGATGAAATAGTCCTGGGTAGTGTACCTAAGCCCATCTTTGGCTGTGGCAAACTGCGACGAAAGAGAATATGGATCCAGTCTTAAGCGGTTGCTGATCCATTTCTGCGTCACGCCTGTCACCCGTGGCTCGTCAAAGAGCCAATCCAAAATGAGAATCAAGATATCAGGGGCCTTCTCCTCGGCCCAAGGTAGCAGGTGCTGTATCTCCAGTGTCGGCTCGCGGTCTTTCAAGCATCTTCGTACGGTCTTGCTCAGCAGTGATGTGTATATTCCTTCTTCCTGTACTTCTGTTTTGGCCGCAACCCTGGTATTGCGGGAGGCGTGGTAAGCCCAGTACTCGTTTGCGTATGCAAAAAAGGGGTGCTGGTCTTTATAGGTGTCGTTAATGTTGAAAGACCTTGCATTCTGATTGCCGTTCATAACGCAGCTCAAATCGATTAAGCCTTCGCTTTTCACACTGCTAACACTAACTTCACGCTCGAGTTCATCCTTGCTCTTACTTTTACTCTTGCCCGTCTTAAGCCTCAAAAGTCTCAGTGATAGACTCTTCACCGTATCAGAAGTGACGGTCGACTGAATAATCTTAGTAGGCGTCGATCCGGCTAGAAACTTGTAGCCTTGGTCCGGCGACTCAATACGAGCCACTTCTGTTTGAAACACATTGTAGTTAATGTAGGTCAAGACGAGTTCCGCTATTTCCTTGTTAGACTCTTGGAATACGAGCTCCGTACAATCGTTGCCTTTTCTTCGAACGAGGAACGTCCTGGCGCTGGAGTGTACGAAGCGTACCGCTAGGGTTTCTTCATCAACAGCAATAAGACTACCGCAGGCCGACAACAGCTTATCCACGTTGTTGCAGATCTGCTCGGGTGACCAAGTCATCTCGAAGGGCGTCACGCCTAGCAGGTCGCCCAGCTCGGCCTTTGTAAGCGAGCGAGCGGCCACCGTCATATGCGACAAGATCCTTCGCTGATTCTCGTACCCATCGGCGCCTTGAGACGCAGCTTTCTGGAGCAGCCGCTCAAAGATCTCTGCCAGGGTTGGCGGAAGCGTCTTGAGTGTCTTGCGTATCTCTTTATCGCTGGTCGCCCAACACAGCGCCGAAATCTGTAATTCTGCCCATAGGAACATGCCCTCTGCCTCGCTTGTCAATGTCGTTAATATCTCTTCAACCAACGCTGCGTCGCCAAGCTTGAGCAAGTCGTTTTCGATACAGCGTTCCAGCTCCTCGCCGATAAATGATTCCAGAACATCTGAGTTGTCTGGGAGATCTACGATCTCAAGGTTTTGGAGGCGAGAGTATTCCAGTGAGAGACTTTTAGTTACCCCCGAGCGATAGGTGAGGCAGACATGTAGCTTGAGGATGCATTGGAGTGCCGATAGGCCGTCCACAATTTCCTCTATATCGTTGTCGCTGCACTCATACAGGCCGTCAACAACACAGAATACTTTTTGCCCCGGAGAAATTACTTTCTTTAGTAGCGTAGTTATGTCATTCACGGCTGGTAAAGAAAAGCCGTGCAGAGCCATGTCTCGTGGCGGCGTAAAGTCTATGGACTGTAGCAGCTGTCGTGCGATTGAGCCTATAACCACCCTAGATGTTGTGCTTTGTACCGTTTCATATTCGCAAAAGAAGTAGACTACCAAAGACTGGCTCAGTTGGGCGACAGTACCTAGGTCCTCGATAATATTGGCAGCAAGCACACTCTTGCCAGAGCCGAGTCCGCCTGTCAAGATTAGCGACACTGGTGGGCTATCATTGCTAGCCCCATAATATTTCCAGGTTTTATACTTGGTCATATCTACAAAGAGATTTGTGTTGCCTTTTTTCCGGATCCGTCTCCAGCTAGTTTCGTGCGGGTAGGTCGAGCACGCGTCGATGATGATGGCTTTGGCTTTCGCAATCCTGCGAGCCTCATCAGATTTTGAGAGTGATTTAATGAAAGACCGATGCTCTTCAATTCCTTGGCCATTAGAAACAGTGCCTCGTTTTTAATCTGAGAGGACCACTCAGTAAGCTGATTCTTGAAGGCGTCACAGTCGGTGTCGAGAAGCGACGCCATGGCGCGGGAAACAGCGCTCTTTTTTAGTAGCTTGACCAAGTAGTGGCACATACTGACCAAGATAAGAAAATATTCGTGAAAATAATTTCTTAAATTGGCTGATCGGTGGTCGTACAATGCAGTCAAGGCCTCGTAGCGGGGGGTCGACCGGCCAGCCGTCATGAAGATTTCCGACATTTTATCCCTAAGCTTCCTATTTCCAACGGCAGCCTGTTTTGTGTTAGCAATAATGTCGATGAACCTGTGGTATTAAGACCAGGTAGCCCACCTGCAGTGTGAATCGTACGGCGGTCCAGACACCGCAAGCAATGAGGTTTTGCGAACCGCCAACGACGACATCTCCAATAGCGGCAAACTGCTGCGCCGCTTGGAGAATGCTCTGCACTCGAGGGCCAAAGTTGCTACGCGCAGCCTTTGCGTTGAGCTGTGCGACCACAAGCAGCACATCTCCCGGCTCTGGGAGCCGCTTACTGGAGGCTAACTGGTCGGCAAGGAATTCCGTCTTTCGGTCGGTGTCAAGATCCGTGATAAAGCCGTCCAGCGCTTGCTGCAAGCGAATCTCAACCTTGAGCGGCGCGGCCGATCGCATCAATTGAGCCATGGTGGTTTGTTGCGGGGTTTAACATGGGGCTGAGAATGTGATTGGATTGGTGAAGAGGGGCAGGTGAAGATGCGACGATATCCGTGCCTTGCGACCATTTAAAAGGAAGTCATCGGTGCTAACCAGCGAATATCTTATTGCACTGAAAGCTGGAGCTAATTAGCTCTTTTAACCGAGATCTTTTTGATACTGGTAAGGCACCTTTTTCATCACAGAGCCTCGCGCTGAGGTCAGCTGATTCAGAACACTGCTAAGCCCAAAGACTAGGCTGTAGCGTCTATTTTCTGAGGTGATTATAGGTTCGTGCTCATTCTTGATTGCGGTGAAAAAAAAACATAGTATAACCCAGTCGCGAAACACTGTATCCTTGACGTTTTTTGCAATCATTGAGAGACCGGTGAGGAGAGACAGCAGAGAGACAGGCAAGACAAGGATTGGCAATAATTTGGCAAGACAAGGGTAATGAAATCAGCGTTTTTAATTTTTAATAGTACCTTCTGCCAGTAAACAATAAGGCGAAAGAATCAGTCAACTTGATGTTTATTTCCTTTGTATTCTAATTACCTGAAGAACTGTATGTGTGTTGTGTGCCAGTCGAAGACCTAGTGGGCGTCATGTCCACGATACTCCTTCTCACTGTACCGCACGAATCTTTCTACCCTCTACTAGTGTGACTGGTCCATGGTAGACGAACTGGCCCTTGGTATAGTAGTAAATCAGGGCCACCACAAACGTGGGAACAAAGATTGCCACGGCCCAGTTGAAGCCGGCTACTGTGACTGGATATGCCTGCGGCCAAAATGACCAGAAGAAGCTCCAGACTACAACGACGACGGACATGACGTTGATGGGAACACCGAGCCTGCCGAGCGAGAAGCGGGCGCGTGGGAGCGTCTCCGGGTAGTAGATACGACGCCAGAGGATACAGCTGATCGAGAAGCAGAAGCACTGCATGATAGCAGTGCACAACAATGAGACGATGGCGTAGAACGCCACCGGGCTGCCCAGATAGATGAGGCTGAGGAGCCCTGAGAAAGTGGCCGAGAAGATGTAAGCATTTGTCGGGATCATCCGCTTCTTATCCACCCTGGCTAACCACGCCGAAAAAGGGAGACCTTCATCGCGTGCAAATGCAAACAGATCACGGCTGACAGCAGCTAGGTACGAGTTATTTGAGAAGAGGAGAAATATGCACTGCACTGTCAGCAACACCGTCAGCCACGCGTTTGACATTGACTGCTTCAGCACCTATATGGCCGGATATGTTGTTGGCTCCTTCAGCGCGGCGGTAATATCGGGAATGTGGTACGTGAGCGTGAGAACGGTGAGAAGATTGAGCACGAAATTGAGGCCAAAGACGGCGATCATGACCTTGGGAACGGACGAGGACGCATTGCGCACTTCCTCGGACATGTGGGCGGCCTGCACTTTCATTAACAACTTCTGTTATCGGTGAGGAAAAGGCTTCACAGGATGCAAGAAAATCGTACCGCATCAATGCCAGTCTGGGAAGTAATTGCAGGAAGCTGGCCCACGAGGATGGCCAGAGCCAGGCTGGGCCAACCGCCCGAATTTTCCCACTTTGTCCAGACGTGCGTCGAGGTAGTCTTGGGAGCATTGCACCAAACAGGGATCAGGAAGCCAAAATAGGCGATAATATTGGCGACAAAAACGGGAGTCTGCCAGTACGGCAGGATCTTAGCGCAGTGGATATTCGCGAAAACAGTCAGGATAACGCAGGCAATGACAAGCAAGGTGGTATGCCAGTCGTCCAACGAATAGTCGGGTTTGTGGACGAGAATCATAACCTGGATGAGTGACCCGATAAGGAACGCACAACTTGCGTTACCTGCTTGTAGGGCGAGCGTTGACGTCCAACTAGTGTAAAACCTGTTAGCATGGCCTGAAAGCGATTCAGGGACAAGTGTCGCCGACAGCGAGAGAAAGGCAGAATGCGGCATACCCAGTCATGTAGCTCAAAAACCTTTGATACTTCTCTGGCGCAAACTCAGACACCCAGTGGTACTGCGCACCGGCGATCGGGGCCATACTAGCCATCTCAGCAAGGCTAAGGACGACGGGGGTGAAAGCGCAAAAGATCCAAAGGTTAGAGTAGACGAGGGACGGCAGGCCACCGTCTCTAAGTGCAGGAGTGACCTGGTAGAGCGTTCGCTCCCAGGAGGCTGTGGCCATGCCAATAAACGACACCATAGAGAAGAGGCGATAGTGGCGAACAAGCTGCTGATTGCGACCCATGCGCTTCATAGCCTCTGCGTCGTCGCAGGTCGACTTGAACCCCTCGGCATCGTCCTCGCCAGCCGCCCGTTCGCTACCGCGTTGCGTCGAATTGGCAAACCAGATAATTTCTGCCACCTCCGTCTTGCGGTTGCGTGTTTCTGGGACAGCTGCCTCAGAAGCCATGGTTGTATCGTTGTACTGAAGGCTATCGCAGTGTGTAGTGTTTGTGGTCGCGGTGAAAGGCCGCGTTAATTGGTACTGCAAAAGAATGTCTTGCACAGAGATGTTCAAGTAAAGCCTGATTTCTAACAGCCAGATCGATACCGCTTACAGACCGCATCGCGTATTACTCGTTCAGTAAAAAACAAGGCTAGTTTAGGTTACAGCTCACCATGTAGTGTAACATCGCTCACGAGGTGTAAAGCAGCTCAGATACCAGTCACTTAGTTTTCTGCAAAGGAAAAAAAAACGAGATAAAGTAGATAACTAAAGCAGCCATGATTTCTTTATTGCGTCAAGACGGAGCACGAGAAGCCTTTTGGGAGTGCCGAGTGCAAAAACGTCAATGTTGCGGGGCCCATAGCTCTGACGGGGATGATCCCCGCGGGGAGTCCGGTTTGTCAGCGGGGTATTCGAAGCTGGCGCCATCAAACGGTTGCGATGTCGGTTTGGCATCTGAGAGCTGTTGCTCTAATAAAGCTGTGATGGTGGACCAATCGAAACGGTGCCGTCGCTATGGTACTACCTCCGCCATGCACTCGAAATCAATGCCGACGGGATAGCACTTATTATCGAACACCAGAAAGCTTCCCGTCTCGTGGAGTTGTCAGGCAAAAGGTCCTTGGCCGAAGGCGAACACTTAGACGAGTCGCTGGTCTGCACATTCAGCCAGCTGCATGAGGCATGTCTAAAGTTATGTGCAGGGCTCATCAAGCAAGGTGTTCGACCGGGCGATACTCTTTCTGTGTTCGTTTCTCACGGAATAGAGTTTGTTCTTTTCATTTGGGCCACTGCCATCTTGAAAGTCACATTGGCTGTACTTGACCCGGGATCTTTATTGCCGGCTCGACAAGAACAGCTGCTCGGATTCTTGAGGATTACAAAACCGAATGCCGTTGTAATTTCCACATCAGCCGAAGCCAAGATCATCGAAGATGCTGTCGACGCTCTCAGTGTACCGCGCCCAACCGGGATATTTCTCGAGAGCTGTGACGCCTCCTCCACAGGTTGGCACTCTTTGGTCGATGTTATGCGCCTTGGAACCGCAAACCCTATCGATGAAGACGCTCTTCATGAGGAAGCATTGCACGACGACCCTGACCGCATTGCATGGATCTATTTCACGTCCGGGACATCCGCTGGCTCCCCAAAAGGATGCCCAAGAACTGTTCACAGCATTGCGCACTACGTCACTAATTTACCAATGCCATCGCATTTGGACCCGGGAGCACCATCAAGATCCCTCATTCCGACAGTGAATTACCGCATCGCCGCCGGAGCATCCTTATACACTATACTGCGGAACGGATGTACCGTGATCCTTTCCAGTGCCACGTTTGACCCCGGAGCTTTCATTAGAACCGTTGAGAAGTGGCAAGTCGACAAAACAATTTTGATTCCAAGTCAGTTCTACGAGATTGCTCGACATCCAGAATTTTCTGCAGATAGGATGAAGTCTGTGCTCATGATGGGTACTGGCGGAGACGTGGTTACAAGAACGCACTTTGAGATAATCAAGCGTATGTTCCCTTCTGTATTCCTTCACCTTATCGTGTATGCCATGACAGAGGGTTATGGTTGGGTAGTAGGTCAATTTTTGCCGGCTATACCTGTCAACCAGTTTCCGTTTGTCGATGACATTGGTCCAATAGGGACAGTCAAGCCAGGAACCCGAGTAAGCATCTACGACCCCGACAGCAAAGACATAGTTCCTCGAGGAGAAACAGGTAAACTAATAATTAATTCTCGAAGTGTTATTAATATACTATCCTTTTAGACTTAATCCTACTACTAAAAGCCTATTAGGTAATAGAGGCTTTGGCTTAGTATAGGCTAGTCGCCTAATTTGTAAGATGCCTCCTATCTTAGAGTAATAATACTAAAGAATATAATCTTATTACCTGTCTACTGCTAGGTCGTATCGTTGTCCTGCTGTAGTATAGTGCGCCAGACCCCTGTTAGTAAGTAGGAGAGTCCTTATCTGTCTAATTGCCTAATAGGAGGCAGGCTTAGGGGAAAGGCTTGGAAGCAAGCTAAGGCTACTTTGTTAGGGTAGGCCATAGCTATGATAATACCTGTTTCTGGGCCTAGAACCGCCTATATTGCCAAGATGAGGGATTATGAACCCATGGCCGTGTAAATAGCTGGCTGTAGCGGCATTATCATCCCACGATACTTCGCAAGTGATCGGGTCATCTCGGTTCGCTCGAACTTTGCAGAGTGCCTCCCTTCAAACGGTATTAACACCAGCAGCGCGTTGGAGAAGGGCCAATCACATATTGTTGACGTGCTTGAGAAAGTCCGGCAGGTTCTTCAACCCGGAATTTGACGGTGAAGTGGTATTCTTTAAACATACTGACATCCCTTACCTGGGCACTATCCGAATTTTATTCTTTTAACTTAATATTTGTCGTGGGTTGCTATTAAGTTGTTGGTGCATGTTGAAGAAAGACGGACTTTAGCACAGAATTTACCGTTAGTCTACCATATGAATTGTCTGTGTGACTGTGCAATTGATAGCTAATCTTGTTCTGTATATAGTTCCCTGGTTGCCAATGCCAAGCCACGATCCTCTTTCTGAAAGCACTCCAGCGTGCACATGTTAAGGTAGGAATTGTGGTCGTTGCCACACACCGGTTTGTAAAGCTCTGTACAATTGCAATCCAAGTTGCATTCGCCTGTACGTATCAGTTGTAAATAAGGCTTGTGTATCCGGTCGACCGCAAGCGAACAAGCGTTTCCGTAGGTTTGCCCGTTGCTAGCACATACTGGGTCATAGTCAAAAGTGCAGGCTAACTGGCAATCGTCATCTGGTGCTACACCCAACCCGGGATTGTCTTTCTGGAAGCACTCCAGTGTGCATCTGTTTGGGTAAAATTGTCGGTTGCTGCCACACACTGGTTTGTACAGCTCTGGACATTTACATTCGTCTTTGCATTTGCCATGGCTAGCCTGCCTCAACAGAGGGTTCTCTTTTGACGCACATCCTAGTTTGCAGTCGTTATCGTACGATTTCTGGTTGTTACCACACACTGGAGCATATATTTTCGAGCAAAAACAGGGGCAAGTGCCATCAGGAACAGCATTTGCCACCTGAAAAACCAACGTCGTAATGTATAGAGCTAGGTATATAAAGTGCATGGCGATACCCTAGAGTGGAACGGGACAGTGTTCGTGGTTTGGTTTCTGTTGAACAAAGTTGGTGCAGTAAGCTTTTTGGAAGCATTGTGCTCAATACCACAGGCTTAATGGGAAAAGGGTAGTTTTAAATATATGGGAAGTGTGCTAAAAAGGGGTTTCCTGTTGGAATGGTGTAATACAGTATTACAGTAGCCTATTAGACATGTTTCAGTCAAATGTACTGAATGTAAATTTATTATCGGGAGATTTTGTCGCTTGTAATAAGAAAGCACTAAAGTGTCTGACCTGGCCGGCATTGTCTTATTTCATTACATATACTCCTCCACCCTCTCCTTTACCAAACTCGACATTCAACTGCCGATAATTCTCCTGGCATTTTACTGCGCAAGGGATGACTGATCCCCATCAGGCTGATATTTTGGGTCCTCCCAGGAGTATGTATTTGGTGGAAGTGGTATGTACCGGCACTGATCTATTCCTTGCTAAATGCTCATTGTATCCATTTGCAGCCATGGGCTCGCAGGATTGTTAACTAACCACAGCCACTGTGGCAAGAGCACAGTGGCGGGCGTGGTGCTTTTGCCGAGTTAAACAGTGATCGCGGACCACCGTGGACTAAGTTCCCATTTGGGCCTGCCGAACGGCACCGATGTCATCAAAGGTGCTAGAATATATACTGTAGGCTGAGGAATTGTTGACAAAACTGAGCGGGCGTCTATATGTAGCTCTCTATCTCGCTCTGTAAACGTCTGCCCTCTTCCTAAACAATGTTTCAGTAAACGCAAAGTTTTGACCTTTTCGTCAGTGGTCAGGGTCAGAGGTGTACTGGACAAACTAGCAGACCAGATGGATTTGGCGCTCGAGTTTACCCCCGATGCCAGTCACAAGTTTTATCCTATTACTACAACCATTACTTAACTAGCACTACGTAACAGATTGACATTCAACCTCAAAGAATCAAAACTTCATCGTTACTTTCACTGATCTTCCCAAGTGGCCCGAAATGTTCCTAGAGGCGAATAACTGTGGACGCAACGGAGCGTCACGAGCGTGGACTACATGCATTTGTTCCTAAGAAGTGTCAGTTGGGCGCTGGAAAAAAAATCAAAATTTCCCGGAAGATCTGTAGCTCAGAGGAGCGAATATGTGTTGCGCAGTAGCTTTGTCTGAGACTTGTTGACTGCTCTGATTCTAGTTTTGGTGGGCAGTGAAGACGGGGGGATGAGAGGAATGTGGCAATGGCGCGAAGTATTTACAGGGCAGAGCAGACAGGGCTGCCGTCGAGTCGGATCCCAATGTACGCAAAGGTAGTCCTACTACTTATTCATGCTCGAAAGGGTACAACGTTCTGGCTATTTGTCTTAGATTCTGCCTGCTACAACATTACCAGCACTGTGATTTCAAGACACCATTTTCGTGACCGCAATAAGCGCACGAAAATAAGTTCGTTTGATGTTTGACACAAGAAAGTCCCTTGCTTCAACATAAGACGCGGCTTTCAGCCCCACTGTCACCACAGGCGCTAGTAGTGATTTCAAGAAGGTCAGCCAGATGGCACGAAGCATGGCTACGTCGGTACTACTGAGGTGGTGTGTGCCCCGTTCCCAATCTTCACAAACTCAAGGGGGGTGACGATCGACGATCTGTAAAGATCCAGTCGGACGCCCCGAAATTACCTATTAGCCTTCTACGCCAACGCCCCAGGAAACCGTCCAAAAGTTACTGATGACCAGAGCCTCACCAACAGGTGTCTTGCCTCTTTGAGCCAAATCTAGCATCCTCAATAATCATACCCATTTGTCCATGTCGTCAAGCGCCGGGCGGAGCACACGTGCAGAGCTACCCAGGACCAGATAGGAGAGTGTGCACGGACAAATCTTGTGCTGTGCTGCGTTTCGAGAAGCGCAAAAACAACAACCTTTTTCAGTTTAAACAGACAATGCTTAGGCAGATGGCATCTCCAATGGCACACCATTGATCGGCCAGGAACCCGAGTACGCATCTGCGACCCCGACAGCAAGGACATAGTTCCTCGCGGAGAAATAGGTGCACTAATGATCGATTCTTGAAGCATTATTCCTCAGTATCTGGTCAGCAACTCTGCTAATGAGAACGGATTTTACAAGGACGCCGACGGCCGTCGCCGGTTTCGCACAGGAGAACAAGCGATGATAAACGACTCTGGACTGATATACATTGTTGGGCGCACCTCAAGCATTTTCAAAAGAGGGGGCGTTCCTACCAACCCTGTGGCTATGGAGAAGGACATGGTCTCGTTTTTGGGTGCCGACCAACTGGTTTGTGTGGTGCCCGTGCCGTCCAGAGCATGCTCCGCTCGCTGTAGTTTTATCGTTTACAGGCAAGAAACGGAAAGACATACTGGACAATAATTTCGAGAAATTTGGCGACTCTTATGCTTTGGCTGACGACGTTGAAGCGAAAGATGCAGGATTGGATACTTGGCCGATCAACGCTGCCGGGAAGGTGATGAAGACGGCTATTTTGTCTGCTGTCACCAAGTGTTTTGGTAAAGAGCTCCCATAATGAAGATCAGTTGGATTTACGAGAGATCTAGTTTCTGCATTTCCTTGGATTTATTTCGCCGCCTTTCCCCTGGACAAGCTCGTGGTGATGCGACATTATCTCGCGGGCATTCTTCCGCGCTTTGGATGACAAAGACGCCTTTTCTTATATGCATCAGGCATTTGCTCATTGTCGCGTCTTGCGGTACTGTGAATCCTTTCCTTCATAGCGGCCGCTGAATATCGGAAATGCCGTCTTTTACCACTGCCGTCTTCCCGAAGTCCACTGAGCAGTGCGGCCAGACTAGCTGGTGGAAGAGCGTCTTCCGGTTCACTCAGCTACGCGCTTTCATGATCCTTGTAGCTGCATGGCCCGCGAACTAAAAATAAGTGCTAGTGACCAATTGGAGCACTACACGAAGCGCTGGGCCGTTGATTAGCGTGGCCTTGCGGGGCAATTGCCATCCATCCTTCTCGCCATCAGTGGGCGGTTAGAGCAGAAGATGAGACTGAATCGATTAAATTGATTAAATGCCCCGCCTGCATCTCAATGCGTGTCTTATCCATCTCTGATCGTTGTGTAACACACCATCATCCCTTGCAAGACAGCGAAGACTTGTGGCGCATATCTCCAAATGGCGGATCCTTTCAGCATTGCTTCGTTCGCGCTGACGGCGACCTACAAACTGGTCACTACGATTCGCGACTACAAAGGCCAGGACAAGAAGGCACGAGCGCTGAAGAATGAGGTGCAAGATCTCGTTGCGGTGCTGCAGACACTCCTGAACACTATTGGCGCTTATCCCGATGTAGATTTTAGCAGCCTTTCGATTCCCCTTGAGCAGTGTGGAAAGACTTGTGTAGAATACCAAAAGTTGATCTTGCGGGTAACTGCGCACTCTTCTGAGTCCACCAAATCAAGCGTTCGCGACTGGATCAAAACAAATTACCTGGGCGGCGACATTAACAACTTTAAAGAGATGCTTGCAGGATACAAGTCAACTATCAACATCGCTCTCGCTAATATCAATATGTGAGTTCAACAATTTTCTTCGCTGACACAATTACGATTGATAACACTGGAGTTGTTACTGACAATGATGTGTTCAGACGCGTTGCGAAACTTTCTCCAGGTGCGCTGGAAGAATACAAAGATCTCATGTCGGACACAAAAGAAGATCTCAAAGAGCATCTGCAGCGACTAGAGGTCCAAATCAAAGAAATGTCGCAAAGGAATTCAGAGAAAGATAATGAGGAGCTGCAGACCTTGCTTGAGGAGAAGGAAAGTACGCAGCAAGGCCTCAAGATTTGCGCGGAACTGTCGGATCAAATAAAGAGGCTTGAACCCGAGCCCTCTCCGATTGTTCAAGAGTCACAGCAGCCCTCTGCTCGAAGATACGTGAGAAGTGGGCTGGATGTCACGAAGAGCTCTATTCATGCGATTGTAACAAACCTGCGCAGTCATCAAGACGGCCTGGATCAACGTATTAAGAGTCTCAGAGCTTCTGGCGCGACAATCCCAGCTGTCCGAGACATTGCTTCAGAGCTGAGGCAACTACAAGAGACCAAGGAGAGCATTCAACAATGCATACAGGTCATCTCGGAAGCGGACCAGAGCCTAGCAGCAAAGAGGCAAAATTTGTTCGAAGATATAACTCTGTCGGATGACGCGTATAACTTCACAGTGTCTACTGTCGGAGACTTGGTCACAGCGAGAAGGATTGAGCTGAAGGATCGCTCTCGCAATGTTGCTGGCCAGATTAGCGATGAGAGTTTTCAGAAGGCGTTGGATGCATTTTCAAGAGGCGACTTGAGAGTTTCTCGACGGTCACAATCGGATGAGATTCCAAGAGGAGAGATAGAACAAGGAACAGATCATCATTCTGACAAATTTGGTTCTCGGTATGGACTTGGGCGCCCTTTGGCAAACGCAGAGGGAAGGCCTAACTAGCCACAGCACTTCTCGACTGGGGCGACGGGATTGGGCTGAAGTTTAATGACACCTGTTTTCCATTTATTCCATTACTAAGAAAGAATTTAATGGCTTGCATGAACTGCTACTAGATGCCCGTCTCCACGCAGATCGCACCGAAGTGCTCACGCCTGGTCTTTGTTGAGGAGAAATTTTCAGTTACATCCAGACCGTTATCTCGCATTTCATGGCGTCATATTTGGCTATTGGTGACACCGCTGCGTATAAGGAGGAAGTACTCATTTAGCGATAGGTGGGTATGTTAGAAGCAACGTTTTGCCAATCCATTACTGCTGGTACAATGTGCTCTGATTTGCCAAGACTGACGACAACATTACCTGATCGACCCGGAACTCTTGGTCCGAATTGCTAGTTTAGGAAATAATTCCAGGTTCGCCGTTGCGCTAAACCTGCCATGTTTGCGCCACCAATCTTTTCAAGGCACTGGTTCAACCACGTTCCTGGAAATTAGAGTAATACTGACGCCCCAAAATTAAATGGCGTGTTGTTTTTGCAATTATTCACCTTGCAATCAAACCTTTGTTACTCTCAACGCCGTCTCCTCAAGTGCTGACGTCACAGAGTCGAATTGAACAGTCACGCCAAAAAAATTGTTGCTATTACTTTCCCCCTACATAATAAGTTAAGGTCCTCGGCAAAATGCATGATCCCCGTCTAAGACAATACTTTGTCACTTCTTGCTTGCGCTTTGTGTTAGCGCTCCCCAAGGCGACATCATTCAAGCACACTTGCGATGGAAGATCGACCACAGCAGGCTTCTGGGCGGCAACTACTGCTGCCGAAGCGCGTCCCTAACCGTCGAATAGCAACAAGCGCCAAAGAAGCTCAAAGAGTGCCTGTGACTCCCGGAATATCATTTGGCACTTACGACGAATCTCCTATTGACAGTCGCCCGCGATCGCCTGCCACGGACTACTTCTCATCATCTGGTCACTCATCGAGCAGTAAAGCAGCGTCCGAAAGATCTATGCTGGGGACACCCGAGCAGCTAAATGGGCGAGAGAAATGTGACTTGCCTGAGGCTGAGTCCAAAGGCTCCGTCATCTCAGCGACATTTACAATGCCACAAATTATCCAGCTGGACAAAAGTGGCACATGGGTCAGTCAGTGCCAATTGCTTTATGTAACTGATATCTCTGACTTTAATGATTAGGAAATATCTCATAGAGACCATTGCTCTGCGCATTTGGATTCTCTAACATGTCTTTCATCTGAACAAAGCGAATGGCGTCATACAGTGGTGGCTTGGACTGGCGAAATCGAAGCTGTCCAAGATGAAGCTTCAATTGCAAAGTCGGGGCAGACAACATCTACAAATACCGAAAATGGAGCAGTCTCAATTCCAAACACAGAACAAGTCATGAGTGGTGACTTTTGTCTTTCAGCTCGCGACCAGCAAGCCCTGGAGGGGCTTTTACTCGATGACAGCATCAAAACCGTCCCAGTATGGCTTGGAGACGACGGCGACATCACCAAAGATGGTATTACTCTCAAAAACCAGTCAAGATGGAGATTCTTTGCCGAACATGCTCTTTGCTCTCTCTTCCACTACAACCAACAATCTTTGGGGCATGGATGGGCGGCGGAAGACCAGTGGCGGGACTACGTGCGCATGAATGAGTTATTCGCGGAAAGAATAAGCGCGATTTATAAGATGAATGACATTGTAATTGTCAATGATTATTATTTGCTGCTGCTCCCCGCGCTTCTCAGAAAGCGCTGTCCAGAAATGCGAATCATCATGACACTTGAGGCACCATTTCCTACCAGCGAGCTGGTGAGATGCCTCAGGCGAAGAACGGAGGTCCTGAACGGGATGCTTGGAGCAGATCTCATCTGTTTCCAAGCGTATCACTACGCTCAGCATTTTGCGAACTCTTGTGCACGCATTCTAGGACTCGATGTGGGCAAAAAATGGGTTGACAGAGGAGATGCTCACAGAACTCACCTGAAAGTTTGCCCCTTCGGTATCGACAGCTCCAAAGTCGCATCTCTTGCCTTCAACGATACTGTCGACGAAAAGTATGCACAGCTTGCTAAGCTGTACGCCGGGAAAAAGGTCATCATTGGCTGTGACTCGCTGGACAGACTTAGCGGGGTGGACAAGAAGTTGGAGGCTTTCAAATACTTTCTGGACAAATACCCTGAGTGGCGTGAGAAGACCGTTCTCATTCAATTCGCTCGCACTGGCCCTGTTGCAGGAGATGATGAGAAGAACGCAAAATACAACTGGCGAGTGCAGGATCTGGTGACGAGAATCAATTCGGCGTATGGATCCGTTGGGTCCTTGCCAGTTCAAATGCATGCGGAACAGTTGTCGCAGCAGGATTACTTCGCTATTATGCGACTTGGAGATGTTGCGGTGCACACCTGCATACGTGAAGGAATGAGTGCCACGGGATTGGAATATATTACCTGCCAGCGCGAGAACAATGGCGTTCTGATAATATCAGAGTTCAGTGGTACGGCGTGCAGCCTCGATGAAGCGATCCGTGTCAACCCGTGGGATACCGCGGACGTAGCACACCAAATCAATAGAGCTCTAACGATGACTATGGAAGAACGAACAAGCCTAAATCGTTCACTGAGTAAGAAATTAGAAGATAGACATGTGGAGCACTAGACAAGTGCGATGCTGCAGCGGCTGATAGAGGTGCTGGCAGACAAGTGGATGAACAAGTCAAACGGGCAACCATAGGGAACCAAAGATGATTCAATTAGATACGTGATTATTTATATTTTGATATTAAACTATGTTTCGTCAAATTAAAACCGAGAGCACGTCTTGTTAGGAGCATTTCCTCCACATCCCTTTGATGATTGTCAACGGAAGCGCATCCAAAACACTAGCCCTCGAATTGCCACAGTTGCTGTTGCCGAAATTGTTGTCCCCTTTGTAAAAGTCAAGGAAAATTCATTGAATTTCTGTACAATGGGTTGGCTTGCGTTTCGCGCACCCATAGTCGCCACGCCTTGTCCTGAGTGCCTTCATTCATAGCCCGACAGTCCTTAGCCTGCTGAGGCGACAGACCAGTCGCATTTGCTCCGCCAGTAGCACTCTGTAGCAACGTGGCCTGAGTCTGAATACCCGCATTGACAAGAGTGTAAATAGCGCGGTCGACCGCTGTTTCAATGTCCACGCCATGCGTGGCATAGCCGTGACGCTGCATGAGAACCACAGTCTCCTCCAGAAGCCCATCCGGAGATGATGAAAACATATTGGCAAGTGACGACCCTACATGAGCATTGTTGACGAGCATATTCTGCACTGCATTTTCGGCATATGCTGACATGATGTCCCAGACTTTTACACGCGTTCCGAGAAATCCGGCCATGTGTTACATGGGAAGCATTGGGGCAGGATCCGTGCCGACGGCGTATGGCAGCACGGATTCAGCATGCGAGTGTACAACGCAGTTGATTTCTGGGAAGCGCTTGAATATTTCGCCATGGATGAAACGCTCTGAATATCCCTTGGGAGCATTGATATCAACATGATTGCTTCCATCGACGTGATACTCAATCAGGTCATTCTCATTTTCCACAAGCGCTGGAGCAATGTAGCCACTCATGATGTAAGTGGATGCATTGGTGGGATTTCTGACCGAGATGTGACCAAATCCATCGACAGCACCATGATTATGAAGGATATGATTGGCTGTGATAAGTTTCCAAAGAAACTGATTTTATTTAATTGTGAATCTGGCATCCTGGGAATTCTGTCTCACCGTACGTCTCTGAGGGCGTTTGTTGCATTCGCCATTATGATTTGACTGATCTGACTTTTCCGAGCAAGAACAGTGGGTTTCTGAAGCGCGCCGTAATGATCCGAATCAAACAAAGGATGAATTAATTAAAAAAAGAAAAGGACGCTTCACCGCATGAAACGAAAACCCCAATCGAACTTGTGAGAAGAATCTTTCCCGAGCTGGGTAGCTATTACGCGAGTGATGCATGCGACCTCGCTCACATCTAGCTCTAAACCCACCTTGGGAAAGGCACATGCACGCGGTGATCTTTTTATGATTCTTTTCTGAAGAGTTTGTGGTTCCGGCCTTGTTCGTGGACGATATGGATGCTGTAGACCATTAGAGTTGAGCATTGTACTTGATGCCGACGGCGTCGCAATGTCTTTCGGGCTGGAGTATCGCATGGCGAAAGTCCTTTTTAGTTTGCATCGCCTGGCTAGTCGATCAGATCGGGAGTCGAGGGTATTATTTCCGAGAGATGGGCCTACAAAACGTACATGTGTGCACAAATGGCGGTGAAGTCTGCATTTAATGACAGCGTCGCGAACCCTGATCCGTCATTTCAGCGTTGACCGAATGCATGGTCAAGTAGTCGGAGCAAGACTCACTGTTGAGTATATTTATAAAATACTGGAGAATATCTCAAACAGAAAGGCCCCATTTTAGCTGCATTTGACTTATGCCATACGTTACTTTGCAGCTTATGTTTGGGCTTGAAATGGCTGTCGCCACAGTCACTGCGAGGAACAATGACGAAACCATGACCAAGTCGATTACCAGCTATATAAATTGCACGTGTGACTTCTTTATATATGAGACATGTGTTTTCATTTAAAATCTACAATAATTGTCAATATTAATTTACTCAATTGACATCATCATTCTACTTCAATTGAACCGCCAACCAAACTCCCCAAAGCCATTGTGACCCTCTATTCCTCGACGTTTTCTTTCCAAGACCGAACCAAAACAACAAAAGGCTATCCCACCTCTTACAATGCCAGACGCAAAAGAGGTTATAGAAGAGCTTCATAAAGGCACCAAGCACGCCGAGGACCTCAAATCATGCGACCATTCATCTCCAGACTGCCCTCACGGCGCTCCAGAGGAAGGAGGTAATATCCCGTGGGCCAGCGGCGAGAGCAAAGTTCACCAATCTGCAGCGAGAAACACAAATGCTGCTGATAAGAAAAAGGCAAATGAGACAGGCGGAAACGACAAGGATGGCAATATACCATATGCAACAGGAGGCAACGCCCATAAGATTTAAGTTAGCTTCTTCTTAGCGAGCTACCAACAATTTTCATCGCATATTTCCAGAATAAAATAAAATCGTAAATTGGATATCGTATATCGTTCTACAGCTATCTTTGCTACTCAAAAGGGAAGGAAACAATTGTGTTAATTGAGCTTCTTTGCCGGGCCTGTGCGCGCTCCTTGTTGGGACCCTCGCGTGTACACGAAGAATAAGACTGCGCCAACGGCCAAAAGTTTCCAAGTCACTACAGAGTTCAACGTTAGCCAAATTTCATTGTGTTTCTGGCATATCAACAAGTAAAATAACACGTACAAGAGCTAGTTAGAACGTTGAACGTTTCGCCCACAAGGTTTCCCACGACAGCGAATGCATCGCGAATGAGAGTGAATATGGCGTTGAAGAATGACGCAAAGAGCTCATAGATAGATTTGAACAAATCTCCGACTGCTGAGGTGATTGCCATATTGAATGTTGAACGTTTATTTTGAGTGCTGTGTACTTCTAGACCCTTTGCTACTGCCAGAGGAAATATTACACAGTATATAAACTAGCATCTCGTCCATGAAACTTGATCTTTGTACTCGTCACAAGGGCACAACATGTTCATTACATGACGTCACGGACGCTGCTTTGGGCCACGCCACGAAGACGAAAGCTGATCGCCAAACGGGCGTAAAGCTTGTTTTAATTTAGCAACTGCGCTTCTGTAATGTAAGTGTAACGCACTATAGCTTTTTGCGCATCAGCCAAGTTTGATTGGTGTTGCTGAGGCGACGCTAATTCGGCGTGTCGTGATAGCGAGCCAAGCACACCTCCAGCGCCGCCATCACGTTCCGCCCATTTCGACCAAGCTCTTGAAAGAGCCGCATAAGTTGGAGAGTTTTCTTGGGTGCTGATTTGTCGAATTTGATGAGTCCAGCCATTGGCCTCAGTGCCTGGACAGACCTTTCTTCTCGTAGTTGTATGTGCGGACGGCTGCTCGTATGTGTGGCGCCATCGCTGCGCGTAACTGTGTAGAAGTTGCTCATTGTGAAACCTCCAGGGAGCTTTTCTGTGTACACAACTCCATCTCTGATCTTACAGAGCGCAAAGTCCTCGCGCAGGTCGGTGAAGGACAATTTAGCGTCGCTTGGTGCTGTGCTCTTGTCCGCTATTGAAGGGCTGGCTTGCTCAAAGAATTGGGAAAGGACGAATTTGTCATGTAGGATCCCTACTACATAGTCCCGATCCAGACTACTTGGTATGGGATATGCTGTTGGTTCTGACTTTTTTGTGGTGTAAAGAACTACCTTGTGTTAGCATCAATTCGTTCTCGTGCTCGGGCTGTGCGGCTCACAAGAGGACATCTCGCATAAAGCAATCGCTTTGCTCCGCAATTCGCTTCCTTAAGTGAATCAAGTGACCGAGCTGATGCTGCCAGCGCGATGAAAAAAAATACAGATCTCGAAATCGTCGGAAATAAGGCGGGAGGTTTCGGCAAGCTAAGGCACCAAGCCCGTCTACGTCGCATCTTGAATCTGTGGGTCAGTCAGGTGAAGAATTCTTTGTGCCAAGACGTCTTCAAGTTCTCTGATTGCTGCTGGATGGAGAGACCTTACGTTAGATGTATCTTTCTCTCCACGGCGACTGAGATATTTACTGCCAGTAGGTGTAGCCCAAGCGGCACAATTGTTGCACGTGAGAAAATGAAGTTAGTCGGTAGTAATTACTGAATTGCGATAAGAAAACGTCTCTGTCTCTATTTAAAACTCTATCTTAAAAGTCCAAGTATAATTATCTGCAGCAATAATGTCTGGCGACAGCGACAGGACCAGAAATCCCTCGTCATTAAGCTGCGAAGGCACTTCCGTACCGCTTTTGCTTCCACCCAAAACGACAACCTTGTCACCTGGCAAATACGGGACTTTGTTGGGAAGCACCATAGATGATTTTGGCTTCGACAGCAAGTGGATGTAAAATGCATCATCGTTGATAACGTA
Organism: Simplicillium sp. C3G150-2; assembly: GCA_022702485.1. Lineage (NCBI taxonomy): Eukaryota > Fungi > Ascomycota > Sordariomycetes > Hypocreales > Cordycipitaceae > Simplicillium > Simplicillium sp. C3G150-2. Next base: position 2,066,242 of record JAJIYY010000001.1, on the reverse strand, counting down.
TCGGAAGTCGCCTTGTCCTTGATTGAATGGCCAATACTTGGTGTCATAGATGCTCTCACCATGGGCTTTGAGCCACTGTCCAGCCTCACGCAGGCCTTTCTTCATGATCTCGGGGATGGTTCCATCCGCCTTTGGGCCAATATCTAGTAAGAAATTGCCATTTTTTGAGGTGATGTCGACAAGCGTCTGGACAATTGTGGTGGCATTCAAGTATTCATCGTCGGGGGTAACTTGATTGTAGCCAAAGGAATGAGGATCAAGTCCACGACAGGCTTCCCAATGGCGCGGTCGAAATTTGTTGACTGGCTCGTACTCCGGTGTGAGATAGTCTCCAATGATATGCCCAGTATTGCTGTACCCGCAGCGCTGGTTAAGAGTAACTTGACGATTCTGCTTTTGCGCATGGTTCAGCCATTTACCGGCAAATTGGTCAGAGTGGCTAGACGTGTTGCTGATGTCGCACCACATGATATCCTGGAGCTTAATCAGAATGCTTGTCGCTAATTATACAACCAACTGTTTCTGAACTAACCGTATCATAGTTGTATGCAAGAATGTTCATCTGAGGCAGTTGAATGTCCGTAACGTAATCGTCAACGTCAACATAGCCAGTATATTCAACGGTTTCGTTTGTGTAAGGGTTCTTTGGCGGGCCTGAAGCAAATTAGTTTCAAGTGTATGTTGATAGCATTATGGGATTTTATGCTCACCCGTCATAAAGCTGCCATGGTAGACCGTGTTGTTGTATTTGAATGCGGGATTGAAGAATTCGGGCAAACTGTAGTATGTGCCTCTCTTCAGCTGCGGTTGATGCTCTTTGGCAGCATCAAACAACTCCTAATAAACATGAATTAGAGACCACCACTGTCGCCACATCGAAATTTTCTAACTAACCTTTAGCAAATCTCGCTTGGGTCCCAGCTTTACAGAGGTACGGTTGGAGATGGTCGAGGGCACATCAAACAATGCGAATCCCTCATGGTGCTTTGTTGTCGGCACAAAGTATCTTGCACCAGCATCGGCAAAAAGATCAACCCATTCCTTTGGATCGAACTTTGACGCCGTGAAGTTAACCAGGAAATCATCGTAGTTCACATTTGGTCCGTAGTGGTCGAGATGCCACTGATATGTCTTCGTCTTGTCGTTGGGGCTCATCATGTATGACCAGTACCTATGCCGGCGTTAGTTGTGAAAAGGCACTCATGAGGAATTTGCCAACCATTCAGCGTAGTTCTCGTTCTTTCCAATTCCTCCGTAAGCAGGTACAGAATAAATACCCCAATGGATGAACAGACCGAACTTGGCCTTGCGGAACCAACCAGGAGACTCATGCGTGTTCACAGACGTGGCAGTCTCCTCGTAGTCTGGAGTGCCATGGGTAGCAGTGAACTTGAAATGCGACTCATGACATTTTGCCCATTTGACTGAAGCAGTCGCTGGCCCAGTAGATCCTGCTGCGACTCCTGGCCAATTCTGCACGCCGACCTCGACAATGGCTGAGTCGCCAGGCATAAGACGCTTGACGTGAGCCTTCTGTACGGTTTGGACACCTTCAGATAAAATCTCGATAGATAGTTTGTCCTCGGATGTGATCCAATTGACTTTATCAGTGTTTTCAACGACCACATCCATTATTTGCATCTGGCCAGTGCAACGGCACGATTGACAAGCAGAGCAGTCCTCCCATCTCGTAGTCGAGTTCACCTGCGTAACCCGAACCTGGGCAACTCTGCCTTGTTTGCCTGCTCCAGTCAGAAAATCTGCAAACCAAAATAGCATTGAAGCTTCGCTCAGTTCATACCGTTGGCAGTAGCGCAATTGGCAACTGAGAAGAGTGCCGCCGCCGCGGCAATCGCAGACCATGTCTTCATATTTGATAGTCAGGACCCTCCCTAAAGTCAAGCTGGAATGGCGCGAATTGAAAGCCGTACAGTATAAGAGCGACGACGATAAAATGCTCTAGGCTCACGCAGCAGCTGGGACAACTTGCATTAAATAGTGTATTTTCTGACTTGCAACGTTGCAATATTCACAAAATGGTCTAATACTTCCTTGGAGATCCCCACGAACTAGCGCATTCTTGTAAGTAGATTGCCTTCCCCGCCGGCTAATTCAATTCTGGGGTACCGACGGATGTCATCGCAATGTTGTACTTTTCCGACGGATGCACTTAGCATTTCCAGCAGGATTTGATTACAAGCAAGAGAACGGGAGATGCAATTAATTTAAATATGTTCAAACCTGCGACTGCCAAATAATATATACTCCGAGAGGCTACCAAGCGCTCGTTAATTACACCGAGTAATTGCTACCCTTTCAGTCGTTGGCCATGGCACCACTGCTCCGCTGAGATGGCAATAGGAGTTGTTCTGGTAAATTGCTCTGAGTCCTCAAATTTTTTTCCATGGTTCTCTTATTTAAGCGAATGAAATTCTTTTTGAGCTTTGCCAGCTACATCATCGCTCGTCAAAACCATGAGAGCAACCTCTGCTAGGCCTTTGCCACACTTGATGGCAGCATCATGCGCCGCACGGGTTCCTGCTGCCGTGGCAAATTCGACACTGTGTAGAGCAACCTTGGGGCCAGTTGGGATTACAAAACCACCGTGTATGCCGGGAAGTGCGCGAGTTACGTTTCCCATATCTGTTGAGGCAACGAATGGCTTTTCGGGTGCTGTGATGACATGCTCACCGAGAGTAGCCATGGCGTCAGTGTAAACCTGGCACAGTGTTGGGTTGCTGGCGCAATGCTCGTAGTTATCGGACCTACAATGTGAGATGTTGAGTAAAAGATTTTTAAATCGTTATGACATGCGTACCGGATGAAGTTTATAGTGCAGCCAGCTGCTTTTGCACCTGCTTCCATGCAGGTTTCGACCCGTCGCTGCAGTTCCTCGCCGCGCTCAACGGTCGGACTACGAATATACCAGTTCATCCGAGCGTAATCTGTAATTATATTCGGCACTGTGCCACCAACCTCGAAGACTCCATGTATTCTCTCATCGGGACGGATCTGCTGTCTCAACATGCTGACATTGTTGTACGCCGCCACCGCAGCATCGAGCGCATTGACCCCATTCCATGGCTCACCAGCGGCGTGAGCAGGTTTCCCGTGAAATTCCACTTTGAACTTCATGCTTGCGATAAGATCAAAAGCTGAACATCCAGAGACTGTGCCTGGTTCGGAGGTCGTAATCGCGTGAGATGTCACGGCGTGTGCCATGAGAGCGGCGGCGGCGCCGTCAAAGGCACCTTTTCGTAACAGCTTGACCTTGCCACCTCCGCCCTCTTCAGCAGGTGTACCGAGAATTCTAACACGTCCAGGCAGATTCAATTCCTTCATTGCATGGGCTGCTCCGAGAAAAGCTGCCATAGAAGACGTGGCTATCAGGTTATGTCCACAGCCATGGCCAATGCCTGGAAGGGCATCATACTCCGCGCAGAAAATTACCTCGCGGCCGCCGGTGCCACATTGAGCCTCAAAACTTGTTTCTATCCCGTAAGCCTTGCGCTTCACAGAGTATCCTTCCGCTTCAAGTAAGGTTGACAAAGTATCATGGGCGAAATGCTCCTCGTATGATAATTCGGGGTTTGAATGGATTGTTTGGTTTGTTGTGTACAAGGTCGAGTCGAGATGGTCGATACGCTCGCCCAAGACCTTCTGAAAAGGCTTATTCACTGGAGGTGGCATTCTGCTTCTTTCAAATTGATCCGGGGGTGAATGGGATGTTATTGAAGCTTTGCTTTGTGTGTTAAATTTAGCCAAAACAGGGTTGTGAACAAGACAAGCAAGACTGAATGTTGACAATCCGAAGTGAAGTGAACCTCGTTCAAATCGCCTGGTAAGTGTGGAAAATTATACCTTCAGTTGCACCTCTTCTTATCCGATAACGGATTTTTGCTATTTTTATTTAGTCATAATAAAGGATACGTCGTGATTTGGTTCAACAGCCTCTACAAGGCCTGCCCAATTGAGGCGCTACAGCAACCTGCTCATGGTATAATTCACTCATAATTCGTTAAAAAAAAAAACACTAGCCCTTGAATTCGTCACCATTTTGAGTCGTCTAATCCACTAGCGCCACTGCTCGTCGGCTACTGCCATGACAATCTGTCAACAAACCAATTCTAAACTCCCAAGCCCTCATGGGTATACCGGTGGATCTCGCACCCCAGATTGTAGCCGACGAAGAATCACGCTAGCGTCGGCTCCAGCCTGCATATTCCCTAATTGAGTATCAATGAGGCGCCACTCGAGGGATTTGCAGCTGCCTGGACTTCAAGCGCTGGGAGAAACGCATACATTCAGCTAACTCAACCGCCACTTCATTTCTGTGCAGCAATCATCCTCTTCTCTTCTGTCAGGTAGATTAGCTTGAGACTTTGGTGGCGTAGTGTTGCGGGGTATTCAAGACTCGTCGGTGGATAATACCACCATTACCTCAAGCTTCGGCGCCACGGAAGAAGCGGGTGACCGAAGAGGTGGAGATAAGTTCAAGGTCTGTAAAAGCCTGTCTCCAGATAACTTTACACGTTTGCCGACCTTCTTTACAACTAACGAAATCAACTACAAAGGTTCCTCCAGTATACCCAGATTGCCAAGTTTGACAACGGCTTTTGACCGAAACGTCTTGCGTTATTGGCAATCTACAGTCGCAATCTCAACTCAGCTCAATGCTCCAGCTGAATGGATCAGTCACCAACGCATTCACCAGCTTCCCCTTCACAGAATACACCACGGGGCCGTCAATCCCGGCGGTCTCGTACAGGGTGCTGGACATGTCGCTTAAAGAAAGTCAAATGCGATGAGATTCGACCCCGTTGTCACAGGTGCAGCCGATTGCGGCTGCTCTGCCGCTACGAAGAGAGGCGGACACCTCGTCAGCAGGATTCCCACGAGAACCTCTCGCAGGGCACCATCACCCAGTACTTGCCTGAATTTGCAAGCAGCCCGTGTTCCATAGAACTGACGGCAGATGATCATGAAGCTATCCGGTACTTTAGGACGACATTTGCGCGACTGAACCATACCAAAAATCCGGACTTCTCGGTTTACTCCATCATATTTACTGTCGCTGAACGTCAACCTCTCGTTATGCGCATGCTGCTGGCTGTCGGTGGACGCGATGTTGAATCTCGAAGACCCAGTGCGCAAAATCAATTGCTTGATAATCGTCCGCAGAAGACCAAGGCATGGGCATCTTTACATCACTACGCAGCAGCATTGCGATGCTTGGCCGATACTTTGTCAGTAGGTCCTGATGGTCAAGACTTGCTAGATCTGGATACGAGCTTTACTCTGCTGTATCTTATGATACTATATGAGCAAAGGTATGGAGATAGCGAGTGTCAGGGGCTGACACATCATCTCAAGGGCGCAGCAGCCATCTTGAGCCGCCGCTGCCGGAATATGAGCAATCAGTTGGCGGCTCTGAGGGTCTCTGACCCGCCAGCACTGGTCGAAAAGAACATTGCCGGCGGCAATGACCAGATTTCTCTTTTTACAGCTCGAGTTCTAATATGGATCTCGTTATGCGACTCAGCAGCATCCACATATGGAGTTGGAGGCACTTTCAACGACACCTTGCATGAAATTCTCGGCTGCTCTAGACCCTCTTCTCCAGGTTCCCTGCATTCTGTTGCAGATGGAGTCGAAGTACTTCACACATATTCAAATCCGCTCTTCCGCGTCATGTGGGGTTCTGATTATCCACAGCAGGAGCTACTGGATGACATTGAGAATAGGTCCGTGTTTGAACTCACGGTATGCTGCAACCAAGTGCGCCACTTGCTTTCCAAGTTAGTCCTGGTCAAGGATGACGAGGAACGACAGCGTCAATTGGTCCTAACTACGTCGACTATGCAGGCGATGACTACAAAATATAGTGAGCTTCTCCAAGTTGCCGGGGGATTGTACCCCTCAACTGGCAGTTCACAGCGACTTGTACGCAACCTCCGCGCGATTACACCACAATACCATGCTGTTGTGGTATTATTCACTCGCTTAGCGGGAGACATGGGGTCGCCTTCGACTGCTACAATAGACCCCAGTTTACATATTGGGTCCATTGTTGGACTAGCGAAACAATCCTTCCGTCACGGTGGTGAGGAAGCTGTCATGCGGGTAGCATGGCCACTTCTCGTAGCTGCTCTGGAGCCTGGCACCGAAAAGCATCATGAATGGATTTTGAACCGTTTCCGTGCCATGTCACGATTGGACGCGAATTTGGGAAGAGTTTGTGGTTTCTTGGAAGACTATCTTGATTCAGGAGACAAATCAGCAAACCCGTGGCTGGACCCGACGAAATGGTTTAGATCGCGTGATGGCAAGCTGTTTGTGGTCTGACCTAGCATCTAGATCCCAACTACCCCATGGGCAAGTAGCGTGCGTCATGCACTGTAATGTAACATTATCTTAACGACTTAATGAAATGGAGTTCGAGTCACCTGTAATCTCAACGTGTGGAACCTCATACTTTGTGCTTCGCCCCCGCATGTTGACACTCCCCTGTCCTCCCATGCTGAAGCAGATCCATCGTCTGCTAGCGTCAGTTTTCGTCGGATATGAGGTGGCGCGTGGCCCACTGCGGCCATTGACTTACTCGAGCAGCGTGGTGGATGAGACGAAATGCTGGGGGTCGGTCAACCTGTGGCAGATAGCTGAGTCACTTCATCATTTGCTTGACGCTTGTTGCCTAGTCGTATGGACAAGCCGCCCTGATACTTTATGCATGAAACTGTCATCAGCACTGTGAATCCCGGGGTTTTTTCTGTCGTACTGACACACAAGCTGTCACTTCCCCACGTTCTTGATAAACACAAACTTGTTTAAAAGCTTGTTGAATCCGTGTCATGATTTTATTTCTTCCTCTCCTTGGCAGAATTGTTGATAACTTCCCTTGTCACTCGTAATGGATCCAACGAAGCAAGAAAAGCTCCCCATATCAGAGCCACTCGACTATGAGGAAGGTAGCTCGCAAAAATGCACAGAAAATCATGAAGAGTCTAGCTGTGGTCTTTCGCGTGAAGAGGATAGGAGGCTAGTTCGCAGAATTGACATGTGGTAAGCCGTCATTGCATCAACCGACCACAACGAGGAATTGTTAAAAAAGCTAAATGTGCTAGTTTGCTGCCAATTATGGCAGTCTCTTATGCATTTCAATTTTTGGATAAATCAGCTTTGTCTTACACCTCCATCCTTGGCCTGCGTGATGACTTGAACGTTAGTGGCTCCCAGTTTTCGTGGTCGAGCAGCATTTACTACTTCGGCTACCTGGTTGCATCGTATCCTGCTGGCTTGCTGATGGTTCGCTTCCCGGTCGGAAAGACAATCGCAGCATCTATGTTAGTATTCCTCCCAAAACAGCACTAAACATGAAAAGCCGTCTAATGGATTGTTACAGCGTCGTATGGGGGGCGGTACTCATGTTTACAGCACTTTGTTCCAACCACGCAGGCTTGTGGGCCAATCGATTATTCCTTGGCGTCTCAGAAGCAGCAATCGCACCTGGTCTCGCCATCGTTGTTTCAATGTGGTACAAGCGGTCGGAACAGCCCATGAGGCACGCTGCATGGTTTCTTGGCAACACTTTTGCTGGTATCGTTGGTGGTGTACTTGCCTACGGCATTGGTCGCATTAGTACCATCGCGCCTTGGAAGGTAAGCGTTCTTAAACAACCGTGGCCTGCAAATGTTGTTGAAATCTGTCATTGAGTATTTTTTATGGCTAACATATTCGCTTCATAGGCGGTATTCCTCATTTTCGGCGCCACGACAGTCACTTGGTCTGTGGGCATTTTCTTCCTCCTCCCGGACGAGCCTGGCAATGCATGGTTCCTGAGCAAAGCCGATAGGCAGAAGGCCGTCATACGGGTGCAAGAGAATTTAACTGGAATTAAGAGCAACGCATTCCAATGGCATCAGTGTCTGGAGGCGATCACGGACGTCAACGCCTGGTTGTATGTGCTTATCCAACTTTCTGGTCAGATTGCCAACGGCGGTGTACAGAGTGTACGTTTTGCAAAACCAACCTGCCATATACGCCCCCAAGCTTTTACTGACGACTTCTTCCAGTTCGGTTCCATTGTTATCGCAGGAATGGGCTTCAGCACCTTTACTACACTGCTCATCCAAATCATCGCATACGTGTTTCAGCTCATCTTTGTGGTCATTGCCATGGTCGGCAGTACATACTTACACAACACGCGAACTCTTTGGATTGTATTTGACATGCTTTGTGCGATTGCAGGAGCAGTGATGGTGCGACAAATCGATGCCCATCACAAATGGGGTCGGTTCTTTGGGTACTGCATGACAATGGGCTACACACCGAATTTCCCAATCATCTTGTCGCTATTCTCGGCGAATACTGGCGGTTTTACCAAAAAGATGACAATCAATGCGATGGTAAGAAATTATTTGTGTTCTACAGTGGCACACTCCAGGACTCTGGGTCCAGAACATTGCAACTTGAAGCCAATCCGCTGACCACCCATAGATCTTCATTGCCTACTGCGCAGGCAATATAATTGGACCGCAGCTGTTCTTTGAGAAGGAGGCGCCATCATACACGTCGGGATTTCTGGCGATCATGATTTGCTACGCATTTGGTTTAGTTATGAGTTTGGTACTACGATTCCACCTGAAACGAGAAAATAGGCGTCGTGATGCTCTTTGTGGACCATTACCAGCTTCGGATGCGAGGAGAGTCCTCAACGATGATGACAAGACAGACAAGGAAATTGAAGAGTTTAGATATGTCTATTAGCAAATGATGCACTTTTGGTTTTTTTTTCTTAGAAACAAATAAATACGCGCTCTGTTTTTACGCCCTGTAATTTTAATGTGGTCGCAACACAGAATGACACCTACAGGGTATCCTACGTGCATGAAGCGATAAAGCTTGCTACCGCTGGGACATCGCAGAAGTTGATTATCTCACTGTATAAGAAGTCGTCCATAAGGGAGAACATCTTAACAATTAAGCAAAATATCACGAAACCATGTCTCCCATTCCCAAGTTAGTTGCCATCATCGGCGCGTCAAGCAAAGTTGGTTTCGCAACCTCACGAGCTCTACGCAAATCTAGCGTTTCTGTTCAAGCCATCTTGCGAAACTCGTCTAAAGCATCTCAGTTATCATAAATCGGATGTGAAATTGCCATCGCCGATGTTTAGAAGGCGAAAAAAATTGCATTTACCATTCAAGGCGCCGATGCTGTTCAGATTATTATACCATCTACATCAATAGCATCGGATATGGCGCTGTAGATGAGGCAAGCGATTGATAATCTGGCCTTGGCCCTTGAACAATCCAAGCCACATCGAGTATTAGCTATTTCAGACCATAAAGCTCATATCGTTAAGGGTATCAAAAATACCAACACTATACAGAGAAATAAAAGAACGGCTTGGGTGTATACATTGTTACAAAGTGTTTTTGCGGTTGGCAAAACACATGGAAAGATAAGAAAAAGCAATTCCTGTTATATTAGCCTCTAATTTGCTGCTAAGCTTTCATGACCCTTTTAATCAATCATTTCCAACCATATCAGCCCCCGATATTAATCTCATCTCGATTAAGTTGTTAATATAAGGCTCCAATATTAGGGAAAACAGCACAGAGATTTTCCATGTGGAAGGTCCTCGCCGGTACAATTCCAATGATGTTGCAAGTTCAGTTAGTCAATTGTTGGGCTTTATAATCTAAGCAAAGACTGTGCGATGCTCAGCGTGGACCATAACGTTTAAGATGGTAATGAGCGAAACGATGGCCAACCTTTTGGTCAAGGCTAATGACGCCCAGAATAAAGGCGGTTTGGTTGATCTCGAGCCGGAAGGACAAGTTCTGTATGGGAAGACTAAACTGATTGATGCGCTGCGTCTGAATCTGCCTCAGGAGCCTTAGGTATTTTAAGATATAAAAATTTAATAATTCAAGCAAATAGACACCTACAAAGAAATTTGTCAATTAAATCACGGCATTGCGAGGCCAGTCAGTCGGCCTGTTTCAGCACGAATCATCATGTAATAATTGTGCATGTGAATGAAAATATCGCGGCAAAGCAGACTGTAGTTTGCTTTGCAAGCGTAGTAGAATTAGGACGTTATTTATCTAGACATTGGCTATGACCGCCTAGAGAAAATTTAGCAGTCGTGGTAGCACTTCATCGAGTTGCCACCCTTGAAGCTGTAGCATCCTCCGCTGACATTGCCAGTGTCACCAATCTTGTTTTGGCCTTTGTGTCTGTTAGCTTATGCGCTCTGTGAGCAAACAAGTTCAGTAAACATACAGTTGTTGTCAGAATAGGCGACGCAGTCAACGTTCTTGAAGGCGCTGCCGGCAAGTTCAAGAGAGTCGAACTGGAGTTAGAGTCAGCGATGAATGCAGCAAAGGATAACATCTTGAAAAGCTTACGGGGTAGACATAGCAGTTTCCTTCGCAGGTGGGACGATAGGACGTCTCCTTGTTGAAGCTCTGGCATCCAGTTCCCTTGTAGACGGTGACACACTCGGGGTAGGGACCGTTGCCGCAGTTGGCGGCGGCGGCAACGAGGGCCAGGGTGGCAGTGACGGCGAGTTGAGAGAGCATCTTGAAGACGAGTACAATGTGTGTGTGTATGTGTAGGGGCAGGTGGCGTCGCGAAGACGAGGGGCGGGTGAGCAATGGTATTTGAATTGAATCCAGAACGGGGCGATTGCTGCACTTGCAAAGTAAGTTACTTTGTACAGTAGGTCCCTCTGTGCAGTCACAAAATAGATACTAGTCAAAATGGTATGGCTACCCTGATCAGCGTCACCAATGACATGACGCAGCTCAAGGTCAAGGCCGCGGAAACCAGGTTGTCACTAGCTGCGACCCTCTCCCCACCAGGACACACAGGTGCACGACGATAGCCAATGATATCAGCATGCTAATGGACAAGATTCCGCCGCAGTCTTACTATGTGGAGATGTCCCTGGCATTCTCCGGTTAGCGATGATCCGAAGCGCGGTTTTTACGACTAAGTTAGGCAGAAGCTATTTGGAAGCCGGAGAAAATATGCCCGAAAGCTAGCATCGCAATTCTCCGCCAATTCTTTTGTAACTTGGCTGGCAAATGTCTAAAAGAAGCACCCACTCTTCAAGCTAACTGCCCACTGTGGCTGCGACTCATAAGCACCCTCCCTACTTTTATTTTGTACGGAGTAGACCAGACGACATTAGAACAGCAGCTAATCGCGCATAGCCCAAAAAACCTGACTTTTGACTTGCGCATAGCGAGGATAATAAGACTGTCTGTCCTTGCAATCTTTCACTCGTAACGCGATCGATGTTGGCGAGGCTCATGTTAGCCCGCCAAATAAAACTCACTCGTCTGCAAATGCACGATGCAGCACCGGCAGATAGCCGATGTTTGCAGATCATGTGTGGATCCATGTTGCGCATGCATAAGCGCTAACTACGGTAGTGCTTGCTGTAGTTCGTCCAAGCACGACTCGCAGTCCTGACTCTAAGTAATGCCTCATCATTTACTACGTACAAACGCGGAGTCTCAGCCCTAGCCATGGCCGGCCGTGCAGGATTTTCTATTGGTGCAATTTTATTCCGTAGTTCATTGCCATGGGCGATAATGTCTCCTCAATGACGTTGATGTGGTTCAGGTATTGTCCAATTCCCCGCCCCAGGGCAGATGGAGCTAGCTGTCGCTGGGTACGGGCAAACTTTCGCCAGCGCCATATATAGTCCATGATGCCAGCATCCTCAGCGACTGCTTGAGCGAATCCAGTACCCTGTTTCTCAACTCATTAACACCTACCCACCATGTCTCTCAAGTCCATTGTCCTCGCCCTTGCTTGCGCCACCGTTGCCATTGCTGGCGACTGCAACCCCAATGATCCCTATGGACAAGAATGTGTCAACGTTTATGGCGATAGCAACTGCAACGCCAACAGCCAAAAGACGAGCTACAAGGTATTTTGACCAAAATGATGTATACTTGGCTAGCACCGCTAACTCAGTGAAAAGCCCACCTGCAAAGGAAACTGCTACGTGTATGTTCTCAACTCCAACATGGATGCCACATTTTCTCCAAATACTAACAGCCAACAGCTACCCTTTCAACTCCTTGAACGTTCAGGGCTCTTACTTCTACGGTACCAACTGCGTCGCCTACTCCGATACCAACTGCCAGAACAAGATTGGCGAGACTGGCAACGTCGTTGGCACTGGCAATGGCAAGTGTGCCAACTTTTCCGGCGGCCAGTCCATGAAATGCTACTACAAGTGCTAAGATTTGGTGTATATGATGTCTTGAACTACTTATACAAATCAAATGACTTACTTTATGCCCCAACATATCCTGTAGCGCTGTGCAATCACTCCAGCAATGGATCAGTTGGATGCGAATCAAATGAAAAGTGTTGTAATTTATCCTATAGTGGGCCACTCCGTCCCAAGGATTAGCGTTCTCTCAGTGTAAGTGGGAACAAGAGCATCCCGTGAAAAATTATTCACAGTAGTACTCGTACCAAGATGTAAAAGGAGCTTTCACACTAGACTGAAAAAGACTGCCGCCCGTATTAATACTCTCAAATGAACCAGGTGACCACACTCAAGCGTAATGCTTGCTTAAAAATACGGTGGGCGTATAGTGTACAACCGACACAACGCTCGTCGGTGTAGGATCTCAAGAGGGCATCGATAGCACGTGTAGACTGCCGTCAGAACTCTCGCGGAATAATTTAGGGGCCTACACAAGTATCAAACGGCGAATCAATACCTTCACTCGACGGAATCAGCTCGGGCTGTTAAAAAGGCTAAGGAAGAAAACGGTGTGTAACGAAACTACGTCGGGCTTGAGGGAGCTGCTCAATGTAATGAGCTGGACCCAGGAGAGTCGCTTGCACGTGCGCACAATTTATTTATAATAAATTGTGTAAAATGTATAATAAATAACTGAAGCTATTAACCTTAAGTTCTTGTATTATTAAGACTATTTAGCTTAATACGCAATTCTATTCTCCAAATACTTGCCTAGTTATGCTATTAGGCAATCTAATACTCAACATCTAAGCTACAGGGTAGGCTTCGGGATGTTTAGCAAAGCCTAGTTTTGAGTTCTCGTGAGAAGCAACAAATAATTTAGGTTCTTTCCTAGAAATAGAGTATTCATGCATCCCACTTAAACTCTAAAATTGCTAATTGCGAGCCCTGTGGCTGCTTTACATCCTGAAAAGCGAACCGCTCATCTGCTTGACGAAACAGACTCTTCCACTCAAGCAAAGTGCGTTCTTTCGCATTTCCAATTTGCAGCATGGAAATATCCATACCCCTAGATATATGGTTAGTAAGATAGAGACAAAAAACAATAACTGCCCACTTTATCCAGTTGTTTTCTTACCTGAGCATTCTTTCCACTGAGTTAGGCACTGCTCCTGGTGGTGGCATAACAGAGTCCATGATAAGGACGCTAGCTCCCTTCTTTAGCGCGGGTATTTGTGCGCGCAAAATCTTGATGTTGTACGCGTCTGGCCAATCATGCAGAACCCAACGCAATAAATAAACATCGGCATCCTTGACCGGCTGCTGGTCGAAAAAGTCATAAGGCATGAATTCAAGTTGTAAATCTGGTTGGAGGACCGCTCCAGCCACTACGCTAGGCAGGTCTTGGACGACAAGTCTGAGCTTCGGGAATTCGCGTACAAGGGCCTGTGCGACATCACCATGGGAGCCACCGATGTCTACCACGACTGCGTCGTCTAGTGCAGACCACGGATATCCTTCCACCAAATGGCGAGGGGAAAGTGCGGGGGTTGATGAGAAAAGAGACATGGCTCCTGCGAAACGTCGTGCACGCTCTGGATCTCTACCCAATTCATTGAAGAATGAGTTTTCAGTATTATTAGCGACAGCAAATCCCTGATACATTCATTAGCAACGCTTTATATTATAGAAAGAAATACCTTTTCTTCGTACATGTAGGAAAAGGGCTCATTCTCATACATACAGTTTCATTGGGTTCGGAGGCTGCTGGCCACTTTTTCAGCGCATCGACGGTCCTCTCAGCCGCTGGCAACATGTCTTGGACAAGAGAGTTAAACCAGTCGCGGAAGGCAGAATTTTCTTGTAGAACCCGTGATGCAGCAGAGTGCCCTATAATTCCCGGGCTCAGCTCGTTAAAGACTCGGTGCACGATAGCAAAGCGCAGAATCCGAGTGAGGACTTCACTGTCGACGTTGATCTTGGCTGCTAAATCTGCATACGTAATCCCGTCATGAAGAGGGACGTGTTTAGCGATATTGAATTCTGAAATAAATCTCAAATATACAATCGAGTTATCCTAGAGAAACCTGATTAGCTAAAGAGCATAATACACTTCCGCGCATGCATAAACCAGTCAAGATTGTAATACATACTTGACGACTTTGCAAAAGCTCAGATGGAGTCCGCATGAGCTCTTGTAGCTCCTGGCTAGAAGCCAATAGCTCTTGGCGGCATTTCTCGAGCTCTGGTGGAAGCTGGAATGTTGTCGGGCCACACTCATCGAACGAAGGTTGGGGTAATGCATTTTCAATAAAGTATGCATCAATACGTTGGGTGTTAGTTGCTACAATGCTAGCAAGCTTGCTGATACGACTCGCGTGAGATGTCATGCTAGGCAGGTGAACGTAGTACTTGAGAAAGTTAGTAGATGAAAAAATTGAATAATACTAGGGTAGCAAGTAATAAATCGAAGATTAAAAAGTGCACTTCCCTGGCAATTTTCGTAAGCACTGTTATCCCGTGACAGATGAGCGCCCGCAACAGATGAGCGCCCGCAACAGATGAGCGCCCGCAACAGATGAGCGCCCGCAACAGATGAGCGCCCGCAAGAGATGAACGCCCGTAACAGATGAGCGCCCAGAACGGTTGGGGCATCAGGCGAGTCAAACATGGATGAACACGGCATTTAGCGACGCGGAGCAAGCAAAAACATGAACTTTCCCTGCCGAATACAAACAAAAGCTAATTTCTAGTCAAAATAATCCTTCATGGCTTTCCACTCTGTATACGGATGATCAATGACCATTTCCTTCACTGTCGGCAATGCTGTCAACCCTTTGCCAAATTCCGTAGTTTGCGTTACTATCTCGCGCCACCTCAGACCAGGCGCAATCTTGCCCGAAATTGTGTTTGGCGTCAGACTGTCGCTGTTAATTGGCACGAGGGCCGCTCTGCCAAGAATAGCCTCCAGTGCTTGCTGGGCAAACGAGACTGCCTCCTTGGCATCGGAAGGCACGCCGGTTTCATCCAGTTTGCGGATCTTGGTGTTGGGTAGCTGCTCCTTCAAGTACCTGATAATGCTAGGATTGCGGGCGCCGCCGCCGCACATGTAAATCTCGGCGATGTCTTTCATGTCAATGTTGAAGCGCGGGAAGAACTGCCGGTACTGCTTGACAATGTTCTGTGCCGTGATTCTGGTGATGGTAGCGAGCGTGTCGTACTTGGAACACCCAGCTGCAAGACAATCCTCGATAATAGCTTGGCCTTCATTGTCGCCGAATGTTTCTCTACCAGTAGTCTTGGGCGGCGGGTGGTTGCAGTACTTGTTTGTCTCTAGAAACGCATCGACAATAGCTTGATTGACAGTTCCGCGGGAACTCCATTCGCCGTCCCGGTCAAAGTCCATCTCGCCGTCGGTGAAAAACCGCATCGCGTTATCGATGAACATGTTTCCAGGCCCGCAGTCCCTGATGTTTTCTTCATTAGATGACAATGTCCTCTCGAATCGACGTTACGTACGTACCAGTCAACCATAGCATCAACCCCACCATGGCTATCAGGTGGCACCACGCAGAGATTGGCAATGCCACCAATGTTCTGGCAAATGCGCCACTGTGTTGGATGGTGCAGAAGCAGGCCGTCAATGAGAGCCACCAATGGCGCGCCTTGCCTGCCAACGGCCTGCTCGGCCATGCGAAAGTCGGTCACGGTGGTGACCCCCGTAATGGCGCTGATGACCGTTCCCTCGCCAAGGCAAAATGCTGAGCGAGTTTCGTTCTCTTCCGGCATCGATAGCAACCAAATTGTCTGGCCATGGGAGCCAATAAGATCGATGTTTTCAATGAGGATGTCATGCTTGGTGCAAAATTCCTTGACTGCCTCGCCGAACATGGTACCCAGTTTCACATTCAGCTGCGACATCTGGGATGGGGTAGTTCTCGTCTCTCGCAGCATTTCAAGGACAGGCTTCTTGATCCACGATGGAACTGGTATCTCGTCATACTGCTTAAGTGTTAGATTGCTTCTCGGTCCAAGTTCTTAGAGGACAGAAAGCGCCTACCTTGAGGATATCCATGTGCAAAGGTTTATCCGGCGACTCTTGGCGATACCTGACCAGGGCACAGTCAATTCCATCCATGGCTGTGCCGCTGTTGAGACCTAACACAGTCAGATCCAAGGCCCCTTTTACTGGACGAGGCTCATGGCCGTTGACAGCTCTTGATTCAACGCCATTTCCGTTGATTGCTGTGCCAGGTGCCTCAAAACTATTTTGTGCGATATTCTTGGAAGCTGTCATGTTGATGGCGATGTTGTGGCTACGGGTTCTCAAAATGTATTTGGGGCATCAGTCTCGTCTGCCGCAGCCGAGGGCGGACATGACTGCCCAGTTAATATATGCTTCTGGCTACGACCTGGTTTGGGACTAACCGGGGATCGGGGGACAATGGCTCATGATCATGGCCTTACTTTCGCTACTCTGTGGCACTATTCTGGATTGTCGTGTCGAAAAACACGACTTAAAAAATAATGAGGTCACCATTTACACACCTTCATTTTAGCCGTGTTTGATGGCGGCAGTTCAGAGTGGAGAGGATCGGCAGGCATTTATCGTCTCGATTTGCCTATTCAGGTAGGTCGCCTCGGCCAAGACGCCACGGTGCCCTTTTACTCGTGACGAGAGTTCACAAACTCATGGTTCTGTATCAAAGGAATTTTAGCCAGCCGAAAGGATGTATGCAAGGAGAAGGGCTGGCCCCGAATTAAACGTAAATAGTTCACCTGCGCAGCGACAATGTTCGAAGCCAAGCCCAGCTTGGTACACTTCAACTGACCCTGCTCCCTCCCAGCACCCGCAACTTAACAGAGCAGAGTGGCTTTTATCACCTTCATTCAATCCAATTTGATATTATTCGATCGAGAATACGATATGCCCGAGCTTTCATTCCTCAATATGGCCGTGACTCAACCCTTGCTGAAGGAGGTGCGGCCGGTTTGGACGTCTGACCGTGAGACCATGGCCAGAGACACAGCTCTGTACAGGTGGCCGAAGATTGTACAAGGCATGATTGATAATGTCAAGGAGAGACTAAATGGCCCGTGTGGAGACTTGGTAGCTGAGAGAGAAAGGCCGGGCATCCTTATTGTTCTATTGAAGCTCAAGAAGGATATTGAATCAAACGCACAACTCAGGTAAGAAAAAACAAAAGGAAAAATGGGATCAAAGCTGACATCCTCAAGACCAATACAACATAGCAGGGATCCTGAAGTCGCGGACTATAACAGGCGTCTCGCTACTCTGGGAAAATGTTCTTGGCATGCGTGTCCTTGGCTGTATGGCGAATGCTATCTGTACAGGAAAGTATTCCTGTGTCATGTTCAAGTCTTTATTTTTGCCTAATACCCTGACAGGCTCGTCCAAAGTTTATTTGCCACATCAGAACGCTGGCGGGACTATGACATATTCAAGAAGAGCAAAGACTCAGCTTTGGCAAAATCTGGGGCAGCCGTTAAAGAACTGTCCAGCCGGTATATGCAAGTCATAGTGACATCCGAAATGTCGCTAAGGGATGTGGAAGAAGAGCGAGCCAGATTGCTCTTTCTGGAAATGATCGAGCTGGCTCTTTGGGGTAATGCTACAGATTTGTCATTGCTGCACAATGTTACCCTGGAAGACATACAGAAACTCCAAGGCAGGAGTGCGATAGAAGCAAACCAACGAAACATTGTGGACAACGACGCAGACGCAGTGTGGAGCTATCTTCGGCACGTCCCCAAGACCTCCGATCGACGTATCGATATTGTACTGGACAATGCTGGGTTTGAGCTCTTTACTGACATCATTTTCGCGCTCTATCTGCTCGATGCCGGTATTGCCTCCAAGGTAGTGCTGCATGCAAAGTGTTTTCCCTGGTTTGTGAGCGACGCTTTGACTACCGACGTGGTATGGTTACTCGAGCACCTCGAGTCCGACACCGAGTTACGGGGTTATCAAGACGTACAGGTTTTGACGGCAAGTATCCGCAAGCTATTTGAAGTAGGTAAACTGAGCGTCATGATTCACCCGTTCTGGACGAGCGCTGCGTCCTTTTATGAAATGCCAACATCAGCGCCAGACCTATTCCAAATCCTTTGCGAGAGCTGCCTCACCATCTGGAAAGGCGATCTCAACTACCGCAAGCTCACTAATGATGCTCTATGGCCGCATACCACTCCGTTCAAGACGGCGCTTGGGCCGCTTGGTAGACGTAGCGGGTTGAGAGCTTTGGCTTTGAGGACCAATAAATCGGACACTTGCGTTGGGGTAGAGAGCGAGGCAAAAGTTCAAGTTCTGGATAAAGAAGCACCGGGCAAGGCTTGGGTCAGAAACGGGAAATACGCGGTGATATCATTTAGCAACGGAAGATAAGACAATACTCAAAAATTCATGACGCTAGTGATAACCGGAGAATTGCATAAGCTGTGTTCAAGCCATCCACTCCTCTTGAAGTGCCTTGATTATCCATGCTGTCGGCCAGGAATGGCTCTTCTCGAGTTCTTGAAGCATTTCGATGACGCAATGCCTTTCCAAGTCATCCGTCATGAGTGGTGCCCCTATACTGCGTCAACGACTGGAATTTAGCAGCTCGAGGGCTGAAACACACAGATGAATGTTGAGTGACACAAGGTAATGAGAGACGGTACTGTCGATGGAGAGCTCTTGCAGGCGCCGCACAAATAGCGAGCATGAGCCATGACGGTATTCTTTTCAGTTAGCATTGGTCCCTTAACTACGCGGGTGCCTATTCAAAAGCACTTACATCTGTTTCGGGCAGGACACGCCTGACAGTTCTTACAGCAAATCTCGGCGAAGGTTTGTAAATAGCCAGAAGCATACACGCTAATTGATAGAATCCAAAGGCCATGACTGTGCAGGTGGCTTAGTTCGCCGAAACGGAGGAATCGTTCGTGAAACGTCAACATACCGTGCCAGTCCGCTGTGAACCAGATCTCAGGAAAAGGGCTGCTATTCCCTACAGCTGGGTCACTAAACCATATCGGCTCAAAGGTGTTAGGTTTGGATCTTTGCCAAGACGCAACCGACTCGGACAATGCTTCCCATTCTCGTTTCCTTGTTAAAGGGTCAGGAATCATCAGACTGGCTCCAAAGCAGAAATGCATCACTCTGGCGCTTATCCAAGTCATCGTGTTTGCCCACGCTGTCTCGGTCTTGACATCTACGGCCAGGCTATCACTAGGCGGAGGGGGCAGCATGGCCACGTCAAAGTCCAGATTTGGTGGCTGCTGGTTCACGCACGCATTGTAAAGACATTGCCGGACATAGACCCAGAACGCAGCCTGAGAGATACTCGGGATAGAAGGATCCACTTGCCGTCCCTGCGATGTCCTGAGCACAGCACTGAACCCAGCGAGGTGTCTTTCCTGATCTCTATCCATTTCTGTCACTACACATCGCAACATACGTTAGCTTCAATCATAAATCGGGCCTTTTGTCTTTTTTTTTGTCATATCGGCTTTGCTCACCACTAAGCTGCTCACAAACTCTAAGAATAACAATGGCACACAGTATCGCTTCGCTGTCTGCAGAGGCTGCCCTGCTGAGCAAGGGTATGAGAAGCTCGATGCATTTTTCCTGCGCCAGGTCAGCTGCATCGGCATCCGCCACGTGCCTTGCGGCATAACAAATCACGGCGTGACGTAGAATAGGCGACAACTTGGCAAGGGCCGTAACATTAATTTTGAACTGCTGCGATGCGTCGGTGCAGTCGAGCCATCTGGCAAGATGCTCTGTGAAGTGGTGCAGCAGGAATGCTTCACGGCGTGTTAAGGCAGCGTCCCCGGGAGCACTGGATGGTGAGCCATCCGTGACAGATGGTTGCGCTGATTTATGTGAGCCTGGGCCTGACGGCGTAATGACGTTTGCAAAGGTATTTAAGCCGATATCTGACGGCGACGTTACAGCGATAGTTATGGGGGAGAACTCTGATCCTTGGACTTGGGGAGTTGAAGCTGATGCAGGAGAGTAGAGATGCTCTCCCGGTCGGGGCGAAGTGGTCGGCAGAGGTAAACTCAAGCTGTCATCTTCATGCCAATCATGCCTAGTTGTTGGAGTCTGCCTGCTGCTATCCAGCTCGTCAGGCGTCTCGACGGAGCATTGTAGTCGGTCCTGTCGTAGCAAATAGTTCTTGATCGTTAATTCGCCGGATCGGTCATCTCGCAGACAACTCCGACCGCTCCTCGAACACTGCCCTGCATTAGCCATGTGCCATAACGGCCATGTAATTGTTGCGACCTGCCTTGCCGCACACGGGCTTGACCTCGTCACCTAGCGTTGATCAGTAACATCGTGGTGGCACAAAGCCGATCCGGACCTACACTTCACATGACGACGTCTACATGTGAGACTATGAGAATGGTCGTTAAAATTGCCTTCTGAAACCATAATAAGTATACGTTTTTCGAGCTTACCACCCGTCTCGAGATCGTAGCTTGCCCATCTTCTCTTCGTCTCGAATACATATGCCCGCAATAGGTTATGTCAAAGTTGCCGTTCGAGACGAGCCTTATGGAGCGCTATAGGTGTAAGCGGCTGCGCATGATGATTAAGACAAATGACGAAGCGCAAAATGCCCGAGGAGGGCGAAGCAAGGAAGAAAGCGGCGCGGGTGGTTTGCAACCGTCAAGCCATAACTAAGCTGCTAACGGATACCCAAATTCAGGTCATTTCGCCACTTTTGTGGATATTCCCCAGGATGTTGGCCCGGGTACTCAATCATCATTGCCTGTAATACCGGATTAATAAATATAAAAGCACAGTTTACTTAAGGCTAACTAGTCTTATTCGTTAACCTTTTTTCAGTTAGCTGCTTAGCGATAACGTTGTTTGATACCAGGACATCAATGTCTTTTGCACTCGCCGGAAACAAGGCTTAGCAATACCCACTGAATTGGACACGCGATAATTTTAGATGATGTTATCAGGCACTACAGGCGTTTAACCGTTTAACCGAAGGCAACAAGATGTTCGTTCTCCATGTTAGAGGTTCCGCTTGGCGCCTGGCTCTGTGCTATCGACTTTGTGGCACTGGGAGCCACGCCATCCGCTTTGGGAAGTTCGAGACGCGGTGGATCTACCGCACCCCGGAATTCCTGGGGTAGTCCTACGATCATATCTTGTGGCACGCCAACTTTCGCCACAGGTGGTGGGAAGACGGGCATGGGAGTTAGTTTGTAGCCGGGCACACCTGAAATCAGGATGCATAAATGAAAGCGTCATGACCTGTAGTTTGGTGTTTGTGTTCTCCGGACATGGGAACAGAGCCATCGCTACACTGTTACTATCAAGCCTCCAGAATCCAGAATCCAGAATCCAGAATCTGCACCATGTTAGTGAGTAATGACTGGAAGACTATGGATGGGCGGCAGCTCCTCAGGCTGGTCACTGCTGCCTCTGCGGTCGCCATCTCATACGAGGGGATTAGCCAAGGCGTCATGGGAGCCGTAACTGTTTCTCCAGAATATGGCCGTCGAATGGGTTACACGAACGATCAGAACCAGGTGATTAAACCGTCGCTCCAAGGCGGCATAGTGGCCGTTTACTATTGGTAAGCCAGAGTGGAAGCATTTGCATCGTTACTGGTGTGTTCTAATTGTAACATGAACAACAGCGGAGCCTTGCTCGCTGCCTTCTGGGCTGGCAGTTTCTCCGACAACTACGGCCGCATCAAGGGAATATGGATGGCTTGTTTCTGGTGTACTTGCGGCACGATTCTTCAGTCCTCGGCAACCAACCTGGCTCATATGCTCTGTGCACGATTTATCGCCGGCATGGGTGTGGCCTTTATCCTGGTCATCGCCCCCATGTGGACAGCAGAGCTCTCGCCAGCTTCGCACCGAGGCAAGATGATTGCGTTGACGTTCCTGGCCAACTTCTCCGGCATCTCGCTCGCGGCGTGGGTGGGATTCGCAACTTCTTTCACCGAAGCAGGCGGAGGTCAGTTTCGATGGAGATTCGTGTTTGCAATCCAGATTCTCCCGGTTATCGCTCTCACAGTCATGAGCTTCTTGATCCCGGAGTCCCCCCGATGGCTTGTCAAGGCCGGTAGAAACGCTGAGGCTCTTGAGATTATCGCCAAAATCCGTGGAAATGATGATGTCTCGAATCCTGATGCGCAACAGGAGTATCGCGAGATTGTAACCGTTGTCGAAGAGGAGAAAGAGGCAGCCCCCACAAACTACTTCAAAATGTTCTTCGGCATCGGGTCGGGAGATATTCACCTCGGTCGACGCATCCAGCTTGCTTTCTGGCTCCAGGTCATGATGCAATACGGTACTGGCATTGCTGCTGTGGTGGTTTAGTGCGTTTATCATCATCTTTTCGGTTCATAGACGTTTGCTAATTACAAATCCAGCTCCGGCACCATATATCGAACAGCCGGGTTTGATGATCGAAAATCTAACTGGATATCTGCGCTCTCAATGCTGGTCGGTATTCTTGGAACGGCTATTGCTGCCTTTACCATTGACCGCGTTGGCCGCCGTCGGACGCTATACTGGGGTGCCATTGCTCTCAGTATCGTTCTCTTTATCATTGGAGGGTTGTTCCGCGGAGCAGTCGAGAACCCATCCCAGACCAAGCAGTATGGTACCGCGGCGGCTGCGATGGTGTTCGTATACATTCTAATATTCAGCTCTTCCTGGTTGATGATTCCGTTCATCTATCCGACGGAAATCTTCCCAACTTGGCTACGAGCCAAGGGCAACGCTTTCGGTGTGGCCGGATGGGCCATTGGGTATGGTGGAGGCTCGCTACTGGTGCCTGTCATGTTTTCAGGTATTAACGAAAAGGTTCGCTCTTCTTTCTCGATTCGAAAGCCTTTATTTTGAATATGTCCTAACTGAACCCAACAGACCTTCTATGTCTTCGGAGCGTAAGTTACCCCGGCAGTTTAGCGCTGCTGAGATCCAGTCTGTGAGACAGGCTGTTGGAGACCCATATTACCTTTAACAGTCCAGCTGACGATGACTTGATAGTGCCATGTTTACGTACGTTCCGCTAGTGTACTGCTTCCTCCCGGAAACGACTGGCCGAACTCTGGAGCAAATGGATTACCTCTTCGCCAGCAAAAGTGCTTTCACTTGGAACGAAGAGAAGGAGTTTGAAAAGAGAATGGCCATCTTCAACGAGAACTTAGGGAAGACTAAACTGAGGTCCAGGTCCGATGAAAACAGTGCCAGCGAAAAACCATCGGTAGTCATGATTGATCAGGTTTAGATTAGTTATCTAGTTTGTGGTGATGCGACTTCAAGAGAGAAGAATGCTTAGCGTCCCTCTCTGTGGCTCTTTCAAGCAACCTAATACAATGATTCTCGAATTACTTTTAGTTTTATGTCAATTTTTCCGGCCCTTCGAAACAGGGAATTGTTGGGACTCGAGGTTAACGACTGGCTACGCTCGAGGCGGCGAAACGGACCAACGCCAAGGCGTTTCGCTTTCCCTACACCTGCAGGCTAGAATGATCCTCGCTCGGCCATGTTAATAGTCTCCAAGGATCCGGGCTTTCCTCCTCTGTTCCTTGTAAAAGGCCACGATAGTCGATCCACAACCAATCTGACACAAAGATTCGAGTCCCGTAATTGAAGGAGGTATTTCTCCCTGCTAAAACCTGCGTCACAATATCCCAGGTTGCTACGGCAGCTGGAATTGACGGCTTGATAGATAGCAGCATTTGCGACCGGCTATGGGTCAGGGAAAATCAATCGTCAAAACTCCCAGCGCCGCATTCGCACCAAAATCAATCCTCGTTGAGCCCCCTTATCATATTTGCGAAGGCAGTCATGAATGCCAGACGATGATGGAGTCTGAAACAGCTAGGAAGCAGTTTTGGAAACGGTACCAAATTGGTTGGTGGCTTTGCTGGCTGCTCCACTGGTTGCAGTGACCTCAGAAAACGGCAGCTACTAACATCCGTTTTCTTAGTTGCTGCTGTTTTCTAAAGCCATACCCTCCATTTCTAGATACCTTCGCACTCTGGTAAAGATATAGACGGCATCCCGAGCTTTCTACCTCCTATCGTCATATGTACTAGGAGTTTGCTGATTTTAGTATATCTATTATGGGTTGTGAATTTTTACTGACAATATTTAAGGCTTCCTTTGGTGGCAACAGATGTGACTGTCAATGCAAAGTCGTTGGCATAGTCATCTACTGCTGCGATATTCGGGTCTAATATATAATCGATATCGTACGAGAGTTTTCGGTTTCGACAAAGCCGAACGGCCAGCGACCCGCCTATGGTAATAAGCCAAATTAGTGAGATACTCATTAATAGATCATTGTCGGCAATTTCTGCATCGAGAAAAGCCATGGCTATTATCAGATATATTTTAGCGCGCTTCAACAAATCCGAGAGGAACAAATAAGGGCTGGGAAGTACGTGGTGCCATCCACAGAATACTCTATGGACAGAAGAGTATTCTCGATCGCAGGCTTTGGTGGTACAAGACCACATAAAATGGAATATCTCTTACCATTGCCCATTCCATCGTATGTGAATGGTTGCTTTGGATAAGTTGGCGATGCCATGATGGAGGATTGAACAGGAGCGGGGAAGCACTTCGCAGCAGCAGCAGCAACAGGAGGAAGACTGTTAGCTGCGAATTTGCAGCAAGATCAGCCATGTTTTGGTCGCTTAGGGTCCCACCCTTGTCTGCGACAATACAAAGATTACCCAACCCCAGAGCAGACACGTTATTTATGAAACGACTTCATTATTCTCTTCTAATGGGATCAATTTAATTTGCACAGTATAGCAGCTTTCGATCAAAATTGCTCTCGGCAAGAATCGTCTGTGGTAGCACTCTTTATTACCGCTACCGTTAATTATGGTAGATACAGAGCCTTGAATCAAGCTTGGAGCTTTGTTCTGAGGGAAAGAGAAGCCGCTAGCTCTCGTTCGCCAAGTTTCTCCAGATCTTTTCCTGCTCTTCTTCCTGGTCAAACTCTAGAGGTGTCTCCTTCTCTAGCGAGGTGATGTTTCTGTCCATTTGATCTTGAACCATTATAATTAAATATTTGTGGTCGTTTTTTTTTTGTCAACACATGCCACCACAGCAAAGGTACTGCTTCTTGATTTCACGCGCTGCGCTGCGCTTTGGCACAAAGCTTGTAAGGTGAAAGTGACCACACTAGAACCAACACTACAGGAATTGCACGCGACGGGACATCCGCCGTTTTCACAGTAGAGTAAATATTTTTTAAAGGAAATTAAACAATTTTAGACAGCAAACCTTTGTAGGTCAAAACACGGCGCAAACTCTTGGGCAATTCAGTCAGTATCTCTCACTAACCGCAATGGCGACAGCCTGCTAACCATATTTTGGCAAAGCTATGGTCAACCTTCCGTGAATGAACGGGGGGATACACAGTAGCCAGGCTTTCGTCTTGTTCTGATTTGCCGCCAGCTATACGAAGGATCCTGTGCTAACTGTAAAGGGATACACCAACAAAACCTTGGAACAGCGATGGCCTAATGCCCCGCGAACGACTAACGGTAGCACCCATAAGCGTGCATCCCGGTCACGCCACTTGGGGCTAAGCCGTCCCCCCCATATCCCTCAACGCCGAACCAACACGTTGATTTTATCGTCCTACCTATTGCATGAATTTGCAGACACCTAACGAATTCACAAGTCAAAAGACCCAGTACTGCTATTCCTACTTCGTATATTGACTTATCCGTGCTTGGGTGCCGTACGATCTCGAAGATGAGCCCGGACGATGCTTTTGGACCCCAGTTGGGCGGCGCTTTCGACTTCACTCTGACTTTCGATCATGCAATTCTTAGCATTCTCCCCAGCTCGCTTCTGATACTAGTAACCCCTTTCTTCATCCGTTACTTTAAATCACAACCAGAGGTTATCCTGCCAGGTCCTTTGCTTTGGGGAAAAATCGTAAGTATCCTGGTCTGCGACCGATCCCGCGCTGTCGCTAAAATCACTCAAAGGCTGTCGTTGGAACGCTTTTCGGTATTAATATCGGCTCCTTTGTTGTCCTAATTGTATCGCTGTCGCTTCACTCAGCTATCGCCGCCGCTAGTGCAGCTCTTTCATGTGTCGGCACGTTGTGCCTCGCCGCCTGCCTCCATGTCGAGCACCGCCACTCCATGCGCTCATCTGGGTTTTTGTCAGTATGGGTGACTTTAAGCGTTGTCCTTGACGGAACAATTGCGCGGTCTTATTATTTACGCTCGGCCGCCTACCATAACGTTGGTGCGCTGGTGGCCACAACTGGCGCGATGAAGCTTATTGTCATGATCCTCGAAGAAATACCCAAGAAGAATTACGCCAAGGACAAAGACACGGGCAAGCCTATTGGAAAAGAAGCCATGAGTGGATTCTGGAATCGTATATTCTACTTATGGCTCAACCAAACACTTTACTCTGGCTTCCGTGTTATTCTCACCGTCGACAACCTGGACAATTTGGAGAACATTTTTTCTTCTGAAGCGCTTGCAGAGCGGTTTATTACTGCCTGGCACAACGGTAGGCTTTTTTTCATCGATATTCATATACATAAACTAACATTATTAGTCGATAATACAGCTAAGCATAGCTTAGCTAAAGCTTGTTTACGAGCCACAATGGGACATGTGCTAGCTGTTGTCTTTCCGCGCATATGTCTGAGTTTCTTCATGTTTGTTCAACCGTTTTTTCTGGAGGCAGCCGTCTCTGCTGTCGAGCTCAAGGCCAATTCAAACACCAAATATGGTCTTCTTGGGGCTGCCGCCCTGATTTATCTGGGTGTTGCTGTAGGTCTACTTCCAACACAACCAGACTCTGTTCAAGCTTACACGAAATAGGTCTCGCGGTCCTTGTCCAGTCACATGAACTGTCGCTTTGTAACCCTAGTTCGTGGCATGCTTGTTGGTGCTATTTTTGCGAAACTGCTGCGACTTCCTTATTCCTCAGCCGAACGCTCAGCAGCAGCCACTCTCATGAGCACTGATATCGAGGGGATCACCAGGGGGCTTCCAATGCTTCATGAGCTGTGGGTGAGAGCTTTGGAGCTAGTTGTTGGTATCTACTTGCTTTCAAGGCTCATTAAACAAGCTTGCCTTCTGGTTTTTATTCCAACTGCTAGTAAGGGGACATTTGCAACCGTGACATTTGCTGAAGAACACTAACAAATTGTAACAGTTTCATGTGCGGTGTCTTGGTACTTGGGAGAGCGACTTCCAGAGGCTCAAGAAGAGTGGAACGAACAAACGCAGACTCGAGTAGCAAAAACTTCAAGTACGCTTTCCCAAATAAAGGCAATCAAGATGATTGGTCTCGAAGGGTCCATTTCTCGCCAAATCCGAGACATTCGAACTACGGAGATCCAGCGCTCGATCAAAGCTCGGCTTCTCTCCATTGTCTACAATACAACAGGTATACCTTCAAAACTTTGGACTTCTTCTGAAACTGGAATTGATAAGTCTTAGCTGTATTCGTCAATGTATTTACGCCGCCAATTGTCCTGGCGGGAGCTCTGTTCTGGACCACGTTTTCCGGTCGCCTTACTGCCATTGGAGCTTACACGACACTCGCCATCATTAACCTCGTTATCGAACCTTTACAGGACGTTATTTCAGCCACAGCAAAGATGTCTTCGACCGTAGCCTGTTTCAATCGTATACAGAACTTCTTAGTGCTGCCTGAAGGAATTGAAGTCAAACTCGCCCAAGCCGAAGTCAAGGAGGCGATTGCTTCTGAGAATATTTTTCCTGCAGGGCTGCAAATCAAAGACATACCGCAATTGCCAATAGTCTCACAAAAGCAGCCACAGCAATCCATTGCTCGATTCCAGGACGTCAGCATCGCAGGCCAGGGTTCATCAAACACTGTCATTTTGCAGCACATTGAGCTCAACGTCGTAGCATCTGAGTTTATTATCGTAACAGGGCGAACTGGATGTGGCAAGTCAACCTTTCTGCGAGCATTTTTACGCGAAGTACAACTCATTTCAGGCAGTCTCAGTCTCGTCACTGGTCCCATCGCTTACTGCGATCAAACTGTTTGGTTGAGAAATGCGTCGATTCGTGACAACATCGTGTGGTATAACACCTTTGATGAGGCATGGTACAACTCTGTTTTGGATACCTGTATGCTGAGAAAAGACCTTGAGCAATTCGAAAATGGTGATTTAAAGCCTGTTGGCAGCAACGGTATGGGCCTCAGTGGCGGTCAAAAGCATCGAGTGGTATGTATCAGTTCTCTGATTAAGGGATCTGCTATTAACCGTTCTTTTGATCTAGGCTTTGGCGCGAGCCTTGTACGCTCGACTGTCGCTGATTGTACTGGATGACATCTTCAGCGCACTAGACCCTACCACCGCAGCCGAAATTTTCTCTGGCCTTTTTGGACCTGAAGGGCTTATCAAAACCCTAGGAAGTACCGTCATTCTCGCGACACAATCTGGTTCGTATTTGTCAAAGTGCTTTGAAAACTTGCCTAATTCGCGATACAGTGCAATTCTTCAGTGCGGCCGACCGTATCGTACTGATTACTTCCGACGGAACTGTCGAGGTACAGACTGAGAGCCACGATACAGCTTTTCAGCGACAAGTAGAGGAGATTTTAGCCGACGACGAAGAGCTGGCCAAGAAGCTTCAGGATGCACGTCGAGGACAGGAAAGCCCTTCAGCACCGCTGCGATTAGTATCGGAAGGAGAACCTCCCGCAGAAGTAATCTCTGAAGCTATTCGACAACAAGGCGATCTTTCCCTGTATTGGTTTTTCATCAAAACAATTGGTGTCGTCAAGTCTGCCATTTGGTTTGTACTGACAATTATGCTTTCAACCACTGAGAAGTTCCCAGGTATGACTTTCAAATCTCTCAATATTCTGACTTGGTGTGCTAATATTGTTGCGAATATTTAGACGTTTTCATCCGTATCTGGCTTGACCAAGCTCCTGATAACAAGGTTTACTTTGTCGGCTACGTTTTGATCAGCCTGCTTGCCTGTGTTTTGTGTTTACTCATGTTGAGGTAAAACTCTGGACGGCTGTTTTGAAGATTTTATCAGTTAACATCTATTTAGCTTTTGGTATGCTGAAGCTGTCCCTAGGTCGTTGGAAAGCCTCCATAACACTCTGCTGGAAACTGTCATGAGGTTTGTAGTGCTTCAATGTGGTACTTCATATCCTATTTACTCACTTTTGCTCTTCCAGATCAAAACTTTCGGTGCTTACCAAGACTGACCACGGTGTGTTTCTGAACTTGTAAGTTTGCAGCTTAATAATTTCTCAAGTAGGGTACATTAACGCCGTTCTCAGCTTCAGCCAAGATATGGACTTGACATCACAAACGTTACCACTCGTATTCATGAAAGTGTTCTACTGTAAGTTGTTCTTTAAGGAAGTTATTGGCGGATAAGCTAATTTTGAGGAAGTCTTTTTTTACATGTTGGTTAGCCTCCTTATTATTCTTTCTGGCATCAAGTACGCTGGAGCTATTACACCATTCGTTTTCACAGTAGTGTATGTGGTACAGCATTTCTATCTCCGATCATCGAGACAGATCCGTCTCCTCGACATTGAATGCAAGGCACCTCTCTACACGCAGTTCACAGAGTCAGCGGCCGGTCTGTTGCACATTCGCGCTTTTGGCTGGGAACAGGACGTCCTTGCTCAAAGCCTTGAGTTGCTGGACATCTCACAAAAGCCATATTACTACATGTTTGTTATCCAAAGGTGGCTTGAGATGGTAATGGACCTTTTGGTGCTGGCG
Source organism: Simplicillium sp. C3G150-2 (assembly GCA_022702485.1). Lineage (NCBI taxonomy): Eukaryota > Fungi > Ascomycota > Sordariomycetes > Hypocreales > Cordycipitaceae > Simplicillium > Simplicillium sp. C3G150-2. Next base: position 2,036,231 of record JAJIYY010000001.1, on the reverse strand, counting down.
CTTGCGATGTTCATGCTACCGATTGCCTTCAACATTGAACTTTCAACGACTGCCGCAGGCATTGCTCTGTCACTAGTAACGTTGATCCAATTCAGCGAGATCTTGACGCTTTTCGTGCGGGATTGGACTGAATTGGAGACTTCCTTGGGTGCCATTACTCGACTTCGACATTTGTTTGCGAACACGCCCCAGGAGCCAGACATCAATGGTGGTGTCGGTCCATATTGGCCCCAGCATGGCCATGTTGTCATGGACAATGTTGTTGCAAAGTACAGGTTTGTTAAGCGCTACGTGTTAAAAGCTATTGTTCATTGCTGACTCGAGGCAGCGCTACTGATCCTGGAGCGCCTATTCTGGATGGAATTTCCCTCACCATTGCAAGCGGCCAAAAAGTCGGCATCGTGGGAAGGACGGGCAGGTAAGCATAAAATGGTTGTATTTCACTACACAATATATCTAAAACGTGCATATAGCGGCAAGAGCTCGCTTCTTTTGGCTTGTCTCAATTTCCTTGATTATACAGGAATTATTACCATTGACGGCATCGACATTTCCACCGTTCCGCTGCAAATTCTGCGGTCTAGAATCCCGACCATCTCACAAGACACAATTGACCTTGACGGAACCATCCGATTCAACCTGTTTCCATTCATAGACGATGTTACCGACAAGCAGTCTGACGAGCTCGAGACCAAAATGATAACGCTATTGTGGCAGCTAAGCCTTTGGACCAGCATCGAGCAAGCTGGTGGTCTTGACATCAAACTATCTGATTTCAAACCTTCTGAAGGTCAAAAGCAGATTATTGGCATCATTCGTGGCGTACTTCGACAGCAATTTACAGAAAGCAATCTCATTTTGATGGACGAGCCGACGAGCTACTTGGATGCTGACACGGTCAAGGAGGTCCAAGACATCTTCAACACAATGCTCAGAAGCTGCACCATCATTACTGTGGCACATCAGTCGCAGTCAATTAAAAATGCCAACACCATTTTTGAAATGGCAGATGGCAAAATTGTCGCCCGGATTGATCAAACGCCCACACCCAAACGCGCAGAGCCCGTTGGAGCTAACCCAACCTGGAACCCAAACGAGCATCGATACATTGGCCACGCCGGCACCGATATTAGTAGTAACAGCGAAGATGCTATGGACATGATTAACTGTGGTCTGAAAAAGACAATGCCTCTCAAGCTTCGCGCAGAAATTCAGCGCATGAATAGGACCCGACGACGGATCATTCGCCGCGAGGCAGCCGCAACGGGGAAGCCGCCAATGAGCAGGGATGAATTCATAGAAAGATATGTCATCCCGCTGTTCCATAGGTTGGATGACCAACCCGGCGATCAAGCCAAGAGCAGCAAGTCCTAGTACAGATTGGTAAAACAGGTAAATGAATAGTGCTGTGTTGGTATTTCCTGTGATTTAGTTTAAATAAATAGGCAAATTTAAAAAGACATTCATTGCTTTTGTCAAAACAAAACAAAATTATGTGTTTGTTACGATTTGGCTAATTCTACTGTCCCCGTACTTCGTTACTCTCCTCGAGTCACTTCGCTGCCGGAGTACAGTGTCCTCCCTTCGAAAAATAGGTCGCAGTAGGGTGGACTTTATTTTTCTGGGTGGCATTTATTCCAAAGCTCAACCAAGCCAGAATTCCATCCTCAATCGTATCTCCCAGTAGGCGGTGTTGCATGAGGGGGTTGCCACCTTGGCTGAGATCACCCTGGAGGAGCTGGTCCTCATCATTTGTTGTCAAGGGCTGCTTGTTACTTACATAAGGTTGCTGCTGCTCCACCTGAGAAACCAGGTCCTGGTCAAAATACATTTGACCGACATGCGCAGCAGTGGTGTCAATGATGGAGCCGTTGGGGTAGGGTGTGGCATTGGGGTGCAACAAAACGTGGATGTGGTTGGTGCGGCCAATGTAATGACCTGGAAACAGCGTAGAGAACTGGACTGTACCATCGGCATCAGTTTTCTGTAGACCGCGCAAGAACGTGCGGTCCCAATTGGTCTGGTCGGATGGCCCAGATCCATTCTCGTCAGCGACAACACCTCCGTATACGCCAGTCGAGTTGCATTCTGTACATGTCAGTATCTCAAGTCCATGGCGCAGCTGTGCTTATTTTACTTACGCCAGACATCAACGTATTTTCCAACAACAGGTTCACAAGTGTTGACGTCGATGAACTGTACATCAATGTGGAGGGGAACTCCAGCCTGATCTTCGACAATGTTTTCTCTTACACTCTCGCCGGCAACGTCTATATAAATTGTGCGTCAGTTCTGAAGTTCAAACTCAGCACCTGTGATGATGCGGCTCACAGTAAGGTCCAAGAATTTCTTCTGGAGCTAACACGCAGGAAGAATTGCCAGAAAATAAGACTGACTGATCGATGTCGAGGTCAATCTGGCCTCGCGCGACATGATCCCCAGAGCTGGTCCTCTCAACCTTCGGCCCGGCAGTGATGCCACGCTTCTCTCGCAATTTGGAAGCTAGCTGAGACCTTCTCTCTACGCCACGGCCACTGACACCTCTTGCTTGAAGCTTGCCGGCGCAGTGGTCAAGATTGGCGATGTTGTTTTGGAGATATGCCTGGCGAGCGGCGACTTCAGCTGCATGATCCTCACCAGGATGGCCAAGGACACCCTGGCAGCTCAAGATTGTGTAAAATATGATGTTATTAAGACGCATTGTAAATGGAGGTGATGTTCTTGAATGGCGGGCATTGAAGCAGTGGTACCAAGTTAGGGGCGGCGAGCTACTCATATACACGCGCTCCTTATCTCACTCCAATACAACCATTACAACACTTCATGTGTCAAGAGTAACCTTCTTGGACACTGCCACGTTACCTCCACTATCGAGTGGCTCATTTATGCATCGTTTTAGATTAAAATGTAACTGCCGTGTATGCACGACAAAACTGGTTAATCACTGTTGCATCGAAACGCCATTGTCCGGGTAGCATTACGCAGCCATTGCTGGTTTCTGTCGATCCAGATCCGGCCAGATGCAGCCTGGCTAAATTAAGTATGGGGTGATTGGAAATACACTCTGGTAATTGGGCGATGCAATCTGCCGGGGTTATTTGGGTTTCCGACGTGTCGGAACATTCCGAGTATGAACCTATGAGGGACTTATAAGATGCAAATCGATATAATTTTAAGCTTTTTTGACTTTTTTATATCCATCTAGTTTGAAAGAGACGGTTTATGTTCTCATAGCCTCTACGGACCAGCGAAGTGAACGATACGCCTCTTCCGTAGGCAGCTTGTAAGGTGGTCGGCGGCCTTGCCAAACCAGCGCTCCGTTTGAGAAATTCCTATTCGCCAAGACTTTCCAATGCAGATGCCGAGGGAATAAAAAATGTGGTGCCCGTCAGAGGCGTAGAATAATCCAGTATCCGATCATGAAGGCCCGGAGGATTGCCGACGAACATGCGCTCGAGCATCTTCTCAATCACCCACAGTTCTTTTGAATAGCCAATGAAATAAGTTCCGTACTCCTTGGATGACGGTGAGCCAAAGGGCATATTATCACGCAATATATCGTGTTCATTGCCCTGCTCGTCCTCTATTGTCGCAAGAGTTTTATGAGCTTGCTGTTGGCCTTGCTCCGCATCATCCAGTTCGAAATTGTCAAACTTCCTCCGACCGATAATCGCCTCTTGCTGTTCGACCGAAAGTGCCCGCCATGCGCTCATGTTATGAAGGTATTTCTGTACCACCACATAGCTTCCATCAGTGCCAGCAGAGTCGTCTGATTCAGTGATGAAGACTGTATCGTTTGCCTCGTCAGCAACGGGATTCGCCGTACCATCCACGAATCCAAGTAGATCACGGGCATCGAAGTAGCGAAACCCGACAGTTGAATCCTCCACTTTGATCGAATCGCCCAGTGTCTCGAGCAATTGGCTTTCGAATTCAAAACACACGTCTCGTCGTTCAGAACGAATGTGGAAGAGGATATCGCCTGGCGTTGAGACTGCAGTGTGTTTGGCACCTTTTATTTCCTGGAAGCTGCGTAGGTCTCGCGGTCGGGCGAGAGACGTGAGCACGTCCCAAGCGTCGTTTCCAATACCAACGGTGCAGCTCAGGTTTGCGGTCGGATGCCGAACCGAGACATTTTTGACGAGGTCACCGATGCTAGCAAGACCATTGCGAATCGTTGAAATAGTGTCCTTGGACGACTTGTCCGCCGCAGTTACCACGAGAAAAGTCGCGGACTGAGTGAGTGGATTCGTAATAGGCTGCATGGTTGCTATGCCTCGATATGTGTGATTGATTCGTCGAATATGGAATTGGCTTATAATTAGAGCTCGAGTAGTCGTAGCCAACCGCCCGCTTGGAGTCTGTTGTCTAATTATCGGTAGCATACCTTGGGGCTGAACGCGTTGAGCAGCACAGTCTGCTGGTGCGGGGATGTCAGGCGATGAGTATAGAGGTCTTCACTGGCGATAGCAGCTCTCCACTCGGCTTTGCTCACACGCAGAAAACGACAAGTTACTAATGCGTGTTTCTCATTGGTCAATGGCATGACTTTGGGACTCAGGAATGATGCTAATAAACCTCCACCTTTTGGACGGGCAGGGTGTGGCTTTAGCATCCTCGCCTTTAGCATCCTCGCATCCCCCGCCCGGAACGATCGGCGTGCGCCAACTGGGCGCCCTCGTTCTTGCGTATCAAGAAGAGTCTCGCCCTTGTAGTTCACTTTCGCGGTGGGTATTCTGGTCAAATCGGAGCGCGTACTCTATGATGAACAATGGCTGGACTTTTTTCAAAAATTGCCAATTTCTGTCGAGACAATAGTGCTTCGTGCAGTCCAGGTGATGCAATGATGATGGAACAGGTCTCATTGCCTTCAGCAGGGCAGCCTCAGCTTTCATCAGCCCATTTGGTCTGGAACGCCGCCACAAAATGTATTCCTCTGTTGACGTCACTCGCTTAACCATTTTACGCTGGGCGAATTACAACTGCATTTCACACGCGAGGATGCTAGCTTGCTCAAGGGACTAGAATGAGACAGCAGGGTCGGCACAGGGCAACTTCCGCCGTGGAGCGCAGTAAGCCCTGTAATGTCATTCAAGACACCAAAAATAGTTGAAAATAATTGAAATAACTAGAAAACCTAAAAGCAAGTAGCACAGCGAGCAAAGGCCAGATCGGGCACGATTAGTCGTCATCAGCGTCTCGAGGGTCATGTTCGGCCCAGAACTTCTCGTAATCTTCCCATGTCTGAGACGGGAACTCCAAGGGCACAGTAATGGGTCCAAACGGAATACCCTTCTCCTCAAACTCGTCAAGACGAGCCTTGGTCAAGGGGCGCGACTTGTTTACACTGTACACCGAAATGCGATGGCAGGAGCTGGTGACATGCAAACCCCAGTTCCATGCAGTACGCACATCCGGCGGCTGTGTATTCAGTGCATTATCCCAGCAGCGGACAACAATCTCGACCCAGCCCTCGACATCGCAGGGAAGGTCAAACTGCCAAGTTCTCCATGTCCACTTCCTCTTCTTGGACAGGTTCTCCAATGGCACCGTGTACCAATTGAACCCTCCGTCATTGGAGAGCTCTACCCGCTCAGGCCATCGTCCGCCGCCAGAGTACGCCCAGCCCTTGCAGCGAATCTTGCCCTTGTGGATGACAACCTGCTTTGTCCATGGTGACATGATGGCTGAGCTGACAGGCATCTCCTGGATTTGAATACCGTCCGTCATTCTGAAGTTGTGTTTGCCGACTTGTTGCGGGAAGTACAAATATTCTGCGCTCTGCACAGGAGCTCGCGATGGATTCTTGATGGCTTTGATGCGGTACAGCCACTTCACGCTTCTTGCGCCAATGTAGCCAAAAACAACAATGCGAAGAGGATATCCGTGAATGGCAGGCAACACTTCACCGTTCATCTCCCACGCCAGCATTACCTCATTCGCTCTCACCTTAGCCCACGGCACACTGACAAGATAGTTCATCGCTTTGTCGTCTTTGAAGTAGGTATCGGCTCCGTAGAACTCCAAATGTTTGGCGCCATCAATAAGTCCGCCACATTCTTTGATGACCTTCTTCAGACTGATGCCGACATACTTGGCAGTGCCAATGGCACCTTCAGCCCATGGCGCCTGTGGGACCTCATCTCCCTGACCGGGGTATTTGAGGATCTGCTCGATACGTCGAGTACCAGAGCATTGAATAGTGACATTCTTTTCCATTCGCGGAAATCTGGTCTCGTCCATGAGATCGTCCAAGGTGAACGACTTGGGGTTGGCAACAAGTCCATCGAGGAGGAAGCTGTACTTGTCCTTGTCGATAATTGGAATTCCACCATGGTTTCTAACGAAATGCAGCGAATTGGGCGTAATCTCTGCATCAGTTACGAGGCGCTTTGGTGGCTCTCCGTTATACGGGAACTGCAGCAGATGAAGCATGTCGGGGTGTTTCTCTTTGAGAACAGTGTTCCATGAGTCGTCAGGGATGTCTGTCAATTCGCCGCCCACCGCGTGATGCCACATCTTCCAGTGAGTGCCCGGAAGGACCGGGTTTGTTCCAGGAATGGGTCCGAGTTGGAATTCCGGGTTGGGCGGGAAGGTTTGGGAGGTAAGAATCTTGTGCGCCGCCGCCTTCTTGTCTGGATAGTTTTCCCATTCGACGAATATAATGTTGTCGTCAGTTCTTTGGCACACAAAATTTGTCTGAACTGACATGTTTCCTTACCCTTTCCAGCCCTGCCTTTCTGCAGTGAACAGCTTGTCTCGGTCTCCCACAGACTTGATCGCTTTCTCATCCTTAGTGAGTGGCCCAAAGACCTGAGGCGGCAATGCCCTGGTCTTGCCTTTGGTCATGTCCAGGACAGGAAGCACGGCACCAGACAAGCCCTGCTCGATTTTCCACTCATCGGGTCGGTTTGTGGTCTTCATTTTCGGAACAGGAACACTCGTCTGTGCGTTTTTGGGAGTCCCGCCGTTCTTCGCGTTCTTTCGCATTTTGACAGTTCTATTCTGTGTGCGTCAAAGAACACAAAATCTCATGGTAGACAAAGGAAACTAGCTACAACTGCCGGGAGTGGCAATGGCTACTTATTATTACAGCTCATTCCAATATTGTGGCTGGCCTAGCCAAATCTTGTTTCCTCTTGTCGCATTGGTGAACCAAAAGCAACAATATTGCCTGCCTGTGCAAGTTATATTTCCTAAACAGGTATCACTACCAGGCCAATCAGCAGCGAGAGGCGTTCCCCAGAGCTGAATGGCGCCATGCAAGGGTCGTGGGGCAGAGAGGAGCTGTGCTAGAGACACCCCCCGTATCCATGTCAAAAGTACTGTTGCCGAGGGAAACAATGAAACTTTGTCTGGCTGGCATTTCATTTTAGCGTCAATGGCAAGTGCTGAATACTGAAAACAATAAAATTGGCCTTTTCTAATCTAATTCCTTCTATCTGACAGCTAGGAGATGTTACACTTGCAGGTTTCAGTGTACTTACAACCGACTGCTAAAGTAAGGAATGTTTCGAGCCTCGTACAGGTCCTTGTGAGCGCTCTTGATAATATCGGCACCCTTCTCACCAATCATGTAGACCGAGTTCTGAATGCGACAGTCGGGAATAACAGGAATAACGGACGCATCGGCAATGCGCAGGTTCTTAACACCGTGAACGCGGAGGTTAGGGTCAACAACTCCCTGGTGGATGTTTTGCGACAGACGGGCGGTACCGCAAGGGTCTGGCAAAGGGGTTCTGTTAGCGTAAAAAGAAAAAGGGACTGAATGTTGTCACTTACGGAATCCTGTTTGGCTGCGATCAAGCACAGCGCGCTTCATTTGCTCGTCATCGTGCAGTGGCATCTTCCATGGATACTCGCCAATCACAATATCCTTGAAACCTGCTCCATTCATGAGAAGATCATAGGTCCATCGAACTCCTTCGCGCATAGCGAGGATATCCAGATCATTGCCAAAGAAATTGAGGTTGATGTTGGGCTGGACAAGTGGGTTGGCGTTGTTCAAGGTGACCTCACCCTCAGACAGAGGTCGGAGCAAGTCGACAATGATGGTGGTGTAGTTACCGGACTCGGGAACAGGGTAATGCCACTGGAAAGCAGAGCTGAATAGACTGACAAAGTCCAGTTCAAAGTGCGGCTGTCCGTTGGGACCGAAAGGGTCAAGACCTCCATTGGCGGCCTTAGCAGCGCGGTACTCATCGTACTTCTCGAGGCGATCGTCAATGCGAGGGAAGCCTACAAGCTCGAGGAAACCAGATGAAGCGGGGCCGGTCTTATCGCGAGAGTATTGTGCGACAGCACTATCATGCTTGCTGCCGGGGCGCAAGATGTAATCATCCAGACCAAAGCCATCCTTGACTTCGAGGACAAACGGGACAATGGGATGGTCGAGGAGGTGCTGGCCAACGTGAGGTGACTCAATCTTAACGTCAATGCCGTTCCTCTCCAACTCCTTTCTAGGTCCCACTCCACTTAGCATCAGCAACTTGGGTGTTTCAAAGACTCCCTGTGAGAGGATGACTTCCCGAGTAGCGTACACGCTGACCTCTGTGTTGGTGTCGGGGTGGATAACTGTGACACCAGTGCAGGTGTTTGTGGCAGGATCGATGATCAATTCCTTTGACTGCACACCGTACAAAATAGTGACATTTGGCTTGTCCTTGAGGTACAAGAAGCTGCCTTGGCGGGATCCATCGTGGATGGTATCAACGCAATGCGTAAGCCCACGCATTTCACCTTCATAAATATCCTCAGTAAGCTGTTCTCCCTTGGAGATCCAGGCTTGAGTCAAAGCATCTCGGTAGCCCTTCATCTCAGGAACCAGATCAGCGTGAGCAATCTGAATTGGGCCTCCTGTGCCAATCTTCTTCAAGTCCTTGGGGTAGAGATTCTCTTCATCGTGGTAGGTGGCGCACTTGCGAAGGTAATCGACGCAACCATCCCACGTCCACTGGGAGCCACCAAACTCTTCCCAATCATCAAAAGTAGGTTTGGATCCAGGAATCCAAGTGTAGTAGTTGGCGCAAGAGCTGCCTCCAAGAACCTTGCCACGGGTATTGGGCTTCTCAACGCGCTCGTAATCGTCGCGCTTGATCATGGTGGACTTGTAAGCCCAATCATGCTTGCTCCCTCGGAGGTTGAAGGCATTTGATGGTGTCGTGATCTCGGGAATTTGGTCGGGGTTGGGAGCCCCTGCTTCGATAACAAGGACTCGGACCTGGGGGTTCTCTGCAAGACGACCAGCAATGGCGTTACCTGCTGTGCCGCCACCAACTACAATGAATTGGTAGGCGTTGCCGTTGCTAACAAAAGCCATGGTTGGAGAAGTGTAAAAATATTTGAAAATTTGTAACAAATGTGTCTTTGAGGGGTAAAGATTATAGTTAGTCTTTGTCTGTGATTATATTGATTGTTGATAGCAAAACAGATCATATTTTGAGCGAACAAGACGAAGTTATATTCATTTCGACTTACACTGCAGCAATGCCTCTTTACCGAGCCCATTGCGAGCTTTCTCCGATTAACGTTGGTATCAAAATCCGTAAACTTGTATATCCGGTTTATGCGATCCGAGCCCTACATATCCGGTACGCACCGAACCAGGGCCCAGTCATCCCAATGTCGTGATACTGGTTCCTCTTCCAGCATGCTCCACCTCTGGATCCCGGCCGTTGTCGCCTTGTGATCCACCCGCCGAGCTGCCCCGGCACACACAAAACGTTGCTACCGGTTTGGCACGCCGAAAAAGCCAAGGACATTGCTCGGAATTGCCATGCTGGATGAAAATACTGGGACTAGGTGACAGAACTCAATTGACATAACAGCAACTTTAGTGGAGTTCTTCCAAAAGCAGAGTTCTTCCAGTACGGGATGCTTTCGGCGTCCCTGCTTTTACAATCAGGGTCCAAGAAGCACGCCGGACACATCTCGGCATCTTTTAACCTCAACAGCATTTTTGTCCATGCATATGATTTCTCGAATTTTGTGGTTTCAGCTTTCAGTTTCCATGAAAATATAGCAGAAGGCAATAATTGATTGCTAGGGGACTGTTGCTTATCGGCACATGGGTGCGGAGGTTTCTCGGAGTCTGAATCTCTAGGGCAGCTGTGCCTGTGACGACGAAGCTGCTATATGTTTTGCGAGTAATTGTTGGTAATATTACGATAATATATCTCGTTAATCGCAAACAGGATATATAAACATTGCAATTTCAGTCAAAATCTTCTAAGTCCTCTGTTCAAGCCGCACACATCAATTGAATCCTGTCTGAGCCTCCGACACCAAACTGAACAAGAAACATGGCCAACAAGCAAACGTTCACCCTGGCTGAAGGCAAGGTTTCTCCTTCAACTCTGTTAGATATTTACCAATTCTTACTAACTTTCTACAAAAGGTCAACCCGTTGCGGATCCGGCTGTGAGTACCACTCTGCCAATGTTCGGCGGCGGTGCTCATACAACACTTGGAGATACCCTCCTCATCGAGCAACTGGCGCACTTCTCCAGAGAACGGATTCCAGAAAGGTTATTCTTTGTTTTTTATGATCGCTACCTGTGGGCTGAACAGACGCTAATACATTGAGACAGGGTGGTCCACGCAAAAGCTGTCGGAGCATGGGGCGAGTTCGAAGTTACGAATCCCAGTCTTTCCCAGTACACTTGTGCGAAATTCTTGAACACTGTTGGCAAGAAGACACCACTGTTGTGGCGCCTCAGCACAACTGGTGGAGAGAAAGGAAGTGCTGATACCGTTCGCGATGTCCGTGGCTTTTCTGTCAAATTCTTCACCGAGGAGGGCAATCATGACATCGTTGGCAATCATATCGTGAGTAGAAGTTTATTCATCGTGTGTGGTGTATTTCTAACTTTGATGACTTACTTAAATAGCCTGTTTTCTTCGTTCGTGACCCGATACGATTTCCTTCGCTGAACCGCAGCCATAAGAGGCACCCCGCAACAAACAGACCAGACGATACAATGGTAAGTGTTCAAGCCATTCTGAAATCCTGTACCTGTTTACTGACTTGTGTGGTAGTTTTGGGACTTTCACGTCAACCAACCTGAGAGCGTACACGCGTTGATGCATCTCTTTGGCAGCCGAGGTCTCCCGGACTCGGTTCGTCGCGTGACGGGATTTGGTGTGCACACTTTCAAACTCGTCAATTCCAACGGTGACTTTTATTACTGCAAATGGCATTTCAGACCTGAACTTCCTGTATCTACTGGATTTGATTCAGCGTCGAAAGCAACTGAGATCGCTGGTACCAATCCTGACTATCATCAGCAAGATGTCTGGGATGCCATTGCGCAGGGCGATTTTCCAGTCTGGAAATTGTACATCCAAGTGATGAGACCAGAGCAAGCTGCTAGTGTTGGAAAGGCGCTTTTCGATATTACCAAAGTTTGGTCGCATAAGGACTTTCCCCTGGTCGAAGTTGGCAAGATGACCCTCAACAAGAACGTAAGTGTCGGCTACCTCACGCTACCCTCCTAGTTTTGTGCAAACGACGCTCAAGGTGAATAAGGCTTTTCTAACAGTCAAACAGCCAAACAACTATTTTGCCGAAATCGAACAAGCAGCCTTCTCGCCTTCAAACATGGTTCCTGGTGTGGCCATGACGCCGGATCCAAGTAAGTTTCTTAATCTCAACTGGACAGCTGCATTTGACCATGACAAATTTCTCTAACATTTCACTTTTAAGTGCTCCAAGCCCGAATGTTTGCATATCCCGACGCTCAGCGTTACCGCCTAGGCGTAAATTACACCCAGCTTCCCTCCAATCGGCCAATCGCACAAGTTTACGCACCATACGAACGAGACGGTATCACCACTACACGAAACTACGGCTCTGACCCCAATTATGTCCGCAGCACTCTTAGTCCAGGAGTGGAAGCTACCCAGACGATGACTCAGATTCAGCATGCTGAACAGGTGCCGCCGACGTCTAGACTCGGTCTCAACGAAATCCTCGTTGAGGACGATGATTACGCGCAACCGCGGGTTCTTTGGCAGAAAATATTTGATCAGGAAGAAAGGCTCAAGTGGATTGATAATTGTGCCGACACTCTCACTTCTGTACCAACTGCGCTCCGAGATGCAGTCGCATACATGTTTGGCAAGGTTGATCCTTCGATTGAACAAATGTTGCTAGCCAAATTGACCCAGGATAGTCACCACTTGTAGCATTCAGGTACCTTTGATGGTATCATATCTCTCGTGTACCGTAGAAAAATATTTATAGAATTCAATAAATACTCCAACATTCTGTACATACTTTTGTCTATCTGCCCAGAGCAGAAATTGCAACTCGTTATTTTGTGACGTTAATTGGGAATGCTCTCCAACTCAACATTGTCAACAAAGATTTGTGGGTGTCTGAAAGACGATTCTCCAGGAATACCAACGCCTGCTTCAACCTCAAAGAAGAAGTATTTCTCGGTGTTTGAAGCGTGAATGTGGTAGGGGCCGAATCCATCTGTCGCCGTGTGGAATGTGAAGGTCTTTCTAACATCAAGACCACCAAAATCTGAGATGAGGGTGTCGAATGTAATGATGTTGTCTTTTTTAGCCAACTGGAATCGTTTGTCAGCTGACGAATATTTTCCCCATGTGACTGCTTTGCTTACTTCTTCTTTGTTCAGAACAACGCTAGCATCCAATGATGCATTGTTGACAAGCATGGTGTTAGCGGCGGAAATTTGGAAGTCTACGGAGCCAATGGGGCCGTAGGCAACGTTTGATCCGGATGTGGCGCGCTTCTGGTCGAAAACATGGACACCATCGTTGGTATTGCGCTTACATGCAGCCGTGCTTGTGGTGTTGTAGACTTGCACGTTGGCGAAAAAAGCGCTTGAGGGGAAGACATCCTAGAGCTAATCAGTAACCCATCCCGTCGCAGAGAGGAATGAGCTCCCACGCACATGGTAACCAACAGTGTTGTTCAGCTCAACCTTGCCACATGAGTTCTCATTAGAGATATTGAGCTCATCAAACTGTGTTGAAAATTTTGTCAGCGACGCTCAAAATGAACATTGAATTGCAAGTCTAAACCGACATTGAGTGAGATCGTCTTGCCGTAGGCGCCTGCAGCGAATAAGGCGGCCGTAGCCAAAACTCGGGCGTTGCTAACCATGTTGGACAAAAGATATCAATAGTTTCCAATGTTTCGGAAATGACTACTTGAAATATATTGGGATGCATACATATATATGTGTGTAGATTATTTCTCCAGCAGCAATCGAAGTCGGCATGTTGAATTGCACCGCAAGGTTACATTGCCGATGTATCAGGCAGGAAGCCCGCTCGGCGTCCCCCACGGCGCCTTGTAATATCGCGCCGAGTGTGGATCAATCACGGACAGCTGCAACTGTATTAAGGTGAATGAACTCGATTCTTCCTCCAATAAGCCGCTGTCTTGGGCAGCTTACACTGGAGTGGCAGGGCTAGGGCCAACGATACAGTGTGCGCTGTACTAATAACGAATGCGATCAAGTGATGCCCTGTATCACGCAATATAGTCTATTCAACGAAGCTGACAGATTCCTCCATTTTCCGGCGGCTTTTACTGACCTGAAGAACCTCCGTCCGACGCCAGCTGTGACCCCCATTCGTGTAAGCTGTCACTAATGAAAAATGGCAACAAATTCCAAATTGGCAATATATTACAATACCCAAAGCTTACAGTTGGAGCAATCGCACGTCTCTGTGGTAAAGAGGGCTTGTGCTCTCCACTTCGCGGCCGCAAATACAATACAGGACTGCGATTTCCCACCGTTCTTAAACACGCGCCGTCTTCGCTAGCACACATCTACAAATCAAAATACGAGTGCTGTCAAGTAGTAATTTCTCGGGGATATGAGAAAATATCTTGCTTTCCTGCCTACAGTGCAGTAAGCGTGAGACACGCGTAAGACTGTACTTCAGCGCTGTTCGGTTAGTGGTTGGTGGAGCGCGCCGAGATGAACTGTTTATCTCCACTGCAGCCTCGAATCTCACACGCAGGTATCATATCGTCAATCATGTCAACAGCAATCGCCAGACGAAAGCGCAGGCGCGTACGGAAGGCATGCAACCCTTGCCATCAGCGTAAACGCAAATGCGATTCCAAATATCCTTGTGGCATGTGCACTGCTTATGAGTATGAGTGCAGCTATGACGACCAAGACGACAGTCCTGCGAGAGGGCTTCATGCCTCCGCTGGAGGTCGCAGAGTTCAGCCTAATAACGTAAATATTGCCGAGCACCGTACCTCTACAGCACCGCAGAGTCCGCATAACCAGTCTCGTACTGGGCGGTCTGCTGTCGAGGGGGACAGCTCATCTGCCAACACTCCAGGATCCGTTGCTGGCATATTCGACGTGCACAAGTCCAGATATGCGGGTGCATCGGCATCTATGGCATTTCCTCATATCTTAGGCAGGTCGCTTGGCTCCGATTCCCTACCTAAAATGCCATCATTTGCCTATAATTTTGGGATCCGCCCAGAAGAAGCAGCGGGCTCGCATCAGCTACTCGGTGAGCTCATTTCTGAAGAACAGCTCGCCTTTTACTCTGAAGTCTTTTTCGCGGCAATGGCCCCCATCGCGGATCTCATTGACCACAAGACATACAAAAAGCGATGCAGAGATTACTATAGTGAATCAGGCCATGCTGCTATCGCTTTTGGCGCTGTCGCTGCGGGAATTGCTGCTCTAGGCTCCTTTCTCTCGCCCGCCAGATGTCCACATGAGTCTGAGCTTGTGCAATATGCAAAGGCGATTCTCGATGATCCTGCTTCCATGCGCATGCTGAGCGTTGATCACATCATAGCAGGCGCCTTGCGAGGTTTTTACTTACGGGCTACCGCGCGACCCAACGTGGCATGGATCGCGACCTGTACCATCATGCACCTTTGCGAGGCAATTGGACTGCATGAAGAAGAGAATATTCAAAAAATTGCCTCCGTTCCTGGTGCGACAGCGCTCGGCCATGATGTTGAGCGATTAAGGAAGGTCTTTTGGATTTCATGGGCTGGCCATACCATGCTGTCATACGAGTACGACCGCTCAGCAGTTCAATTCCGTGCAGTAACCACTGAAGCCATAACGCCGACGCCAGGGTTCGTTTCGGATCAATTCGTGCAAATCG
Source organism: Simplicillium sp. C3G150-2 (assembly GCA_022702485.1). Taxonomy (NCBI): domain Eukaryota; kingdom Fungi; phylum Ascomycota; class Sordariomycetes; order Hypocreales; family Cordycipitaceae; genus Simplicillium; species Simplicillium sp. C3G150-2. The sequence continues at coordinate 2,021,102 of JAJIYY010000001.1, read as the reverse complement.
TTCAAATGATTCCCTCACCTAACTCTCCATTCTCTTTACAATCTCGCCCGGCAACCACTAGAGATGAGCTTTTTGAGCGCATTAGGGCTCTCGACAGCCTCCAATTACATCATCCATTCCTTGTTTTAACCAAGACAGATCTCATATTCTGCTTTTACCGGCGTGTGTATCAACTAAGAGCTGGAATTTCAGACGACACTATACAAATCGTCATAAATAACGGCAACGACGCTACTAGGTCAGCTGAGCAATTGGCTAATCAGGGTCGTTTGTTCTGGAACGTTATAGGCAGTGTCTTTCAATACGCTTGCGTATTGCTGGCTCTTGACACCCCTGCCGCTTCTTCTCGTATAGCCTGTGCTTTCAAGAGCCTAGAAATGCTAGCAACGTCTGCCAACACTCGACTGACGCGCGAGACATTATCCATGGCGAAGCATCTTCTCAGCCTTCATTTAGCAAAGAAACGCAAGGAGGTCGCTGATCTTGAAGCAGTAGAAGAGAGCTGCCAGTCTGTAGAGATGGAGCGAACTCCTGCCTCAAATGCCAATGGGCAAGATATTGATTGGGGAGTGGACTGGGACCAGTTCCTCATTGAACCTTACCTGTCAATGCTGGGACCAGAGGTTCAATCATGGTGATGAAGTCTCTCGTCGGTCGCAGGCTGCGGCGACGCTTTTTTGATAAGAATTAGTTGTTATTAATGTCTATGTACTCTCATCTTGAGTTTTTTCGGCCCTACTTGCAATCTCTTGAGACACCTTAGACCTGTGGTACTCAACAAACCAAAATATCAGGGCAATAATGACACCCAAGCCAGCCAGACCAACTCCCATATAGTATGCACCGCGGTAGCCGCGGAGAATATCTTTGCCTCCATTGTTAACTTGCGATTCGACTGTTCCAGCGAAACCCAGACCAATGGAAATGGAGTAGTTGACAAAAGTGTTGACAAGAGAGGCAGCCAGGCCCTGGTGGCGTCGCGGCATGGCTCGGCTAAGGACAATCGTTGCAGCTGGGAAAGACATGTCCATTCCCCAAGGAAGGATGACAATAGCAACAAACGTCTGCGCCCAGTAGGTTTGATGTATAGGAGTTGTTGCAAAAATCGTGCCGCCCGTGAAGAAAGCGAGCATGGAGATGAGTATGACCGTCGAGGCACGGAAGCGACTTAGGATTAATCCAGTGCTTACAGCAGCTAATAAGCCGCTTATACAGACTGGCAGAAATTGGGCGGATGCAAGCAGAGGTGTTTCGCCTCGTAAGATCTCCAGTACGTTCCAGGTGTAAAGAACGAAGATACCAAAGCTGCTCCAGCCGGCACTAATGCATGCTAAAGTGAAAAAAGAATCGAGCTTCAGAACTCCAAATGGTATCAGAGGGTGGCTGACCCTCTTCTCAACAAGGACGAATCCAACAAACGCGATAACACCAAGAATGAGGATAACGTAAGTGTATGGAGTTTGCCAGCCGACAACCGGACCTTGGTTCCAAGCAAAATTGAAGAGAATGAGAGCTGCAACACCGATAATCGAGCCGTAGATATCAATGCGCTGCCAAACACTGGACTTCTCGGCTTCCGGGTCTCGGGCTGGTGGAGTTGCAGGAATGACGAAATATCCCAAGACGGCAAACATCAGACAGGCAAAACTCATTACCCAGTATGACCAAGGCCACCAAGCAAATTGCGAGAGCAGACTGCAGAATACAGCTCCTACCAGGAACCCACTGGGGGCAGTGGCACCAAAAAGACAGAATACCATGTCTTGGCGACGGCCTTGCTCATAACAGCGTCCGAGGATTGCGATGGCGTTGGGAAGTAAAAAGGCTGGGCCGATGCCCTGCATGGCGCGGCAGAAAGCGAAGAATACGGGACCAACGTAGACAGCCAGGCCGGCAATGGCAGACCACAGGCTGAACCATGCAAACCCTGCAACGAAAAAACGCTTGTGACCGAAGTTGTCACCGAGGCGTCCGGCGATCAAGATAAATGTTCCGACGGTGAGTGAGTAGCCTGCTGAAAACCAACTCAATTGACCGGGTTGGTCCTCAATGCCAAACGAGCGACCGATTATGTTCACTGGAACAACACTCAAGGCAAGTCCAGTTTGTGTTAAAAGTTGTGACGAGCAGATGACGAAGACAAAAAGGGCTTCGCCTGCCAAAGACTTTGGGCGTTCCACGCGAGATTGGAAAGGTTCGAGTTGGTTGTTTTCGAAATCATCGTCGACAACCTCAGCTGGCGTTTGGTTCTGTTGGCTGTTTTCGACTGCATTGGATTGTCTCTCTTGTAGTGGCGTGGTATTTGTCTCAGGCTGAGCAGCGTGCTGCAACGGCGCCCCAGCGCCAGGCCCGTCTCTGGAAGCCATGCCCCAAAGGTGATATTCAAGGGCTGTGGCAGGGATTGATTGCCAGCGACGACTTGATGCAGTGGACGCTTTCACGGCAAGCTAATCGTCAATGGCTTCAACGGTAACAATGCATGTTTCACTCCTGAAAAAAATGCGCAGTGGATTGACTCAGGTTATATCCATGCCTGGTTTTCAATCAAATTTCTCAATCTCGCCATCCCATCGGGTGTGGAGACTGAGCTCGGAACTCCGTAGCTTAGAAGTTCATTATCAATCAAAGTTAGGCCATATGCGGCTGCTGCGGCTAGTGCGGTCTTAAGAACTTTGCAACGCTGCGGCGAGTCATTGTGGACACTCCAGTGATGGCTGCGGCTGCTGCGGCGTAAGCCGTGGTTTTATCTGATTTCCGCAAACGCCGCTCAGCATCTTACACGTGTTAGTGGTGACCCATTGATTGAAGGCCTCCTTACTTGGTTGAGCCAGATGATAGAGCGGTCGCATGGGAGTCATAGGCTGGGTTGGCTTCAGTTCAACGAGATGAGTGCCAAACGATTTACAATTTATAAAAGTAGAGGCATCCTCTCTCTACAGAAGGACCAGCCAAACACCTCCAGCTTTAAATCATCGCGATAACTACGACGCCTCCAATTATCCAATTGGACACAATTACCTCCATTCTTGAACTATTGCTCTCTTCTGAAACATATCCGAAATGCCCAAATACGCCAAAGATCAATCTGCTGGCTTCAGCAACGCCATCGAGAAGGTGGCCATCGTCGGAGTAAGTACAGTGCAGGACTCACGCATGCACATTCAGCTAATATGTTTCATTAGGCTGGAGGCACTATCGGTGCGCATATCACGGCCGCTCTTCTCAAAACTGGAAAGCACACAATTACAGCACTCTCGCGAAAGGGCAGCAGCAACAAGCTTCCTGACGGTATTCATGTCGCCTCAATCGATTATGACGATGAGTCTAGCATTGTGGCCGCACTGAATGGCCAGCAATTTTTCATCATCACAATGTCTCCAATGGCTGGTCCCAACACGCACAGCAAGCTCGTCCAAGCTGCTGCTAAGGCTGGTGTTCCATACATCATGCCCAACAGTTATGCCGCAGACATCGAAAACGCCAAGTTGGGCGAAGATATCATGCTTGGACCCATTGCTAAGGCCAACAGGGACGAAATTGAGAAGCTCGGCATGCAATGGATTAGCGTTTCCTGTGGGTTCTGGTATGACTACAGTTTAGCTGGCGGGGAGAATCGCCTGGGATTCGACTTCGATAAGCGCAGCTTGACCATGTATGACGATGGGAACACCAAGACCTCTTTGTCTAATTTGGCGCAAGTTGGACGTGCCATTGCAAAGGTTCTAAGCCTGAAAGAGCTTCCCGACGACGCAAATGATACGAGCTCGACTTTGTCGGATTTCCTGAACAACAGTATCTACGTGAAGAGCTTTGTGCTTAGCCAGCGCGACATTTTTGAAAGCGTCAAGCGTGTCACTGGCACCACGGACTCTGATTGGACTATCACATCTGAGTCTACTAAGCAACGGTATGAGGAGGGCTTAGCCCAGGTTAAGAAGGGCAACATGGGTGGCTTCGGGAAATTGCTGTATGCGCGCGGATTTTATCCTGGTGACTCCAATGATTTGTCACCAAAGGTACACAACGATCTACTTGGCTTGCCAATTGAAGACTTGGATGAATCTACCAAGGCTGGTGTGGATTTGGTGAAGGTGTTGCAGCTCCGAGCTGATCGAATGGCTCACTGAAGGAGATTCCATATGTATCATACTAAGATTTGCTTTTTCTCATTTTGCATACTATATAGGTTTTTTCTTGATCAAAATACGAGCTGTATTTGCGACATTGTCACAATGCACCGTGGTGGTCCTCCAATTAAGTCCTGCAGCCACGCAGCCTCACGCATCACACAGCATGTTTATCGCCCCGAGCCAGCCTGATTTCCCTTGTGGCTCAAATCGGTTCTTTAAACGTCACACCCTCCTCAACACCAGAATAGCACGGCCATTGAACTCCGTGAAGAGCGCGTCTTGTTGTCCTCTTGGTGCCTGAAGTACGAGTCTTTTAATCATGGTTTATTGTGGTAAGCCGTGTGCAAACTGCGCAAACTGCAGGACAAAGCGGCGACAGGTGAGAATCGGACCAAGATAAGCAGGTCAAACATGCCACCAATCGCGCCTATGTTCACCGTATGGCTACAGCTTGATTTGCTAGATAGGCGTATATAATATTAACCTAATTAAGAGGCTGCGCTATAACTCAGCAGCTCGTCCATTACCCAATTGGGTCGGCCTGCGAAACTTGCCTAATTCGGCAATTCCGGCCATACCCTACACATTTCTCATGTCTTCTTTGGCGCTCATTATTCAAGCATCTGGTGGTGTCTCCATCTCTGTTTTATTTTAATACGAAGGATTCTTGTGCTTGGCTTATTTTAGATGCTACTCTTAACTTTCCTTATGCATGATGTGATGTAGCTGCAGTTGATGGTGATCGAGTGTCTTGATGGAGGTAACAATGATCAAGCCCGCACCTATTGCAAATTGGGCCTCAATGTGTTGTTGAAATAAGAGTGTACTCTATTAATATACAACTCTACAAACGCTGTTGAAGCATTAAATTCTTTTCAATCCCCATGACTAGCTCGTACCTCCGTAGATGCTGTGGTGCTCATCTCACTGGATCCAAATTCGCTGCTGTGTATTATCTCGGGTGTTCTACAGCAACTAATTTTTGGGACCCGTTTCGAAACGAGCGTCCGCCAGTCAAAACGACAGCGTATATCGGAGAGTCAGCTTGCGCGCAAATGAACCGTGGGCGCCTGTTGTTCTGTCGAATTTCTCTGTATTGGTTCATCGCTCGGACACTGTTTGGTACATGAACGGCCATGCACTGTCGCTGATGCAGTCGACTGCTCAGTGCCTCGACTGCAACTGGCAGCGTTACATTGCTTGGCCAGTTACGGAAAGCTTGAAAGAGCGCGCATATTACCAACATGAAGGGACAAACACCATTCAGATATAGACGAGATATAAAGCCTCTTCTTTTCCAAATTCTATACAGAACTGTGCATATTTTAACGATGTCGAGCTTCAGATGACTGCTTTCGTTAAATAACTATGTCTTGACCAATCACATATGCCGCGTACAGCCTGCCACATGTTTCAGGGCAAGCTAAGATTTTAGTGCTGTTAGCTTACCGCTACTCTTGCCACAGTGCCACCAAAAATAGTGTGTTAACTCCACAGACAGGCACTGGTGCGTGGCACAAGCTGCTAATTAATCCCCTCAGCCACGGCTTTCACGCGTCCGTCGAGTCTCTGCAACACAGTAACGAGAAATTGAAAGCTTATGAGGAAAACATTTGTTACGGCATACAAATCGGCGGCCAATTCAATACCCGAGACAATTGTACAATCTTGAGCCTCTCACCTGTACTCTGAAACATAGCATTCGCCCCAGACCAAGCGAGCGAGGAAGGATGGATCACGAAGAGTCATTCCAACAGTTCAAAGAGTTGTGCAAATCCAGTGGTCTTCTACAAGAAGACGCAAGCTCTCCCGGAGAAGATGTCAAGTGGGGGATCCAAGATGACGGTACACTCATGTATGATTGCCCACGAAGCCGCACTTGCAAAGTCTGACAGTGCGCAGGAGATTTTTCAGAGCGAGGGGTTACAACGTTGACAACGCCTACAAACAATACAAGACTACTCGTGATTGGCGCGACAAGAATGATCTTATCAAACTATATGACTCCATTGATGTGTCTCATTACGAAGAAACTAGAAGATTGGTGCGTGCAAGTCTCCGATTGTTCACTGAAGCTTGACTAACCTTGCAACCTAGTATACTCATTGGATTGGTCGCAGAGACCGAAATGGCTCCCCCATATGCTGGTTTGAGATTGCACACTTGACACCGACAGTCATGTCTGCGTATAGCGAGTCATGCTCTTCTACAATCCGCGATACGCCTCATACAGAGACCGAAGAGATGCTTCGCCTGTTCTGCACCTACGAGAATCTGATTCGCTTCGTTTTGCCTCTTTGCTCCACGATAAAGTCTCGTCCTGCTCCTCAAAAGCCAGTTACAGATACCACATGTATCGTCGACATTTCCAACGTGGGACTGTTCCAATTCTGGAGGCTGAAAAACCACATGCAAGCCGCAAGCTCTCTGGCAACCGCGCACTACCCCGAGACACTCGGCAAGACCTACGTGAGTATCCCTAGCGCAGTGTCTGTATATCCATGGTGATTCATTACTGATTAACCGCGTCAAGGTTATCGGCGCTCCCTCATTTTTTCCCACCGTGTGGTCCTACATCAACAGATGGTTCGATCAGAACACTGTCAACAAAATATGTATAGTTCCCTCGGGACAAGAATGCGAGACGCTATCGGAGCTCATTGACCCAAGCAACATTCCTAAGAAGTACGGTGGCCAGTTTGACTTCGAGTTCGGTATGACTCCAGATCTTGACTCGGAAATCAAGGCATCGATGGACTGGCTCGACAAAAACGGAGACCAGATTATAGAAGATATTCCAAAGGGACCAATGAGATGGACAGAAAGCGAAGATGGAAAGAGAACTGCAATAGCTGTTGGAACAGAAGGTGGTACTCCTAGGAATAGACCAATCATGACAGTGCGCGATTGATGCCGCTTTGTCGACTCCGGTAGAATGCCTTTAGACAACACACAGTATAATGATTTTGGAATCTTCACACTGGAGAGGCTGGAATTGTCACCCGATGCACTCATCTGCGGCTTGTCGGATCTTCCTATGTCTGCCAAAGAATATATTCAGTGGCTTAATTGAATGAAGTGTACTTTCCCAGACCTTCACGTTAAGAACAGATCACACCGACAACCCGTCCATGAGGGTGATTGGACGGCTACCGCGACGGAGCTGAGCGGAACACGCCAAGGGGACTTAACTCTTCCTAGATGCATTGCTTCCAAATCAGTTGCTCCTACCGGAACCAAGTTCAAGCTTGCATTACACTATCGCAAGATGGCAGATTGGGCAAATGGCTGGATTGCGGGTGAACATGGATCTCTTCGGTCTGTCGCCTCACTGGGCATTGCTTTGGAAGATAATACGACAGGTCTATGGGATTACAATTAGAAGAGCACGGGATTTTAAGAGTGGATTTTGCAAGCACCCGATTGGTCTTGTGGTGTCGGAGTGGGACGAAACATCGCTTTCGCATTCGCATTCATCTCGGAGTGGCGCCGGAGCCTCATCTGTACGAGGTATTGAAACGGTAGCTCAAGGGCAAAGTCAAACGGGGCAGATCTGCCTCTTTCTATTAAGAACTTTAGATTTTTCAATGAATTCAATTCTTGTCTTACTTCAAGCTAATTTAATTAATAGAGTGTGGAAGTATTAGCAATGCACACTGTGAAGTTGAACTCCAATGTGTTTATATGGACTGCAGCGCCTTTCGTCCAATGTCCACCAGCTCTTGGTTGGTCAGAGAGTTCTTCGGAATTCCATTGATCGCTAGATGTATGACTGCAGCAGCGAGCTCGTTTCGGCCAATATTCGGAAGCGCTCTCGTAAAGATATTAGTGACCCAAAAGATCGATGCAACGGCAGCTCGGGACCAGGTGGTGCCATTGGTCACTACTCCAGGATGGACAACACAGACTTCAACTTGCGGGTAACAGCTGGGTAGATCGAGAATCAGCCTTTCTGTCTCTCCCTAAAAATGAAAATATTGTCAGCAATTATCCCCAAACAGTTGCAAGCCGAGCTCCAGCTTACACGCATTATCTGGTAGTCCCCTAGAATTAGTGGCTTCTTTGTTCCATCCGTAGGTGTACCCTCAGCGCTAAAGTAGATGAACCGGAAGGGCCTTCTGGAAGAAGACTCCTTAATTGCTTTGAATCCGGCGAGAGTACATGTTTGGCAAACCCTCTTTACTTCAGCGGCGTCAAACTGTCCTGTTCTGAAAGGCGTAACCGCAACTGTCCTATCGATTGAGGTCAGCAACTCATTTTGCTTGCAATGTGAGGAGAATCCTACCATATACAAATGTCAGCGCCGACAAATTTCGCTTTTACATCGTCTGAATATTCTTCGTAATCGCGAATTAAAACATTGTCGAGTTTCGAAGAGTATAAATCTTTCTCCAATGTGAGTGGTTTGCGAGATAAAGCAACGACCGAGGTAATTCGTTCCTGGTCCAAACACTGTCGAATGATCTCCCGACCGACAAGGCCAGTAGCTCCAGCTACAATGACCTTCATGGTAGCAATAAGGCAGTAGAGTGTGATTCCTTTACAGGGCCGCTTCTCTGAAACGTATTAGAAAATTTCCAACAAATGAGAAACGGACGGAGCTGGAGTTTTATCTGCATGTAGACTTGGTGGTTGTCCTGTGCAAGACTGGCGGAGCCAGCTGCAGGCCAGCATTGCACAGCCTAGCCTCATGAGCCGCATTGCGGAGTTTGGGAGTATAGCGAATACGAATCTTATCGCAGGAGAAATAAAATTGCTAAACGTTCAATGCGCATATGACAAAACCTAGTTTGCCTGCCATTATTCTGCTCAGCTTACGCGCCGGCCGCCCAAGTCCACCATATACTTACGACATGATCTACTGTGTTCTTTTCTTTGTGAGTTAGGCACAGGCTTAGGGGCAAGTGCTGACATAGTGTATTTTCTTTCTGTTTATACAGCACTAGTTCTTAGATTAATCAAGCGAAAACCACGGATGTTCGAGTATCTCACGAGCCGTTGGGCGATTCGCTGGCTCGAGGACGAATATCTTCGACAGGAGATCATGCAACAAAGCAGCCTCTTTCACGGGAATCTTCGGCAATGCTTCCAAAATATACTTCCAACTACTCTGGTAAGCCTCCAAATAAGCACCATCGGCTTAAATTGCTCTAGGGTTCCAGACCATATCCGCAAAGGCTTCTGGAAATGGTAGGTGGTCGTCCATGAACTTGGTTGGCCATGGAGACTCGGGGCTACTTGTCTTAACAATGCGTGGAACCGGCCCGTCCCAAATATCACCGATGATGCTTTTTAATGACCGTTCTCCGCCCTCCCACCATTGCTCATGTGGTTTTCCTTTTCTCTTGTCTTTCGTCGGCCGGCCGCGTGAGTCCCAAAGTGTATTTTCCTGCCACTTTTGAGGCATGTCCTCGCCCAGGGTGTGAATGATGTAGCTAACCACGTCTTGAGGACTTGTGACATCAAAAGGGCTTGAGAATGGTCCGTTCCCTGCTCTGAGTCGAAATATGCAGCAGGCGAGTGCCCATACATCACTTGCTGGCCCTGGCGCTTGGCCAATTGCAGCTTCAGGCGCTAAGAAATCCACGGGAGTCCCCAAAAGTTCCTGTCGCGGCGAGTGTGTAAGAAAGCATTGGTCAAAATCAGTCAGTTTGACTTCAGTACTGAAAGCGGGTGACGGAGTAGAAAGAAAGTCAATAGCTTTCACAATATATATCGTGGAGCTTCAAAACCCGGTGGTGATCCAGACTCAGTTTCGAGCACTCCGGTCACCGGCGGACCAAAACGACGATATATGCCATCTTCATCCTCCTTGTCCATGCTTGGAACTGTGAGCAGAAGATTGCCAGTTGTGAAATCTACTTTGTTTGTTAGCAACTTGTTGAACTGGACAGGTGCATTAAAAAGAGGGATGGGTGTACATACCGCCATGACACAAACCGTTGACATGAAGGTCTGCCATTGCCTTTATAGCCTGATAAGCTACACTGCGACAAAATTGAGCTGTGAGTCGACAAGTGAAATGTTCTGAGAGTTCGGACAAGGAAGGTCCCAGAACTGGCAACACTAGACACAAACGGTGACCGTTTGGCCCGTCAAAGAAAAATTGCCGTTCGGGCTGCACAACTGATGGTATTTCCTTGCCTTGCGTGGCTGATCTGAAGGTGGCAGTCTTGGTTGCCGTCGTCTCTGAATGAGCGGCACTCACCAACTTCATTGCCACCCATTTGTTTTGTTGTTCGTCCCGAGCAAGCCACACTGTGGAAAAACCTCCAGCACCAAGCTTGTGCACTACTCTGTAGCGTCCATCATCAAACTTGTCTCCCAAGTGAGTGGGATGGAACCCTCCAAGTCTGTAGTTTTCCACGTCTTCTGTCTCACCGACGCCTTGTGGGAGGAGGAAGCGTATGTCATAATCACTCTCGCTCGCTGTGGACATGATGTTGTCTAGTTTGAAATATATGAGACTTTTTAAAAAAAAATAGTGCACAATTTTGAATCCTACAAGTGACATGATCTCGCTCAAGGCTGCGGCTGAGGGGAAGCCTGTTAGTGAATGGGCGGAAGCGTAGCGTGTCAGTGCTGTTGTTGCTTGAATGCTAGAACTGACAAAATTTCTTCAAACTGAAGCATGCGCGATTTCATGAAATATTCATTGAAGTATATGTGACAAATGATTGGTTCTATTTACATATTGGACTAGTTTCTCTTAGTACCCTCAATTTTAAGTGCTGAGAGCGGCGCGCAAAGAAGCAAAGTTGGGCGAGCCAATTCCAGAGGCGCCATCCCATCCAGCTGTCGCAGCAAAACCGGCAGTGCCACAGCCACCGTTGTTACCCTCAGTAATATCATTGAAGGCGGCGCGAACCTTGGCATCGCTGTAGAGGCGGGGGTTCAAGAAGCCGAGCGCCGGCTTGCCCTGAGAAATGCGGTAGTCGTTGATGAGAGCGATGAAGGCAGAGAAGAAAGGCGAAGAAGCAGACGTTCCGGTGACTGGGACAGTGGCACCACCAGTGATAGTTAAAACATTGTTGCCAAGCAAGGAAACATCGGGGTACGCGCGACCGGTTGTTCGGATCTTGCTCTTGATGTTGGCAGGCGTCTTGTCCAACCATGCGGCAACATCTTGCTTTTGGTAGTCAGGCTGGTCGAACAAGGCAGAAAATCCTGAGCCAGAAGCGCGTCCATTTCTCCACACAGCAACTACCTCTTTGTTGTGCTGCGTTATACTGGTTGCAGCTACGCCGGTGACGTATGGGCAGACAACGGGGTAGTGAGGCACATAGTCGGTACAGGTTTGTCCCTTGTCACCGGTGCCGTAGTCTCCAGTACTGAAGAAGATGGAAATACCACGGGCACCTGCCTTGGCGAATTCGTCGCAGATGCGAGAGGCATAGCTGGTAGCAGCAGACGCCTCATGAATGGAGTAAGATGTGGAAATGGTGCTGGGAGGGTTGGCGTTGGTGTTGAGGTAGTTTGCGATTTGGGTAAGACCATCTGCAAAATCGTCTGCAGCCGAGAACAAGTAAGTCGGGTTCGGAGACGTCAGAGAACCAATTGCCTGTGTATCCAGAGCAGACTCGATGTTGTTAAGACCGCTGTTGTTATCGCCGCCAGCATTGATGACGGTGAATGGAGGGTAGGACTTTCCATTGTCAAGGCGAGATGCGTACGTCTGAAGATCGGCTTGCGAAGCACCGTGGTTGCCAAACTCAGTGACAGAAGCAGTTGTCTTGTTGACAGGCGTGTAGTCAACGTGGTAGAAGTCTCGGATACAAGGAGCGGCAGCGCCAAAGTAACAGTTGGCAGCAGCCGCAAACTTCTCGACTTCGTGGCTGGGAACAGCTTCGGACTCTGAAGCGCGACCAAAAGCGGTGGTTGGTTGAATTGTATCAATGTGCGCATGAAGTCCTTCGGGGATGGAGTATCCAGGCGTGCGGATCACTCGTCGGTTCTTTGACAATGAGTCGGTGTAAACTGCATACTTGGTGTTGAGAAGAGTCTCAGCAGAGCTAACTGGAATCTCGACGGTCATCCAATCAGGGGAATCTTGAGACACGGCGGACTCAGCAATACCTGCCTCGGCCAACCAAGCCTTGACTTTGCTGAGGGTCTCATCAGTTGGAGCGGTGAATTCAGCGATCTCCTCGCGAGAGAGCCACTTTCCATAGTTAGGGCTTTCATGGTTAGAGATATCCATCAACTTGTCAGTGAGGCCGGTGATATTACGTTGCTTGAGGGCAATCTGTAGCTTCACGGCAGTGTTGCGGTTGGGAGCTCCAACAGGGTTGAAGCCGGATGGGACAACAACCTCCTCAAGCACAGCATGAGCGCCAAATCTTGAGGATGCGGCAGAGACCGTGGCGGCCATCCACGCGATAGCAATGGCTTGTGTGGCGGAAAGCATCTTTTTCATTTGGCAACTTTTAGCAAGAAGCAACAAATGTTCGAAAATGTATTGGGTTGACGACAAAACCTGAAGTTGGGAATGATCCGGAATCCCTCAATTATATATTAAATCTTTTATTATCAATACTACGCTGCCCCTCGGTCCATACATAATGGATGATGAGGTCAGCCCGTCGCGGCTTGTGTTTTTCAAGCTGTCGGGGTTCTTTCGGCGCATGGTCAGAAACGTAAGAGCTCATGGCTAGGATACTGGTCTTGGCAGCCGGTATTCCATCTAGCCTGCCGATTCACCCGTGAATAATACGACGCTGCGGAGATGGCCATGAAGTCCCGGAACGTGCAATTCACGATAGCGAAAGACAATCCTCTCTTTTGACCAAGAGCGCACTGCGAGAAGGAGACCAGTCTTATAGGCTAGTTCTATTGCGAAGACCGAAACACAACGTCCAGGAAGATCTTCAAATTTTCCTTTTTGCTACTGAAGCCACTAAGATTGGCAGTAATTCATCAAACGTAGTTGTGGGTGTGAATGTGGTCCGTTGCGCTACAGTCGGTAAATGAGATGGAGTACGGCAATTCGCCCATGTCCGTAGTATTCGGCAAACTAATTTTACCCGGAAATATTTTATTACTTCACGAATACTTTCTGGTAAGAATTAATATCCCCGTGGAATAGGCATTAGTTACGGTATTGTCGGGGCATATTACAATTGCAAAGCGTAAAGGCTGTCGCCTAGGCGATCCGCCATGTTCGGAGTGGTGGTGGTGTAACGGACGGTCGCAAGTTTATCAAGTTGGATTGAATAACAACACAAATATATAACAGCTAGCTGATTCGCTAGCATCTAATCAGCTGGTCTAAACTGAAGGATTGGCCCGGCTTTGCCAACGATGAAGTAGTCCTCCACGCTGTATTCACCTTCTTTGCCGACACCGACGTTCTCAGTGCCAGGTGTCAGGCGAATATCGTACAGCCACAAGGTTCGCGCAATGCCTAAGCAGAGCTCTAGAAGCGCAACATTTCGACCGATACAAGCTCTCGGACCAGTACTAAAGGGATTGAATGCTTTCCTTGCTTCCGCTACCTCCTCTTGAGTGTGTCCTTCGTCTTCACGCACACCATGCGTTCCCCTAAGTAGCCATCGACCGGGATCGTACACGAACGGTTTGTCGAAGTGATCTGAACTGTGATGCATTGCGTATGTCGGAACTCCAAGGATGGTTCCAGCTGGGAAGAATTGCCCATCGACCATCATACCTCCCGGAAGTACCTCACGGGGCAGTAATGCAGGGATAGGAGGACAGAGTCGAAGGCTTTCATCTACACAGGCTCGTAGATAAGTCAACGAATAAAGTGCAGGTCCACCAACAATCGATTCCACATCTGGGAAAGTAGTGCGGATGGTCTCTGTCAGCCGTGTGAGTACATCTGGGTGATGTGCTAGGAAATAAAAGGTTGCTGCAAGTCCAGTGGTAGCAGTATCTGATCCAGCTCCAAGCAGCAATGTTGTCTCAAAAATGAGCTCGGAAGTCGAGTAACCTTCTCCAGTCTCGGGATCTCGGGCCTGTTGAAGGTAGTACACGATATCCTTTCGGTCTGTCTTGTCGCTCAAGGCGAGGCGTTTCTTCATTTGTCTCTGTGTGAAGACATTTTTCTCCTGTCGCAGCTGCTTACTGCCTCGAGAGAACAGAGGTCCGAGATAGAGTTTGTTGATGATAGGTGCTTGCCCTGCGAGGTTCATTGAACGAACAAGCGCATCCATGTGCACCAAGTAATCGCGATTGTCAATCTTTTCGCTAGAGTAAAATGTTTCTCCGAGTAGTATTTCGCCAAGCACGTCAAAGACCATATAAGCGGAATACTTGGCCATATCCCGAGAAGTGGACCATGTTGGCTTCGTGTTACCGCCATTGGTATCCCGCTGTTTCTCTCGAGAGCCATCAATCACTGGGTCGTGCCTAAGGGTCGAGCTCCAAGTACGAATCGCTGAAAGGATATGCGGTTCCATGCCTTTCACTGCCTTTTCTGAGAATGCCTGAGACATGACGCGCTTCTTGCGGGCGTGAACCGATTTATCCACGACATTGAAAATAGATTGGCCAAAAAAAGCCGAGTACCAGGAGCTTTTTTGAACATTGGCTCTGTGTCCATAAATCGTTTCGAGCGCTGTCGTTGAGCAGATGGACATGTGGTTCGGGCCGCATCGAACGAAACGCCCATATTTGCGGTGCAATTCATACAGACTGTAGTGGCGAGTGCCTTTCATAGCATGGTAAACCGCATCAAAGTTGGTGAGCTTTGCGAAGAACGGGCCTGGATATTTGGCCAAAGGGTGAAAGAAGACTTGGTAAACAACATATAACGCAAGCTGTGAGATCCCTTGTGTCAGTATTGCTAATTAAGAGAGGCTAATTGGCAAAAGAATTGCTAACAGTGAGAATGAACGAGCCGGCAAGCAGCTGCATCGATTTTGCGATTGCGAGAGGAATCGCGGGAAGGGCATCTTGTAGTGAAGTGAGCATGATTGCTCTGGCATTGACATGAATGACTGGCGTCTCTGTGTCTGAGAAAACTCGGCAGGGCAGAAACAGATTGTGAATTAGCTGGTCGAGCAAATGCATCCAAGGAGGGGTCTGTCTCTCAAAGTGTGTTCTGCCAATTCGATGGGCGGGAGCAACCTTTAAGTTCTCCTCGCGACACAGCGGTATGAATCAGCACTGGCAGCCTCGACTCCGAGCTACCAATAAGGCGTGCTGGATTGACATGGCGAGTCAAAAGTGCTCAGTAATCGCCCACCGCATGAGAGTAGCTTACAGCAGGCCAAAGCCTTCATTCAAGAGGTGTGTGTGGGCCACTGCTGTGCCTGGTGGTGCCCTCAGAGCCTGATCCAGCACCGAGTCGGGATACTCCGCTACGCATCGGCAGCGTGCCTACTGATATCTGGCGGAATGTTTTAATATACGGAATGACTTTGTAAGTATTGAGATAGTATTGAGACAGTATGGTTGGTTGGTCGACCTTCATAGCATCGTCTGTGGAGAAGCTATCAGAAGCGTTAGTGGCTCCAAGTTCGGTGGTCTGAAATAAGGCTGAGGGGATTGCTCCAGTGGTCAGTAATTGCTCTCAGGACGCCACGCAGAGGCTGGAGCCTTGATTACTATTGCAGTTACATACCAGTAACGCAGCCAGAGACCACCACTACACACTGGGTCCTGACCTGCAGGCGCAAGGTCAGCGAGCTTGTTACTTATTACTAACACCCACCCACCCTTGCGGGTGTTGCGATTCGTATTCCGCATTATGTATCGACTACATTTAAGTCCTCTCGCAAAACGCAAAATTCCCTAGTCCTTAGATTGCCGCCGTGTCGGGCATTTGGTACGCGCACCACACATTGCAGGGAAGATGGCCCTGGGTAGTGGAAGACACGATTCAAAAATATGGGAGTGTGAAGCCTGACATTCGGATGTGTTTCATGCCTCGCCCTCAGTAGCTTCAAGGATGCTCTCTTTGTCAATACATGCACCACATTCATATTTTTACAACCAATTCAGGGGTCAAGCATGGCTTACATTCATTTACAGACATCTTCATAGCTAAATATTTAAGCTCTATCTTATTTCATTCGCGCTAGACGGCATCTCCCAGTGACACAAAAAACAGCGGCAAGACGGCAACCGCGTTGACTATCCCAGATATCCAAAATTTGGTACCAAGTGAATTGTAACCTCCTGGGAAAGATGCAGAGGGACTGATTCTTTTGCCAGCTTGATACTTGAAGATCAGGGTGTAAAATATTCCTCCCACATTTCCGCTGGCGCCGACGACGCCAGCAACCGCTCCATTATTGGTAGGGCGCAAATGGCAGTAGACAGAATAACATGCGCCATTCGCAGCAAATCCCACAAATGCAATGAGGACAATGAATCCTACGACTCCGCCAATGCTGGCCTGGTTGTGATTTATGTATAGCCCCAGACCAATCATGGAAACACCCTGCAAGCAAGCAGTCACCAGCAGCCAATACACCTTCGCACGAAGTCCAAATCGTGCGTAGAGTACATCGGATATGATTCCTCCCAATGGCCTGGCGAACAGGTTGAGAAGACCATATGTGCTGGCTACGTAAGCCGCATCGATTGAATCGAATGAGTCGCTGGCAAATAATGTGTTGATAAGACCGGGCAATGCTGCATCCATTGCAGTCTCGAGACCGAATGTAAGACAGTAGCAAATGGCACACATCCAAACCCGGAGGTCGGTGAGTACTCCCATCAACATCGCACATATCTGTTGCTGAGGTTGAGCCGCACTCCTGGAAGAGTCATTCTTCTCAACCAGGGCAGTGTCGCTCGCCTTGCGGTTGGACCACTTTCCAGCAGGGTGATCTTTTCCGAGAAGAAGGATCACTGCTGCCACAACGAGCAGGCAGGGGACTGGCACGACGAGGAAACACAACCGCCAGCTAAGATGGGGACTGTAGCCTGCAGCAGCGAAGCGTTCATACACTCCAATCATAGAGATGACTGTAACGCCACCGCCTAGATTTCCCCATCCTCCTGAGAATGCATTGGCGGTGCCGACAATGGTTTTGTCGAAAAAGGCAGTCGTGTATGCTTGTGTAGGTACAAAGGTGCCTCCAAGAATCGAGATGAAAAACCGTATCGTTTCGAGACCTTGAATATTTTTGACGAGCGCAGCAAGGCCCGACGGAATGGCTCCAAGGATGAGTAGGGTAACCAGAACCTTTCTTGGTCCGAATTTGTCGCAGGCTGGGCCCGTGACTAGCCGTACGATGGCAGTGCCACCCAATGAGGCAAGGTTTGAGTTGGTGATTTGGTCATTACTGAGCTTCAGATCCTTCTTGACAGCCTCAGGCATGAGGGGAGCAAATGCAAACCAAGAGAAGAAAGCGACGAAGAATCCCAATGTTGCCAACCAAAAGGCTGTGGAATAGGGATCCCAGAAACGCAGCAGAGGAAAGGTGAAGCTCTTTCCAGTGGCTGGATTGACCTCAGCTGGTCGCCATAATGATGACCATTGAAATTTGTGGTCTTGAACCGGTTTCTCATTGGTGATGTTTTCTTTGACGGTGCAATTATCTGGGGTAGTGTATCCAGTGGTGAGCGCAGAGGGCAATGCAATTGAGACTGTACTACCGACTCTCTCGCTGTAACTCGATTGAGAGTCGCTCTCAATCTTCGCACCCAAGGGCTTGTCCTTTGAGTTATCCATGTTGCTGTTTAGCAATATCATTGGGATTTGAAAGAGTGAGAAGAAAAAAAGTACGATGATTTATTACTGCGAGTTTGTTCTGCCATACTTCCTCACCCTTCTTGTACAAAATCGCAGCCCGAACAGCGGGAAGACTGCCCAAGCGGCCGCTTGATCTGTCCAGCCGCCTAGAAACTTTCCTAACGACTTGTGGCTGATAACCGGAGATGCAAAATTCAAGATTATATATGTAAATCTTCCGAGTTGATATCGTATCAGCCAAATATTGGGCTCGGTAACTCTCCACGCCCTTCCTCGGCCCTTCCACCTAGTTTTCCAACAAGGCGCGATAAGCAGCAAAAAAAAACTCAAATCCTAGGCACCGTCTTTGGAAAATTGACGAAATGTTTCAATAAATGTCATATGTGCTACTGGAAAAAACAGCTGGGCAAGAAGGTTTCGGAGAGTTAGAACGGTAACCCCGAGTGACCTCGAGTTGCCTTCCAAGTGGAATAGCCCTCAATTCAACAATCAACTAAGCACTATAAAATGTTTACAATACCAACTATAAAATGAAATTTTGTGCACTATCACCGTTGAATTCTCAGCAATGCGCCAAAACCGACAGGTTGGTTGGGCCTGATCTCGCAGCACCACTTCTTCCAGCATGTAAATTTCGCCGGCCAATCATTTGAGCCTCACTGCTCACAGTTGCCTATCATGCCAGGGACCACGTATGACCCCAAGCTGGTGAACTGAAAGATAGGGATGCCAGCCACAGGAGGTGGGCCATCGGGAGAAGTCGAAACGCTATCAGTCCGACGGCTTGAAAGTGTTATCATGGACGAGGGCGCCCAGTCGCTGATCTGCACCCACAAGCCTTATCACCGCCAAGACTAAAAATTACCTATTCGGGCCACTGTTCAGGCACTCCACACTGGAGTAGACATGAGCCGGGACATCGCTGCAACGGCTGCGGTTGGCAGTAGCTTTGAGGCCGTAATCGAGTAACTGGTGCTGTTGTATTTACAACAGCACATTAATCGAATATTGTATCTCCGGTTGGAATTTGGGACCCAAATATTAGTAACGGCAGTATTCAGAGCTGGTCTGACTGTTTGCGCTGTAAGGCAAGTACAAGCTGTGTCAATTTTATTGGAATTGCACCTATTCTCAAATTGCACCGCATTATTTTGCAAATTATTTCAAATGACTACGCAAACAAATGTAACCTCGGGAGTCGCATCGTCACCCGACTCTACAGAGGATTGGTCATCAAGTTCTTCACCCTACACCCCATCCTCGACATTAACAACTCCGGAACCTTCAAGTCCAAGACTAGAAGCTAAAGATGATTACGACTCAGCAGAATTGCGCGACTTTGTCCCACGACCGTTCTATGATGAATCGATTCTTCCTGTCGTGCCGAAAACAGAATCGGTTCAGCCACTGTCTCTCGATGCTCAAACCCCAGACCACTGGATTGCTCGAGATGAGCGCATGATTCGTCTGACGGGAAAACATCCATACAACACTGAAGCGCCTCTCTCAACTCTGTTCAGCCAAGGGTTTCTCACTCCCCAGAATTTATTCTATGTGAGGACGCATGGTGATACACCGGCCGTCACGCCGAAGCAAGCCAGCGAATGGAAACTTCGTGTTCACGGACTGGTCGAGAATGAGTTTGAGTTCACAATTGACAACTTGAAAGAATTGTTTCCAACAGTTACTCTACCGGTGACTCTTGTCTGTGCTGGAAACAGACGCAAGGAGCAAAACATGGTAACAAAGGGTCTCGGCTTCAATTGGGGCGCTGCAGGCGTTTCGACAGGCCTGTTCACTGGAGTCTATCTTGCCGACATACTAGAATATTGCAAGCCCAAACATCCTCTTTATTCTTCATTCCCTTCCTACGATACTCCAGTCCCAGGTAGAGCAAGGCACGTCATTTTCGAAGGCGCAGATGAGCTACCCAAGGGCAAATACGGCACTTCTCAGAGGCTTAATTGGGCTTCTGATCGGGCGAAGGGCATGATCGTCGCTTGGGGACTGAATGGAGAAGATTTATCGCCAGATCATGGTTATCCACTGAGGCTGGTGGTGCCAGGTCAGATCGGAGGGCGAATGGTGAAGTGGCTCCAGCGCATTGAAGTTTCCGACCGGGAGAGCCAGCACCACCTACACTTCTTTGACAACAAGTTGCTACCTACCGAGGTAACGGCTGATCAAGCACGCACTGAAGACAAGTGGTGGTATGATCCTAAGTACATCATCAATGACCTCAACACAAACGCTGCAATTTGTTCTCCAGCGCACGACCAAGTTGTTTCACTTGATTCGGATACTGCAACGAAGACACTTCCCATTGAGGGCTATGCATATACTGGAGGGGGCCGTCGCATCGCGCGTGTCGAAGTCACGCTCGACGATGGTAAAACGTGGAACTTGGCAGATATCATTTATCCAGAGGATCTCTATCGCTCAAATCCAATACAAGGGCACCCCTACTTCGGAGAGCTGGACTTGAGTATGACAGAAATGAGCTTCTCGTGGTGTTTCTGGAGGCTAGACGTTGACGTAAAAGCATCTTTAATCGAGCCCCATGCCAAAGTCATTGCTGTTCGCGCCATGGATGAGGCACTGAGCACAATGCCGCGCGACATGTATTGGAATGCGATGTCCATGATGAATTCATGGTGGTTTCGAGTGGCTGTTCACAAAACCGATACCAACTCTCTGCGTTTCGAGCATCCTACCTTAGCCGGAAATGTCAGTGGAGGTTGGATGCAACGCATGAACGAATCTGGGCTCAATCCACGATACCCTGACTTCGGTAACGGCGATCCCTTCAAGCCTACACTATCTGAAACCGAGACGCAAGATACCGTTACGACAGTTGACGTGAAATCGCAACAGGACATACAGGATGTTCTGCTGAACCCTGAAAAAATGGATACTGTGATCTCGGTCTCTGATTTTGCGCAACACTCCGATAGTCAAGGGCCACGTCCATGGTTTGTAATCAATGGCCATGTGTACGATGGGACTGGCTTCCTCAAAGACCATCCTGGCGGCGATCAGTCAATTCGCCTAGTCGCAGGAGAGGATGCAACAGAAGACTTCATGGCTATCCACTCAATGGACGCTAAAAATCTCATGCCGCAATTTCACATCGGAAAGCTGGAGAGCACAGAAGCTAAGCCGACAATTTCTGCCGATGTCGAAGAACTGTACGATCCGTCCAAGCCATTCCTGGATCCTAAGAAATGGAAGACATCACAACTCGTACAGAAAAAGATCATCTCTCATGATTCTCGAATATTTCGATTCGCGTTGCAGGATAAAGATCAAGTCCTTGGTTTACCAGTTGGACAGCACGTCTATCTGCGAGTCAAAAGAACAAACGCTGCGGGCGAGGTTGAGACAGTGCAGCGAGCCTACACTCCGTACAGCAGCAATACCCAAAGGGGGTTCATTGATATCCTCATCAAAGTCTATTTTCCTCTAAAACCAAGCACTCCTGAGAAATTTGGTTTTGAAGGTGGTAAGATGACCATGATTCTTGAAAATGCGATCGCATCCGGCGGCTCAGACGCATTCACTGTTGAGCTCAAAGGACCAATTGGCCATTTCACCTACGTTGGAAACAGACAGATTCAACTTTCACCCGGAAATCAAATCCGCAAAATTGACAAATTGGCAATGATTGCGGGCGGCAGCGGCATTACCCCGATCTGGTCAGTCATCAAGGCTATCGCAGATGAGCAAGTGTCGTCGCCATCCATAGAGCCTATCCCCATTTGGATCATTTATGGCAACCGAACCGAAGAAGATATCCTCATTCGCGAAGAACTTGATGAATTGACAAGGTCTCTCAGCGGAAACTTGCACATATGGCATGTCCTTAGCTCTGACTCTGTGCTGGATGACTGGAAGATGGGCAGAGGGCGAGTGAATCTAGAATGTCTACGTCAGCATCTTCCCGCTCCTACTCTAGATCTTGAAGGCAACGCTGGTGACACTCTCGCTCTAGTGTGCGGTCCGCCTGCGATGGAGAAGGAAGTTTCTGCGGGGTTGAAAGAACTCGGATGGAATCTGGACAAAGATGTAATATACTTTTAGTTAGACATTGTTAACAATTACGTGTGAATTTTCTATTGGCTTTTCTTTGACTGCTGGGGAGGTCAGATTCTAAAGATACAGATATGAGACCACGTGTAACAATTTTAGTTTAGCGCAAAACATCTTTCTTCGGCTTCATTACTAACAGTAACATTGAAATGTTAAGCAAAGTCATAAACTTCCCAATTGCTTAAGCTCTGTTCTTGTCCGCACCACCACGGTTGGCTTCAATATCCTCAACACTGGAGTTCTTGGTTGCGTTCAAAGAACGCATCGAGAGCGGCGTTGTTCCCTCGAGTGCATACATGTACCAGTAAAACACGCCTGTAAAGTCTTCGGTTAATATTTTGTTGCTAATAATCGTCAGATTGAAGCTGAGACTTACCACAGAACAATCCACCGCCAACAATGTTGCCCAAGGCCGTCGGGATGATTCCTTTCCAAATGTACAGCGATACACTGATCTTTGGTGCACCTAGCCAAATTGCCATGGGAATAAATGTCATGTTTGCGACAACGTGATCGAATCCGAGCGAAACAAAGGCAAATGTGGGTAGCCATATGCCCACAACCTTGCTGGTGAGGTCTCTTCCCTGGATTCCCAGCAGACATGCCAAGCAGACAAGCCAGTTGCAGCCGATGCCTCGGATGAATACAACCGCAAAATCAGGAGCGACTTGCTTCTTGGTGGCAAACGCAATTACTTCAGATTTGTAGGGCTCCGCTGCGAAGGTTTCGCCATAGCCAAAGATGATGGCTACGACGAACAGAGACCCTGCCAAATTACCGAAAAAGGTGACCAGCCAGTGAAGCAGCATCGTGTACCATTTGATGCGGCGTTGCACAGCAGCCATTGTTGTAAGCTAAGTCTTCTTGTCAGCGTTCTATTTCAAAAAAAAAAAAAAAAATAAGGTGCGATATACCATAAACGAAGCTGTGCAAAGATCGACGCCTGTGAGAATGATCATGCACAGCCCATAAGGAAACACAAGCGATGAGAGAACTCGAATCAATCCGGGTGCATTCTGTTGCAACCATGGAGATGAGTTCGTTACCAAAGCTGTGCCACAAGCAAATGCAAGTAAGCATCCCGCCGATACAGCACTGAGAAAGATCTTTTCGATCCGCATCTTGCCCTTCGTGGAGCCAGCATCAGTCGCCATTTGGACGACCTCAACAGGCGTAAATGCATTGAATGAAAACGCAGACATTTTTCAAACTCATTCACTTAATGTTTGAATTGACTAAATTGTGAAGGTAGCGAGTCACAAAACAGTTGTGACCACAGCCAACACTTATACAAGAAGGCCAAGTCGCATCCAGATATGCTCAGGCTCGGCAAAGACCATCCTTGTTGTCCAGGTCGCTATCTATGCTACATTATGATAGCCAACAACTAAGACATGTGCGAATATTCTACTGCAATATCATTTACTAGCCCAAATAATATTTTCCATGCGACTCTGGGACTGCCGCTCCTTCTCCGGATCGTCGTGTCCGACCCATGCCTCCCAAACTCAACACGCCGAGCAACATCACACCGAGAGAGATTAGGTATTCTTTATCGTTGCCCTTATCTCTCTATTCTTACCAAACCAAGGGAGGCTGTGACAAGCATTGAAGACATGTGTCTCGGCCAGTCACAGCACTGCTCCTTATCTTCAGCAAACGATCCCAGTCCCGTCTCATTTTCGTGACTTCATTACGATAGCCATTCTGTTTGATGTCACACAAAATCGCAAAGCATTCATTCCTCAATGAAGTCACTACGGCTAAAACAATCGGGCGACTCGGCGTTACATTTTCAGGCCCTCGATTGATGTGAACTCACCAATTCTGTTGAACAAAGTACTGTGCAAAATAGTTTCACGGGTATTTTTTTTAATGAGAAGCAAATTAATAATTGACTCTAGGATTTCTCTAATTTACCATTCTAATGCAGACAAGGGAAGCTTTGAGCACCCGCCAGTGGGCTCCTGGGTCGCATCCATCGCCGCCGCCATTTTCTCAGCGGGCAGAGGACCTGAGATTTCAATGGAATTATTTTCATCTTGGCTCAGCAAATCTTTTTCTTCTGTAGCTTTCTTTAGCATCCATTTCGAGGTAGAGAGCACTGCATCAAGCGCGTCCGTAGGTGGCAGCCAGAGGAACACAGCGTCCTCTTCCTCGTCTGCCTTGGCCTCGAATGTCATGATGGAGTAACTGTCATCGGAGCAACTTCCGCCGCTCTTCTTTCCGCTTGAACTCAAAGCGAAATTGCGCTTATGAAGGGGACAAGATACGTATTCGCCGCCTTCTTCATCTTCTCCAATGAGACCATCCGCCAAAACGAATGCTCTTCTGTGAGGACACATATTTTGAGAAGCTCGCAATCCACGACCAGGAATATTCCAAATGGCTAGTTGCACATCTCCATACTTGACTGTAGCCGATGTGGGAGCATCTTTCTGGCGATCAAGGTCAGAGAGCTTGCAAACGGATCTCCATTCCCACTTGGCGTCCTTTGCGATGTCGAGAATGTTGAAGTGTAGTGGTGAACTGTCTGCTGGCCAGTCTACCGGTCGCTTTTGGCCTCGCTCATCTAGCTGCGCAGATGTGGTTTGGGTATCATCTGTGTTGACGAACTGTTTGAACGCCTTGTGACGTTCAGCATTATTGACGACATTCGCCCACTCACAGTGATACAGCCCAACGAGCACCTCCATTTGTTTCTCGAGCTCGTCGCAGATACCAAGTTTGTCGTCAACAATGACTTCTTTGACTCCTTTAAGCCCTCCTGGATACCGTTCGATCCATCTAGCAGTGCGTTCCAGTTTGTCGGCCGACTGTATGTAGAAAATGAGAAATCGGTCGAGAATTTTGATGGCTTGACGTTTGGTGACATCCTCAGCAATTAGTTCGGCATGTCGAGGTTTGGCGCCGCCATTGCCTCCTAGGAAGACATTCCACCCCTTTGGCGTCGCAATCAGACCAAAGTCTTTGCCACGGGCTTCAGCGCACTCACGTACACAGCCAGAGACTCCGCCTTTAAACTTGTGCGGTGCTCGAAGACCTTTGTAGCGATGCTCCAACTCAACCGCCAAACCCACCGAGTCGCCCACACCAAACCGACACCAACTGCTACCGACGCACGATTTGACCGTTCGCAAAGCTTTGCCATAGGCGTGCCCGCTCTCGAATCCTGCGTGGACAAGTTTCTCCCAAATCTGTGGCAAGTCTTGCTTTTTCGCGCCGAACATGTCGATGCGTTGGCCGCCAGTGATTTTGGTGTACAGTCCAAATTCAGTCGCAATCTCTCCAATGGCTTTGAGCCCAGCTGGAGTAATTTCGCCTGCGGGAAGGCGCGGTACCACCGAATAAGTACCATCTCTTTGCACATTTGCAAGATATCTGTCATTGGTGTCTTGTGTCTGGCGCAGAGCAGGTTGCATAATTGGCTCGTTGTAAAGAGAGCTGAGAATGGACCCAATCGCTGGCCGGCATACTTCACAGCCGAGACTGTCTGGTTTCTTTCCAACAAGACGCATGACGCTCGTAAAATCTTTGATCTTCTTGAACTTGATGATTTGATAGATATCCTGGCGTGAGTAGCCGAAATCCTTGCAGATGTTGTTCGAGATCTCCATGCCCGCATCTTTGAGGGCTCTGTTGAGGATGCTCGTGGCGAGAGGCACACATCCTCCACATCCAGTGCCACATTTTGTCGACGATTTCAATTCTCCCAATGACCTCAAGCCACCGGATTTCACGCATGTAACAACATCTCCTTTGGTAACGTTGTGACAGCTGCAAATCTGCGCCTCATCGGGCAAATCGTCTCCCTCCTCCTCCCCTTCTTTCTTGGCACCGATGATGAATTCAGCGGGTGGTTTCTCAATCGCCTCCGCTTTATTGCAAAGCGTGACAAGTTTCACGAAGTCCTTGACATCGCCAACCATCATACCTCCGAGGATGTGTTTCCCGTCAGCGGTGAAGATGTATTTCTTGTACACATCTGCGAACGGGTCGCGATAAGTGAGGGACTTGACTTTCGTCTTGACTTCTTCTGGGGTCATTTCTTTGGCAGCGCCATGCCCTCCACGCGAACCACTCGGTAACGGTTTACTAATGATTCCTCGGTCTGCAAAGAAATCTCCGAAAGAGGCAACATCGACTCCCATGAGTTTCAGTTTCGTGCTGACGTCCGGAGTCTTCATGTCGCGTGGTTTGTGGCTGTTGCCCTCAGTGAGGTTGAAGGCGAGTATGTCCGCCATTTCAACTCCAGGAGCAATCAGGCCAAAGGTCTGGTCCAAGAAACTGGCACACTCTCCAATGGCGTAAATGTCACTGAGGTTCGTGCGCAGTCTTGAATCGACAACAAAGCCACCACCACGCGATGCAACATCGAGGGAAGTGACTTTTGCAAGTTCATCTCTTGGCTTGATGCCAACTGCGAAAACAACCATATCAATTTCGTAGGGCTGATCTGGTTGTCCGTCTTTGCCCTCAAGCAACAAACCATTGATTCTTTGAGAGTCGTCACAGATAACGTCTCGCACTCGAGCCTGCAGCAGCACTTCGACTCCGAGAGCTTTGACCTTCTCTAGAACAAGTGTGCCACCTTCTTTATCAAGTTGTCGACTCAGGACCCAGTTGTTGCGTTCAACTAACACCACTTGGTCCACCGTGTCGAGATCTAGGAGTGCCTTGGCAGCCTCGAGCCCAAGAAGACCACCTCCTATGACAGCGGCTTTTCGAATGCCGTGACCCAGTGTCCGGTTTGCTTGTTCCGCGTAGTTTACGATGTCGTTCAGATCTTGAATCGTTCGATAGACAAAGGCACCGCTGGTGAGTGGCAGTTGTTCTTGTGTGAAGTATGGCGGCAGTGCAGCTCTTGAGCCAGTGGCCAGGATGCAAGCGTCGTAGGGATACTCTCCTCCCTCTGTCGTTTTGACAATCTTGTTATCGGCATCAATTGATGCAATGTGGGCTGAGACGTGGTGCTTAAGTTTGTCTTTCGCATGGGAAGAGTACCACTCCAGAGGGTTGAGGAAAAGGTCGTCGATGGAGCGGTTGGTGAAATACTGAGTGAGGCCAACGCGATTGTATGCGATGTGAGGTTCTTCACCAAAGACGACCACTTCCCACTCATCACGGCCTCCATCGAGATCGTACTTCAGTAGCTTTTCAATGAAAGCAATTCCGACCATGCCCAGTCCAACCACGACAGCGCGCTTCTTCGCCTTCATCTCTGGAGTAGTTGCCCTGGTTGTGGTAGGTAACCCAGCCGAGTCTGGCGTTGGGTTTGTGGTAGAGGTTTCTGACATGTTGGCTATGCGCAATTGATCATGTCTTGGTAGTGTTTGTGAAATTTGCACATAATTAAAAAGTTTCTAAGCATCATGTACTCACTGTTCAATCACTTTATCTTATCGCGCCAGGTGATGCCCAGCGATTCAGAGGTCACTTACACCGGAGATGCGAATCTCTATATGCTCCGCGGAGAAGCAAGATTTAAACACTTTCCCGATCTCTTCCGAGATATCTAAAACGGCCTTATTCTGGACGTCAGGCGTATCTGGGGGATTGCCGGGGGCGTTGGGCCGTTGATACGACGCCTTGCAGATAAGCAGGGCGATTGACACGAGGCTTGATAGCTTTTGCCGCGGCGACCAATGAAATGAGCCGCATTCGCTATCAACTTCCCCAAAGTTAGTACCCACCAAAACTTACCCGACAGGCCGGGTGAGATACTGGGGATTTGAGGAAGCCAAGATGTAAAGAGCATCTCCTATCTTCTCGCGATAATATATTCACATGCTCTCAATCCGTTCCGTGACTCAGTTTACGGGGGGGGAGGAAAGTTGGTGACTTGGCAATTCTTATCGCTGATAGCTCTCCTTATTGATAGTCAGCTATTCAGATCTTGGGAACAGCGCTACAATGCCTAGTATGCGACCGATAACGGCAAAGTGACGCTGCAGAGTGACAATGAACAGGATGCCATCCGAAAACTAGTGTAATGTTTTCGCGCATGTCCAAATTTGGAAGAATAACAGTCTTTTGGTTTGAATTCTCCTTGGTGACTTAATCCGCATTCACTGGGCTACGGGTGTTGAAGAAATCCTACCTTCACTTACAAGCGATTCACTACAGTACATTGCAGAGCTCAAACTATGGCACCTGTTAAGCCGCTGCATGTTCGCCAAACTGTTCAAAGAAACACTCCTTTGTTTTTGACAGGAATCAATAGTGTCGGCCATGTTCACCTGATTCTCGGTACAAACTCGTTGGCTGCCGCTCGCTGTGAGTCGTCACTTGCGGCAGGCGCAAGACCAATTGTTATAGCAGAGGAGCACGCTTCCATCCACCGCACTTTGCAAACGCAAATCGACGCTGGAAACGTCTTGTTGGAAACTAAGACTTTTGAATATCATGATCTGCTCCAACTTGGTAGACAACAAGTAGGAGGAGTGGTAGACGCTGTGTTCATTACCACACAATTACACGGCGAACAGAGTACGTGGCTCCTTACCATCGTTTCCTTCAGTACTCCATCGCAATATTCCATTAATCTTTCGCAAAATGGATTCTCATACTAATTCATGACAGTTGAAAGCATCTCTCATCTTTGCAAGCAAGATCGCATCCCAATCCATGTTGTCGATGCACCACAACTCTCAACCTTTACAATACTTTCAACGCACACCGATGGACCACTGCAAATCGGAGTCACTACCAACAATCGCAGATGTAAGCTTGCATCGCGCATTACTAGGGAAATTGCATCAACCCTTCCGCGGGGTCTGGGCGATGCATGCACTCTCTTGCGCAACACAACCGACAGGCTGTACAATATTCACGACGCCGAAATTGTGTCGCCAAGAGACTTGGACAACTCACTTGGTCAGGGGCCGCATTTCAATCAAATGGCGGTTGGCACATGTCAAGACAGAGACACGCCATCGAGACGGCTGCGCTGGTTGGCCCAAGTATCAGAGTACTGGCCGCTGCAAAGACTAGCGACCCTCACAGATGCGGATATCGAAGATCTCCTCAACTCTCATTCTGGAACAAACTTGGAGAGCAATTGGAGCAATCCAGTCGTCAAGGAACTCGGCCGTATTATTCTTGCGGGTAGTGGCCCCGGTCACCCCGATCTTCTCACAAGGGCAACATACAAAGCCATGCAAGTGGCAGACCTCGTCCTCGCCGACAAACTTGTTCCGTCCAGCATATTAGACCTCATCCCTCGCGACACCCCAGTCCAGATCGCGCGCAAATTCCCCGGCAATGCCAATGCGGCGCAACTGGAGATGCAGGAGACTTGCATCGCAGAAGCATATGCAGGCAGGACAGTGCTGCGTCTGAAGCAAGGTGATCCATTTTTGTACGGCCGCGGCGGCGAAGAAGTAGATTGCTTCAAGCGCGCGGGCTTGGGCGGCAGTATCACTGTTTTGCCTGGAATTACCAGCGCTCTAAGCGCACCATTGCTTGCTGGGATACCTGCGACTCAGCGAGGCGTGGCGGATCAAGTACTTGTCTGCACTGGAACGGGGAAGAATGGCACTTTTCCAGTGCCGCCAGAGTTTGTTCCTTCACGGACGGTGATTTTTCTTATGGCATTGCATCGCATTGATGACTTGGTGAAGGAGCTTACCGCCCGAAGCTGCAAATTGGATACATCCCGGCAACTGTGGCCATGCAGCACACCATGCGCAGTCATTGAGCGCGCAAGTTGTCCAGATCAGCGTGTTATACGTACAACTTTGGAACATGTCGGTGCAGCTGTCGAGAAAGAGGGCAGTCGGCCGCCGGGTCTTTTGGTGGTCGGCGCGACCTGCGACAGTTTATGTGCTGGTGATCCCGAGGTCAAGTGGACTGTAGAAGAGGGATCTGATTTGATAGACTTTAATTTAGATAGTATTTAATTGCAATCAACTATTCTTCATCTGGAGTGTTGACTTGTCGAACTTGAATTCACAACGCCCTGTTGTGGCTGGACCCATCAACAGTCCACGATTAACAATGATCCATTGCAATTGCAGGAATTTTCCATTTACTTAAACACATGCGGCCCTGTGCTTGGTGGAAATATACCATGCATACTCAAATAGCGATACCACATCTCAGGATGCGGAAGAATCAGTTGATCCTTCGGCATCGTATCACGAGCTAGCATCCAAGCCTCCCACTCTTCCGCAAATCCCAGCAAGGTGGTGGCTAGCCGCCACGCAACAGCTAGCTCTATTCTGGAAGCTGCATTATTCTGTACGATTGGGTTGTTGATGATGCTTCTTGCCATCTCCCTGACTTTGTATTCCAGCTCAACGGTCATTGTGCGGTCAAGCGTCATGTACAGCCGATCGTACACGACGGTATAACTTTGATAAAAAATGAAATATCCCATGCGGCTCTCCCTCCCGTCGCCTCGCCCAAATTCGGTAAAGATGGTTTTCGTGGGAGGTGGTTGGACGACATCGTGCCAGCGACGATACCAAGCTGCGAGCTGTTTTCTTACCTTTTTGACATCTCTCAGCGCTTTGGCGTGCAGTTGCCATCTCTCTGGGCCGTCTTCCATTGTTATAGCATTTGTAATATCTTTCATTATTCCTGACAATGGGAGCAGTATGTCGAATTTGGAGATGCCCAGTTCGCTTATGTCAATGTTGGTCGGGTGCTCCATGGCTGCTGCTTTAATTGCTGATCTCCAGTCGCTTCTGTGTATGAACGATACCTGTGCCTTGAACAAGGCAGCGATATGCTGCAATTCCCGATTAGCAAAATTGCTCTACCGTATTCTGTGTCTGCCTGTGTCAAGGGAGTGGCAGTCGATCACACACTTACAATAATTGGCGCTTGAGCCACCAGCAGGGCCTTTTCAAAATTCGTTGAAAAGCCTTCGGGACCACGTATTTGGACTAATTGGGTTGTACCTTGCGTATGATTGAGGCTTGTTTGGCCGTTGTCATTTACGAGAGACTGTTTGAAACCATTGAACATGCTTGGAAGCTGTGACATGGTGCGGAAGCACGTACCTCAAAGATACCCAGTAATTGAGTGGCGCACAGCGTCTCGGCCAAGCTGCATTGCGCAGGATCATCAAGAGCAGACTGAAGGTGTTTCAGAGCTTTCCCATACGATGACAGAGTAATCCCCAGGTTTTTCAGAGGCGCAGGCCGCAGAATATCTCGTAATGCGCAAACAACGCATTCAACAGCGCTATCCAACGCCTGACCAAATCCAGTTCGCCCAGGCAAAAAGTCAAGATATAGCCCAACAGGCTTGCCTCGCGACATGATGTATCCCGTTACTGAAGTGATGGGACTGAGGCTCTGTGCGTCATTGCGCGCTTGCAGGATTTCGGGAACTAGTTGCATGAGGTCTCTGATCTCAGCAGTGCCGTTGATTCGTGGAGCTGACGAAGGATAGATGAATCGCTCCAGGGCTGATTGTCGTGCAGACATGGTTGCTGCCGCCGTAATCTCTGTCAAGTTGGCGTAGCCGACACCTACACAGACAAAGCCTCGCCTCATGCATCTCTTGCAGACAGGCTTTGCCTCATCGCATTTCAATTTGTATGCTCTGGTTACATTTTAGCTGGTGGCACGGGGTGTGTTGGTTGCACAGGCAGTATTACCTGCAGGTCTGACATCCTGTTCGACCTCTGTGATGCGGCTTCTTCCGCCGCTTGGGCAATGCTGCAGAATTGGCTGCCATGTCTGATTGGCCTATCCCTTAATGTCATTTCATCGTTGCCCCCATTCAACTGTCAACGCTGATATGCGAAGAATGATACGCCGTTGGGTTACTTTATTGCGTAAATTTGTTTCGTCTTCGATGTGAAGGCGACTACTGTGAATACAAGTCCTTCGATTCATGCACTACGGTCGGCTAACATCCGCCAGGTAAGGCTGATACAAGGCAAGCTGATCGGATTGGCCGACTGGCGTTATGCTGGAAAACTCGATCGCGCAAAAGCGAAAGCAAAATTACAAGCCCAATGTTCAACAACGATCAAGCTCGGATCTTTCTGGCTCAGTCGCCTTTTGGGGAAGGGTCCCGAAAAGGTGCGCTTATAGTAAATAAATTGCTCTCTGTAAGCTCCAATGTGTGTACAACTTGTTAGACTTCTAATATGGAGAATTCTAATTCGGCAGCCGTTCCAATTTTTTAGTTCTTACATACTCAGCTGACAGGCCATCCCTTCGCTGGAAAATGGGGGGGTTGTAGGGCCGGAAACTTTACTTGACTATTCCTATGCACGAATCCACATACGCGAGCCTCGCATCATATAGCAACACATGCTCCAAGAAAACTGTGGCTTTGTCATTTTGTACCTACGAAAGAATGGTACAAAATGTACTCCGTAATTACTCGCACCAATGAGGAGCCCTGCCTGTTGCTGCGGCGCTGGACCCTACGCCGTCGGAACCAGCCAGCCACTATTGGGGGGGCAATCTGGACGATGCTCCGTGCCGCAGCAATCATTTGTATAAATACTCTCGCGAATCTTGTTCTCATCCTTTGTCTTCGGTGTGTTTCAAAACTATCATACAATCAAAATGCCCACGACTTGGTTCATTACCGGCTGCTCCAGTGGCTTCGGGGAGACCTTTGTGCGACAGCTTCGCGCCGCAGGCGAGAATGTCATTGCTTCTGGGCGAAATGCTGAAACCAACCTGGCTCACCTCAAGGACACTGGTGCAGCAGTGTTCGATCTTGACATGACATCCTCTGTGGAAACTATCAACTTGAAAGTGCAAGAAATATGGGACATTTATCCTGGTGGCGTAGACGTCGTTGTGAACAACGCCGGCAGCATTATTAGCGGCTTTGTCGAAGAATTGACGTGAGTCTTCCAAATGAACGGCATCGTTTTAAATCACATTATTCAATTTTTTTTAATTTTTTTTAGCCAAGAAGACATTGAACTTCAACAAGCCATCAACGTTCATGGCTCGCTCAATGTCACCAGAGCATATCTGCCCAAGATGAAACAAAAGGGTACTGGAACAATCATGTTCATCAGCTCCCTCGGAGCGTGGTCGTATCAGCCCAGCTCTGCTGCTTACTCCGCCTCAAAAGCTTCGTTAGAAGGTACGGAAAGAAACACCGCTGTTTGGGATGTCGCACGGATCAAGAGATTACTGACATGATGCACAACACTGCAGTCTTCGTTGAAGTTCTCGCCCAAGAGCTAGCGATCGTCAGTCCAGGGATCAAAGCATTCATGGTCGAGCCAGGATTCTTCCGCACAAAGGTGTTTCAAAAATTGCACGCTGTTAAGCCGCGCTTGCCTGAGTATGCCCAATTGAATGAGATGGTCGCCAAGCTTCAGGCTACCTTCATCACCGATTCTCCCGGTGACGCGGAGAAAGGTGTCGCCGCCATGATCGATCTGGTAAAGGGCACCGGATTAGCCACAGGAAAGCCTATACCTGTACGTGTTCCTATGGGTAGCGATTGTTTGGCGGTAATCAGGAAAGAATGCGAGGAGACACTGGCGATTTGTGCTGAGTGGGAGGAGTTTGCAAAGAGCACCGACATTACGTCTTGAATTATACACTCAACACGATTTAGCTCATAATTATTCAGAGTTAAACTTCAACCCTTCTTCTAAGGAAAATTCGATGGCACATCTATCTAGTAGTGGGCAGGGCGATGCGGTCAATATGGGATGGTTCGGGTTTGTTTGGTAGTTGAGCAAGGGGCCCCTCTCCTCCAGCTGAGATCGAGGGCTGGACGGCGAAACTTCAATACAAAGAAGGGAAATACATGAAGTGCCATGAGGCTCTAAGCAACTCTAAGATGTTAATTTCACGGAAACTAAACCATTGGCCGAGACTTATATGCAATATAATTTGTTCCGCTATAGTTTCTCTAGTTGCAACGCCTTTAGTTTAACTCTGACTTGCATTGAGAGACAGATTATGACAACCCAGCTCATGAGTTACAAATCAACTGGGAGCCTCAGACTGGTAAGGCGTGCTTCCTCAAATACTCAAAATCCGCAATACAAGACTTCAACATCTTCTTGCCCCTCTTGCTGTACAACTCTCTGTGATCGGTATGGTCGACACCAGCCCTCATCAACAGCTTGATCAAGTCTTTGCTCGCTCCAACATACAAAGCAATATGGAAACAGTTCACCCCCTCCGACTCCCCATGTATCACACAGTTCGGGTCAGCACCGCCTTGCAGCAGAATCCACGCCAGATTCGGAGAGTCAATCAAGCACGCCACCATCAAGGGAGTCCATCCATTGTCATTCCTGCAATTGACATCAACCTCACCAAGAAGCATGGCTTTCCGCAACCCAAAACCGTCATGACTCCGCACTAGTTCATGTACAGTTGTGTCAGCATCCTTGCCATCTAGCTCGGCAGCGTCTATCAGGCCGTAGCGCACAGCTCCGTCCTGTGAGTTCGGACACGATTCGTCCCGCAGAGTGGCTCTGTTTTTATACTGGAAGCGGTTTCTGTACTTGAAGGGATAGCGGATCCTATTATTACTCCACCAATATTCTTCCGGGAATGGTGCATGGCGTTGTAGCTCATGAAGCACAGTCCGCTCCCAACTACTCGAATGCTGGTCTTGTCGGGCGCCGTGGGCTCGAAGTATGTTGTAACTCTGCTCATGGCTGGAAAACACCGCGAGTTGCAGAAGTGATTGCCCCTGTTCGTTGACGTAACTCGCATTCCCTCCGGATTTTAGGATTTTGTCGAGAAAAACGGAGTCTTGGGCCCTGACTGCAATCTCCATGATGTCGCCGTATGGATGCTGGTCCGGCGGCTGCTGCTTGGACAGCACCAAAGCCGTTTTCAAATACCGCTTGTCCACAGCAATCTCTAGAACATGAGGCAAAGCCTTTGCTCCAAACTCCAGCAATACGCTGACCACGTCCGCCAGATCGAGCCACACAGCCACTTCCAATGGCTTCGAGTTGTAATGTCTGGACGGCCCCAGTTTCTCGTCAACTTTGGCGCCAATTTCGAGTAAAAAGCGTACAACTTCGGGATTTCCGCCCGCTATTGCAGCCAACAGAGGAGTAGTAGCCCTATTGCCTCCGATCTCAGGATCCAGCAGCTCCCGCAGAATATGATCTCTTGTAAGCATCAATTTCATCATATCCATATCGCTAGCTTCCGCTGCCAGACATAGATGCTCAATTCGTATTATATCCACTTTGAGAGCAATGGCAGGCTGGACGGTCTCCATTCGCTTGTGCTCAATGGCCCATCTCACACAGCCTCCTTCGTCGTGTGCCGCACTGGCTTCGTAGAGCTTCCTGCCCGCGAGCCTGTTCCATCTGTGACAAGTCCTTGGGAGGGCACCAAGATCATGCACTGTATTTAGATTCGACAATATTTCCAGGCACAACTCAGTTGGCAGTTGAGAGAGGTATTGCGGGTGGCCAGGCCGCCCGCTTCGGCGTAGGGACGACATCGTGACTGCGTTTTGGGTTCATCTTGAAACTAACAAAAAAGGTGACAGAATTGGGTAGGCTGTATAATTGCATCCAAAAAAAATGTCATCAGGTTTTGAGTTGCTCATCAACTTTGAAGTGAGTGCACGCGCTGCTTATAAGACGATGAAATAGGCTGTGCTTACTGTGACTCAGAGGCTCAGCCACTGATCGTTTAGCTGCATCAGCACCACTGAACGAGAAATGACATGAAAATATGCCTTGTTAAATTGTATGTTCCATTAAAAGGCCAGCATCATTCACAATTGGTCAAGGTTGTAACATGAAGCGGCGCTCCTTCAAAATCGACAAGCGAACTCGAACATGGTAAATGCAAAGTCTGTCAATCGCTTCTCTTGCTAGTCTATGTGCTGTATCCTTGTGCATCCGTACCCAAGAGGCAATCAATACGCCTTTCCAGAATCAACAACCGCCGTCAAGTTCGCATTTCCAGCCTTCAAAATCTCCTTCTCCTTGGGCAAGTTATCCACCATGCTATCAGGCACACGCAAATGATCCTTGACGACCTGCTTCGGCGTCAATGCCAACCACTGCGCGACAGAAATATCCGTAAACTTGGGCGCCTGCAAGACTTCAAGGAAGATCACATCCTCGTCGCCTGTGTTCTCGATATAATGGGCATTGGACGCAGGAACGTAGCCAACGGAACCAGCAGTGTAGTCAAACGTGCGACCGGAATCGGGTGCCTTGAAGATGGTCACGCGCGCGGAACCCTGGAGGAAGTAGTTCCATTCGTCAGATGTGGTGTGCCAGTGGATCTCGCGCATGGCGCCTGGCTTCAAAGTGACGAGGGCGGTAGAGAACATGTTTGCGACAGGGAAAGTCGTAGTGTCAAGGATCTTGACTGATCCGCCTTCTGTTGTGAATGGCTTCTGTTGCGACCAGTGGTAGGTGTAGGAGCCGTTGCCGGTGAGTTCGCCTGCGGGGGAGGTAATGTTCTGGGATTTGGGGTCGTGAGGTTGCGGTGTGCCGTTGAAGATGTAGAGTTCCTTCTCGGGTAGGTCCTTAAAGGCAGAGACGTCGGCTTTGAAGTTCTTGGACAGGACTGATCGCGGTGTACGCGCGAACATCTGCGAAACAAGGAAAGTTTCGTTCTCGTCAAAATCGCCTTGGTCAAAGACCAACAGGAATTCCACACCGTTCTCGAAAGCCTGGATGGAATGGGGGATTCCGGCGGGGAAGAACCACACATCACCCTCACAGACATCGTCAGTGAAAGTCTTGCCTTCTTCATTAACTGCAGACACGCGAGTGCAGCCCTTCAATATGAGCGCCCACTCGTTAGCCGTGTGCCAGTGAAGCTCTCTGTACGCATTTGGTCCCAATTTCATGTCCACGCCAGCCATTTCCTTTGCATCGGGCAGGTGGTCTGTATTTTGCTGTCGTGCCCATCCAGAGCCCTTGTCAGAGCCGAGACGGTTGTGTGAGAGCCCCAATGGCCACATGGCATTTGGGACTGAGCCTTTGTCAGTGCCAGGGGGCGCGTATTTGTCCGGGTTCAGCTTTTCGTACTCGAACGTGCGAGGCCCGGCGTCAGTGTTTCCGTATCCGCCTCGCATCGGCTGTGGTCTTTCTACACTGTTCAGGTTTAGATATACACCCAGGTCTGCATCTGCGTCTTGGCCCTCGACACGATCAGGTTTGGGGACGTCGGCACTCGGAGTTTTCGTGTCAGGGATCTCAGCATCGCCGCCTTGTAATTTCGCGCTGCCGTAAAGACTTCCGCTGGGAGCTGTCACTTGGGGCGTGGATGAGACGCCTCCAACGGCACCTGTGTTTTCGCCATATTTGAGTCCGCTGGATGTTAGTTGGATAGCTCGACATTGAATAGGGTATATTCACATACTGTGGCGCCGCGGACGCAGAAAGCGCTAGCATCAAAGTTGTAAGTAACGAAGGCATCTCGAAAGGGTTTTTAGAGTTACAATGAAGGGAACTTATCACAGGGATCAAGGGTGTAGACAATGGGCTACGGCCCTCTATTTATATCGCAGGAGACAAACGAGTGTCATTCCGAAATTGCACGGCCAATTACACAGTGTGACTTCTCCATCCTTCTATTCATTTCTCTCCTTCCAGTATCCAATGGTTCTTTTCGCGTACGTAAAGTCCATGCGCATTTGCTAGCGTCTTCGCACATGTGCTAGTTTTGCAACAACGTGCGATGTTCGGAAGGGGCCAATGCAACCCGTTGACATCATTGTCGACGGGGCCATGAAGTAGCGGCCGACTCATCCGTGCCGACATCTTCGCTTTCTGGCCAGACTCTGGGACAAGCCGCAGTGAATGAATGAGTACTTCCCGAAAGCCGACGAAAATACTTGTCAGGTGCTCCGTTACTGAGCCTCGTTTCCTTTGTAATGTTGTTGACCGCACGGCGCGACTGCACTGACAGGGCGTTGCTCCCCGGACAAGAGTGCCGGAGTGATCGGAAGTGGCTTGGCGAGTGCGAAGATTTATCCACGATCGCCCTGTTTCAATTAGGCTGGGTCCACACTCAATCGCTGAGAGAGCCGCTTGACGAGCCATCGCTGTAACCCGACCGCCCAAACTGGAACGATTTAGGCAAGTAGCCTGGGTTCTCAGCCTCAATTTGTGGAAACAAAGGCCCGCCATGCTCGGAATTCGTGCCGTGGAAAACACTCAGCGTCATACTCCTGGGTGGTATTCAGCAGCAGATTGACCAGTCGACGTATGCGCATGCCAGCTAAGCCTCACTGGCAGGAGACAGGTTACATTTCGTTTAGTCTTGTTCACTGCCTGGCGTCGGCCGTCTGCTGCATTTAGACCGGTCCGGTCCGCACAATTGGATGGAGTTAATTCGGGGAGTGAGCCCCTGTGTAACTTATTACGCTGGTCTAGACTGTGGCATCCTTTGGGAATCTCAACGCGAGCACCACCGCCGCCGCCAGACCGCAAATAATCGACGAGAAGAAATACGGCAGGCCCTTGAGCACGCCATGTAATCCAACGCTCCATTTGAGGCTCTCGGCCATCAACGGACCTGCGATAAGTACGCCGATCGTGTTCATAATGGCCAAGGCGGTGTACACGCTTCCGGACCTGTGAGGGTCAACCATGGTACTGATAACGGATCGCAAAAAGATAGGGAACGCCTTTCCAAGGGTGAACAAAAAGACTCCTAAAACAAAGATCAGAGTGGGAGGCAAAAGAGTCGGAAGCAAGGCCACCTACCAAAAATGATGACTGGAATATCTGGGGCGACAGCTAACACAACAAAGGCACATGCCAAGATGCAAAGACTGATGCGAGCCAGTAATATGTCCTTTTGTCGCGCTAGCAAATTCGTCTTCTTTTGGACCAGTTCATCCACAGCAGGCAAAATAATGGTATTGAGAATGATTGCCGCGAGCGCTCTCCACGACAGGATGTAGTTTGCCTGCAGCATTTTCATGTTAATGTTTGTTACTATTTTAAATCCAAGCACGAGGTGTGGATCTTACCTGTCCCAGGCTCACGCCGTATCTCGAAGAGATGTATTGAACCAAAAACTGCAACGACTGCCTGGCGAAATCGGACACCAAAAAGGCGGCCACACAAACAAACAGTACGGGTTGGCTGTATATATATGACATGGAATTCGCAGCATGCTTCGCAACAGCGGTGAATGAAGGGAGCTCCTTGCTGTCGGCGGGAATGTCATCTGCTGTCGATTGCTCTGAGGTATCGGTTTCATTTGCACTGTGGGCGGCGTGTTTCGGCAAGGTTTCTGGCGTGAAGAGAGCAATGATGACTCCAATGACACAGCAGCCGAGGCCAATCAGTAGAGGCACCCAGTAATGCTTATCGATGAAGTACGAGGCAATGGGCGGCGCA
Source organism: Simplicillium sp. C3G150-2 (assembly GCA_022702485.1). NCBI lineage: Eukaryota > Fungi > Ascomycota > Sordariomycetes > Hypocreales > Cordycipitaceae > Simplicillium > Simplicillium sp. C3G150-2. Next base: position 1,981,921 of record JAJIYY010000001.1, on the reverse strand, counting down.
ATCATTTCAGACCCGAGGTTCGCGGCTGAGAAGTAGAGGAATATCTTCGATCTCGATGCGACAGTCGTGGTGTCGGTAAGGATCATTGTCAAACAGGCGCTTCCGACCGTGTCGCCGCCTCCAATCATGAAAAAGAACGATGAGAGCCAGGTCAACTTGAGAGGCCAGCCAATCCAACCTGCGAGGCCGTCAAATTAGTAATGTTTCAACATAATAATAAATCCCTCTAGAACCAACCCTTCGGAGAGTAACTTACAGACGAAGAGTATCCAAGCCATTGACAGCAGCGTGCCAACCGAGCTCAAGATGAAGACCGGCTTTCGTCCAATCTTGTCTGCCAGAGCTCCAAAGTACAGTCCCAGCACGATTCCTACCAACCCATTGAAGAACGTCTGCATTCCAATCAATTCCGCTACAGGGCCCTGCACTGCTTTGATCTTGCACTGCGTCTCGTCTGGATGGCCAATGCCACCAATTTCGGCGTAATATTTCGTACACACGATGTCCTCAAAGAGGCGCGTTTGAGGCGCGATGGCGACGAAATATGCAATGTCCGCAATCAAAGTATGGAAAAATATAAAAATAATTGGCTTCCATATGGTTTTCTCAGGGCCGTCGTTGCGTGTGGTGATGGCGTCTTGCGGCGTTTGCAAACCCCCCTCTTCGCCATCGTCCGCAAGCAGCGGTCGCCGCTCTCCCTGGGCGGCCATTGCCGAACCGGTTGGGTGGCTCATAGTACTTGTCGTCGGCGATCTAAGGTAGTGCCAAATTTTTACGTTGGCCAGATGCGTGGGAGGTGACTGATGCTCTCCCAAAAATGCGATGTAGGAGGCAAAAGTTTCCATAGAGGTTCTCGTTCTGGCAGCCTCGTGTGTACGTCGGCTGCTGCCCGAATAGGAAAGCCACAAAGGGAACTTTGTATCTGCAACATCAGCTTACAATAATTACGCAATAATTGTAAACATATTTTCAGGTACCCGTTACTTTGAGCTTCTTATTTTTGTCACCTTGAAACTTGATCTGTAATTTCTTTGTGTTGTTGAGTAAGTATTCGTACCTTGCCCAGCATGAGCTGACTGGTGTTACGATTGACCCGAGTCACTACAACCGAGGAAAGTAATCTGCGCACAAATTTTTTTTTCTGAAATTTCACTGTTCTCTACATACTCTAACTAATTTGCTACTCTGACCCGGAAACTTCTTTTGTCAACCCAGCAAAAAGTGCGGAGTGCTGAAGAATGTACTCGGGACTGCCATCGTGGATGATTTGACCCTTGTCCAGCACCAAAATCCTGTCTGCTCTCAAAGCGGAAGGGAGATTGTGGCTAACCGAAATTACAGTCTTGTCTTGCAGTTTCGTTTCGAGCAGATTATCAAATGTAGCTTTGGTTTGCTCATCCAGCCTGACGAAAGATTAGCCACCCTGCAGTCAGGTTTGCGTGAACGGTCTCAACTTACCCGCTTGTAACTTCGTCAAGAAGTACAATTCCTCCTTGTTTCAATTTTCCATACAATACCACTCGCACAAGCTGTAAAAGCTGAGCTTCTCCTGTAGAGAAAGGGATGTCCAACACGCCGGAGGACAGTCCACCACCTACGACAATCCTCCCCCAGACACCACACTCCTCAGCAACTTGTTGGATCTGAATATCTGTGAAATGGCCTTCGGGGTCCAGATGCTCCCGTATGCTACATGACTCCTGCAGTAGATCTTGAGAAATGACGAGAAAGCTTTTGCGGAGTTGCTCCAACGACATTGAAGCATGATCAATACCATCGACGGAAATCGAACCAGACTTGATGTACACCATGCGGAGCAGCGCAAGAAGTAATGTTGACTTGCCCGAGCCGGTTCTGCCGCAGATGCTCACTTTCTCCCCAGCAGGGATGCTGACACTTACACCTCGAAGACTCCAAGATGAATCGTCTTCAGCCGCTTCTTCAGTAGCAGCATCGTCTTGCCAGTATGACGTCCAAAGATTCTCCACTCGAATTGATCCATTCGATTTTTGGCTCGGGTCAGCGCTTGGGCTCGCTTTCCCGACATCGCCCTCTGAAGGTGTTTCCTGTTCGAAAGAAACAATGCGTGCAATGGCCCCTAAAGATGTTTCCAAAGAAGTGTAGGAAACCACTAACCAAGTAAGAGTCTCTCCTAAAGTTGTTGCATTGACAAAAGCAACACCAACAGCGCCGACATTGACGTTGCTTCTCAAAGCCGAAGTGACACCTGCAACTAGCACAACCAGTCCCATTACCACAAGATTCAGCACTAGCTGCAACCAACGCTGTACTGAGAGTAAGAGATAAACCGGTCTTTGAGAAGCATCCAATTTGTCCAGAAATTTCTCCCTGACATGATCCTTGAAGCCATTGGCGCGGATTGTGGAGGGGCCCGATCCCGCGGCAACATCCGAAACCAAGCCATGCAAGACCGACTTGGATTCTAAATCCAATATTCGAAGCTGTTTGGAGGTGCGCAGATAAAAGCGCTGCACCATGTACAGAACTATAACCACGGCTGGGATGGCAACCAAAGCTCGCGCATTGGCTGTGACCACCAGGACTACTTGCACAATTGCGGTGTACAGTTCGGTAGTGGTGTTGAAGAGATCAAACGGAAGAAGCGAATCTACCAGCATGAGGTCTTGGTTGAACCGATTGATGATTGTTCCGGTGTCTAAGCCACTGATGTAGGGAAATGGGGCATGAACGACAGAGTTGAGCAGCTTGGTGTGCAATGTGATTCCAACAACAGGAACAATGTTGTACCAGAGATGGCTATATGAATTAGCTTAAATCTTTTGTTTGACAACGAAAGCCTTAATCAACAATACATACCCTGATAAGGTGCCAAGTGCAATCAAGGGCAAAAACGCTAGCCCGGAATACACTCCGATCCAGTAGTTGGTGGCGTGGCTGTGATCTCCTCTGGCATTTGCATTTGACCACCATTGCGCCCAAATATCTGTATATGTTAGTTTCCAATTTCTATGCATTTAAATTGTCTGGAATAATTACCAGGAAATTTAAGCGCCACTGCGAAGCTTGCCCCTAGAAGCAAAAACGCTGTGGCGTTGATCCAGCCCATCGAATGAAGGTAGGTCATGTATACGACCCTATCTTTTGGTGGTCTTGTTGCTAGGGGCGCTGATTCATCGTCTGATAACTGTCCATCTTCAACTTGTTCTGTAGATTCAGATTGCTCGTCATCTTCAACTGGTTGGACTGCGTCAACTTGGAGTGACTGCCTTTCTACCTGCTCCAGGTTTCCAGAAGATGTGATCTCAAACACAAGATCAGCGTACGAGGCAAGTTGAGCTGAGAAATATGTGAGCTTATACCCAGCTCAATTTTTTCTTTCTTCGACTTACAATCATTTGTGCTGTACACAATAGCTGGTGAGCTGTCGCTTAGGTCCTTCTTTGGCCGAAATAAATTCTCAGCGATCTGAAGTCTCGTACGACGATCCAAAGCACTAAAAACGTCATCCAGAAGAATGACATCTCGTCCTAAAGTCAACGATCGAGCCAGGGCCTGTAATTTTTTTAGCATTTAGTTCACATTTTCTTCTTCTTACAGATACTTACCAAGCGCTGTCGCTGACCTCCGCTCAACTTCACACCCTGGCTACCAATTGAGCCTTGGCTTGAATCGGATCTGTCCAGCAAATCTCCAATACAACAGAGTTCGGCAACTTTCTTCAACATCTCTTGTCGGTTATTTTCTAAGCAATATTGCAAAATGTTGTTCTCAATCGACGTATTCTCCAGCCATGGCGTTGGACCGCAGTATGCAAAGGTGGCACCTCTTTCAATTGCCACAGTTCCCGAAATCTGTTGCACTTCGCCTAGCAGTCCCTTGAAAAACAGCGTTTTGCCGCTTCCGATGCGACCCAGAATTGCAATGCGTGTTCCACGTTTGATATCGAGGTCAATGTTCTTCAGTACGGGCTTGTCTGCTTCCCAACCAAGCGAAACCTGGCGCAATGACAGCAACTCTTTGTGGTGTGATGATACCGAATCTTTCTCAGAAGCTTCAGTTTCGACGTCTTCTGGCGTAGTGCTGCGAGGATCTTTTCGCTCAGGAAGCCGAAGGAAGTCCTCGATGCGTTGCATGCAGCCATGTGCCGACCCAAATGATGGGATCGCCTGAACCACGTGCATCAGAGACGTGGCGAACAAATTGATCACCGTCAGCGAAGTAAATAATGTCGCAACATCCAGATCCTGGTTTGCAGAGGACATTGCAATGTATACCCCAAAGACCAGTGGAGGTGACAAAGTGATGGTGCCGTACGCTGTTCAAGAAGCTTCAATTAGCTACTGTGTGCTGTGAGACTTCGGCAGACTTACACAAAATTGTCGTAATTGTGCGCAGACGTCTAAAGGGCCAAGCAGTCGCCAGCTCAGCCTGTCGCAAGAGTGTCACGCCATAAGACAGTCTGCTGTCCGCAGCCAGCATCTTCATGGCTTTCAGCGACGCCAACATTCTCTTTGTCAGACCAAGTCTGGTGTCGACCGCCGCCAACCAAGTTTGTTGCTTTCCGCTTATCTTTCGCGACAAGATAATGCTCGCGGCAGATATTGCTAAATTGCTAACGTCAGTCACGCACGACGTCCATGCGGAAGCGTTACTCACATAGTGCAAGACCAAGCATGGCAAAGCTGGCCGATCTAATCTGACGGTAGAGTAACCAGGTTGAAATGGCAGTCTCGATGCTGGAAGCCCATGTTTCATGAATGTAATTCATGCTCGTCATTACCCTTTGAGTGTCGCTGAACATCAATGTCATCGCCCGCGACTCAATGGAGTGGTCTTCGGGGAGACGAAACAATTTGTCAAAGAGGGTGATCACAAGTCCTCCGCGGATCATGACTGCTGACCTATTTACTTGATGCCAGTACCAACTATTGGATGCCTGCGATGCTGCATGGTTAGCCAGGTATGATGCTGAGTTGGATGGTGTGGCGAGAATGGACTCACAGCGATACCGAAGTAAATAAAGAACGATGCTCCAATGAGACCGTATGAGGCATTCGCTTGTTTCGGATTAGGGTCACTAAGCACCTTGAGGATTGCATTGACAAGAAACTGCTGAGAAAAGGTGAACGCCGACAGACAAAGACGAGGTATGACAGGGCCAAGGAGATGTCGCCCCAGGGCTTGAAATGTCAGGTAGATTAGACCATGGGCCTTGAAGTCCTCTGCAAAATTGGGTTATTGCGTATTCAAAGTGGGAGTTTGTAGGGTAACTTACTTTGAATGCCTTCGTCGTTGATCAAAGCAAACCTCTTCGCGACATCGACGGAAGCAAAAGTTGAGTCGATGGATCCAATGCCGCTAATGGTCAAGAGATTCCTGTAACCATTCAAGAGCAAAGGATTCACCCAATGAAATAGCGTCCGACTTATTGGCCCCGCCAGTTCCTCTGAGCTTTTCTCGTCGCGGGGGGCAATGAGGTCCTTCTTCTTGCCTCGGCTTTCAACCAAAAGCAGCCCTAATTTCAGCAGTGCCCCAACTCCCAAGATGATCGCACCGCCATTTTGTTCTCTTAATGCTTCAGTGCGAACTCTGACTGCATCGAACAAACCACTTAAGGCAAGAAAGATTATAATGAGGGATGAGGGACGCAGCGAATATCTGTGATGGCGATCGGAGATGAATCCGAGCATCAGCACCGCAACCAACGCGACCGTTGTGGAAGCGATCGCAGCATGGGTCAAGTTGTTGCCGACGATTGACTGTTGTACTAGAAACACCAGGCTATTTGCGCTAACGGAGGCGACAAGGATCTATGGCAATTGTTAGCAGTGGTGGAAGAATACGAAACTGCACACCACAGCTCACCAGTTTCCATTTGTAGTGATGGCCACGTTTCGCAACGGCTGGCGCATTCCAACTGGATGCAATCTGAGCTAACGCAAGTAAGATAAAAACTACACTCGGCAGCAGAGACAAGATCACTTGCTCAAACAAGACTGTAAAGTCAAAGGTTCTGCGACAGACTGCTATGACGGGACCAAAACTGGTATCGTCGGGTCCAATGCACGGTTCGTTCATTTTGCTGTTTATTCCGACAGACACGCTGGAATTTTTCAAACTATGCCACTGTAGATGAAGCGTAGAAATTACCTTTGCCGAGGCAGAGACTGATCTTCTGCGACATTCAATCTCGGAGTCTGTCGATCGGCCGTCACGTCACGGATGCGGCACATGAGCTGAGTGACGGAGAGTCAGCTTATTATTATCGTTTCATCGAGACTATCTATGACTGTGCATAATTCAGAACGTCCGAATCGGCACGGATTAGCCGTTGTGGCTTGACACGAGATGCGGCCGCCGCCCATCAAGGTTCATCTCTAGCCCCGGCCTGCATTCCGCGCAGCCTGATTTGCTTCCAGCGACGGCAGGTATCTCAAGGTACAGCACTTACGTTAAAGCCCCTTTTCTAAAATCTGAGAACAGCTTTGTTGTGTTTTTGTAGCAGCAGGATTTATACAATAGGCACGTATTCTATCCGTGGCGTGTTCCAAGAAGCAATCGACTTGGAAAGAACGGAGGATGGTGCTCAGTCATGACTCCATCCTACCAAAGAGTCTAGATTCAGTTTAATCGTCATTTTGTATTAGTTCTGATGCAAGTCCACGGAGCTTTCCAGAAATAGCCATATTCTGAACGAGATTAGTTTGAATCAGGCTATGCGTTGTACGAGACCATTGTCCACTTTGCAGTTTTTGTCCAATTCGAAACTCTGGCCTATTTCACCGACGAATATGGATATTAACGATACGAGTGCTTCACTCCATATACAGAGTGATTGCAGGACATTCCCAATGTCAGCTCACTTCTTCCCATCCATCAAATGGACATGAGTGAATATGAGATCAAGCGAAAGAACCAGAACCGCGCAGCACAAAGGCGCTATCGTAGGTGCTGAATATTGTAAAATATTCTCAAAACATTCACTAAATTTCTTTTGATAGGACTGCGTCTAAAGAAAGAGGAAGAGAGATCAATCCAGTCACAGCATGTAACATCAACGGGTAGCTCATCTAGCTCGAGGACTTCGCCTTTTCTTTCCTCCGCTTTATCCCCAAGAACTGGCATTTCCTCCAATATAGCCCCAGAGGTATTTCGCAAACTAAATTAATCAGAATTTAATAACAATTCTAATTTACCTCAGGCCGAATCTTGGGGTTGTTTTGAATCCGCTTGCACTGCGGATGCCCGCGTCGGAGACATGGCGCTTGATCTGGGGCCGGCTCAACTTGAATGGCTTTCTACCTCACCATTCTCGACTCGGTCCCGAAGCACTTCAGTAAAAGAAAGCGGTGTAGATCTACATGGTTTAATGGGCGCGGTAGGTTCTTTTATCATTTTCACCGTTGTAACATTTCCTAACTGTCTATGCTAGACTGAGCCTGCTGTACCCAAAAGCAGCTTTGACAAGTTAACTGAGAAGGGCATGAAATTAATTTCTGAACTTAAAAGCTTATACAACATCGGTACCGAATTGGATCTTCTTTTAGATGATGGTGATTTAGGCGCTCGACTTGAGTCGCTTGAGGAGGCATTCCGGAGGTGCAGCAATGCAGCCAAACTTCGAACTGTAAATTTTTGCTGAGCTTTGTTTGACAATTGGCAGCTTAACTGGTTACTTTTTTACTATTCCCTTTTCAAGGAAAATATAGATTTGTTTTTGGCTAGCTACTTAATCTAAAGTATTGCCTACTGTGCCACGTAAGCCAGTCTGGAACAGCTGGTGAAACTCTTCTGACATCTTCCAAGGCTCTTCACCCTCTGGAATTCTCATTTGACTGTACTTCTCCATGTCCTCTATCTGATTTTCATGATGCCAGTCAACAAAAGCATTATAGTCGCGACAACGTTTGTTGACATTGAAGTCCGGAAATGGGTGATCTTGTGTTTCCACCCAGACGTTGGTGATGATGTCGCCGTTCGCACTACACATAAGGTTCTGCAAGATAATATAAATGCAGTGATCTGTATGAACGCGATGAAGCTCTGGAAAGATACCATCGGGGTATTTGTCGCCAAAGTAGTGTCGCCAGTGAATATCACGACGGACAGCATTCAAACAGTGAACGGTGTGGATAATGTCCAGCTCTGCGATGTAGGCATCCGGCCCAAACCCCCAGTCTTCCGGCCATTTTGCAGTTCGACTCGGATCTTTGCCAAGACGTCTGACATCCTCGGCGGTGATAGCATGTGGGAGCTGGTGTGTAATTCGCTCCCAGGCTGCGTCGACTTCTGGGGACGGTGGTTGGCGGTAGATTGATTTGTCGCGATTGAGTAAAGAGCCGTTAATTGTAACGTCAACGAATTTGACGTCAATTTTATCATAAACAGGCGCTGTTTGATTGGTAAGCTAGGCTACTTCGAGTGATGCAAACTGCGCTGCATTGTACTTACAGTAAGAGTCAATTGCCTTCAGCAGCGAGTTGTTTTCATTTCGCAACAATTGTCTCTCTTTCTTGAATGAAGTTACTAATATTGATACTGAAATTATCAATAGCAATATATTCAAGGCAGTAACTGTGGTCAATCGTCGGGGACGAGGCGAAGTCTGCTCTGGTGTGCGACTCTGTTCCTTGTCGACGAGGAAGGCCTCATTTTCAGGTGAATTGCCAGTCGCGTCAGTTCCTATCGCCTCGTATTTCGATTTCAAGTAATTTAAATCGAGTATTGACTGCATTTTGAGCGACAAGTCTGCACAAAATTGAGTTGTGGTCAGAAGAGACAACCAAATTGCATCGGAGACAGTATTAGGCAATGTAACTCGGCCAAAAAATACTCTCGCAGGCTCGACCACCAATTGCCTGCCAGAGACTTTATCTAAATTATTTGCACTGTTTTGCTTTGCACCTAGTGGTCAAATTTGGCCCTTTTCAGCTCCAATAACTCCGCCGTGATTCTACTTCTTGCAGCGTGAGATGACAAGTGAGATGACAAGTGAGATGACAGGTGAGATGACCGATGAGATGACAGTCAGCTAACAACCAGGATACTCAACCAACTCCTTTGTGCACAATAGCGCACAAATTGTGTAAAGCAACCTTTTTAGCAGACCGTAACTGATATCACGAAACAGCCTTCAAGGTACTGAGGCGTAATGGCGTGCAAGCTGCAGTCTCTGCAGAACCATTGGAGAATTATCATTACACCATTATGAATATTTATATGCCTTGCTTTCCCAGACCTAAAAGGAATTTGGATTCAATCAAGTATTAAAGTCTCAATTAAAATCATCTACTACAATGCAATTCAGTACTTTGTTCAACGCCGCCACGCTCTTGGCTCTGGCTGCCGCCGCTCCCGCGGTTCAATATGAGCACCCTGATAGCGCTATCACCGACAAGAGAGCTGTTCAGTACGAGCATCCCGACAGTGCCGTCACTGACAAGCGTGCAGTTCAATATGAGCACCCTGACAGCGCTATCACCGACAAGAGAGCTGTTCAGTACGAGCATCCTGACAGCGCCGTCACTGACAAGCGTGCGGTTCAATATGAGCACCCTGACAGCGCTATCACCGACAAGAGAGCTGTTCAGTACGAGCACCCTGACAGTGCTATCACTGACAAGAGAGCTGTCCAGTACGAGCACCCTGACAGCGCTATCACCGACAAGCGAGCTGTTCAGTACGAGCATCCCGACAGCGCTATCACCGACAAGCGTGCGGTTCAATATGAGCACCCTGACAGCGCTATCACCGACAAGAGAGCTGTCCAGTATGAGCATCCCGATAGCGCTATCACCGACAAGAGAGCTGTCCAGTACGAGCATCCCGACAGCGCCATCACCGACTAATTTGGCTCTGTCATAAAACGCATGCCATATTTATTCGAGGATCTTGAGATAATGGGGGCTCTTTATTCAACCCGAAACTCGTAAGATGGCGTGATTCGAGCGCTGCGGTGTGTTGACTGGCATGGCATTCAACAAGTAGCTTCAGATACTGTACTCCTCAGATATTGAGTGGCAATGCAACTTCTTGAATACGCACTTTACATGATTTTTTCTCTCTTGGAACATTTGTGTGTATCTACATCGCCTGTTTAATTTTAGACCCCTTGTCTCCATTGTTGACAGGTCCCACCTCTTTTGGGATGATGGTTGAATGGAAGAGTGTGTTGTTTGTCCGAGTTCGAGGACCTGCGTTTCTCGTTTTTGAGAAAGCAACAACAACATGTTCTGCACCTTTGGGTAAACAAGATGTTCCATTTAAGGAAAAAAGTCGTACCATGCCAGTTTCGATTACTTAGGCATTGTTTCAACACGGTTTGTTCTAGAACAGACACATCCATTAAAAACCCCAGTAAGGCTTCAATTGTTCTGCGATAGAACATCAATCAGAACATACAATACTGAACCAAAACAAAGCCAATGTTCCTCACTCGCATCATGATTGTTCTTTGTTGACAATTTATAAACATCCTGTGAGCTGTCGCCAATATGCTGCATCATCATCCATCCGTCCCATCGACACAACCGAACAACACAGTTCCCAACACTCACAGCACAACTCTCACAGCTTCTACAGCTTACCATCCGCATCACATCAAGTCTTTTTGACATCACCAAACCACCTATTTTAATCCCTCACAGTACTCGAGAAGATGCCCACCACCCCAATCTTGCCCGTTTTCACTGCACGCCAATTGCTAACAGCGATTGGCGCCATGAATATGACGACCATCGATCATCCGCGCAAAGTCCCAAGCGTAGTCGACGAAATGCTCCAATATCGTAACGACTACGATGAGCCTACCCACTTCATCGATATCCTTTGGAACCACGACCTTAGAAACCCCAGATGCTTCGCCATTATCATCTTACGACACGATTGCCGAGAAAACGTGACGAACCCCATCCCCCGCCAGAGCTGGTTCATCGACAGTATGGAAATGCATCCTGCGTTCATTCATATCGCCGGTGCTCGCCCTGCCGGCCAGTCTGTCTCTTTAGCCAGTCTTTTGATCGAAACTAATTTCGCCTGCTTCGACGCCACAGCCGTGGCCACTGCCTTCCGTGCCTGTTTCCGGATCGGCGATTTCGACCACCTACATGACGTGCAGATGCAGGTCTACGGTGCGCTAGATGCTATAGCGCCACCCCTAAGCGAGGTTAGACAGAAGCTCTCTTTTGTAAACATTCTGAAACTAATGGAGTCCGACGGATGGCAGGTTACCTGGGATCGCTTCGAGCTTTCAAGAGGCGATGCTCTCATCAGAACAACAGGCGGCGTCGGCCTTTTCAACCAACGACCTCTGGGTGACGAGGTCGTAGATCGGTACGTAGCTGGTATCTGTCATCTTTTTGCCATGTATAAATGGCACAGAGCTCGTATTGAGCGGCTCCGCTTAGGCCCAGACGTTCACGCTCGAATCCGGCAACTGTCACGAGACAGGGCCTTTCAAGGCTACCTGTTAGCCTCATCTAGAGGTTATCGCCCGGTCCTTGATCGCCCTATTGTTGGTGTGTGGCAAATATAGGAGCACATACACAGCAGCTCATGGAGACAAATAGAGAACTGCCACGAATTTGACGTGCTAACTTGTCAGCCACAGGGAAGCTTCAGATTAGACAAAGGTAAGTCTAGCGAATACACAATTCGTTTTTTTAATAAAACATTCGGTAAGAACATGTCCATTTGAGATTTAAATTCGCATGCTTTGTAGGGGTATGATACGGAAGCGATGTGACGTACTTTTGCTGCAATCTTTAATCATTGTAGCCATTCACAGTCTTGCAGATGCTCCGGCGGCAAAGAATAGAACGCATGCACAACAATAGCATGTTTCATGACACAAAAGTTGGTGATATTTTTTTTATATAATTTTGACTACCATTTTTACTGGCTTCTTTGGGAGAGCCGCGAGAAGAGGGATTGCAGATGATCACAGCCTTCATTTCTCCCAGCAACCTCCGACCCAGACGAACGCCCGTCGCCTATCAACAGCCAGCAACAACCGCCAATTCCCCTGAGTTCGTTGTCTTTCATGCCTAGCGCCTAAACTATTGTGCGCTCCTGGCACTAATGAAGCCTTGGAAACTCAACGTCTCGCACATACCAACCAATTGTGCTACAGCAACCAATGGCTTTCATGGACGTACCGGCGTCGCGCTCGAAACAATTCGGCGCTTAAATCGCAAACTAGAGGGCCATGTCGATTTTAGCAAAAATCGTATCTGGTTGCGCCAGCGACTGTGTGACTGTCTGAACAATCGGTCGGGGGTGACTCTTGATTGGCAGCGACAATTAAAGAGACAGCTCCGCGTCGTTGACGACGTGAGACCGAACTGCGCAATTGGTCTTTGTCTTTCTGCGAACTTGAAAAATGAAAATGAACGGCGTGACGCCGTTCTCTGCCCTCCAGTTACAATTCTGGTGGTGCGCGACTGGGTGGTCGCAAACAAGTCTCCTCGCTCAGAACCGCGCCTCCTTCCGTATCGAACTTTTCTGTATAAATTGTATGCAAATTCCTCTCGAGTAGAAAACTTCATTAGTTCATTTACTCTTACTTTGATGCCATATATTTTCTGCACATTTTCTGCGCCTTTTGACGACTCGCTGCAATGGACATCCCCTGCATCATCCAAACCACCGCCGAAGCCAGCGAGAGCATGTCACCGCAAAGTCCTGCATCTCACAATACCATTTGAAGAGTTTTTGAAATTGCCTTCTCAATACAATGTCACCAGCAACATGGAAGCTGTTCCCAACAACAGCGCCCCGAGTTCCGCCGGCTCTGTCCCGGACGGTGCCGCCCCCAATGCCAACGCAGGCGACGACGCTGAAACCACTGTGAGCTGCAAGGAGCAAGTCAACAGGGTGACCGACGACATGACTTTTCTCGAACATCAGCTAGAAGTACTTCACAGGGAGCTCAATAACCAGCAGGTCGTCATTTCTCGACTTGAGTCATTTGCTGGTGCAAAAGAACCGCATGAGCCTCCCGCTGCCAGGGCTTGCATCTCCACACCATCCTGTGTCTCCAGGGATGTCTTTGATCCAGAGCGTCCACGCCTCGCCTGTCTCGGCTGCTTTCCCCGGATACGCTAGCACTGTCTTTTTCCCTCAAAGCTACGGGTACGTCAACCACTACTAGCCACAGCTCGGTCTGTGTAAGTGTGGCTCGTGGGTGGCACGTCTGTGGCAGAGTTGTCGACTGGCGGCTACGAAATGATCTCGACAGCACCACAGTATTCGGGGATAGATCGTACCTGGAGAGATTACTTATCTACTTGGGCAAAGGGGGGGGCGGGGGTGGGCGCATTGTTAGCACCGAAGATTCTTGTACTTCACTTCACATCACTCTAATTCAGTCATTACAGATTGGGTTATGGAGGATAAATCGACTGTCTTTAAATCACGGTGCCTCAAGTTTGCAAACTATTCTGAGCATGGTTCTCCCTCGTCACTGTGAAGTGATGTCTGCCCGTCAAGATGTGCCCCTGCGAGAGTGTCAATGACCCTTCTTGGAGACGCCGAAAATGGGTTCCCGGTGGCGTTTTCAATGCATACGCCCTGGTGTCCTATCAAAAAGCATCGTTAAGCAACTTCTGGCGACTTAAAGGCGGCAATTTATGGGGTAGTTTACCAATTACACCTCCCAGCTTTACAGACACGCCCTCCCGATCAGCCACCACTCTCTCCACCACAACACTCTCGTGAGGACTGCAAATGGTTCAAAGTCGAGGAGCCAAAAATGGCGATTGTTAAAAAAAAAATTGTCTATATAGCGCGAGAAAATTCCCAGCAAAACAGTCATGTCTCCTGCCTCCTTTATCATCCACTCAACATCACTTGAGTCAACTTTATTTCAACAAGGCAACCCAGTCTCAATCAATTCTGCTATCAAAACTTCAAGCATCATGGCAGACGAGAGGTTTACCGAATTGACACCTCAACAAGTCAAGAGCCAGATGGAAGAATTGTACCGCTTCTATCGGGTCCTGTCCGGCAGGTCAGTTGATCAAGAAATGAGGCTGCGTCCGGTTGAGGAAAACCTTACTGCTACGCAGGAGTCGGCACAGCAAGGCAATGCGCAAGTGCAGGAGCAGATACAGGAGCTGGAAACCCAACTGGATGACCAGCAACAACAGCTGAATCAACAGCAGGAGCAGATACAGGAGCATAAACAGCAGATGCAGGCAGTGAGACAACAGCTGCTGCAGCTACAGCAGCAGGGATCATCGCCTCTGCAGGTCAACTTTTATCAGGCGGATCTGCAGAATCAGAATCCAGGTCTTCAGTACAAGGAGCAGAACCCTGTGCAAAGCAACTCTCGAGTCCTGCAGGATAACCCGCTCCATACTCCGCAAGGTGGTCAACCCCAGCAGGCATACCACCAACAGACAAGCCATCGCTCCGCCCAGTCCAGTCAATTTGCTGCGCAGAGTCAACAGTCAGCACGTCAGTACCAGTCCCAGGGCTATTCTGGGCAGTCACACCAGCAGCAGGCAAACCATCGCTCCACCCAGCCCAATCAGTTTGCTGGGCACAATCCCTCCTCTGCAAGCTACAGAGCTCCCCAGCAAACGTCCCAAGCAAGGCCTGCCCAGAGCCGCCAGCCTCAGTACCAGAATCAATACCAGAATCAAAATCAGAACCAGAACCAGAACCAGCAGAATTATGCTCCCGATTACGATGACGACATCTGAGATGTTGTTCTGCATCTGCGCCTCACTTCGCTTTTCAACAAAGCTTCACGGTCCCGTCTTGCAAGACAGTCCAGGCGCACTTCTGGTCCAGACGTATACATGAAACAGTTTTAGTCTGCCTAGATTTCAATTAGGTTGCAATGAATTTAGTTTATTTGTTTTTGAATCGGAAAATATTTGCTGAATTCATGTTGCGCGTGGTTGGCACTGCCCCAGGACAGCCAGCCAACTTCTTTGTGGTGAGGGGTCTTGGGTGTTGCAGCCACACTTACAGAGTACATGCCCAGCAGCCAGCTGCCTCAGTAGGATGCGTCATTTTTCTTTTTTTTTTTTTGTTCCCTTCCTTTCCTTAAGAATTATTTTGAGCAGGCTCTGGTAGACCCTGTTCCTCGTGGGCGGCGTTGGTGGCTTGCTGTGTTACTCACTCCCAGGCGGGGCTAACTTTGGTCGCTGCATGTCATTGGCAGAGTGTGTCGCGTTTCCTCTTTTCCTTTTGAGTGAGAGGAGCTTGCGTGGCCTTTTTTTTTTTGCCTGTCACCGAGAGTCACTCGGTTTCTCTGTCTATCTGTCTGCCTGCCTGCAGTGTCCGTTGTTGCAGAGGTGGGCAGAACGCTCGCTGGTTCCTGGGGACCCAACACACAGCCATTTCGCTCTTCACAGTTTTTCTATGAAGCTTCTTTTCAGTTCTCTAAAGATGGAAATACGGTACAGTACTGTAGAAATGATACAATTTATGAAAGATGCTAAATCAGATGAAGATAAGTAAAGTTTAGGAAGAGTTGCAGCTTCTTAGGCTTCGCCGAGCCCTTACGGACGTGGTGTTGCTTGCTAAATGGCCCCAGTACCGACTAATTAAACACATAAAAAATTGAACACATTAAAATTACGTTTTTATTGCCTTTGCTAAGCTGTTCTATATTTTCAAACTATTTTCACATGTCATGTTACTACTGTGTTGCCCCAGGAATATCTGGGAGACACCCGCACGACTCGACGGAGAAGCCGGGGAAATCTGCGAAATCAGAAGTCTGGGGCATGGCGACAGGCACCTACAGCAGGAATCTGGCAGGCGTCTATCTCTGGCGCTTCCCATTTTGGTACTCTATTATTTATTTAATATTTATTCATTAATTTATTTATTTGAACAAATCCCAAGATCCAAAATCGAATGCAAAGGGCAAAATAAAATATACTTAAAGAAATGCTTCCACGCTTGCCCTCAATGGGAACTACTCCATTTGCGAATATTCATTCTTTTTATTTCTGAAGAAGCATCAATTTTTGGATCTTGACAACAGTCTCCGAGTCACTGGGTACAGGACGAAGAGCCAAGGTTGTCGTTGGCTGGCGAGCTCACTTCCCACGCCCAGGTCCGGGCCAGTCACTGCCCCGACCTGGTGCTCAGCAAAGCCATCATAGCGAGAGTTGGCCTATTACTAGATACTTTCTTTACATCTGTTGACATTGCATTCACCTTTAACTCGAGATGCCACTTGCTCGGTCAGCGCGTGAGTGACAGTACCATGCGACCCAATACAAAGCAACCAACCCCGAAGGCAGGCGATGGGGAAGGCTTCTCCGCGTTCTTTGGCATTTGTCGCCCTCGGTACCTCCTCAGAGCAAGCCTACTTCATTACTTTCTAGCACATTCTACCACATGAGAACCCCCTGCGGCGTGCGGGCGTCGTCGAACAAGGCTCTCTCTCATTGCATGGACGCCCCCACTCTTTGAAGAAGTTGGAACCAACAGCCCAGGTACGACACTCGTCAAATTCGATGTCAACTGCGTATTGTGAATCAAAAGTACTGCCATGATATCAACTTTTTGAAATTCTAAATTATATGTCCAAGTGTTCATCTGTTCGTCTTCTACAAACCAGTGTCTCGTTGGGCGGGCATTGGGCGAGGGGGGGATCTTGCGGGCCTCGACCGTTGGTGGCTTGGACGGGCCAGCCAATGATGTTGCTGCTGTGGAGGGCTGCCATTCAGGAACGAATGTCGTCGTGACAGTTAGTACAGAGTTTCCCTTCCCTCTACTGCTTTTCTGTTTTTCTCGTAGCCGCCGCAGGGCCCTGGCAGCATTTACACGGGTATCTGCACTAATTACACACGTCGCCGTAAACTGACCGCTGACCAACATGAGATGAAAAAAGACAAAAAGAAAAGAAAAGAAAAGATTCCGTCACATGGCCAACTCTTTCGCTTTTCCTTTGTTCAGCAGCCAGTTCATAGCCGCCTCATGGGTGTCAATCTGTACATATGCAAAGAGATCTGCGCCGTTAGGGCGAGATCGAGGCGTGCAATCAGCTGCAACAAAACCTTCATTCACTACAGTACAATCTACCTTTTAGCTGTAGAGAAGTCACCAAGCTGTGTAGCTTAAGCGCATTCAATGTCGTTCCATATGATGCTATAATTTTATCTTCACACTTCCACTTGAGCGAATTTTCCATACTGTGCCACCTGAGGAAGGGGAAAGTGCTGCGAGCGCAAAGTACCCCTGGCTTGACGCCACAGAGCCTTACGCTCTCAACAGCACTTTTATTGGCTGAAATACTTAAAAAATATGGACTCTGGGGGAGCAAATCCTCCTCTGCCCAAAAAGAGGGGGGAGGGCGAGTGTTTCCCCGCGTATTTTGTCAAAAGCGTACCACGCAATGCCTCTCACTCACGCTCTTGCTTCACATCAAAGCAGTACAATGGCAACATCTTCGCTGATCTCTTAATATGAGTACTTGATAATGTAATAACAAAATAATGCCTAATTCTTTGAACCTCAAATAAATTTATTTCAATTTTGTGGAATTAATTCTTCAGCAGCAAAGAGTAAATCTCATGTGGTGGTGTGCCAGCGAACTCAACATTCCCAGATGACGGGGGACAGCTGGGATACCCAAGATTCTCGGCCATTAAGAGCAAAACCCGGCCGTCAGTAATAAAAATTCATTTCTAGACCCTACCGTGTAGCTAACTCTAGTATCTTTTGGTGTGTTTCTACATTCACCCCTACTCGTACCCCTCCTGGTTGGCTGGTTGGCTGGTTGGTTGGTTGGTTGGTCGAGTTTTTTCCTACAGCCACACGAGCAGGGGTGATGAAGGAATTCAAAAAATAAATGAATTAAATAAAATAAAAATGGACAGCATATAAAAGTGAATTAAATTTAAAAACAAAATGGCCAAATTAAATAAGATATATTAAATAATGAGGATCTCAAATAAAATGAATTAAATAAAAAATAAATGCATCCCTTTCTGTATTAGCTTCTCGATTTTCGCCTGCGCGCACCATGAACAAGGATCGTAAAAGATAAATTAAAATAAATAATAATTAAAATAAATACGGATAAAATAAATGACCAATAAATAAATGGCGAATAAATAAATGAATAAATAAAAGGTTTGAGAGATGGGAGCCAAAGATGGCCACTTGAGCCAACAAGCCTCATGCTTTCGGCGTGCTGGTAAGAGCTGGCGCAGGCTAGCGACGAGAATTGCAATTGGGGAGACAGCATCCTCAAAACATACAAAAGATATAGCTGTCCCCACTAGGAGCTTGTTTCTTTGCAAGACAAAATACATTTTCATTGCACCGCCATTTTCATGCTTGCATTTGCCTTCAAAGCCGTCACGACGTCCAACCTGTTCAATCCCCTCCACCATGGAAGCCTCAGATCACTCTGCTCCCAACATGCCCCAAGACTACGAGCAGATGCGTGTCGAAATGGATCAGCTCGTTCAAGAGGTGCGCAACCTTCGGAACACAGTTAGCGATCTAGTTAGAAGCAACAGACATTACGACGAAAACTTCCAATCACACTTTGACCAGATACAGCTGAATCGCAATCATGTCAGACATGTCGAAGAACTGGCTAGGAGAAACGATACGCGATTAACTGCTGCTCTTGGAACTCTGGCCGATAACATGCAACAGCAATCCGACCACCATCCTCCTCCTCCTCCTCCTCCTCCTCCGTCAAACCACGACCAAATGCAGCACGAGCAGGCCCCAAGCCAGCCCTTTCGCGATGCTCCCAGCCAGTCCTTCCGCGATGCTCCCAACCAGTCCTTTCGAGATGCTCCCAACCAGTCCTTCCGCGAGACCGCAAACCAACCTTTCCGCACGCCCAGACAGTCCTTTCGGCCCCAATCAATCCAGGGGAACAGACCCGCGCAGAACCAGTCGCAGAGCTTTGGGCCAAGCTACGCGCAGTCATCAACCCATTCGACCTTCTGATAGGCAGCGTGATGGCGCGCAACGACAGGATGACTTGCGGTGGCGGCGGCGGCGGCGTCAATTATACGAAGATATGTTACATCCGGAATATATTAGCTCTTTACTGTGGTAGTTTTTAGCCATTCTTTTCAGAAACTGAGGGCGGACGCTTGCACTGCAGAAGATAGCCCTCCCCCATGGCTATGCAACGAGGAGACAGCTCAGTTACGTGACGCTTGTACTTCATTTCAAAAACAATATACTAAAATTTAAAAACGTATTTATTTTACAGCTTACAGCTTGATGTATCCAAAGTGCGAGAAAGCAGTGTTCTAGGACCGAGGCTCTAAGTCTGTCCCTTGTCGCTGGTTGGCCCCCACGGTGGCTTGACCTGCGCTCATGGGCCAACCAACACAACTTCGCCACTCCTCAATTTTGAACGCACGGTGATTTCATTTTTGAAGGGAAGATGTTGAGGAATCTTTTCTTGGACCTTCTTTTTTTTTCATTGCTCACTCACCACGGAGTCTAGTTTTTTCATCCGGCTCAGTCGACGGAGGTGAACGCCGCGGGCGTCAACCGTCTTCGTGGCTTGAAGAGTGAACCAATGATGTTACTGCTGGTGGAGAGACGGACGCCATTCAGGAACCGGTTTCATTGTATCGGTGTCCCGGTACTGCTTTTTGCTTCCCACTGGTCCTTGGGTATCCTTTGCACTTTTTTGCCTTGACTTTTCCGTTCTGCGAGCCGCCCCCGTGTCGCTCGTCGCAGAGTCCTGCCACCACTTACACTGGCATCTGCACCACAATGAGCTGATCGTAGACTGTCTGTTTCCCGGTTTGCGTCTTCTATTTTTTTGTCTTATTTGATGGCGCTTGCTTGTTTCGGTTGTCTCCGCTCAGCACACGCAAAACTGTTTTCCGTTTTGCGTCTTTTGGACAATGTCGCGGAGCAGACACACGATGTAAAGAAACGGGAAACGGTTTTGCGCTGATGACGAGAAACGAGTAACGGAAACACTTGTTACTTTACTTTTTTTTACATCATCTACCACCAAATAGAAAATATAAATATACCATCATGACCCAGTCCTAGATGAGCTCTTCAGACTTCACTTCCACAAGCACAAACTACACCAAGCTGCCTTTGCCCTCTTCCACCATGACTTCAATCACGATCTCTTTGTCCCCTGCTGCCACTAGGCTCCCTCGCAACATTCTGCACTACATCCATAAGCTTTACAATGCCCTCAACCAGCTCAGCGCTCGGCAAACCCAGCTCGAGCAGAGGTTTCAACAGCTGCTGGTGCAAGCTGGCGGCAGAGCGGCGGCTATTGAGCGACTTGTTAAAGAGAAGCGCTGCAAATGTGGCGCGCATTGTATGTAATGCTTCATCGAAGCCCTATTGACTCCCCATCGAAGGGGAATTTTTCCTTGGATATATTGCTGCACTTCATACGTGCTTCAACGGAGCACTCAACACTCTCATTCGGTACGTACCACGCCCACCAAGGAAAAACAATCGTTAACCTCACTCAGTGCAGCTTGTTTTGTTTTTTTGTTCTGGTCCTTTTTAGTGGTTTTTATTGAAAGAAATACAGCATGAAACAATTTGGATAGAATATCAAGCTCAATTCAACATTGCACCAAATAAAGTTCACCCACTCACAATGCCTTCTTGTATGTACCTGTGTACCTGTGTACCTGACTGTGGCTCTGTGGCGTAGCTCGTGGTTACAGTCCCTGTGGCTGAAGCTGTCACTGAGCAGACAAAGGCTCTCTGCACATCACAAATCTAACCTTGCATAAATTATGCTTAAAAGATTATGCACACTTCCACTGGCCATCACCAACTCGACACTGGCGTCGATAATACGCAATCATCTCCTCCAACAACGGTTCTGAAATTATACTCAAAATACATTCTAGAATACTCACATTTATAACATCTCCCTCAATTATTATGAATTTTCCATGACATTTTCCATAAGCGCACCATCATCACAGTCAGCAAGGCCACAGCCTCACACATCCTTCGCCCAAATCCCAAATCCCAATCCACGTGTCCAATAAATACATCCCATCTGACTCACACGCTCACTACACGATTTAAACTTTTTTGGTTCTATTTTGCACAATATCACACAGGTCAAAAAAAAAAAAGTGTCAAAGTCCCTCGCTAATCGATAAAAACCAACCACTCGCCGCCCACCAAATCCGACGCTCTGAATTGGTGCAATTCCCCATCCTTGTGCTCCACTTCTTGGTTGCCGAAAGGCTCACCAGACCACCCTCCACTTACTACGACTCAACTCTACCGCCATTCACTTTTATTTTATTTTTTTCTTCTCTTCTCTCCAACCCTTCTCTGCCGTCTCTCCATACTCTCTGTCAATAGTTTCTCTCTCTTCTTTACAATCTCCTGCGCAGACTGTGCATTCCCTGCCAGCATGCCTCCTCTCTCGTCAAGCCGCTCTGCGACGGTCACCAACACCACTCCAACCAGTATGTCCCGCCTCCAGCTCTAGCCCTTCGTCCAACACCTCCAAGATTATTTAACGCACTCTCTCTCTCTCTATCCTACACCAAGAGACACTCCTCCAGTTCAGGCGCTAACAACACAGGCACTCACACCCGAACCACCAGCTGAACATCCGCATCACCGATCGACCGCTGTTCACCACGACATACATCACAAGCATACACCACAAAGGCACACAGACGCAATCTTTTTTCCGGAATCCCGGCTTGTTTTATTCATGTTTTTGGCAACCCTCTACGCTACTGCCGTCGAGGGCTTCTTTCTTTCTCTTTGATCCATCCTCTCGTCCATCATCGGGAAAAAACCCTCAAGTCCACCAAAACAAGAAAAACCCAAAAACACCAAAAACTCCTCGCAATATTTCGACCCGCCAAAAACCGTCCAAAAAGTGTACTATACAGCCCGATATCCATTTCCATTTCCCTCCTCCTGTCCTTCCCTTGAGGGAGTCATCCTGTCTGGTTCGAAAAATTGCAAATCTGCAAAACTGCAGAATCAGAAAAAAAAAAGTGGTGTCGCTTTATACACTGGCCAATCCCTTCCATTACATATCATACATTGGTGTGTGGTGTTGGTTTGCGCCAGTTTCTCAGCAGCAGCTATTTACGACGCTGATGCTGCTTGCGGTTGCTGAGCCGGCGGGGGAGCGGGCAAGCTTCGGCTTGCGCCGTTGTTTATTGCGTCAGGCACTACTGGGCGACCTCGGAAGAGATATTGGCTCAACGGGATCGTCGCCCGGAACTTGAGTGCTCGAGTGTCGTATGGGTCTACCTCATACGATGGAGGCTCGTCATCGTCCTCGCTGTCGGAATCATACTTCCATCGATCAGAGTATTCCTGACCGTCAGCTCGTGGTGGCGTGGCCATACCACGGCGGTCAATCCAAAGTCGGCTCAGGCGACCAATACGACGACGGAACGAAGGTTGGCTAGCTTGCTTAGGCGGGCTAGGCATACCTCCAGCCTTGAACTGGAAGACAGGTCCCGATTGGGGCTTGTCAAGCTGCATGGGCTCTGTGCCATCCTCATCAACATCCATATTGTCAGATACAGAGGCAGGTGGCGTCATGAGGTATTGTGTCTTGGCAGGACGGAACTTGAGTTCAGTGCCCTGCTCCTGCACCGGCGACAGGGGATATGTGGTGAGATCGATGTGGTTTTGGTTCCATCTACGATGATTGGCCACCTTGGTCTCGATTTCGTTGCGGAGCTCATGTTCCTTTTCAGCAAGCTGATCAGAAAGCAAGACCAAATCCGCTTCGAGCGAGCGACCATCGGGTCGAACAGGCGCACGAAGGTGTGTCGCAGCAGCTCGTTGAGCAGCGTTGGGGTCGACAGGCTTTCGCTTTTGAGGCTATGGTCATGTTAGCGTCCGTTGAAATAAAATCAAGCGTGGAGAGTGGAGAGCATACCTTTTGGTTGACCAAGTCCTCGTCTTCGCCCTTGACGCCAAGTCTGATCTTGATGTGCTTGAGTCGGGCTCGTTCCTCAAACACGGCTCTATCCATGTGGAGGAGTTCACGCTTCATCATTTCACGTTCATACGACATGAGAACAAGCTGTCGTCCGTCTTCCAACTCGCGTCTGAGACGCTTGAGAGTTTCGACAATCTTGTTATCACGGGCTCTGGTCTTTCTCGTCTGCCTGGCCTCGCGGCGTCGGAAACAGACGTAGGGATCCGTGTCATCAGTCTCCTGGTGAGTCTCGAACTTAAGAGACGGGTGCAGGGGCTTGTTGCCGGTCTCTTGACGTCTGTTTCTCCAGTACTCATAAATGGCCTTGGCGTGTTGCAGAATATGCGATGATCCAAGGTGGTTGAGGCCGGGAACCATGATGTCATAAGCAGCAACAGTGTTATCGACAGAAGCAAATGGCGTTTGTTCGGCAGCTGTGTCTTCAAACACCTCCATGATGCGCTCAAAGTCATCCTCGGAGAGGACTCCTCCGGCGGGAGGCTTTGCATTGTAGGACTTGAGGAACACATCGTCCTCTCTCGACATGTCATACTGGCAGCTGATGCATTCTTCTACCGTTTGTGAGAAGCGAAGGTAGGTGTAAGGCTTATGGAACTGGTTTGGGTAGAGTGCGTCATAGTTGACTTCACTCTCCTGAGGCGGAGGGACAGGAATTTCCTGGTCATTGCTAGTTCCAGCATCTTTCAAGATGGATTGCAAGTGATATTCCTGAACAAGGTAAGAAGGTTAGTACTGAAAAAAGTGCCAATATATGATGTGGTGGTGGTGACATGTCGTTGAATGTAAGTTGGCGATGGTGAGCTGCAGGATTGCACGTGACCAAACGCGTGATATCAAGAGGTTTGGGTAGTGGTAGGGGGAAAGGAGTATGGGAAATGGGGAAAAATTACCTTTTCTTCGGCCTGTTCGACACCAGTAGCAATTTGATTTTCAGTAGTAAGAGCCTCGTACTCTGTAGGATCGATTTGATCCTCTCTCAGGACTGGAAGTGCAGTCTTGATGCTGAGTTTCTTGACTCGAACTTTGCGGGAGGACATGGTGACAGGGGGTGGGAAAGGGGGCGGGTGAGGGTCAGCGACCGCGGAGAGGGTAGAGAGAGGAGAGAGGACAGGGGAAAAAAAAAGTCGTGTTTTTTTCGCGGTAGAAACCCGCTCAAAAAAATCGATCAAGTCATAAAGCGAAACGTAACGATGAGTATTATGATAAAATTAAGATGAAAAAGGCGAGGTTGTGGTGTGATTTCGATGGGAGAAGCGTCGTCGTGGTCGCGTTTTTCCCCCAAGAAAATGGCAGGCGTTTGCAAATTTTTTTTGGCAGCGAGGTTTTGGGAGAGAGAGGGGGGGGTTTGTTTTGGCGGCAACGAAGAATTTTTTCACCGGGTGCGGGTGTGGTGGTGCAGTGGAAGTTTGGCTTCTGGTCGGATGAGAAATTGGGCTTTAGGCTTTAGGGGGGGGCAACTGGCGGGCCCCCTCTCTGGTTCGAACCACCACTTTGCGGGATGTCACTTTTGCTGCGGATTTGGCTGCAGGCGTTACTTGAACACAGTGGCCACCTTTTTTGGGGGGGGTGGTTCTTTGTTTTGGTTGCCTGCGGTGCCGGGTGCGTAGTGGTGACGCTGGTTGGCTGGAAGCGGGAAATTGGCCTAACAATAAAGCCGGGGCAACGGGCAGGAATGCGCCGGAAGTGACTCGGAATAATTAGCCGGGTATTAACCGTAACTACATGTGCACGACGGGTGATGGCTCTGTAATAACAGGCTACAGCGATCACAGCACTTTAGCATTGTCGCCTCACTTTCTCGTGCTCAACAGGCAGCACCGTAATCATATGATGCTACAAAAAAAAAAATAAAGAGCTGAAAAAAATACTAGCGATAGCAGAAAAATTACCAGATAATTAATATCTACTCCAATCAATTTTATTATTTTTGTTGGAGGCCTCAAAAATAAACAATTCCTGCCATCAATCCTCCCGGGTAGCTGCTTGCTCCCTTCGCTGCGGTCTCCTGTCGTCATTCACTCTCCCACGTCCCCAGTTACCAGAGGCCCATGGCCCGTGCTCCCAGCAATACCCCTCCATAGTACACTGCACCAAAGCCGCCTCGCCCATTTCTGCCATCATGTCTGGCGGCGTCTCCAGCTCCGACGCATCGTGTGCCCAACCTACCCACTTCCACCACCCTCCTCCAACCTCACCCGTCGACGCCAACCAGCTTTCTCAAGGCCGGACTTCGAAAGCTGACACTCCCACGCGACACTCACTCTTTCCCCCTTCGAAATTAATACTCGCCCTCTCTCCCATCGCGACACACCGCCCCTCCCCGCCTCATCGCAATCATGGGCAACACCACAAGCACAGTCCTGGACGAGATTGTCTCAGGGTCCAATTGTTAGCAGATCCCATATTTGAGTCAGATATGACCCATAAGATAGTTTGGCTAACATGTACCAGTCGACAGAGAAGAGGTTGACCGATTGAGAAAACGTTTCATGAAGTTGGACAAGGTATGCTAGCTTTTACAGGCTATGCCAACTTATATTCTGACAAAAATCCCAGGATAACTCCGGTACTATTGAACGAGACGAATTCCTTAGCCTTCCTCAGATTTCATCAAACCCTCTAGCCACACGGTACGTCCCACTAATACTAGATAATTGCCATGCGTATAAAGCGTGTATCTAATCCCCGCCCCCCCCAGAATGATTGCCATCTTCGACGAAGACGGCGGCGGCGACGTCGACTTCCAAGAATTCGTATCCGGCCTCAGCGCATTCAGCAGCAAAGGAAACAAGGAGCAGAAGCTCCAGTTCGCATTCAAGGTATACGACATTGACCGCGACGGCTACATCAGCAACGGCGAGCTGTTCATCGTCCTCAAGATGATGGTCGGCAGCAACCTCAAGGACCAGCAGCTGCAGCAGATTGTCGACAAGACCATCATGGAGGCTGATTTGGACGGCGATGGCAAGATTAGCTTTGAGGAGTTTACCAAGATGGTGGAGAATACAGATGTTAGCATGAGCATGACGTTGGGTGAGTACAGTATATTGCATTCAATGAGGAATAAAAGCTAATGAAGGCATCACAGATCAATTCTAGAATAAATGCATTGGACACACGCTGGTAGAGAATTAAAGGAAAAACATTTTTTTTCATGGGATTTTGTGGTCGCTGGAAGACTACAACGCATTGGCATTGGGCGGTAGTTTATATCATGATAATGAACACATTCCAGCAGATTTTACGACATTTTACAGCAGCAATGGCAGTGAAGACGGGTTTTCATCAAAGGGACAGTGATTGGGTCATACGGAAATCTTTCGAATTTAACAGACAAGCAGGACGCCCGAGCCGACACATAACTATTCAGCTTCTCGACACGGCGTCTACAATCTTTCATTACAACGACAACAGCATTCTTATCATGTCATGGTTAATATTACACTCCCTATAGCCACGGCAACAATCTACAGCAAGTCCTCGAGGGAACCACCCAGTGCACCCACCGTCATCCCATCTCCAGCAAACCCAGGCCGTAACTTCTGCACATGCAGCTCGAGTCACCATCGTGCATGGCGTACGAGACCGTCTTGAGTGACAGACTACAACGCGACTGTACACCCAATCAAACAAAAAAACCACACAATGTTACCAAAAAACGACTTCATTATAATCACACTCCATCTCATCATATCTCATACACATTCACCAGCCCACCATCCTCGCACACGACAACCCACCACCAACACCTCAACACCAAACATCATCCACACCAATATCACCATACCAACTTCCCTCACCTCCATCACTCATACAAACCAACCATCAATGAGTTACATCCCCCAAGCTGACTGCCAGACCCGCTCCCATCCCGCCGTTGCTACCCGCCCGACTCCACAATGCGAGATCCCGTCCTCGTCAGTGTCACTAGTACAAGTAAGTACATGTACGATACCAGCGTAACAGCAACAGTCACAGAGTCACATTGGATCTTAGCCCCAAAGACAATTGAAAGTGATTCCTTCGTTCTATATCCCAACTAATACTCCAAAAATAAACAGGATATATATCAACTTTAACAACCTAATATGCAACAAACATTAACAAAGAAATAAACATATAAAAAGCCTCCCAAAAGGATATCAACACCTCCTCCGATGGCCATCCCAAAACAAAAAACAAAAAAAGAAGCCCCCCTTTCCAATTGTTGCATCGGATGTAAAAAAAGTAATCCTCAATATACAATCTTTGCCAACTTTTCGTGAACTGAATCAAAGATTGACAAGATATAAAAAAAAAATTGTTTGTTTCTGGACCAACGTCATCCAAGTGTCATGATACATTCCTTCCCGATATTCTCTTTTCCAACAATTGAAATAAAATTGGCTGACCGCAAATTGATGGACCTTTAAGCAAAGACGATTGAACTGCGCATGTGTAAAATCTTTTCATGGGTGTTTCAAAAAACAAACATCCTCGAGGACTGTGTATTTGCCAAAACTAGGCTGTTGCGCTCTCGGCGCGTCGAGTCGATCGATTCCGTCTAGCTAGCTCGTACAGGTCGAGACACTCTTCTAAGACTGCAGCGAAATCGTTAGTTACTGGCTCGAGAGATTGGTAATAGACGCATGACACTTACGCTCCTCAATTTGTTCCTCCCACACACCAAGTTGATAATCAACCAGGCCGTGCTTTTCAATGGAATCGCACAGCCTAATCAGCTCGTCGCCCATCTTTTGGAGCGTTCGCTCCGTCAGAGGCTCCGGAATATCGCCATCGCTGTCGTCTTTGACGAGAACTTGCTTCTGACGAAAAGCCAGTGCAATCCACGCATAGTTGAAGTTACTCCAGAGTTTCTGTCTTTCGCTAAGGAGTCGCGCGTCGTCTTGGTGAAGTCCTGATACCGAAAGGGTTAGTCACATTAAATCAAGATTGAAAAATCTCCCAAACCCCGAGCTGTGTTTCCCTCATTACAAAAACACTTACCAAAATCCTCGACTCTTGACAAAAGCCAATCGGAAATATCCATGAGCGTCTCTGCAGCACGGGCAAGGTTTCCGTCTTTGGTGTTGGTGAAGACTTCAGTCAGCTGCCGTTGGTACTGTTGCCAACTCTCCCGCAGCGCTGAGTCGTCGTCTTCTGCCATTTGCGAAAAACTAGAATCATTGCGACCAATCCTGGCTTTACTCTGCTGGGGAGCATATGGAGCAGCAAAGCTAGGCATCGGAGCCGTCGAGCCAGACAGGTCGCGCATGGGAACCCCAGACAGATTTATATCGATCATGGACGACGACCCAGGCCCCGTGGGAGAGAAAAACATGCCTCTCAATTCGTTTTCCATACCGTGTATGCTCACGGAGTTTCGTGAAACAAGATGTTGTGAATCGTATACGGTCGTTTGCCTTGCAGACTGAGCGCTGCTGTACGTTGTCATGCGCGTGTTGCTATAGCCATCGAGGCCTTGTGTTTGCTGCTGTGCCTCCGGAACATAAGCTCCATTGTAACCACTCCATGGCGGTCGCATGGACATGTTCAACGGTGGGAATACGGCCGAAGTCGCCGAAAAGACTTGTTCGTCATCCTCATTCGCCTCTACCATGCCTGACGAGGACGAGTTGGACCCATGTTGCATCGGTCGGCAGGCCTGCTGACCAAAACGAGCATCAAACATGGCATTTTGATTTGTCGAAGACGTCGATTGTAACGACTGGTTAAAAGATTTATTATGTTCATCGTGGGATGCGTAGCTTTGTCGCCGCTGGTAATTGTTGCTCATATCCCCAGAGCTGCTCTCGCAAAAACCATCTACACAATGATTTTCTGTGTGCGCTGGGGATAGAGACACCGGGGAGAGGTAGAGTTGCGCCACGGTGAATGACTTGGCGGGGTTTCGAGGTAGTGTGTTTGCTGCGTTTTGGCCAATTGCCTTTATCTCGAGCGTGGTGCCGATTTTGGAGCTGCTGATGCTGATGCTGTTGTTCTGCTACAGTGATGACGGATGTTGTAGTCTGCCTTTGACGATGGTCCTTAGCGAACGAGGCTACCATTATCACATAAAGGTAGGCTCTAGAAGCTTTTCGTCAGAATTCGAAGTGTTGAGACGTAACGCGACAGGATCAACAATTCGATAATCGACCGGGAAGAGAGTTGGCGTAGAATGCCTAGCTGTGCGCTGGGCCGCCTCTGAAGAGAACGAACAGCGAAGCTAGAGTAAAGTCGCACAGCAGCAAACACTAAAATCAATACTGAGTTAGACCCAAACGAGCAAAGTCAGAGCGGTTTCTACGCGCTCTGAACAAATTCCGCTGCACCCACGGCAGTAGTAATGTGATGCCACCGATTACAGTGGGATGTACGGACGGTATGGGTACTAGACGTCTTAGATGTGGCCAAGAGCGACTAGTGAAATGTCTCGCTCGCAAGCCCTTCCAACAACACACCCTGTGCGGAGTGGTATGCAATGGAACCCAGCCTGTATGCAAGGATGGTGCGCTTTCCTTTCGGCAGATTCGGCGTCGGGGAACGAGGGAGGGTCTGACAGGTGGTGCTGTCCCAAGACGCCTATGCAACTCAAACGACCACAGAATGAGTTTCTTTTGGGCTTTCGGACGCTGCTACGTCTTTTACCGGAAATGGCCGAATTGGAGGCTGGCTGGTATGAAGCGAGGAGGTGGAGGGTAGAAAGGTCGAGGGCAAATGCGATGTCTTAACAGGATCGAAGAGCCCTGTATCAGAGGTGGCGGATGCTGTCTGTACAAGAGCTGAGCAGCCCTCTAGACAGCAGGGCAGACAAACAAACAAACAAACAAGGTTATTCAACACGTTCTATTAGGTTCGTCCAATGCAAGTGAGGCTCCAATTGGATCAGGCCCTTTCCTTGCACAAGTTTCTTCTCGGATCGTTCCAGGTGTAACCACCGGGGCGTCTTGGGGTTATTTTCGGATCGGTAACGAACAGTCGCAAGCTGCTATGCATGAATGAGGACGGGTGCCGCAATCAATACACGCCCATAAGCCACTTGTTTGATGGGTCTTATGCCAAGTTGGAAGCCGAAAGACGCCCTATCCCAGTAAACAGAGTCGTAACGCAGTAGGAGCAGCGGTTAAAAAATAAAAATGAAAAAATGAAGGTGTTTGCGATCCCTTCGGCATTCAGAAGCGCGGCTGTTGAGAAAGGTGTGTCTCACGGCAATGAAAGTAGCCACTTCTTGAGCGCATATATGCTTGACGAGAAGAGCAGTGAAGGCGCAAGGTTTTGTATACCTTTACAATAAGCTCCAAGACCGCCACATCATATCGATAACATTGGCTCTAGATTGGGCATGCGAAGCATTTGTGGGCATGATGCGTTTCGACATGTCATAAACAATTCGGCAGTGGATTTTCGAGTTACAACAAGCAAGGGTAGCCGCGATTTGACAAGCTCCTTGCAGGGAATGGCAGACGGGGAGGGTGTCTGAATAGGCTGGGCTAGCGTTGCGAGCTAACGCTCGTTAGTTTTGCCCACACCCTCTTGGCCCTCCACGCCCTCGTTAGCTCAGACAAGAGCTTGTGCTGGAAATCTTACTTCCGCCGCTACACACTCAACGACATTCGCTCTGTGGCTGCTTGCTTAATTGCTTGTGCTGGGGGTGGTCCATCATTAGCTTGCTAGATCGCCGGTCTGACTGGCGCTGACCATAGAATTGAGCTCGTAGAGGACGATATTGTACTTGTAATTCAAGACACCTGAAACGGTTCGCTCACTTTTCTTCGGTTGGCCTGTAAAAAGTGGTTTTAGGCGAGTGTGAAGATGGCTCATGTCTTGGCCTGGGCAGCGAAAGCCATTCCGCTGTCTAGGCAACCACCTACTGAAATTGCAGTTCATCATCATTCTTCTACCGGCATTACATGTTCATCCATAACACCGTGCGCAGGCGGACAAACGAACGCACTCATCCAAGGTTAAGGCTAGCGGGCGGGTGGCCGAACGGGACAATACGGACCAAGTTCGGCTCACCCTCCACTCCCCAATTCAGCTGGCGCATGGAAGATTTTCATTCTCAACCTATTGTACCTTGATGCGAAGCCACGGACCGGCGAGGCGCTAAAACGTTGGCCTAGTGTAAACGAACGGACTTGACGGCGGAGCTGGCGCCGGCACACGTTGGGATATACTAGTAGGCAAAGTCGTGCTATTGTACGATGGTCTACCCATGAACTGGAATGCGCTTCCTCAACAAGTGCTCCGATTAGCGATCCTAGGGAGATACCTGCAGAGCACGCAGATGCCATGGACAATTCATCTAGAACCAGTTGGCGTTGAGCTTCTGGAGACACCAATGGCTCAGACCCGTCACATCGAGACTGGCCGCCCCTCTCATCTCCAGTTTGAACCACTGGTTTGCAGATTGATTGCACAAGGATCAAGGAAGATTATTCAGCCAGACGAGTGGCGTCTGGAGAGTGTGCCCCAAGCAGGTGGACCAGCCCATCTGGCGCAGGTGAGGAGTGTCTGCGTGATGGTGTGGCACAAGGTAGGGATCACTTTGGTTATTTTGCGAAGCCCGGATCTACAAACAACCGGCCCAGTCAAGGCTTGCATTGGAGAAAAGGATTGAAGGCTATTGGCTTTTCGTGTAATGTCGGATCCGCTCGTACATTCACCGCAACAAGGAAATGGATTTGCCCCTTGGTTCTAGAGCGGTTTTCGCACTTTCTGGTAGCGCCCAACTCCAAGCACCCAGAGCAAGCGAAGGGGGGCATGACGCTGCACAGAGCGAAGCGAGTCGTGCAGCCACGGAAATGGGCTAAAATTGAGAAGATAGCGCGGCTGAGGGGTGTGTCTCGATGAGCTCTGGGTGGCTTTTTTTTAGCCTTTTGTCGCGTGACAAGGGCGGCAGCAGGCAAAGATGTGCATAGAAAGCCTGTGACTGGCTGGTGGTGGTGATGGTGTGTCGTTGTTGGGGGCACGTCGGCAGTTGGTCAACTGCCGCGCTTTTAGTGTAGGCGAGGGGGCCCACTAGACGCCTGTTACGGTAATGACGTGCTTATGGATTTGAGGCTTGCTTGCTCCTTCCCTTGGAAAGGCGGACGGAGCAGAGACGGGGAAATAAAGAATTAATTACAGGAATAATCACAATGAATAAGACAGTGAACCTATGGGGAAAACAAAATGAAAAAACAACAACAAAACATAATGGCATCGAATTGGAAGTGACACTATGACGGTACGAGGGCAGCAAAAGAGGAATCTTTTTCGTAACAAAAAGCAAGAATTACCTGATTTAATAATCCAGGCTGCGGCCAGAGCGTAGCGTTCTACTCATGGTCATGGTCCAGGGCAGAACAGGACAGAGTTCAGACTGTACAATACTGTCTGCTTCTGTCACCGAGATGGTCATTGCACTATACGGCAATAATCATCCGATCAGGGTCGCATAATTTCACTTTGCAAGCAGACGCCCCGAGCCAAAAGATGACCGGATAAAGAGGCTAAACGCAGTCTAAACGCAGTCACTCCCAGTCCCTCCCACTTATAATACTAGCAGTTTCTTAACTTGGTGTTTGTTGGGGCCGAGGACTAGTCTGTTATTTTTATTTTTATTTTTATTCTTAATTTTATCCTTCTCTGACGGGGTTGGGCCTGGTTCCCCTCGCCGGAGCCTAGTCTGCATGTGGTAGCAATCGTGGGCTTCTCGAGAATATTTCTCGAAAAGGAAGGAGCAGCCAGCCCACTCGCCGGCCGTCCATACCCTAGCCAGCCTGGCAACCTCGGCGAGCCTGGGCAACACCTGATGGACACCCGATGGACACCTGATGGCCTGTGGCACGCCTGCCGGACACCTGGGGACACCTGGGAACTACAGTTGGTAGTTACAGTTGCAGTCGCCCAGGTGGTCCCACGGGGTACACTGGCCTGCTCGCCCAAACAGGCAAGAGCCTCATTCGGCTAGGCCCTGCCCATTCCTCCTTCCTAATTCCTAGTTCCTACCTCCCTCGTCTCTAGTGCCTTCACCCAAACCAAAAACCTTACCATATGAGACACCATCTGACATTGTCTAGCCTCTGCTCAACCTGTCACTTTGCGCCAATTGTCGAAAATACTCAAATGAAACTTTCTCCTCTCTTCTTTTCTTCTGCCTCAATCTTGCTGCAGTCTTTACTTGCAGGGCTTCCACTTCATCAACAGTGCCCTTCCACATCATTTTGTACTGTAATCTACCACTTAGACAACTGCCGTGCCCTCCTTTCCCCTCTCACAGCATTCTCAATCGTCTTGCATCAGCGTTCACTAATCGTTTCAAGACATCTGGAAATGACATAGTCCCGCATCTGTGAGTTAAGACCCTCCCTGACGCTGTCCCCCACCGCTCAGCGAACCCAAAGCCTGCCAAGTAGGCTATTAAGCCTGCTAGGGCACCGTTGACATGAGTTGGAACACATGCGCTGGAATATGGACCAGGGTCCTCCACCGGGCTGGGGTTAGTGGTGGACAGCTGCTCCCTCAGTGTTTCTAGATGCCCTGGAATACCAGCGTCTCGGCCGGCCATTTAGCAGCTTTGCACTTGCACACGCCCCCCTTCTGGCCCCCCAACGCCACCCTCCACCGCAGCTAGTACGTCCTAGAGCTTGTACATAGTAAAAGCCCAGTTGGGCTACCCAGCCTGCCGGATTCGCAGCCTCTAGAGTCCTGCAATTACCAATCGTTTCCGCCAGTTCGCATCTGTGCGGTCTTTTCACCGAACACATGGATGCGATGATTGCCATCATGGCATTTCCCGCAGGCTAGTTGGCTCTGCGCCACCCATTCATTCGCTGGACAAGCCTTGTTCTTTTGTGCTGCCAGATACGAAAGCCGGAAGGAGGGATTGCCTCTGGGGTCTGATAGCTCTGCGCTCGGAGGGCGACCATGGGGACCTTCAATTGTTCTAGCTCTATTGATCTCCGTCGCGAAGCTGTCTGTTCATGATTTTCTCTTTGGCCCCCGTCAATGTACATGGAGCCCTCCTATAAGTCTACAGTGGAGGATAGACGAGCTCAACAAGTTCTGAGCCGGCCCCGTGCTTGAATCATGAAGTGACCAATGCCAACTGCCAGCTTAGTATACCGCCACTTGAAGCTATTGATTGTGGTATGAGACCATATCCAAATTATGAAATAGAGCGAGCCGTTGATTCCCGCGAAGGTTTGGATCGTGACGACTTACACGACGCTACGAAAATGAAGAAATGCTGTTGAGCAGTGCCGACCGCTAAGGGGCCAGCAGACCTTGGAAAAACAAGGTCGCCAGACGCTTGGAGATGAATACCGTTTCCTTGGGTTGCACCGCACCCGTCCCGTCTCTGGCCAGACACACCCCTCCCCTCCTTTTCATGCAAGAAGCAGCCTGTATTTTATGGGGGAATGTGCTTGTTAGGATGGCAACCCAGGGGCCGGGGTGTCATAGCGATACGGCCATTGAAAATCCCCGGTAGCACCACTTCACAATTTCAAATACATGGTCCAGTGAGAAGGAGATAGTTGCTTCCTTGGAAGAAAGGTCCGTATTCGCCGGTCGCATTGTGGATTGACGACATGGATCATGGGTTGATAAGGGGGAGGCTAAACAGCCCAGCTACAGGCTTTCGTCTTTTCTTGTCTGTCTCTTTGACACATGGCGACTAGCGTCGTTCCATTAAGCTGCCACGAGGCACTGCGTACTAGTGTTCGCTGGCATAATGGCCGTGTGTTGACCAGGTCACGTCTCATTCCCATACCATTACATTGACACACAGTAATATCGGGCAAGGCGTATCTTAGTTATAGTTTACGAAGTACTTATTTCGATTATTACTGAGCCCTGACCGTGTTACTACGTATACGGCTTCACGATATTCCTCTCGGACAAAACGAAGGCGCTTATGTCCGATTACGGGCTAAAAAGAACTGCCGTTGTGCGTATGGTGCCTAGCTGCAGTGTTCGTCTAGGCGGATCCTCGTCTGCGCCGTCATCATTCCGATTCTCGATATCTGGATACATCTGACATCAAGAAACCATGGTTAACCTGACAAAGGCCCATTGATTGGAAAACTCAGAAAAATGAGATCGGAGTTGAGTGAGTTCTCCGTGTGTTCCTGAAACAACTTCCCGCCGAACACTTGGGGGGGGGGAGGGAAGGGGTGGTGGTGGTATGTGAGCAACACTCACGAGTTCGCTGCAACCCTCACACTCACTACTACCTTGGTGACACATACATGGCACGTTTGTAATAATAAAGCCTGGGTGCGTAAATTGACCAAATGATCCAGAACCCTCATCGGATGTATCCGACAAGGAACGCATGAGCCCTGTGTGTTTAATGTTCAACATCAACGCATCACGCCATGTAAAAGACTGACATGAGATGAATAGAGATGCAGATTGCGTCTCGCCACTCGCAACCCTTGTGAGTCAGCTAATGCCAAATTATCCAGTAAATTTTTCTTTCTCTGTCTCTCTGTCAATAAAAATGTAAATTGGGCGATCTAATTGGCTGGAAAGTCGAGCCGTGACTGGCATTGAAATCGTTGGGCAATAGCAAGGGGATCCTGATATCCGGCAAGGCTGTTCCGTTGGGCTGCATTTTTTCGCCCTGGCGTGTGTGTAATAGTACATGGGCAGACGCAGAGATGCTCATTTGAGACAAAATGGGCATGGAACCTTCTGTTTATGGGAATAAAAGAGAGAACTACGAGCAAGGGGACGTCAGTTCAGCTTAGTATGGGCTGTAAATAGAGTCTGAGGGGCGGCAAACGCCGTAATTTGCTCGTGATGCATGTGTAATTGTTTGG
This sequence comes from Simplicillium sp. C3G150-2, assembly GCA_022702485.1. NCBI lineage: Eukaryota > Fungi > Ascomycota > Sordariomycetes > Hypocreales > Cordycipitaceae > Simplicillium > Simplicillium sp. C3G150-2. The sequence continues at coordinate 1,946,215 of JAJIYY010000001.1, read as the reverse complement.
CTTTGGGGCGGTTTATTGTTTGGTAAAAAGTATTGTATTGGTACATTTGTTTGTGGTAGGTACATTTGTGACAGGTGACAGAAAAATAGTAGGTATGCAAATGTCAGGCTGCTGCTGATGATACAGGTAATATCGTGGATATCTTGTGTCTTCTCTCTTTCCTTCCCTCCCCGCCTTTGTGACCGGCTTCCCCTGGGTCCGCGACTCCTTTTCTGGTGGCTGGTTTGATGATTTGTAATTGATGATTTTGTAGAACCAAAAAAGATCCTTTATCGCTTGACCCAGGCAGGAGACTTGCGAGCCTTGAGGTGGCCGTGCTTCTTGCGTTCCACGGTTCTGGGATCTCTTGTGATACATCCAGCTGTGATGTAGGTTAGTAGTTGATTCATAATAACCAATATTCAGTAGTGAGTTTTGAGTTGACTTACCTTTTCTCAACGCAGGCTTGAGAGCTGGTTCGTGGGCGACGAGAGCCTTGGCAATACCCAATGTCAGAGCCTCTGCCTGACCAGTCGTGCCACCACCTTCCACCAAAGCCCACACATTGTACTTATCCAGACGAGCCGTCGACGTCAAAGCCCACACAGCACTCTCCCTATCGTGAATACGGCCAAAAGCCTTGTTGAGCGGCTTTCCATTGACCAGAATCTCACCCGTTCCCTCCACTACAAAAGCACGAGCTGTTGAGGCCTTTCTCTTGCCAACACCAACAGCTCTACCAAACTTGTCGATGATGACAGGGCTGGGCATGTTGGACAGAGGATCAATGTCTCGGACAAACTGCTCCAGCGCAATCTTGACCTCGGTTGGTCGCAAGCTAGGCTCGATGAGGTTGAGTCTCTTGGCGACCTTCATGACCTTTGTGTAGAACGAAGCCTTGATGGCCTCACCCACCTGGGAGCGCATTTCATCCAGCTTCGACCATGCCATTGGCGGCGCCTCGTTGGCCGGTACTGTGGGGAGGTGGTGGTATTTTGTGAGGAGGTTGCACACGCGGATATACATGTCGTTGATCTGGGGAGAGCGCGTAAAGTACGAGGGAGTCGCGGGGACGGCGCGGACGTGCGACACTCCCCGGAAAGGTAATTGAACTGATTCAACGACGGCCTGGGTGTTTGATGCATCGTTGTTGATTGTTTCGAGGGCCGTTGAGGACGAGTTGGAGTCGGTCTTCAACGTTCGGATTGCCAGGGGCATGTGGTACTTGGGTCTGGCGATGGGCAGCGGCAGCAATTGAGACCCCAACACCTGCCTTTGGCATCGTATTTGTCGTAGAGAATTTGAAACGGACGCCATTGTTTCGGTAGATCGCGAGACGTATACCGAAATTGTGGTTGTGTGGCCGTCTAGGCGCAGTCGGTGTCCGTCGTCTGTCGTTGATTAGCAGCCCGAAAATCCATCGTCGACGGCAAGTTCTGGCGTAGCTGCAGCTTTAGTCATCACGTGGAGATAAGATACAACTTGGGGATTGGCAAGCTGGCCCAGCAAGACAATAGCACCAGCCACACCACCCACACCGAGCCACAAGGGTAACGGGCTTCCATGTCAAAGGGATCAGCCACGTTGCCGTAGAAGCCAGCCACGAGGCGGGGCAGAAAAGCTTTGGGCCGCAAAGCAAAAATTTCAAAGTGGGAGCTGTTTAATCTCGCCTCTTTTCCTTCTTTTGCTTCTCTTCCTTGCAAACACAATTTCCCCCCATCAAACCTTGTTCTTTTAAATAGCTGAGCAATTTCCCTCGAGATGGCTTTCGGAACTCTCTTCACTGTCAAGGTAAGCTCTCCCTTTTTTACCCTCTCTCTCGCGCTCCCGCCGCCAGAAAACTAATGTCGTGATTTTTCTTTAGGGTGACCACCCCCGCTCCATCGCCATCAAGGCGGTCGCAAAGGCCAACAACCTCGACCTCAACATTGTCGAGGTCGACTTGACTGCTCCTCGCACTGTCGAGCACCTCAAGGCCAGCCCCCAGGGCAAGGTCCCTGCCTTCATTGGCGAGGATGGCTTCGTCCTGTCTGAGGCTATCGCCATTGCCATCTACTGTACGTTGAACCCCTCATTTTGCTGCTTATTTTTTCTCCCTTGTCTTGTTCTGCCTTTGCCCTTGAACAAAACTCCCTTGCACGTCTCTTTGCTTGGGAGACAAAAACTTGCGTGATGACCTAGCATATTTTTCATACAGTTATCCCTGTCTGAATAACATATCTGTTGGTGTTGATATAGCCTAACATCTGATTTCTTGTTTTCACCTCTTCTCTTGTCAATTTTGCCGCAGCTTTGCTCAGAATCTTTGCTAACTTGTGCAAAAGTCACTTCCCAGAACGAGAAGACCACTCTCCTCGGCAAGACCAAGCAGGAGTAAGTCAATGCCTTGAGATACGAACACATCATAATCACTCGAACACAAAACTGACGAATATTAAACTAGCTACGCCGCCATCCTGAAGTGGTTGTCGTTCTTCAACACCGAGGTCATCAACCCTCTTGCCGAACAGTACCTCCCTCTCCAGGGCCGTGCTGTCTACAACAAGAAGGCCGTCGATGAGGCCGCTGTCAAGGCTGCCAAGATCTTCGACATCCTCGAGGAGCACCTCACCCACAACACCTACCTCGTCGGCGAGCGCATCACCCTTGCTGACCTCTTCTCTGCTGGTATCGCTTTCCGCGGCTTCCAGTTCTTCTTCGACAAGGCTTGGCAGCAGGCCCACCCCGCTACCACCCGTTGGTACGAGACCGTCACTGCTCAGCCCATCTACTCTGCTGTGACCGACAAGCCTGCTCTCCTCGAGAAGGTTGCCCTTCCCAACGTCGCCCCCAAGGCCCCCGCGGCCCCCAAGAAGGAGGCTGCCCCCGCTGCTGCCGCTGCCGCTGCCGCTCCCCCCAACGAGCAGCCCGCTGAAGCGCCCAAGCCCAAGCACCCCGTTGAGGCTCTTGGCAAGCCCAGCTACGCTCTTGATGACTTCAAGCGCTACTACTCCAACAACGACACCCCCAAGGCCATGGAGTACTTCTGGAAGACCGTTCCCTTCGACGAGTTCTCCATCTGGAAGGTCGACTACAAGTACAACGAGGAGCTTACCTTGGTCTTCATGTCCAACAACTTGATTGGTGGTCTTAACACCCGTCTTGAGGCTTCCCGCAAGTACGTCTTCGGATGCGCTGCCGTCTACGGAGAGAACAACAACTCCATCATCCAGGGTGCTTTCGTCATCCGTGGACAGGACTACCTCCCCGTCTTCGACGTCGCTCCTGACTACGAGAGCTACACCTTCAAGAAGCTCGACCCCAACGATCCTGCCGACCGCCAGTTTGTCGAGGACAGCTGGGGCTGGGAGAAGGGCATCACCGTCGATGGCAAGGAGTACCCCAACGCTGACGGCAAGGTCTTCAAATAAATCAAGCAAGTGTTTTTTGATGGGGAACATTCAAAAAGTAACATTTTAGATTGAATGACCGATGATGGATCATGTCTGATGTAGAAGGAACGAGTTAATGAGATGAGGCTTGCCTTTGATGAACATAATGAATGGGTTGGGTCTCAGGGAACAAAAAACCAAAAAGCAAGGTCCATAACGGGAATTTCACAAAATACACCTGATTGATGAATTATTTGCCATGACTTTATGTCTAAAATTAATTGTGATGTCCACAAGTTCCTATGTATATAATGTGTTATCCCATACCCCAACGCCTATGCTTTCATACAAACACAAATTGAGTGTCTTTGATACTCAATGGAGGAGTAATCTTTAGGCTGGATCCAAGGTGTATGTAGGATCAAGTGTAAATGGTTCCCGTTTCATAAAGGCGCTGACATTGCCCTGATAGCACAGCGCATTCAAGTAATCATGTACCTGCGGCAACACATTGGGTATCTCGCCATCCAACCCAGCAAACTCTGGCAACACGAGAATATTGTGCGGCTCACTCCTCCCCTTCTCCATAGAATCATCAATCAGCACCGTATTCATCTGGTCCCACATTCCTCCATTGTGCGCATCGGGATGTGACGCCTTGACGGCCGGATCTTCCCATATGCGAGTTAATCGCTTGTAGACCTGGACTTTCATGTCGTAATCCTCCGGCGAGAGACCTAGCTTGTCTCGTCCCCAGATAACGACGCACTTCTCGCGTAAGTCGGGAGTTAGTAGCTTATCTAGCATCTTGTGGACGTTCTGGGGCCGCGCAGAGGACCAGATGGCTACGGTGAAGTTACTGATGCAGTAGTTTAGAAAGCGCTGGGCGTGGGGGCGCTCAACAAAGTGGAATGGTCGACGCTTGACGGGGCGGTAGAGGAGCGTGCCGTTGAGATCCATGATGACGAGGATGCGGCGCGGGTCGTGGAGGAGGAGTGGTTGTGTGGCGGATTGGGTGAGGTATGAGGATGATGGAGAGGGGACGCCGCCTGATGCCTCGGAGGGGATTTGGGTGACATTTGATTTGGTGCTAGGGATACCTTCTGTGTCTTTTGAGTGGGATTCACTGGAGTGTGATTTTGCTTTGGCCTTTGCTTTCCTGGGGTTTGTTAGATGAAATCGAGGTGAGAGCGACGAGAAGGGTTGTTGACGTACTTGCTCTTGGGCGTTTCGTATACGGAGAGTTTCTTCATTTGAGGAATGAATTCGCTGTCTGCGGCGAGGGCCTTTTTGAATTGAGCTGCTGTTTGTTTCGTCATTTTATTTGCCTTTTTTCTGGTGTAGTTGAATGCGGTTGATGGTGTGATTGTGAAGGTGAGTGCATTCTTTGAGTTGGTGTAGAGGAGGCGAGGTTTGGGAGTGAGCGAGCTTGCGTTACACAGTATTTGTCTACTGAACGGCTTCATTCCACTAAGGATATGAGAAAAAGCAAAACAATGTCGTCTAAGTGCAAACTGTGACGAGAAGATGTAGTTGTCGTGATGATTGAGGCCAGCGAGAATTCTTAGCTAATCTCATCACATGACCCCCATCATGTCCAATACAGCAGAACATCGACATCATTCACTTTCTTCTTTCAAACCAAACCATTATTTTTCTGTCTTTCCTTTTCTAATTCCAATTCAATTTTCATTATCGACTCGCATCTAACTCATCTATCGCTATGTAACATTTTAATAAGTCAAAAGAAGCTTCCTCTGGTTATACTCCCACGCCGAAATATCATCATACAGCGCCTTCTGTCCCGGCTTGACAAACTCTGGCAGCGTCGCCACGCTCTGCGTGCGATTCGGCTTAGCAAAGTACGCAATCGAGTATCTATCATCCACCCAGTCGGAGAACACAGGCGGCAGCACAACGCGGTGGCTAGTAGAGCGGAACCTGTCATTCGTCCAGCGAGCAAGGCAGTCGCCCACATTGACAATGAGCTCGGAGCGGCCCTCAAACGCCACAGGGAAGTAGTTGCCCGTGTTGGCCTGGTCCTCAATCTCCAGACCGCCGACGGAGTCCTGGAAGAGGAGCGTCACGGTGCCAAAGTCGGTGTGTTCGGAGATGCGCTTGGCGCCGGCGGTGATCTGGGCGGCTTCGCAGCCTGGGTAGTGGTTGAGGCGCAGTTCGGAGGTGTTTTCGCCGCAGAGGTTTTGGAGGAAGCCGGGGGTTAGGTTTGTGCCTTGCTCGAGGGCGCGGAGGAGGTTGAGGTGCACTTCGTTGCAGTGCAGGTAGAAAGATTCCATGGCGGTGCGGAAGCCGGGGATGTCGGACTCGTCGGGCCAGCGGTTGGGGTACATGTCGTCATTTGCTGGGCCGAGATCATACGATTCCTGGGATCGTTAGTTAAAAGGCAAAAAAACAGGTAAGGTGAGGTAAATACCTTGATATCGTGGACGGCGACGTGGTCTCTGTTGCCCTTCTCATAGTCCTTGACCATGGATAGCTTCTCTTGGCCAACATAGCTGTAGCCGCGGTGGGGGTTGGGCTCAGGAGGGTGAGCGGCCTTGTTCTTAGCCTCAAGGGGCATGGCGAAGAACTTGGCGTTCATGTCGAAGATGTGCGCGAGTTCGGTGTCGGTGATGCCATGGTTGATGAGCTTGACGAAGCCCACGTTGCAGAGGGAGTCGATGAGGTCCTGGCAGAAGGAGGCTTGATCTGCCTCTGTGCCTTTGAGGAATCTGGAGAAGTCGAGGCGGGGGACTGTTCTGGCGGGAGCGATGCTGCCCATTTTGAGTGTGTATGTGCGTGTAAGTGGGAGTGAGTGTAGGTATTGTAAGTGTGAGTGTAAGTGCAAGTGTAAATGTGAGCGTAGGTGACTCTGCTATTTTATTATGTGAATGGATTGTATAAAGCTTTGAGTAAACGAGAGCAGCAGGATTATTTATTAACTACCAGATACAAGAATGCATATAAGTCAGAGTCTGTCGTCGCACAAGGGCAAATTTCCCCTTCCACCGGGGTTTTTATCAATCGAGAACAGTAATACCATCCACTGTTATACTTTAGACCTCAACCAGTAGCTTCCCAAATCCAAGGCACCGCGCCACGGGCTGAAGCAACACCGCAGCGGACGTTTCCTCTTTTTATCACGTAAGTTGGTGAGCATTGAGTGCCGCCCCACCAGTTTGGATCAGCTTACGTTGGGAAGCTGCAAACAAGTGCGCGCAAGCACGATAGAGACTAAATATGCAAGGTTAATTGAATTCTGACGTGATTGGAGAGCTGGAGTGGCATGTCAATTAGAGCGAAAGTGAAATGTGCATGTTTGGGGGTTTGGGTTGTGTTGTCTGTTTCCTCCCACGTGTGGGCGGAGGGGACCGATGGGGTGTCAGAGATCTAGAATGGTCTTTTTTTTGCGTCCGATGTCCGGGATATGATACTAGCATGCGATGATGTTTATGGCAGAGTAATGCTACTTTGATGGGATACGTGCTCGGATTTCGTTCGGAGCTGTGATGAGGAGCAGTGTCAGGTGTGGTCATGTGGTGGGCGGTGGCCGATGCCGGGGCAGGAGATTGGATTAGAAGATGGGATGAATGCGAGATGACGAGAGTTGGACATGATACTGCTAGGATTGATTAGGAGTGATGGTGTTGGACTGACTTGATGAGTTGAATTGAGTTGGTGATGATGAGATGGCTCAAGGAAGTGATGCTGGAGGAATTGTTGGCGGCCCCACCCGGCCCCGTCTCGGATGTCGCCAAGAGGATTTGAGTGCCGATGAATGCGACAGAGAGATCACCCTTAAATGGGTTAATATTTTTAATAGGTTATGCTGGAGGTGTGCTGTGTTGGGCTGTTGTAGGTTGGGTGGACTTGTGCGTGGTGTTGCGTTGGTGTAGGGCGACAGCCAACAGGATTTGAGTGCACATAAATAAATTGAGTCGCCTTATTTGAAAAAGTTATAAACTCCATTTAATAAAAGGATAGAAAACATCAATTATATTTTAAAACGGCTTTTACATTGGATTCAATCAGCAGCGTGTGTTGGGTTGCTGTACCGCAGCTTATCGATAAGCATGGCGGGCAACAAAAAAGTTTCCAGCAACTCCAACCTCCAACTCCGTCTTCCAACAACCACACCACACACAACTCCCACAATGGCTCTGAAACGAAAACAACCCTCCGTCTTGGACAGACGAGTCCGCGCCCGTCGCGACGAAGAAGACGACATTCAATCCGGCTCTGAAGCCTCAGACTCTGTCCCCAGCGAAGAGGAAGCCGCCGCCTCAGGTTCAGAATCAGAATCAGACTCCGACTCCAACGCCGAATCAGACAACCAATCCTCCTCCTCCGACTCTGAAGATGACGCCCCTCCCCAGCCCAAAGTCGACCTCTCCTCCATCTCCTTCGGCGCCCTAGCCCGCGCCCAAGCAGCTCTCCCCTCCAACCGCAAATCCAAAGCCAAGTCCAAATCCAAAGACTCCACCACCACCGACGAACCACCACCCTCACGCTTCTCCCGCCCCGAAAAGGCCAAACGAGACGGTCCCCGACCCTCCCGCAGCTCCAAACACGCACCTCAAGAACAAACTTCCAAAAGACCCGTTACACGCCGTCGCGAAATCCTGCCCGACCTGCGCCGCAAGTATCGCGATCCGCGCTTCGATCCTCTCATGGGCGAGATGGACGAGTCTAAAGCCCGCAAGGCATATTCGTTCCTCGATGAGTACAGAGACAGCGAATTGGCAGATCTGAAAGCACAAGTGAGGAAGACGAAGAACCCTGACGAAAAGGAACGGCTCAAGAGACAGGTGCTGTCGATGGAGTCGAAGAAGAAGGCCAGACTGCGCAAGGATGAAGAGGATCAACTGTTGAGTGAACACAGGAAGAAGGAGAAGGAATTGGTGGCGCAGGGCAAGCAGCCATTTTATCTCAAGAAGAGTGAGCAGAAGAAACAGTTGCTGACGAATAGGTTTGAGGGTATGAGTAAGGGAGCGGTGGATAGGGCCATTGAGAGGAAGAGGAAGAAGGTTGCTGGTAAGGAGAAGAAGGAATTGGATTTCTTGACGAGGAGAAGATAATTTCTTGAGTCTAAGAAATGAAAAGAAAAAATGTCTATGATTATGATATTGGTACATGGAAGATTGGTCTATAATACTTTTACACTTTACTGTACATAGCCTGAAACAGCGACGCTCTTTTCAAACATCTCCTTGCATCGCACTTTACTGCCCAGCTTTGCACACAATAAGAACGCTCCGCTCAGTTTCCTGTGCAAACTATACGTCTCTTCAGGCGGCGGCGCCAATCTCTCCTGCAACATGACGGGGATCAAGGCCTTGACTCGCTCCGTAATCGTCTGGTCATGGAAATCATACACGTCCGGCGCAGAAGCCAAAAACGGCTCCGCAAGCGTCAACACCGACTTGATATGCGCGTCTACCATGATCCTGCTCTCGTGGCCGGTCAAGTAGCCCAACTTCTCTGATAGGCGCTTCACTTCCTCCTTGTCGGTTCGCGAAGCTGCCGCTAGCAGCTGAACGTACTGCGAGACGAATTCTTCAGGGTATTCGCGCGAGGCGCCAAAGTCTAGCAGTTCGAGTTTGTTGGTCTCTGCGTTGTACAAGAAATTGGTCCAGTTGGGATCGGTCTGCATGAAGCGGAATTCGGTGATTTCGCGAAGACACAGACGCAGGATCTGTGTGCCGATCCAGTCGCGCTGTTCTTGGGTGAAGGAGCTGATGCGTGTTACACCGGTACCTTCCATGAAGTCCATAGTGAGGACTTGGGGACCGGAAGCTTCCGTGTAGACGTGCGGTGCAACGAAGACGTCTTCTTCGCCTTGGAGGAGGTCGCGGTAGCGTTTGGCGCATTCAGCTTCGCGGGAGTAATCGCATTCCCAGCCGAGTTCGAGCCGTGCATTGTCGATTGTCTTGTTGAGATACAAGCCACGGGGGAGGAGCTTGGTGGCGGTGAGGAGAATGCTGAGATTGTCTAGGTCGGAATTGATGGAGTCTGCCACGCCGGGGAATTGAATCTTGACGGCGACTTTCTTGCCGTTGGACTTGAGACGGGCTTGGTGGACTTGGCCGATTGAGGCTGCTGCCATGGGTTTCTCTTCGAATTCGCTGTACAGCTCTCGCCAGTCTGCGCCGAGGTTGCTGGCTAGGACGCGATCACGCTGCCATGCGGGCATGTAATCTGCTCTGTCTTGTACACGCTGGAGGACTTCCTGGATGGGAGCGGGCAGCATCTTGCTGTCTTGGAAACTCATCATCTGGCCGAGCTTGAGGGCGGCACCGCGCATTCGAGATAGCTTTGCGACGAGGCGTTCCATGTTGGCGCCGCTGAGCATGACGCTGCCTTCGCCGCTGCCGCCAAACGCTCGACTGACGCTCTCTGTCATGGCTCCTCCCAGCATACCCGCTGCTAGACTGCCGTAGTTCCATAAGCGGCCGAAACGGGACGAGGGAACTCTCGATTCTCGCAGTTGATATGATGAGTGTTGCGCTTGTGCAAGCTGTGCAATGTCTTCGCCTGCCTTTCTGGCTTCGGGGGCTTGGACTGGCTCGACTGGAGGGGCTGATGGTGTCTGTGGTGGAGGAGTAGGTGTAGTTTTCGTTTCTTGTTTAATTTCTGGCGTAGCCTCTATTGTGGGAGCGATGTCATCTTCAACGGGAGGAGGTGGTGGTGGCCAATTTCGCATTGGATGTTCTTTCGCAGGCGACGGCGTTTGTTTCCTCGATTCAGCAACCTGCTCTCCCTTTCGCAAGGACTCTAATATCTTTGAACCCCTCGACGTATGGAAGATATTCACATCCACACCTTCAGGCGCATCCAACTTTTCCTCCACATCGCTCTTTTTCGTAGGTTCCGGTATCGTCTGTTCAATTGGCTTCGAAAACCCGGTCGTCGTGGTGAGTTCTGGCCGCGGTGTCCGTATCGTCTGCTCAATTGGTTTCGAGAACCCTGCCGTCGTCGTCAATTCTGGCCGCGGTTTCCGTATCGTCGCCTTTTCCGGGTTAAGCAGCCCAGCCGCCTGCTTCGCCCTCAATCCCGCTATCGAATCATCATTCGGTACTTCCTGGCCCGTGGCGTCTGTTCGCGCAACGGCCTTGATCTGCGTCGTCGCCCGATAGCTGTCGAGCTGTCTGCCACGGAGGGCAATGTGCCTGGAAGCGACGGACCGGGAGGCGCTCAGCACCGCGGCCAAGTCAATGGCCAAATTCAGCAGCCCCATGAGGTTTTGGAAAGAGAATTATGAAATTATGCGCATGGCGTGGACGAGTTTGACGAAGCTGTGGAATAATTTGGAGGTCGAGGGATGAAGAGGCAAGAAAATCGTCCGGGATTTAGCTCTGGGCGTATGCACATAAGCGGGTCTGGCGTGTTGGACGCATCAAATCGTCATGGAAGTATCGCAAGCAAAATGGTCATTAATTTCGTTATTATTAAACATCTTGGGTATCGTAATTCTATCATTATTTATGCTTGGGAGTCACCTTGGAATTTCTTAATAGTGACCCGCGTGCTCGCATGGGTGTAGATTGGCCGAATGAGTCGCCTGGTGTGCGGCCCTTTGGTGTGCCCATCTTGCTCCAGAGTCGTTGAGCTGCGGGAGTCAAAGAACCCGAGACACGAGGGCTACTCGGAAATTTGGGGACTTCAAGTTGCTCAGCTCTCCCAGTGAAGCCCTTCTTGGTTGATTCCTTCTTGGATCTGGCTATCTTGTCCACCATGCGCTCGTGTAGAGACTCACGACTGCGCTGTTCTTGGAGCTTGAACGGATTATGTGAGTCGCCAGGGCCCAAATCAATGAGGGGCTCACTTTGAACAGATTCTTCCCCGTCATCTTCGTCGTCGACAAATGAATATCCGTTAACGCGTGGAGTTTCATCTCCTGCTATACTGGAATCCTGGTCACCTCGGCGTGGTCTGCCCGCGATAGCATCTCGCACAGACGACATAGTTGGCGAAGAAGGTCGCTTAGGAGGAGCTGGCGGTTCGATAATTCTTGTATTGGCGTACACAATCGACTTCGGCCCAGCTCGCGATGAATCTTCTGCTTGTTGAGCCACTGTTGTCACCCCGTCGTCCATATCCTCCGGCGCAAACATTAGACCATTCCGTGGGCCAGCTTTCCATGCATCGGGTCGTGCAGGTCTATCGTCTGTGTCTTTGATAGCGAGGCGATCTCGCTTATATCCGTCATCAATGAGCCGTCCTTCGGCGCCAAGTCTGTCTGTTACAGCCTTTTGCGCGATCATTTGCTTGGAAGGCAGCTTGTTTCCTCTCCAAAGCCATGCGTATTTGTCAGCCTTCTTTTGGTTCTGCTTATCCACAAGCTTATAGAAGCTCTCATTGTCTTCGCTGGTGTATGTTTCTTGAAATTTAGAGAGGCTCATGTTAAACTCCGGCTTGGGCTCTTCCGGCTCCATGGCTGATGATGCAATGGAGGCAGGGGTGTCGCCTACAAAGTTTGTTGGCGTACGGCCTCCATCGAAACTTGATCTCATTGGTGTTGACGCTGTTCGTTTTCGTCCCGGTGTCATTACCTGGCGTAAGCGACGGCTCGCGCTGGATATCCAGGCAGCATCCTTGGAGTCCAGGGCGTCGAGGTACTCTTGTTGCGTTTGGGTCTCCAACAGGCCTGGGAAAAAGTCTCTGGCGATGATTTGCGATAGGGCTTCAGTGTATGAATCTTCATCAAGCACTTTCTTGGGTCTTTTGATCTTCTTGACCTGTGGCGGCGGCGGCATCAGGTCTGTGTCTTGCCGCTTGCGCACCAAAGCGCGGGACGAACTGCTCGTGTCGTCCATGATGGGCTGTTATTGGCGATCCATGCAGAGCGTAGCTCGATAGAGTGTTGCCTGGTGAAAAGAAAGGCGAAGAGTTGCAGGCACCAGCTTGAGACGCAGAGACGAAGATGAGTGCGTCACGTAGGTTAGGTTGAGGTTGTCGGGTTCATGCAAGGCTTGAAGTTGAAATGCAACTAACCGATTTTGGGTTTTTAATTTTAGGCGGCGGCACGAGGCAGCGACACAGGCGACCTCAGCCTCTGGCAGGGGCCTTTTAGTGGCTAATTTACAGCAGACGCCCACTAAACAGGACCTGTTCAGCCACTAGTATTCACTGGTGAATCAGTGTCAAACGCACCGCTGATGCACTGTCGGCAGCGCCACGGCACTGAAAAACAACAGGCTTTACTGCTTTCGGTCGGCGGCGGCAGTGAATGACGCTAAGAATTAAATTGAATTGACTTCGAAGCTTCCAGCGCAAAACCACCTCCAAAGCCAAAGTGTCAGGTGATCCCACCTATATGAGGGGAGTAGCCCCACAGGTAGCAAGGATAGGTCAAGCAATGTAACCACCATTAAATCACCACATTGGTAGCAATTGTCGTGCTTCGTGACGACGCGCTTCCACGCACCAGCCGGAATTCGTCAACCAGCACCAGAAATTTCTTTATTGCACCATACAGGACGATTCCAACCAGAAACGGCCCACGCCGGATCACCAGCCGTCGTGGCAAGCGGCAGTATCACATATCAACCACCACGCACTTGATAGAGTTCATGGAAAGTCTATTCCATGCCCACACAGCAAGAAAAAGAGCAAGATTTTTGGCAAGCTACATCACAAATCCTCGCATATCACAGCATTCACAGGAACGAAAAGGCTTTCACACACGCTGACCACGACAAACTCGATCTCATCCAGCACCACCCCAGCATACAGGCCGTACAGATACCCACGTAGGACATAACTACCCTAAGCAATCGTCTACGCAGCTAGCGTCAACGGGCACATCATCATCAAGATATCTGGAGACTACAGAGCGAGGCTCGTAGACAGGCATATATCGACACAAGTCCACTTACGCAGACCGCGCAGACCGTCGAGCCCGCACCTGTATCGGGGGGGACTACTCCACACATGCACCTACCGCTCGTAGAAGACTCATTGCTCCTTCCCCGACAGTCTGTCAAAGGACGCGAGAGACGCGTCAGCGCACCACCTATACCTTCCGCAGCACACACCACTTCTCATCCTCAGAGAAGGAACCTGCCCAATCCACAGACAATATTAGCAGGAGTATAGTCATTAGCATCAGCACACCACCCACTTACATCGACCTACCCAACTCCTGACCCTACTACATCACAGCCTACTACCTCAGACAACGGATTACACCCCACAGCCATAAATCAGAACACCACACCCGACGTCACAATGACATCGCCAGGGCATACTCCACAGCAGCAGCAGCAGCACCAACAAGGGCAGCAAGCTACCGGCCTGTTACTACAGGTAGCCGCTAAAATAATGAACATGATCCGCAAGCAAACCAATCGGTTATTCTATAACCTACAAAACAATTTACAGAGCAACACACCACCACCAGTAGCCACTCAACCACCGATAGTAGTAGACGCTAGACCAGACACTCGTACACTCAGAAGAGAGGATATGGGATTCTTCAACCCGGACAGGAAGCAGGAGGATAAGGAGGGAGTGGGACTCATCACAGAAGGCAAGCATTCCATCTACGTCTCTGTCAGGGATTTCACCAACATGCTTATCCTCAAGAGTGAGACCTACGGAGAACGTGCTGTCCTTAATATATGGCCTACCTGTCTCATGGGGTCAGCTCTCGTCTGGTGGAGTCAAACCCTGACATCGGCAGACCAACGACTCTACACAGGGGCATCACTTGAAGTGGTGATTGAGAAGCTCCTCGAGCATTGGCAGGAGGCACCTTCCGCGGTATTGGCACGGCTGCAGAGAGCCCGATTCACGCTATTCAATGCTCGCAACGGACAGGACATCATGACACACGCACACAGCGTCGTCAGGGACGCAGCCACCACAGGTCTCAATGACCAAGCACAACTCAACGCACTTTTCAACACCTTCGACGCCGACATTCAGCTAGCCGTACGCCCACCACAGGAACAGCAGTCTTTCGACAGCTACCTCAGCACGATTCGTAGTATATGGCCCACCATTCAGAAGAAAGCCATGAGCCAAGCCCCACGCCAGAACACACTACAACCTCGTGGTCAGGGACAGACTCAACCATTTCGGCCAAATGCCAATCCACGAGGCAATTATCAGTCAGATCAACGACGATCGGAGTACAACAAGCAGTCTCGATGGCAACCACAACCACGCCAGACACCAGCACAACAGTAGAACTCACCAAGCTAGAACAGTCAGCAACAACCCTATCAACCACGCACCCCATACAGTTCCAACCAGCAGGGCACATACATGAACCAACAGGGACGTAGTAGATATAACCGTACCTATCAGCCCACACAGCCACAGCAGTACGCACAGCAGCCCGCCAACACTAGCAGAGGTCAGAACCCATACGTAGCACGCCCACAAAACTACACTCCGCTAACCCCGCAACAGACTTAACCCTTCCGACAGTACCAGAAGCCACAAGCCGCCTATAACCTGGAGGAAGTCAACGACTACCAACCAGAGTACAAGGTACCAGTGCCAGATAATGACGACGGCCAGTGGCAAGACGCAGACCACGAGGACTATGACCAAGAAGTCACGGAGGACGAAGTCTTAGAAGGCGACGACTATAATATCTAACACATTGGGGTTCAGGGCACCCAGTCCACCCATTGCTATGACTGCGGAGAAGGATTTGAATCTCGCAATGCACTTTTTGACCACCTCGCCACAGCACATGGCAAGGCTAGAAACGGACGATTCGCGTCCACCCCCATAGCTACACCTAATGATACCACCTATTCTGCTTACATAACGTCGGACATTACACCAACAGCACATTATAATTTGACCCGTGATAGTCAAAAAACGTAGGCGGTACCCACGGATATCTTACCACAGGCGTTAACTTCGTCAGTACCTCCGGTAGTAATCTCGCCAATGAACACACGAGAGGGACAGCTAACACCAGGCTTCAGGTACAAATACCTCCAAGCGAACATAGCACCGGACCTAACGAATCACGAAAAGATACAAATAATATACATCGACACAGGAGCAGACATGACCCTTGTCGACGAATCCTGGTTGCTCTAGCACTTCCTACACTCGGCATACCATAAGTGGACCACCCCGCGGGTAGTAGGTTCAATGTACGGCAGCGGCGCTCTGAAACACTATACAGAGATCGAACTGAATTTCGTGGGCACATATCCCGATGGGCGCCCAGCTATCGCACAATTGAAAGTCAAGGCTATAGTGACCCCCAACCTCAAAGCCAAGCTGCTGTTGGGACAGGACTCCATCGTACCAGCCAGTCTCGACATACTGACATCAACCAGTCAAGCCATGGTACGGTCCTGCGCAGACATACACATCCCCACGTACAATACAACCAACATCGCACCAACCGGCGTCAAGGTTCGAGCACTGCGGGACACGCGAATTCCGCCGTAGTCCCACAAGATAATACGGATCAAGCACAAAGAAGTCCCACCGGACAACTACATCTTCGAACCCCAACCCAAACCAGGTCTTGTCTACTACACATACATGTCAGACGACCACACCACCGAAATACTAGTAGGCAACAACACGAACAACACCAGGACCATCACGAGGGATACCCGCCTCGGTGTTATCAAGGCACTTGCCGACGACATACAGGTGGGGCACCTCAGCGACCTCTCAGAGGAGGAAGCAGCAGAACTTACAGCTCAGCAGCTTCACCAGCCACGCTTTTTCAACACAGACAAACCACTCACCACGGACACGAGGCAACACTCCTCAGGGGCACACATCGCCCACCGGGACCCTCGACAAACAGCAGCATTCTCCGAACTGCTCGACAAGTATCAGGCGGTGTTTGACGACAAAGGCTTCGCCATGGTACCCGACGACGAACAGATAAAGATACGTCTAAAAGAAGGGTGGCAAGACCAGATACCGAAGAAATGCACGGTATACCCGGTCGAACCACGAGACAGACTGATCATCGACACTACGATGGAAAAACTCACCTCCTCCGGCAAGGCAAAACCGGGGCTGAAGCAGACGCCATTTGCGTTCCCCGTCTTCGTGGTCTGGCAGGGTAAAGGAGAAGCACGGAAAGGACGAATGGTGGTGGACATCCGAGTTCTTAACTACATGTTACTATAAGACGTATACCCGATACAGCGTATGGATGACATACTCGCCAAGGTGGCCGACGCAAAATTCATAACGTCCTTAGACGCCATGTCGTTCTACTACCAATGGCGCCTACATCCGGACTCCAAGTAGGCATTCAATGTCATCACCCACCGTAGGCAGTACGAGTTTCAGGTACCCATCATGGGATACAAGGGATCCAACGCCTACGTACAACGACGGATGGACTATATCCTCCGACATACCAAAGCACGTGCATATTGCGATGACATAATTATTGCATCCAAGACATTCGAAGAGCACCTACACCAACTAGACCTCGTTTTCCAAGCACTCCTACAGCACAACATCTCGTTGGGAGCCACGAAATCGCACGTAGGATATCAATCGGCAACCATGCTCGGGAAACTGGTCGACTCGTTGGGACTCCGCACACCAAAAGAAAAGCTACACGCCATCAGCAATTTAGCATTCCCCACGAACCTGAAGGAATTAGAAACCTTTATCAGCATGGCAGGCGCACTCAGACACCACGTACCAAAATTCGCAATTCACATACAACCACTGCAAGAGCGGAAAACCAACTTGCAGAAAAAGGGTCAACAGCTGAAAGCAGAACAGGGGAAACCAACCACGGGAAAAACATCCAAACCAGCACGCCAACGCTGGGCTGAAGCACTGAAATTTCAGACGCCCACCAAAGCCGAGATCAACGCATTTAATAAGATTAAACGGGAACTTTTGATGGATCGCATACTGGCATTCTTCACAGCTAATAGACAGCTCTTTATTAACTTCGACTCCTCTGCTAACGGAATCAGAGTAATGGTATATCACGTCAAGGAACCCGCACTTACAAAAATCATGAGAAACCCGGACCAACCGACATACCTACCAAATACATCTATCGAGCTAATCACATTTATCTCGAGAACTATAACCAATGTTAAGAAACGATACGGGGTAACCGAGATAGAGATAGCGGGATACGTATGGGTACTCGAAAAGTCGAGACGTTGGCTTAACGCTACTAACAAACCACCCGTCATATGCTTCACCGACCACCAGTCAGTCATAAACATCCACCAACAGCTTAACATTGCCAACACGCAAGCCAAACGCGGTTCTAACAAGAAGATCGCGAGGGCGATGGAATACATCAGCCAATTTAAGGTAAAGGCAGTACACAAGTCAGGCAAAGATCACATTATTCCTAATACACTCAGCCGCCTCCCTACCATAGAGCCTATAGGCCCTAGACACCCTACGGGTATCTTGGAAAACTTACCGAATGATAATGACCACAATCTCATAGCAATCCACAACACGACAGCAGTCACAATCGCTGTATCAGACGAATTCAAGACCCGCCTACAGGAAGGCTACGACCAAGATCCCTGCTGGCGCCGGATCAAATAAGTACTGCTTTAAAATGATACCCTACCACAGGAAGACCGAGCCGAACTACCCTTTAACCTGCGGGACGGAATTATCTGGAAGACCACAACCGATTGTGAAAGGATGTGTGTACCACAGGACTACACGGACGACATCTTTGATCAAGCCCACCTGCCCAACCACCTAGGACACGCCAAGATGGCAGAGGTACTTCAGCGCTACTGCATTCAACACGGAGAAAGGAGACTCAAACGCTATCTCGAAAAATGCAGCACATGCAGGAACAACCACAAACCCACGCATAAGCCATATGGCAGCATGCAGCCCATCATCCCACCAGCCAAATCATATCACACGATCACAATGGACTTCGTACTGGCATTACCACCCACGAAGACAGCAGATGCAATCATAGTAGTAGTAGACAAATTCAGCAAAGAGACACTGCTAGCACCGATTAAAGCTAACGCAGACACCGTTACAGTAGCCAACATCCTCATCGACATACTCCTCACTTACAACTGGGGACTGCCTGCGGTACTCATCACAGACCGCGACCCACGATTCGCCAAAGAATTTTGGAATACAGTATGGAAACGATGCTACACGAAGGCATTATAGGCCACGGCACACCACCAACAGACAGACGGTCAGACAGAGCGCACAATATAGTGGATCAACAGTATCCTCCGCACAATGTTCACGTTGTTGGACACACTGACCAACTGGGAAGGTCTACTACCGGAGATACAATTTGCCATCAACAACACACCAGCAGCATCCACAGGAAAGTCACCCAATAAAATCAATAGAGGCTCCCCTACAGCAACACCACTTACTCACATCACAGGATACTCACCACTGCCGACGAGACTTAACAGACCACTCACACGGCTCACAACCCACGATGCAATAGCTATCGCAGGCATGCATCAGAAATACTATTACGACGATAAACATCAACCGAAATTCTTTCGCGTAGGAGACATGGTGAGATTACACCTACATAAAGGATACAACCGACCAACAAACCTCCCCACGAAGTTCAGTCCAGTATTCGCAGGGCCATACAGAATCGTAGAGCGAATCGGACGACTTACCTATAGACTGGATCTACCACCTACATGGCGAATACACCTGGTAATATCAGTCGAGTTCCTAGAACCAGCTGACAGGGCAAACACTCCGACCAGGAGTTAACAACTACACGCTCCAGTGCTCCGAAATTTTGGAATGAAAGCAGGCGGAAACTTCCAGGTGCTCCGTCCGGCCATTTGCTAACAATTTATATGTAAAACGAAACAGGCAACACACTCCAAGTTATGCCTACATTATTTCCACTTCGCGTAACCTCCACTCCAAGCACCCTCGAACACCCATACACCCAGCACACAGCTATAAAAATCATCGCTTCTTCCATCAGAACTACTTCTCTTTCTCTACTTTTACACTAACTGTCTACCATACTATAGTATCATCAACCATAGCAGACAACAACAATAACCCCACCCCACCAACAAAGCTACCTAGTATTTACGACGATTTGTAGGCAGTCGCACTGCAGGTGACCAACAGTAAAACCATCAAGGATAACAAGAAAGACCATGAGAAGCTAATAAGTCTGAAACCACTCGACGCAGCTAACCTCAAATAGCATAGCAACGGGCCTAAGGACCACCTACTTTTTCCCACGGTACAACGAATCGTCGATGATCCTAATAAGGAGGGCATAAACATCGAATAGGCAGTACTCACGATACTAGTAGCAATCTATAGTATCTTTGTCGGCTACGAATGGAGAAAGGCAGTGAGAACCAATAAGGACGACATCAAAAGGCAAAAGTAGCCGATCCGGCAGCTAAGCTGCTTCCCACTCCTCCCTGACGAGGACTGTAACAAAATCAAAACAGACACCAAGTAGGCTTCCGTGAAACTACCCACCGACTTGCCCAAGAATTTCGGCCACGCTGTCGCACAATTCCTGTAGCCTCAGCTTTCCAACAAGCAGAAAAACTACATCATCAACTCAGCAGACAAGCTGGTGGCTATACCGGCCGCTACAGATACAGCCAGTCATGCTGTCAGACGACGATTCACACTAGACAAGACCACCGACAAGGAGAAGCCGGTCATTTGGTCGCTCATGAGAATGATATTCGGAAGAGGACGCACAGCGAATCAGGGGGTCATGGACAAGTAGGAGAAAGACAACGCCAAGGAATACACCAAGTAGCCATCACGACAGGTCTTTAGAATAGCAGACTACATCGCCGAGACCAGGAAGAAGAAGGTAGCCAAACCACTCAAGGCAGCCAAGACAACGCAGACAGCCAGGGCGACCCCTGATGATGAGCTCGACGGCCTGCTTAACAACATACGCGATCCAAAATACAAGCCGATACAATTCCACAAGGCCCACACAAAAGAAAGCCTACAGAACATAGTCAAATAAATACACTACACCAACTGGAAGAAAGCACAGCTCGTGGGAACCACACCCGCAGAAATACATACTGTCGAATATCAGAAGCAAGGCATATCGGTTAAGGGACCAGATCCCACCAACTAGGTGGACAGGCCAGCATGGGTAAAAACCCAATTAGAGATCTGGCAAGCCATTGCAGAACAAACCTACGCTATAAAGGTCTCAGAAACAGAACAACCCACCAACAGATATTAAGAGATCATTAACAACGCCCACCAAGTCCAAAAACAGACATGGGATATAGCATTCAAGCAACTCGGGGAATCGATCACTGACCAAACCACCATCTACACACACATAATCAAGGCCGACCCGAACTTCGCGAAATTCCTTAATAAAGCCAACACACCAAGACTAGTAGACAGGTTAGGCAGACTGGTCGACATTAAGGCCGACGAACTAGATGTTGTCCCACCGCTGTTTATACTAAAGGGCACCCACGCTAGGCAACTAAATCACATCAAGGCAGAGGCTCTCTACGCATACGAGAAACTGGAAGAATTCGTGGAAGACAGGCATACACAATAGAACAACCACAACAAAGCACCGCCGGCCACCATCAACATAGCACGTACCGAAGGAGAAAAGAAGGCACTATACCACCTCACCAAGGCAGGAGCAAAAGAACAGGACATGCAAAGATTCCTGAAGAAATTAATCAGTGGAAATGTGGAAGCCAACGACGCCGAGAGAATACTCGCCAACAAATACCCGATGTTCAAGCTTGAAGAGCTACGGGAGGCATTAAAAGGCAACCCTAAAGCCACGGAACAGTAGGAAAAGTTGGTCAAGCCAGAGGACAAGAGCAAGGACACACAAAACAAGAGCCCAGAGGACAGACAGGACAGCGAGGAGGAACATGACGATGATGATCTGTGAAGGCACGTTACGATGACCACCGAGGACGCTGGGATTCCGTGGGCGGCACTGTCAGGTGATCCCACCTATATGAGGGGAGTAGCCCCACAGGTAGCAAGGATAGGTCAAGCAATGTAACCACCATTAAATCACCACACAAAGCCAGACGAACCGCCCACAATTTTGTCACCGAGAGCCTCCAACCTTGACGTTTCCAACCTCCACCTCCGGCTTCTCTGTCTACTCCAACTGCGTGGCAACCCCCCCTCCCGTCAGGTTCACCGTTTGCAATTCCATCTTTTCGACTCTCCCTTCTTTTGCAAACACAAGACAGCTACACTTCCGCTTCCCGTCCACCTGCCGCACGAACCATCCGATCTTAGATACCTGCACGATTTACCCCACGACGCAATGTCGCAAGAAGCCGTCGACCTCAAGAACAAGGGCAACAAGGCCTTTGCCAGTGGCGATTGGCCTACCGCAATCGACTTCTACTCGCAGGCTATCGCCAAGAACGACAAGGAGCCTACTTTCTACACAAACCGCGCCCAGGTATGGCACCCTCTGCGACAAATAGCTTCAACGTGCTCGTGTGACTGACTAGCTGCCTGTTTTTGGCGCCCGCTATAGGCCTACATCAAGACCGAGGCATTCGGATATGCCATTGCAGATACCGGAAAGGCCATCGAGCTGAATCCCAAGCTTGTCAAGGTGAGTACGAGTCTTGTCCCACCGAGTCGTGCAGCCGCATGGCATCAAGCTGACATGGTCCCGCCGCGCTTAGGCTCACTACCGTCGAGGACTGGCCCGCACAGCCATCCTGAGACCCAAGGAGGCCGTCAACGACTTTAAGGAATGCGTGCGACTGGATCCCAACAACAAGGATGCTAGACTCAAGCTCGAAGAGTGCAAGAAGATTGTGCGCAAGTTGGCATTCTTTGCCGCCATCGAGGTCGGCGATGAGCCTTCCGCCGCTGAGGGTCTCGACCTGGAGTCCATGATTGTTGAAGATGGCTATGATGGCGCGCGCCTGGGAGACGAGATGACCCAAGAATTCATCGACGATATGATTGAACGTTTCAAGACCGGCAAGAATCTCCACCGCAAGTACGTCTACCAAATCGTCCTGGCCGTCAAGAAGATTGTCTACGATGAGGCTACTATGGTGGAGGTGAAGATCCCAGAGGACGTTGAGCTCACAGTCTGCGGTGATACCCACGGTATGTTTACAATCCACGATAAGCTACGCTGGACGTGCTAACAAGCTGCAGGCCAATACTTTGATCTTATGGAACTGTTTAGAAGAAATGGAAACCCCGACGAAAAGCACTGGTACCTGTTCAATGGTGACTTCGTCGACAGAGGATCATGGTCATGCGAAATTGCTCTGCTGCTGTATGCCTACAAGTGGCTGCGCCCCAAGAACTTCTTCCTGAACCGTGGAAACCACGAGACGGATGACATGAACAAGGTTTACGGATTCGAAGGCGAATGCAAGGCCAAGTATAACGAGAGGTGTGTATTTCATGTTGAACCTATGATGATTTGTTATGCTAACGCCGCGCAGAACATTCAAGCTCTTCTCCGAGAGTTTCTCCGCCCTGCCTTTGGCCACCCTGGTCGGCGACAAGTACCTCGTCCTCCACGGCGGTCTCTTCTCCGACGACAAGGTCACCCTTGATGATATCCGCAAGCTGAACAGACATAACCAACGACAGCCCGGCCAAGCTGGTCTCATGATGGAGATGCTGTGGACGGATCCCCAAGAAGAGCAAGGACGCGGTCCCAGCAAGAGAGGTGTTGGCATGCAATTTGGACCTGATATCACCAAGCGCTTCTGTGAGAACAACGGCCTCGAGGCTATTATCCGCAGTCACGAAGTCCGTATGGATGGATACGAAGTCCAGCACGATGGACGCTGCATCACGGGTAAGCACACCATATAGTTTCTTTTCGGTCCCCATACTAACATGACCAGTCTTCTCTGCTCCCCGATACTGCGACTCGACAGAAAACCGTGGTGCATACATCAACATTGGTCCCGATTACAAGCTCAAGTACGAGCAATTCGACGCCGTGCCCCATCCCGACATCAAACCCATGGTAGGTCACCCGATACTCTGTACATTTGGGTCTTTGCTAACACACGCAGGCGTATGTTCAAAACTCTCTCATGTCCTCATTGATGTAGAAAGACGAATAGACGGATCAGCAATCCAAGCACATTAGAATGCTTGGATATGGCGTTGGAACCAAAGGGATATGATTTCGGGTTTAGATGTACAGTGGGATATATATACAAAAGAAATACCCAGCCATACAACAACAAAAAAACGTAGCAATAAGCGACACACACCACTTCAACCTAATCGTTACACGCGCTCTCATAAACTCATGACCTCATATCTTGAAACCTAGGCAAACCTCACCCTCGACCATTGAGAGGAGGACCATCTCTAACCAATGTCCCCAAAAAATCCGAAGCCCCATCAATCGTCAACGTCCACCTCGTCTCGCCCTCCGTCCTGCCCTTGAACGTTGTGAGTGCGGCCGCAAAGCTGTCCAGCTCCTGGCGAGGCAGCCTCACCCAGCATGTGTTGTTGCGGTTTTGGAGGATGTCAATGGGGATAGACTCGCCCGTGAGTCCCAAGTATTGCCTCAGGGCATCGGTGTAATAGGCCTTGGCCATGAGGTCGTCCAGAGTAATGGTGTCTGGGCCGGTGGTGGTGAGTTTGAGTTTTGCGTAGGTGAACTCGGGGCGGGAGATGGTGAACTGCCTTGAAGCCACCATTTTGATAATGAATATGCAAAAATGGTCAAATGCCTAATGTGTACTTATCTTAATGTATAATGAAATGCTACTATTTTTTTTTGTCTCTGAAATGTCGTCGTTTGATCCAGTGTTGGTAAGTGGTTGTGGAGGGGTGTAGGTGGCGGGTATATGCACCTAACGAGGCTCGAGCTTGCAGCCTTTCAAAGAACACTCCAAACACTACTGCTCTACCATCACTGCTTCTAGTCAAACACACCATTCACAATGTCGAGTTTCGCCGCACCCGGACAGCAGCGCTACCTACGCGCCTGCATGGTCTGCTCCATCGTCATGACCTACAGCGTAAGAACAGTCCCATTTTTGACAAGGTGCTCGATCGACCCGTCACTGACTGACCTAGCGCTTCCGCGACGAAGGATGCCCCAACTGCGACGAATTCCTCCATCTCGCCGGCTCGCAAGACCAGATCGAAAGCTGTACATCCCAGGTGTTCGAGGGCCTCATCACGCTAGCCAACCCGGCCAAGTCGTGGATCGCAAAGTGGCAGCGCCTCGATGGCTACGTGAGCGGCGTGTATGCGATCAAGGTCTCGGGACAGTTGCCTGAGGAAGTGAGGGCGATGCTGGAAGATGAATATAGAATACAGTATATCCCGTAAGTTGGACGACCTGCGACCACCCGTTCAGAGGAGAGAGTTACTAACGAATGTAGGCGCGATGGTACCGAGCTTGAAGGCGCCGAATGATTTGCACACATTGGGATTGGCGTTGGGGACATGGAGTTATTTGTATAATGTATTTGGAATTGGAATTGGAATTTATAAAAAAAAGTCAAGTCATCATCCTGCGCCGCGCTAAATAAAACAAAGTGCTGTCTATGCTCATCTAATCTTTTCGTGGTTTCTTGCCAAACGGCATGCTGAACCCAGCAGCGTCCCGTGAACGCTTCCGATCCATTTCTTGCTTCATGATGCGCTCTGCCTCGCTGATCTTCTGCGGTTGTTGAATGAGCGACGGTTTTTTCGCGCCACTCGCCAAAGCATTCTTCTTGGGCTTAGCAAACACATTCTTGACCTGCGGTTTACCCGCCGGCTTGAACGAAAACGCCGCCTTTGGCGCCTCATCCCCGTCCTTCTTCTCCTCTGCATCCTCCGTCTTCGGATCCGTAGGTATCGTGTCCGTCTTCTTGCCAAACGACAACGTCACGCCCTCCCCATCCTTGACATCCACCTCGTCCCTCCTCTTCTCTTCCTCAGCGACCTCCCCAACCTGCGCCTGCGCCCTCTTAATCTGCTCCCTAATAATCCTCTGCTCGAGCTCCTCATCCCCCTGCGCCTGCGCATCCCTTTTCCGCAGCGCCTCCTGCCGCCTCAACGCCTCTGGTGAATTATCAATCCAGCTAATATGCAGGCCCTTCTCGGTCTCTTCGACGCGACAGATGCTCTCCCGGCCGAGGTGTTTGGCGAATTCGGTCAGCGACGGCCATTTGGTCGCGTTCATGTGGATGTGTTCCTTGTTGGCAATGTATTCTTGGTAGAAGTGGTTGATGTGGACTTGCTTGTCGCCGTGGCCCGTCTTGAGGAGGTTGATGAAGTCGCGCTGGAACTGGTTGCTGTATTCGTTGATGTACTTCTTGGGGTCTTCGCCGACGATGAGCATCTTGCGCACGTGGCTCTCCGACATGCTGTGCTGCTTGAAGGCGTTGGCGTCGCGGCATTGCTTTTCGCAGATTTGGCAGTACCATCGCAGGCGTTGGAGGCCTTTGGCTTTGAGTTTGTTGTTGAGGTGTTTGGTCGAGCCGACCTCTGCTTTGGGCATTTTGGCGGTTCCACGAAGATGATCAATAAATTAGTTGAGAGAAGGAGAGGGAATGTGAGGAGAGTCGCTGGAGTGGTGCAGTTGTAGACGTTGTTGTAGATGTCAAGTCGAGTCCAGCCTTGCGGCACAATCTTATCGCCACCCCTGCCACCGAAAATTTACCGCCCATAATTCAGCCTCGCAGGCAGCGGCAACACCAAAACCATCATCTCGACATACTTTCTCGCTTTTTTCTACATTTCCCTCCTCAACACCTCTACGACCCTCACTCCTTCTTATGAGTCTCTAGAACAATACCTCATCAAATCTACGTCAACTACACATTTTAAAAGGCAACCATGTCCGAACGCAAAGTCCTCCAGAAATACTACCCCCCCGACTTCGACCCCCGCGAACTCACCCGCAAGCGCGGCGGTCCCAAACAAACCGGCCCTCGTCTGCAGACCGTGCGCCTCATGGCCCCCTTCTCCATGAAATGCCTAACGTGCGGAGAATTCATCTACCGCGGGCGCAAGTTCAACTCGCGCAAAGAAACCAACCAGGAGCAAAAGTATCTCAACATTCAAATCTTCCAATTCCACATCAAATGCACGCGCTGCAGCGCCGAGATCATCTTCCGCACCGATCCCAAAAACAACGACTACGCCATGGTAAAAGGCGCCGTGCGCAACATGGAGCCCTGGCGGAACCGCGAGAACGTGGACGAGTCGCTCGAGGACCGACTGGATAGGCTGGAGAGGGAGGAGGCGGAGGCGGAAGGAGAGGAAGACAAGAATGTAATGGAGGAGCTGGAGGCGAAGAATGCTGACGCGAGGAGGGAGATGGCTGCTGCGGATGCGTTGGATGAGATTAGGCAGCGCAATGCGAGGATTCACAGGTCCGAGAAGCAGGGCATGGATTATGCGGATGAGATTGTGAGGACGGAGGACGAGGAGAGGGAGAGATTGGAGAGGGAGGATGATGAGGCTGCCAAGAAGGCTTTTGCCGAGGCAAAGGCGAGGTTAGCGGGTGGTGGTGATGCTGAGACGACGGAGACAACGTCAACGCCAGACACACAGGTCAAGCCCTCTGTGGTGGAGGAACCGCCGGTTGTGTCAAAGGAGATGCAGCCGCCGCCGCCGCCGTCATTTAAGCGGGTAGTCAAGAAGAAGAAGGATCATTCCGCTTTGTTGGGTATCAAGAAGAAACCTTCTTTGGTGTAGTCTAGACGATTAACGAAGTTATGAATATCAACATGTACTGTATCACAACCATCAACACAAGGATTGCGTCCATAAACAGGAACAGAGCATAAATGAGTTCGATTTGCTCAGTATCAAAACAGACATTGGACAAGTAAAAGCCGTCAATTCAACGAGGTTGGGCACTTGGGCTCTCTATTTGGGGACGGCATCGCCACATAAAATCATCTCTTTTCACCATGATCCATCAATGCATCGATTTCAAACTTAATACAAATCACCAGTTGTACGGATCATAGCAGACAATTTTTAGAACGTGGTAAAATTTCATTTTCGCCTATCCTGTAGTAAAAAAAACCTGAGGTGAGATGTGACGCATCCATTGCCAGACACCTATTTGCCACCCTATAAACGCCATGCATGTCATAATCGTAACGCAAAAAAAGATAAGGATCTTGTTGTTGGTGGGCTGTGTGCCACCTCACACAACCCCGGCCACTTGGCAGACTCTGTAAGAGCTGCGCCCAGCCATGTTATGATTTGGAACCGATGTATTGCTTTCGGCTTTGAAGTGAGGAAATTTATTTTTTTTCCACTGTGTTCGCCCGTTGTCCGTCGTGTATGTGGTAATGTCGCTACCAGCGTGCGTGTATTAAGGCTGGCGCAGTCGTGTTCGTGTTGATGAATAGTAGTTGTGTGTGGGAACGAATAGATCATGACATGATGCCATTGGTCATTGTGCTGCTTGCAACAGACGTTTGACTGCTGCTGGAGCTCTTGGGTTCTGTGGAGGAGGAGGCTTCCATCTGACGCTTGGTGTGTTCGTGCATGAAGCGAGCGTAACTCGAGATGCTGGAAGGAGGAGGAGGAGAGTTGGGGATGATGGTTTCCGCGCGGTCGGCCATTGTGAAAAAAGTGTGTGTGAGCGTGTATGAGGTCGACGGTATGTGAGGGTACGTGTGTGTGTGTGGTAGTGGTGATGTTGTACAGTTGGATTGAAAGTTTAGTTGTTGGGAGAGAGGAAGTTACCCAGTGAAGAAGGGAAGCGCAGCTAGATATATATTTCTGGATATATTTCTTTAGTGCCAGGTCGGAAGAGGTGGGATGTGGGAATCCAGCTTCTATTATAGGTTACTGGAATGGGCAAGAGGGGAGGAGGGAGGGGACGACGGGGGGTGGGAATGGCCATGTGTGGGTGGTAACAGCCTTTGGGGCGGAACGTGCAGTCTACTTAGTTCTAGTTCTCGCATTAGGGGACCCTCCTGCCTGGTCGGCGCAGAAGAGGCTGACTGGAGGTTGCTGGTGTCTGGTGCGAGATTGGATGAGGCAAACAGTGCGAAGATCAGGTTGCGTCACAGCACACGGTAGATGCAAGGTCCAGGAAAAAAGAAGGATTACTGATGGTGCATGTGCCGGCCACGGCGGGATCGGGAAAAATGTGACGGAGCTGGAAAAAATTGTTGACTGTTCGCAATGGCTGTGAGAAATTTTTGCAACTGTCCAAATTCAAATTCAAAATTAACTGAGGACTGTAGATATCATTGAAGCGTCCACTGACACAGCAAAGGCAAAGGTTGGCTGTGGGTGGCAGCACAGTGAAGATGCCTCGAAAGCAACACTGTACCCCCATAATTATGAGCTCAGGGTCCTCCAGTCGGCCGCCACCATCTCTGGGGCCCTTGTCTTGCCTGGTCTTGCCTGGTGGACTTTGCGTGGTGGCATCCGTCATTGGCTCCATTCTCCGTTCAACATTTTTAGAGGGGATTTGCCTTTTGTGTCATAGGTTGAACCTTGTTTCAGTTGAGGACCCTTGAGATCAGTGACGCCGATTACAAGTACTCCAGAGCATTCTATCCAGCCTGTATCCATGATTAATCTGGAACTCGACCTGTTCTTGGCCTTGCTTTCTTTCTTCAGCTTGGGTACATTCATGCTGTGCTCACTTATGGAGTAATAATAGTCAGTTCGCACAAAGGACCCCTGTCGCACAGGAAATGGATATCTGCGAGAAAACAGTAACCCAACCCCATTCGGGACAAGTGGAAGAGCAACCAGGCGGCCAACCAAGGCACATGAGAGCTATCGTGCAGTCCTGTCAGTGCCGGTTACTGTGGTGGTAGGAATTGGGGCCTTGGTCTTGACATGATGATCGGCGCTCTAGACTGCAGTCCATCCGTATTGAGCAAAGGCTTCGTTTCGCCAGAGTCTTTTTTATTTTTTTTCTTAGTTTTTGCCCACTTGTAGTTGCATTTGTTTCCATCTCGCGTTCTTCTGCACCGACGGGATTGTACCTAAGTCGTATAGCCGATTTCCAATTGATGCTCACGTCTTGCCTCACCGTCGGCAATGCAAGATTGGCATGACCAAGCGCTACCAAGTAACTCCTGGGTTGGTTTGTCTCCATAGTGGCTGCATAACTGCTGATGGGAAATTTGCCCTCTTTGCCTAGAAAAAAAACACAACCAAGGCAAAAGCAGGGGTCCATTCGGGGAGTATGGGGGCAGTAGGCGGGACAAGAGGAGTCTTTGACCATCAACTCGCACAGAAGCCAGAGGGTCCCCGCCCCGAAGTACGACACCAGACAGCGCATTTTGCATGATGACAGCGCAATTTTTCGATCTCGGCGACACTTTGAGCCCTGCACCAGAATGCCATTTCTCGCTTTCCCATATGGACCCCTAAAACAACGAGACGGTAATTTCATGGTTGCTTAGCCCCCGCAGAGCCTGATCTTGATAACCATCGCAAATAAAAATTGCCATCTCCTCGCCAATGCAGAATCTTGGTCCCCATCACCCCAGCATGACCCGACATCGTGACAGAACCTGCCAGGGAACGCTTGGTGTGGACCTAACATTGTGTGTTTTTCACCTGCGAATTGTTTTCCACTCATTTTCATTTCAGTGGACTGGCAAATATTCAATTTACACCACAATGACATGCTTGGGTTACTCTTTGCAGATAGTTTTGCCGTCTATCTTTTCTTCTCCTTTGTTTTCTTTGGGGCCTCTGCCACACTCTTTCTCTTGCAGCAAAATTATGTTTTTAAAAAGAGAATTGGCAGCACTGCAGTGACTGCGACGGCAAGTCTTTCTGTGGTACTGCGTGGTGAAGGAACTACCGCTGCTGCTTGTCTTTGTCCCAGTCGCAACTGCCTGCCAGATGATGCCTTCTGTCGTCAGGACGTCCGCCAGGTCTGCACCTCCCCTGCACCTTCCCTCTGTAATTTGTGGGCTTACCAATGCCACTCAGCCAATCACAGTGCCCATGAGGTCACTTGCCCACTCCACCTGAACGCCAAAACGGTGAGTGATGTAATTCTGGATGGAAAGCTGCTCCACGGCCTTTGATTCGTCGTCACTACTCTTTCTCTCGTCTCTGACGCGCGCTGCTGCATGATAACGTCTGCCTCCTTCGTCACCGTTTTGGCCACCAATCACCAACATTGACTCTCACACTTTCCACCGTTTATCACTTTTGATTTAATCAATTCTTTGTTGTCTTGGAACGCTCCACTCACTTATGATTGCACTTGCAGACACGATGCCTGAATTGATAGGAATGCGTCACACCCCTTGGTCTCTGCACCCTACTGATCGACATTGGACCCTGCGTCTTCCTTGGCCTTGCTACCCGTTGGAGCTTGTTTCCTGTCTTCTTCTTCCTCCTCCTCCACCACATAGCCGATTGGCTCGATCTTCCTATGCCTTCTGTTTTCCGCCCATCGAAGCCATTCCATTGGTCAATGGTACAACAGTTGCTCTGAGATGTTGCTTGTCCCGGCGAGGTTACAATGCGCATCCACGCCAAACACGGGTCTGTCCTTGGACCCTGAATTTTGGATAGCCGATGACGGCTTGATCAAGCCACCGCGCCGCTGCTTAGTGTCCCCGCCCCCTGACGAAAGGCCAACACGATGCTCGGAACTACTGAGCGTCGTGAGGATCGCAGGAGGCAAAGATGGGTTTTATCGAATTTCAAAGAATGCAGGCACATTTCCATCCTAGAAGAGGCCTTGCTTACGAGTGGGACTTCTCATCTGTGAACTAGCAAGGGTGGCGAGTCCAGTCGAGCATGGTATTTTTCACACAGTGACTCGAAGGGACTCAATAACCGTCAGCTGGGTAACGTCGAAAGAATGAATGCTGTGCGTAAGCGTGCAAACTCGCCGGGCTGAGTGGCCTGGTGTCCGTAGTGGGCGAATACGCCCAATCACCGCTCCTTTGACGAGCCAAAGCATCTCGCCATCTTCGCCAGGCACAACCTATCGTAATGCTTGGTAAAAGTCTCATAATTGCACATGTAGTAAAATGTAACCTCCATGACAATGGTGAGCAATTCAAAGATTATCCCTTTGATCGTACTTCCGCCGTATCCCAGGCAGCACATCAACTTTCAACCCATTCACATCACCACTCTCACAACGATTCTCAACAACAAGAAACGGGGAATGGCGTAAATACCCGGACAAATAACGTCGACGATATACCATATGCTGTGCCAGCATGTACCATTTCGGTCTCATTGAGATTGGCCCGGGTGATGTGAGGATAATGCATGGATTTGGTATCGAAGTCATCGTCCGCTGATATCTCCGGTTGGCTTGCCGTCGAAGTGCCAAGCACGATCTGCGATGTTACCCAATGCGCGAAACCGTGAAGCATAGACGGCACTTCTGTAGGTCTGTCCTGGGATAGATACTTGGGCCCCGGAGGCACAACGAAGCTAGTTGATTGGCTGTGTAGTACCGGGTCAGGTTCTGCTTTTCGACCTTCTGTTAGTGCAAGTGACATCGTGATGCATTAGATTTAGGGAAAATGAAGAGCACAAAACGCATCGGCGAACTTTCTGAATAAAACACACCAGAGACAGCAAGGGAGCCATTTGTATAGATAGCTTGTAAACCCCAGTGATCCAACCGACTGCAACAGTTGCAACGCTTCGCAATCATACTGTTAGCGAAACGCCTCGTAGCGCGCCCGGCCTGCAGGCCTTTAACAACCTTGCATATTCATGCGACGTGATTGAGCCAACTATTGGGGCGTTATAGCAATCAGCTATAATGCAAAAAGTAGAAGCAAGAAGCATCATTTAAAACGTCGGAGCGAGGCGCTTCTCGCTCGCAAAGACAAGCCACTGTTGTTGCGACCGCAGATCAGAGAGATCAACGACGAGACCTGACCGTATAGTGAGACGATGAGTGTTCCCAAAATAGATTTAGGCTGCTTTAAAACCTTACAATTAACTGTATACGAAAAAGGCATTCGTTGGCAACACAGTTCAGGACGCGATGGTGCGAGACTGAGGCGAGATGAGACAACACCAAGTTGGGTAGAAAGAGAAGGCTCTGGACTTTTTGTCGAAGCCAAGTACTTAGAAGTAGCATGTGAGCGTCTGTGAATTTCATTTGATAATGGACTGTTTTCATCTACTATGCGAGATATGGTTGCCGTACTTGACTCCTGCGCTGAAACCAAGCATGCGCAAAGGGAGCAACGGATGGACAAAATTTGTGACTAATTAGAATTACTTCCATATGCCGGATGCTCATAAGGAATCCATGAAATTAAAATACCCTAATATTGAGATTCCAATTAAATAGGCAATAGCGCAAACCATCATCAACACTCGCGATGGTCAAAGCGACTCACTTCATCCGCGCTCTCATTAACTGACACAAATTGTAACCTCGGCAACATCATTTATCCAACCAATCCGACCCTTGAAGAGCCCATCGCAACTTCAATCTTCATCACCGTCACAACCTCCGCTGAGTAACAACATCGCGACATCCCTCCCCCAGCGATGTGTAATGAGCCTCCCCACCATGATAAATCTTCCCAAATGCCACCCTCATCCCCAGTTCCTCAATTTCTCAGCATCTCATAATCAAAGCTCTGCGGACATTGGCACTGACTCTCGTTGGCCCCCATCCCCTGCGATCCATCCAAAGTCCGCACCCTCCGCCAGCGCCATCTTGGAAATTCCGTCGGATCCACCAACCGCTCGGTAGTGAGCGACGCCAGCGTCAGCGCTGCTGATTGGACGGAAATTCCACTAAATAAGGGGAAAAAGTCAGGGAGCGCGCGCGCCAATCTCTCGCTAATGAAGACCGGGAAAAAACAGCTAGTCAGTTCGCCTTGTCTTGCAGCTGAAGTATTACCCGAGTTGAATCGGTTAACGTCTCAGTCCGACCCGCGGGTAACAGGTACGCCTTGTTGACCGATTCGAGGAGAGGAGAAAAAAGGAACTGATAGATTTGTAACATTTGTAAGGCAATTTATAATGGTGTTTTCGGATCGGCAATTTTGCTATCGCGCGGCTGTTTGAGCTCCCAAATCGCATGAAGCTATATAAGTCCGTCATAGTCCTGTCAACATAAAGTGATTCTGAACCACACTCTTCCCTCTCAGTTTTGACTTGCACCATCAATTCAATTAACGCCATTGCAACACCTCAATTATAATTGTAACACTCAAGATGAAGACAATTGTCGTCCTTGGTGCTGGCCTCGCCGCCGCGCCAGTCATCCGCCAGACAATGAAGTCCACTGTCCTCAAGTCCAAAGACTACAAGATGATCGTCGTCAATCCCACTTCCCAATTTCTCTGGCCCATTGCCATGCCTCGCGCAGTCGTTCCCGGCCAATTCTCCGACGACAAGTTCATTTACGACCTCGAACCTACCTTCAAAGAATACCCAGCCAACAAGTTCGAGTTCATCGTCGGCGCCGCTTCTTCCCTCGATCCCAAAACCAACACTGTCACGGTCGCACTGCCCTCTGGCGTAACGAGACAACTCAACTACGACGTATTGGTCGTTGCCACTGGCGCTTCTGCCATTGAGGAAATGCCCTTCAAGATGATGGATACCTCAAAACAGACCATTGACAAGGTGCACCGCATACAGAAAGACATTGAGCGCGCTGGCAAGATTGTCGTCGCAGGCGGTGGCGCAACCGGTGTCGAAACTGCTGGGGAACTCGGTTACGAATACTCCAGAACAGGAGCCAAGGAAGTCTATCTCATCCACAGCGAAGACCTCCCCCTCTCCGAGCCCGTCATCAACAGCGTCCGCAAAGCCGCCCGCAACGAACTTCAAAAACTCAAGGTCACACTCATTCCCAACACCAAAGTCGTCAGCTCCTCCCAATCTGGGGACGATACCGTCCTCCAACTCAAAGACTCCAACGGCAAAGTCACCCAGCTTCGCACGCAAGCATACCTGCCCACCTTTGGCATCAAGCCAAACACGGAATTCATGCCAGCATCTATGCTCGACTCGCGCGGCTTCGTCAAGCAAAATAACCACTTACAGGCTGAAGGCTACTCGAACATCTTTGTCATTGGCGACGCGGGCAACCTCGAGGCGAGCAAGGCGGTCGTAGCTGATACGCAAGGCAAGCATCTCATTGAGGCGTTGCCTGTGTTTCTGACTAGTGGCAAATTGAATGAGTACCATGCTGGCACGAAGGAGACGAATGCGATTACACTGGGTAGAAGCGCGGGAACAGGCCACATGGGCAGCATTAAGATCTTCAGCTTCCTGATCTGGTATCTCAAGGGACGGTTTTTGGGCACGGATTATGCCGGAGGATTGGCAGCTGGGAAGAGAACACTTTCGACAAAGTTTGAATCGTATTAATTGTAATTGTAATTTTGGAATAATTGGTTGGATTGGATTGTGCAAAAAATAGCATATAGAATAGCATACAATAGCGAATGGCAATAGTTTCTACATGGTGGCGAATTACCCCAATGGCTGTGATAAAAAGAAATGAAAATGAATCGCACGAAAAGGAATTTAATGTAAGAAAATGAACTTCAATAGAATTACTTTGTTGGATTTTATTTTCGTCATCTAGCCTGGCAATTGTGATATGCTGGTGCAAGCTCCCAGTTGAATTGCCGTCGCGGGCGGAAGCTCAACCATCCGAAACGCGCTGCGACCTCAACCCCGAACCTCCCAACTACACCATCACAACAAACACCATGAGCGAGAAATTACCCAAGTCCGTCTGGACTGCCGTCAGCGGCCAGCTCTTTCAGTCAATGCCCATTCCGACAGACGACTACACGGGCAAGACAGTCATCGTCACCGGCTCCAACACAGGTAACAAGCACCATACCCCTCTCCGCTTTGACTCACATCGCTAACCAACTCCAGGCCTTGGATTGGCTATAGCACAGTACTTTGTGAAGCTCAATGCTTCCAAGGTGATCATGGCGTGCAGGAACCTCGACAAGGCTGAAAAGGCCAAGCAGCAGATCGAGGCTGCCACGGGGCGCAAGGGCGTCGCTGAGGTGTGGCAGCTTGACTTGGCGTCCTTTGATAGCATCAAGCAGTTTACGGATCGGGCTACTCAGCTGGATCGACTTGATATCGTGGTAAATAACGCAGCGCATCTCGCTTATTCCTTCCAGAAGGCGTCGAATGGACATGAGATGATCACCATGATCAACTATATCGGGACGTTTTATTTCACGATCCGCATACTGCCTCATCTGCGCGCGTCCAGCCTCAAGTTCAACATTGAACCGCGCATTATCATGGTGTCATCAGACGCAGTCTTCTTCGTACGTATTACACGCCATTGACTCAGAATAAATACTGACAAGCGCAGACAAGCTTTGAACAGCGTCACGAGGAAAACATCCTCGCCACCCTCAAGACAGACGACCGGTTCCATGACCGGTACAACGTCACTAAACTCATGGGCCTCATGGCTTTCCGCCGGCTCGCAGAGGGTCTCGACAAATCAGATAAACCCCACGTTACCATCAATGCGGTCCACCCTGGCTTCATCGCGACAGAGCTATTCAGAGAGGTGCCTTGGGCGATCAGAGTCTTCTTTTCCGGCCTTGCTGCCGTGTTTGGTAGAACGCCAGAACATGCAGCCAGGACGATCATGGAAGGCGCCAGGGCGGAGAATACTCATGGAAAGTATTATTCGCATTGTGTGCAGTGGGGGTGGCCGACGGTCATGGAGGGTGAAGAGGGAGACAAGCTGACGGATAAGGTATGGGAGGAGTTGAAAGCGTTGTTGGAGAAGGTTGAACGTCATATTATGACTGAGGTCTAGCACGGAATCACACTTCAAGTACCAAACAATGTTTTTTTTAACTAAAAATACAGATACAGATACAGATACAAGAAGTTTGCGAAACTATCTTAATTTCGAAGCGGTCTTTGCACAACATTCCTCCTGAGCCCGACAAACTTCAACAAGCGCTCTCCTAGCTTGTTAATGGTCTTTGAAGAAGCTTGAACGTCCGTCTTGGCATGGCTACTCTTGCGCGACTTTTTATTTCGGTAACGATTCGGCATCCCATAATCTCTCTGCAATTTATGGGGCCCACGACTCTTGCTCTCTCGATCGTTTGTCGAGTTCCCAGCGATGGCGTTCCTCGCTGACGCGCGGTCTAAGCTCAGCAACATCGGCTTCTACAGGAGCTAATCGACTGTCCAGCTCTCCAAAGTCTTCTATTAAAAGCACAATGTTGTCCTTGTTTGCGGTGTTGTTGACTCTGAGATGCTCTAGATCGGTTCTCATTTGGTTGATGATTGGTATCATGGGTCTGATGGTTTGGATGAGTTGCTCTATGATGGTGACACGGCTAAACAGAGTGTCTATTTCCTGCCTGTACGTCGTTGGGTTCGACATGGTGCTGAAAAAGTGACTGAGAATCGAAACTCATTGGGTTGGATTTGAGTGAATTTGTTGGACTGTAGCGAAAGTTTGTCCTGAATAGTCAACTTGCAGTATTTATACATTTGGCAGAGATGTTATGTGAAAAAGCACAACAAATGAAAGTGCTGAGATTGCTCAATGCTTCCGATGCGATGTATCCCTGTGAGAGCCAGGCACTTTGCTGTGTTGGGCTCTCTCGACCAACCACTTCACTACTGACTGGATTTTCTGTATAACAAAAATGACAAGCGCCCAAATTATATAGAGAGATGAACAATGAATTTTTCAAAACATACACTCACGTTTAACATGATCAGGCGCTCAAATTGTAGCACATCGCAGTGGTTATTTCGAGCGAAATAGCCGCTGACTGGCTGGCTGTGATACGCACCGACGTCAGCAGACGTGAAGCCGCTACGATTTGGGTGACGAGCCATCCTCTGTACGAAGCTGAGAAATAAAGCTGCAAGTACACATGTATGAAAATGTCAATTGAGAGGAAGCGACACGCTTACCATCTGGTGTAGCCATTTGCGGCGGTTGGCCATTGTAAATAAGGCACTCGAGCCGAATCGAGTCGCTGCCAGAAACATTACTGAGGTATGACTTACATCGTCCGAAACTGTAAAGAGCAAATTGTGCCCAGGCCCAAATTCTCCGAAATCCTCATGGCTTGAATGCCGCCGGTTCCCAAAAAGTCACTCATCACCGTGCTACACTGTAGAGTGGCTCTCCTGAAATCGAGGCTGCACAATTCCTTCCCAAAAAATCCTCCGCGGAAAAGGAATCCCAACTGCCTAGATCTTTGCAGGCGTGCCGATGCCGAACTAGCGGCCAGAGCTAGCTGTCTCAGACAAAGATGACAGATGGCGGCGTTGCGGGGAGCTCTTCAGTAAGCTGCAAGCTGCCAGCGATGTAACATTGTCAATAACGAAATGCAATGCTGGAGAACAAAGTTCCTCTCAGTTGGTGTTAGTTCGAAATGTAATGCGACGTGGCCTTCGCAGAGCTACCGTGTCCGGCCAGTAGTCCGAGGACTTTTTGTAAACACGCATACGAGATTGTGTTTGGACCGAATGCTATGTTGTCAAAATCATTGGCGATGCAGAGCAAGAGAACCGGCAATTCCGGCTTCGGTCAATCCAACTCAACTCAACTCACGTTGCGCAACTTCACAACCGTAGTGGACAATGACTCGGGAAACAAGGAAAGGGAATAGAACGAGTTTAGTTCCCACCCGCCAAGCTAAGTGCACAGCCCTGTCAAAAATCCCATCCTATTTTGGGTCCCCATTTGCAAAAGTCCTTGCTAGTCTCATCCTGTAACCATGGCCGGCGCAATCTACAACGTAGCGAGATTGACTAATGCCAAAAGTTCCTGGACAATACGGCAGCCAAGGCAGGTGATCATCCACTATTGCCTAAGTAGTCCAGTGGGAGCATGTTGGCGCCGAATTAAGCTTTCCACATGTAATGGATTCAAATGACTTGACGAGTCGCAAGTTGCAGCAAGCAAAGTTCCACGTACTACGAATCTGTTTATATAAAAATTTGCGCAAGTATCTACATAACTTCTTCTTTTGAAAAAAATCACATCCTAAATTCCCCGTGTCAATGAAAATGCCCCATCAGCAAAGCGAGGGCTCCCACGCTCCTGTCGCCCATTACTCTGCCGAAGTCTCTCAAAATGCGCTTCAGGCGTCGCTCGAGCCCTATTTCCGCTCACATGTCGCGGCGGATATCTACAGAATAGACGTGTGGTTTATAAACGTGGACACGTCGTCGTCGTTTCAAGTCGTTCGCATTGGGCATGATGGCACGACTCACGACGTCCTCAACCAGGTGGCCAAGCATGTGGCGAGGGGACTGTATCGGTTGATCAATTTGACAATCACGGAGTGTCAGTGCATGGTTACTTTCTCGACACAGATGAGCAGGGAGGATCTGATGTGGAAGAATGGGTTTCCGTGGGATGCGGAGGAGGATCCTCAACCGGACGTAGTGTTGACAACGGGAGACGAGTGAGCCGGTAGCGGATTGAAGGCTTGTCAATTGAGGTTTGGATATTTGTATATAATTGATTTGAATATA
The DNA here is from genome assembly GCA_022702485.1 of Simplicillium sp. C3G150-2. Lineage (NCBI taxonomy): Eukaryota > Fungi > Ascomycota > Sordariomycetes > Hypocreales > Cordycipitaceae > Simplicillium > Simplicillium sp. C3G150-2. Next base: position 1,907,456 of record JAJIYY010000001.1, on the reverse strand, counting down.
GTTTATGACGTCTTATGAAGCATATGACAAGTCCAACACTCAGTGAAGTCGCACTCACTCTGTCACCAGCAGTCACAGCCATCTGCTCAATTCTGCGCATCTCCTACAGACCCTACGTCTTCCAAAGGTCTTCACAATATCTTGCATACTATCGCGATCATCAAAACCGACTCCGATTGACGGAGTCATGTTCAGGTTGCCGCGGCGAAGCAAGTCGCCTGATCGGGTGCCGTAGCCGCAAACTGGTCAATATCATCACATATCAGTCATTCAAAAAACAATTCTCCGCCAACAGAGACTTATAAACTTGCTAACGGCATATTCCACATTAAAACCAAGGAAATGGCTCCATCAAGGTCTCAACCTGATCGGCCTGTTCCCGCTCCGAGGAAGTCGTATGGCGGGTGAGTACCCGATACAGAGTATAAGGTTAATTGCCCGAATGCTGCGCCCCAATATCAAGCTATCCAATATTTTAATTCCTTTACTGCTCAGTTCCTGACTCACAGCGAGTTACTTACTTCTGTATATCATGGATCATCTCCAGTCCTGCTGTGTTACCTGACATTGCATCCGGACCTAATTTACCGAGCCCATTCCTCGGCAATGCTGCTCCTTGACCGAAATTGGCCACTTTTATGACTCTTCAATAGTTGAAAAACTCATTATTTTGTCTTTGTAATTCTTTTTTTATTTTTCTCATTTTCTGTCCCGAAATAGACAACTAGGTCCAACGCTTGCCCGTGGCGGAAGCCGAGCAACAACAGCGCCAACAGCGTCCTACTCCAAGCAGCCCAGCCACCACTTCTTGATCTTTCTCTTTGGATTTATTCATTAATTATAGTATATAATTCATAAATTAGCCAAGAAAAATTAGCCAATCAATTTATTGCAATTACCACTGAATATTCATCTGGCCATGTAAGTGGCCTTATCGATATCATCCCACCTTATGTCAGCCATCGACCCCTCCAAAAAGTTCAACCTCATCCCACCATCACCAACATACACACCAACATACTCACGACCAAACTCCTCGCTCCTCCAAATAAACACCCCAAATACTCTTCAACCTTTTCCTACCGATCCCCTTTCCGCCGATCTACAATCCTACCAACCTCCCACGATACTGATTCTCATCACCACCACCACATAAAGTCCACCCCCACCATGAAAGACACCTACATAGCCCTCGGCCTCGAAGGCTCAGCCAACAAACTCGGCATCGGCCTCATCAAACACACCCCCACCTCCGTCACCGTCCTCTCCAACCTCCGCGACACCTACAACTCCCCACCCGGCACCGGCTTCCTCCCCAAGGACACCGCCGCACACCACCGCAACGCCTTCGTCTCGCTCGCCATCCGCGCCATCGCCGCCGCCGGTTTATCCTCCCCTTCCTCCATCGACTGCATCTGCTTCACCCAGGGCCCCGGAATGGGCGCACCCCTAACCTCCGTGGCCATCGGAGCCCGCACCCTCTCCTTACTCTGGGACCTGCCCCTCGTCGGCGTGAACCACTGCGTCGGCCACATCGAAATGGGCCGCGAGGTCACCGGCGCCGATAACCCCGTCGTGCTATACGTCAGCGGGGGTAATTCACAAGTCATCGCATACGCGGAGCAACGGTATCGCATATTCGGAGAGACGCTCGACATTGCCGTGGGGAATTGTCTGGATAGGTTTGCGCGCACGCTGGAGATTAGCAACGACCCCGCGCCAGGGTATAATATCGAACAATTAGCGAAAAAGGGCACCAAATTACTCGATCTACCATACACAGTCAAGGGCATGGATTGTTCGTTTTCGGGCATATTGGCTAGTGCGGATTTGCTGGCTGCACAGATGAAGAATGGCACGGCGGATTTCACCGCAGAGGACTTGTGCTTTACGCTGCAGGAAACCATGTATGCCATGTTGGTGGAGATTACGGAACGTGCGATGGCTCATGTGGGCAGTAACGAGGTGTTAATGGTTGGTGGTGTGGGATGTAATGAGCGTTTACAGGAGATGATGGGTGAGATGGCCAGGGAGAGAGGCGGCAAAGTCTTCTCCATGGATGAGAAATTTTGCATTGATAATGGAATTATGATTGCTCATGCGGGACTGGTGGCGTTTAAAGAAGGATTCACGACAAAATTGGAGGAATCACAATGTACGCAACGATTTAGAACGGACGAGGTCTTTGTCCAATGGAGAGACTAGACTACTCATTAAAACAAAACAAAACAAAACAGTTAAACATAAGACGGAATCCCCTTGCGGTGCATGTGTGAAAAGTATTGTAAATAGTACATCTATAGTGTCTCTACGTCTGTGCATTAAACAGCCCAGCCATCCCATCCGTCGACTTGTTGCTGGTACATCTAGTACATCCCAAAATCATTTCTTCGTCATACACCCAACGACAACTCGCCGGAATTAAATTTAGCCCTCATCTGCAGACGTGGGCTTGTAAATGATCGTCGTGACATACTGCAAACATCGTCAGGAGTCCGCACATGTAAATGCTTTGGAAACTTTCTTACCTTGTTGTGATATCTCGTCGTGGCACAAACCGCGAGCACATTGTTCTTGATGCTACTCGTGGCAAGGTGGTTCAGCACCGTGTGGTTAGGCATATTCAAAACACTGTTGTCGTCCTTCATGAGCGTCGCAGCGTTGAGGATAGGTTTGCCCAAAAATCCAGGCAAACTTGGTGGCGTAGGCAGCTTCTCAATAGCAGCCACGGCGTTTTGATACGCAGGTGAGTCTTCGGCTTGGTCAAAGTCCAGCAAGTACTGTGGGATATCTCTGTGGTAGCTCTCTTTGGGCAATACGGCCTTGCCTCTGGGCAGCTTTGGTAGTTGCTCTTCCTTGGCATCCTTTGCAGGTTGCGAAGGGGCTGGCTCCGCGCTTGGTGTAGTCTGAGCCTGCTGGAGAGCTTCTTCAGCACTGACTTCAATGTAGTTGACCAAGTTGTTTCCGAAATCGACAGTTGTTGGCAAATCAGGCGACGTCTGCATGATACCATCCACTACAAATCGCACATGGTGGGTTCCAGGCAGAATATAGATCGTTGCCGCGAAACAATCAGGCTTTCCTTCACTGTTGCACTGGTTAGTACAGCGTTAAACTTTCAGCGACGTTAAAACTTACACAGGGTGCAGCCGCTGCTTGCGGTTCCATTGGAAGATGGTTCCTGTAACATAAACCTTCTCACCACCCCGCTTCCACTCAATCTTGGTCGGGACGACAGGTCTCGTCTTGTCGACACGCAGCTCGTTTCCGTCCTCATCCTCCGTCGTCGCACTAACCATAGAGCTCTTCCTGGTCAAGCCATCCGACGAATCAACCGGCTCCACATCCGGCAAGCCCTCCGCCTCATCTGGTCCTAGGATAGGCGATCCAGGTGTATGAACCTCCTCCTCAATGGGGAGGGGCAGTCGCGGGGGTCTCGAGATATAGGCATCGGTAATGCTGCTGCTCGACATGAGGTGCGGATCGGGAAACTGCCCCTCGCCAGGATACTCGTAGCCAGAATGCTTTGTGCCTCTGAGCGACGACGCCTCAAAGGGAACGTCGACAGGTTTGGACGGCTCGTCGGCGTGGATGGGCTTCGCCTCGGCAGCGGCAGCGACAGGGACGGCGGAGTGGACGCTGTTGTGCGGCGAGGGACTTAGGCTGGAGGCAGCAGTGTTGGCGACGATGCTTTTTGGCTTTGTCGCGGAGACGGTCGACCCTTGGGCTTCGGCGAGAGACGGTTCAGGCGGAGCGGCAGAGCGGTGAGATGTGTGGACAGGGATGATGTTGCGGGACTGGGCTTTGTGACCGGACGACGACGACGACGAGGTCTGGGGAGGCGTCGAAGAGGACGAGGTGGCCGCCTTGGACGTTGATGAATGGTTGTTGCCCATTGTGAAACACGAGCGGGAGCCCGGAGAAGGCTCAGGTCAGGTCAGGTCAGGTCAGGTCCAATTTCTAGTCAGGCACCAACAGGGCACAGCGCGGATGTGCGATGCGAACGGCGGGACAAGGGTTGACTGGTTCTCGTGACGATGGTTCGGCTGCTCGCTTCTGCGGGTCGGCGGGGTAAAATAAATAGCCTTGGACGCAGCGTCTCCGGTCTAGACTATGTGCGATGTGTCGATGGCGGGAGGAGGCTTATGGGCGGTTGGGGGAAATGATGGGAAATAATGTGCGAAAATTGGTGTGAGCGATGGCAGCGTCTATCGTGGCATGTCGTGTGTCGAAGGTTGATTTGAGGGACAATGGGAGGTGTTGTTGCAGATGACGCCAGGGTAGATTGTCCTCTGCGCAGTGGGCAGGTATGTAAAGGAATCTTCAATAATAAAGTTCAACTTCAACCGTCAAAATTACTGCAAATGACAGCCGCAGTTGCCCGCAAAGGTTTCCGAACCGGTAGTCGAAGGTGTGATGATATGATGATGATGCGTGGTGTTGAAGGTTGTCTCGGACAATCTACGAGCAACCGGAGCTGCTTACCTGATTCACCAGCGCAGCACCCCCACCGAAACCGGTTACTGCACTATTACTGACTCCACTGTACCGCTAATTTCAAGCAGCGTTACTGCTGCTTCCCCCATTAACTGCGCTGTAAAATTCACCCACAGCGCTGCGTCACAGTGCTGTAATCCCAAATCTACAGGGCCCCAAACCACCTCGCTAATCTCGCTAACTGTACCATCACCTTCAACGCCATAACCGCGGCATCACCGACCAACCCCCTTACCACCACCCATGCCACAATAGCACGCCCCCTCCCCCGTCTCAAAACCATGGCTGACAACACAAGCGACGCCTTGTCCGTCATCATCGGCGCCATCTCCAAAACCGCCTCTTTCATCTACTCCATCCAATGGTCCTGGCTCTTCTCCAAGCTCACGCGTCTCATCACCATTCCCCTTGGCGTCGCCTGGGTCCCCGTCAGCTACATATCCGAGGTCCTGGCCGTGATATTCGCGCCTCTCATATATTTAATCTCGTGTACCTCTGCTACATTATCATGGACTGCGTCATTCCTGTCAAGTTTAAAGGTATGTTGTTCACACACACTCACTCTCAAAGTCATGACATGTCAGCTAATCCATGCCTGCAGCCTCTATATAGCTTTGTAAGAACAACACTCTACAAGTTACATTCAAAGAACAAATGCACTAACTTTCTTCTAGTTCTCCGCCGCTGCTGGCGTTGGAATCATAGCTGGAATCACTCTCGGCATCGCGTCGTCTCTTCTGACATCATACATGGGCATGCAGGACACTGAAGCCGATCTTGAAGAGTACCGCTTAGATCAACAGCGGAAAGAAAGAGAGCAACAGCTATTTAAGAGGGCATACGCTGCTGCGTCACGTTCAGGAAACACGAAGCTGGTCGCTGCCGGTGACGGTGACTCTTCTAGCGACGCTGAATGGCGACAATGGACAGATTCACCCAGCTCTTCTCGCAGGCGCAAGCCCTCGGGGCTTCTTTCACAAACTATCCACGAAGAAGACGATGATTCTGAGGTTTAGTTCTCTCAAAAGATCATCCATCATTCTTATATGCGGATCGGTTCTTTTCAAATTCTTTATTTGTTTTTCGTCTTGTCTCTTATTATGACATTAAGATACCCCTTCTCATCACCAAATGTTTAATTTCTTCTTAATCCTTAATAAAACAATCTAAATTCCGTTTCCGTCTCTTTTGCGTCCGCAGACTTTTACCCGCTATACTCATGACATTGTAATACACTCGGTTTCAAAGCGACATGATCTATCTACGATACATGTCTCTGTCCCTTTCTCGCTGTCTATCATGCGTCATTGGCGATCGGCTCCGCCTCTCTTGTCGTCTGTCGTCCTTTCCTCGATCATCACGGGGAGGTCTGTCGTCTCTTCTTCTGCCTTCGTCTTCCCTTCCATAGCTTGGTATGTATGTGTCAATGTCGCCACCCCCGCGACCACCAGCACCGCCTCCACCTCCTCCGCCGCCGCCCTGTCGATTCCTGGGTGGCCCTCGATCTCGACGGTCTCCTCCTCCGCGGCCACCACCATGTGGTCCACGACCTCCAGGTCCTCCGCGATCGCGTTGCCAAGCCGGTCGGCGGTGATCGTCCGCGCCGCGGAACCTTCCGCCATTCACGCCGAAGCGGCCATTGCCCTCAAACCCAGCAGTAGCTCCGTTGGCATCTTGGCCAACACCAACTGTTCCTCCCTTGGGAGCAGGTGGTAAAGCGGCTTTGCGGTCGTGGAACTTTCTGCGATCCAACTCGTGACTTTCTTCGTAGACTGGGATATCCTGTGGTTGCATGGGGAGGGGCTGCATTTTGAAGTATGGGTGCTCGATGGCGTCGACCGCGTTGATTCGCGTGCGCCAGTTGAGAGACAGCAGCTCTTTCAGTAAAGAAATAGCGCCAGAGCCAAATCTACCATTGTCAGAACTGGAAAAATCTGCTCGATGCAGTCGAACTTACTCTCGGAATCTGTTTTGCAAATTGCCAGGTCGCGGGCGAGGATTCAAGTGCTCGCCCCCAGGAAGTTGTTTCCAGCCTGGCATGTTTTCGTCACTGGGTGAGCCCATCAGGTCCCAGATCAAATCCAGCTGGTGACTGTCGCTCTCTCCAGTCATGATAGGCTTGCCAACCAACATCTCTCCAAAGACGCAGCTACACAATTCGTCAGTAAACTTTCTCTATCCAAAAGCGCGTTTAGTCTTACCCAACTCCCCAGACGTCAATAGCAGTGGTGTATTGGCGCAACTGCAAGAGCAGCTCTGGAGGACGGTACCATCGTGTGACAACAAGTCCAGTATAATCGCGATGACCATCACCCATCGGCTGGCCCGGCTTGGGCGTTGGTCCATCGTAATGTCTGGCCAGACCAAAATCTGCAATCTGCAGGTTTCCCTGGTTGTTAATGAGCAAGTTTGCCGCCTTCATATCGCGATGAAGAATGTGGTTCGAATGCAGATAGCGAAGACCTTGCAGCAACTGCAACATATAGCACTTGATCTGTGCCTCTTTGAAATGTACTGACGGGTTGTCCAGCAGACCGGACAGATCATGGTCCATGTATGGCGTAACCATGTACATGATGGGCTTTTTTCGCTTATCGGCTATCGCATGGAGGATTAGTCGCATGTTGGAGAGTAGATCTCGTCGTAGAACGACCTACCTTGTCTCGAAGGATGTTCGACCGCCATATCAGAAAGTCGAAGGATATTTTCGTGGTTCAGCAACTTGAGCAGCTTGATTTCTCGCATGGCCGTTATGGGGAACTGCACATATACATCAGCATCTCTTCTCTCGTCCAAGTCTTTGTTGTACATACGCCGTCTTTCTCATTATGCATAATAATCTTTTTCAGCGCGACAAGTTCGCTAGTCTTTCGTGATCTGGCGCGATGCACCTCACTGTCGCCAGTTAGTAGCTTGCGCATTTTCCACCAATTGCAAATCATGCGTACCCAAACGTTCCCTCTCCAAGCTTCCCTTGTAGTTCATAATCGCCAATGCGCGAGCATCCATGGAAGCTCGACTTGGGTCGGAGATGATTCAAAGCAAAAGTGCGCGGCGATGTGTCCGTCACCGCAGACGAAGCGGGCGTCGCATCCATTGTATCGGCGCTTGTAAAGGAATATAGAAATCAAAAACAGCAAAAAGGAGTTGCGAAACAATGTGTAGGCGTCGTGGCGACTTAGGACAGCATCGTAGTCTTCGTGTTGTAGTCGGCGAAGAGTTGCAGGCGCGGATGGCGCAAGCGCGTGGAAACCTGAGCAAAGGGCTTCGTCGTCTATGTAGGGCGATTGCGAACGTATGGCCGTTTATGTCTCGAATGACAGAGTGAATGTAGTGACAGCGGCCAGCTGCAGGCGTGCATGAGTGACGGGGTGCAGTTTGGATGAAGTTGAAAGATGCAGGTTCAAAAGAAGCGTCTTGGTGACGGCGACATACAAAGGGAGTGTACAAAAATTATACCTTGAGTCTCTAGAGACAATAGCGTGGTGAGCAGGTATCCTTCAAGTAGAGTCATGTGGTCTGTGCACGGCCAGAATGCCGTTGGTCTCCGGCCGCCGATCGCTGTTCTTGTTTTAAAAATATGCAGCTAAAATGCGCGTCCTTACCCTTCAAGGTGAAACGAATTGAGCGATGTCGCTTGCCGAGACTCTTGCTGTGAATGAAGAGTTTTCTGAATATTTGGCTTCACGAAACTTTGGAGAGCAAAACCACAAGTGCAATATTACGCAAAATGTTTAAATGCTTGCTTAGTGTAAGTATACAGGAAGGAAGCAGCCAGAGATAGTCTATCGCTCCTTCCCCAGTCTACAGCAGACGCCATAGATAAGGCAGCCGCCACTGCGCTGCACCTTCCTTTACCAACCATATCTCATCTCACTTACACAATTTTGATTCTTCCCACAACTAATCACAACGGCCTCCTTCTATATTAACTGCATCTGCCAATCTCGTTCTCTGTAAATTCGTAAACTACATCTCCAAACCCACTGCCCAAACTCACGGTCCCGATCCCGGGGCCGCCCCATCGATTTACACTATTACGAAAGAGAAATTTTCGTCCACCCACGAGGAGGTGCAAGGCCACACCTGGTGCGGGCAGCCCACAGTGGCTTACACCGGCTCACGACATCGGACTCATGCGCGAACTTTTCTTGCCCTTTCCTTTCACTCTTTCTTCAAACACAAACACAAAGATTCCAGCTACTCTTTACACAAAATCAACGTTGCTACTATCTAGCTAAATCAGTCTTCCGTTTTGTCGCCTCTTCGCCTCGCCTTGACACAAGGGCGTTAAACAACCACTCAACAACACTTCACTCAACAATACATTTACATACACTCAACAAGGTCTCATCCATCATGTCTCCCAGCCAGCTCATCCCCGATCCCACCGCCCACGTCGACGCAGGCCTCCCCGAGTCTCGCGTCCTCATCATCGGCACCGGCGGCACCATCTGCATGCAAGAAGGTCCTGATGGCTTACAGCCCAGCGGCGGATTCCTCGAGGCAGCCATGGCTCCTCGTCCTTCATTCAACGACCTCTCCGGCCCCTCCAGTAAGTTGAACTTCCCTCAACTCACTCACACACACACTTCACACTTCCAAACTTTCATCACTAACACACACTCACCCCTCCCCAGTCAAACTCCAAGCCTCCCGCTTCGGAGAACTCATCTCCATCCCATCCCTTCGCACTCCTCCTACAGCTCACTCTCGCCACATCCGCTATGGCATCTTGGAATTTGACCCCCTCCTCGATTCATCCTCCATCTCCGCCAATGACTGGGACTCCATGGCCACCTGCGTTTACGAAAACTATCACTTCTTCGATGGCTTCGTCATTCTCCACGGCACCGACTCCCTCTCCTACACTGCCTCCGCGCTATCCTTCATGATGTCCAATCTCGGCAAGCCCGTCATCCTCACTGGCTCCCAAGCACCCATCTTCGCCCTCCAGTCCGACGCCGTCGACAATCTCCTCGGCTCTCTCATCATCGCAGGAACCTTCGCCATCCCCGAAGTAGGCCTCTTCTTCCACAACCGCCTCTACCGCGGCAACCGCACCACCAAAGTCTCTTCCGCTTCCTACGAAGCCTTCGCCTCTCCCAACTGCGACCCCCTCGCTCAAGTTAACGGTCTCGGCATCAGCGTCAACTGGCACCTCGCTCTACGACCAACCACCATTGCCCCCTTCGCGGTCAGCAAGCGCCTCGACACCACCCACGTAGCCTGTCTTCGTGTCTTCCCCGGCATCAAGCCTGAAATGATCGACGCAGTCCTCCACCTCCCCGACCTGCGCGGTCTCATCCTCGAAACCTTCGGCATGGGCAACGTCCCCGGTGGCTCTGACGGCCGTCTAACCCAAGTCATCAAAGCCGCCGTCGCCCGAGGTGTCATCGTCGTCAACGTCAGTCAATGCGTCAACGGCTTCGTCTCTCCCGTCTACGCTCCTGGAACTCAACTCGGCCGCGCTGGTGTCATCTTCGGTCTCGATCTTACAGCCGAAGCCGCCCTCGCCAAGCTCTCCTACCTTCTCTCGCTCCCCAACCACAACAACAAAGATATCGCCGAATTATTCCCCCAATCTCTCCGCGGAGAACTCACTGAAATCGCCCATCCTACCTTCTCTCATCCCACCGCACCACTCCAAAACGCGTCTTCCCGCCTCACAGATGTTGAATCCGCATTCACAGCTCTCGGTTACGCCATTCAAAACGACAACGTCCAAGTCGTCAAGCAACTCTTGGAAGGCGAAGGTGACCAACTCCTCAACACCGCAGATTACGCCGGAAACACTGCCGTTCATCTTGCCGCTGTTTCGGGAAGTACCGAAATCATGACCGAGCTTCTCAAGCGCGGTGCCAGCGTCCACGAGCGAAACCGAGCTGATAACTCTCCCTTGTTCCTAGCCACTCTGTCTGGAAAGGAGCAGTGTGCCGAGCTGTTGAGAACTGCTGGTGCCCATCTTTCGGTTGAAGAGATTGAGAGAGGCCCCTTGGCAAAGTACAGTGCCGACCACCACCAGCAGAAACAACCCACTAGCCAGCCACCGGCGAGCAACTAATCATGTCGGGAAAGCTTTACATACTGGAATCAAAGATCAAAGCTGAGAAAAGGATATACCTTCCATGTAGCAACCTATATAAACGCTGCCATCACTTGGCATAATAGTTCGATAGTCACCAAAAGTATAATGATATAATGACACTGCTTCACACACAATCATGTTTAGCCAATGCCCGTGACGACAAAACAACAAACAAGTGTATTGTCTTTCCACGTATATCTGAAAATAAAATATAAATCAAAGCGTCATACTCTACTGTCCGTCCCTTAGTCTTGTGTCATCAAACACTGGCTCTTGATAATCCAAACCATGTGAAAGCGCCAGCGGAATGTACTTAAAGCGTTTGCATTCCAAATTTTAAAACGATTGTCATAGCCATCTAGAAACGATCCAACGCCAAGCACTTGGTTTATCGCAAGAATAGGTCTCCAGTGCCATTCCTCAACGACCTCGTTCTGTCAATGTGGTCTAGACCTAAGAAATGATCCTCCGAGTTGGCCAACTCCCAAAGCTCATCATCTGTGACGCGTTCGTCAGCATCATGCATAACAAATAACCTATCATTGATATTTGACTTACCATCTTCCAAGTACCGAGGTTTTGAGTAGTTCGCGCGGCGTACAACAGCAAACTTGATCTTCTCAAAGCTCTTGCCCTTTAGGCCAGTGCGCTTCTCAAGTCGCTTTTTCGTGTCGCCAAACTTTTCACCTTGGCGCAGCAAAAACTTGAAGGGAACACCGTGGGCTCGGCTCACGTCGTTCTGGAAATGGAACACTTGAATGAAGTCGTTGTCATCAGCATCGGCCTCTTCCTGAGGAACACGCTCCGCATAGATCTGCGTGTATTCGTTCAGGTTGAGAACCGGATGCTCACGAGCTGGCTCGCGATAGAACTTGTGGGAACTGCTCTCATAGATGCGGATTCTGCCTTCTTCAGCTTCGCCAGGAAGTTGTGCCTTCTTAATCAGTGCTTGGATTAGGTCTTCGACAGTGCCAGTCTTTGGTACCAGCAGATCGAAATGGTCCTAAATATTGATTAGTTGCCGCTAAAAACCCATGAATGACTTTGTAATCACTTACCTCTTTCGTCAATCCCTCACTCAACCATGTGACCTTTATGCTCTTCTTCGTGTCCAGTTCAGCCAAACTCATTTCAAGCACCTCAAAGAAGAATGCATCGATTCTTTGGCTTGAGCTTAGAGTGTTGGTGTTCATAGGGTTCAGGATTTGGCGCAAGCTAGGGTTTGTTCCCCGTCGGACTGGTGCCTTCGGGTTGCCTGTGGAAGCGTTGACAGTCCACAAGCGAATGTGCGTAGAGGGGACCTTGAGGTGGGAGCCCACACGTTCCGACAGAGTATCGTAGTTAATCTTAGAATTAAGAACCAGATCAAACTGAGGATACTCGTTTGGATCAGAGCGCGTAGGGTGAGCCACGAAGCGGACGGTTCGCTTGTTCTCCAGGAAGTCATAGTACTCTCGCGCATCCTCCAAGTGCTCGTGAGGCTTGTTCAATCTAGCAAGACGTTAGCCACTGTAATCCCAATTAGGCTAAATATATACTTACGGCTCTTGAGTAGACTTGTCGGCAGCGCGGGCAGATTCCTTGCGCTCTGGCGATCGCTGGAAACAAACAATGTCTCCGTCCTGGAGCTCAGCCATTTTGAGAGTGAATTTCGGCTTCAGAGGTTCAATCATGTTCGGCTTGATTTCTTCCCAGAGCATCAGTTTTTCGTCAGCTGGCAGCTTCTCGCCCCAACCCATGGCCTGCAGAATGGGAGGCACCAGATCCTCAATCTTCTTCTCCTTGGCAAGGTAGACGTGTCCAACACCATTCATTGTCTGTTTTTCAACATCAAAATGCTTGAGCAGGAGCAATATCGTGTCTTCCTTAGCTGCTGCACCCGGAGTGTTCGTAGCAGTCTGGTATGATCCCCAGACTGGGGCTCCCTCAGCGTCAAATTCCGACGCAACTTCGACCCAGACCCTCAAACAAGTATCACGATGAGCTGCAGATTTGGCATATACTTCCTCCATGGTAGGGCTAACATCCATGATGGGCTGATCAGGTCGGATTGTCTTGTTTTGTCGGTTGACCATTATCCATAGCCGCATCTTGGAAGGATCTTGGCCGATGTCTTCGGCAACTTGTTTGACGAAGTCGCCAATGACCAGATTACGGCGCACACGATAGGATTTGGGTGCCGACGGATCTTCTTCGTCGGTACTTTCGAATTTGGCCATGTCAGTGCCACCATAGTGGCGGAAGGTGTCATTGGTAATAACCTTTGCAACCATGTACAAGTGAGCTTCACGCTGTTCGCGGCGACGGGCTTCTTTGATGGCGTTCTCTTCTTCAAAGCGCTGCTGCAGATGTTTAGGGATATCTGTGCTTGGCACAGGTAGAAGAATCTTGTCCAGTCGGCTTTGTCGAATATATACCAGCATGTACGCGCTGTTTTGACGCATAATAGGCGCCTTCTTCTGCAGAGGTGCTCTGGGGAAGCCGCTGGGGGGTCGGTACTCGCCGCCAAAGTTCTCCTCCATCACTTCTCGCAGTGTTGCTCGCGTCACCTTGTCGTCGTCATATTTGTAAAACCAACCATCCTTCTCTGGCTTGATGAAAGCGTAGTAGTGACCAGCGTTAAGGTCACCACTGTGGACGAGAACGCCATGCAACTGGTAAGTCCAAGGCTCAGACATGTCTGCGTCATCATTCAAAAAGGGAGCAGCGTCGAAAATCTCGGGAAACTCATGGCGATCGTTGATCTTCATGGTCATGTCTCGCTGAAAGTCGTATTCGAAACGCTTGAGCTGAAGGTGCAACACATCGGGGAAACTGGTGAAGATGACACCCTTGTTTGCATCTTGCAACTTGTGTTCGTCACCAGCGAAATATTGGTTTTCGCCCTCCATTTTCTCGACCTCAATATGGTGCTCAAAACTCTCGACCAGATCCTTGTTTCCAGCGATGGTGAGCTGGATATCCGAAAATTCCTCAATCCGACTAGATTCGTAGTCGACATTGATGCAAGATATGTATGTCTTAATCTTGCCGCTGAACATGTCATGCAAAACATTTTCTGCTTTGGTTCCCTTCAATTTCTTTTCCAGATTCTCCATGAGCTTGAGAGAAAGCTCCTGCACATCCTGTTGCTGAAAGATCTGCTGTGTGTCCCAGCCGAAAGATTTTGTTAATTCATTGGTGCTGACGGCCTGATCAGAGGTCTGAAGCTGATAAAATAATCGTTGTAAGGTATATGCCGAATTTTCCATGCTTTCGTCATTTTCTGTAGGAATTGCGTATGTTGCCTATGAGTAAGGTATAACGCGTTAGAGATATCGAGTGATGGCCCAACGAAGGAATAACTTACTTTACGGAAAGCATTTGTGAAGTAAAGTGATTGCAGAAGAGAATTGAGGTAGCAGGTGGCTCCTTGGTTCTTGAGTCCAACGTATCCTGTCTCCTTTTTGGAGTCGTAGTTGACAAAGTTGTGCCATAAAACACCTGTCTCATCTTCAACTAGTCGCAGGTACGCGGTGATGTTGGCAGTTTCATTCTCGCACAGCGGTCGGCTGCCGCCTTCCCAAGGAACGTTGAACATTCGGCGGTGCTCCACAAATCTTGTGAATCCCCAATCGCCTTCTTCTTTGGTAAAGCGGTGGTGTGCTGTGTGGTTGACGTAAAGGCTTGGGTCGTTAGGGTTCCAAAGAACCAACGAAAACTGTACACAACAGCTCCAGCCGTCCGGAACGGCGTTGGCGTCAAAGCCATGCTCCAGGTAGATGGAGCTGTGATCTGTGTTGTTGCCGTGAGGAAACAGCAATATACGCCTAAGATCAAAATACACCGGTTAGTAATTGAGCGCGTATCTTGAGAATTAGATGGTGCTGCCCATACCAAGGATATCCACCGGCCTGGAAGATAGGTCCATGCTCTTTCTTTTGAAGGCTGCGCCAATTCTCAACGGTCCATGTATTTACAACATCTTCGAGAATCTTTGGTTCGTCCATCAACGGAGGGAATACGAGTTCTTTCATAGCGTCGACTGCCAAGTGAGGTATTGTTAGCAAACGCATCTTGAATTCGAGCTGTTGGTTTCACAAGAAAAGATGTGATATGGCAGAGCGCTGGGTTGCGATCGAATAGGGTATTTTAACGTACAATCATTGGCGAGAGGAAGGTCCTGCAGCTGATCGGCTTCAGCATCGAGAGTATCGGGGTTGATGATGGCGACTTCGTCCTTTTCCTGCATGGTGGTGTCGTCGACGTAATCGTCAGTGTCGACGACCATCTCGTTCGGGGACGGCGCGTTGTAACTCTGCACACGGATAGGAATGTTAGTTATCTGCCTTGGGGCGTCATCTTTGTGATTTGAATGCATGATGGGCGAGGCGATGTCGAGGCGTCGAGAACAAAGCTCGATGGTGCTGAAAATTGAGAGTTGGATCGGAGGGGCAAATCTTTCGAATGAGGTGACGACAGCGAAACGGGTAGGGATGCTGAAGGGCTACAATGCATCTGCAGAGAGCGAATGAAGCTAATCACAGAGAGCGTAGCAGGCGAGAAGCATTGCCGCAGCAGCAAGGAGCATTCGTTGAGGGCCAGGCAGCAAACGGCAGGAGCAACGAGCAGGAGCTTTCCTGCTTGGCACAAAGGGCCTTTGGCAAAACGCAGGCCGAGCTTCACGGTCGCAGCGGCGGATGGGCGAAGAATGGCGGCAGGAGCGAGCGGCTAGGAGGTGCAAATGGAGGCGAATTGGAGACTTACCATGATGGGCAGCTGTGTAAACTGCGCACTCGCGCGCGTGGTATGTGAATCAACGAAATATAAAACGGCGTGACCCGGTCGAGGCGGGTTTTTGGAGGTTTTGACGGCAGAAAAGCACAGTAGGCGGCGGCACGTCACGGCGGGGTGCAGGTGGCGGAGAGTGGTATTGCCTGCTGGTGCTGTTAACAAAAGAACAAAGCAGGGCAGTGACAGAGGCACGAGGCAGAGGCAGAGGCAGCGGCAGAGGCAGAGGACAGCTGGAGCCGGCCAGCCTTGGAACTGTGCTGGCTTAGCCGCTACGCTACAGTGGGGAGAGCTCTGGCCAGCACACTGTATGGCCTATGCAGTCGCGGCGATGTAAAAATAGCAAGTCTAATTAAAAATGACTGGAAATATTCTTTGAATAGGTGTGGTTCTCTGTAAACAAAAGAATTTTCCCTTTTCAAATTTAAAGGCTTGTGTCATAATTATTTAGCACTCGTCAAAGGAGACGATGCACACGCCAGTGAGGCTTGGATATTACTGTACTGTACTTTACTCCATACTGAGCTACAAGCTGCCAGTTCATCCATCGTACGCACTATTGGTTGGTGGCGGAACGGCACGGCACAAGAGGACACAAAGCACTGCTATTAATAAATACCAAAAGCCAATCCAAGACGAGACAAACCGCACGCAGGAGCAGACAAAAATAAAGCAAGAAATCGTCTTTTTTTAGCCCATTCCAAGTAAGCTTTGTCTGCTACAGAATCAGAGTTTACCTGTTTGCCGAATCCTTAGATGGGGTGGAGGTCACTCAAGTTAGTAGAGTACTTAATCATCCAGCACAAAACTGGCTAGTCTCAAAGTTCCTCGCTAGCATAAATTTTGTGAGAGGTCCATCAATGCTAACACTCGTCAGCAACGTCACAGTATGAGTAACCCCAGCTCTATTAATGACGTTACAACAGCCTGGGCCAATCACACTGTGCGTGTCATTTCATCGCGTGAAAATTGATTGGGACATTAATGGGAAAGAAAAGCCAGGAACTCAGCAAACAAGGTTAGACGCTGTACATATTTTGTGCCTTGAATTGTTCCTGCAGGAATAAGCATGCATCTAGCTGCTCTGCTCAACAGTGCACTGCAGTACGGGTAAGGCTAAGTACATGAGACTATCAAGCTAATCGAACCATATCTGCAAGGAAGCAGATTGATTCGTCGGGAGCTCATTTTACTAATACTACTTTATTTCTTCAGAAGGAGAGCTGTGCAATGTTAAGACTAAGGAAAGGTTGAAGTGTGATCAGGCCTCACGGCGTAGTAACTTGGTGGGGTGCGCTGCATGTGTTGCTTCAAGCCTGCATAGCTGTCATACGTTGATGAAATGTCATACAACGATGAACTAAATTTTTACTACTCTTTATAATTTAATATGAACACAACTGGATAATTTCAGATTTGACCTTATATTATTTACGCGTTGTACGAGAGTCGTTGTCGTAATGCTGTTAGCCACCCTACACCTGTAGCTTTGCTTGGGGTGCAGTAATTACAGCGCTTTCACATGCTAAGCCAGTCCCCAAATTAGAGCCTCAGCCCAGCCATTCCGTTGCCCCCTTGGGCAGCAATTTCTACCCTTCCCCCCCTCCATTCCCGCTCAGGACAACGCAGAAATGTAAAACATAATTCACCCAGCAGTCAGAGCTAATGCAGCAATCTACAGCTGCAGTAGCTCCCAGTCCAAGCTGTCCATCATTTGTACGCCCAGTGGGCTCGTTTGGTCATGTTTCTCCGCACTTGATGTGCATCGTGCCCCATCCATAATTCCGTCTCTGTGCAGTAAAATACCACCCAACCCCAGCTTTTCCAGCGACAAGCCACTGTAAACCTGTAAAATACAGGGCGTAGACTCTGGTCTTTCAACGCTCTAGCGCCGTAATTGCTCCAGTGGCGTCCAGGGCTCTTATCGATCCGATACCGCTGGCAATGTGGGGTGGTTTTTTCGCGCACTCTCACTGTCGACTGGCTTTAGCTTGGAGCACTTCCCTGGATTCGGGCTAGTCTGGAGCTTGCACATGCGACAGTCCAGCACTAGATCTTGCTCCTCCTCTGCGTCAATCTCAACCTTGACTCTTACTGCATATAATCCCTTTCCCACCACTGGGTCGACCGTCTGGGCCTCGTGCAGCATCGTCACAAATAGTAATCATATTTTCCCTTCTTGCGCCGAGTCTAATACATTCCTGTCTCTCAACCCCCATAGGTTGCCATCTACAACTACAACAGGCTCCGATCTCCGTCCACCCGTCTTACTTCTGCATGGCACCGCCATCATGTTATCCCTCACGCTGCGAAACACCAGCAGGCGATGCACAATAGCCAGAACCCTCAAGCACGCCACGTCGGTTACAGGATTAGTACCTGTCGCATCGAATTCTGATGTTCCCGCCACCACACAACGGCGCCATGCAGCTACAGCCACAGCTTCCTGGCGACCTGTCTCTGTACTAGATGAGTATGCAGCACCACTCTCGCCCAATGCGCATGTCGCGCGTAGCAATGAAAGCATCCTAACCTGCTTCTAGCTGGGTTGCAAGAGAGGCACGCCCCATCAGCTTGCGCCAACTCATGGTGTTTGGCCGCTCCCTGACCGAAGAACGACTCATTAGCTCTGCCAACTACGTCCGAACCGAACTACCAGTAAGGTAAGCTTTATTTTCCCTCTCTACTCTCCACCACTCCCACTCCTCTCAACGACTTCTAACACCTCTACAGAATAGCGCATCGAATTCGAGACATGCAACAGCTCCCCTACGTCGTCGTCACAAATCCCCACATCAACGAAGTATATAACCTCTACTACAAAGCATTCGACACGTTTCGAAAGATTAGAGAAGTCAAGTCTCTCGAAGACAACGACAAGCTATGCGAAATCATTAGTCAAAATCTCAAGGGTCACTTAACTGTGATCCCCAAGCTCGCCATGGGCATCCTGGAGTGCGGCGGCCTCATGGATCCTCGCGACCTCGACCAATTCATGAACACCATCCTCCGATCAGTAAGCCCTCCACCTTTCAATCACATGTATACACACAACTCTAACAGCCTCTAGCGTATCTCCCGCCGTGTCATCGCCGAACAGCACCTCTCCCTCACAGAAACCTACAACTCACCACACTTCTCGCCGGGCGCCAAGCTCTCCGAATCCGACTTCATCGGCGAGATCTTCATCAAATGCTCCGCCAAGGATGTCATCGACCGCTGCTCCAAAGCCGTCACAGCCCTCGCCTATTCCACCAACGGCCCCGACGTCCAAGTCCCCGAAATCAAAGTCGACGGCCACCTCGACGCCAGCTTCCCCTACATCCTCAGCCACCTTGAATACATCATCGGAGAACTCCTCCGCAACTCCGTCCAAGCCGTCATCGACAAGCACCAAAAACTCAAAGAATCCTCCTCCACACCACCGCCACCTCCCCCTCCCGTCGAAATCACCATATGCGAAGCCCAAGAGCACGTCATCATCCGCATATCAGATCGCGGCGGCGGCATCCCCCGCGACGAACTCCCCTACCTCTGGTCGTTCAGCAAAGGACCCCAATCACAACATCGCCTCAAGAATCTCGGCCAAGTCCCCCGCATGGCCGCAACCATGCAAGAACTCCACGTCGAAGAAGAACTCGGCCGCGCCGACCTCAAAGCTCCAACAACCTACCAGGGCTCTCTATCCTCCCTCACCAGCAGACCGCCTAACTTGCGTCTGGGAATGGGTTTACCTCTGAGTCGCGTCTACGCAGAGTACTGGGCCGGCAGCTTACACTTACACAGCCTCGAAGGCTACGGTGTCGATGCTTTCCTGCAGATTTCCAGGTTAGGCAACAAGAACGAACAGCTCACCACCAGAGCCAGCATGGACGCTGTATAAAGCTCTTTACTATTCCCGAGTTGGATGACCCATTTTCTTTTTGGGGTGTTTTTCCTTTTGTGCACGTTGTTATTACTCCAATTACCACGTCGCGCTTTGATGTAGTTTTGATTTTGGTTTTCGGTGTTTATTTGCTTTTGCCATCAAGCATACGGTAGGGAGTCCAGGGTTTTAAAGGAGAGGAGAGCTCCAAACGAAAGGTACCATGTATAGGAGGGTTGTATTTTGTCGGCATATTTCACCTCTTTTGTCTGAATTAGCGACTTGATTTGTGGATTGACTTTATTGAGCATATTGGTTGGACGAACGGATAGAACGGATGCAGTGGAAGCAAGGAGGGCTGTTTTTCATATACATTCTCATACAATCTCTACAATTGACACACCTCTTTCATCGTATAGAGAATTCAAGACAACATTTCACAGCTAGCTACCGCTCATACAATTTGAGAAATGATTTTGTTTGATTCGAAAGAAAAGGGGAAACAAAATAAAAATAAGGCTACATTATCAATCCTCGCACTTGCATGTACTGCGCATCCTTTGGTTCGCCAAAGCTGCCCATAAACTTTCTTTTATACGCTTCTTTGCAAATAAATGTACGCAGCTCCATCATGCCATTAATACCAGGTACTCAGCTGCATCAATTCCAGTCGGCTTTTGCATTTCCCTTCACGCAATGTATCGCATTCGCAAATCGGTCGTTCGACTCCTACTCCTTCACCAGTAGCTGGCAAGAATACTTTTCCATGTACCCCCCATAATCGCAAACCTTGTCCTGTTCTCGCAATCGCCAATGCCCTAAAAAGAAACGGGAGCAAGAACAGGTGATTCCAGACTGTCCAACAAACTAGCGTTTCACATAAGTCGTAGGCTAAGTCTCTTAACGGCGGCCGTGGCTGCGGACGGCACTGCCTTGCATGCCCTCGAGCTCGCCCTCGAGTTGCTTGATAGCAGCGTGAGTCTGCTCGAGATCCTTGTTGAGTCGGTCGCGCTCGGCGATGAGCTTCTGCTCCCATTGGCGGAAACGCTGCTCCTCGACCTTGACTTGCTCGGTGAAGCGCTTGCGCAGAGCCTCTTCCTCCTCCTTGAACTTGGGGTTGTCGAGCTTTCTGGGACGGGCCTCGCCGAACTTGCGGGTCTCCATCTGTTGAGCTCTGTATGCCTCGTAGTGAAGCTCCTCGGTGGTGTGGATGAGGTCGAGCATGTGGGTTCGGATGAGAATGGATCGGAGCTTTTTGAAGTCGCAGTGGTCCTCGTTCTCAACTTCGGCAACACCCCAAGAGTATTGACGTCCCTTGACGATGCGTCCGTCACCGGTCTTGACATCCTTCTCGGAACCAATAACGGCGAAGGGGATAGCAGCCATCAAGCTGCGGGCGTGCTGGGCAGCGGCCTCATCGTCCTCCTCGACAGGAGGCTGGTAGATCTTGATGTTCTGAGCCTCAATGACGGCAGCAATCTATATGAAAATGAAATGTGAGCTACATTCACTCGAAAAAAAAAAATGTATTTTGAGAAGAAACTTACGCGCTGCTTGAACTTGGCCAAGTCAGCAGGGCTGAGGGTATCAGCCTTGGCAATGACGGGGATCAAGTTCACACGGGAGCACAGTCTCTTCATGACCTCGATATCGAGAGGCTTGAGGGTGTGGCCGGTAGGACGGATGAAGTACAGACAAGCATGGACACGGAGATCGATCTTCTCCTGACGGCGAGGCTGTTGCTCCTGGAGCATGTAGGATTCGTGCTGGTCGTCGAGGAACTCGATGATGGGCATCCAAGAGTCGCGGTTGTTGACGTAGTCTCCGAATCCAGGGGTATCAATGACGGTCAAGCGAACTAAAAAGCCGTTTGTGTTAGCCCGTTACAGCTGCAATGTAGCGAATTATGGAGTTTTCTCAGTGCGCTCGTACCCTTGAAGAACTTCTCCTCCAGCTCGGCCTTGGTGATCTCGATCTCGACAGTCTTGTCAACCTGCTTCTGATGTCTACGCTTGTGGTCGGCATAGTTCTTGATGGTGGTGGAGAAGAGGGTGTTGATGAAGGTGGTCTTTCCGAGGCCAGACTCGCCAGCAACCTGTTCGAAGAGAGAGCGGTATCAGTATGTGGTTGAACGACATGGCGAGGAGACCTCATGAAGGGGGTCATAGCTAGGGGATATTTACCATAATAGTGAAGCCAGCACCACGCTTAGCGACAATCTTATGGCGCTGGTTGGGAAGATTGGCAATGCCAATTGGCGAAGCGCTCTCGGCGGCAGGAGGAGCCATGTCGAAGTATTAACGAAGCTTGAGGGGGTGAAGGAGAAAGTTATCAGATGGAATGGATTAAAACAAAATTCAATAAAGAATTGAGCAAAGCCTGACGACGCCGATGAAGAGACTTCACAGATATAACCCGTCTACGAGACAAGAGAGCTTGTTGCGGAGGTGTGGTTCGAGGGGGGACAAGTCAAGAAACAATCTTGGAGATGGCTCAAAGGTGGAGGAGATATTAGGCCAGCTCTAGCGGACGGAATACTCAGGGGCAGCATTGGCCACAGGCAGCTGCTGCAAAGGTACAAAGGGGGGGGGCTCTCTATGGGGGGGCTTCCATGGGTCGTGGCCACCAATTTTGCTGGTGCTATTATTCGCTGGCTGGGGTTCGGTCTCTGGTGTTTGGGTGGCTAGTGCGAGCAGCAAACGGGGCCAAAAAGGCGGTCCCCTTTTTTCCTTCCCAACGGCGCATCTTAGCCAGGAGAGGTCAGTGCGCACAAAGCAACTGCAACTGCCCACCAAAGCACCTGCCCACTTTCAGTCACCGTCAAGCTTCGGAGCTCTGGATTAACTGATCCGCCGACAGACCAAAAAATGTCCCCTCCAAAACTTGGGTTGGCCAGTCCCGCCTATCGATAAGACAGACCCGACATCTTTTTTTGGTGTTGAAATTTATTAGCAGCATTTTGCTTCCATCTAGACGAACCTGTTCAAGATAATTATGGCTGGTCAATAATCATGAAGACCGATTTTAGGGTATGTGCAGCTCAATTTATTTTCGTCTATCCGTAAAGTTCAAAATATTAACCAATCACAGTTTTCCAACTTGCTAGGCACTGTCTACTGCCAGGGCAACCTGCTCTACAGTCCCGACGGCACCCATCTCTTCTCTCCAGTCGGAAACAGAGTTACTGTTTTCAATCTTGTCGAGTAAGCTAGTCAAAGTATCAAAAAAAGTTTGAACAATGAATCTGACCCAGTCCCAGAAACAAATCGTATACCCTTCCCTTTGCGCATCGCAAAAACATCACCAGACTCGGCCTCACTCCTCGCGGCAACCTCTTGTTAACCGTCGACGAAGATGGCCATGCCATTCTGACAAACGTCCCTCGAAGAATATCCATATACCACTTTTCCTTCAAGGCGCAGGTCACAGCGCTATCATTTTCTCCGTCAGGCCGCTATTTCACCGTTGGTCTCGGCCGCAAGGTCGAAGTCTGGCACGTCCCTTCAACGCCCGACACGAATGCCGATGGCGAACTCGAATTCGCACCCTTCGTCAAACACCACACACATACCGGTCACTTCGACGATGTACGCAGCATCGAGTGGTCTAGCGACTCGCGATTCTTCCTCACATGCTCCAAGGATTTGACAGCAAGAATATGGAGCGTCAATGCTGAAGAGGGCTTCACGCCAACAGTGCTCGCTGGACACAAGCAATCCGTCATTGGCGCCTGGTTTTCAGAAAACCAAGAAATTATTTACACAGTCAGCAAGGATGGTGCCGTATTCGACTGGCAGTACGTCCAACCAATCAACCGCATCCAAAACGATGACGAAATGAAGGACGACGAAGATGACGACTCACGCTGGAGAATTGTCAACCGCAATTACTTTATGCAAGGAAGTGCCCATGTTCGATGCGCTGCGTTCCACCCGGAAACAAACCTGCTCGTTGCTGGTTTCTCCAACGGTCTTTTCGGATTATACGAGATGCCCGAATTCAACAACATCCACAAGCTCAGCATTTCTCAAAACGACATTGACTTCGTGACGATAAACAAGAGCGGCGAATGGTTGGCTTTTGGCGCTTCCAAGCTTGGTCAGCTTCTTGTCTGGGAATGGCAATCAGAGTCGTATATCCTCAAGCAGCAAGGCCATTTCGACTCCATGAACGCCCTCACATACTCTCCCGACGGCACCAAGATTGTCACCACATCCGACGACGGCAAGATCAAAGTATGGGACATCGAGTCTGGTTTCTGCATCGTCACATTTACCGAGCATACCAGCGGAGTAACAGCCTGCGAATTCGCCAAGAAGGGCAACGTATTATTCACCTCCAGTCTTGACGGCTCCGTGCGTGCCTGGGATTTAATCCGATACCGTAACTTCCGCACATTCACAGCACCCACACGACTTTCCTTCTCATGCATGGCTGTCGACCCCAGTGGTGAAGTCGTCGCCGCAGGATCACTCGACTCCTTCGACATCCACATCTGGTCCGTCCAAACTGGTCAGCTCCTCGACCAACTTTCCGGCCACGAAGGTCCCGTCTCCTCTCTCGCCTTCGCTCCCAACGGCAACTCTCTCATCAGTGGAAGTTGGGATCGCACAGCCCGTATCTGGTCCATCTTCAGTCGCACACAAACCAGCGAGCCTCTCCAACTGCAAGCAGATGTCCTCGACATTGCTGTGCGCCCTGACTCTCTCCAAATAGCCATCTCCACACTCGACGGCCAACTGAGTTTCTGGTCCATGGACGCCGAGCAAGTAGCCGGTCTCGACGGCCGCCGCGACGCTTCTGGAGGCCGTAAACTCACAGACCGACGCACAGCCGCCAACGTCGCAGGCACCAAAAGCTACAACTCCATCCGCTACAGCACAGATGGCAGCTGTCTCATCGCCGGTGGCAACAGCAAATACATCTGCCTGTACTCCGTCACGACCATGGTACTCCTCAAGAAGTTCACCGTCAGCGTCAACCTCTCCCTGTCCGGCACACAAGAATTCCTCAGCAGCAAACTGATGACCGAAGCCGGTCCCCAAGGCGACATCGACGACCAAGAAGCTTCCGACCGCGAAGACCGTTTCGACAACACCCTCCCCGGTTCCAAGCGCGGCGACCCTTCTGCTCGCAAGCGCTTCGCCGACGTCCGCGTCAACGGCATCGCCTTCTCACCCGCCGGCACGGCATTCTGCGCCGCCTCCACGGAAGGTCTCCTCATCTACAGCCTCGACACCAGCGTCCAATTCGACCCCTTCGACCTCAACATGGAAATCACACCCGCATCCACACTCAACGTCCTCGAAACCGAAAAGGACTACCTCAAGGCCCTTGTCATGGCATTCCGCCTCAACGAAGCCGGTCTCATCAAGCGCGTCTTCCAAGCCATCCCTCCCTCTGATATTGCTCTCGTTGTCGCCGAAGTCCCAACGGTCTACGTACCGCGCCTACTGCGTTTCGTTGCCGCTCAGACCGAAGAATCTCCTCATATTGAATTCTGTCTGTTGTGGATCAAGGCTCTCGTAGACAAGCACGGTGCATGGCTTACCGCCAACCGCGGCAAGGTGGATGTTGAGCTGCGCGTTGTGTCTAGAGCTGTATCTCGCATGCGCGATGATATTCGAAGACTGGCTGACGAGAATGTATACATGGTGGATTATCTCCTGGGCCAGGCTGAGGATAAGAATAAGACGAAAAACGTGAATGGGAACAGTGTAAAACTCGAGGAGAAGATGATGATTGACATGGGTAATGGGGACGAGGAGGACGTAGAGTCTGACGATGAGGATGAATGGATTGGGTTAGAGTAAATTCACAGGAGTCAATTGATAGATTAGTTTTGGTCATATATACAATACATTTGCAATACCCTTCAGGACAATGAAACAGTGATAATTCATGAAAGTCTTTACTGTGAGAAATCGCACATGTGTGTACAGAGTTTACAGCTTGGGCACATCTACCCAGGCCTCCTCGAAACCAGCTGATCTCACATATCTGCCCTCCTGGCCCGTACCCTCTACTGAATCAAGCAGTGCATAATGAATACGCAACCACGTATCATTATCCTTGATGCGAAGCCAAGCGGGTGGTTCCGCAGCATTGGCGTATTTCTCAGACAATTTCTGAGCAAGCAGCAAAGCACGGACGACCTTGATCGTATGCCCATCGTCGGGAACTGGGAAGAAGCGAGGGACTAAATCCTCTGGCTTCGAAACCAGCTCGGCCTTTGACTCTCTCGCGTCGCGCGGCTTGTACGTTTTGGCACTGTCGAAGTTGAGAGGAGGACAGCCGCGAGCGACGTATTGTACTGCGTCGGTGCGCATCTTCCATTCGAGGAGGCGGACCTTGGTCTCGAGGGGGATCCATGAGAGTTGATTGAAGGCAACAAAAATAGGCGAAGAGTTCAAATGATGGCTGAACACTCATTAGTACATGGTCTCTTTTTTTTTGAGAGCAGAGCACTTACATCAGGAAAAAGTCAAACTTGGGGATGTGTGGAGGTCGGAAAGCGCTCGCAGCACAAATGTATGCCGCAGTGTGAACCATCTCGGTAATCTGCTCCTCTAGTCTATTCGGGTCGACAGTGATGTTGGTGAGGAGCTCGAATGCCTCTTCTGGAGCGCGTGCAACCATGCCGTCGAAGATGTTGCTCTTGTCGCCGTAGTGGACACTTTTGGCCAACTTTTCAATCTTTGGGATTGACTCGCAAACTTCAGGCAGAGTACGCTGAGTCGAGCTGTCATGCTTCTTGCTCTTTGCAGCCGCCTCAATTTTGAGGAGATATTCGCCCAGTCTGTTGTCATGCACGGCAGCTTGAGCCAGTCCTTCAGCGATGATGGCGGGTTGTTTCCACTCGACTCCATACATGAGCTGGATGATTGGGTGAAGGAAGCCTGAAATTACATGTTAATTACCTCTCCAAAGACAGTTATTCGTTGGGAAGCTCACCAGCATAAAGCCTTCCAAAAAGCTCATCCGCCAGAGCGTCTCCCTTGAAGATAAATTCCTTCAGAGTCTCCTCCCAGCCCTTCTCGGCAATCTGCTCTTGGAAGAAGAGCAAGAAGTCGGGGTAATGCTTCCCCTTGCTGAAATATTTGCGGGCATTGGCTGCATAATCGCTTCGGAGCTCGCCGATGATCTCGGTGTGCGGCTTCATGGCCTTGATTTGATATGATGCATTTTTGTCGAATGCCTGGTTCAGTACGGCGGCGTCGGCTCCAGTTCCATAGAGTGCGAGAATATGGTGAGGGATCTGACAAGTTATTAAAAACTGTATGTAAACAAGGCAGATGATTTTGAAAAGACTGACATGGTTATGGAAGCCGCTCACGTTGAAGAAGACATGATGGGACTAGTGATGTTAGCTGCTGAGCAAGGATAGCGCTTAAGTGATGAACTCACTTCTAGATCTTTCTGCAAGAGCTCAGTAGCCTTCCTCGCTGAAGCGTCTGTCTGCTTCCAGTTCAGAAGTCCAGTTTCAGTCGGAGGCACAAGGATCTTAAAGGGAGTAGCCATAGCTGCGGTTGAATATTGACGGGTTGCTATTGGTGTTTGCTTTGGTAGCTGTGAAGTACAGATTCGACTTGTCAGAGTACAGAATCTACTGAGGTTCAGATCTCTAACTGAGGATCTGGATAAGCTCATAGATGATGGTTACTTATACCTCTCCCAAGAGTGAAACGTGGCCAGGCTGCCTATATTTATATATGTTTCCGAAGTGATTGGCCGAAGTGTGAGGAGGCTAATAGCGTAGCTGCAAGCTGCTGAATGTGCTGAAGTTGGAGCTGAAGCTCTAGTGACAAGCTGACAAATGAAGACAACCGAGCTGTAGGTGGGTAAGCTCGGGGGATTGGTATGCCGCTACGCACGATTATCTCCTTGAGAAGAAGTGCGGTTTTACGATCTGTCTTGCAGTAGCTTGATTTGATGCGCGATGCATGTGTTAGAAACGGCTGGGTGCGGATTGGCTGCAGGCAGCGGAGTGTGGGGTGACATCATGGCCATCTCATCAGTTGCTCCTTCCCTTTTGCCGCCAGTGCAGCGTCGGCCGAGAAGGTCGGACTCGGCGGTGCGTAAGTGCCGATGTTCCGATCTGATTGATGTGTTGTTTCATTGAACATGTGCATTTTTAATTATTTTTAATCAGATCTTCGAAACGTTTCCCCCTTCAATTGAACAGATCTTGTCCCAAATTACAAAGACGGACCGACTTCTGCCAGGGACATTTGTAATCGGGCGACTGGCAATCGTGGCAGCTTGTACCAGCAACAGACAATGACCGCTGATCTTGGAGATCTATTCAGTTTGAAAATCTAAGATATTCTTGTGATGCCAACGTACATTATCTATGCTTTTGCGCCACCCGTGTCCGGGGAAACGGGTAGTCAGGGTGTACTGGGCTGACCGTGGTTGACGCAGATGGATCTAGCCATTTCCAAGTCGCTAATGAGATTGGACCAATGCGGTGTTTATGACACTTGTTTCACTGTAAATCAAACTCAAACCCACGACTATTTGCAGTGATGTCTGAGTATGTCGTGTTGGTTACTAATATCGCATCATGACACAAGGACGAAGACGTTGCAATAGCCCTTCGGCACCAATAGCCTTGAACTTCACGCTAAAAACCTCAGAAACATGATGAAAATCCATACAAGAGTCACATTTAATTATTCAATTGAAAACATATCTAGAATTGTTTACTTTTCTAATATTCATTAAATAGAGCAAAATTTCTCTTCTCTCAGTCTGCCGACTGGTAATTTTATTGAGAGCTGTAAAAGCTCCGAGCGGTGTCTGAAGGATGTTGCTACATGAGAACTAAGCCTCGTTGAACCTGACGCCAACTTTGCTCGTCTATTCTGGACCAATCACATCACTGGCAACCGTTGCGGGCGCAACAACGCAGCCTGCTTGTTGGGTAGGTGCACTTCGTCTAGGAGCACACTATCGAAAATGCAAGCCAATCATGTACTACTTCTAATGTCCTGATATCCCTGCCAATTTAACGGCCAAAGACTAGCTATCATATATATTTGAGGCTGGCTCCTTTCGCGGCGTCCGCACGACTCACACCACCATCATTCTCTCTCTACTCTTCACCACCCAACATGGGCTTATTAAAGATTTTTGTCCTGACCGTCGCCATATTAACCGGTGCTTATACTGTGTCAACTTTGACTCAGCTTTTTCAAAATTATCGGATTGCTCGCAAGACCGGACTGCGTTTCAAGGTCATCCCCATCAGCCATCTCAACCACTTTTGGATGCTCGTCGACAAGAAAATTCTGAAATATGTCCGGAAATACTTTGGCGAGAGTACTTTCACCAGGTACAATTGGATGGGATGGGAGCTTCCTGACCGGTGGAAGTCGCACCATGAAATGGGCGATGTCTTCATGCTCGTCACACCCGGTCGCAATTGGATGTATGTTGGCCACCCGGACATCATTATGGAGATTGCTCGCCGCAAAGACGACTTCCCTCGCTGTCTTGAGCTCACACAAGTTCTTGATGTTTTTGGACCAAGCATTAGCAGTGTAAGTGCCCTCATCACCTGCCTCCTAGCATAATGTCGTACTTATAGTCACTCGCTAACATGAACTTGCTTTGTATCTTATAGGTTGAGGGCAAACAATGGGTGACGCATCGTAAGCTTGTCGCCTCTTGCTTCAGTGAAGGCTACAACGAAGATATCTGGTCTGAAAGCATTTCTCAGACACAAGACATGATCAACTACTGGAAGTCCAAGACGTGCATCCGAAGCACCGCGGAGGATCTGCGCACCCTCTCCCTTGATGTTATCGCAAAGGCTGGCTTCGGTCAGTCTTTCAAATTTCAAGGCCACGATGACGCAACGACGGCCAATCCCGCTTCTAGCTACAAGGACTCTCTGAATCTCATCTTGCAAAATTGCATTCTCATGATTCTCATGGGACCTAAGTTCTTCACGAATACTCCTTGGTTGCCATTCAAGCTCCCCCTAAAGTACAGACAGCTCGGTGAAGCTATCACAGCTTTCAAAGGCTTCATGACAACGATGTACGAAGATGAAAAGAATCAAGCAGCTACATCAACAGCTGAAACGACGAAAAACCCCACGTTTCTGTCATCTCTGGCTAAAGCGTCTATCAACGCAAAACCAGGCGAAGGCATGACGGAGCGAGAGATCTATGGCAACATTTTTGTCATCAACTTTGCCGGCCACGACACTTCCTCTCATGTCTCCAACTTTGCACTCTATCTGATTGCCACGAACCCGCAAGTTCAAGACTGGATCGCGGAGGAAGTGCGACACGTTTTTGGAGATGCACCTCCCAGCGAGTGGGATTACAAGACTGGATTCCCCAAACTCAATCGCTGTCTCGCTATTGCATATGAGTCTCTTCGGCTGTATACTCCAGTTCCTGTGACAAAATGGACAGACAAAACGGCGCAGACACTTGATATTGGCGACAGAGTGCTCCATATCCCTGCAAACACTATGATTTGCTTTGCCTACGCATCCCTGCACACCGACCCCAGATTCTGGGGAGACGACTCTCTGACTTTCCGACCATCTCGCTTCATCAAGGACACGGAGTCACCTAAGGATGGCGCTGCCAACTTGGATGCGGAAGAGTTTGTTCCACCTAGGCGTGGAACCTTCTTAGGATGGTCTGAGGGGGCTAGAAATTGCCCCGGAAAGAAGTTTGCTCAGGTTGAGCTAGTTGCTACCATTGCTACCCTGTTCCGGGACTGGAGAGTTGATCCTGTGACATTCGATGGGGAAACTCTGGAAGATGCTCGTCAACGTGTGCTGGACCTGATTCACAATGATACTGGAATGGTGTTGCTGTTCCAGATGCTGCACCCGGAGAGGGCCCCGTTGGTGTGGTCTCGAAGGTAGTTGATCCATGCGGCAAAATTGGAATGACGGGAAGGGAAAAAAACGTCAATAATACGATAAGTCTTTCATTACGTTGCTACCCTGCTCTAGCTATACAAGGCGCATATTCAAGTCGACTAGGATATATATATTGGTAACCAATCTCCGTTTGAATACTCCCACCATCACTCCTTTTGTGTAAAATCCCAATCCTTGCTTTTAAATGTCATCATCGTGGTATCTTGTTCATTTTAGTAAAAAAAAATCATGCGCTGCGAAGAAGTCGAAGCCGATAAATTTAGGCCTTGCGCTTCTTGCTGGGCTGCTCGTCAGCCTCCTCCATCTCGGCGTCCTCGTCATCCTCAAAGTCCATCTCGCTGACCTCATCGTCCTCAAGGGCGGCAGCTATGAGACAGGCGTCGTCAGTAGGAATGTCAATTAAGGGTTCTCGCAGTAAAAAAAAAGCTCAATCAACGAGCGTGGGTCAGAAACTTACTGAAGTAGCGGATAGCGTTGGGGAAGAAGTCCTCAGCGAAGCAGACAGCGACGTCATCACCGGTAGGGAAGATCTCGGTCTCGTACTCGTCGATGTCGTCTTCCTCATCCTCGTCGTCGTCGTCGACAGTCTCACCAGCCTTGCGGCGGGCGCGCTTTTCCTGCTCAATCTTGGCAGCCTCCTTGCTCTCCTCCTCGGTGACGTGACGTCCACGGAAACCGAACCAGCCAAAGAAGCTAACGCCCTCGATGCCAGCCTCGTCGAGCTGGGCCTTGAGCTTGGTCTTGGACTCGGACTCCTCGTCGGCACCCTTGCCAGCCTTCTCCTCCTCCCAGACGGCGTGGACGAGGTCCAGCATGCCGCTGGTCAGGTCCTTGCCCTCCTTCCAGTCAATCTTGACGGGCTCGGAGACGTGACCGGCCCAGCCGTCCTTGCTGTAGCGCCACCAGAACTTCTTGGTCAGGGTCTTGTTGGAGAAGAACTCGTTGTCCTTGAACTCAAAGGTGACGGAGATGCTGCGGGGGTCGCCGTTGGGGAGCTCGAAGCGCTGAACATCAATGTTCTCGAGGGCCTGGACGAGGACCTGGGCGTCGCTGGGGTGGACGTATTCGTCAATCTCAGCGGGGGCCTGCTCGAAAGCAAGAGCCCAGAAGTTGGGGATCTTGGAGACGGCCTCCTTGCGCTTTACGAAGAGGTCCTTTGTGATCTTGTGCTGGTAGCGGACTGGATGACTCTAATGTTAGTTGATGATGCTTCATCTCACAGGTAAAGGGCCATTTGGACAAGCAATTGCCCGTCACGTAGAGAGCAAAACTTACGGAGCTCAACCTCGGCATCCTCGAATTCATCCTCGAGGTTGTTAAGAGCATCAATGTGCTTGGCATCAATCTCGGTCTCGGCCATTGTGCAGGTATGTGTGGAAGTGTGTAAAGATGGAAAAAATCTTTGTATGAAGAAGAGAAGAAGAGGTGGGATGGAGGGGAGGAGACGGGAGGGCAGCAGCGAATAAATAAAAACAATTGGCCCGGAATAAAATTTTCTTCTTTTTACTTTTTTTTTTCTGCCACCTCTAAGCTTATTAACACACAGACAGAAGCAATGTGGATATCACACAGTCACCAGAATCCGTTACAAAAAAATTATCCAGTTTGGCACGACGCAGGACATGGACTCGATTCAAAGTCGGTGAAAGAAAATTTACGCGCACCAGTTGCTTTGGTGATGGTTTGATGTCATTGGTGGGGTGGCCCGGTCCATTACCCCACTAGAGGTCCCCTCTCACCACCTCTGAATGCCCCTCTGAATCCTCTTTGAGGGTCCCATCAGGTACCCTTTCCCGGGCTCTTATAGGCGGCAGCCAGTGGGTTAGTGGTTCTACGGTGGTCTTTTAGTGGCTTGCTCCAGGGAGAGCAGACAGAAGCTTCAGGGTCCTTCGCCACTTCGTCCTTGCTGGACCCTGGAGCGTGTTTCGTAGTGGTAAAACCTCCTGCAGCCACTTTAGTAACCCCGCCAATTAGCCCCCCCAAACTACGCCCGAATCGCCACCCATCACTAACCAAGCTTTCGTTTGGTCCCTGGACTGCTTTCTCGTCCTTTACACTACCCACATCCAGGCACAAGCTTGGAGCTTAATACACAGCGAATCCATCAAAATTTGTCGAAACCACCAATCACCATCACCATGACGCTTCGCCTAGAAGCTGCAGTCTTCTCCGTCCAAGATGCCCTAAAGGCCGAGTCCTTGGGCGCCGGCCGTGTCGAGTTTAATGCTCCTGGCTCGTATCCCCAAGGCGGCCTTACCCCTCCAAAGGCTGACGTACGGGAGCTCTCCTCCAAGATTTCAGTGCCCATGCGTGTCATGATTCGCCCACGCGGCCCACCATCTGGAGATCTTCCAGATTTCATCTACTCCCTGCCAGAGATGGAAGAGATGCAGCATTCAATCCGAGAGCTCAAGGCAGCCGATGTCATGAAGCCCGAGCGAGGCGATGCTTTCGTCTTTGGCATACTCAAAGAGCATCCTGATACAGATTCCCCTAGCGGAACAAGCCTCGCCATCGACGAAGATAGCTCCAAAGCTTTAATAAACCTTGCAAGCCCCATCCCTTGCGTGTTCCACCGCGCCTTCGACCCGATAGCGTCTTCGTCGCAATGGCAGGCTGGCTTAGACACACTTACACGTTGCGGCTTTGTTGGCGTCTTGACTGCTGGAGGCAAGCAAGGAAAATACTGTGACAACACTGCCCGTCTATCGGAGCTCTGCGAACATGCAAAGGGCAATATTCAAATAATTGCCGGAGGAGGTGTGCGTCACCAGAATATTTCTGGCCCTGCACAACAGCTTGCTCCCTTTGGCACCGACAACGTGTGGGTGCACACGGCCGCCTTCAGAGACCACGAACAAACTCTCGACGCCACCGAGCTTGAAAACATTGTTTCCAAGCTACGTGTATAGTACGATTACTTGGACCAATCTGTATTACTATTCGCACTTTTTTACCTTTGCCCTTTGCCCTTACCCTTGCCCTTAGCAGCATTTTACGACGACACGGACGAATTGAACCGAGACCGAATACACGCACAGCATTTCTCATGGCACTTTGCTCAGCTAGCTAGCAATTTCACTTACAGGCGCATTTCGCCTTTATTTCTATCAACTGTACATATTATCTACATCATCAAATACGAAAGACCGTTATCTTTCCATCACTCCTCAACTCCCGCCCCATCTTGGATACAAGTTTTTGCCAAAAATAAATAAACAACGAAGTAAATAACCGATAAAAGCGAATGACACCCCTTAGTTCTTCTTGGGGCAGTTAGGTCCGTTGTCGTCACGAGCCAGACCAAGGCAGTTAGCCATCTTGTAGAAGATGTCAATGTTGCTGTAGGTGCCGCCGAAGGTCTCCTGGCAGGGACCCCAAGCAAAGACAGGCACATCAGTCAAGGAGTGAACACCCTGGGCATCAGAGGTAGGCAAAGTGCCGTTGATGACGAAGCCGCCTTCAGCATCCGCAGGGTTTGCGTAGTACTCGCCGTTGAGCTTGGCAGTAGGGTTGCGAGGACCCTCCTTGTGCACCTTGTAGTTCTCGCGGCGGTCGGGAGAGGCACCCATGCCGCCAGCAATGGCATAACGGGGCTCCCAGTTGACGGGGAAGTTGTGGCCAGTACCGTACTCGATACCAGAGGCCTTCTTGGTGTACTGAGAAAGACCGGACTTCTCGTAGGTGCCAATGGCGTTGCGCTTGGCGCGGTCGTCCTCTTGCTTGGTGAGGTAGTCGGTATCAGCAGATCCCCAGACGCTACACTTATTAGCAAATATCTTAGCCTCTGTTTTGGGCGTAACTTACTCGAATCCATGTCCGTGGTCAGCAGAGACAACCACAAGAGTCTCCTTGAGGATACCAAGCTCCTCCAGCTTGTCAATGGTAGCGCGAACGGTATCATCAAGCTCCAACAAGTCACCAAGAGCACGGTCGTAATCAAGAGTATGCATCTGCTTATCAATAGAAGCAGCCTCAGACATGAGGAAGAAACCCTTGTCACCGCCACGGTTGTGCAAGATCTCAACAGCCTTGAGAGTCATGTCTTTAAGACCAGGCAAGTCAGTGGCATCTCCGTTTCCACCGGCAGGGTCGTTCTTCAAACCCTTGAGGTTGTCAGTGTAGACGTTACGGTCCAACCACACGGGCAGGTTGCTCTTGCAGAAGATACCGAGGGCCTTCTTCTTGGAGTCGGCGGCGAGGAGGGAGGTCTTGTTCAGGCTGACGGAGTAGCCCTTCTTGGCGAACTCGGCGTAATAGTCCTTGCCCTGGTAGGAGCCCTTGCCGGGGATGAATTGCTCGGCACCAGCGCCGAAGTAGACGTCGGGGCCGGTTTGTCTGGTCCAGGAGTAGTTGTGGACGCCGTTGAGGGCCTGCTCGATCAGAGGGCCGTATTCGCCACGGCGACGGGTGTGGCCGGTCAGGGCGATGGGGGTGGCGTCGGCGATGAAGGCGGTAGAGACGGCGCCCCAGGCTCCTTGCTGGATGGT
Organism: Simplicillium sp. C3G150-2; assembly: GCA_022702485.1. NCBI lineage: Eukaryota > Fungi > Ascomycota > Sordariomycetes > Hypocreales > Cordycipitaceae > Simplicillium > Simplicillium sp. C3G150-2. The sequence goes on along the minus strand of JAJIYY010000001.1, from coordinate 1,872,834 downwards.
GTTAGCAACAGCTCTCGTGGAATTGTGATTTTACTTACCCAGACGCGGCGGAAGATTTCGACAATGGTCTCGACCTTGGGGTCATCGAAAGGATCGGGAGAAGAATCGGCGTGAACACTGAAATGTTAGTCGTCGATTGAATTGAGGTACATATAAAGCTTACCCCATGGCGTTGACAGTGCTCTTGTGGCCACTGTACAGGGCGGAAGCAGAGTTGGCAGAATCGGTGATGTAGCTGTCAATGGAATGGGTCATCTGGTGACCAAGGACAGGGAACTCGTCCATCTTCATCAAGCTCTGATATTTGCCATTGATGCTCTTGTGTCCCAGAAGACGGGCAGCAGTAATCTAACCAATTAGCCACAATCTTTAAGTCCCCGAAACCCAGTACTCACCATGTTGGTAGTCATGCCATCACCAATAAAGAAAATGACATTCTTGGCCTTACGCTCCTTCTGCAGAGGTCGCACAACCCACTCCGCGGTCGTCTTCTCGCCATTATAGTAATTCAGCGTCACAGTATACTTGCCAGGCTCGTGCAGCGCCAGCTTGCGATACGCCTTTGACGCGACATTCACCACTGAGGGCTTCTTTGCATCCTCAGCGAACAGATCCTCGTACCAGCTAAACGTCCACTTCTCCAACTTGGGCTCCTTGATGTCAAACGCCTCAATGAAGTTTTGGGGCTTCTCGCCGTCCTTGGCAATAGTGACGGTGAACTTCTCGTCGGGCTTGCCGTCGTGGGCGGCCTCAGAGCCATTGACGGGTGCGTGGACCTCGACGCGGAAGTCGAAGCGTTGACCGGGCAGGAAGTCGCTCTGGTCGGGGGGTAGGATGCAGCCGAGGGTGGGACATGTTCCTAGACGCTGGTAGGTCTGGGCTGAGACGGCGGTTGCGGCCGCGAGGGCGAGGGAGAGGGACAGATGCATGGTTGGCGGTTGGGACTAAGGGAAACTGAGACAGGCTTTTTCTACGGGATGGGGACGAGATGGGACTTTTATGAATGCCCGTTTTGACTCAATTGGAGAAAATTCATTCAGCTCATACTACTAGGAGCCTCCTGCGGCGCGATTCACGCCAAGGGACAGTTCAAGGGGTGGAGAAAGCCTTCATATTGGTTCTCTGCAGCTCAGGTACCCTTTCACGATGGAGGGATGCATACACGTGCCTGGGGCGAAGAGGACTAGTGCTGGCGCGGGTCCTTTTGTTGGATGAGAGGCTTGGCGAAGATGGCTAGCTTGAGGAATGGTAGCGCGGAAAATGTCGTCGATGATGGAATGTATTAAAGAGCGCCGTTTGGAAGGGCGGGGGTTCCACTGAACAGGGTCGAGAGACAAGGCTAGGCGTAAGGTTAATCTTAGCGTGGTGGGGGAGGCAACGTGGGCTGAGGGGGGGATGTTATTGGTGGACATGCATTGTATATGACGATGGGAAATTCATGAGGTCTGTAATTGCTGTAGATGATTATTTAATGGCAATTGAATAGGTTGTGATAAGAACGCCAGTATGTAATATAGCTCAATTGCATGCGCTCAGTGATGTAAATCTCACAATTTTGGTTTCAGTGGTACAGGTGGAAAAGCAGAGCTGTAAAAAAGCAAAGTCTAGGCATGTCTATTGACAGGGTTATGTTAGTTCTATTCCTCCTCATGCACCGTCTCCTCTCAAATCAATAGTCGCTCCATCTAATCCACGTTGCGCCGTCGTATTCCGAACCGTTGATCCCACGTGGGGAAAAAGTATTTACCCCTACTATCCTCACGCCCTAAGCCTCTACCGTAGTCTGGCCGTCCAGTTCCTTCCAGGGCGCCTTGTTGATCTTGTCGGCAGTAGCCTCGCTCTTGAAATGGTACCCCCTAGCACGGGGCCTCTCGCCCGTCCCCTCCGGAAACTCCGTCTCATACGCCAGTGCAAACATCTCACTCGCTTCCTTGAACTTATCCCCTCCCTCCGCAATGGTCCTGCGCACACCAGCAAAGAAGTCACTAACGACTTGATGGTTGTGGATTTGGAGCAGCGTCCAGCCCAGCATCTCCTTGGCGTTGAGTAGATGGTGGATATAGGCGCGGTGGTGTGTCTTGCAGGCGTAGCAGGGGCAGTTTTCCTGCAGGGGCGTGACAGACGTGACGTGCTCGGGGGACCACATGTCGGTACTGAGGGGTTGGAGGGCCGTAGATGAAGGTGGGAAGGTGAATGTCATGGCGATGCCGGCGTCGGAGGCGGCGTTGATGAAGGGGAGGGTGCAGATGTCGATGCCGAGTGCGATTTGGCGGAGGATGTCGTGAGGGGAGCGAGGAGCGTCGAAGGAGAGTTTGGGTAGGGCGGAGAGGTTTGCGTAAGAGTCCAGGTCGGGCAGGATGTCGACTCCGTAGATGGCGAGGCCAGAGAGGGAGGGTGCGGCGTCCTCGTCAAGAGATTTGAGATAGCTCCATTGCATGGGGTGTTCCATGGCGAGTATGGGGGCGAATATTGTCTGGTTCTTGTCCTTGATGCCTTCTAGGAATTGCTCCGTCCATGCCTCGGTGCGGTCTGACATGCGGATGAGTTTCTTGGGTGGAGGGTTAGTGCTGGTGTGCATGAGATCGGCGATCGGGACGGCGATGTCTGGCTGCAGTGATGTAACTGCCGCCGTATATTCTGGGACAGTGACTTTGCGGAAACCCGTAGATGTGAATATGGAGATGTACTTGGCTCCGTTGCCGAGGGGAGTCGTGACAGCCGGACAGCGTCTTGCGGCAAGGACAGTAATAAGATCCCGGGGCAGAGCCGTGAAAGCATGCAATCTGTTTTTGTCTGTGGGAGTTTTGAAAATGGGAGGTACTTTCTTCTCAATGACTAAACAAGTGTAAGTTAGTATGTGTAAGTGAGCGTGAGAGGGTTGTAAGTTGAGTGAGCCATACAGTCTTCCAAGGCCATATATACAGGAGCGTGGGTAGTATGACGCATATTATCAGGAGTAATGTGTGGGATGGCACCCCGACTACTGACAGACATGTAATTGGGTGTGTCTATGGGCTTGCGGTTGGGGATGGAGAGACGGCCAAGCCTAGGGGTGGATTGGGAGGCGGAGGAGAGGACGTCAAAGACTTTTCGGGACATGGTCGCATCCAGGTCACCCATGGTGGGTGAGGGGTATCTGGGGAAGAATGAAAAAGGAAAAGGAAATGACTTTAAGTGAAGGAATGGAAATGAGTGTCGTTTGTACTACAGGGGCAGGGATTGTCGTGATGGATTTCTTGGTGTTGAAAATTGAGAGTGGAGTCACGTGATGCTTATGCGTGGACAATACCAACAGTCAACATAATTCACTATAATTTCAGTGCATGAAAGAAGAGATTGTCGTAATTGAATGCCCATGAGTAGTTCATTTACTGTTAATTCATTAGAGAGTGACTGGCAGTGCTGGTGCGTTGCAGACAGACAGAGTCAGTTGCACTAGCTACGAACACTGCAGAAACAGCATGTGCAAGCACATGTCAAATAAAACAACTAAATAAAATTGTATTGCATCATAGTAGTCATCATTAACACATGCAAACCCAACCCAATACGACTGTGAAACTCCTGTCTTGGGTTAGGTACCGATCGAAGCTTATCTGCCGCAACGCCTATATAGCCGTTCCTCGGTCTCGGTAAACTCTCTCGGTACAAGATCCGAGCATCAGGCCATGTTAGTCGTCGCAGACGCGGGGTTGCAAGAACGCAAGGTAAAAAATAAATATAGTAAATAAATACCACTCCTTGTAGTCATCTGTCCTCTGACACCTTTACATCCAACAATTTTGATTCATTTTGGGTTAAAAATTGAATACGCCTCCGTCAGCCTCGTTGGACAAGATGGCTCCCAACCCCAAAGACTCGATGCGGTCGACTTGGCCAACGAGCGACCGCTCAGACTGGAATCACCACCACTGGCTACTGCATCTCCTCGATGTATACCCTCAACGACCAGGCGAGAAACCCCCCGTCCACGCCAAGACGGACAAGATTCCCTATACCCCCCAACTCAGGGTTCACGCCTGGATTCTGCTGCATGCACTCCAACCTATTGCGCTCCAACAGGGATGGATCTGGTATATGGGGACACCGCTGAATAGCTGGGCTACTTTCTTTTTGTACTTCTTTGCGTTTGGTCTCATTGCCGTGCAGGAGATTTACCTCATCAGGAAGTTGGGCAATCGACATGGATACCTGGATGGCGATGTTTCACAGCGAGATGGTATTCCAGACGTGGGAATCAGCAAGGTCGGAGAGGCCTTCTACAAGACTGTTGGCTGGCGCATGGCCATGCAGGTTTTGATGACCTATAACAAGGATGTTCAGCCTCTTGATGTCCTCCTAAACTGGAAGTGGTGGTGCTGGACGTTTCTCAAGATTGGCTTCTACGGCCTAGCTGTCGACTTTTTCTTCTACTGGTACCACCGAGCCATGCATGAGGTAGACTTCCTGTGGAAGTTTCACCGCAAGCATCATCTCACCAAACATCCCAACCCGCTGTTGGGCGCTTATGCAGACGAGGAGCAAGAGTTCTTTGACATGGCCGTGATACCATTTCTGGCGTATTGGACCCTGAGAGTGGCGGGCTTACCTCTGGGATTCTACGACTGGTGGTTTGCTTTTCAATATGTTGCCTTTTCAGAGCTAATGGGGCATGGCGGCGTCAGAATGACTGGGCCGGCGCCATCGCCGTTTGCGAAGATATATGAGGCGCTGGGGATGGAGTTGGTGACGGAGGACCACGATCTTCACCATCGGTATGGATATAGATCTAGTCAATCGTACGGGAAACAGACAAAAGGTAAGTTCGAGATGACAATCTTGTGACTATTATTGTTATTAACCTTTGTTAAAGTGTTCGATACGATATTTGGGACGGGTGGAGAGAGGATTGAGGCCAAGAGGGAGAATATTGATTATGAAAATGCGGTGGTTGTGCCGATTTTGTGGTAGGCACATCTCTGAGCAATACTATAATATCTAGAAAAAGTGCGAAATAAATAGTGATCAATTTCAAATGAATACCGTTTTCATTAAACGCATGAATCCTTCATTTTGCATTTTGTATAGATTATTTGGTGCTCATATATATGTATGGAAATGCTACGGGTTTGGGAGATGCCACTTCACTTGGGTGAGTGCCCCACAGCTCCTGTGGGGAGCTGATGGGCGATCTGGAAGCAACTGTGCAGGGAATAATATAACCCACCGATGTCAGAATTTAATGAGATCAGTGATGAGCTGCGTGATATCAATTTGATGCAGATATTTGAGTTTCAGACGTTGAGATATTTTAGAATCGTAGAAAATACAGCAAAATGTTGTCCAGATCAAAATGTATGGTAGCATTCATGAGCAACAGGCACAGTGGCAGGTACAGGAACCAGGATACCTCCTATTGCCTAATTAGGCAACAGCACAGCGCCCGCATTCGCCGGGCCAAGTCCACTGCAACCCACTGCACCTGCCCTGCGCCAGCCACTGTACTTCGTGCCTTGTCGTGTCTGCCCTGTATAAATTTCCATGGCACGGGAACCAACACGTCACAGTTCAGCCTCACAAAAAATACAAAAAATTAATTCACCGCCAGAAATGAAAAGGAACAAAGTAAAACATTCTGAACATTCATTTTATTTCTCCTTAAAAAAATAATCCTCAGGGTTTCAGATTCATCGTATCATCATCATCCCAGCCGTGCCGCTTATCCGCTGCAGCCACTCAATAGTCGACTCCGGGGCCACGAGAAACCAAAAAGACAAAGAAAAAGGAGACAGTATGACGTAGCGACAGGAGCAGCCGGAGATAGCTCAGACTGCAAATCAATAAAAATTCAGGCTCCCATATGTCGATGAAGCGGAGCAGGAGACTGCACTGGCCCACGCATTGGCTCGCTGCCATTTGGTCTTAGTAATATTCCTTCCAGGTTATTGAGCAATACACGTATGGTTGCGGTGACGGGCAAATAACTCGTAGCAGATCGTCCGCTGCGGAAAGAGAGAGTCTGTTCTTGTACTACCTTGGTCTTACTGTGGCTATTTTTATTATTTGTTTTATCTTATTGGTGTTTCATTTTTATTTTCTTCCGTCCCTTAAATACATCCTTCCCCCCTTCAGCCTCTTGCATCATACCAAAACATCACCATCACTTCACTTTTTGTTTTTACTTCACTGCAAACACACGCAGACAAATACTCCCAAAATTAATCACATATCTTTCTTGATACCACCTCCTCACAATGACTACCCTTCAGTTCGTCGACAACAGCCAGGCCGTCGACATCGTCGACAACGGCACCGTCATCATGCGAGCCTACGACCAAGGCGACAACACGGCTCTCTGCCGCGCCCCCAACGGCGACCAACCCGAACAGCTCGTCGGCCAGCTCGCCTACCACGGCAAGGACGACATCCAGCTCTCCATCCCCGGTTCCACCTTGACAGTCCGCAAGGGCAGCTTCCTCTCGCGGGACTACCACGTCGAGGGTCCCGGCTACGCCTGGAAGTGGGAGCGCGGACTGCGTGATAGCTTCTCTCTCGTCGATGAGGCCACGGGCAACACCATTGCTAAGTACACCAAGAGCATCGGGTCGTCGACTAGTGTTCTCAACGTCATCCAGAAGCTGGATGATCAGCACATGGATGCGGCCATCTTGACGGCGCTGGCCATGACGGAGAGACGTGATGTGCAGAAGCGCAAGGTTAGAAAGACGGCCGCTGTTAGTGCTGCCATCTAAGTTTGTAGTGGCAAGCGAGGCAACAAGCAAAGTCGTCACGTATAGGAGTGTTATATCCAGGGAAAATGAAATGCATTGCGGCAGACGGAAAGGCACAAATTGTCATTGATAGAATGAATACAATACCCTCATAACCATCATGTTCCTTACAAACAAAATCTACTCATCTAGCGACATTTAGAGAAATCTAGTTGCATGTGATTGCGCAACTCTATGAATAAGATCAATCGACTAATACGAAACGCGGCAGAGAAGCCGATCTTGTAAGGCAGCGTTACATCCATCGCCCAAAACAGCGCTATTAGTGTCTGCTAGAAGCTTTGGCCAGGCCCTTAGAAAACAGTATAGCAGAGAGCCGCACGCCTTGATGAAAAATATTCTCCGATCTACCCAAAAATGTCATTTTCTGAAAATGACTGCCTCATAATGTCTCAAACTTTGGACGGTGCCAGGTACAGGTCTCAGTCGCGCCAATTAAATCCTGAATCAATAGAGGCGTTAAATGTCTTCCTCCTGTGGCCTCAGCGCTCTAGAGCCCCCCCAAGACACTAAAAACAGCACACAATTAGCGGGCCTCCCCCACTAAACCGCCCAAGTCCAGCCACTAAAACCCGCACTAGACCTCAACTGAACTGAACTGACACCCGCTACCCGTGCCGTGTCTCTACAGCCGCCAAAAAAACAATCTGCAACACTTTCGTCATCTCCATCAATTCCCATTGACTTGTCATCATCACCATCATCGCCATCGCAGCATGAGCCAGGATGACGACGACGAGAACCTGCCCCTCATGAATGACCACGCCGAACACGCCGCGGCGCCCAAGGACCGCACCACGACCACCGCCGACGACGCCGGCCGTGCCACAGACTCGTCGTACCACGACAGCGGCTCTTCAACGCCGCGCTTCCTCCAGCAGCAGACCGAACCTCACAGACTATCCAAGCCATGGACATATTTACCCTACCCGCTGTATCGAGTCTGCAACGCAGTGAGCGGTTGGGCGCGCGGACCGACGCCGCCTAGACGATATCGTATAAAGCCGCTGTTCCCCAAGGTGCAGGAATTCCCGTTACGCCTGACGGAGCGCTACCTGGCGAATCGTAAAGTGCGATACACCGTTGTGTTTTTGTATTTGGCCATTTGGATCGTGGCGTTTGCCCTCGTCAAGAGACAGGGCACGCTGGCGACGGATATTGCGGACTATGGACAGCCGCAGGACATTACTTGTGGTGACGCGTACTTTGGCCGGCAGAATAGTTGCGGAGTGGACGGGAACGACTGTCGCCCGTTCAATGGGACGGGGGTTGCCTTTAGGTGTCCCGCCAACTGCGCGAGTTATCATGTCCTCAATCCTAGAGCGGTCGGTGACCAGGAGGTGGTGTATCAGGCGCTGATTGTGGGAGGGCCGAATACAGACCTCAATCCGGAGTTGGCTACGTATCGTGGGGATTCGTACATTTGCGGCGCGGCGATCCATGCTGGGATCATATCGAATCAGGATGGAGGCTGTGGAGTGGTGAAGTTGGTTGGTACAAAGTCCAAGTTTATCAGCTCGCAGAGGAACGGCATCACCAGCATTGGCTTCGACTCGTACTTCCCGCTGTCGTTCCAGTTTGTGCCGGGCATTGATTGCAAGGCTTCGGACTCCCGATGGTCGCTGCTTGCAGTGTCTACAGTCTTCTCGGGCATTTTATCATTATTTACGAGCTCGGCTGCTCTCTTCTTCTTTTCTGTCTTTGTTGGCCTCTTCGCCACGACTGGCCTCGCAATGGACCCCCCAACATACACATCCATCGCCGGTCTTGTATCCAACCAGCTCGGACGACTCTTGCCTGCGCTATTCTGTGCATGGGTCATCTACGACAAGATGGGCGTCAAGCGCACCCTCACCGGCCTCACTGCGCAAATCGAAAAGACCATCCTATGGCTCGGCGCAGCCTGGGTCGGCGCCCTCGACAACTACACCCTCGACTTCATCCCCATCCAACGCCTCAACGCGCACGACCTCAACCAACAGCCAGGCGCCAAAGCCGCTCTATCCATCATAATAATTGTGCTCGTAGTCGTTGTCGGCTTCCAAGTATGGTTCTTCCGCCAAGAAGGCCGCTTCATCAAATACATCAAACTATACGCCCTCTTTATCCTAGGCATCCTCATCGCATTGACCCTCCCAAGCCTCAACCTCCGCATCCATCATTACATCCTCGCCCTCCTCCTACTCCCCGGAACGAGCATCCAAACCCGCCCATCCCTCTTATACCAGGGTCTCCTTGTGGGACTCTTCATCAACGGCATCTCCCGCTGGGGATTCGACTCTATTCTTCAAACTTCCGGGGATTTACAAGGCGACGCACAAAAGGGATCATTATTACCGAATATTCATAAACCTGAGATCCATTGGGCAAAGGACTCAGTGGCCAACATTACTTTCGAGTGGGATCCGCCCAAGAATGATAAAGACGCGGAATATACTTATGACGGCATCAGCGTGCTGGTCAATGATGTGGAACGATATAGAGCATATTTTGAAGATAAATCATATACACCGGGTTACGTGTGGGATAGAAATGGCAGCTTGGGCATGCCTGAGTATTTTAGATTTGGGTTCATGATGGGTAGTGAGGTGGGTGATTATACGAGGGCGGGTATCTGGACGGCGGATGGTAAATGGAAGGAAATGGCTCCTGGGCCTAGTAAATGATTGCATACTCGTACAACTCGTATATACCTCTACATATCTCAAATCAATACACCTTCATATGCAACCATACATCATGCAATACACATGCCATCTCATCTCATCTGTACATCACCAGTGGAGTGCCCCACCTTGAACCTCAACTCACATTCTCCAACATCAACTCTCACCATCTCATCACAAGCAGCAATCATGACCCGAATACCAACCGAAGAAGACTTCCCCTCCTCCCTCCCCCTATCTCTCCACTACCCCTCCCCCCGCGAAGCAACCACCTCCATCCTCATCCTCCTCCACGGCCTCGGCGACACCAACGCCCCCTTCACCACCTTCGCCCGCAACCTCAACCTCCCCGGCGTCCTCGCCATTTCCATCCGCGGCACTTCTCCTCTGCCATCCATCTTCCTCCCCTCCTCATCCCCCGGCTTCCACTGGGGCGATGACGTCGCCCTCTCCCCCTCTGGCGACATCGACGCCGACCCGGGCTTCAGCAAGGCCATCACCGCCATCACCAACATGATCGACACGTCGCTCATCAAGACCTGCGGGTGGAATGAGAGGGATATCACCATATTTGGGTTCGGACAGGGCGGAGCGTTGGCGTTGGGGATCGCGGCGGGGAGAGAGGCCGAGTTTAAGGGCGTGGTGAGTATTGGTGGGGGTGTGCCGGGGAGTTTGGCGAGGAGTGAAAAGCGCAAGACGAAAGTTATGGTGGTGCAGGGGACGGAGGAGGAGATTGAGTCGGCGAAGAGGCAGTTTGGGGATGTGAGAGTCGTCAAGTGGAGGAGGAGTGAGGTTGGGATGCCGAGGGATAGGGAGGAGATATTGCCCATAATGAAGTTTTTTGCGGAACGGCTGAATGCTGGATGGGCTTGATTTATGACGAAAGGTGAGAAGTTAAAGAAGTAGAAGAGGGAATGGGTATATGGTTGTATATAATATGGCTAGTTTACATTTGCAGCATGTCTGCTAAAATATCTAGAGATTGATTATTTACCCTCGCTACGCTGCGTAATCCCTCCGTGATGAATCGTATATTTCGTAAAAAGTCGTCCTTCATCTTCTCCAGCGCGTATTCATCCGATACATCAAGTCCGAGTGCCATGTCTAATGTGTCGAGGATACATTCGCGGATTGGTGCGAGTCGAGTTCCGAGACAGGACTGCGCTGTAGCTAGTTTGATACATTTGCCGTGCGCGGTAATCATGCCGTCGACGTCGGCGGCGTTCATCATATCTTGCTGGATCTTGCTGGTGGTTGGAGCAAGTACAATCGTGGATAGGTATGTTTGTAAATTGCTGCAGAACCAGAGCAGGTTACGACGGCAGGTGTAAAATGCGGCGTGTTTGTTGAAGCCTTTCAAATGCTTTTGGTGGAGGGCGTGGGTTGCCATTTTAATCTGGAGGAGGAATGTGAAGATGGATTGATATTGTGCCATACTGTCCTCTGTGAGGACCATGTCGAGGGCCCATGGAAGGCGATAATGGATGAAAATATGGGGGATGGCGGTTCGTACAGAGCTCTTGGCTTCAATGGGATCGAGACGTCGGGCTTCGGACGAGACAGAGATAGTAAGCCGATTTGTGGTTATGGGATAGGCATCTTGGGCTAGACCGGTGAGGCTGTATCGATCGTACCACCTTGGCGCCTCTGTGTTTAGCTTTTCGAAGAGCGGTGTGAAGACGGAATCTGCTGCCGCACCGTCGGACATGAAGTAGAGATTCGAAAGGATTTGTAGTGCTGAGTGTAGTTCGCAGTCGTCGAGGAGGACCTGCTTGAGGATAGAGGATGTGGCTCCGTACTTGCTTTGAATCCATTCCTCAAACACCACGTCGAACAACTCGCTAAAAGGCGCAAACTCTAGCTCACGCGGACATATCTTTTCATACGTCAAGGGCACTTCGTCATGCTCGGTATGTCCCTCGAATCGACCGAGGAGGCGAAGCAGCACAATGTTTTTGCCGGCGTTGAATATCTTGCTCGCCGCTAGGCGAAGGAATTTCGGAGCTTCTAACACGCCATCGGGAGCTTCGAGCCGAAATCTGTCTTGCCATACATTCCCAGCGGCAACATGATCTGTGTTTTCCAATATGAAGAAGGTCTCATTACTTTGTATGATGCGTCCGTCGTCCATCCAGTGTCGAATTGGGCGCAGATAGACATTGAAACACTCCACAAATATCCGAGCAATGCAATCGTATGTCTCCAGGCTACCGCTGAGCTGAGCAGCGTTTGCTTCATCGAATAAAAGTTCAAGATATCGGTAGGGCCGTGCATTTCGATCATGTTGGGCGTGTAACACGACCCTTGTCAAAAAGTATAACGGCTCCAATGATGGTGATAATTCTTCCTTGGCAGCCACCACGCTTACAACCTCCAGTCCAGTGGGGGCAGCAAAACGCTGCTCGATGTCGGAGATTTTGCGATCCAGGAGCGCGAGCTGTGTCGCGGCGCAATCTTGCAAGGTTTGAATGTGCGGTACTTGTTGTCTTTGTTCGACGAATGTGCGTAATACGCCAAGATATTTTCCACTCTCAGCAAAACTTGTGACCAGAGAGCTATATGTTTCGTGAGTGACTCCAGGTATTTGATAGTTCATCGAAGGCCCGTCTTCGCCAAAGAGTGTCGTTGGTAAGCCATGGAGCATAAACAGCACTTCTCGCAGAACATGGAGCTCTGAAATAGGCACCCTTTCTATTTTTCCATCCACTCCTTGTGTAGGTTTCTGGTGTCTCCAAGCCTGTGCAGTCAGAATCGATTCCAGCGCGAGCGTGTCTGGCTCTGGTATAATATAGTCTTTAGCCGTCTTGCCAACCTCCTCCTCCGTTATTGTTGAATCCTCTGTGGATGCGTCGGATTGAATGTTAACATCTTTCATATCAGTCATTATATCGTCAAGATCTGAGTCGCCACTGGAGAATTCCGTCTCCCAGAGCTCGGGCTCTAGATCCCACCTCTCTTCCCTTGCAATGTCCTCCCATCGTAACGGCGCGGTTCGCTCCTCCGACCTTTCCGATATTCGATAAACCTCTTCAATGTCTGTTTTATATGTCGGCTGATCGGATAGCTGTAGGAGGAGCGACAGCATTTCCGGGTGCCAGGCTTGCGCATCTCTTCGGAGTCGCTCAAGGCGTTCCTGCAAGGCATCCGCTAATTCGTCACGATTGTAGACGCGAAAGCGCTCTTGCAGTCCCATGAGGTGATTTTCGACCTCGAAATTATTAGTTCGAAGGAAGTTATGCGACTTGAGGCCTCGGATGGTGGCATTGTGGTATCGCGAGAAGAGCTTCGAGCTGCTCTATGGACAATTAGCTCTGGATGTTGAATGAGGGGAACCGGCGACGATACTCACATCGGGAGTCAAGCCCGTGATGGCTTCGACCAGTTCGCCGGTGAGGGCTTCTAGCTGTGCTGCATAGGCCATGATGAGTCCTGTCACATTTTGTGTTTCTCCAGGCTATGCTTGAGTTCAGAGGTGTCGATTGTGTATTTTCAGTGTTGTTCCCCGCCACAGCGACAGACGCCAGTGGACTTCTTCTGTAGCAACAGCGCTCGAGGACGCGTAAAGTCCCCTAAAGGCGCGTCGGGGCTCCACTAATGTACCGCCTGGATCGAGACTTAGCGCCAATCAGAGCATCAGCCTTGCAAGCGACAGCGCCAGCAGCAAGTATTTTCGCCTTTTGCAGGGGGCGGAGCGACCCCTTTGTTTCTCTTGCACACGACATCCCACCCCATGACAACAAGATCCCGAGTCTGCATCGTCATCCGCTCCTTAACTTCTATGGAGGTATAGCGACCACCTTCACGTTTCTCGAATTACTTTCACCATGGCGTTGGCGCGGCCCGTTAGGGCGTTGCTCATTGTCGCCGTCTTCCTGTGGTGCTTCTTCCTGTGGCAGGTCCTGAAGCCCACGGCATCGATATTCAGTCCAGCCGGCCGATATGTCAATTTCGAAAGAGATCCTATGCTTGACCGTAAGCTGCAATACTACAATCCATCATAGGCCACGTCATTAACTGTCTCTAGCTACGGGCGAACCCGAAGGCGTCCTCCATCGCACATCCGACAAGTATGCGCCAGATGCGAAAGACACGGATCGCATCGATGCTACCCTCCTGGCGCTGGTCAGAAACGAAGAGGTGGACGATATGGTTTCTTCCATGAACGACTTGGAGCGCACATGGAACAGCAAGTTCAATTACCCATGGACCTTCTTCAACGACAAGCCCTTCACAGAGGAATTCAAGGAGAAGACGCAAGCCGCCACCAAGGCGAAATGCAATTATGGTGCGCCTCCTTTTCCCTCCCAAAGTTGACCTCCCATACTAACACGCGCAGAAATCATCCCCAAGGAGCACTGGGACGTGCCGTCATGGATCGACAACGACATGTTCGAAGCATCCGCGTCCGCCCTCGAGAAGCAAGGAGTCCAGTACGCACACATGATGTCGTACCACCAAATGTGCAGATGGAACAGCGGCATGTTCTACAAGCATCCTGCTCTGAAGAACACGCGCTGGTACTGGCGCGTCGAACCGAAAGTCCACTTCTTCTGCGACGTAGACTACGATGTATTCCGCTACATGCAGGACAACAACAAGACGTACGGCTTCACCATTACGCTCTATGACGATCCCAAGACTCTGCCTACTCTCTGGCCCGAGACTGCCAAGTTCCTTGCCGATCACCCCGACTATATCCACGAGAACTCCGCCGTAGACTGGCTCACGGATAGCATCAAGCGACCAGACCACAACCACGGCGCCCAGGGATTCTCCACATGCCACTTCTGGAGTAACTTTGAAGTGGGAGACATGGACTTTTTCCGCAGCCAGAAGCACGAAGATTACTTCAACCATCTAGATCGTGCGGGAGGTTTCTTTTACGAACGATGGGGAGACGCTCCCGTGCATAGCATTGCCCTGGGCTTACTTGAAGACAAGAACAAGATTCACTGGTATGTCACTTCATTCACTTGTCATAACTCAAGCTTACATTCTCAGGTTCCGTGATATCGGCTACCAACATATCCCATTCTTCAACTGCCCCAATTCGCCCAAGTGCAAGGGCTGTGTAACTGGTCGTCTCACCGACGGTGAACCCTTCTTACACCGAGAAGACTGCCGTCCCAACTGGTTCAAGTATGCTGGCATGGGCTAAATCCGCACTCTTATAATATATCAACGGTCATGGGGGCATTAGGCAAGAGGTGTTTGGCGTCAATTGTGACTTCTGGGAGGTTTATTCTTGTAGTTTCGGATATTGTATTACTCTTTGGATAATCGTTATAATATATTAACTCAACTGGATGCTCGTTTAATATCTTGACACCTGCAAGTCGCTATCACATATCTTGACACCATCTCAACTCACTTTTCGTCACAATACCTTGACACCCTGTTCAAAATCATCGTATATTCCAATGGTATCAAGCAGCATAAACAGCAACAACACCCCCCGTCCCACCAACACAAAACTGATCCCCCCAACCCCCATCCCTCCAATCCAAACAACTCAGCACATTACTTCTCTCCTTCTCCGTCCCATCCCTCCCCACGACCCTCTTGCCCTCAAAGCCCTCCGGCCACGGCACGTCCATCTCCCCAATCTTCCTCCCCGTCACCACATCCCACACCACCAGCTTGGCCGCCCCTCCCTCATCCCCCGCAATCACATACTTCTCCTTCCACCCCAGCGCACTTTGCACTCGCAACTCCTCGTTCCTCCACCCGTCATCCTCATACAGCTTCAAACACGTTCCTTTCTCCCTATCCATCAGGCGTAACTTACTATCCAGCCCGCCCACCAGCACCGCATTCCCATCCCGCGTCATCCACAGGCTCGTCACGCCCGACACGCCCACCACATCCGTCGTCATCCTCCCCATGCGAACATCGTAGCTCCTCACCCGTCCATCCACACTGCCGCTTACCACCTCCGCCCCATGGACACATAGACTCGTTACCGAGTCCTTTGCGTCCTCTAGAACCTGCACCGCCTTGACCGACGAACTCCTCACATCCCACAGCCTCACCGTGGTGTCAAACCCGCCACTCACGACGATTGAATCCCCCTCCCCCGCAAACTTGACACAGTTCACCCGTGACGTATGTCCATTGAAGCGTCGCAGCGTCGTGGCGCTCGCCACATCCCAGAGGAATACATTCCGGTCTCCTCCCGACGATACAAAGGTCTCATTGCTGGCAGAGACGTCCAGACTCAAAACTTCATATCCGTGCGCTGAATAGCTCTGGATCAATCTACCCTCCGGCACGGCAGGTTTCGCCGTCGACCCTATTCTCGACTTGATTTGCGGGAGGGCTGTGCTGGGCGTCGCGTTGTACAGACGGATGGTGCGGTCTGCTGAGCCCGTGAGGATATATGTCCCCGGTGACGATGAATATGTCACTGCATGGACGGGTCCTGTTGAGCAGCAAAAAGACTTGTTAGAGATATGTAGATGACTTCATGGCGATGGGGGGGTGCGGCTACCTTACCCTTGGATCCTAGCAGGAACGATATCGGCTTATCTGGTAGAGACATTTCGTCTGCTCCATTCAATAATTCATATCCGTCAATACCTGTCGCAATTATGTTTGAATTTTTTTTCAATACATCGCGGATTTATCCATCTACTTTGCATAAACGAAAAGAATCGACGTCAACTTAGACCTGTCTCTATAATCACGTGGAGTATGTGGACCCTCAACTGCCATCGACTCCCTACTAACAACATCACCATCCGTCTCGCCCCCAACACTTCACTAGCCAAAATACTCAGCTTTTCACCATGGCAAAGAGAAAACAAAATCAATACTTTCAATATTTGATATTCGATGTGTAAAACTATTCCATCATACATCGTGATCCCTGAGGATCTGAATTCCAATTTATGTCCAAAGTCAATGCCCATTGAGGGTATCCCCAAACGTCCCAACCAAAGCAAATTGCTTGGTATCAAATGCGACGCTTTCAAAGAAAACACCAAAATTCCAAACCCAAATCCAAATGTTTCCCAGTCCATATATAAATCACTGGTTCCGTTTAAAAGCGCAAGACAATGCAAAGGCGTATCCTTACGCAAGTAGAAAGCGAGCCGTTTTGGAAGATAATCATTGTTATCATTCCTTCAAAACTGATTCGATTCTGATGAGAGAGCTTCAGCTATCTCTTCAAATATAAACAACATCCATGTCCCGAGGGAACCTGGACTCCAGTGCTTCAGAAATGACCCATCGGAAGCTACCATCGTGCGGGTTCTTGATGATGCGCAAACCATTTTCCGATCTGACAGCGTGTGATCCTTGAGCTCGAATCTCGTCGAGCTGCTCCAGGCGGTAGCAAATGGCTGCCAAAGCGGGGCCGGCGCCTTCCCAGAGGGTAGACATGGCTCTGATTGCGTCACGGATGGCGATAGTATTCTCCATCATGTCAGTGAGGTTTTGGATCGGCCCAGCAGCTGTCAACACATCAATGGCATCGTAAGCAGCATTGATAATGGCATGTGGAAGAGCCTGGACAGATGTAGGTCTGCTCCTGCGCAAATCCTCAAAGTGACGGATCATGTCCACGATAGTCCACGCATGTTCGCGGCATCTGATGATGAAGTTGTTCTGGGTCTCAGGACTCATACTGGCAGCCGCGTGATGGTAGCGGTTGACTTTGATCATGGCATGGTGGTACAGCACGTTGATAGCTAGGATGGACCCGGCATCGACGGTATACATGGCAGACTCAAAGCTAGCATTGCTGTATGACAAGCGAGTGGGAAGAGATGAATGCCACGTGTAAGCAGCTTGGCTCAACGCATGAAGCTTGCGTTCATCATGAGACGACATCGAGGGGCGGCTGACAGCTCTGAAAACCGTGGCTTGGCATTCTGCCCAAATATGAATGGCATCAACAAGAGACGCCTCGGTGCAGTCAACCGCTTTTGAGCTAGCAGCATCGTAGGCATCAAACAGTGGCATATGTGATTCAAGCTGTCTGGCAAAAGCCTTTGCGTCACCAGGAAGGTTGGAGTGGATATCTCCAGGGTTAAGCATGGCTGGGCGATCAGGGAACATGCCATTCACACGTTCCAGCATAAAGAGGGACCAGAATGTTCGTCGTCGAGACTCAGCATATCCAGATCGGCTCATTCCCATAGGAAAGGTTGTCAAAGCAGCGTCGACTGATCTGTCAAGCTCGACATGAAGCTGCAAGGTGCTTGCAGTGTCTGTCGCAGAAGACAGAAGCTCGCTAGCATCTTGAAGTCGGTTGTTCGCAAGATAGTATACGGCGAGAAGAATATTGGTCTGGACGACCTGGATGCAGCTGTACTGGAAATGCTTGGTTGCGTATGTTGCAACTTGGGCATATTCATTTGCGATGTGTGGTGGTCCATTGGAAAGTGTTGTTCCGACTGCCAGGGTGCTGTAAAGGAGCATGAGGTCCTCGGGTCTCTTGCGGTTGGGAGAGGCGCACAGCCATGATTTGTAGACATCCTCGGGCAAGAAACGCAGAATCATAGCTGAGCTGCAGTGGATGAAGAACCTAGTTACGACTTCTTCCACTGTATCAGCGGATTTGGCACAAGGATCCGACTTCCAAGCGGACAACAAAGTCTCTTCGGAAAGAGGGTAAGCTTCGACCTGTTCTCGCTGTGAAGGAAGAGGAGATTTAGCGTGGCTCAGGCGGCCTGGAGAGCGATCGCCGCTTTCTGAGTAGCTGTCATTGTTGACTCTCAGGCGCTTGAAGCTGGTCTCGGCGGCATCTGGCCCGTCTTCCTCTTTTCGGCGTGAGATCTGCGAGTTGCTGCCTGATGGGCTAGGAGGCTGGCTGTTTTGACCACCGCGAGGTTGGTTCTTGAATTTGCAGGTACGGTTGAACTTCTGGCACTGAGAGCATCTGGGGAAATCAGGATCACACTTGATCTTCTTCTCGCGGCATGTCAAACAGGCAATAGCAAGTCTCTTGCGAGGTTTGCCAGCCTTTGTGACACCCCAATGTGGGTTCACCGGATCTCCATCGATGACGGATTTGCAATGGCTGTTATCGTCATAAAAGTAGCACAGGCCTTCTCCAGGCACGTGTGCCGCTCTGACAAACTGGGGAAGGAACTCATATCCAGTCCAGATTCTAGGTCCCATGCCTTCTTCAAATCGTGGGGCAGGAACTTCAGCAGGAACGATAGGAGCATCCGGGGGTTGGTTGGGCTGGTTAGGCTGATGAGGTTCTTGGCTGCCGTGTGCTGTCATCGGAGCTTGATGCTGTGGTTGAGCGGCTTCGAAAGTAGCATGGCTGGGTGATACAGGTACGCTGGCGGGACCATTTAGACGCGGTGCTGCTGCGGATCGGAAAGGCTGCTCTCGGTTGCTGATATCATGCTGTGAGGAGCGTCTCGACTCAGAGATGGCTTCGAATGTAGTGCGCGGCCGCGAGCCAGCACTGAAAATGTATTTGCTCCGTTGCTCTTCTCGCGACTGAGCAGTGTATTCTGGGTTAGGTAGAACAGACGAGCTGAACAAGGTGCTGAAGGAAGGCAGCTTCTGGGATGTGTGGTTTGAGCTGGCGACATACTTCTCGGCGCGCTTGTCGGCCGAGTCTAGGTGAGGAAGAGCACACATGGGCATGGAAGCGAGTGTGCGAGAAGCCCAAAGAGCTTCTGCAGAAGGAGAAGATCGAGAAGAAAAAGTGGTTGAGGTAGGGCTCACCAGCTCTGGGGGCGTATCTGGGAGAGCGTGGCGGGAACGAGCGTCGTACAGTGAAAGAGTCGCCATAGATAATGATATGGGCAGTTCGTTCAGGTTTCGTGTGTTGGTTGGGGGTCAGCTCCGTCTTACCACCCAACACCAGAGAGGCAGGTAGGTTAGGCAAGTGATGTAAGATGAAAGCAGAGTAATACCAAGCACACACTCGCGGGTCAACTGGCTACAGTCGAAACCCTGAGACGATCTTGTAAGACACCTACGCACAGGTATAATGTCTTGACCAAAAAACGAAGCGTCCAAAGATAGATCTCTGAAGTGTGTAAGCACGCGAGAGTTCAACGCACTGAAGTGGTAATCTTGTTACAACTTTGTTGCAATGATGGTGGTGATGGGATGAAACAAGAAAGTTGAAGGAAGGGGAGAGTGGGAGAGGGCGTGTTAAAGTATGAAGATGGAAGTGAGGGAAGAGATCAAGGGACGGAACGTTTTGAATGGGAATGGGGATGATGGGGATAGATATGGACTAAGGATGGGCCCGGGGAAGGCAAGTGGTGCAAGTGCAAGAGAGGAAGGAAGACACGGCCGAGCCGACCTGGCAAGGCAGGCAGGAGGGACCCTCCCAGTGACAAAGTACCCAAGACACAGGCAAAGTAATAACAGGCAAATGCACCGAGACGGACGCAGCTAAGGGCCATAAAAAAGAGACCGTTACCAAACTGCTGGGACGTGCTTGAGTTGTTTTTTATTTAATTTTTTTATTGCATGGGGAATATTTTATCCTGCATTGTTTATTTTTAATGTATGGCTTGCTGCACCTTGCTGCAGCGTTTCGATGGCAGTAACTGTTGGTTGAGATAGCGTATTTTCAGTGCCGCACCCCACGCCCCCACCAGGGGAAAGGGCAAAAAAGATTGAAAAAAATATGGGAGGTGTGTAGGTAGAAGAGTCTGAACGAGCTCCGGCAGCGTCGTAGCCTTCTAAAAATGAATTTTTACTTTTATTCTCAGTGGTGAAATATTTAGCCCACTTTTCCATTTATTCATTTATTCCTTTTAACAACGAGAGGACTCCACCCACCCCTCTCCGCCTCCACTTAGTTTCCCACACCCCGTTTTCCTGTTATTTTTTTTTTATTTTCCTCTGGGTACATTTTTTTTTTATTTCTTGGATTTTTATGTTTGTACTGTAAAATGTAGTGCTGCTTTTTCCACTTGTCCCCCAGATGGCTAATCCACACCTGTTGGTTGACTAGGTTTTCTGTCGAGGTAGGAATATCCTTGCTTCGGGCAATGGGTGTCTATTTTTCCCTGAACATCGGCACCTGCTTGATTCGCGCGGCAGTAGTGGACGGAATGCCGATTAGTTACGGAGGTACGTACCTCGTCTAGCAACGAGCGGAGGGAACAAGTCAAGCCAACTCAAGAGACAACCTTGGAAGGAGAGCTGGGCAATCATTCCGAGGCAAGCAGGCGGCAGATTAGAGGGGCCAGAGTCTGCTAGCGACTACTAGAAAATGATTAAAATAATAATGATACAGCGCAGAACCAAGGCAGAGAAGGCAGAGACAAAAACGGCTGCATTGACGAGAGAAACACATGTCACGTTGACATTTTGAAGGATTCCCTTTGCATGAATGAAACTTGGGCTATTGTGCGGCTTGTTTCAACGCTCTTGAGGCGTCTGCCACTATCGAACGCACTGTGCCCTGAAAGGAACGGCTGGAGCTGAAGGATTTTGTGTATGCGTATTGTATTCATCCGTGGCCTAGGACAAAGCAGGATCAAGAAGAGGTCATGGCTCGTTGGGTCTGGCTACATTCACTTTCCTCTTCAGTCTTTTCCCCCTTTCTCAGATAATGTCTCTTCCGTAGACCGGAACAGTGGGCGTCGACGAGTCCCATTTCCAGCACTACTGCCCTCGTGCCTGGCCTGTACAAAGTACAAAAGTGGCAGGCCAGCGGCAGGTCGGTAGCAACGGCAGGGCGGCTGCAGGCGGCTGGTGGGCATCTCTCCCCCTAGACAGTGGGGCGCAGAGCGCTGAGACTAGAGGGCCAGGGTACGCAATGCTGTGCAGCGCTCACTGCCTCTGATGAGGTACCAGATGAGGTGCGCGAATCGACGCCAGCGGCCACAGGGGAAGGGGGGCAAAAGGTGCGGCCACGGCAGGCAAAGCTCAGTAAAGTTATGTTACAGTGCCTACAGGGCCTGCAGTGCCTCACCTGAAGGTCGCCGTCGAACCTAATGAGAGACCAGCAGCCGGAACAAAGGTAACGTAAAGTTAATCAATTCGATGAGCCGTGTTCCGAGATATGACGGTGATAACATGACATGCGATATGTTTTATTCACCGGTTTCCACATCGAGCAGCTGGATTATGCCTGGGACCCAGGTAAATTAGCTAGCTCCTTTCACCTTGCCTAGACAGGCATGTCTGCGGCATCGTTGCAGTGCATCCCCCATACTGTATCCATAACATGCTGGACAGTATTGCAGTACATGCACACTACATTACATGGCATGGCATGGCATGGCATGGGCACTGTCACCGTCACCGTCCTCCTGCCAGCGCCGCAACTCAAACAGACATTACATTACATGTACGTCGTGATTAATTACATACGGGCGTCTTTTGCAGGCCTCCCAAGCTGAATAGTCTCGGAATATATGCCTGTACCGGGCACTACGTGGTACTATACGAGTTCGAGACTGTATTCGAGGTTGCATCTCGTCCAACATCCCAAGTACTTCCAAAAAGAAATCAGGGAGAAAAAAAACCGAGTATTATCATACTCGAACAAGACAAAAAACAGCTGCGGCAATGATGTACATGTCTGTATGAATTACGTGCATAAGCACCCCCCCCCCCCCCCCCCCCCCCCATGACTGATGGCCATAGAAAGCAAATCGAAGTCTTCAGGCGGTGTCCAGCACAGCATGGGTCTTCCTCTGGCCAATCGCCCGCTAGACGGCACAAGCTTTCAGTGGCTGCAGCGCTGGAGATGGCCGAAAAATGGATGATTTACAGCGCTCGCTCTACCGAAATGAAGTACCTGGCCTAGCGCCTAAAGACAGAACCTCCAGCCGAACCTCTCTCCAAGTCAAAATCGCTGGAGACGAAAGCCTTTGCCAACGTTTTTCCTAATCGAGGCAATAGAGACGGAAAAAACTTGTCCACCAATCAACCCAGCGCATTTGCAACGGAAATCAGAGTCATGTACCCAGCTGAGGCGAAAAGCGCTGGTGCCATAACGGCGCGGGCTCCGTCCTCTCAACGACTCGTACTGGCTTTGGATTACGCCATAAAAAAAAGAGGATTTGCAGATGGAATTTACGTTTAGTGTCTCGGCTGCTGCGCGATAGCAGAGAAGAACATGCTAGGTGTGTGTGGGAATTACCAGTCTCTGTAAGCACACTTTTTTAAAAAAAAAAAAAAATTTATTTGATGATTCTTTGTAAGCTGGGTTTTATTATTTTTTCGGTCTGATCTCGCTAAGCCTCCAGAATGCGAAAAACGACGACGGCGCTGCCCATAGCGCTAGCAGCCATACCCACTAACATCTCCATCCAAACCATGCCATAACGAACTAACTCGACAAGGGGCCAAGGCAGCGCCAAGAGGACGAGCCAATGGAGTTTGGCTATATACGAAACAGTGAAGTAACAAGAGCTGACTGTAAAAAGAATTCAAGGGAAAAGCTCAAAAGCCACACTGCGTGGCGAACAAGGTTCTTGGTCTTGCACTACTCGGGAGTTTTTTTGGTTGCGATTACACGCAACAGCGCATGGATCACGCTAGATGAACCAACTGCCTCCTGACTGCCGTCAGATTCCAATCCTTTGCCATGCACTTTGACGACGTGTTGAATCCTTCATTTCAGCCCAAAAAAGGCCATGCCGTTAACGTGGAAAGAGTGACTCCTCAAGGATCGACTGTGCGTGTTTCACCACTGCAATCCTATTCTGCCTGTACATGTCATATCACATCCGCCTAAACTTGAAAGGTCACGATGATCATTGGGCTCTCGTCTATGTCCCGAGGCCAATGCAACTGCACATCGTTGACAGATACAGCACCAATACCAGTACTCCATAGAGTGACTTTACACGGCACATACCGATGCCACTGCCTGCTTGTTGCTTGCAAAGCCACGTCTCTCCACTGGGCTTTCCCATATTAGCCAAGAAACAATAGACCCTGTTCTTTGGGAGGAGACGTCGCAATTTACAATCTACTCTGGCTTTTCGCCGAAGTCGAGACAGCTAGGATAAACTCAGCGCTGCCAATCGGGTGTAGATATGAACGAGAGCTGTGTCGTTAAACCTTCTGGAAGGCGCGCAACATGCAACTTAAAACAGCAGCCCCGGCAGTGAGCCATAGGGCGTCACGCCAAGCTCCAGTATACAGCTGCTGTTTTCGCCCCAGAACAGGCAACTTTGACCAGGGAATTGATAATCCCAGTGAGCATCACCTGCACCCCGTGTTCCTGCAACGCCAATGCAGAGACACTAGTCAAGCTTTGCTCTTCCTGCAAACTAGAGACTGAAAAAAAAAAAAAAAAAAAAAAAGGGATCTTCCAGACGAGCCTGAAATCCCCTAGCACTTACCATGCCCTGTAGATTTCGTTAGACAGCATGTTCAGCAACACCGACAGGGGATTCGGGGCCACCTCTTTCGCCCTAGTCAAGAGTCCGACAGGCTGCTCAGCCCCGTGCTACAGGCACTCTCGAAGTTTCGCAAGCGGCGTAACCTCCGGCCACTAGTCCTAGTTGGCGTAGCTCCAGGTATGGCTCTGTGAACTGGTGCACAGCGCTAACGAAATACTTTAGTGGTGGTTCCCTACAAGTCCACTGGATCAATGATACCCTCATTACGCAAAGGATGGGTTACTTTGCATTTCGCGTAGTGGACTGCTATCCGAAAGTAAGATTAGACGGGAGTGGAGTAATTTAGTGCTAGGTGCTGAGTGCTACATAGTATTAAATATTAAAAATAAAAATAAATAGGTAACAAGCAAAGCTCTAATTTACGTTGTTTAATTTTATCGCAATCTGCCATCACGCACTAGTACCGGTGGCCACATGGCGAAATGAATTTAAAATAACGAGCGATCGAGGAAAACGCCTCTCGGGCCCGTCGAGAGCGCGCCGCATGGCAATTAGCAGGGGAGCCACATGATTTTCTGGGAACGAAGTTCGTTAACTGCTTCTGGATAATTTGCATTTATTTTTTATTTTATTTTTTATTTTCTGTTGCTCGTACTGGCCTGAATAGTAGAAGCTGGGTCAATTAACCTTTGGCCAGCTGGGCCTCTTTTTCTGCTTCAGGTCAGTTCAGCCCAGCCCAGCTCCGGCCAAGCCTTGATTTGGCAACCACCCAAGCAGAGCAAAATCGCAGAGGATGCATCCAACTGCCGGACAGCAGAAAATCAGGCTCGTCTGCCGGGTCATCAACGTGCCGTCCATCTAGCTTCTAGTCTGCAAGAGGCAGTGACCGCGAGGGAGGGGACTGGACGACCAGAGGCAGGATTGCAGATCCCATTAACAAGTACCATCTAATTTATTAGCCTGCTTTCAGCTTTTTGAGGGCTAATTGAAGATCAGGATTAAGGCAGGTGAGCCCCCCAAAACAACGCTGGACACAAGTGGTCTGTTCCAGACAAGATCGCGACGGTAATTACATCGGCGAATGTCACTGTTGATTGACCATGGAGCCTGCCATTCCACTCTCTCTCCACAAGAGTCCACGTTAATCCAAGCCCATATTTTTCCATGTTCTTTTCCCTTTTCTAGTCTGTAGCAATGTGTCGCTGCTTACACGATGGAGAAAGGAGGAAATGTCATTTGGCCCTTCGGCAATTTCCTAATTGGGCAATTGTGGAAGCCGAACATGGGGAGGCGTTTTCAGGGTCATTTGTCCACCGCGTGGTTTTTTTCTTACTTGTACTCCCTGCTAAACTCGTCTCGTCTCCAATTTCATCTTGCGGTAGCGGTGCGGTGCGGCACTGTACTAGTATCTGACAGGCACGTTTTTACGGAGTACCGCAAATGAATCGAATAGTCCCACGGGTGTCGTGTCGTGGGTAGAGGAAGAAGGATTCAACTTACGTCACGTCACCCTCCTGCAATTCGAGGTTGGTGATCCGCTCCACGGTACACAGTATTACATGTAGGCAGTATTACAAGTACAGCAACTAGTATCGTGACCATGTTTTGCCTGCCGAGCCAAGCTGGTCCGTGGGCTCAACTTTTAGTGCGATTGCAAACGCCGATGGGCTACGAACTTGTGCTAACTCAGGGATTGGCGGCATGATTTCCTGTGTGACCGTTGAAGCTGCGCAAGACACCACAGGCAGAACACACGGACTCCCGCCCGTCCGCCCGCTCCGGCAGTCAAAAAAGCCCCAGCCAGCCCCAAGACATGGCGAGCGATGCAAAGTAGCGACCGGCCAACTTTAGAGTCAACTGTGTCACTTGTCGTATCCGGGGTCGCACTGAACTTCTCTCTAATTTTTTTTTTCTACTTTTTTTTCAGCTGCCCTACCGGCAGACAACAGTCAAGTGCCATTCCACAGATGCGAAAAAACTCGGCCGGCTGCCCCCCAAATTGTCTGTGTGTTGGTTCAGCGCTGTAGCTAATTCCGCACTTAACGAATTCCCCTTCTGGCCCCAGGGATGTTGCACTGGGGTGGATTTCAATGTACTACATGTACGGTAGGGTATGACGCGGCCATCAGACTAGAACCGGGGGGTTTCTGTCGAAGGGGGTAGTTTGTGACTTTGAAGACGTATGATGCTGTCTGTCAGAGAGGACAATACTAACCTTGGTTTGCAGTCGCCTTGGTGTTGTTGTTTTGGAACACTATTACATGTATATTTCCGAGTTGAAGCTAATGAGTGGTTTGTTCCGTCCATGCACGTACACGGCGATCTCCACGCGCCATGGGATACTCTAAACTAGCTTGGGGTCCTGGACAGGGCTGCACGCACGAATCGAAGGACTCAATTCGACGAAGAATGACCAATCATGACGGACATCAAGCGAAGCTAGCAGCGAAATACCGAACGGGTAACCAAAAAGACATCGTGTAAATCCTCCGGCCAAGACCAGCCAACACTAAGAATGCTGATGATGTGCTGGACGTGATGAACTGTCGTCGCCGATGGATAGGTAGTGACTGTGACGCCCAGTTTTAGTGGCATCTAGTGCGCTACAGTGGCACGTAGTGGGTTGTTGTAGTGAGTAAGTGCCCTGTGGAGGCGCTGTGGCGCCTGCGGTTGCAGTGCTAAAACAGTTGGCTCGCAGTGATGCAACTCTGTGCTCCAGAGTTAGCAATTGTCAAAAGACAAAAACAAAAATAAAATCAGACAAAAGATGGGCTGTGCTTTTTTACGCGACTGCAACGCTGGAAGGGTAAACTCAACAAGCAAAGACGTGTGATTAAAATAAAAGTAAAATCCCCCAAGAGCCACTCCACGCCCACAACCCGAGTTGCCTGCCCCAGGGGTTGGCTCAAGTACCGAAATGGGGAAACAAGGTTACAAGTACATGACACGACTTAGGTACATTACAGTGCAGGGCAGCGCTGGAGTTGCAGCTCTGTCGACGTCGAAGCGGGCGATGTGATGACGATTCCAGCGGGCTCTTTGCATTTGCCCTTGTCCTTGTATTTCACTCCCCGGGTTTCGATTTACGGAACATGCCAGTATCTCGGCATTATTTTTGTTGGATGCCATTTAGGATAAACCATGGATTTTGGCTAGAATGGATAGCCGTGATTGCATGACGTGTGCGTTTTCCCTACTCTCCATCACCCAATATCCACATCACAGTGGTTTGGATAAAGTCATAAAGAAGAAGATAGCTGTATCCGGATATAAGGCAATATGCACCGAAGGTTCAATGGAACAAAGTGCAAAAAGAACCCACGAGGCTCAATGGAATGGTCAGCAGCCACAATAGAAGAATATTGGAACAGAAGGGAGACAGGGTCCCTAGAATATCGGCGAATTTCACCATTAGGATAAAGGATGTCCATGTGGCATGGCTTGGCTATGGATTCCCTTTTTTTTTTTTTGTTTAACGGAGACTTGTCAGACGACAAGTGTGATTCATCGTGTTCGTTCGTTCTTCGGTACAGAGACGTTGAACGACCACGAGGTAATATCGAGCGACGGCGACTACTCGAGAGGGTACGTACGAGCTTGCGAGACGTCAGACAAAAGAGTGGTTCACTGAATTTTTTAATAATTTTATTTTTTTTGATCTGGTCCATAGTGACATTCATCAGGCCGGCGTGTGAGCTGTAGTGTATACATGTAACGACCAAGAGTGTAGACAATAATTAGCGTGAGGTTCGCAAATGCAGTTGTTTCCGCGGAACGGAGGTGACAGGTCGGCTACGGGGGTGGGTAAAAAGCAGATTTCAGCTTCAGACGTTTTTTTGACTCTGCCTGTGCTGCTCGAACTGACACTTTTCAAACATTGATGAAACCATTACAACGCTGTACCCTGCGGCATGCATGCCCTGCCCTGCCGTGTACACTGTTTGCCTGCCTGGAATGGCGGGCAGAATTAAAAAAAAATGCCCGTATGGACGCTAAAGGCCACAGGGGAACCATGGAGGAACAAGCCGTGATCCACTGTAAGCAGTTTGTCTGCAAAGAGTGGCTCCGGCTGTCAGTTGCCTGATCGAGGTAGAATCTCCGGTTCAGGCAGTACGGGTAGTCCTCGGCCGAGACGCTAAAATCAACCACGAAACAAAAAGCACGCCCCCCGCTGAGGGTTCGCTGAGGGACACTACTGCCAATTCCGCTACGCCTCTGTACGGGGCGTTGCTTCAGCGGATGTCGACCACAAATGTCGTGTGCTAGAGCAAGGGATTGTGTAATGAGATGCTGTCTTGAATAATTTATTTATTTATTTTGCAGAAGAAAATGACCACAACTAGCGTCTTGGTAGTTGAACACAGGTGATTACAACTAGAAACTAACTTTTTTTTATTCATGATATTCCACAGCTGTCAACACTGTCAACATCAATCAGTGACTTGACGGTCGAAACACACTGGGTTTCAGTGCTGTCACCCAACTCGGGCATCTTTTTGCGCGGCCGACTGATAGCTGGGCGTTAACAAAGGCTTCCGCCGTTCTGCCCCGGTCCGTGGCCATGTTAGCTCCGGCAATTCAAGCGATTTGCATTGAGCAA
Organism: Simplicillium sp. C3G150-2; assembly: GCA_022702485.1. Taxonomy (NCBI): domain Eukaryota; kingdom Fungi; phylum Ascomycota; class Sordariomycetes; order Hypocreales; family Cordycipitaceae; genus Simplicillium; species Simplicillium sp. C3G150-2. Next base: position 1,844,504 of record JAJIYY010000001.1, on the reverse strand, counting down.
CCTGTGAGACGCAATTAAAAGATACCTAACACGAGATATAAAATAGGAATTAAATGGGCTAGTAGACATGAGACTAAAGATGGAGTACAATTTTTTAATTCAAATTTTTTTTAATTTGTGTTGTTTTCTTTTGTTTTGTGTCCCTCAAGTTTCTACACCCCCTCTGCTCTGGTGTCTCGGCTGCGGCGCCTGGCCCCATGGCTGACGCTGCAAGGAACCATGCACAGCAACGCTGGAGTGTCCACCCACTGCCACCTCGAGGGTCATATTAAACGAACCGACCACTCTGCAAGCTGTCTCGGTAGTCAATTCCCCATAGGCGCGGACGCTATCGACATTTCCTGGGCTAGGATGCATCAAGCATCCAGGTTTGTTTCCTAGGGATTTGCTTTTTTTTTTTTTTTTTTTGCTTTTGGTTTCCCGATCCATTGTTCATGATCAAGATTTTACATGCTGTTCATTTGAGTACCGCACCGCACTGCAAGCTGAGCGCTCCCCACTGTGACGGACAGAGTCGCATTGCATTAGCTCTTCTCCCATCTTATATCACTTTCCATCACTTTCAATTTAGCCCTACGTGTTCGTTTGCACATGAATTGCATCGTGCCAGACAAATCCTCCGGAAATGCTCAAATGCAAATTCATTACGTCTTAGTCTCCCTCATTACTGCGCTGGCTGTGAGTGATCAGTGGCGATCTTGTTGGTTCCCTCGCGTCAGCTGCTCCTGTTTCTCCTCGTGCCGCACACACATCTCCTCCCAAGGGCTCTGCTGTAAATCTCACCCCCCCCTGTCGCCGTTCATTCCACCAAGCCATTCAGCCAAGCAAAGAGTTTGGCTGCGCACAGTCTTGATCTGGCACACACTAACACACACATACACAAACGCACATACCACTTGGATCGGTCCATGTTCATCACTTGCCTTGACAGGACAAGAAAAGAAAAAAAAATTAATAAAATAAATGATGTTATACGCCAATCTTCAGTCCCCCCCTGTGTGACCCTGCAAATTTTAAACGCACCAGGGGCAATCAACGTCACCAACATGCCCGTTGTTCTTTGTTCCACCTCGCATCACTATTCCCAAATCGTCAAGTGCCGAAGCTCACACACGCCTTTGGCAAAATAATGATTCATACTTTGTAACAAAGCCATGTAATTCGGAGGGTTTTTTTTTTTTTTTTTTTTTGCACGCCATTTCCATGCAACATGCTCTTCACTATAAGCGATTGCCGCCAACCCGCTAAGCGACCAGCTCACCTCGTCGGCTCTGTGCTCCAGAATATAGTACCACTTGGGTCTAGTTTTGTCAATGTTTTCCACTACCGCCCCAATTATCTTCGGCAACCCCTCTTTTTCATTGGCTGACGCTATTTTTCTCGCATATGAAGCTGTTACGGTAGCATAACACTTTCCTTGTACTCTCTGCCATCGGTCCTTTGGGGAAAAGTACTACCCTTTTAGTCTCGTTCATCGCTTAACGAACGATCCTGTCTGCCCGTTGGCTATTAATTTGTTGGTTATTGTTCTTGGCGTTCTATTCCTTTTTTTTTTTTTTTAGAATAATAATTCTTTTACAGTTTAGTTCGCTTTTGTCCATCTAGATCTCGTACGGCTCGGTTTCTGACAATTCCGCACTGGACCCTTTTGTTTCTTGAGAGGGAAGGAGCTCCCAGGGCCAACCTCGTCGGCACCTTCCCTGATTGTCTTACGTATTGTTCAACACGCCGGGGCCCTCGGCTCGTCGAGGAAGGAGCAGTGACATCAACCTCTCTGCTCTTGCCCAATCCGTGAAAGCAGTCGTTGCAGTGGATAGTCGCCTCAGGCCCCAGACGTTGCTGCGACACGCAACGCGGACAATTTATTTCTGTGGTCCTTCTTCCAAGGGACAAATCCTGTCTGTTTGATTTCTCATCTTCATCTTTGTTAGGTAGCCTCTCTGTTTCCAAGGCCTGGACGAGCATCCGAAAAAAAAAAAGCCACGCCTGCTGCAGAGCTAAAATCACATCGTCTTTCAAAAGTGCCACGCTACTATCTTAATCTCCGGCATATTGCATCGAGACCACATGCAACTCAATCGAAGAGCCAGGGGGGCCCAAGCCGGAAGCTGAAAAACCACACACAATGGTGCCAATTTTAGTCCAGGCCGCAGCGCGTCCGACCCTCCCCCTAATGGCGTTCGTTGCATGCTTGTCATAGCAGGGCCTCCGGTACCTTTTTCCGCCCACCGTCGACGCAGAACAGGGCTACCCAGCTGCTAGTGCGCAGGGCTTTTTAGCTGATGGAGCTTTTGAGGCGTTTTGCCCCCCCTTGTACGGACCACCATAGAGTTTCCCACCTGGCAAATGGGACCTTTTGGCCCGTCTTTGCTAGCTTATTCCTTCGCTCCATCACCCACACGCCTTTTCCGTCCTCAAGTTCTTCATCTCGTCAAGTACCTTTCCAGTGGAGAGCTACTTCGTTTCTCCTATTCGAGCCTAGCGTATGATGCCCCATGAACCTTGAGCCAGAGGCCACGCGAGTGGCGGAAGAACTGCCCCATTCTCGACACTTGACTAACATTTTCTAGGCATAGTCGTGAACCTTTTTTATTTTATTTTTTTGCCATGGAATATCTGCTTTTCTCTCAGTCGTCTACACTGGATGGGGCATACAGCAAGAGATCAAAAGAACCGCCGAGCATTTTACTGAGCCCGCGCTACTTACGCCTTTGCCTGGAGCCGTCGTCACAGTCGGCTTCGGTTCCTGTCAGGGATGATGGCTCCTGTGCTCGCTTCGAGCACCAACCGTTGTGGCCCCTGCGTCAAATCTTTGTCCACTGCCATGCGCTGCACGTTGTTTCGTTTGCTGATCGACAGTGCTGTGCCCTGTCGAGAGTTCGCTCCAAACCTCGACGCCACGGTGCAGAAACTATCTTCTGTCCGCAGCGTCATTAAAACAATCATGAACTGTGTACGCAGTACCTGTACATCATTTCGGTTGGTGCTAATCCTGCGCATTCACCCTATCCGGCGACACTTGAATTATTGTATTCGTTTGTTTCCTGCGGCCGATGCCGTGGCTGCTCCGTGAGCGATCTTGGCTCACCTATGGATGGTGACGACTCATACCGAGGTCTATTTGCCGACAATGCCGCCAAATAAGCTTAGCAAATAATTCCAGTCAGATCAGCCCATTCTCACCGCACAACAACTGATCTGGCGTCACGCTATTCGATTAAGTGCTGGTATCAGCGACTCACAATGTCACTGTGTCATTCGAAGTCCCACTACTCCATACCTTGTACTGGACATTCACTCCATCTATTTGTTATGCGGTACAGGATGCTACGCAATAGAATCCTACGCAAAGCAGCTGTCAACATTCAGGCTGCCATCCTCCCGATAAAAGCCAGCCAGTAAAAGTATGAACCGATAAAAGCGAGTGTGACTGCGTTTTAGCGAGCACACGCAGGACGCTAGTTCCACAATGGAGGTCATTTCTCTCATGTCTGCCGCTTCGTCGATCCCGGACCATCTCGCCGTCTGTTTATCCACCTCTTTAGACTCCTCCCTCCCTGGGCTGAAGGCCTTGATGATCCTCAACAGCGATATCGCTTGGCCATGCACACCATCTGATCAGCATGATGGTATTCTGTAGCTCAGCAGCTTTGCTCATGGCTTCATGCCTGCATCACTGTGCGCCTCTCGTCGGCTCTACCATGACAATTTGCCCGTGATGCAAGTCCATCTACGCCAAGGCTAGATGTTTTAGCAGTGAGGATTGCCGTTTTGACGACGTTATTCGGTTACAATGGCTTGCACCAGTGGTCTTGGCAGAGACTGAACCTTCATCATTTTCAATCTATCAAACAGAGCAGGAGAATAACTGCCAAGGTTAAACTCTGAGACGCATCAGATACTTTTCTCGTCCATGGCAGGTAGCCAGTTCGTTACGTACTGCACGCCGCCCAAGCCACGAGAAGACTACGCCAGGTGCCTTAAGGATGCATCGAGCAACAAAAGACCGAGAGCTCGCTGGTCATGGTTTCGATATTAGTTCACTTCACGGGGATACTTCCTGCAATCGCCGGTCCGAAATGAGGTTCAGGATGAACCAAGACGTCCACGACGAGGCCATGCATGCCCAGCCCCCCAAAAAAACCAGTACCGAAAAACTATTTCCCTGCTCGGTTTAGCCCCAAATGTGGCCATCTGACGTCTAGTCTTAAATAGGAAGTGTTTCTGTTTGGAATCCCGGTACCTCCACGCCCCACCTGGACTTCCAAAATAAAAACAGGACTGAGCGAAGAACATCGCCAGTGCTGCGATCTACCCGTGGTCGGCTGCAACCAACACAAGGTGACATTGGAAGAGGGTCCTTACGCACCCATGTCATGTAGGGCTTTTAGTGGCATTTGGGCAAGTTTGAACACACGTCGTCGGCCGACACTGCGAGCATCCGCGGTGTAGGGCCATGTATATCTGCGGATCCGATGTGACATTGCTAGCAGCAATTGCAGCAACAAACGTCCCTCCACCCCAGTCGGTACTTTGCATAACGCCTCTCAGAGCGCAACATTGAGTGTGATGATGAACGATGAGTAAGTGCCCATCCCACACTGCACATTCTGTGCCTCGTGGGTCTCCTAGCTCTCAATTAGGAAAAAAAGATCGCATCGGTGCCTGCCTTGCTTGCCTGCCTGTTGCTGCTGGTGAGCATCACTGCTTGGAATTTTGCCCTACCATTACGGAGGGTAGGGAAGGGGGTTATTTGCCAATGACACCTTACGGATGGCGATATTTGTTGTTGCAAAGCTCTATTATTGGTATCGCTTGCAATTGCACACCTTCTACGGTAGATCGAGGGGTCATTGCATCAAACGTGTCGTCTCCAAGGATATTTTTCTGTCGGCACACGGACCAGGAACAGCCCGTTCAGGCTTCTGCACAAGCCATCTGAGCGCCTGCAGAAACAGGGCTTACTTTTGAATCATCAACAACGCTCATCTGATGGGCTATCTGCCGCGTTGAGACGGATGATCACGCCATTCCTGATTTACTCCCGGGTCACGCGCATGAGCTTGCGGCAGATCTGGCGTGATTGGCAGGCGTTTCTTGTGTTCATTCGTCCACAGGCCTGTATTACTATTGTTTGCATATGCGCACTATCATACGATGCGACTTTAGTTTGCCAAGCATCAATCATGGAATAACTTTGGCCAACGACTGCGCACGCCGTTATTAGGACATAAATGAACCGGTTGCCACACCTCAATTAAGACTCTTCCCCGGACCGAGGAGATGATTGTACCCACTACACTTTTAAGAGCAAGCGAGACAAACGTGGTCCAGTTCGATGTGTCTCCAGTAGCTCAGTCGTAGCCTCCATGTGGCTGCTTGGTAATTTTAACACGCCCAAATTCGAATCGCGCGGGTCGCTCAGCCAAAGTGAGAAAGTGATGGGAGGTCCTTAAAATTTCGGACAAAATGCTGAGGAAGCCAAGCCGAAGACAAAATGGACGGCATAGGTGGCGCTGCGCTTCAATCAAGGAGGGGTGTAAGCGAAACAGGAAGCGCCTCGATGCTACCTCATTGGATGTACACAAGCTCTTCAGATGCTCAAAGTTTTGACAATAGTTGAACGGATATGACAGCTAACGCATGTCGACAATCTTCGGCCAATCACGGCGTTTTGAAGTGCGGTCGTGCAGAACGCAATGTGCCCCCGATGATCTTGACGTCAAGCCACAGGGAGAGCGCCCATCCTCTGATACTTTCAGGATGTGGTCCCTTAACCGCTCAAGTGCTGTTCCCATGCTACGTACCCTTGGTGAATGCGAGAACCTTTGCAAAGGCTGCTTCTATTTACGCTAAGAACGTTGTCAGTACCTACCCCCTTGCTACATCTTGTGTTTGAAAAGCTTTCCTGCATCACGGCGTCCTAGCTTTTTCCACTGCTGGCAAGAGGAACCGCGGAGGCGCCCCCGAGCATGGCGGGTCCCAATGGCGGCGGCGCAAGTAGCGTACCCTGACACTGATTTATAAGGGTCCCTTGGCTATTTACATGGATCATTGATTGTTGTCGATATTGCTATTATGGGTAGCGATGAAAAGGTGGCTACCATGCTAGAACTGACACTTGTGTCGCTGGGGCGTCGCGCAATCCGGCATCACTATGCTACTGTACGTTGATGGAGCCACTGCCCCAACTGTGGCATCTGCATCTATTGATGAGGCCAAAGAACGGCTTCTGCCTTCAGATCGGCGCGCCGTCAGTGTCAAAGAGCATGCTTGGACAGAACGGTAGTCAATATATGATCCCGGATGACTGCACAGTACCCGACGCTCAGCGACACCAACTGTCTTCGCCATCTCGAACTCACTGTGGCGTCAATAAAATGATCATTCATCATTGAACAGCCTAAATGTACTTTCATTCCTTCTCAAATGCCTCCTTCCATCTTTGGCTCGGCTATGGCCGGCAACGCCAAAGTCGAAGGAGAAGTTGCAAAGTGGGAAGAAACATCCATCAGTCGTTGAAGGCGGCTGTTCGCTCAATTGCTGCTATTACCCCAGGGTGGGAGCGCAGTAGGTGTGTACTTAGCGTTTGTCAAGTGCATATGCGGCTTGGCAAGCTCTGTGCTAGACTGGGCCGGTCTGGATTGGCCTACAGTGCATGTGAGTGTTGGCTGATGCAACCCAAAAGCCCGCGAAACCCCGTATTGTCTGCAGAGTATGCTGAGCGCAATCCACCAAGCTGAAAAGGCGAACCAAACTGTCGGGACACCATTCGGGCCTTTGGTCAATTAATTAAGCGTCTTGAGGGAACAAGCTAACTTTCTCCCTTTCCTCATTTTGCTATGCAATCGAGCGGAGAAGAATTATTGAAGCACTTTTGCACAGCGAGTGGACCAGAGCCGTGTGTCATGCGAAACGACGCCAGAGCCAACGCTCATGTGTGTGGTCCTTTGCAGAGTACAGTGTTGCAGCGAAGGCTGCAGTAGTGCATTGTGCAAAGGCTCATCTGCAGCATGATAGCTGGCTCGAAAACAGGCGTGATGCACCACCTTTCCAATCAACTACTGTACAGTGATTCGGCAACTCATGTGCTGCTCCTCGGATGGCTTTGCTACGTAACAATTATTTGATTGGCAAACGGATAGCCTCCTTTTGGCATGCGGCACGGCACAAGGCGTTCCGCGCCCACACTCTGCGTGACGTTTCGGCATTTGGGTTACACAGTTCTAACGGCGCGAGCTGACCATGGTCACTCCTGCTCACACGAGCCATGCTTTACTCACAATTCAGGCAGCATAGAGCTCATACTTTTACGGGAGGGCAGATGGATCGTGAACAACGGTTTGTAGGGTGACATCGAGATTGGATCTCGCCTCAAGAGGGGTTAGTAAACGCAGTAGTAATGACGGAAACAGCCATAGGTCTCTCAGAGACCACCACAATGAAGGTTGCCGACTTCAGTGCGCGGTAGTTGCTTGGGGGTGGCTCTGAATCATCGCGATTCTGGGGGGTGCCTCACAGCACCGATGAACACTTGTGGGCGCTGATTCCCAACACGATCAGAAGCCACAAACAACATGATCGACACTGCAAAGCTGCTGAAGTTTACCAAGTCATCTGGACCTGGGAATGTCGGTGGTGGCGTAAGACGGCATTGACACGAACAGGCAGGGCGATCCTTGACAAGAATTGAGACCCATCGCAGGAACACCACTGATTGCAGATGCAAGAGACTGCGAGTAAGAAAAAAATAAAAATAAAAACATCAAGAGCACCGGGAAAAAAACTTGCCGGGCGTGCAGTCACGGCACTCGGCGTCTTGTGCGTTGTCCTGCTTGCTGGAGGGGGCGTGTGGGTTGCGTGGTTGGGACTATCACCTAGCGACAAGTGTGATTCGACCATGAGACGGAGACAGGATGCAGTCAATTAGCCAGAAAAAGCCGCATTCGAACATGGGTGGGATTGGATGGGCGACCAAGAGTAGGAGGGCCAGAACCAACAAATGCGACAGAGGCGGTAAAAGGGGGGAGGGAAAACCTGGTTGCCAACCACTCAGAGCTTGATGCTGGATCCATTACAGAGACGGTGTGTGATAGTTTCGTTCTGTGAACCAAACTGTCGGGTCGAGGGAGGGTGGCCTACTTGTAGTTTTTGCATTCTCATTTGCGGAACCCTGCCAGCTCAGCTCACACCCCAGCTTGTTATGCAGCCAAGAGTGAGAAGAGGGTTACGTTGCAGTGGGGATAGGCTCTGGACATGGGTGCTGGACAGGGAAGGTCCAGAAATGAGCAGCGCTTGCGAGGGAATTTAGCAGATGTAACTAATGGCACTTTGACTGGGAGGAATGGTGGTGTGAGTGGGCTCGTTGACGCTCCTCAAAGACACCAACCACCACAACCCCTCTGGGCGACAACAGCAGCGTCGCAGTGGTTAGACGGTGGTGGGGGTAGAGAGTGCCATGGTCTGGGGTGCCATTCACATTTCAGATTGCCATGCTGGCTAATTATTTCGAAAGTGCCTGCCCGGCTTAAGAACTGGACATGGTGCGGCACACTTCCGTCTTGACTCTTTCTTGTCTCCCTCCTCCGCAACAAGGGTCGTCCCATCAAAGTCCCTGTTTTTATTTGACTTCACCTCTGGAAGCTCCGCAGTGGCAGAAATTGGTTCATTTACGGGGTGCATGATTCGTTGAAGATAGAGTGCCGGAGTGTGGATGGGTGGGCTTCTGTAAAGACAGATGAGGAGTCCGCGGCTTGGGGGTGTGCCTTTGGTTACATCGGCGGGCAGCAAGTCATGAATGATGGATGAACTGGCGACATAACACTCGAGCAAGGAGGAATGTAAGGTTTTCCCCGTACACTCATCTCGTCAATACCAAGTGCCATTGAACTAGTAAGAAGACGAGGCCCGAAGAGAAATAGGGCAATTGTAACTAATTAGTCCACATTGAAAGCATCATAGATCACAAGTCGGTAATCCGAAAAGCGGTTAGCTTCTCATCCCATCAAGGCGCAGCACAGCCTGATCTCAACTTTTGCACTGATCCTAATTTAGGGCCAGCAGGTGCAAAAGCCGCGGAGAAAGCACACGTAAAAGTCAAGGTATACTTAACAGCCGGCGGCAACGCTTTGTGTACCCCCTCTTCCTGCAATTGGTAGGATTAGCATCTTTTTGGGGCATGGTCTCGCAGTAGGACCATGCAAGTAAGCTGCTGGATTGGTGGTTGATGGTGCGTTGGAGTGAGATCCAAGCTGATTTCCGGTGAGTGTCCCAAGCCTTACCAGAGACAAGCGAGGCAGATAGGTGATAATGAGGTTACAGTCCTGGAGTTGGTACATGTACAGTACACACAGACATGCATACATGCATGTACTCTATGTCGTGGCTACAGTGCAATGCAATCCTGTCTCTGCTTTGGCCCCTTGATTTGCCCCGTAGGGACACACGGCGTAGTGAACAAGGGAAGTCTTACGATGCACATTGAAGCAGCGTTGCTTGATACACAAACGCCATGTACTGCACCTCAATCTGTTGCCGCATACGTAATGTCATCTTTCGGAGATGGATAGCTTCGGGACCGAATTTCGGAGAGGCGTTTTTCTGGTGCAACCTCCTTCTCTTGGCCGTCATTGAAAAAATAAAGAGCTAAAATAAACAAGTGAATCTATCTACACCCCCTTGTGACGCACAAGAAACTAACGCAACAAAAAGAAAAAGAAAAAGGCCTTCCCACACAATTGCCAAGACATACTTTTCCTGTCTCTTCTATTGCCGAGACTTGTTTTACACTGAATAACTACTGGTTGTTTCTCAAGTTTTACTGGAGAAAAGCCATTACGCCCCATCCACATCCGGCCCTCTTGAGCGCTTAACGGGAAATAGAACGGACCTTTCTCCCGTTATCATTGGCTGTGTGGTGAGGGGATGGGATGTGATAGATGACCTGGAGGTGCGTTTTAGCGTACTTTTTGTTTCTGTTAGCACTGCAACGCTGGACGGTTCGTGTCACTTTTTTACACCTTTTTGAGTTAGATGCCTTTCAAAAAGACTACATCGGCGAACTTGGAAGGGGTGTGTGTCTGCTCAGCCTTATTCGTGGGAAGGAATTTCTGTTTCTACTCAGGTGATGATGCTGTGTTGGACGTACGATTCTAAGACTATTGATTGGAATCCTACCATGCCCATTCAGGAGGTCTGTGACTAGGGTTAGGAAGGTGAGAGATGTTAGCGAATGAGTGTGTGCCTGGCAAGGGTGGTGTGCGTGTGTGTAATGCAGGTCGTGTGAGTGCACATGCAGAGTTACTGCCATGAACTCTTTTTCTTTTTTGATGACTCTTTTTTTTTTTTTTTGCCAATATTAGAAACGAGAGGGTGGGATGGCATGTAGCAACGACAATTTAAAATGGGATGCCTAGTATTGGGGGCCAGAGGATGGTGCAGATGATGTCAGATGAACTTTTGTTTTTGTTTTAGTACTGTATTTGCCTTGTTTTATGACTCTCATCCAACCACCTGCACAGACGGGAAGACGCCAAATGTAACTGCATGTCTCTAATAAGCAGGAAGAAGATGGATGGATGGTGTGGAACGGGATGTTGTTGACTATGATCCCATTGAGGCAATGCGTGAGCCTCGAACCGGTAGGGTTGCAATGCCGAAGCCCATGTTGTGTAACGACGGGATAGAGGATGGGGACCTGGTACCTTTGACCTACAGAAGGAAATAAATTAAAAAATGCACTTTTGAAGCCTGTGTTGGTGGCGTTTTTTGGGTCCCTCTTTCACTTGGGGGGTGTGTGCGCCGTGTTAGGCGTTTCCGATTGTGTAACCCCCCTTCTCCGTGGAAGTGTGGACGGAAAGGGTTAATACAGTGAGTGGTTCTTCCGACCAGAGCAATTGAGGCGGTTGGTTGTGTCGATCCTGGCGCTTGGGAAAGTGATTGGATGGCAAAATTTGAGGACTGGACCTGGTTGGTTCAGTGTAAGCGAGGTTGAGGGAAGAAAGGCAAGTTACGTAAATGGAGATTGGGTTGATGGATGGATTGTTTGATTAGGAATGGGTTGGAGGAATGGGAGGAGGGATTGGAGAAGGGGAATAGGGGGATTTGGGAGTGTTGGGGGCTGGTGTTGGTGATGGGATGGGTGTTTGTAGGGTAATTTGTTGGTTGGGGTTGGGTTGATTTGGTGACATTTGGGGACGGGAGTTTGGGTTTGAAAGGGTTTGAAAATAATGACTATGTTTTTGACGTGTTAATTAGTAGGAATATGTGATTTTCAAGACTGATTTCGAAGGTTGATGGTGTTGTGATATCCGAAGCATAGAGCGCTGTGCTGCCGGGTAGCTCGGTTGGGCATCGCCAACGCGGATTGCAACGCGAAGTTACCATAAAATAGATATATTCAGACGGCGTTATATAGAGTCGAAGATGGTGTTTTTCAAAACATAGTATAATCCTGCACGTATTTGAGAGGTGGTGCTAGGAACACTTTTGTTGCTCGCTGGTGTCCTACTCGCGAACCACGCAAACCGACAAACTTTAACATTGGTGCCACATCCACCATTCCACAACTATTTTGGCGCATTTCCGTTCAACTTCTGGTCAAATACGATCAAAAAGTCGAGCAATATGCTTCCAACGCACCAGATGTCATCATGTACAAGGCTCGGCAAGTCTAATCAGCAAGGCTAGCTCGTATCGCCAGCGACAACCACTCTCGCTCGACTGGCTAGGACAACGACGACTGTCCTTAACGAACGTATTCAGAGACGATAGAGATCAACAGCCCTGATGTTCAATCCAAGAAATGGCCATTGCCTCCAGGGAGGACGAAGATGTAGGCGCCAAGGGTGCGAACAGGGTGTATAACTTGCAGGTAAGACGAAGGTAACACGAGATCTCGAGGAGACCTTTTGCTGAGTATTCTACAGACAGAAAGGTGAAATGCGATGAACGAAATCCAGTGTGCGAACGATGTTACCGAGTCGATCGAGAATGCGTTGGAGAGGGTTTGGGGATACTCTTGAGAACGAACAAGGAGATGAAGTTGGGCAGCCATATGCGCTCTTCAGTAGTGCCTTGGAGCTCCTCTGTCGTCCAATGCCACGATTGCTACAGTTTGATGGCTCTGGGGATCTACAGGATTTTTTAGAGCTGATACCGCGCATAAACGCTAATCTGTTCACTACTTCGGATTCGTGTACAAAGGCAGTATGCGTGAGCGTTTCGACGTGCCTTCGATTCTTGCCCTGCCGATCGGGCCATAACGAGGCATTAGACGCTACAATAGCATGTATTGGTATGGCTGTAAGGAGGCTATGGATAAAGCATTTTGTGGCACAATGTAAGGACATTAGCAATACTGCTGTCGTTTACCTAGACGAGATGCATGCAGGAATGCTCGCGTCGTATACAAAGGCTATCAGACATCTTAAGAGGGCTTTGGCGGATCCTGTTCTGTCTATTTCTTCGGAAAATATGTGTGCAGTAGCATTGGTTTGCTATTTTGAGGTAAAAGATGTAAAGTCGACAGATTTAGGCCCGGGCTTGTGGCTAATGTTTGTTGCAGGCTATTCATCGAGAAGACAGAAAGGCGATGCGACGACACCTTTTCGGATTGGCGCAGATTATGAAATATCCGTCAGCCTACAAATTTACGGATGATTTTGAAAAGACCATCATGGCGAATCTTGGCCCTGGAATGGTAGGTTGAAACATACACGATGGAGGATTACGAAGACACTGACAGTAATGCAGATGACTGAATACCTGTTCAGCAGCACGCTTTGTCTTCTGCGGTGACAGAGCTCGAGGCTTGAGTATCTTGAGAAAGAGGCGTCAGAAGCATCGAGCCCTATCAGAAGACCATTTATAAACACTTCTCCAAGGGAGGTCCAATCATAGAAATGCTGGTGGACTGCAGACGCCTGATTGGGAACCAACATACCGCGAATTACGACTCTCTACGCCATGAACAGCCTCTCAAGGAACTTAATGAGAAATGAGATGAGTTTTTCAGGTGGTACAGGGAATGCATGTCGGATGTTGCGCACTTGGACCCAATGAGCCTCACTATCGGGCATGATCGCATCGCAAACGGCCACGGCTAGTATCAGGACCTGAGCTGAGCCATATGCCGGTCTTGGGAAGCTTGTCTTTAATGATAAGAGCGCACTGTTACGTACAGAAAACAGAAACTGGGTCTCTAGATAATGAAATGAGCTGAAACCCTATTTATCGTTTTTTTATTGAGTTTATCAAATGGTGCATAGCTTGTCTGCCATGTAGGATAGGTCCATTTGCTGTAAATAATCCCACTAGAATTATGGATAAATTGAAAACAAGATTAATGCTCGACAAACCCGCAGAGATAATTTTATCTTTATTTGGAATTTCGTTTGACATTTAGCAATGGAAGCAATGCTATGATTGAATGAGAGACTTGCACCAAGACAGTGCGTGTCGAGAACATTTGCGGAGTGGCAGTGACCCCCAGTGATTTCCGAGCCTCCGCGTCAAGGCAGAAAAAGACAGATTAGAACAGAGTGATACATCAATTATCATTTTGTTGTAATAAAGCAACATTTGTTATTAAAAATCGGTTTTTGATTAGAATTATTTCAGCGGAGCTCGTTGTTGCTCGATGCTCTCCCACCAGCCCCGGCCCCCAACTCTCCAACTTCTAGATTTCCGTCGGCTCCTACATTCCAGAACCGCTTCCCTACATTTTTTGAGAATTCTAAGAAGAAAACATCCAAAATTCCAATATTCGTAATTCTACTACCATCCTCACCATGAACGTTAAGGCTCCGAGACGAGGCTGGCTCGTAATGCGGTCAACGACTCTCTCGGCCGAAGTGGCACGAAGCGACATCTGTTCTTGCGACAGATGCCCAAAGATGACCGAAATGCAAAAAGGCGAGCGCAATGCAAAACAATTTCATTCTGGCTAAGAACTGCAAGTTCTCCCCAGGGAGGACCAAGAAGTGGGCACCGAGAGTGCGAACAGGATGCATTACCTGCATGTTGGAGCAAGTAGTACTAGATGTCAATAGCTTTTGCTAACTCACGGATAGGGAACGGAAAGTTGAATGCGATGAAGCGAAGAATATCTGTGAACGATGTCAAAGAGTCGACCGATGGTGCTATGGACCAGCCATGTATCGATCGTTGGATGAGCGTAGTTGGCACATGCACGAGTGATGCTGACACTCCCGCAACGGACGACTTCGTAGTTTGAATAGCAGCTAAGCTTGGTCAAGAAATTTCGGACCTCTCTCTTAGTATTATTAGACAAACTCGCAAGCGCTTATGATGAAACGAAGGAACTGGAGTGATGCTGTTGCGGCGTTGCAAGGTATGGCAGGGAAGTGATACATTTACCCCAATATCTGGGATGAATAGAAAACCCAGTATTGAAAATTTTAATTTAGGATTTATCCTGAGAATATTGATATTTCATTTAACGCATAGTTACGTGCCTGGCTGTTCGTTGGGTACACAAAAGGCATGCAAGCCAGCATATGCCAAGTTCTAAACCATGACAATGATCATTATCCTGTACTAAAATATTAAAAAGGGACATTGCCGTCGTGAGTCATATCCTGACTGTCTGATGGTTCTAGGATTTTATATATACAGTTAATTTTCACCGAATTACTTCAGCTGTACACATCGCCAAGTCGCGGCACGGATCGTGAAATGAAGGCCGAGTGGGGCCAACTACCGAACCGCCTTATCTTATCCTGGACAATTCAATCTTCTTCCCCCTTGAAATCATGCCCGACTTTTTTTTAGACTCTGTCGCAACGACTCCTGATTGCATCTCAACGCGCCCAATTCTCGCACAGCGTGCCGTCCACATCCATCATGGCTTGGCTGGCGACTCTAGTGGGCTACCTAGCCCCGGTGTTTGTCATATTGTCTCCCGTGCTGTCGTACGGCGACCAGGCGCTCGCGATGCATCGCAGCGGCAGTAGTGGGGGGTTCTCCTTGGACATTCCTCTGATTATGCTGATTGCATCGTTCTTCAGGTACGCTGCGGTGGACTTTTTTCTGTTACTTTGTGTAAGCAGTTGAGTGCTAATTGTGTCGCAGAATCTTTTACTGGCCCGGCGCGCGATTCGACGAAAGCTTGTTGTTGCAGTCCATCCTCATGGTTGCGATGCAGGTCATTCTGCTCAAGATTGGGCTCGACAACAGACCACCGCCTGCGACAAAGGGAGGCGACGGACTGCCTTTTAGTGGAATCCAGCCTGGCTCGCAGGGAGGTGTGTTGGACTCGCTGTCCAACTTCCAGAGACCGTACAACTTTTGGCAATGGAGATCGCCTAAGCCGTAGGTTGCCCCAACGATGTCACACGAAAAGACGGAAATCAGCTAACGTTTACAGGTACTGGCAATTCTTGGGCTACATGCTGCTCGGTCTCTGCATCATGCAACTCGTCATGGCACCAATCCACTCCCTCTACCCCCTCTACTCGAACCTCATCGGTGTCATCGGACTCTCTGTCGAAGCGACCCTACCTCTGCCGCAAATGCTCGCCAACGCTCAAACGAAATCCTGCAAGGGCTTCAGATTGTCGGTACTCGCCAGTTGGCTGATAGGTGACGCCATGAAGATGTTCTGGTTCTTTACCGCCACGAGCGAAATCCCCTCCACATTCAAGATTTGCGGTATCTTCCAGGCGACCTGCGATTGCTTCCTGGGTCTTCAGTACTTTATGTACGAGACGCCCTACATGGCGCGCTTGACGCAGTATGTCCAGGTCCCTGGCTCAGAGGCTGGTGCGTACCAGATGGAGCAGACGAATGGATCGTCAGATTTTGGAGGGTTGAAGCACAGCTCTAGCAGGAGCATTACTCCGACGAGACGACCGGTTCAGTTCCACGACAGGGCTACGGAGTAAATGGGGACCGATGAAGTGAATGTAATGGTGATATGAAATGGGGAGTGTACGTAATGTTTAATTGATAGATGGTCTTGCATATAGGATAAAAGGCGTCTGGATACAAAATTAGAATAAAAACTATCTGACAATTAAGCTCAACGGTGATTCGAGAGGCTATTAGCCATGCGTGACTGGATGTATATTCGTGAAAGATGGACAGAAGTTGACGAAGTGGATGGGACTAGATGGGGGATCAAGTTAAGGGATGTTGAAAGGGACGTGGTCGGCGACATTGGACGGCAGCGACCCAACCGCAGCGGATGTCAGGCAACGGGTAAATTAATGTCGAAAATATTTATCATGGCACCAGAGTTACTGACATTTTCATGAAAATAAGAACTAAAAACGTAGATTGTGATGGCAGAGTTTCAGACACTGATAGTTGTACCCCCTATCAGCTGGTCACCATGGAGCACACATCGACTCCCGGCCCCAGCCACCAGCTTTCCAACTCTCCGTCCAGAACACCCACCAATACCAATATCGTACATTTACTGAGGCCAATTAATAAACGCCGCTTCGAGTCCTCCTTAGATTTGACAGTGGAGCTGGATCGTTTTAATTTCCGTTCATTCTGCGGGACGGGCCGTACGGGACGACGTTGATAGCCTCAACGGCGACATTCATCATGTAAGTCATTTCAGTACATGGTTCCCATTTTACTTTGTTCGCCAGTTGGCGATTGGATAAATATCTATATGGGAAGCGAGATGAAACTGGAATATTGGCGAGTTTACCTTGGTAAGGCGGCGCGTTGATGCGGTGTCCGCCAGAAACTGGGCGGTGCTTCTCACTTTTCCTTCACCTGCTTCTCAAATTTTTGGTTTCCTGCGGATTTTCACACCTGTGAGCATCTGCAGAGCGAAACACCATCTGAGATACTTATCTTTTTAGTCACTTCATCTCCCCGTTTTCTCTCCACTTCATACTCTTCTCCCACATCCTCTCAACCTTCCATTGACCACCTCTTCTTCCCACTAACAACAACTCATCAACAGCACCTCTTCTTCACTCCTCACCCCCCACCTCATTCACTATCAAAATGGGAAACGGACCCAAAGTCAACTACAAATCTTACGAAGCACAAGCTCGTCTCGTCAGAGCCCTTGTAGCTGCCCACCCCGAGGTCAAATGGAACTACAAAGGTAAGCATAGTCTGTTGTGACAGTATATCCCCCCCTTCACGCCTGTACACATTTCCTTTTCTGTTGTTGTTGTCACCCCTTCGAAGAAAAAAACACAACTGTTCGCATATCGTCAAACTTTAGAACTGCGTCATTGACGCTTGAATCTTTTTCTTTTCTCGCTTTCTTCAGAAATCTGCAAATGTTACGGTTCCGACATGACCGAAAACGCCCTTAACCACCGATTCCGCCGACTACGAGCTCAGTCAGTGCTTATCCGCGAAGCCGCCAAGAAGAACTACGACATGAAAAACCTGGATCCCGATGAGAACCATCTCCCTGGGACCCAGGGCGAAATCGACCTCTCGCGTACAACCACCCCTTCCCCCCCCCCCCATTGACTTCTTCTCCCTTTTTGCATCTACACCGACCCTGCTGGGTCGTTTGTGCCATGAACTAGCTAACATGTTCATGTTATCTTTTATAGACATTGCAAAGTATTTTGGTGCTAGCACCACAGACGGCATCCAGTTCCAGTTCCGCACCATCAAGAAGGACGCAGACACCCTTCGTGCCACCGCCGAAGAAGGTGGTGACTTGGCCAACTGCATCAGCTTGGGAGTAGGCACTGGCGGTTCAAACGTCGGCACCCCCTCCAGCAGAAACGGCACTCCTAGCAAGCGTGGCCGCAAGACTCCCTCCAAGTTGAAGAAGACTCCCATCAAATCTGCCCATGGCGACAGCGACGAGGACACCGATGGATACAGCGGCGACGAGGAGAGCCCTACCAAGCGCGGAAAGATGGGTGGTCTCAAGAAGGAGGAGGATGACTCTCTTGACGATCAGTCCGTCTTTGGGAGCGTCAAGCCTCACAAGTCTTATCTTGCTCCTCAGTATGAGGACCACGCCGACGACGATGAGGAAATCGCTGGAGAGATTTAAGGGTGCATAGCGCATCATGCTCATTTTTGTTATTTGGCTTTGAGTTTTATTTTATTTTTTTGGGTCCGGCAATGAAGCCGTGGATTTGAGAAGGATGATTTGGTTTGCTGTTTTGTGATAGAGGGACTGGCCGTTTGGCAGATTTGATACCCAAAGAAAGTTTGGCAGCAACATCACAGAACCAAAGGACACACGACATGGTTGATAAAGTTTTGTGACTCTGATTGATCTTTTTACGCTATTATCAAGCACATTAATTCATTTACACCAACTGCTCATCCGCTCAACACTGTGACATGCCCCCCCGTGTAATTAATTTTGTTTGTCTACTTGCATGCCTCAACACCCTTACTTCAACAAATCCCACAACGCATCCTTCTCTACAAAATCGTGATGAATCACATTCACCAACCAATAATCATCCCGAATATCAGTCAACAGCTTCTCGCTCGGCGATGCCTTGCCGTACACTCTGGACCACTCTCCCCAAATACCAAACGCCTCCTCATTCCACGCCTTGAAACTGACTTCTTCCACAATCGTCGGCGTCACAATCTCCTTTCCTGGGAATACGCCCCACGTCACGGCGTTGGTAGTGCCACTATTGTCTGATGCAACGAATTCACCCTTGGCGTTTCCGGCGTAGTAGCAGACTGCGTCGCGGTTTGCTTCGCTGTTGAGCTTCTCGCGAAGAATCTTGAAGTCTGCGGATGGCAGGAAGAACTCAACAAAGGACTTTTGGAAGACGAAGCCGTTCTTGGGACCCCAGCCGAACGTGGAGTGGTTGGAGGGCACGGCGTTGACGGCGGGTTGAGAAGCGACGGTCCACCAGCCCTTGGTGTTGAGGGCGATGAGGTGGGGGTTGATGGTGGATGATTCGGGGAGGAGCTCTTCTTCACTCCAGGGGATGGCGGGTAGCTGGCCCTGGATGTGCTTGACGAACATGTCGTTGATGTCGCTTCTGCTGGCGGGGTGGCCCCAGAGCTTGATCGCTTGCGTTACTGACATGTGTAGACTTACGCCATAACCGTCGATCTCACCATAGGCGGGAGAGCGGGAGTCACCGAAACGACCGTTGGGGAAGTCATCCCATGTGGCTTCACGGCCGAGGACCCCTTCACCTTCAGAAATGGCCAGAGTATTGGAGCGGGTGTTGATGTTGTCGGCGCGGAGACCAGCTTCTTGGCCAGTGGCTTCCCATTCGGGGTGGGTGACGGGACGACCGCCCACAATGATGCGGTTGTGGGGGTCAGAAGCAACGGACGATTGCCTTCTAGACGAACGAGAATGGCTTCTGTTGCGGTCTGGGACGTTGCCGTTTACTTGGAGCATCGGGACGGGAATGGGGCCGTCGACGACGGCTTCTTCTTCTGCGGTGGCATCGGGTATGAGGTGTGTGCGTTCCAAGATGAAAGTTACGGCCTTTTCAAGGTTCAGGGTGTAGAAGTGGAAGCCCTTGGGTCCGGAGCTTCTGTCTTTGATTGTGCGAATTTGGCTAACCATCTCACTGAGAATATCAACACCAACAAGTTTGACCTTTTCGTCATCGCCCTTGACGGCATTGAGGCGCTCCATGATGGCATCGGGCATCTTGGCGTGACTGAGTTTAGTTGTTCGCTTAATCATGGCGTAGCTTTGAATAGGCATGAGTCCGGGAATAAGAGGAATGGTCTTGAAGGCGCCGCTGGGGTGCTCGCGCAACGTCTTTTCGAAGTTGTCGTAGGCTTCTACATCGAAGAATAGCTGTGTCATGACAAAGTCGGCGCCAGCTTGAACCT
Source organism: Simplicillium sp. C3G150-2 (assembly GCA_022702485.1). Taxonomy (NCBI): domain Eukaryota; kingdom Fungi; phylum Ascomycota; class Sordariomycetes; order Hypocreales; family Cordycipitaceae; genus Simplicillium; species Simplicillium sp. C3G150-2. The sequence goes on along the minus strand of JAJIYY010000001.1, from coordinate 1,824,713 downwards.
TTTCTACCAGATAGGGCAGATCATGTTCTAAGCTTTGTTCGAGAGGGTGGCTGCCATCGGCATGGCCCTCGGGGTATGCAGCAACTCCCACGCAGAAGTAGTCGCCATGCTTCTTGCGGATGTACTTGACCAAATCGACAGCCCATGTGAATTCTTCATCGCCTTCTTCTCTGGTATTGTTTGCATCTCTGTACTCTTCTGGACGGGGAGGATCGCCTCTGAGCGCAAGAATGTTACGAATGCCCAGGGCTTTGGCATCTTCAAGAGCCTTGTCAATGAGTCGCTGGCTCATGTTGGTACACGTCAAGTGCAGACATGTTGTCATGCCAAGCTCTCTCTGGCAGATCTCGGCTAATTCCAGAGACTTTTCGGCGGTCGATCCGCCAGCTCCCCATGTTACGTTGACAAAGAGAGGTCTGAGACCCTGTTCCATACGCTCAAGACGATCGCGCAGGTTGGAGAAACCCATTGACGTCTTGGGAGGGAAGAACTCGAGCGAAAAGTATTCTCCATTGGCCGGCAAGGCGGCAATCTTGTCTGTAATCTTGTCCATCATGATGTACTATCGTGGGAGTATTGTGTCGTGTGTATTATTTGGCTCGTGCCGGATTCGGAGGTGGAGGGGGGATGGGGACAAGTCGAGTCGGGTCGATCAACGAGGGGCAGCTCGCGATGATGACAATGACGGTGGTGATGATGCGAGGAGAGGTGCAGCCAGCGGGAAGATACAGATGTTTTTTGAATCGTTTTGGGCGGTTACTAGATGCGGAGAGCAATCGATGAGGAGAAAAGAAGGGTCACAAGAGTCAGTTTTCCATCTACCGGGCCGTCGCAAAGCGAAAAAAGCCAGTAGCTCTTGCTGCCGTTCGACGCAGGAGGACCCCGCCAATGGGCTACGCTGCAAAAGGAACAAAAACTAAAAAATTCGCTATCGCATGAGCCGCGGGGCCAGTTTTAGCGGGGGACCCTGCAGCTGCAACCACTAAATTTGCAGGGGCCTCCAGCGACTCCAGCGGCCTTCCACTGGAGTCGGGACGGAGGACGGACACTGTGCCGGTCACGTTCATCGTCGTTCAGCCACTAGCCGTTTCCAGCGCTGCTGCTCAATGACGTTCGCGATTGGCTCGCTGTCGTCACCGTTCTGCAGTGTCACCACACACCGTGACACGCTAATTTACAGGGCGTTGCAGAGCGCTACAGCCACTGACGCCCAAGACAAACAGCCCAGCGGCCCCAAAGCCTAAATTCTTAGCGCCACCAGAAGCTCTGCTGTGTTTGTTTTCTCCCCCTGCAGGGTCCAGACTACTCATCAATTTCTTGGCTTGTGTCAACCCCCATCAACGCCATCGATTGGAAGCTATCAACACTCCTTTAAATATTGCCAAAATTCGGCATGTTGCTCCATGGAAGGCAGGTGGGCTTCCAGGGAGCTCGGGCCGCCCTCTCAAGGACAATCGGCGGCTTGAGATCAACCACAGCTCGACATCCGCCATCAACCAGTCCAGCTCAGCACTCACAACAGTATCGATGCTATGCAGTCAATTTGACAGCTTTAGACGAGAAATGGCGTCAATTATGGAAGGAAGCTCGCGATAAGCCGCCTGCGACGAGCTCTGAGCCCAAAGAAAGCAAAAACGTCCTGCCCATGTTCCCGTATCCTTCAGGAACCTTACATCTGGGCCACCTTCGAGTCTACACAATTGCCGATGTCGTCGCCCGATATCACAGTCTACAAGGAAAAGATGTTTTGTTATCAATGGGATGGGACTCTTTCGGGTTGCCGGCTGAAAATGCAGCGCTTGAGCGAGGAATCCCTCCCGCCGGATGGACAAAGAGCAACATTGTCAAAATGAAGGAGCAGCTCGACCTAATGAACGGCAGTTGGGATTGGAAGAACGAATTGTCGACTTGCGATCCCGAATTTTACAAACACACCCAGAAGCTTTTCCTGATGCTCTACGAACGTGGTCTTGCGTACCAAGCCGAAGCGGAAGTCAACTACGACCCTGTTGACAAGACCGTCCTTGCGAACGAACAAGTCGATGCGAATGGATACTCTTGGAGATCTGGAGCCAAGGTGGAAAAGAAGCTATTGAAGCAGTGGTTCTTCAAGATTTCAGAATTCCGAGAAGAGTTGCTCAAGGACCTGGATACGCTGGCAAAAGACGGGGCGTGGCCTGAGCATGTCTTGTCGCAGCAGAAGAACTGGCTCGGCAAGTCTACAGGCGCCATGATCAAGTTTCCTATAATTTCGATGGACCAAGATCTTGGTACTGGAATCGAAGTCTTCACCACTCGTCCCGACACCTTATTCGGCGTTCAATATCTTGCTCTTTCGGCAAGTCATCCCATAGTGGTAAAGCTTGCAGAGAGCGATCCGGAGCTACAGGCCTTCCTGGACACGCTGACAGGATTGCCACCAGACTCCAAAGTCGGCTACATGTTGCCACAGTTCCGCGCTATCAATCCTCTAGCATATCACGACGATACCCCGGATGCAACTAAGGCTTCGCTTCCGGTCTACGTCGCTCCATACGTTTTGGGAGATTACGGCGAGGGAGCTGTAATGGGTGTACCAGGACACGATGTCCGAGACTTTTCTTTCTGGAAGGAACATCAAAAAGAATCTCCAGTGCGATTTGTGGTTACAGGATCAGAAGACGAGTCGACGGCAGTCATTCCTAACGAGCCGTATGTCGAGCATGGTGTCATGACGGAGCGAAGCGGGCTCTTCAAGGGCAAGTCATCTCGCGACGCTGGTGAAATGATGGTGCGCATGCTGGAAGCTGCCGGGCTTGCCAAGACTGTCGAGAAATGGCGCTTGAGAGATTGGCTGGTTAGCCGACAGAGGTACTGGGGAGCTCCCATTCCTATTGTACACTGCGATTCTTGCGGTGCTGTGGCTGTCCCAGATGAGCAACTGCCCGTTCAACTCCCAGAAGTTGACAACCACTGGGCTGAAGGCAAGGCTGGCAATGCCTTGGAGTCTAGCCCAGACTTCGTGAATACTACATGTCCTAAATGCAACGGACCTGCGAAGCGCGACACTGATACCATGGATACATTCGTAGACTCTAGTTGGTACTATGCCCGATTTACCGACGCACACAATGAGAAAGAGTTGTTCTCGCCTGAAGCAGGTAAGAAACTGCCTGTCGACATTTACATCGGTGGCGTTGAGCATGCGATTCTTCATTTATTGTATGCCCGATTCATCTACAAGTTCTTGGCGTCAACACCACTACTTCCCCAATACACCGAAGAAAACGCACCGTCAGCCGAGCCATTTGAGCGCTTGATTACACAAGGAATGGTCCACGGCATCACATACATCGATCCTGCCAACGGCAAATTTCTTAAGCCCGGCGAAGTCGACTTATCGAACCTAAAGGAGCCTCGTGTGGTCGGCTCCGGTGAAGTAGCAGATGTGCGATTCGAGAAGATGTCCAAATCAAAGTACAACGGAGTTGACCCAACCGATTTCATCTCCAAACATGGTGCTGATTCGACTCGCGCACATATGTTGTTCCAGGCTCCTGTAGCCGATATTCTGAACTGGGATGACGCCAAGGTTCAGGGAGTCACACGCTGGTTACACAGACTACATGATCAAGTTGAAAAGCTGGCCCAGGTCCCTGAAGGATCCGCATCTGCATTTGAGGACCTCAAGCAGAGACAGAGCAGTCAGCAGAGCAAGGAACAGTCTCAGCAATGGAACGCCGATGTTGAATTATGGCGAGAAACCCAGCGAGTGATTGAGTCCATCACGAAGTCCTATGATAAGATCTACTCTCTCAATGTGGTAGTTTCAGACTTGATGATTTTGACCAACGCGCTCATCAACAGCAAGCACGGAAGCGACCATATCAAGAGACAAGCTGCCGACGTCATTGTGCGACTGATGGCGCCCATCACACCAGCCTTTGCCGAAGAATGCTGGAGTTTATTGCGACCATCGAAAGGATCGATATTTTCTGGATCGGCGCAATTCCCTGCATTGGATGGCAGTCTCGCCGAGTTGAAGCCACAAGAGCAAAAATGCGTGATTCAGATCAATGGAAAAGTGCGAGGTACCGCCATGATCCCTCCAGCACCAGGGGGCTTGGAGGGAGATGCTTTGAAGGAGTGGATGATTGAGACGATTATGAAGACAGAAGAGGGCAAGAAGCTCAGCGAGGGGAAGTATGATATCCGGAAGTCGAAGAGAGCGATTCCAGTGCAAGGGGGCAAACTGATCAACTTCGTGATGTGATTCCTCTTGCTGTCACCCACCAATCACCCACTAAATTGCCACTAATTGCCCCTGGACTTCCAAGGTGCCGAGTACAGTCCCCATGTACAGCACTGTAACATTAAGGAAGCCTTTGTTTCCTCACACATTAGATTATGTACAATAGATTTACGCTACTGCGTCATATTTACCAGATATTAAATTATGTATTAGTTGTGGTATATACGCACTGAGTTACTCAATCCAGCCTCGTATAAGGGATCTCCATGCTGGTGTTGTGCTTGTAGAGGACGTAATGCTGCAGCATAAACAGCGCATCATAAACCATGCTCACATTAGCCAGTAAGAACTTGACAGGGTTGCCGGTAAAGCCATCCCAGCTGCCCTGCAAGTAGCTATCAATCGCCAACTGGGAAATACTCAACACACCACCCGTCAAGTCCAGCAAGACCTGCCAGATGCTCCAACCCTGCGTGCTCTTGTTCCTAAAGTTCCTCAGCAGCTGCGGCGTAAACTTCACCAGCGTCACCAGCAGCTTAACGTAGCCCAGCGCATACACCGCATCGATGTCGCACCATTCCGTAGCCGGGTCCAGCGTCCGTGAAGCTTTAGACCCAATGATCATGTACGTCGCTCCCAGGCCAAGGCCCGAACCGACAATGATACCGTATACGAATCGCGAGGGACGGTTTCCGCTAGCAGGCTGGAATTTCCAGACATTGAACAAAAGGTATTGTGAAGCCGTGATGGTCGAGATGGTCAGCGCGTGCAGGGCGAATATGATATCGTTGAAGGCCACGGCGGGGGTCTCGTTGTTATGGCGCAGGGCGTATTGGTGGCGGATAGTGGGGGAGTAGTAGAGCGCTACATTGGAGGCGAAGTATGTTGCGAAGCCTGGAAACAGGAAATTAGCAAGGTTGCAAGCTGTTGGGGAGGGTGGGAGAGGTTGGCGCACCAAGGACGTTGAGGAGCGGGAAGTCGACTGTGGTGCCGCTGGTGGTTTTGCGGGAGAAATTAAGCAGCACCTGCGGGTAGAAGGATGCGCTCCAGCAGATGGTGTATACCCACCCGAACAGGATGGATATCCATTCGAGAAAGTTCATGGTTGAGGTGGTTTGGGAACGAGGAGTGTTGGTGATGTCGTGATTGATGCGCAATAGGTGCGACATGGCGCGCTTAGTCATCCAGTGCTTCAGCCTGATCATGTCACGATGTTGTTTTTTTTTATTCATTTATTTCATTCGAGAGTCTCTTAGAGACGTTTTTCTTTTGTTCCTTTCATGGTGCTTGACTTCATTTGGTGATGTGTGTTGTACAAGCAATGGGACCCAGCATTGCAGCGTGTAAGAGCAATGCAAGACCAAAGAGTGGTGGCAAAGCTTGCAGATGATGCTGATAAAACAAATAGTATTTCACAATTTAACAGGCTTGAAATATTGAAAACATTGAAAGTTTCACTCATATTTGTATTGAATATGGCTTTTACTTAGAAATTCTATTGTGTCAACCAATTATTCAGCCAAATTTGTCCAACAGGTTCGACCATTCCCTGTCAAAGTTGCTGCTTGGTCGGCAGCCCATGAGAAGTTGATAAGAGAACAGGGGGTGTGAACACTACAATTCTGGCGAGTTCTGGCCTAGTGAATACAAGAAAAAATGTACGTTTCCAATTGAAAAAAAAATTGATCCCCTTATGCTGTAGAATAAGGCTTCACCACGACAACCACATCATGGTGAGATTTGACAGAAATGGGTAGCAAATTCACTTATATACATCTTTATGTACCATTACGTCTCCTATGTATCTTCGGTGCTTAATTTTGTCCCTTGTGGTGATTTTTAAACTCTTTCAACCAAGCCTGCACGAATTCAACCTCTTGGCTCTGTACCTTTTTTATCTGGGCCGGGGGCAAACCAGGGCGCTCTTGTTCCTTCGTAAGGCCAAAAGAATCCCAGTGGTGCACGGCCGGATCAATCAAGATGTAGGGTTCTGAGGGAGTTGACTTTCTTCCCTGATTGGTACCAATGGCATGAGGTGTCGCTGCACGCCACGGATCTTGCTTGCCATCAATGACCGCCACGCGAGGGTAGCTAAAGTTCAAGCCTCCATGCTTGTTGATGGACTCGACATCGGGTGCCTTGGTGATGTTGAACTGGGTAACACAATCAATGGAAGCGTATTCAAGGGTGACTGCGCGCGAGAAAATGGACGGGATATGCTTGGGAACTCCAGCTCCGCTAGGAAAATATCCCCATCTGAGATGAAACAGTTAGCGAATGCGCTAGTTTTGGGATTGTCAAGACTTACTGCATGCACTGTTGATATAGCCAGCTACGATCATCTGCTTCAAGATCTTCTGGCACACGAGCTGAGAAGCAATCGCGCTGAGAAAGACCTTTGCAATCCCCTTGGAGTCGGGTGCTGATCTGACGGCTTGTGGTTCCAATGTAATTGAGTAACTGGAGCGTCAAAGTCTTCGACTCAGATTCGAGGCCAGCTTCTTTGACGAGTGCCCGTGCTGTCGATTCCAGGTAGCCTGTGCTTGGGAATAGCAGCGCTGGTGAAGTGATGACACTGCAGAAGGTACCGAAAGAAGGGCGATCGGAATCGGGTATCCAGCTGGTGCCTTGAGCATCAGGAACCCAAAGCGTGGCGCCGAATTCGTCATTTTTCAGTTCATCGAGGCCAAAAATTGCTTTGAGGCTCTTGACCTTGGCTTCATTGCCGCTGAAAAGCACCGTATCGATGATATGGGTTATCTTTCCCAAGACTTTGCCGCAGCCATTAGGTCCAAACAGTCTCGCGGCTTCGTTGTAAGCCCAGTAGTCGTAGATTGCCGCAGTAACACCTGACGACGATATGGCCGCCCAAAAGGTCTCCGGATACACTTTGCGAGCAAGGGCCACAAAGGCACCGGCATAGGAGCAGCCGTACAGGATCCAAGGAGTGTTGGGCGCGGTCAAGTTCAACTGCTCCAAGCCGGGTATTTTAACATTGCGTGCAAAATAGGCAGTGTCGGCAATTGCTTGCTCCGTCGAAAGAAAGCGCAGGTCCTTCTTGCTTGGGCTGGCGAAGGGGTAGCTTGTACCGTAGTAACGATGTTCCAAAATCACGCCAACGCCCCCAGTGGCCTTGGTCAGAATTGACCCGATACCGTGGATGAGCAAGGGGATACGATAAGAGGCGTCGCCCTCGCCCCCGGCAATGACGATTACAGGGCCGCCTGGTTTATAGTTGGACGTGTCGACATAGTACCGCAAGTTGAAGGTTCCATTAGAATGCGGCGCGTACTGCGTGTCGTTGTGGAAGTGATCGATGGGCACGGAAAGATTGTATGCCTTGATTGTATCGCTGTCCGACAACAGTCTAGGAGTCGTCTTGGGGCTATTCTTGCGCTGGAGCGGGAACATTGCCGTGGCCTGTGCCGCCAGCAGGCCTACTATGCCGAGGGATATCAAGTTCTTCATCTTGTGATTGGAGTTTCCCTCTTCAGGAGGGTGCCACACTTTGAGAGTGATACGCTTTGTCAAATTACTCACAGGACTTCTTTGAGATGAATTGCGCTCAGAATGTTGCGGTTCTTACGGAATGGGAAGGTTGAGATGCACTACCAAGAATAAAATCCAACATGTGCCATGGCGATGGGTCCATAAGAGGTTATAAATCCTGTTTTGGTGATCATCATAATGAAGCCCGAAGTCGCAATGTTACCTAACAAAAACGACGTTGCATTGACATCCTCAGAACCGGACGCAAGTCCCTTTCGTCTTAAGACCATTTTGGTCATGACAACACCACTGCTGGCCCGTAATTATTCCACAGTTAGGATGCCGAACCGCGGCTTTCCCCTTGCGAAATCGATCAAGATTTACGGCACTCAGCGCCAATGCCGATGACGTCCAGATCGCCCAATTGCCGCGTGGACACACGGATACGACATCGATAAATCAATTGCAGGCAATTGGGTGAATTTTTAAAACTTGACATACACCTTGGATCTACATTCTCACAGCTCTATTGCTGGCTGCTAACTATCGTTGCTTCCACACCAAAGGCGCTCTCTCGGGATGCTGCATCTGCAGCAACAGCCCAGGGGCAGAGTCATTCTCAATCAAATCCATTACTCGCTCGCGTGCTTGCTGATCTGTCTCCCCCATCTGCTTCAAAGGTTCGACTCTGTGCTTGCTCAACAGCACCGCCAAAGTTGCGACGAATTCTACATGCGCAAACTTGCGACCTGGGCAGTCGATAGTGCCCTCTCCCCAAGGAACAAACGTGCCTCTAGTGTACGCAATAAAGTCTTCATCACCAGGCTTTTGCGATGATCCCTCTGCAGTTTTGATCCATCGCGACGGCTTCCAGTCGAGAGACGCATCACCCCAGTACTTGGGGTCGGTCATAAGAGATCCATAGTGAGGCAGCACCATGGTCTCTGGAGGCAGTGTGTAGGCTTTGCCGCGGACAGTTATTTGTCGCGTATGATCTCCAGTCCACTTAATAGTCGGAACAATGTCGTACAGGCGAAGTGATTCAAACATGATAGCTAAACAGCGCTTCAGTCGGTGAAAATCAGCTCGGTAATCCAACTCTGTAACATCGCGAGAACCAAGAACCGCCTGTATTTCCTCAAAGACCCAGTCCTGAACTTCAGGGTGGGCTGCGAGGAAGTACATGGCAAAAGTAAAAGTCAAAGCAGTGGTGTCGTGTCCAGCAAAACTGACTGCGAACATGTTACCATAGACTTCAGCTTCATTAAGGCCACCCTTCTCAGACGCCTCATCTTGCGAGGCTTGCACAATCATTGCCATGAAGTTGGCATCCAATTTCTCTTGTTTCGCGTGGCGTGCTTTTGTATCGTCGTAGGTATTGACCATGTATGCCCCGAAAGTGTCAAGAGCTGTGCGAATTGTGTGCAATTTCTTCGGAATTCCAAGTTTGGGCAAGCTCCTGAAAACCCTTGGGCCACCAAAGCCAACGATGAGAAGGAGGTTCGATAAAATGATACCCAGAGCCTCTCGATAGTCCATAGTCTTTTCCAAACGCGTAGCTTGCTTTTCATCATCCCCTTCAAAGCGAAACGACCTGCCAAAGAGGGCGCGGGACAAGACATGAAGCGTCAGAGTCCGTACATCGCGATCGGTATGCGCAACCGACGGCTTGGACTCCCAGTATGATAGCATTTCGGCCGACAGGGAAATAGACTCGGACCAAACGATTTGGTTGTTCTTTTCATTCAAACAGCGAGTGACGAGTCGCCGTTGCATCTTCCAGGATTCACCACTAGCCTACATTATTGGTGAAGTCAGCTCAGTGCCCGACAGGTGAGCCCTATATACTCCAGATGTAATATAGTTGCACTTACATTTCCCACATTAGGGCCAAATACAGCAAGAACGTCTTATCAAAATCCGTTGTGTCAGCAAACATCCGAGACTGCGTTCAATCACCGATTATACTCACCGGTCACGAAGCCAGGACGAGGAAACTCAGTCAGCCTCTTGTTCACATGAACAATCGTTTCGGGATCATTGATCATCACCCAGTTTCGGTATGGTGTAACTAATATCCAAATGTCTCCCATCTCCTTATGCGAATGATATCTATCCCTCACCTCCCAACCTCGCCAATTGTATCGCGTGAAGCTGTTGTTGCCCAATCCGAACGGCAGCCGACGCACGTAGGCGAGAATACGGTCATCAACGAGCATCCAAAGCGGATTGAGAGGGCTAATTGGAATGACCCGTCTGGGGCAGCCAATTTTTCGCGCATCGGAATAGTTTTTCGCCAAACCGACCAAGTTTTGGATGACAAGGTAGCTGGGCAGAAGCAACACCAGTGCCAGCACGCCGCTAGACCAGGAGACAGCCATTTCGGAACGAGGTACTGGTCGCGGCAGATGCCGTGAGATTGGCTTCGCGCGAGAACGAAGTAGAGTATCAATCACCCAGCAACGTGGCACGAGGAGCGTGAGGGGGGGACAAAACGAGAAACCACGGCACAGATAGGAAAGCAAATGGGACGAGTAATTATTTATACTAGAATTTTTTTTGGCTATGGCGAAACTAGAAGTCGCCGACAGCCTTGTTATGCGCGAACAATCCAGGCTCACTAGCGTAGAGCAATTGCTCACTTATACCCTAACAGTTCGTTAACTGAGTGGCTGCAGCGCCACCACTTGCTTCTTCCTCCGCGTGACAGGGAGGCTTCGTCTAGACTTGACCAATCAGAGGGCTTCTGGCGACAGCGCTTCGCCTAGCAATCTCACCTGCGAGGATGTTTGCGGCGCAATAGTAAGCGTCTGGTGAGAACTAATCGCAGAGCGACATCATTGCAAGCTATATCCTTATTGAAGTAGGGTGAGTTAGACAAAAGCATAAGAACGACTTTCCGGAATGAACACGAAAAGCCATGACAAGACTCCAGGTTGGCATTACTTAATAGCCTCAGCCTATTTGTTGGCGACAGGAAGGGTCTTTTGCGCTGAAAGAGCCCAGAAGACTCGCTAAGACTCAATCAGGGACAACTCGTTTAAACCTTCGGAAAGGCTTTGGGAAAAATGAAGCTTTGTATTCAAAGACACAAAAATCCAAGAAGCCCTTGTAAGGATTCGAAACAACTATCAAGTGGCTGCACATAGTGCTTAGTATACAAGCCAAGTCAGCTATAACACTACAACTAAGCATGGGGATGTGACACGCATGTCGTGAGATAGAATACTGGCTGCTCTCCCCAGCCTGGCTTTCGCTCAATGGCTCCATTGGCAGCTGATCATATTTTCTGCAAATAAATTCGGTTTCAAACGTATACGGTTCTACGGCAGCTAAGATGCATAACGCGACAGAGTTCATTCAACTAGCGGTTCAACCACCCAGCTCACTGATCGAGGTCAGCCCTAGTCCCAGCCATAGCGCACTCCCGCCTACCAGTCTAGTGCTGGGGCTGATTGGTCTTTCGCTTTTGAGTCGCCTTTGGACGATGATCCAATTCAGAAGATTTTATATTTTCAACATCTTTACGAAGATCAAATACCAAGTCCTTTGTAATTTCGGTCCTGTCCCGAGAGACTTGGGTTTTGTTGGCCCTGCAGAAGCTCTCTCGGCCGTGGTGCAAGTCTCCCATTTCCGGCGCGATAGCCGCTCCATCCCGGCACCGATTTATTTGAGCCATGGGGTTAATTTCTTTGTTTCAAATCCTCGATTCTGTCTTTTCATTTTTCCAAGCTTCATTCTTGGGGCTTTATCTATTCATTTTGGCTGTATTTCCTTCTCATAACTAACATAGCCTCAACAGACGGCCACTCATGAGCAAGTTTGGCCGCCTTGATGTTGTTGTTCTCGCGGATGAAAACCAGGGTATAAATAACGTAAAACAAGACTATTTAGTCTCAAATAAACACTATTAAATATATCTCATCGCCTCTGAATTCATACCCTCTCAAGCTATGCCCTCACATCTCACCCCAGGCCACCACCGCACAACCCTCAACGGCCCTTTAATCAACCACACACAATTCCTCAAATCCCATCACCCAATCCAAACTCCTTCCCATCTCCGCAACATTATCAATCCTGCTTTGAAATCCATCTCCATCTCAGTTCCCAATTTCCAATCCAACCGCAAACACGAATCGTAGCGCGAGAACATCAGATCGCTCCCATTTCCTATTAGGGACTACTTGGCGACGGAACCAATCAGCGTCGAGGATTTATCTGCGGACTGGCTTCAGCGCGTCAACTCGGACTTTGCAAGATTAGCGACAATTCAACTCAACGAGAAAAGTGTATTAAAAATCATGAAAAACTCCGCAAGGGATTCCGCAATGCTCAAATCACATGTAGTATATAAATGGATGGATTATCCCTCTTAGGAACGGAAATCGTCATCACTCAACTACAACAAACAATCTCACATTACACATTACTACTTACACTACTTACACGACAACACTAAAATGCACTTCATCCTCTTTGGCGCCTCTGGCCGCACCGGTCAACACGTCGTTTCCGAACTCCTCTCTCACGGCCACACAGCCGTAGCCCTCGTTCGCAAAACAAGCAGCCTCTCAGCCCGTCCTGGGCTCACCATTACCACCGGCTCGCCACTCTCCAAGTCAGACGTGAATAAGGCCCTCACCGCAGCACCGGGTCTCACTCCCACAGCGGCCATTTTCACCCTCAACACAGTCCGCAAATCAGACAGTCCCTTTGCTGCGCAGGTTTCGCCTCCACGTTTCCTGGCTGATTCATGTGCCAATATCTGCACCGTGTTGGAAGAAGCGGGCATTCGTCGCATTGTCATCCTCTCCACGGCGGGTGTGGGCGATTCGTGGGCCAACTTGCCCATGGCTAGCAAGGCGTTCTTGGGATGGACGAATGTCAAACATGCGCTGAGGGATCATGCTATCTTGGATGAAGAGATTAGACAGACAAAGATGGATTGGACGCTGGTCAGGGCGGTGCGATTGGAATATGATGATCCTAAGGACAAGACTGAGGTGAAGGCAGTGAAGACGCTGGGTAGCAGCGGTAAGGGAATGGGAATGATGGATTGTATCGATACTTCTAGCGCGGCGAGATTTCTGGTCAAGGTAGCAGTTGAAGGACTTTATCTCAGAGAAGCGGTGGTTATTAAGAACTAATTTGCGGCACTTCCACATACTAAATAGCATTTAGACTAATTGCATTTACTCCATTACACGCAACTGCACCAGACACCGTCATCACAACATTACACGCAGCCGCATCAAACATCATAACCAATACATCAACTTCAACCCTTCAAATTCTCCCTCTGCTACAGTTCACCAATCAATTAAACCCTACCACGCCATGCACCCATGCAAAGTATGTCACCATCCCGGCTCAAAGGAGCACCATCGCCCCACCCCTCCATGATCCCCCAGATTGACAATCCTTCCGGATCAGGACAAAGGCGTAGTTTCTACGGCACCGTATCTATAAACCGCCAAACTCACCCTCACCATTTCACCGCCGCTCAACTTTTCTCCTTCCATCATCACCACCATTATGTTCCTCACTCTCCCCCTCGAACTCCGACTCCAGATCTACTCCCACCTCCTCCACCTGCCCCCTCCAACACCCTTCTCCTCACCCACCATCCACACGCCCATCCTCCTCACAAACCACCTCATCCACGCCGAAGCCACCCCCCTCCTCTACGCCGAAAACACCTTCATCGCCCACCCGTCCATGCTGACCTCCTTCCCGCGCCTGCGATCCTACTACCCTCCCATCCGGTGCGCGGAGCCCGTCCGCCTCATCCGCCGATACCACCTCACCGTGCGCTTGGATTGCGATCTGCCATTCACGGCCGAGGCGGCGACGGAGGCGTTTTCGGGCATCGAGGCGCTGGAGCTGTATCTGGTCCAGAGTGTGTTTTTGGGCGTCGGGGGCAGTAACCTGAGAGCGTTTGAGGGTGTTAGGGGGGTAGGCACGGTGGTCATCACGGGGAGCACGACGGGCATAGAGGGCTATGTTGAGTGGTTGAGGGGCGTGATGCAGAGTGAGAAATGTGTTGACGTCAAAGAATTTGAGCCGTCCGAGGAAGAGGGTGATGTTGCGGCGAGGTTGAATGTGCATATATGATATACTTTAATACGATATACCCCGGCGATTGGGACGATGGAACGATACGATACGAACATACAACGATACGGCACGATTATGATAGACTTAATGGAACATTGATAAGATCTATATTCTAGACAGAGAATAACTACTTCTTTCTTTTCTGTATTCAATCGCCATCCTTCTTTATCAACTGTACAAATGAGACTGATCAAAAGTAATCCCATGCTTCCCCCAAAAACGCCAGACAAATTTACAAAGACAAAAAAATCATACATGTCCTCTTTCTGTTTCTAACTTGTCTTCTCTGCCGTTGCTGTCGCGGAAGAAAAGAGTCAAAAGAAAAAGGGCAATCGAAATAATGGCTTTTCTCTAACCCTCTTTTTCCCTTTCTAGAACACATGATATTAATGAATCGCTTCGTTTCGACAAAAGCAAAAAAATGAAAAATGGAACCCAAGGAAATGACAAAGCAGATGGACTTGAGTTTGCCAAGTCATGCAGGCACGCTCAAGCAGGTGTCAACGCATTACCTCACATTAAAGTGATCAGTGAGAGGTTGATTGAAGCCATTACTGGGCACCGCCTCCGCCAATGATCTTGGGCATCGATTGCCACTGCTTCTGGTTGGGCAGTCTAGCTCGGCCAAAGTCCTCGTCCAGATCCAGAATAATCTTGAGAGCGTTGCGGCTGCGAGCAAAGGGACTCGTGTCCGCGCGAGAGGCAGATGAAATGGCGTCCATGCTGGCATGGGGCTGTGGCGTCTCCGTCTTGCCGCCGGGCATGGGCAACACTGTTTGCAGGACTTCGTACATGGCGAGAGTGAAACCAAACTGAGGAGACGATCGGAAGATACGCGCGGGACCACCCTTGAAGAAAGCGGTGAATCCTTCCTCCTTCCAGATCGTCTTGGCGGCGTGGCGCAAACCAGTGTACTGAGCTTCACCCTTGCGAGCCTCGACTTGCAGACGCGTCTTGATGACATCGCAGGGTGTCGTCAGGTAGGCGGCGGGCATACCGGCAATGGCACCAGCAGTCAAGAGCTGGACAATACCCAGCTTCTTGGTGGGCGACTCGCCAAAGAAGTCCTTCTTGAGATGGTTATAGGTGGGGAAGTAGATGGCGGAAAAGGGAACGTCACGCAGCAAGCAAGCAGAAGCTCCCTTGTACAGACCAACGAGACCCAAGTTGCGCACAATCCACATGGCCGATCGTTTCGGGGCGCCTTCGACCGTCTTGGCGACTTCTCCCTGCACCTGCAGGCGAATCTTGACGATTTCGAGGGGGTTAGTGAAGACCTGTGATTGTTAGTTCCAAAAATGAAGTAATTTTTAAAATTCAGTAGCTAAAAACTTACCACCTGGCAACCACCAGCACTGGCACCAGCCAAAATCTCAGCAGGCAGAGCAATCTTGCCCTGCTTGTCGGTGAAGTGACCACGAACAAGATCGTTCACAGTAAGCTTGATGGCCTTCTCGGGCGCGACACCGACCAACTGAGGCAAGACACCAGAGTACAGTCCACGGAGACCCTCGTTGCGGAAGACCTTTTGGAAGCAGTCAATGGAGTTCTTGTACAGGCGCTGACCGGGCTGAGCGCCTCTCTGGTTCTGGAGACGAGTCTTGACCAAATCGATAGGGTAGACCATGAAGGCACCAAAGGCACCAGCAAAACTACCCAGAGCAAAGTTGTAAGTCGATTCGGCAATCTGGCGCAAGATGGCCTTGCTGGCCTTGCCTGCCTTCTCGGTGGCGGCATTCGCAGCAGCTTCGGCGGCGTCGAGAGGAATGCGCCACGCAGGGTCGAGGACCTTGGCAAAGTCAACAAGGCCCAAGCGACCAGAGGGCTCATCGAGACTGGCAAAGTGGAAAAGAATATCGGCCTCCATGGGAGTAAACAGAGAGAAGCGCGTGATTCTGGCAGCCTCAACCAAGAACTCGGAGCGAGTAATCTTGCCATCCGTGCTGCGAGAAACGGCGCGGCGCACAATCTGCTCAACCAAATCCATCTCCTTAATCATGTTCTGGAAGGCGCGCACGTTTGCGTAGGAGATCTTGCTTCCCACAGAGATGTTGCAGAGAGTGTGAAGGTTGGCGAGCAAGTGGTCGGAAAGCTTGTGCTTGGAGGTCTCGAGAATGATGCGCTCAAACTCCTCAGGTTCAATGTAGCCGTCGCCGTCCTTATCGAAGAGCTGGAAAGCCTGGCGGATGCGCTCGCCCTGCAGACCGCGCAGCATCTGGGAGAATTGAGGGTAGTCGAGGTTGTGGCGCTTCTTCTTGCTGCCAATGTAGAGCTTGGCCCATTCGCAGTCCCAGTCGAAGGGAATGTTGTCGGTGCCCTTGTTGAGCTCGTAGAGACGGCGGAAATCATCGTACTTGACGTTGCCGGTGCGGTCGACGTCAAATAGTCTAAAGGCGATTTCGTACTCGGCGTCGGGTTTGGCGAGGAGGTTCTCAAAGACGGTCCAATCGGCGAGGTTGACTCTTCCGGTGCCCTTGCGATCGGCAACGTTGAAGAGGATTCGGTACTGGTCGCGTTGGATTTTGTGCTGCACAAACGAAGCTCAATTAGCAATTGCGACACCCCACAGGTCAATTTTTCAAACTCACAAAGTCCTCGTCGCTAGGCGCAACGGCGTTGATAAACTCCTCAGGTCCCATGTACAGCTCTCCCGTCTCGTTGTCCTTGAGGGCATTGCGGGTGAATCGAGCCTTGCTTTGAGACGAAGCTTGAGGAGGGGCCTCTTCGGAGCCCATCAGGGTCTCCTTGACTGCGTCCTTGACCACATTCGCGCTGGTAGCCATGATTGAAGGAAGCTGGCAGCTATTTGCGTTTGGGGGAAAAAGGCGTCTTTAATTTTTCGGGGTCCCCCAGAATCGAATAAACGGTCAACGTCTGTGGGGAAACCAACGGAAGAAAAAAGAAACAAAAAAAAAGGACGAATCAAAGGAGGCAAAGAAACAAGAAGAATCCGGGGAAAGACAACAATCAATCGGTCCTCCTGCAGTTACGAGGTTCGGCCACGGGGGTTGGTGTTTTCAGGACAACGTGCCTAGGTAAGGTAAGGTAAGATAGGCCTTGCGCAGTGCCAGAGTGTCAGGGAAAGAAAGAAAATCGGAGTGCGCGGACCGGCAATGGCTCGGGATCCTCCTTTTTTTTTTTTTTCCTACGGTGGTGGTGCTGGAGCTGGTGTGCTAGAAAAAAATACTGCTGGGCGGACCTGGCTGGCGGGCGGTGCCTTGTCCCTGAAAATGACTCTCCAGCCTTCCTTTGTCGGTCGACCACCTGCCCTGAAGGGGTTCACTAGGCGTTAACGTATTTGTGTCCCGCCCCGATTTTGGAAACAGCAAAAGCTTGGAAGTACCCGGAGCGGCGCCAGAGGTACATGCCAAGTTCAGTCACGTCTGATATCTCGCAGTCACAGCCTTTGACTACAGAATTAAAAAAAAAAAAAAAAAGAAGCATAAAATGCTGCGTTCAAAATTATGTCTAAAAAATAATCACTCAAGACACCTTCGGCATTTTTTTTATCAATGTCTCCAAATTGGCTCCCAGCTAATATAGATGGCACAGTAAGGCTGCATGGCCAATGGGTTGCAGCAACGATACCGAATGCTACGTCGAACTGCCCGTCACTGAGACGGGGCCCAAAAGGTACATTGCCTAGGCTCGCAGGTACCGGGGGCTTGTCGGGTTCCTCTGCCTGTGCACCGCTGTGGTGTGTGGGCGGGAAAGCCCCTGTCCTTCCATGTCCTTTCACTGTAATGCTCACCTGTCTTCTACTGTTGTTTTAAATTGTATTTAATTTCCATGTCGACTATGTATGCTTCATTTACTGCGTTTTCACTACTTTGGTTTCTGGAACTCTATTTCCCTTGAAAATCACAACATCACTCGGCTATTCCCATGTTCCCAGTAGTAGCCGATATTCCTCCGATCCCCACCATTCTACACCGCGGTCAACTCTCCACCTCTAACATTTTTACTTGCGCTGTCCCTCTCCAACGCCAAAACCCCCAAATATACACGTGAAATCCGGCAACGCCCGAAAGCCTCAGATATGCTGTAATTAGAAGCATCCAACAACCATTAATTTCCTTTTTACCCTTGCGATCCCCTCATTTCCATTGATCCTTTTCCATTTGTCCATCTTTCCCAAACAACCAAATAGACTTAAACTTACATGTACATGCACATGCACATGCACAGTATCACCCCCGTAATCACCCGTCTGTGCAAGGTTTCATCACCCTTCTTCCCCCCCCAGTGATTACACCAGCCCGCCTAAATAAGCAGTATTACTCCCTCGCCCAGCACCATTACGGGTCACCACCTGGCCCTTGGGTAATAGTCTCTGTCGCATCATGTAATACCTGTCCCACGCCAAGCCTTTTTGTCCATTCCCATCGTCCATTCAGCTCTCTCTCTCTGTCTCTCTAACCTTCTTTCTGTGTCTCTGTCTCTGTTTCTGTTTCCTTTGGCGTCTGTTGCTTCTAATACTAAATCTTATGTGTCGTTCTGTCACAGGGTACAGTCTTGTAATATGCGCGTATACCTGCAGCTCTCCCAAACAGGCGTTCAGCCTGCGCAATACTTCCGTCCATCAATTTGCTCGCATGCGTGAGTACAAGCTCACGTTGTACCACCTATGATATCTGTCCTTATTTTACGAAACCATAACGTGATCAGAGCTTGAAGCCATAAGACTACATTCATCACCAAAATCACATCATATCACGTATCCAATAACCAAGAAAACACCACTGTGCTGTCAATTGAATGTATTAATCCACGCTGTCTCATTCTGCCCAAGGAATATACTTGATA
Source organism: Simplicillium sp. C3G150-2 (assembly GCA_022702485.1). Classification (NCBI taxonomy): domain Eukaryota; kingdom Fungi; phylum Ascomycota; class Sordariomycetes; order Hypocreales; family Cordycipitaceae; genus Simplicillium; species Simplicillium sp. C3G150-2. Next base: position 1,806,067 of record JAJIYY010000001.1, on the reverse strand, counting down.
TCCTCTTTCTTCCATACCACTCTAGTTCTCGACTCACAGCAAGCAGCATCGTCCGATTAAAGCAAGCCTGTCTAAGACACTTCTTCAAACCACCCGTCCCTCTCCCGTGGTCTGCTGCTGGTTGACTGCAAATTACTGGTCACGGCTTCCATGTGTCCGAAATTAAGACAAGAGAAGTTCCATTCCAAAAAGCAATCAATTAATCAGTTCTTCGCGTCTCCTTCCTTGTCCATGCGCAATTCTATCAAAAGCCAATTTCCTTGATTTTCCTTCCAACGCCAGAAAATGAGCTCGGTATTATAAATTTCAACTAAAAAGCCACTTTGGCCAAAAAAAAAAAGAGAGAGACCATTGCAATGGTGAAGCAAAGCACGAGTTTAAACTCTAGTGTTTGCCAATGAGAAGCCAAGAGAAAAGGAAAGAGAAAAGGAAATCAATGCAAATAAGTTTTGTCATAGTACTCATAACATCATATAAATGGCTGTACTCGCTGCATGCTTTTTTTTGGGTTGTTTGTTATGCGTTGATGTATGCGTGTGTTTGTGTGGTGTCATGGCAGTTTCTTCTGCCACCATTTCTGTGTGTAACTCAGCCTGTTTCCTGAGCTCCATCGTACCGGTCAAGACCAGTCAAGGCCAGTCAAGTCTTGAGGGCCTGTAATTATGTCCATCCTTCAGTCTGTATCCTCCACTCGATCCGACCATTCGAACTTGATAGCAACTAAAACGAAAGAAAAAGAAAAACAGCAGGGGTATATTGCAATCATTGCCACCAGATCCGCCGGCTTTACCATAGCCACTATTAGAATATTGATCAGAGACATTGTCTCTCAGCCAACAGCCCGCAAGCCGTTGGTTAACACTCTTCCTGTGAGCATAAACTCGCTCTTCAGTAAGATGTCAGTACTCCAGCGGGGTACGATGAGTGGTCAAGCATCGCTGATGGGACCACTGGTGGTTCCGACGAACGGACAGGGGTGGATTGCTGTGGCAGCACAAAGCCTGCGTCAAGCGCATCCTGTACAATCAGGGCAGCTTCCTTGAACTTCTTGCTGCAGTACTTCTCGAAAACTGCGATGTGATGCAGCTTGGGGTGCTCGCAGCACTCAATGAGCATGCTTACAAGAGGCTTCAACTGACTCCATGTGTAACCAGAGTAGTGAACGTGATGTTTGGTCTGAATTATTGTTAGCATTGTTCGGAACAAGTTCACAAGAGCAAAGAGCTTCTTACCCAGTCACCCTTGTTGAGAATCAGCCTTGATAGGCAGTGTGCTCCAGCAGCGAGGAAGCTGGGTGGTGTCGCGACGAACCTCTCATCCATGATGGTGAGTTCCAGGAAGTACTTGGCCAAGGTTCGCGTGTCGAGATCGTAGTCATCAGCCTTGCTGACGCGACGCAGGAAGCTCATGGGACCGGGCCAGCCCAGTTCGAAGTTAAGGATGCTGAGCATAAAGCGCTCGGCTTTGAGGATTTCCTCCGCGGGGTAGGCTTTGTCAACCATGTATACAATCTCGTCGAGAGAGGGGCAATTGATCTCCTCATACTTCGAAGCTAGCAGAATGGCAGTAGCACCAACCAGCTGAAGTTTGCCCATGGAGACGATCTTGTGAGAAAGGAATCGGTCGATGTAGTTGACGGTAAGGAACAGAGTCTCGGGGAGGAGGCCGAAGCGCTCGTGGACTTGAACCAACCAGTCCATAAGAACTGATCGCATAGACCAGTGGACTTCGGTTTGCGTCTCCATATAGTGAGGGTTCGGCAGCATCTTGATCTACAAAACAGGTTAGCATATGTCGATGATGAAGTTTTTTGCAAGCAATACTGACCTCGAGTTCTCTCAAGTACTCAAAGATGTCCTCGCCATATTCAGCGACCATGCTAACGTCCCAGGCCTCTTCTTCGAACTCTTCAGGAGTCATGGTCTCCTCCACGACAGCTCGGGCCTCTTCGAGCTCGCGTTGAACTCTGGCCGTCTGCTTGGGGGCAAGCACAGTGGTTACGTTGCCCATCGTCATGTCTCTCGAGCGAAAAGAGTGCGCAGTGGTGTAGGCTTGATCCTGATCATCATAGTCTTCATCATCCTCATCCCAGTACTCTTCAGGCTCAGAGAGGGCAGGATAGCTCGATTCGTGAAGAACAGATGAGGCCTTTGTAGGAGCATCTTGGTGAAGTTCAGGTGCAATTTGGTTATAGTCCACGGCGTGATTCACTTCCGGCTGTGATTCAGCTACAGGATAACAGAGGGAATCGAGATAAACGGTGTCACCGCTCTCCTGTGGTTGCATCTCCCGTGAAAGGACAGCTTCAAGAGGTGCGAGTGCCGTCGCCGTGTCCTCTCTAGCCTCAGGGAGCTCTGGGCTTTCTGGGACTTCAGGGACGGTCTCGGTCAGTTTGATGGATTCGAGAGGCAGGCGATCGGATCGGTCAAACTGTCTGCTTTGTGTTTTGCGAAGGTTAGGTTGTGGCTGTCGTAGTTGGGGCTGGCTCTTATAATGGCGAGGTTGAAGAGGAAGAGAATCGAAACGTGCATGGCTGAGAGAAGCTCGTTGCTCAGGCACGGAAGGGAGAGGAAGAGGAAGAGCTACTGAGTCTGATATACGGTGCTGTTGATCCTGGTGAACAAGGCGAATTGCAGCATCAACAGGTCTGCTTTCGTTGGATGCTCTAGGCTTCAGTGCACCGGCAGGGCGGGCAATCGGGCGGAGGATGCCATCCTTGGGGAGAGCAGCATTCTCCTTGTTGGCTCGGCCAGGCAGCGGTGCAATTGGCTGTGATTTGAGGCCAACCTTTGAATCATCACGACCTCCAGCAGAGATGCGCGACATATTGGTGACATCGCCAAAAGCAGATCGTTTGGCAGGCCGCTGAAAGCCAAAGGCGGCTGACGTGGAAGCCATGCCGGCCAAGTTTCCGGTCGACTTGTGTCGTGAATGGAGAGAGGGAACGGAATTCTCGGATGGGCGAGGACGTAGAGGCTATACAGGAGAACAGACAGGGACAGATTAGCATTGACTTGCAATGTTTGAATGTGTATGGTTGGACAGGAATGGATCTGGACAGGTTGTTGCTTCCACAGGTGACAAGCGAGACAGGTTCGACAAAGACAGCAGTGAACGCGAAGAAACCAGGAACCAGAGCAGACCAAGGTGAAGAAGAAATTTGCGCGACCTGAACGAGACGCGTATCGAATGGGAATTCAGAAGCGTGTAGCAAAACTCACCCGCGAATCCATTAGGGGCAGCTGGCAGCGACTGCGAGGCTGATAAGATTAATGGGACGAAGACTGTTGCGTCGGCCGTCCAAGACGATGGCCGAATAAAAAAGGGAAGCTTGCAAAAAGACAAATGATACAGCCAAGGTCTGGTACTTTTTCTTCTCTGCAAAAGAGAAAAAGAAGAAAAATAAAAAGAGACTGGTCGTATCTACAAGCTTGGTTTCGATGTGGAATGCGACGTTCGAAATATCATGTAGATTAATAAGAAGCTCGGAGTGACAACCCAAAAAGGGACGACAACAACACGACTGGCAGCCAAGATGCAAAATGCCTGTGTGCTCTCCTTTTGACGGGCTCTCGTTTTTTTTTTTTTTTCTCGCCGGATGAGAGAAAAAGGAAAGCAAGTCTGTCGTATTTAGTTTCTGGATTGCTCGAGTTTGCGGCTCGGTAATGTTTCGACGCGAAAAGAAGGGTGAGTCGTGTCCAGGAAGGAGATTGGACGACAGGGGGCAGCAGTTGGCAAGAGTTGACGCCTTGGAATAGCCTGGCCCTTGGACTGGGGAAAAAAGAAATTGATCAACCTGCGATTGACCAGGAATGAATCAGAGAGAAGAGAAGATATCCAAAAAAGAAATACCCAAACTGTGGTTTTCTGTAGCAAAACAAAAAAGCCACTGCAGAGATATCTGGCAGATACCAAAACAATACGGGATGCCGTAAAGCCAATTGCGTCGCCAGTAACAACGGGACTGAGCAGAAGTACTTATTACACCCTTTAGCTGCAGCTTCAAGCAGAAGTAGCAACAAGAGATAATAATAGTAAATCCCCCCAGAAAAAAAATACTTCCTCGTTGTCAATTAGCTTCAAGCCAATTCGCTTCCTTTTCTCTGCCTCTGTGCTTCCTTTTTCCTGCTTGCCCAAACAATAGTTAATAATAATAATAATGAAAAACGAATGTCCGAGGAAAGGGGGCGTTGCGTTTGATGAAGCGCAATGGCCAGCGCAATTAAATACGGTCTTTGTCAAGATACATGGTCCAGTAATGTACTCTCTAGTCACTTATTTTTTTTTCTGTTGTTATTTCCCTTGCTGCCCTGCTATTCTTGGTTGTTTATTTGTTTATGCGCCCGCCCCAAATCGCTGACACACTCGCATAACTCCATGCGACACGCAAGTAACAGTACAAAAAAACCCACCCTACTCACTGTGCTTCCCAATCCGGCTAGCCCATGACTTGCTTCCAGAACAGGTATGTAGCGCACAGGCCGCTCCACGGCCCGGTCGCGCCTCCCTCTTGTCGTCACGGCGATGACGATTTTCCGGGGTCGAGCCGCCAGTCCGCGCTAGTCGTCCGGCGCGTCTCGCAGATGTACGATTTCCAGTGCGTCAAATGTCCGGTCGACAACCGTTTCATCAAACAAGCCTCAAGATGCATAAGAAAGTTACCACGCAGCATTTAAATCATTTTCAACCCGCAGCAATTTTCTCCGATCAATTTCATCCACATTTGGTGCCATAATCCCGGTTCTGCTGAATTTTTGTCAACCGCGTCAATCTCGCTAGCGCCAAAACGCCAGCCCTTCACGACTCCACGTGACCATCAAATACCCGAAAATCGCACTGTATGTTTGCGCCAGGCGATAATGCGATGCAATCGTCCTATCTCATGATAAACCAGCGCATTACCCTATATGCCCTCCACGTTATTGCGCATTTCCTGTACAACTCAGCTTTTGAATTCCTCGTGCTTGTCCCCCTCTTCATCTGCTCCTGATGATCATTCCACGTGCATCCAAACGTCTCCCCTCCTCAACTGGTGAGTTATTATTTTGCCGCCGGGTTCTCACCAGCTCTGACAAATCGGAGGCCAGCTTTGCGCCGTTGTGTCATGACCCCCAAAGAAACGTCACGGAACGTCACCTCCCTAAAATAGACCATAAGCGTCTCAGGTATCAGCTAACCAAACTCACGTTCTGCTCGGCGTTCGCTGTTTACCAATTGAAGCACATTATCGCATCGTTTCATCAGCGCCTTTTCCCACAAGCTTAAAGCCAGCTGCACGTTCCACTCTCTCTCATCGTCGCCATCGTTTTTGCACCAGCCTACGGAAAATTTGGCCTGGCGCTAATTCTGGACCGCAATCGTTTGTGGGCTCAATTACCTTTGCGTAAAAAAACTCAGCCACCAATTTTGGCTTTCCGGCCCTCCGGCCTTGTATTTGCCAATTACGACGCATTTAGGACCAATCCATCTCTGTTGCCTGCTTGTCTTGTAGAAACGCCGAACTTGGCATGGGCCATATGATTCGTTCACGAGCCATGCCCTCTAAAAGCGGTTCTGTTCGTACCACCACGGCCACGGATCAAACGGCCAAGCGTTACTGGGCCTCATAAACTGGTCGCATTAACAAAATCAAAACAATGTCTAGATTAGCAAAACCCAATCGAACTGAGATGGTCGCGCGCATCTAGCCATGTCTACAGACACCAAGGTGTCATGTCTCTCGTCACACAGTCGCAGATGTCATTTTGCGGGCAATGCGCCTGGGTCCCTTGATGGATGAGCAGCATCGCACCGTCGGTCATGTTTTGGAGAAACACTTCTCCTGGTAGGTTTCAATCCGTATCTGGATGCGCCGCAATGAGTTTCCGCGCGTAATTGCAGCATGCGCCTGCGCAATATTCCTGCGACGTGCGCCGAGGTTGCGCGCGCGCCCTTACAGTGGTGATGCGTCGATGTTTCAAAGCTCCAGATCGTTGCAAATGCGCCAGGGCGTCTTTCTGTTATATAGCCTGATTTATTGCCAGGTTTCGCATTCGTGCCAGCGCGCGCACACAATGAATTAGCTCATAAGTTCAAAGAGATACCTATGGCTTGTGAAAGCAAATAGGTAATGCGATCGCCAAAGCGCAAGACTCGGTGTCGCAAAACTCTCTTTGGTAGCGCAAACATCAGCCTGAGCGCAAATCGCGCCTCAATGGAGTTTGCGACTCCAAAGCGGCGCAACTGCTCCATGTAGGCAGAACCTATTTGCCATGCAATCTACATTATTTTTGTGCGCGCGACGCCGCATGACTTGAGTTGCGGTCATAAACTTATGTTGGGGCGGAACTATGCTTTTGCGATCACCTGCAGCATATGCGGTGCACACCGTAATTCGGCGACGGAACCCTGATTAAAGCCGTGGAGATGGAGGAGCGAGGGCTGAAAGACAGCAAAGCCCAACTCACAATCACCTCACACAGCCATTGCACCAATCTAGTCTGAAAAGGGCCATGTACTTCGTTCAAGTCAGTAAGCCTGGCGCAAGTCCAATGCGCAAGGACTGATGAGCGCAACCGAGGAAATCCTTCGCTGTCAGACGATTTCGAATAAGCTGTGCCTGGCGCGGATTCCATCCGGGAACACCGCAGCTTTGCTGAACCCTCACTGACAACCCTTGCCAGCCTAGCAAACGAGACCAGCTTGGCGGAGACTAGTACTCATGGCTCGCATATTTCAACTAGTCGGTCAAGGGCAAGATATGAAAAACAAAAGAGACAGAGGCGAGCAAGTAGAAAGGACCAAACAATCCGCTTTGGGGGCATTCACCATGTCACTTGATAAATTAATAACCTGTGCGCCAAATGCCGTGGCCGTTACGACGCACTCCTACTGTAAGCCTGTACCTGTCTGCAGCTTGGCGGTAGTTGATTCAGGTCCCTACATTAGTACAGGGTTTGGGTCTCCAAAAGGGAAGCAGGCGTGCATCGAGACTTTTTCCCGGCCGCTGGAGAGACAAGAAACCCAATCCGATGCTAACTGGAGAAACAAAAACACTGAAAGGCGCTGCTTGATCTTTTTCACTCACCGTTCTTGCCGCCCTTGCGACTGAGCCTCATTTCGTTTTTTGATTCATCGCGAGCCAGTCAAGCGAAGAATGCGACCACTTCGAGAACGGTCCCGCTAATGGTGACGCCCATCCCTATGCCGAGCCCCAGTTTGAGCGGCGTAGGAGAGGGTCGTCCGTCGATGGTTCGAAACACTGCCTTTCCTAGCTCCGGTGAGGAGCGTGGAAGGGATGCACTTGCTGATGAGCGCCATCAAAGCAAAAATATGACGACTGTGAAATATTACCATGGTTAATTCCACGTTTCCTATCCATTCAGCCATGGGTTCACTGAAGTTCGAGAAAAATGGCCAGGGTTGTTGGCACAAGTATGTTCCCTCCGCAATCGCTTGAGCTCCGCCTTCCAAGGGCGGCAGGTTTGCAATGGTTTTAGCTTGCACTTTCAGGCCGCCTTATGACTTGGCTTGTCTCGACGGGTTAGGCTCTCTTGAGTCTTCTGACTGTGCCATTGGCTCCAAAGGCGGACTAGACAATGCTCGGTGTGTAGTTGCTTTTCTGGTGTCAATCCATCGAAATAGCTTGTCTCAAGTCGACGTTTGTTGTAGGTGTGCCATGTCTTGGACTAGAGCGTGTACTATGGACCTCAGCTATGGTGATCCGACGTCCAATTCGTCGCTTTCGCATTAATGTTCCTGGCTGTATCAAACATTTGCGGGCAGATAGCGTCCCGTCTCAGCACACTGTGTACAGTACCTGCTCGGGTATTCTGATTCGCTCCCTGCGATATGGGACCAGTACAGTGATCCGTCAATTGTTTATCTTTTCAATCATCCGTTATACAGACCAAACAGAGCAATTTTTGCCTCAACTGGCAGGTACCATTTGGGAGGGTTCAGAGTTACCGCCGAACCTTGACCCTCCCCACCCCTCGTGAGCAAGTCCAGCCACCCATTGCGTCCACGTCCCCAATGATCCCTGTAATACTGGATTGCTGGCGCCTGTGACCCCAGGCATTGATAGGCGACTATAGGCTGAGAGAGATCGATCGCTGTGCTGTTGTGCTTGGGTTGTGCAACAGGTGAGCATCTGGCGTTAATTGGTTTTCCCTCGTCTCCCTTTCTAATTGTCGTTCACAGCCGATGATTTGCTGTCGTTGAATCCCTCAGCTGAAGCCCGGTGATGCTCGTCCACCCCGCTAGCCTGGGAAAGCCCATTTGCTTGTCGCACCATCATCGACATAAGCGCTCTTTTGGTCTGTCGGGGGTGTGGAGGGTCAGGTATTGAAGCCAAGAGACAGACTTCATCCAGCCAGCCCACACACACCTACCATTTGTCTGCTTGTATCATCCACCCTCCTGCACCACTTGCATACATCTTCACGCCATTCGGACCAGTTTGTAGCATGGGTTCAGTCCGGAATTATCTCGTGTGTGTGTTGACCTGCAGGCCATGCACAGTGACTGTCTAGAATTTATGAACGTAGCATCGTCCAACGAGCGGAGAGTCCAGCCAATCCGTCCCCAGCGAAGCGAGACCAAGCCAGGAATGTACAATACGGTACTCGGGACAGCACTAGGCACAGCCAGTCGGTACGACAGCTAGCAGTCTGCGCTGTAGGGTCGTAATCATCCAAAGTTCATCATCAAGGTCTTTTTTAACTGGGCCATGGCGTCTTCATAACGGACTGCCACGGCTCTTGAGAGGCTCAAACGAAAGACTGGAGGCGATGAATGATCACGGCCCGCCTTTTCGTGTGTTCTCGTCATTACTCCATTTGATTGTTATTGTTATTGTGGTACGTGTGGTTGGGTCGCTTTTGGTGGCTTCTGGGTTCCTTTCCGCAATGGTACATGACACTGTGTGTGGTTGAGGGTGGATGGACTGTGGCTCCAGGTCAGTCTATTTTTTCGCACACCGTCTTCTCAGGCGCCCCCTCCCCCCAACAGTCGCCGACCCCGTTTTGGCTTTAGGGCGCAACTGGGTTCTGTTCTGTTCCATTCAGGTGCCAACTCAGCGATCCCCTTGCGGCGATGGGCTAATGTGATTCCCCGTGACACTAGGGGAACGGGAGAGCAAGAAGGTGCTTGCCATGATGGAATAGCTATTTTCTTGAATCAATCATCGTCGAGTGTGTAAATCGTGAACAAAATCGCATCAGCGCAGCAGCAGGCGCCAAAGAGGTACCCGCCTGAACCCACGCTGAGCCAGCGTCGTCTCTAGCGGCCTTTCAGCGGTGTCCCCTTGCAACTGTGCGCTGTACTAGTGGCTGGGAGCGCCTATCACCTCACTCGTTACAGGCACCCTCCTCGCTGTAGCGTACCTCAGTAGTGTAGTGGACAGTGGCCTGTCGCAGCAGGCGCTGCACCTTGCGCCCAGACAAAACCTTTCTGCCTCTGCTGGTCTCTGCTCCTCTTTTCCTTCATGCACTCCCATCTGCCAACCCGACGTGCTTCATTCAGTCCTCTACGCAAGCCTCGTAATTTCCTGGTAAGTTGCCATCGATTCTATCTGCATGCGCGATCTTCCATTTGCCTCAATTTTCACTCTCATTGCATCTTCTGCCGCCTGTGCGACGACTTTCTCTGCCTCTGCCTCTGGCTGGCCGCTGTCGCTTGATGCCTGGGGAGAGAGACTGCCGGGAGAGGCCACCACCAGCTCTGCCCGTTATCTCCAACCCCGTTCCTCCCATAATTCATCACAAGATATCTGTGTCTTCTTTTGCCTCCTAACAAACTCCCAGGACACTTTGTAGCATCATTCCTCTCCCTGTCGTGGTGCCAATCCACCAGCTCTCTCCTCGACCGTCTGCAGCGCAGACTTGGCGCTAGTTCGCCCACAACCTGAGTGTCGGTGATGCCCTTTTGAGCCCTTCTCTCAAAAGCCTGTATCGCCCTCGCTCTTCGATCGAATTGAATACATTTCTTGAGCCGCTGATCGGGAATTGCAATTGTTTGGTCATTTTGCTGGACCGCTACTCTCGTTCCTTGGCTTCCGTTTCGTGCGTCCGACACTCCAAACCAAGGCAAAATCCGCACAGCCGCCTCCCTCCCAACCTCACTCCCGGTACTCCGTCCAAGTCAAAACCACTCCCGATCGTCTAATCGATCGTGCGATCGAATATCAAAATCATTGATAATACTTGAATCGGGATCATCATGACTTCCATGTCTCCCATTAATACTGCTGCTGCCATGTCGGCGCCTTCGTCCAATGGCGGGAGTGTGTCGCCACGACAGTCAGCTTCACCCAAGAACGTCGCATTCGAGCTATTATTCCCAGACTCTCCCCAATATCGTGCGCGCTTGCCTATGCGAGTGCAAATTTACCCTCACGATACTACGGATTCCATTGTTACGACTGTAAAGAATTTTTATGGTCTGTATTCGGGTCCGACCGGGTCCAAGGGAGTTAGCTTCGAGGACGACCATGGCAACACCCTGATTGCGCGCTACGAGAACTTTAGCAACAACATGGTTGTCTATGTTCGGGTCTTCGAAGAAGCTCCTGCGACAGCTAATGGCTTCGCTTCTGCCCCTTTCCAAGGCTCTCCCGTCAGTGCTGAGGCCTACTACCAGGGCAGTGACCGTTACTCCCACCCGGCACATATTGACCAAGATGCGTCATCAAGGTCACCGCGACGAAGAAGCCGCTCGCCTGTTGATGCTCGTGGAACTAGAAGTGACTCCGTTAGCACAAATGGCAAGAAAAGCCGTTCTCGCTCCTCAAAGAACCGAACACAGACCCTGAGTAACCACGACGGCTATGACAGCATGAACGGTTACAGCAGTGGTGATGGCGAACATGGCAGCGTTTCTAGCAGAAGCAAAGAGCAACTCGGAAACACTGACATCAGCGTTGAAAACATCGTTGAAGGTGGACGCCGCAAGCGAGCCAAGTTTGAGAGCTCGGTAAGGAAAATTTTCTCGAACAGGCAAAAATTGCATCGCTTGAACACATTGCCTCTAACATGAACACTACACTAGGAACTGCCTCTTTTCGCTCCTCCTCAGATGCCAGCGGCTACATCGAACCCATCAGTGTCTCCCGCTAGACGAGTTGACCAACATCGCCAGCCCATTGGCTTTGGCCAGGCCACCCACAACCCATTTACGAACCCCCGAGCGATCCACTCGTCACAATATTACAACAATGGCATCTATGCCACTCCTTCATCTGATGAGCGTCGCAATCGCGGCAGTATCAGCTATGGAAATGGCGCTGGTGTACTCCCCACCCCTGATCCCACTGTAGGCAGCTGCATGTCTGAGGAAGACAAAGACGTCGCAATTCAGCTTATGCGCCTTGGTGATATGTCAAACATTTCCCATGGACGCACGTCTGCTTCCACTCTTGACGACACGTTCAGCGGCAAGGCTGACGCTGCTTCGTCTACTGGCGCTACTAGTGATGGCGAGAGTGACAGCGATGAAGAACTGCCCCCAGCTCGTCGCCAAAAGCTTGATGCCTCTGGCTTTTCTAAGCCTATTTACCCCACAACAGAAGTCGGCTCTTCCTTTATGACTACGCCGGCTGATTACAGCAGCGAAGAAGAATACGATCATGCTACTGAGGGTAGCAAACAAGCGAAGAGCAAATCGGTTACAAAGTCAAAGGCATCGTCGTCCAAGGCGTCGTCTATTAAGTCGGCGAAGACACACAAGTCATCCAACAGCCTGAAGACGAAGAAGATTCCAGCTGTAACAGCGAATGGCCCTATGTCACCCGCATCTGCTCCCCATTCACGGAAGCAATCCACGGCATCCATTGCCAACCTCCCACTCGCTCCTGGCGAAGAGGAACATCCTGATCTGTCGACAAAACCCCGCTGCCAACGTTGTCGCAAGAGCAAGAAGGGATGTGACCGACAACGGCCTTGTGGCCGCTGTCGCGACGCTGGGCTCTCTGCTGACCAATGTATCAGCGAAGACGAGGGTAACGGCAGAAAAGGCCGCTACGGCCGACACATGGGTGTTCCCATCAAGACGGAAGAGGTTCTTACCGCAATTCAACCCACGCTCCTACCTGCTGCCCCCATTGCGCCAAGCATGGCTCTAGCAGTTGACAAGTCCAAGAAGCGCAAGCGGTAGCTGTTGTACAATGAGGGCTACGCTGGCAGCCCTCAAACCAGTATCAACGAGTTTATGACCAAGAAGAGATTTTCGGTGTCACAGTCACCAAAATGTGTTTGCAAATTTATTGTTGTCGACTGCGAGCGAATGAGTGTTTTGGCCCTCCTGGCCTTTCTGCTTGGGTGCGCTTGCATGGTATTTTACACCCATGCGCTCTTATACAAAACCACCAAAAAAAAAGATCCGACGAAGAGCTATATTGCCTATTATCAACAGGCGAAACCAAAAAATCGAAAACTATGTGGCAATGGAGCACAGGTTCCCAACAGTTGTCAAATTGTGCGGCGCACAGTGTTCAGGGCGTCGACATGTAATTACGACGGCCCATCGGGGCTATTACATTCCTTTTAGACGGCATCGAGTTTTTGTCTCTCTCTCGCTGGCGTTTGATGCGCAATTTTGAATTTCTGCGTTTGACTATTAAACCCCCCAATGGTTGTAGGAAGTGGTGTCATGGTGCGAGTGCGACAAGGAGCTCATTCTGTGCCGGCGACGAGGACGAAAAGATATGCCGTTTCAGCAGCAATGTTCCGTACCGACGGAAAATGTTTGTGCTGCGATCGAATCGAACGAGAAAACAAGGCTAAAAACAAATGGATTAGAAGGATTGGCGAAGGCAAACGGCAACGCCAACGGCAAGGATCAAGGGGACCGAAAAAAAGCGACTTTTACAGGGAAGCTGTGGGGGATGGGAAATGACGATTCTGTTTTTGTGTCGCTGGTATTTTTGTTTTTTGATTTCTATATGTGCTTGCGCTCGATTTTAGTAGTTTCGTCTTATTTGGCTTGCTTTTGTTCTTGTTACGCAAAGGTCTTGTTTTTGAGAGTGTCTTCTGTTATCGTTGGGAAAGGTTACTATGGCACGATTTTGGTCGTCTGTGTTGCTACTGCTGGTTTATTTCTCGCTGCGTTTGTTTTTGTTTGCTCTTCCTGGTTGAGGAAGAAGCCTATTTGTTTTTAGGAGACATGATACTAGTGAAATTACGCAAAGTACTATTGTTTATAATTATTTTTCGCTGTAGATGTTGGTGATGGGTGAAGCTGTGCAGTGCAGCCGATGAGCGTTTGTCGTTAAGGCGGCGACGGTAGTTGAACTTGGCTAGGATGGAGCTAACCCAATTAGGAGCTAGTTGCTTGTTTCGGAAGAAGCCGTTGCAGGGATTTAACAGCCGATTAGACTCACGGGTGAAGTTTGACACGTGATCTGTCACGTTTTGGGCCATTGTGCCTGCGTTTTGCAGCATTTACGTCATACTCTTTTAGGGAAACAGCGAGGGATACGCAACCCCCACAAAGCGGGGTTGTTTCAGAGCAGAGGGGAAGGAACAATGTGTGTCACACAAGCGATTTGTGATGGATTTTGGGAGAGGAATGAAGCTGGAAATATTGCATGTTTGGGCGGTGAAGTTGGATGAGTTTCGAGTACTGTCTCCTAAGAAGAGGGTGTTTGTGGTGAGAGAGGCGGTGGTTGCATTAGTGTGTTGGACCAGTCAATGCGACGGGCTAGTCGGCGCAATCGGAGCGGGGAAAAACGAAGAAGGGTGAGACTGGGCGGTCGGAAAACGCGGGGCTACCCTACAGAACGGGCAAACGCTGTTTAATTATGATTGTGTGTCAACGCTTGTAAGTTATTTGTTTGCAAAATTATTATTCAGTGATATAACTGAGGTGCGCCTAAATATGGCGGATGTCACAGACATCTAAAGTCTGTTTTATTACTGTTGCTGATGCATTGCGTGACGATGGGACGAACCATGTTTGCTCAAACGATTCGACACACCCAGTCCTCTCTGCGGACCAGCTCGTCTCAGTGCCTTGGTCGTGGCAAAGCTAGTAACCTTTTAGACTGGTGAAAGGGCGCAATGAAACTTACAGATCTTTGTGTCCACCACCACACCACTCGTCTCATTCTGAAAAGGTCCAGAAGTGACAGACACGAAAACAAGGCTTGCAGGGGAAAAATTTTCCCCTCCGACTGACCACTTGCATTGCACACCAAATGCCCGGAAATAGAAGGTCTAACATGGGCGATGTCGGGTCTACCCCCGGACGCCACAATCGTTAGTGGGTTGGCCAGCAGCCAGTTGGGCTCGAGGGCGTCAGACCACAGCTTGGAAGCTCAAGTACACCGAGAGGCTACCGACGGTGGGAAAGATACTTTGGACCACTGGGTCGTTTAGATGGATGAGCGACAGCGTCGATTCCGATACCCTGGACGCCACGAATGGTTGTCGCCGTTCGATAGGTCAGTTGTTGGGCGAGGGGAGTGGATGGGCTGTGTAAGTGGTGATGGTGTGGGAAAAGTGTTACAAAACACCAAGCTGCGCCAAGGGAATTTGGGGTATATATACCGGAGAGGAGTTCTCCTTTTGGACAAGGGGAAAGGCAAACTGCAGAGACAAGAAGAAAAGTATCCTACAAGAAAAAGCTTGGAAAAAAAGAACATAAACGAGAAGCATCATACGAGAACAATGGGCAACTCTTCTGATGAGAAGCGATTGACTGCCACAGCCGCTGTTATTGCCCATGCTGACGTTGAAGAAGCTCTCACTCAAGTACAGAGTGATGGCTTTCACCCTCCCGATGGTGGTCTACGAGCTTGGTCCCAAGTCGTTGCATCCCATCTCATCAGTGCCTTGACCTGGGGATACGCCGCTTCCTTTGGCGTATTCCAGTTACACTACGAGCAGTCGCTTGGTCTCCCCTCTTCCCAAATTTCATGGATTGGGTCTGTTCAGGTCTTCTTGACCTTTGGACTGTGTGCCGTCTCGGGACGCATGTCCGATGCTGGCCACTCCTATGCCATGGTGGTCATCGGATGTTCCTTTGCGGTCTTGGGAACATTCATGACTAGCCTTGCAACTACCTACTGGCAAATCTTCCTTGCCCAAGGTATTTGTACTGGTATTGGACTTGGTCTTGCATTCATGCCTGCGCTGCAGATATGCACTACCTACTTCAAAAAGTACAGATCCTTTGCCTTGACACTGGGCACGATCGGTAACTCGGTCGGAGGTACAGTCTTCCCTGCAACTATCCAGTATGCTACCCCCAGAATAGGTTTCCCATGGGCAGTGAGATGTGCTGGATTTATCGCCCTTGGATTTAGTGTCACAGCCTGCTTACTGTTCAAGCCCTACATGCCTGCTAGAAAGAAGGGTCCCTTCGTCGAGTGGGCTGCTTTCAAAGAGACACCATATCTCCTATTCTCCCTTGGTGCCTTTCTCAACTTTTACGGAATGTATTTTGGGTCATTCTATGTAAGTATTGAGTAGGCTGCGGTTTGCCGTGATGCTAACTTCGTGCAGATCAACAGCTATGCAAGAAACGTCATTGGCTTCTCGACAGTCGAATCGGTCAACTTGCTCATTATTACCAATGCGCTCGGAATTCCAACTCGTCCGATAGTGGGATACATTGCGAACAACTATACAGGGCCCATCAATACATACATTGTGGCCACATCTGTGCTCAGCATCTGCCTTTTTGGCTGGACTGGCGTCACTACCCGCACTGGACTGTACATCTTCAGTGCGGCATACGGTATCGCCTTGTCCGCCAACCAGGGAGTTTTCCCTGCCGCCTTGGCCAGCTTGACCAACGATCCAAAGAAAATGGGCACTCGCTTTGGCATGGTTGAGACCATGGTGTCCTTTGCTACTTTGGCGGGAACGCCAACAGCGGGGGCTATCCTTGACCGGATGCATGGCGAGTATCTTGTCTCGCAGCTGTGGGCTGGTGGTGTTTTTGTCGGAGCGGTGGTGGTATATACTGCTTGTCGAGTGGCTGTTGCAGGATGGAAGATTAAGGTAAAGATTTGAACGGGAAGGAAGTGACTATCACGATGAACGGCCGACATGATGAATTTTACGCGCAGCCAGAACGTCCTATGCTAACATTTAATTCTTAATTAAAAACAGTTTTGCTTCATTTTGCTATACCTCATCCCTTGTAACTGCTGCTTGACTCTTGTTTGAACTCTTGCCAGATCAACCAGCGCTGACTTTGATTCTCCAATGTGGCGGCAGGGGATGCTTCGTTGCTACCCCATGGCGTTGATGCCCCATGACATTGGGCAAGAGAAGGCGCTAGAGAGCGTAGCATTGTACGCGCATCATTGTCACATATTTAATTCGGTTTCATTAATGTTATCTACACACCGTCTAATCCAGTTGTGAGATGACCTTAGCGACGAGATTTGCCGTCTGCACGCCCTCCTCCCACACAACATCATGCTGACCGGTCAAGTCCTTGACAGTTTGGACCGGCACACCATCACCAAGCAGCTTGGATTCTAGAACATTGACCTCTGCCACGTCCACCAACGTATCGTCAGGTGACGAGGCCAGCACAGCCAGCTTGCCATTCGGCCAGTTGGTCTTGTAGCTCCCGGCGAACTTGGCTGGAGAGGCAGCATCCCAACCCTTCTCATCACCAAAAGCAGCAGTGAGAAAGTCTGTGTAACCGCGCTTGACTCGCTCATTGAGTCCAACTAGATCATAGATGCCAGCTGTGCCAACGACAGCAGTAGGCAGCGGTACCGGAGTCCTCGTTCTTCCCTTGAGCGCTGCATCTTCCATCAGCAACTGGAAGGACAGAGTACCGCCAGCTGAGTGGCCAACTAAGATATATTTGTCGGAGATATTGTATTCTTGGTGCAGAAAAGCCAACGCGTTGCGCACATCTTCGATATGGTCTGGGTGCTTGGCGCCATCTCCAGACAGTCTGTAGTCAATGCTGGCAAATCCTCGCAGGCGATCTTGAGGAATACCCTTGTGGCCGAGGATGGCTTCGGTTGCTGGCGCAAAGTTCAAGTCGGTATTTCTTGGGTCGCGCCATGCTCCTCCATGGATGTATCTATGTGCCTATGAGCCAAGAAGAACGTTGCCATGAGCTGTTGACCATTACCCACACGATCCAGTAGCTGCTAGAGGGAGATGCATCGGCGCCCTCACGCTCCCAGATACCTACTCGCTGGAGCTTGTCGTCGCCATACTTACGGTTGACGTATTTAAAGCCAGGCGTGGGGCGAAGTTCGGGAGCCATTCTGAAGCAATTGTGTGAATGCGACACTGAGCGCGATAATTACGTTGATATTCAATTGCCCAAAATGCGCAATGAGCTAGCGACGAAGCCATCCGACGTTATAGTTCCGAAGTCGCGGAACTATGGAAGCGGATACAGGTGGCGTAATCCACCATACTAACTGAACTAACTCTAGTAGCTCGTCGCCTAGCTGTGGATGAACCTCTTTTGACATGTTGCAAATTCAATTCTCGATTGCAATAATTGACAATGGTGACAGTGAGAGGGTGTTCTGGCCTTGTGAGATCGCACCATCAAACCGAGTTGAAGTTGACGGGAAACAACAGGATACTTCGTGGCACAAACGCAGTACTGAAAGAGAAAGCGTCGCCGAATGTAGCCTGAGTTACACATTCCCCAGGAACACACATTCGCTCACTTGTGTACTGTTCTTTGGAGGCCAAAACGGCTCTGAAAATGCAAAGGAAATGTCTGCAAAAATATTTTTGCAGCCAAACAATTGAGCAAACAAACACCTGCTTCTGGTCTCGTACATGAACCCAGTATCTGGAGATCCTGCACCACTGTTTCAGTTCGGGTCGTAGCGAGACACTGGCACATGGTGTGACATGGCAGTGAATCCAGCTTTGGGGAACTTAACAGCAATCTCAACGACACCACTGGTCGAAAGAGTCGTTGAACTATTGAAATCTGTCTTTTGTGGCCATGGGCGGGCTGCGTTGAGAGCCTTCGACGGATGGCCATCTGTCGCTGGTTTCGCATGTGAAACCGAGCAGTATTCAATTGGCGCACATTGTGAATACGGGGTAAGTTCTCCATGGCGCGACGATTCAAGCAAATTACGGAACATTATTTTCTCTTCTTGCCGCTGTGCTTCTACCAAAGGCCTGGATGTGGTGGCTGGTCTGCATGAAACAAAATGAGAATATCTCCGAAGTTACCTACCGCTCGCGGCTAGCTGGAGCCCAACTGCGCCCGTGCACTATGCAACATTTTTGAAATGATGCACATTGAAAGACTCCATGTCCGCCTGGCACACAATTCGAGCACGCAACCGGGAGGGGGGGGGGGGGGGACGCACCAGCACGAGAGCCGATGCAACCATAGCTGGAGTGGACTGGTTCCGCTGGCTCTCTCATTCAAAGGGCCAAGTGCCAATTGGATGGCCATGCAAGTCAGTTGAAGTATTGACGCCAGCTCAATCTATATCCTGGTTGATCCACCGTGTTCCAACTGGACGTGGTAAGGCTTCAGGATACGCTGGGCGCTGAAGATAAATAACATCGGTTGGCCCGAGGTCCACCATTCGCATGGGCGACAGGGATTTAGGGAGCATATATCCCCTCGAAAAAGTTCCTACAGGTTCATGCAGGAAGCCACAACTAGAATACGCACACTGGGGCAGTGTAAAAGGGGGTTTCTGCAGACTCAAGATGTTGTCTGTTGGACGTGATCAACGGCTTTGATGGGAAAGTCACGACTTACACCAGGGAGTTACGTCGATATATCCACTGGACACAAGTCCCTTCACTTTGGAGATTGATCAATTGATGAAAAAGAATGTCACTTGAACTGGGAAACCTGTCTCCGGAGAGATCCGGTGAACCTGATTCAGGTCTAATGGCCAATGCCTCGCGTGGCTTGGTCCGCAATTTTGATGGAACCTTGCCATTGGTGGGCATCATCCACACACACAACAAGATGGCCGAAGAAATCCTGAAGTGGACAAGAACGATATCAACAGTGAATGTTGTTTCGTGGATCTAGAGCGTTGCCGCGCGGTCGATGCCTGCAGCCAGATCGCAATGCGTTGTGACACTTCTCGAACGGAAGATGCTGCCGTGTAGTGTAACCCTTTCGCCTCTACTGTGCTATGTCGAAGGAAACACCAACAGTCCTCTTGAGCTACTCTGGGCTACATCTTCAATGCTTACATCCACGCAATCTATCAAGTGAGGGACCAGACAGGGGTGACACGAGCGCGGCGTTCCGCGCAGGCTTGAGGTTTTGAACCAGGGGGGGCCGCTAACTTACTAGTTCAGTTACCCGTTTTCCAACGGTCGTCTTTTCCCAATCTGGTTCACTGACAGGAAAGAAAGAACCCTGACCAAGAGGTGTCCTCGCTCCCTCCAACTGACCCTGGTCAATACTGGTAGGGCTCCAGTTCAGCTGCATGAAAGATTCTAGGGAGCAAAACTCCTGGTTCCATTTGGAACGCTGTTGCCCGAGCTTTTTATTCTTTTGTCTTGTATGTTTCATTGATGAGTGTTTTTTTTTCTTGTCCCTCTTTCGTCGCCGTGTGTCGCCAAGTGTATCTATAAGCCGCTTTAACCAGCACCATGAACTTTGTCAGTGTATGACAGAACCTACCTCTTTTGAGATTGCTGTGTCGTTGTTCTACTTCAGTTTTTGGCGGTGCAGTAGGACCCAAGGGAGTTGATTCACAGCCATATAATACATCCCTATACTAGTGGCATTCTCTTTTGCGATTTGTGTTTTTCATTTAGCAAACTCGCCTTTCTTCCTCTTCTTCACTTGCTACGACAGGTCCATATCGTTTGGTTTTCACATCGGGAGAGCATACTACGGATCACTCGACAAGGTTCAACGTTATGATGAAGGGCTCGCAGCAGTTTTTGGCAGAGAACAATGGAGGCTCTTTGGTTGGCACAGCGGCTAGTCTGCTGGCTCTCAGCTGGGTTACCGTCGGGCTACGGATCTACACGAGAGCTGTGCTCATGAAGAGCTTCATGGCGGATGATTGGCTCATACTGGTGGCGCAGGTATTTATTGATTGTTCGAAAATGGTCACCATAAATCGCTAACGAACGCGCAAGATTATCTTTACTGCTTCTTGCGCCATGATTCTTGAAGGAGTCCACCAAGGAATGGGCAAACACAACGATGCAATTCAAGATGACGATGCAAAAGTCGCGGCACTAATGGTATGTTTACGTGTACCAGCTTTGAGCCATATCTAACAAAAGACCAGTGGCAAGCGATTGCGACAATCACATACATCGTTGATATGATGTTCATCAAACTCAGCATAGGCGTCTTCCTGTTACGCCTTTCCGTAAAGAAGGTCTACAACTACATTATCTGGACCAGTCTTACTGTCATCACCCTCTACACGTTGGGAGTTTTCCTTTGGGATGTCTTCCAGTGCAACCCCGTGCAGAAGCAGTGGGATTACAGAATCACATCAGGGCGCTGCGCAACACCGCAAGACATCATCAACGCAGCATACGCTATTAGCGTCATGACTGTGTTGTCTGATTGGCTTTATGTAGGTTCTGCTCGTTCAAAACCGAGAAAAATTCATCTAACAAAGTAGGCGCTGTTACCTGTACCGATGCTTTGGAGCGTCAAAATGACTAAACAAGCCAAAGCCACCGTCATCGTGATTCTGGGACTGGGAGTTTTGTAAGTTCCAAGAGGGAAACATGGCATCGAATCATTGCTAACCATGGACAGCGCGAGTATTGCCACTCTCATCCGACTCCGATTTCTGTCCCAGCTCGAGGATTCAGACGACCTACTCTGTAAGTTCAAAGCCTTGCCTTGTCAACTCTCCCTAACAGCCTCTAGTCTCCGCTACAGAAGCCATGGTATGGACTTTGATCGAACCTGGAGTCGCCATCATCGCATCCAGCCTCGCGACCATCCGTCCCCTACTTCGGCGTATGCGCGTCCGCGGCTTCGAGTCCACCGACCGCACACCAAGTAACACCGGCGCCGCATCCACACATACCAAGCGCACAGCATCGTCCATGCCTGGCTACGGCCCCAACGACGTATCTCTTAACCAAGTTGCAAACAGCACTTCTGTTCAGCCGAAGAAGACGACAACCACATCCTCACATCAAGTCGGTTTCGACGCGTATCACCAGCAAGCACTGGAAATGACGAAGAAGAGTAATACCGCCCCGCAGACGAACCTTGAGAGGAGACCTAGTGAGGCTCCAAGTGAGGTTTATGTAATTGAGGGCGTGAAGCATTCTCCGAGGTGGAGTGAGCAGGATGGGGATAGATCCGTGGATGAGATGCATGATTTGGAGGAACAGAGCCAGGAGTACCGGCACGGAATAGCTAGTAGGAGGAGTTGATGTCTGATATCAGTCACGGCATGATGATTATGTTTAAATTAATGCTTTATTTCAACGATTTGCCCAAAACTTTTCTTCGGCTTGGTTCATATGAAATGCTCGTTCCTCAATGGTTCAGGGCTTCAGCCTGATGCCATGTTGACGGAGCTTCCTGATCCAATACTGTTGAACAGGGTGAATAAACGAAATGGAAGAATTAATCAAACACAGTCACTAAGTAGGTCTGTCATATATATGGCCGATTTCAATTTTAGAAATTATTTATACTCAAGACAGCCGCAACGACAAGCCCATCGACATTTCCCAACCAATAATTTCTGGAACCATACTCCCAAGCTAGTACCCTACAATATGAATGCCGCAGGAAAGGGAAAGTAAATTCGTGCCAAAACAGGCTATTTCATCAACTCCCAAGCTTTACGAGGAACTCGCAGCAGACACTCTGGAGAAGTTAGCCGCAGCTTCTATCGCATATGTACTCCCCCTTTCTAATGGCGATCTACTCCATGACAACGGCTGTGGCACCGGAGCAGGCACCACCAGCATCATGGAATCAATCCAAGGAACATCTGCCAATATCAGCATCAAGGCGAACGACATCAACAGCGACGCACTTGAAGTATACTGAGAACGGACTGCCAAAAATTCGTGGCCAGCCAAAGCGACTGAAATGGACTCAACGGCGCTCAAGTTTGAAGACAACACTTTCGCTCACGTCCTCGGAAACCTCTTTCTTTTCGTATTGCTAACATGGAATCTCTCGGGGAAGCTGCAAAAGCCACTCGGCCGGAGGGCAGCCCTCACGCCCGAGAAGGTATGGATAAATGGTCGGAAATAAGCTTTATAAAGGCCATTCTAGAAAACGGCGGATTCGCTTCTGAGAAATCCACAGTTCATCAAGAACCTGTCTTTGCCACACTTTGTGATTTGGATCGCTACGCTACCATGCTTCGGAGTTTTATTGGCGGAACGACGTCCGTGGGTTGGATGGAATCAGATGAGGAGCGCTGGGACGAAGCGGTTGAAACTATTAAAAACGCAATCGGAAGACCAGATGGATTTCAGGATCTCGGAGATGGAAAGTTCGCGATGAAATTCGTGGCTAATATTGCTATTCCGACTAAATGAGCGAGCAGTCTCGACTGCTTCAATTTTGTGTATGATACGCGATTACTCATATGTGATGGGGCTCCACGATTACTGAATATGGCCCAATCCAAAGAAAAAAGCCCTCAATCATCACTTGTCATTACTTTAAGCGATGAGTACATGCCCAGCCTGTGTTCGGTAATCCGTATACAGCGTCAACAGGGATTCATGAGCCTGTTGACCCACGCTTGAAACCAGGTACCAGTTGTGTACTGTATAAGACCCCTGCTCGTTCTTACAAGCGTTCTGGAACAACCAAACACAGTAAATCGTAGTCTAGTTGGCCGAAACTTCAGTAAACGGTGGCGTTCACATATATGCAAGGTACAGAACTGCATGTACTTGGCTTCATTAACATCATATTCCGGGGGTGGATAGCCCCCTTCTTTTCCTGTCGTCTATTCCTATGTAACGTGTAATTCTTCATCTGCAACAACCCACTCCTCCTCCTCGGACCAAACAGGCGCCAGGGTGAATCTACCCATGATCTTACCCATGCCGACGCACTCGCCTCCCGTGGGTGGCGCCCCGACGGTTCCGTTGGTAGGCTTCTCATCGCTCTCTTCGACAATTACAGCCGTCGTCAGGAAGCTCATCCCTGCCGCCGGGCTCATTTCTAGCACTCTTCCGCCCCAGGAGAGCTCCACCTTGCCTGATTTCCGTACATTGACGCGACCAATCATGCCTCCTTGAGAGAGGAGCTGGGAGCGGAATCCTTCTTTGTGTTCGCGCTCTTGTTGCGCGGCTTGTTCTTCTGATAGTTCTGGGTCTTCGTCTTCGTCGTCTGCTTCTGTGAGATCGACTGCCCCCGTGTCCATGGCGTCGGTTGAGCCGGGTTCCGGTTTTACTTTGGGCGCTGTGGAGGTTTCGTCGGTGGGTTTGAGGGGTGGCATGAGGGGAGGGAATTGGAAGAGGTAGAGTCGGCCGTCTTTGTCGGCGGGTTCTGTTATCGTTTCGCCGTCCTTTTCAACACTGATTGCGCCAAGTTCCTTGGAGAGCAGGTCCAGGTCGTCCTGAATGACCTTGTCTTCGGGGTCTTGTAATGTCTTCTTGACCTTGACCACCTTCTTCTCAGGTTTCTTTTCTGCAATTGCAGCATCGATATCCATGACGTCGTCCGTTGGCTCGGGCTTGACTACTACGTCGGGTTTCGTGTCGGCTCCCCAAACTCCCTCCTCTTGTACTTCTGGCGGTGTAATGTCGCCGCTGTCGACAAAGAGGCTCTCTTCGACCTCAATGGCTGTGTTATTCTCGGCGGCTTCCAGTTCGGCCGTCGTGGCCACAACGACTCCTGTATCTTTGTGTTCCTTTCTGTATATACCCATCGGTATCGTGCTTTGACCGCGGGAACTCAATGCCGCGATCATTGCTTCGTCTTCGCGGTCGATGTCATCGTCGGGTCCCATGACATGTAGCTTGTCGGCATTGATTCGCGCTTCTCTGTAATAGCCGCCATCGGTTTCCTTGAAGCCGGCCCCCTTGGATTCTGACTTCATTGGTCGTCCACTGCCGCCACCTCCAGGGCCACCTCTTGAGCCTCCAATTCCGCTACCAGCGCCAATGTTGAACCACCCTCCTCCGCCTCTACTCGTGCTACCGGCACCAGAGGCGAACGGACCACTAGCCGTGGTGACAACTCTGCCGAAGCCTCCTCTAGCTCCCATGGCATCTCCACGACTTCGCTTACTTCGGAAGCGTGAGCGGCCTTGCGCTCGTCTGTCCGCCGCAACCTTTTCACTCTGTTTCTTCTCTTCCTGTCGTGCTATGCTATCTCGCTCGGCCTCGTCTCGACGTACCGCCTTTGGTCGGAAGCGGCCCGAGGCACCTCTGGTTCCGCGAGTGGAAGCGCCGGTCGCGCGGGCTGGTGTTGGAGCATTGCTGGCTGCTGGCGTCGAGGATGCTGTAGCTGTGGCAGAGGTGCTGGCGCTCTCTGGCTGTGGTCTGTCGCTGCTGCCGGCTGCAGCGCCTCGTCTCGTGCCCCTCGGGGCTGCTCTACCGCGTACCATGGTGGGAGTAGAGCAAGTAGAGTCAGGGCTATTGCATTGGATTGAATGGATGTTGAGCTATGATTCAGAAGTTGAATGACAACGAACAAATTTAGTGGGAGCTTCTGAAAATTTGGGCGGTGGAGGGGCAGAATGGTGGGCCACGACAGATGCACAGCGCTGTAGCGGGGTCCCACCAGCAGCGCAACAGCGTTGAAGACTGCCTTATTAAAATATATAGCGCTGAAGATAGTGAGTGATAAAGCATTATGAACTTGGGATACACGGATTAGTTTTAGTAACCGAGTACAGCGTCTAATTCAGCATCTTGTTTATCTTTGATGATTCACTCCAGAGGGCTGTTAGCAAATGTCTCTGTATTAATGATCATAGTGTTACATGGAATGCTCAAATGGCGATTTCCTCTTGCATGCTTGTGATTACATACGAGAGCCACCAAAGCTGCCCAATCGACCAATGCCATGTTTTATCTAACACACATCAATGTTTCGGTTCCAAACTGAGTTTCTATACTTGCTTCCTTTGCAAGCATAGAACCAATCCATTCACGCCCAGCTTCTACCGCTGGTGCCGAAAACTTGACAACGACGCAGCCTCTGACTTGTGCCACCGACCAGAGAACACCATCTTCAGTTTCCTTTTCAATTCTAGCCGACCGCCATTGTTCAAACTCTGACATTTTATCGTTGTCTCGTTGCCTCGCTTCAACTGTTCGAAAATCGCGAGACCCCAGTCTTGGCAGCACAAGAAACTCTGCAAGGAAGAATGCGCCGAGTGCCTTCATCATTTCTCCGCGTAGAATGAGAGTGCCAAAAATGCCCATCTTCTGCATGGTATCTTTCAGGAGGCCATCGCCAGAGTGACCACCATTTCCATCCAATACCACAGTGTCTCGCACGAGCAATCTTCCTTTCCCTCGGTCGTCTCCGGCGTCTTGAAGCCAGACCTCATTTCTGCCCGTCCAGCTCGTAAAACTCCAGTCTTCCCCTCTCGCACTTCTTCCTTGTGTGACCCAATCAAGAACACATAGCGAAGACTGGGGTCTGACTTTGAAGATTTGTGTCTGTGAATACACGCTCCCATCGAAAGGTTGGACGGGATCTGGGAGAAGACAAAGCGCACCGCCGTCCTCTACAGTGACGTTCATGAATTGGCTCGTCACAACGTCTGCGGATGGCGATTTGAACACTTTGGTATGGCCTTGGGTGACCAGGCTCAATTTCGCATTGGCCTGTACATTGACGTCGAGTTCGACCGTGTCGCCTCCAACCAGTCCACCGCCGTAGGAAAGAAGAAACACCAAGACACTCAGTTGACTACTCGATGGAGCAGGAGATATCAACTTGAGCGGATATTGAAATGTCATTAACTCCAAGCTGCTTCCACCTGCAGGCAATGGGCTGGCGACAATGCTGCCGCCTCCAGCAGAGGACGAGGACTTGGGGAACGGCGACTGCATAGTGGCAGCATGGCCTCAAGAGAACTCCAAACAAAATTGACCTACTCAAGGTACCATTATGAGGAGATGCACGAAACAAAAGGGATTGGCCGAGGTAGAGAGGGAAATAAATTAGCCTGCACCACGAGCTTATCAGTGCTGCAGATAGCTATTCAATGATTCAGTGTCCACAGGCGGCCGCCGACGAGACAAATGCAGCAGAGTGCAGCGAAGCAATTAGTTGTAGCGCAGTACAACGCAGTACAGCGCAGTGCCACTACCTAACAAATTACAGGCGGCCACGGGCACCTGTCCAGGCGCGGAAGCTGCCCGGCTTAATTGCTAGGCCGCCTTAGTCTTGCTGCCCATTTGAGCCTTGAGATCCGACAATCAGCCGCACCAAGGTCAAGCTTGTACCTTTGCAGCGCTTTTACGGCCAAAACAGCCGCAACAGATACTTCTGCCCCACCGGGGCGTCACCCCTGTCTGCGCTAGGTGCGACGCTGTGAGTTCAGTGCCCCATTTCCTCCAACGCACGACGCCAAACGTGCCGCTCGAGTCGCCAGAAACATTATCGCGATTCCTCATCACCCTACGAAATCGACCACCCGGTCTCTGGCTATCGCAGATGTCGCCTGCTTAAGTCGAGAATCTATCAGTAGCCATAATGGACAACGAATCAGTCACAAGTCAAGACCAGGACGCTGCGTCGCGTCGCCGCTCTGGACGCGTCGTGAAGGCTCCCGAGAAATATGAACCCGAACTCTCCCAATCCGCAAAGCGCAAGCGAGGCGCGGGCAACGACGACGGCCTGGACGATGGCATTGACTCAGAAGAGGAGAGCTCTGAAGAAGAGGACGATAGCGACGAGGAGCATCCTGCGCCCAGATCAAGGAAGCCAGCCCAGCGCAAGAAGAAGCCTTCGACTAAGAAACCCAAGATTAATGGCGGCCACACCGCTCGCATCCCTAGCCGGCCCAAGAAGACTGTGAGAATTGAAGCTGGCGAAAAAGGGACTGGCCTGTTCGGTACGTGGTTGCATATTGCAGATCTGGAGCGATGGCATATACTAATAGAGCATAGCGGACGTCTTTGGCTCTGGCGACTCGTCTCAGTCAGTCGCACAGCAATGGCTCGAGAGATACAAGGCCGAAGATGCCACCGCCATGGCGGATCTCGTCAACTGTATTTTACAATGCGCTGGCTGCGACCTGGATGTCACCGCAGACGATATCCGAGATCCCGAGAATATCCCCAACAGACTGGTTGATTTGCAAAATGTGTACCAAGAGGTATGCGCATCAGCATCGTTCAATTACAGCCCTCCGTGCTAACAGACCTGCAGCAAAATATCACAGAGTATCCATTGATTTCTCGCGCAAAGGGCACCAGATCCTTCCGCGACATGCTAGTCGCTTTCTTCCAGACCCTTATCGAACTGCTTCACGACACCGAAGTGATGTACTCGGACGTAGAACTGTCAGAAAACCTGCATGCTTGGCTGGCCAGTATGTCTTCTTCATCATTGCGACCCTTCCGACACACCGCGACGACCATTTCTCTCGCCGTTCAATCAGGACTTGTCGACGTTGCCGGAGTCCTCGATCGACGAATCGCAAACATTGAGCAACAGTCTCAAGCTGCCAAGCGCGGCAAGAATAAGAGCAAGTCGGACGAAATTTCGCGCAGCCTCAACGAAGCCAACTCGCAACGAAACACGTGCAGCGAGCTTATCCAATCCTTCTTCGACACGGTCTTTGTCCACCGATACCGTGACATTGACGCCAAGATTCGAACAGAGTGCGTTGAAGCTCTGGGCTCATGGATCTGGAACCTCCCAACTATCTTCATGGAGCCTGGTTATCTCAGATACTTGGGCTGGATGTTGTCCGACACAAATGCGACAACTCGCCAAGAAGTATTGAAGCAACTTCAAAAGGTGTTCAAGAGAGATGCGCAACAGCTGGTTCACTTCATCGACAGATTCCGCCCTCGATTGGTCGAGATGGCTACTATCGACTCCGAAATCCACGTCCGCGTCGCTGCCATTTCCGTTATCGATACCTTACGCGCAGCTGCTCTCTTGGAGCCTAGCGAAATTGATGCGATTGGCAGACTGATGTTTGATAATGAGATCAGAATCCGCCGTGCCGCTGTAAACTTCTTTGTCGCCTGCATCAGCGATGTTCAGGAGGGTAAGTTGGAGGAACTTGGAGGGCCAGATGTATTGGAGGAGCTGGACGCTACCGAGGAGGATGACTTCGACTCGCCGCGCAAAGAGTGGCTGGACGTGAAGAGTCTTGCAGAGACGCTCGCTATTTACGACGCTCAAGTAGACGAGTCACAGCAAGACGACGCCAACGCCCAGGATGTGTCTCTTGATTTGCTCGAGGCTCCTGCTCCTGATACAAGAGTATCCCTCGCTGCTCAAGTCTTGTACGAGAAGATCCCTGAAATCAAGCAATGGGAGATTATTGCAGGCTACCTCTTGTTTGACCACAGCACAAGCACAAAAACACGAGGCAAGTCGCGATCAAAGACGCAGACTCCCGAAGCCGCTTTCAAGAAGGCTGTCGCTCCCAGCAATGAGGAGGAACAGATCTTGTTGGAGGTACTCAGCGCTGGTATCAAGCTTAGTTTGTCCCAGTCAGGCGATCAAGACAGAACCAGACGCAAGGGCCGCGTGGATACTGAGTCCCAAGACGACATCGCCATCGAGCTGGCAGCAACGATCCCCAAGCTATTAAACAAGTTTGGTGCTGAGCCGGAGACGGCTGCGATTGTTCTCCGCCTCGAACATTCCCTCAACCTGGAAATCTTCCAACAATTGCGACAGGACGCCAGCACGTACGAGAAGTTGCTGGACGAGATCAGCACGCAATTCATTCGACACGACGATAAGAGAGTCCTTTCTGAAGCTGCAGCTGCTTTTCTTCACGCACGCCAGTACGACGAACTCGAAGAAGTTACGGACGGCAAACTGTCGCTGTTGTGGGAGAATGTCATTGCATCACTTCGCGACTTTGAGAAGACTTGCGAGCTTTCTGTGCGTGGAAACCTCGGAGAGAATCAGCTTCGACAGCTGTCTACTCTGCTCATGAAGATTAGCAAGCTGGCAAGCATTTCTGACTGCACGGAATATCTCGATGCCACGGCCAAGTCAAGAGACCCTGATTCATCGGCCATTCGTACCCTCATCAACATTGTCCACCGCGGCAAGTACGAGCCCCAGGATGCGGAGGAGATTGACGATCTCGAAGATGAAGTCGTCACGCTCGCCATCCGATCTTGTCAATTCTACTTCATGTGGAAGATTCGCACTCTGAGCAAGAAGATTTCTGCTGGATCCGCAGTTCCAGACGCTGAAATTGACAACCTCTCGCTGTTGCGCCAATCCTACCGACGCCATGTCATTGAAACCTTCTCCTCCCGCGCCGCCATTGACCAACTGCGTCTCTTCGCCACGGGCAGTCTCTGCGACCTCCATCTCTCTTTCGCGATCCTCCGCCCCAAGATCAATGCGCTAGCCGCATCCTCCAGCCACGCCAGAGCCGAGAAATTCAGAGTCCTGATACAAGAAATCGAGCCCGGCCTAACCCCCGAGTTAACATCCATCTTTGACGGTGCCGAGAAGCAATTCGCCAAGAAATCAAAGAAGGAGAACATTCTCAACGAACCCGCCGACGACGAAGACCCCATGTCAGACGAAGACGAAGAAGCCGACGACGACGAGGAAGAGGAGGACCTTTCTAAGGAAGAGCGCCGCGCCGCCCAACTCAAGGCCGAAAAGTCCCTCTGCGAACTGACAGCCAAGTACGTCCTCGCCATCACAGCCAACCTCATCGACAACCGCGGCGGCCAAGCCGACCGCATGCGTCGCCGTATTCTGCGCAATCAAACCAAGCTCGGCAATAACTTCAAAGAAGTCGTCGCCTACCTCGACCTTGAGAAGATGGCGCGTCAAAACAAGAAGATCGCCGCCGTCCCATCCAAGCCCGCTGTCAAGCCCATCCTCAGCAAGGAAACCGTCGGCGATGATGACGACGTCTTCGAAGATGACCAGCCCGTAGAAGGGTCAAGAGAAGACTTGCAAAGGAGAGGGTTACTGGAAGAAGAACCCATCGATGACGATGACGACGATGAGGGCGATGGCGATAACGATGCTGATGACGACGTTTTGGGAGATTGATTTTTTTTTGATGCGGGAAAGCTGCTTTGGCAAACGGGATTTTGACCCCCAATTGGTAATTTGTTTGGACGTTTTAGGGGAGTTGGTTGCTTAGCATTTGTCGCCCCCTCTTTGGAAGTTTTTGATATTGATGTGTTTCTCCTGTCTCAATCTTTTTTAACTGTACAAATCGTTGACGGAACAACAAATCACAATATCAGCATCTTTGTTTTTGCAAAGAAAAAGAGAGATTGAGTCTCTTGGTTGGTTGGGTTTTCTTTGTATGAGGCGAAGATGTTCGCCACGGATATTGGTTGAGAAAAGCTTCTCTTTTCTTTACACTGTTCTTTGTGAAATTTAGCATGAATGAAACCTTTTCTTTATTTTCCCTTGATATCGTATAGCTTCTTCAAACAAATGGGTATCAACAAATAGTAAACGATAATCTGACAGCAAATTCACAGTCGTCTTCATGTCTTGATCTTGGTGCCGAACAACCCATACATCCTCTGCCATCGGAATCCTTCACCTGCATCTGCTTTCTGCAGATCTTCCTCTGGAACTTTGCAGCCATATTGGCGGAGACAACATGTGAAGGGTCTGTTTTTGACAGGCTGTTCATTTGTGCTTTCTGGGTCTGAAGCAGCTGGAGGTAAATTGGCCTTCGCAGCCGCGGCAGCTTTGGTCTTCTTTTCCTCACGAAGGGTGACCTGCTCTTCCAACTCGCCCCAAAGAGTGAATAAACGATCTCGAAGGTTTTGAACATCTTGCTTTTGCATTTTCAAATTCGATGCGTCGAGATTGGTGAGATACTGGGCTTCCTCGTTGTTTACGGCGACCCAAATACGATTTTTGCTCTGTCCGGCTGGCATCGATGCGTCTTCAAGCAAGAGATAGAATCGCCATGCCCAGTTAGCCTCTGTGAAATTACCCATCATATTTCCATGTTCCGAGTCGTCGGATTCGGATTCGGCTTCGTTATCTGATAGCAAGGCAAATTCGGCTGTACGCGCCTTTACTGGGCGGGCAAAGTCTTCGAGCTTGTGTGGGAAATAATCCACGACACGTACATTGACCCGGTACTTCAAGTTGACAAAGGGGAGCGTGTAAGTGACTGTTTCCCCGTTCGTGATAGCCGTGTATTTGACCCTTTGAGTTAAATCAGTGATAGTGCTATACCCAACTTGAGGGTTTTCGCAGCTGACTTGTTTGCGTTAGCGAACATGAAATTCATAGGCTGGGGGGATGCCTACTCGACGGATTTAGATCTCTAAGAGGTTGCCTGGCCTGCTCATCTTCTTGCCGCAGCTTTTCAAATGCTTGTGCACGTTCATCTCTGCGTCTCGCCTTGGAGTTCTTGGGCTGAGGTTCTGTGCGGTCTGACTCCATCATGGCTTTTCGCTTCTGCCCTGCTTCTACAGCCGATTGAATATCTTTCAGTTGCTTCTTCTTCTGCTTCTCATAATCTCGTTTGCGACGTATCGCTTCTTTAAGTTCTGGTTCCATATTTTCGGCGTCTTCAAAGACATCAAGGAGATAGATATGCACTTTGTTGGAATCAGCAAGATCAGTACGAAGATAACCTTCAAGGTTTGACGCGTTATGGCCATATTTCATCTGTAGATTGCGAATTCTGACCCATGACCCGTTCCTGATTTTGCACTCTCGAATGGCCGTGGCATGAGGCTCGAAGCATGTAATTTGCAAGCTTCGCTTGCCCAGCGGGCCAGTCCAGTCGTTGGAAGATTCTTGGACTTTCGATGCCTTCTTCTTTGTGTAACCATAGGGATCGCCTTCATTCTGGCCACCTTGTTGGCCACTGGGAAGTTTAAAGGCTTGATTATAGAAGGCATAGTTCTCGGTGTAGTCCGAAATCCATAAAGTGAACTTGTCACCTAGATCGTAGGGCTCTCGTACGACTTGGGCAAATACTTCGATAAACTTGCCAGCCTCCGCATCTTTCAATAGACCAAACTTGTTTTTGACATTTGTTGAACTTTCTTTTGCCGTGCCAAACTCAATGACAGTTGGCAGTCGCTCTCTGTTGACTCCATGATACAGCACAGGAACATAGTCGAACTCTGCTTTATTGGGAGGACGATTTGACCGATCAACGGGAGGCTTGAGAGCCTTTGTTGCATCTGCTGGAGGCTTTGGGATGGTCTCAGCTGGAAACACATGGATGGCAGTCTTGCGAGAGGAAAGAAGGGACAAGGGGTTAAGTTGGTATTGTTGCAGCTTCAACTGTGATCAGCACACATTCATCTGCTCGAAGTAGAGGTAAATACACACCTTGGCTTCAAGGATCAAAATGACATCTCCGCATCTAACATCTGGCATTTTTTCCTTGGGGCGAAACACGCTGACGAGGAGAGATTCAGTTTGGTCGTCCTCAGTGGAGACATCGTAGATTCGAAGCTCGCATTTCCAGTCTAATGAAGTGGTTAAAATCTGAACAGAAGATTTTCAGAAGATTTTCAGATACATACCTGTATTTCTAGTTGAAATCGGGGCTCTGAAGTCCGTGACAATGCCCATTACGCTGACAAACGAATGGGTCTTGTGTTTGCCGTCGATGATATCGCGAATGGGCACAATGCCCTTTGGAACTGCATCCATTGCAGCAGGTGTTACCAGACTCGCTTGTTTCTATTCCATCATGTAACAGCAATAATTGACTGACAATCTGATTGCAGCTTCGATGAGTGAATTTTCAAATTAAAAACAAAAATATGCGGTATTGCGTGATGGTGTTTTGTCTTCTTGACTTACAGACGCGACAGCCAATTTACCCGCTACACAATGCGCGTCTGGCAGTCACTGCTTGGCTGCTCCTTCCGTACCCCTCCTTCACACGCGAGCACGTGAGAATTGGGCAAGTGCAGCACAGTGAAGGTTTGTCCCTGCTTTGGGTGTGGTGGCGGCGGCTACAAGCTAGAAAAATTCACTTGTGGTGAGGATGTCCCGAAAGCGTCCAAGGATGTAGCAGCAGTTGAAAGGTACAAGGATGGAGCAATCAATTACGTGTCAAAGTGGGGTATCAGGCCGGCCAAGGTACTTGTTGCTCTGAAGCGGTTTGCAGCTGCCTCAGGCCTGAAAACTCTTTTTTTTTTTTTTTTGTCCGTCGGTGTCTGGCTGCCCGCTACCTAGCTACAGTGACGGCGACAGCGGCTTTGAGTGGAGTTTAGTGGCCTGCCTGCCACAGATTTGGCACTGCTTTGGCCCTGTGTCCGCCCGCGAGTGTCTGTGACTGTCCGCTAGTAGTGACTGCTGGCGGCCCCCCCAGACGCCCCGACGCCCCAAAGGTTCTCCCCTCTTCTCCTCCTCCCAGCACAAGCAAATACAAGAACAGTTAGTGCGCCCCTCCAGCTTCTCTGGCAACCAAATGAAAGAGACTGGACCCCTTCATATTGACTTTTCCTCTGCACTCAAATTCGCGGCCCACGCCTCAACTTTCTCCATTCTCCATTACATTTCCCTCCTCTTGACTGCTGTTGTTTTTTTGCTACAGAATCTTCTTCTGCCATTCGAGCTGCAGCTTTTGTTCTGTCAAAAACACACAAACGCACCCTTTGATAGGCTCACGTTTTCTCGCTTTGCGGTGAAGCCTACTCAGCAGTACAACTGTGTATCTTTTCTGGGTTGTCCCACATTTTGCCTCTGACTACTCCTCTATCACTTTTACCTCTCTTTGTTTTTTTTTCTTCATCCCCTCCTACCTCCCACGAGACAAAAGTAGACCACCATGGCTGAGAGATACATCCCCGAACATCGCCGAACGCAGTTCAAGGCCAAGAACACGTTCAAGCCCGAAGAGCTTCGACGCCGCCGCGAGGAACAACAGGTCGAGATCCGAAAGGCAAAGCGCGAGGAGAACTTGGCCAAGCGCCGTGGTCTTGCTACTGGCGACAGCCGCCCCGGTGCCTCTCTTGGTGCTGCTCCCGACAGTGACGATGACACTGCTCCTACAGAATCTCAGGTAAGTCGATGACAATATTCTCTTGCAGCATCTTGCAAAATTACGAGCGGGATATTTGATACGACCGACGAGATGCGAGCTATGGCTTGGTCCAGAACGCAGAGTAAGTCGCCTTCGGGGGTGATGTGGGGGAGCCTGCACACCGCAAGCAACCCCTCATTCATGACCAGGTCGCGTCCGCCAGACCGACTGCACAGCGACTCTGCGATACTGGAACAAAGCCATTGTTTGGAATTCTTGTCGACTGTCAATCCTACTCATTATTTGCATCTCTACCAGTTGATCAAATTTTTGTCCTTGTTAGAATGTCTCGCGCTAATTCTCCTCCAGTTGAACGAGGACCTCCCTCAAATGGTCCAGGGAGTCTTCTCAGACCAAATCGAAAGCCAGATTCAAGCCACGACCAAGTTCCGCAAACTCCTGTCGAAAGAGCGCAACCCGCCGATCGAGGAAGTCATCAAGACTGGTGTTGTCAGCAGATTTGTCGAATTCTTGCGCTCACCTCACACTCTGGTCCAGTTCGAGGCTGCTTGGGCCTTGACCAACATTGCCTCCGGCTCCGCCACCCAGACTCAGGTCGTCATTGAGGCAGGTGCTGTCCCCATCTTCGTCGAGTTGTTGGGCAGCCCTGAGCCCGATGTTCGCGAGCAGGCCGTTTGGGCTCTCGGCAACATTGCTGGTGACAGCCCCCACTGCCGTGACTTCGTCTTGAGCTGTGGTGCCCTCAAGCCTCTCCTCAACTTGCTCGGTGATAGCCGTAAGCTTAGCATGCTTCGCAACGCCACCTGGACTCTGAGCAACTTCTGCCGTGGCAAGACTCCTCAGCCCGACTGGAACACTGTACGTTTTTTATATACCCGACTTCGTTTTGACTTGTATCGTAATGACTAACAAATTGTGCAGATTGCCCCCGCTCTCCCCGTCCTCTCCAAGCTGGTCTACTCTCTGGATGACGAGGTCCTCATCGATGCATGCTGGGCCATCTCCTATCTCTCTGATGGACCTAACGAGAAGATTCAGGCAGTTATCGAGGCTGGCATTCCTCGTCGACTTGTCGAGCTCCTCCTCCATGCCTCCACATCTGTCCAAACACCCGCTCTGCGTTCGGTCGGTAACATCGTGACTGGTGATGATATGCAGACCCAAGTCATCATCAACTGCGGTGCTCTGCCTTGCCTCTTGTCCCTCCTCAGCTCGACCAAGGACGGTATCCGCAAGGAGGCTTGCTGGACCATCTCCAACATCACCGCTGGCAACTCTTCTCAAATCCAGGCTGTCATCGATGCCAACATCATCCCACCTCTGATTCACCTGCTTCAGAATGGTGACTTGAAGACCCGTAAGGAAGCTTGCTGGGCTATCAGCAACGCTACCTCGGGAGGCCTGCAGAAGCCTGAGCAAATCCGCTACCTTGTTGCTCAGGGCTGCATTAAGCCGCTGTGCGACCTTCTCATCTGCCCTGACAACAAGATCATCCAGGTTGCTCTTGACGGTCTCGAGAACATTCTGAAGATTGGTGACCTCGACAAGCAGTCCGCTGGTGATGGGGCCGAAGCCCTCAACCGCTACGCTCTGTTTATTGAGGAGTGCGGCGGTATGGACAAGATTCACAACAGCCAGAACAACGCCAACGAGGATATCTACATGAAGGCGTATCACATCATTGAGAAGTACTTCTCCGATGATGAGGAGAACGTTGACGAGGGAACTGCCCAGCCTACTGGACCCAACGGCACCTTTGGCTTCGGTACCAACGACGCTGCTCAGTCTGGCGGCTTCAACTTCGCCAACGGAGGTGATTCCATGGATATGTAAAGGACCGACGCGGAGAAGTACCATTCTCACTTCTTTCAAATTGTCAACACCTTTTAGTCGCTCTTTGAATTGTTTTCGCCTTGTCTGACTCGACCACAGCACATCAGAAAAGCCACGCTCAAGTTCTTTGGCTTTGTCTTATGACCCAGCACATTTGCAACGACCACACACCACCCCCACTGCATATCTTCACATCACTGCCACATTCCCCTAGTTGCTTCAATATTTGATGGTCACTTATTACATTACACACTTCCCTCACACACAACCCCTTTATCCCCATACCCCTGTTTTTTAATCTACGTCGGAGCATGTGAGGCGCAGAGAGATGTCGCGCCACAGGATACGAGGCCCTATGGTAGCTTGAAAGCTCCAGCCTTGAGATGATTTTTATGAGTAAAAAGAGAGATAGGAAACGGCGCGGATGCCGTTAAAAAGAATTGATGGTTCAAACATAGATGCGCTGCTCGTGCCTCTTGTGACTTGCCAGGACTGATCATTGATGTTGCAACTGAGGATGCTGTGGCGGATAGCCTCGGAATGTAGCGGCCATTCGCTTGTTTATGAAGAATGGACTGGAAACCTTTCGGCGTTGTTCACTACGTAGCAACCAACCAAACCGCCATGCGGCGAGCGGCGGGCTTATACATGAGGCCAGAATAGTGCATAATGAGGAATTGCCCAACGTCGTACTCTCACATGCGAAGACAGCGTCACGTCGACCCTCTGCTGGATAGCACAATAGGCATCTACGATAAAGCCGATTTTATCGGGTCCTACTGTTAGTATTGTTCACATCAATCGCGCGCATCGCCGGTTGCTAGACTATGCAATAGCAGCTTAGCTTGATCTGCCGGGAACTTCTGCAACAAAGGCGCCATCGTTGCCGACGTCCCACTTTCAGGAAACGTCAAATGCCGTCTTAGTCGAGACGAATCGGGAAGCTTGGAAATGTAGCGTCATTCCGAAATGAAAATATGTGATTGCAATTGTTAGTGGGATGCTACGCTGCTGGCGTACGGTGTTTGCTAAGCCGCTCGTGTAAGTTGGTAGCCTACAGCAATATCTTCACTTTTGCTCGCTTAGGCGATGAAGGCTGCCTTTGACGTGCTAGAACGAACCATCTGAACTCAGGATGGCGTTTCCAAAACGGAATGGTTTGTAGATAACTCAATGGAGGTAGAAATTCTATATAAGTAGTGCATGTTGCCGTTGTTTATTGATTGCAGCTCAGACACAGACACAAAGCAACTTCACATCTTCTAATTCAGATTCTTACTACTCAACCTGACAGGCACGATGCAGACCGTCGGAGCATTCATCGTTTCGCTCTTCCTCGCGAGCAACTTTGCCAGCGCTGTCCCTACCCCTTCTGGTAGCTTCTCGGCCGAAGTCATTCCCAACCCAACCTACAAGGCCAATGGCGCTCTTGCTCTCGCCAAGGCTTACCGCAAGTATGGCAAGGCCATACCCCAGAACTTGATCGACGCCATAGAGCGCTCTGGACGCCGTATTAGTCGTGACACTGGCTCTGCTATCACCGCCCCCGAGGAGGACGACATTGCCTACGTCACCCCCGTCCAGATCGGAACTCCTCCCCAGACTCTGAACCTCGACTTCGACACTGGTTCCAGTGACTTGTGGGTGTTCAGCTCTGAGACTGATGCCTCTGAAGTCCGTGGCCAGGCCCTGTACGATATCTCCAAGAGTTCCACCGCCAAGCAGATCCCCGGTGCTACTTGGGACATCACCTACGGTGACCAGAGCAGCAGCAGCGGCGACGTCTATCTTGACACTGTTTCCGTCGGTGGCCTCACTGTCCAGAACCAGGCTGTTGAATCTGCCAAGCAGGTCTCTGACCAGTTCTCCAGGGACGCCAAGTCCAGCGGTCTTCTCGGCCTTGCTTTCAGCTCCATCAACACTGTTAGCCCCAACCAGCAAAAGACCTTCTTCGACAACGCCATCCCTCACTTGGATGCTCCCGTCTTCACTGCTGACTTGAAGTACCACGCCAGTAAGTCGTCACCATTGTTTTTCAAACGAATCGAAAGGTCAATATAAGGAGACTAACATGTATATCAGACGGCAAGTACAACTTTGGTTTCATCGACACCAAGGCCTACACTGGCGACATCAACTACGTCCTCGTCGACAACAGCCAGGGCTTCTGGGAGTTCAACGCCAACGGCATCTCTTCCAACGGCACTGCCATCAGCAACAGTCTCATTGACGGTATTGCTGACACCGGCACCACTCTCCTCCTCCTCCCCGACAACATTGTCGACGCCTACTACCGCCGTGTTCGCGGTGCCCGCTTTGACGACAGTGAAGGCGGCTACCTCTTCCCCAAGAACACAGTCCTGCCTGACTTGACTTTCGGTGTTGGCAAGGGACACATCACCATCCCCGGTAAGGTCCTGGCCTACTCCGACGTCGACTCCAGAACCACCTACGGTGGTCTCCAGAGCTCCAGCGGCATTGGCCTGAACATCTTCGGCGATATTGCCCTCAAGGCCGCTTTCGTCGTCTTTGACGGTGGCAAGAACCAGCTTGGTTGGGCTTCTAAGCAGTAAGAGGCTCTCAAAAATGGCGAGCTGGGGATGGGAAACAGTATATGTGACAAGTCGGAGCTGTTGACGATGAATGTCCCCGCTAGCAGTACATAAATGAATGAACATGGCTTCTTTTTACATGACAGTGTCTATCGCGAGAAGGTGAAGGCCTGATTTCGTTCCCGACGTACCATTCCTAAAATCAAGAAACTGAATTTATATTTACAAATAATATGATATGACAAAAACCAAAGTATACTTGGAATTACAAATAGTCTTTCTACCTACTCTATATGGATGCTATCGAGCCTATCCAGGATTAACCAAGGCCGTACATAACCATCAAGATGCTAATGTGCGGGCTCTGACATCTAGTTAGCTGTTTCAATTTATCTAAAATACCTTTTGATTTCTTTTGATTTCTTTCTGTTCGTTTATCAATACCGATCCATCTAACCATGACAGGGCATTTGGCACTGTATTGGCGTGGACAAAGGCTGCGAAACTAGTGTATCCACAACCACATGCACAGTGTGGCAATCGATTAATTTTTACAAACGACACTGCAGCACCGCATCTACGGAATAAGCCACGGTGCTTTGCATATTGCTCTTTGTTTCGCATTTGAGGGCAAATAAATGTCTATAATACGGGTATAAACGACGTCTCGGACGCGGTTGGCTCATCAGAAGAGAATCTATTCGAAATATCTCTCAAGGTGTCTCATCAAGGAACACACCGCACGACATCCCGCCAGCAACACACTCACAACGGCCATGGTCAAGAAGGGGAAAGCCAAAGTCGAGCCAGTCCCCAAAGCAGCTCCTGCTGCCGAGGCTGGCAAAGCTGGTGGCAAGGGCAAGAAAGGCGCAAAGCCAGAGACTTTCCCTCCAGCCGATGGAGCGCCGTTGGCGGCACCAAAGCCGACGGTGAAGCAAATTATTGGAGGCTCATCCTGGACTGGAAAGCTGCCTGTCAACTTGCTGAGCGAGTATTGCCAGAAGCAAAAATGGGAACGGCCAGAGTATGATACCAGAAAGACCCCCGAAGGATTTTCTGTCTGGATTACTCTGAGCGCCAAGGATCTCAAGACGCAGCAAATGACAAAGCTGGATCCGTTCAAGATTCCTATGAGCCATAAGCATTTACTGCTCAGAGATACTGCTTTGGAAGCAAAACATGCCGCTGCTACGTACGCATTGTTCAGGGTGTGTAGCATGCAGAATAAACATACCGTGTTACCCCCTGACCATAAGGCGCTATGGAAGGATTTCCAGGAGTTGAAGAAGGCGGATCTGAAGGAGGGCAAAGAGTGGATGTATGAGGCTGATCCATTCAAAGCGCTGCAAGAGCGACAAGAGGCAAAGGCTGCAGCGGAGAAGAAACGAAAAGAAGTCGAGAAGGCTAAGGCCAAGGCAAAGGAGATGCCTGGGGCGTCTGGTCTGGTACTTCTGAGTAACTCTGGAGACAGGTCGTCGAATATTATGAAAGGATGGACGACGGCGCCGAATGTTGAAATGGGGAGGCAGACGCGAACGCATTTGGAGACGTTGTTGCGACAAGGTGTGTCTTGGAACCCGCACGGTATCAAGATGCCTCAGAGTCAAAAGGATAAGATCGTGGAAGAGCTTGCAAAGATAGGTTTCCGTCGCAGTCATGTTGCCGAAGCTGTCGATTATTGCAAGAATCGTGAGGAGACGCTTGAATGGCTTCTTATTCATGTACCTGAAGATGACCTTCCAAGATGGGCACTGCCAGAGAAATATGCCGCTGGTGTATCTATCGGTGCGAATGATTTGAAGAGAGAAGGTGTTATTCAGTCGTTGACTCAGACTGGTTACTCGGCTGAACTGTGTGCACGAGTCTACGATGAATGCAACGGAGACGAAGACAAGACGGCAGAAACATTGCAAGGCCTTCTCCTCCCAGTCAAGGATGTAGAACAAGCAGAGGAGTCACTCGACTTTTTGGATATGGGCTCGCCTGAGGAGCAGTGGAAGGAAGAAACGGAGAGTCTGGAAGCCATCTATGGTGATGGATTTAAGCGTGATGGCAAAACGGTCGTGCAAATTCGTCTTGAGGACGTGAAGAATGGCAAAGACAAGGTCGAAACACAGCTGCAAGTGCGAAGATCGGCAAATTACCCCAAGACTTTGATCCTCGGCATCATTGCAAACCTACCATCCTATATCAAGCTCAGCATCGTCAGAAAGGCTCTGGAATATTGTGAGGAGTCTTTACGCGATGAGCCAATGAAGATCTATCTGGTTATGGACTGGATTCAGCAAAACATTAATGAGATCATCGAGCAGCCCGGCAGACTTGTCGATATTGCTTCTGTTTCGTCGGCCGCTTCGGAAAGAAAACCAGCCGACGCAGTGTCAAAGCACAAGAGATCTAGACCGAGTGCAAGACAGCTGAGATGGATTGAGGACAAAAAGAACAAAGAGCAATGGCTGAAGCGACAAGAGGATTCGGCATTGAAGGCAATGATTGCCAAGCGACAAAAGCTGCCTGCCTGGCAGATGAAGGAAAAGATCGTCGATACCGTTCACGACAACAATGTCACCATCATCAGTGGAGAGACTGGTTCAGGAAAGTCCACGCAATCAGTTCAATTTATTCTTGACGATCTATATGCCAGAGGTCTGGGCGGGTGTGCAAACATGATTGTTACGCAGCCACGACGTATCTCGGCGTTGGGTCTTGCTGATCGAGTGGCTGAAGAACGTTGTTCTCGCGTTGGACAAGAAGTAGGATATACCATTCGAGGCGAGTCTCGTTCCTCAAAAGATACTCGCATTACTTTTGTGACTGCTGGTGTGCTTCTGCGACGCCTGCAAACTTCTGGTGGTCGCGTCCAAGATGTTGTAGCGTCATTGGCGGATGTCAGTCACGTTATCATTGATGAAGTTCACGAGAGAAGCTTAGATACGGACTTCTTGCTGAACTTGCTTCGAGATGTCATGAAGGCTAAGAAGGACGTGTTGAAGGTCATTCTGATGTCCGCAACTCTTGATGCGGCAACTTTTAAGAATTATTTCACGTCTGAGGGATTAAGCGTTGGCACTGTCGAAATTTCTGGACGTACATTCCCAGTTGAGGAGTACTACCTGGATGATGTGATTCGAATGACTGGATATAACGCTGAGAAGCCAGAGGGCGGTTTTATTGGCGACGATATGATGACCAAGATTATTCAGAAGATGGGCTCCCGAATCAACTACAGCTTGCTTGTGGAGGCTGTCAAAGCCATTGATTATGAGCTGTCTTTTGAGAAGAAGTCGGGTGGTATCTTGATCTTCCTGCCTGGTGTAGGTGAAATCAACCAAGTCTGTGGCCTGTTGAGATCCTTCACTTCACTTCACGTCTTGCCACTGCATGCTTCGTTGGAAACGCGAGAGCAGAAGAGAGTGTTTTCGAACCCTCCACCTGGCAAACGCAAAGTTGTTGTTGCTACCAACGTAGCAGAGACGTCCATCACTATCGATGACATTGTGGTGGTCATTGACAGCGGAAAAGTAAAGGAAACAAGTTTCGATGCACAAAGCAACATGAGAAAGCTAGAAGAGGCATGGACTTCCAAAGCAGCTGGCAAACAAAGAAAAGGTCGTGCCGGTCGTGTGCAAGAAGGCAGATGCTACAAGCTTTTCACAAGGAAACTTGAAGAGCAGACGATGGCTGATAGACCCGACCCTGAAATTAGGCGCGTGCCTCTCGAACAGTTGTGCTTGTCCGTGCGAGCCATGGGCATGCGCGATATTGCCCATTTCTTGGGACGATCGCCCACACCACCAGAGGCACTGGCCATTGAAGCTGCCATCAAGCTTCTTCAGAGGATAGGAGCCTTGGATGGCGACGAGTTGACTGCCATGGGACAGCAGCTTGCAATGTTGCCCGCAGACTTGCGATGCGGAAAGCTCATGATTTTCGGCTCCATCTTTGGCTGCTTGGATGACTGTGTTACTATCGCGGCTGTTCTGAGCACAAGGAGTCCGTTCCTATCACCTCAAGAGAAGAAAGAGGAAGCCAAGGGTGCCAGAATGAGATTCTGCGGCGGAGATGGCGATTTGTTGACGGATCTAGCAGCTTTCCAGGAATGGGATAACATGATGCAGGATAGAATCCCACAGAGACAAGTTCGCTCATTCTGCGAGGACAACTTCCTGTCATACAACACGCTGTCGGATATCTCCAACACCAAATCTCAGTACTTCAGCGCTTTGGCCGAAATTGGTCTTAGAGCGCCGAGTGAGGAATCGCCGAAGAATGAACAGCTTCTGAGAGCACTTATCGCTGCAGCATTCACGCCGCAAATAGCGAGGATTCAGTATCCTGACAAGAAATTTGCGAGTTCCATGTCGGGAGCTGTCGAACTGGACCCTGAAGCGAAATCGATCAAGTACTTCAACCAAGAGAATGGGCGCGTGTTTGTGCATCCTAGTAGTACGGTGTTTGATAGCCAGGGTTTCTCGGGCCATGCGGCGTATATGGCATATTTCAGCATTATTGCTACTTCCAAGGTATTCATTCGGGATTTGACTCGTAAGTTTTCGGTGATGGCAACATACCAAGGAGCGGTTTGCTAACTGGCGTAGCGTTTAATGTGTATACATTGCTGCTCTTTTCTGGGCCAATTGAGCTCGATACTCTGGGTCGTGGTCTGCTTGTTGATGGATGGCTTCGACTCAGAGGATGGGCAAGAGTCGGAGTTCTTGTAGCCCGGCTAAGAACCATGGTGGACGACTTGATTGCAGAGAGAGTAGAGAACCCTGCGGTGGACTTGAGTAATAACGAGGTTATTAAGTTGGTAAAGAAGCTCATTGAGCTGAATGGATTAGACCAATAGACAAAAGGAGCCCTGGATCTAGATAATTTGACGCATACATTACAGGTAGACAAAAGCAATTGTTTAAATGGTCTAAATTGGAAAAGATGTCAGCCTTGGGGGCAGTGTTGGCGAGGCGAGAGCTCATTAGCGGGGCGGCGCTCGCTGTTACGATACTTCGTGAATTTTGACATTTCATCTTCACAACTCCAGCATCAGCACCATCATGGCGAGTCCGGAAGAAGCTTTAACGGAGGAAGAGATTAAATCTCAAACGCCTCCACCGAAGCAAAATGCCTGTAGGGTTGACGGTGACACGTATATTCCTGTAACTGACACGCATGGCCAGTCACAAAACTCATGGCGCCTAAGCCAAAGGCACAGCCCAAACTGCAAACATCCAAAGGAGGAAACCCATTCAAGAACCGCGAAGGTCTCGGTGCCTACTTAGAGAGCCCAGAAACATTCCCTGCCTCCGTCGTAATCGACTACAACGACGACTTCGTCATCATCCACGACAAGTTCCCCAAAGCCTCAGTGCACACGCTCATCCTCCCCCGCTCACCATCCATCTACTCCAAGCATCCCATCGACGCCTTCGCAGACCCAGAGCTACTAGCCAAGATAAAAATCGAAGTCGCCAGAGTCAAGAAACTCGTCGCGGCAGAGCTGCAGCGCAAATTCGGCAAGTTCAGCGCCAGCGAGACAGAGCGCGAAGCCGTGCTAAACGGAGACGTTGAACCCACGGGAGCAGATCTGCCAGACGGGAGGGATTGGCTGGCAGAGGTTAAGTGCGGGATACATGCAGTGCCGAGTATGAGTCATTTACATGTTCATGTGCTTTCGAGGGATATGCACTCAGAGGCGCTGAAGCATAGGAAGCATTATAATTCGTTCAATACGCCGTTTTTGGTGGACGTGGATGAATTTCCGCTGGCGGAGGACGATGGGCGCAGAGATACAAAGGAAGAAGGGTATTTGAGATGGGATATGAAGTGTTGGAGGTGTGGGAGGAATTTCGGGAATCAATTTAAGCAATTGAAGGAGCA
The DNA here is from genome assembly GCA_022702485.1 of Simplicillium sp. C3G150-2. Classification (NCBI taxonomy): domain Eukaryota; kingdom Fungi; phylum Ascomycota; class Sordariomycetes; order Hypocreales; family Cordycipitaceae; genus Simplicillium; species Simplicillium sp. C3G150-2. The sequence goes on along the minus strand of JAJIYY010000001.1, from coordinate 1,761,754 downwards.
TTTGGAGATGGAGTTTGAGTCGTGGAAGAAGGAGTGATTTGCTGTTGTGATGGTGTGGTGATGGCGTCGTGAGGGCGTGGTGAGGGCTTAGACGCGACACGAATGATGTGATGATGCGACAAACACGAAAGCACGAGGACAAACGAATATCCAAGTAATAGACACATTGATTCCTATTTGACCCTTGATAATCCAGCTGAAAAAATACCAATTTCATAATATCCATATACGCCAAACTTGTCCCTGCCCCTTCAATATCACAATCGCAATCCAAGTCGTCTTGTCAAAAGACGCTTCCGCCGCTCCGGCTCTCTTCATCGAAAGAGGCCCTATAATCCAAATACACGGTTTAGGCTCGCTAGCCAAACATCTTCTTCAGGCCTGATATCCATGTGCCATCTTCAGCGACGTGATTTTCGGTGACTACCCGCATAGAGAAAGCAAATAAACATGTGAGCTTCTGGCTCCTGTCTCTTTTTGTTGTGGTTTGGTGTTTTGAAAACAGGGAAATCTGTTGTTCTTTTGTTGCCAATTGCCCAACAGATGGGAGTGGGAATTGGAGCTTCTCACTCACCATCAGCGGCAGCATCGTCGCCCTCGGCATCTTCGCCGGCTGCGTCTTCGTCGTTCTCGGCATCCTTGTCCTCCTCCTCTTCGGCGTCGTCGCCATCAGCGGGAGCGGCGGTCTTGCTGGGACGTCCACGCTTGCGCTTGGCTCCATCGGCAGCGACAGCAGCGGCGGCGGCGGCGGCAGCCTTGCGGGGGCGACCGCGACCCGCGCCAGAGGCAGTCTTGACAATATCGTCGGGCTTCTTAGCAGAGGTACTACCCTTGGGTCTGCCGCGAGGCTTGCCAGTAGGAACGTAAGCCTTCTTGGGGTTGTCGCTCTTTGGGCGACCACGGGGGCGGCCAGTGGGAACGTAGGCCTTCTTGACGGCGCCGGTGGAAGGGCGACCTCTCTTGCGAGGAGTGGCTGCGGGAGCTTCCCCTTGGGCCGCCTCGGTCGCGGTGGTCTTGGCCTCCTCAGGAGTGCGCGCCATGACAAAGGAGGGTAGGAAAAATTATAGAAAAATTACTCGATCGTAGGCGATGATGGGGGAAAGCGAATTGACGCGTTGGCGATGGAAAAAGGATGATGTGTAGTGTGCGTGGGTGGAAAATAGGACGAAAAGAGAAGAGAGAAATGGGCAGCAGGGTGTGGTGTGGTGGTGGCAGGCTGTCTATAGCTCGTGCTTGTGTTGTGCTGCGACAGGCCTGGCCAGCGCGCGCGTTCTAGATTGGCTTGGGGGGGGGAGGGGGGGGGGCGCTGGGGCGGGTGCGGGTGCTGGAGCTGGTGCTCCAAGCTGCAGGCGGTTTATTGTTGCTTTGCTTGCATCGCGGCGCGATGTGACTGGTGGCAGCTGCTGCAGAAGAGGGTGCCACAACAAATTAAGCAGCGAAAAGCAGTGCAACAATAATTAATTTTAGTGGGAAGCGGTTCATTTATTTTGGCAAGCTCGCCCACCAACCGCTACTCGCCAAAACGGAAGGAACCCACTGTTTCTCGACAAGGCAAGAGCACTAAGGTCCACTCCTGCCACCCTATCAGATCATTGGGTGGACGGACCAGTCAAAGGTGGTGCCTTCCCGTTTGGTGTGGCTTTACCCCGGCAACAAGCCCCATCTGCCATCCAACGCTAAGTAAACAAAGGCAACCCCAAGGAACCACTCCCGAATCTTATCACATTGCTCTTGCCCTGTCTCTGTCTTGCCTTATTCGACTGCTGCGCTTTCCCTCTTCCAATCTCGACACTATTTTCGCTGCAGACGTATTTTTTTTTTTCTTCGACTGCGACGAATGTAGGTCATTCTCCGTCAACGTCTTCGCGACACAATCCACGATTTGAATGAGACACTGTACACGATGGCTCTCGATGCCCGACTTATGCCAACTCCTGCTCCTTCCTCTCCTGACGTGAGAACCATTCATTCAACTGCCTCGACCCCGTCTCTGCGGTCGAGAGATGGTACATTGCCCAGACTCGCTAGAATGGACGGAGGCGGCAATGTTCGAGTCGTCGTTCGCGTGAGAGCTTTCCTCCAAAGAGGTACGTCAAGACGACACTAATAATGAATTGCATGGTTGACAATGCTAACTTGTGATTTCCAAATAGAGCTCGAACGCAGAATACGATGCCTTGTTAAGATGGACCCTATGACACAGAAAACAACCCTTTTAGCGCCAGAAGACGATGACTCCCCCGCTGCCAAAAGCAAGTCGAAGTCGAGAAAGATTGTTGAAGAGAAGAATTTTACTTTCGACAATTCTTTCTGGAGTCACGATACGAAAGACGAACATTACGCTGAGCAAGATGATGTATACAACAGCCTGGGTGAAGAGTTCCTGGATCACAACTTCGAAGGTTACCATACGTGTATCTTCGCCTACGGTCAGACTGGCTCAGGCAAGAGTTACACCATGATGGGCACGCAGGATAAGCCTGGACTGATTCCTCGAACCTGCGAGGATTTGTTCGAGAGAATTCAGGCTGCACAGAACGAAAACTCAAACGTCGCCTACAATGTCCGAGTTTCCTACTTTGAAGTATACAACGAACATGTCCGCGACTTGCTGGTGCCTTATAACCCCAACAACCCTCCCAACTATCTCAAGATCCGCGAGTCACCAAGTGAAGGACCCTACGTCAAAGATCTCACCGAAGTTCCTGTTCGAAATATCAATGAAATTCTGCGATATATGAAGAACGGTGATGCCTCGAGAACAGTGGCCAGCACCAAGATGAATGATACTAGCAGCAGAAGTCACGCTGTCTTCACTATCATGCTCAAGCAGATTCACCACGATATGGAAACCGACGAGACTACCGAGCGAAGCTCCCGAATCCGATTGGTTGATCTTGCTGGAAGTGAAAGGGCGAAATCGACTGAAGCTACTGGTGCAAGATTGAGAGAAGGTAGCAACATCAACAAGTCTCTTACGACTCTGGGCAGAGTCATTGCCGCTCTCGCTGATCCTAAAGCCGGGCGAGGAAAGCGCAAAGATGTTGTGCCCTACAGAGACTCTATTCTCACTTGGCTGCTGAAGGATTCACTTGGAGGAAACAGTAAGACGGCCATGATTGCTTGTATTGCCCCATCCGATTATGATGAGACACTATCAACTCTGCGTTATGCCGACCAAGCCAAACGTATTCGCACTCGCGCCGTTGTAAACCAGGATCACATTTCCACGGCCGAAAGAGATGCACAGATTGCCGCCATGGCGGAAGAGATTCGCGTTCTGCAGCTGTCCGTTTCAGACTCACGCCAGAAGGAGAAGAATGCCAAGGAAGCCGAAGAACGTCTCGAGGAGTACCAGACTCGCGTCAGCACCATGCAGCGCATGATGGAAGAACGCAGCATGGTTGCCGAGAGCAAGATCAAGAAACTGCAGACCGAAAACGAAGCCCTCAAACTCCACCTCAAGCTTGCTATTGAGAGTCTCAAGAACCCCATCCCGCCTGTTTATATCAACCCCAAGCAGCATCTTGATCACGGAGAAGGAGACAAAGAGAACGGCGAGATTTTGTCTGATGACGAGTACGATGAGGATGGATATGAATCAGACAGCACAGCTGGACACGGAGATGAGCTACAAGACGAGATGCATCGCTATCTACAAGACATGGGTAACCTCAGAAAGCTGATTGGTGGAGACTTGACTCGATTCAAAGATGAAGCCAGTGTTCGTCAGCCTCTTGGAGTGCGACAAAATAGGTGATGCAACAACACCATGGCTTTTGGATAGCCGAACGTTCTTATTTGCAAGCGAGGTGTTTGGGACATGAATTTTTTAGTGTTGGATTTCCTTGAAGTGTTGATAACGAGAGTGCGAGGAGGATCCTTTGTATGTATTGAATTATGTCTAGAATGAAATAAATAGAATATTGCCAAGAAGTCGCTGTGCCGCCCTGTTACATGATATCGTCCAAGTCAATAGATTCGGATTTTTTATTGAAAGATGTCAATTTATCATGAGCCCACGATGAGAGTGATGCCCATCCGAAACGACGGGCTTTGGAGTCCTCCGATTTGCTCAGTTCGCTTAGTTCCGATCCATATGAACTTGCTGATGTCAACGACGATATTCCAGGGCTTCCCGAGCTATCTGATACAGAAGATGCATAACTTTCACCAGACCTTGTCAAGTCCAAAGTAGCTATCTTGCTCAGCACCGCGGGCATGTAGTGCAAGATCGGGGAACCCATCAGATCTTTTGCCTCGACTCCCAAATGCCACTCCATGGACTCATCGACTTCATTCAGCAGAAGCCACAGCTCTTCATCATTGAGCAATAACGGCTCCGTATATTCTGGAAAGTCCATCTTCCCGTCCTTCCTAGGCGGTTCAGTGACGTAGCATGTGTCTGGTCGCTTGTCGAGACGGGACAGGGACGGCTCGTGTAAGTGGAAGAGGTGAGGGTGTTCCAACACCACGGGCTGCGGGATGGAAGATCGGAAAAAGATTGTTTTGTAGTATCTTTCGCACCAGTGGCGGGCTCGGTGCTTAAGGGGCATGAGGGAGTCGCCGTTGCCGTGGTTGATGTAGTCGAGGGTGAGGTGGATGGCGTCGATGTAGATTAGGTGGTTTGGGGGTATGGAGGGCATTTTGGGATGTGAAACTCAGCATGATGATGGGTTGGATATGGTGATTGGGCTGGTTTTATTTAGTGAAGGGAGGATGCTGGACGGAGATGGCGATGCGATGTGGTGGTTGGTGATGTAATGGATGGTAAAGTTGATGCGTATTTGACTATAGATGAGTTGCTATCTATGGGTATTGTCGTTAATGGATGAAAATTTAGTTGCATTTATGATATGTTTCTTTAAATGGATTGGTTGAGGCTTGTCGTTGACTCCGAGTCGGGAAAAGCCGATAAGGTTTAGCCAACGGGCGATCCGATGAGCCGTCACTAATTGTACGATGTTACGAATTCGAACTAAATGGCACGAATTTTTGGCTCTAAATTTGCTTTTATTCAACTAGTTATATCAATAATAACTCTGCCGCTCTGGCGCAATTAGGAGCGAAATGTGCACAGAGCGTGGTGAGGGATGTGGCATCACGGCTCGTGGCTTCCCACTACCACCCCAAGGGCTGACGCTGAGTTTAACTTTTGCATGTTGGATTTTTAGCCAAAACAGCTTTCTCAGGAGGCTCTATTGCGAAGGCACTCGGTTCTGCGCAATCGGACCAAAAGTCTGCATGGGACCATCGTGCGAAAGACGTGCTACACGGCGAAAACAACTATTGCAACAGAACTCTGTATTCTCAAACCAGCCTGCCAAGCAGACGCATATACAGCAGAAAACTATCCCAACAACACTGCCTTCGTTAGCTTTGAGTCGCCGGACCTAGGAGATCTAGGATGTATAGCGCACAGTTAGACGCTACTTTGCTCGTGCTGACCGTAGATGTTTTGAGACAATACGGACAGTCTATGGTTTCGCCCCATCTTGTATATTAGTGTTGCGTTCTTCAGGTAGGTGGCCGTACTGTCTAATTGGGACAATTTGCTCATTTCGAACCATTGATGGCTCCGGCATCTTGGGGGGTGCTGGGCTAGCATGCGTGACTGTCGCATCGGTTGATGTGTCTGTTGTTGACTCCATTTTAAATGTTGATTTTAGTGATATGGTAGCATAACCCAAGGGAAATCGTGTATTACAGAGAGTGTTTCTACATATTGAAAGTACATATTGAAAGAAAAGGAATAGATAGAAAGTATTTACTAAAACAAGACCGACACAGCCTAAATCTACAGCCTCACACAGCAAGGGCGGCCTGCCACGCCTGCGCTGGGTTCTTACCTCCACAGATAGGTACGTTTGATATGGACTCGATTTGACGAAAGGCCCGACTCGGTATCTAATCTTATTACCTGCATTAGTATCGCGCACTACATATGGACCTGGAGCACAGGCATGATTGTAGGCTTTTGTAAGTTTGGAGCCGCCAATCTCGTATGCTGCCCCGAGTTACCGTTTGCTCGGCACAGTGTCTGTTCTATACATCTTGTCTGGCTGTCAAGTGGGATATGAACGATCTGAGCGTATACGCGTCAAGAAGTGTCCGAGACTTGTGTGTTAGTTGTGCAGCCACACAGTCAACCAAGGGGGCAGAATGAGGCTGATTAGTTGATAAACACAGCTGAAGCTTTGATTGTCCAGGATGTGTTCAGCCTCGTGCCTGTCCCGCCTCACTGCTCCCACACTAAAAGACACTAGGGTCGGGGCGAATTCGGCGCGCCAATGTAGCACCTCCTGTTCCTGCTTACTTTTCTCACTTCTCTCTAATTTTGGAATATGGCCGTCGACGCGGGGAAGCGCATTGCGGCTGTGGCTGGCTGGCCAGCCGCTATGGTAGCTCAATGCAGCGGTCGCGTGCACCTCTTCAAACCTCAAATACCGCAATATTTTAACGACAGTAGACGGTCGATAGACTAGGCGCCGTATCGTAAGACTGTCTGCTCATTTAGGCCGACGTGGACGCAGGCGGTGCCAAGAGATCTCCGTCAATTGCACGAAATGAGGCTGATTCGGTCGTCCAGTCTGGATCAGCCCGAGGGCTTGGCTTTCAGAGACTTTCCTGTCAGTCAACTTCCACCGTATGCAATTCTGTCTCATACCTGGGGGAACGATGAAGTCGTCTGGGAGGATTTCCAGGCTGGCACGGCGACCGAAAAGGAGTCATATAGCAAGATCCGGCACAGCTGCCTCCAGGCGATAAGGGACGGCTTGGAGTGGGTGTGGATTGACTCTGCATGCATTGATAAGAGGAGCAGCGCTGAACTTTCAGAGTCCATCAATTCCATGTACGAATGGTATCAGAAAGCAGATATTTGCTACGCTCATCTCGAAGGAGTCTCGGCATCTGCAGACGTCACCAACACAACGGGCGAATTCGCAGGCTGCAAGTGGTTCACCAGAGGTTGGACGTTACAGGAACTTCTCGCTCCAACAGATATCGTCTTCTACTCTGAGGATTGGGTTAAGATTGGCGATAAGGCCGCGCTTTATAGGCCTCTCTCTGTCATCACTGGGATCGATGAGGGCATTCTCAGAGGTTCTAAGTCACTCGAGTCTGCCAGCATTGCCAAGCGCATGTCTTGGGCTGCACATCGCAAAACGACACGACCCGAAGATGTTGCATATTGCCTGATGGGTATCTTTGGTGTCAACATGCCCATGTTGTATGGTGAAGGGCCCAAGGCCTTCTTGAGACTACAGGAGGAGATCATGAAGCAGTCTGACGATCAGTCACTATTCGCCTGGGCAAACCTGGATAGTTCAGCAGAAACATATCATGGATTATTGGCAAAATCGCCGTTCGACTTTGCGCATTCCAACTCAGTCATGCCGTATCAAGATTGGGAGCCTCGACCACCTTATCAGCTAACCAATCGTGGTTTGCGCATCGATATCCACCTGACGCGCCGTGAGGATGAATCTGGCGATATCTACATTGCTGCCTTGGATTGCCCGGTACCACCAGACTATGAAGATAGCTCGTTTCTGGCAATCTACTTGAAGAAGCTGCCCCATGCAGATCGACAATATGCCCGGATACGAGTCGGTCAATTTGCCAAGGTCCGAGAGCGTGGAAAGCTGCAAACAATATATGTGAAGCAGAACATTGTCAAAGGCACTGATACGGAGAGTGTGTTCCCCCAACACATCTTTCAATTGCGCAAGGGACCATCGGCAAGCAATTACAAGGTCATCGCAGTTATGGTCGACCCTTGCCGCTTGGGCACACCTCCAAAGGTTATTCTGAGCAGCAGAGCGACCTCGAAAAGCTGGCTGCCCGCTACATTACCTGGATCTTTTGTTGGACCTAAAGCGCCAGGTCAACTTGCTTGTGGTGTCATGTTTGAGAGAGCCGATGGAGAGAGAATCGTCGTTCTGCTTGGCTCGTCTGACGGCATGAAAGTAGGGCATTATGCCATCGAGCTGCCGCCTGGTCCTGTTTCGGACCGTCCACTGAAATCTGAGAGTGCATATTCATTTGCAGGCTTGAAAGAGTCGTTTTATCCGAACCAAATTGCCAAGCTCAGGTATAATGACTTGAGCATCAAGGTGGACAACGTCATTGTCGATGCAGCCAAGTACTACTTGATTGATATTCATTTGCAAAAGACTGGAGCGCCAGATCGAATCATAGATACTCTCGCTGATGTGGCTAAGGTTACGCAGGAAAAGGCCGACCAGGCAAAGTCCAAGGTCAGAATGTCATCTGTTTGGAAGCGAATGATGTCGTGATGGGCATACGGATCGTCAATGAGCCGGGACAATTGTGTTCGGGATACCCTAAAAGGCGTTTATAGTAGCAGTCATATTAGCATACACATTGGGAATAGTTGAAACATTAACATGATGATGAATGCCGACAATATCAAGCTGATGTCTGTGGCAAAGGCGCACGCAAGAACGAGGTGCTGAGGTGCAGCGACGGGTTGATACAATTCCATCAGCGTAATCATAGCCTCGTTTTATCTTTCGTTTAGCAAACAAGCCAGTGCAATCAATAAGACAAAGCTCCGTGGTGCAGTTCAGCTCGTTAAAATTGATGGTGTTGAAAAGGATGAGTTTGGCGTGCTGTTTGATCCCGCTGACGTATGACGGTTACAGGGGTCGTTAGTGGGTTTCGTTTGCTGTTCAGAGGGGCTCAAAGGATGCGCTCAGTGGCTCACTGCCCCTCTCTTCAGACCCCTCCAGGCCCCCGTAGTGACGAGCGGTCGCATCTCTTCTCCACCCAAACCACCCACTAATCTCGTCAAAACCCAACCCCGCGCCAATCGTTTGTTGCCGCTGTGCCGTTTCGCCCCTCCCCTCCAGCACCCAGTAATCACACGTAACTGCCCTGTAACTCGCACCTCTGCAGGCGCTGAACAGTGACCAAAACAGTGACCACCAGCCCGAGCGGGCACAAAGCCAGAGAAGTGTCGGGTCCCACTGAAACAGCCGCCGCCCCAAAATGCCAATTATAGACCTCACTCTCTCTTCAAAGCCCGAATCCTCAACAAAGGAGACAGAGAACAAAAGGGGACAACTATCCCGCCATCCTTGGTCCGTTCCCGTTTGCTCTGCAACGGATAACCTTTGGTCTGTTTTCTTCTTCTCTAATGTTGCAATCCACAAGCGCCATCACCATGTCTCGACCCCAGCTCTTCACTCGTGGCCTCTCGGGCCTGAGTCAACAGCAGAACAGCTCCGATGTCAACTCGCCCGCCGAATCGCGAGACGAGGCCAAGCGCAACTTCCTCAAGGCCATGCGAACACTCGATACCCAACATGTGTGGCATGTCTACCTCGATCAGTGAGTCTACGGTCCCCCTGGCGCTCGATGTTGGGGGCACAAAAGCTAACAGCGTCACTTCGCAGACAATCCCAAGACAAGGGCAGCCAAGGCGCCGACTACAAAGTTCAGCTCGAGAAGCTTCAGACGGAAATCAGGTCCATCGAGGACTTCTGGCGATACAATAATAACACTCCCGTGCACAACATCAAGATGCGAGACTCGCTGTACTTGTTCAAGGAGGGATACCTGCCCATCTGGGAGGACCGTCGAAACATCAAGGGCGGCAGCTGGACGTTCCGTGTGCCAAAGTCCATTGGACCTGATGTATGGACGCGGGTGCAGCTGTTGGCTGTAGGAGAGCAGCTTGAAGGCGCACTTGACAAGGGTTCGTCACATCGCCATGTCATGTCATAGGATACAAGTCAAAGACTAACATGTTCACAGAGAAAGGTGAAGACCAAATCTGCGGAGTCGGACTTTCCGTGCGCTTCAACTCGCACCTCATCACCATTTGGCACCGCGACTCCTCAAAGCAAAAGTCGATCGATGGCATTCTCGCCTGCGTCCTCGAGGGCCTACCTGACGAATTGAAGCCCCGAGCCGACAACTACTACTATAAGAAGCACTCTGAGCATGCTGGATTCAAGGCTCCTCCCGAACTGCAGCACCTTGTTGGAGGCAACGCTGATGCCAAAAAGGACGCAGTGCCTGCTACGGACAGCAGCCCCGAGGTATCTGTGCAGCCTCCCTCTTAGACGACATTATTGGAAGGGGTTTTGTTGCGAATTTGGGTATTTACAGGTCTCCAATGTACGGAAACCAAAGGGTTGGAGTTTCGGTTCTTGCATTCATTATTATATCAAACTTTATATAGCAAATTATGTGTATGACTACACGACGGAATAGATGACATTCCTGCACCTCGCATCTATATAAATCATTTCGTCATTGATAATGTTAAAAAAAAGCCAACCCCAACGCCATAGCTAACCCAGATATTAAAAACCAATCATGTACAAAAATCACCTCCAGACGCCAGCACGGCGCATCACCTCGTCAAACTCGTCAATCTTGACTCCCCTAACGACACCAGCACCCCCATTCGCCTCCAGAATCATATCCTTCAACAAATCCTCGTCCACATCCTCCTTCAACACAGCCGCCACGCGCCGCAGATGCGCCAGCGTGATAGGCCCTTCTTGGTTATTCGTAAACAGGCGGAACGCCTCGTCTAGCTCGCCGTCGTGCTCGTTTCGATCTTGGCTGTGGAACTTGAGCGCGCAGATGGCAAAGAAGGGTTCGTAGGTTGCATAGCCATCGCTATCAGGGTCGAGGATTGATATGAATTCTTTGAGTTCGGAGGCGGATGGTGGGAGGCCAAGAGCACTGGTGAATGTTAGTTTTTTTGGAGCCATGTTTTGAGATGAAGCTGCGTACATTAGGGCGGATTTGACGTCGTCGATGGGTAGGACGCCATTTTTCTCGCCGTCCATGGGCTCGGAGAAGAGGCTGTATGCTTCTTTGATTTCGTTCTCTTCTTGCGCGGTGACGTTGTGCTCTTTGGCGAGCTTGGATTGGCGCGGCTTGGGGGCGCCGCTGCCGGAGGCGGCTGGTTTTCGTTTGGGGGGCTGTGAATTACTTTAGAAATGTTTGTTTAGTTTATGCAGGGACAGGTATTGGGCCTACCATGGGCTGCGATGGGGATTTGTCGCGTTGATGTTGGAAAGATGATGCTCGGTGGTGAATCGGTGTACGGTGTGGGGAATGGCGTGGGACTGTGTTTGCACTGTGGAAAAGTAAGTTGGGCTTGACTTGGGTCTGGCATAAAGGTCACCAATTACATGAGATCAGCCCTTTTCTCAATTCTTCTTCAGAGTTCCGTTATACTTGTTATTGTTTAAGCCTGAAAATAAGTTGCAATGGCAGACCAGCGCATCAACAAGGAAGATGGCCTCCGATATTGGCAAGACATCGCAGCCGACTCCAACGGCATGCTGGGCGGCATCCCAACCAACGGCGTCTTCGCCTCGGTACCCCGCATAGATATCCAAGGTTCAAGAACGTTTCTTGCTAGGTTAGGAGTTGGAGTCAAGAATGGCAGAAATAAAGTATCCCGCGCCGTTGACGGGGGAGCAGGGTAAGAAGAACATATCACACTGAGGTCTCATACATGCTAACACGAGCACAGTATTGGAAGAATAACGCAAGATTTACTTCTCAACATCGCAGAGACGGTAGATGTTGTCGAACCAGTGTCAAAATTCACTGACAAGCTCAAAGATGTACCCGGTGTAGGGGAGATATACAACGTTGGGTTGGAAGACTGGCACCCCCAAGATAAGAAATACGACTTGATATGGACGCAGTGGTGCGTGGGCCACTTAACAGACGACCAGCTCGTTTCATACTTTCAAGTGTGTAAAGGGGCATTAAGCGAGACGGGAATCATGGTTGTCAAGGAGAATCAAAGCACCAGCGGCGAGGATATCTTTGACGAGACCGACAGCAGCGTAACGAGGTATGTATTGCATGTCATCTACTCAACGACATACTAATAAAATACAGAACCGACGAAAAGTTTCTGGCTTTATTTGAAAAAGCAGGCCTTCGCGTCTTCAAGTCAGATTTACAGCGTGGATTCCCCGAACTACCCAACAGGAGATTATTCCCTGTAAAGATGTACGCGCTGAAACCACAATGAACAAAACAGCACTTTTCTTCATTTTCGCTATCATAATCATAACGAGTTCAGACATTCCTGCGTCAGCTGCGCCACCTGTTTCCAGCGCTTGATGATAGTCTCGCCCTGAGGGCCTGTTAATCCCTCTACTTTCCCCTGCATCTGCTTCACTTCTTGCGCGTATTCTTGGAGTAGCGACTTCAACAACTCTTGTACTGCGTCATCCTCGCCGTTGCACATCACACGGAGGACGTCCCATGTCTTGTCGTATTCGTTCAGTTCTGGACGGAACATGAATTGGCCGCAAAGCACGTCGTCTTCTTCTAGCTGGATGACTTGCTCTTCAGTCAATTTAGGCAGGATTACATCGTCGAGGCAGATTCGGTCATGTTCGTTCTCGTCAAGCATGAAGCCGTACTCTGCGAGTAGGTAGTCGTTTGAATGCGTCCCATAGGACGTGCTTATCTCTGCGCCGGCTTCGTATACCTTGTCAGCGTCGATGGTGTAGCCTTCCATGTTAAAGCTGGCTGAGCACCCTGTTGCTGAGTGATTGAACAGATCTGCAATAGGCAACATTGCCAAACGATCGTCCCATGGATACGGCAACGTATCTGGTGTCTCCCAGTAGAACGCGCGAGTGCTTACGAGAAGCCAGGCATGGAGATATTCCTCACGAGGTACATTGGGAAATTGTTCTGTGAAGAGAGCCCAATCTCGCTCAGAGCGTGAGCGTTGCCGAGCAGATATGTCGTTTGCTTCTCTGGGCAGCAAATCTTGGAGCTCTTGGCTCCAGAGAAAGGGCACGGTGGATTCGAAATCTGCAAATGGAGGAACCATGCTGAACCACTCAGGAACTTGAGAGTGATGAAGAGCCAGATCGGCTGCTATCCGACCATGGATGCTCATCGAGGGCAGCTTTGCAAGGACCTCTTTCGAGAGGCTGTGAAGACTTCTTATGGCGTTGACGGGTATTGTTAATATTTCTTCACCTTTCTGCCAAAATCAGCACACATCACCATAAGGCACAAGAAAAGAGCCCAAATACCTGAATTTGCCTGGTAGTGATGAATCCAATCCCCCGACCGGGAATAGCCTTGGGTTCTATACCAGCCAATATAATGCCTTTGGAGGCCGCCCAAGCAATAAGAGCTTCCATTTCGTTTGCCAACTTTCCAAATAGACCAATTCAGTCTTTCAGATGTAAAACTGCACTTGCAGAATATTTTCACAATTTATCACATTTAATATCCCGTCCCGACAGTAACTCTCCCATGAGCCGATGCCGGCGTCGCAACAATCAACACTTGACCAGTAATCCGTGACCCTGATCTCTAGCACGACATCACAACGCACTCCACATAGAGCAACCAAAGCAAGTAAAAGAAGACAATTTAGATTTCCGAACCAAAACCTGATCAAGATGCTCGGCAATGACACAATCAATCGGCTCCTCCCGCACGGAAAGGCAAGTGGGGAGCGCTTAGTCATCCAAATGTCGCTGCTTAAAAATTTCGACAGCCAATTTCTCAACTTGCTCCTTTGCCAACCCAATCATCCAGAACACTTCCGCAGCAACCTGCATCAATTGGAGCAGGATTTGTAAAGTATAAGCAGAAGAATAGTTCCAGGTTTGTATATTTATCGGTGACATGACACGTATAGCTTCAAAATATGCTAGAGCTTGCCGTTTAAAACGCACCAAAACGAGCAAGTGTGGACAGTGAAGCAAGAGTGAAAGAAGGGGAGTTTTACGTAAATTCCTTTCCGGGGGTGGCATGCGGCGAAGGCTTTCTTGTCTTGGTCGAGCTATTCACGGAGACATGACGATGTTGAAAGAAATTGTTTTGTAACTTTGTATTCTGCTCAAACTTTTCCCAACCTCTGGTGCTACATCTACATCTACAACGGTTCTAGATCTTGGCTTCGGGTGGCCTGTGATTGTGTTACATGAGGAAAACAGTGAGAGGGGGGGTTAATACTCACTCACTTGAAGTTGTTCTTCATCTCGCGAAGCTTGCCCATGACGTCGACGGCGGTCGAGGCGCCGGTGATCTTTTGGATCTCAGGGTCCTGGATGTGTCAGCTGCGTTGTATTAATGCTTGGGGTTAATTATACCTCTACACGCATGAATGCATTGTGTTTCTATACCATTAGCGACAATCACTGGGTGTGGACAGGGAAACTAACCTTTTCATCTCCAATTGTAAACTTGCCAGTCGTGACCTTGTTGTTCTCCGCAAAGTCCTGCAGCTTCTTAACGGCATCATTCTGCAACACGGACGCCGTAAATTGCACATTCGCCTTGGTGTATTCATGCCCAGGCTAGCATCATTAGCAATAGACCCATATCACCCCTCAAATTGACTCACATAAACGACGGTATCGTCCGGCAAAGCTGCCAGACGCTTGTTCAGCGCCTCATGCATCTCCTCGGGCTTACCCTCGAAGAATCTGCCGCAGCCACTGATGAAGAGTGTGTCTCCAGTGAAGACTGCCTTGCCTGTGCTGTCCTCCATGAAGTAGCAGATGCTGTCCTGGGTGTGGCAGGGAGTGTGGATGCCCTTGATGGAGATATCGCCAAGCTTGAACGTCTCCTCATGAGCAGGAGTCTTGGTGACGCCTTCGCAATCCTTGCCACCAATGATATCGAGTTTTGCATTTCCAAGTTCCTCCAACTACGCTCATTAGCTCACATTCTTCCATCCGTCCATCCGTCGAATACTCACCAGCTTCTTGTTACCGCCGGCATGATCCCAATGACTACACAATCAGCTTCGTCCACAACTCCCAACAGAATCAACATACTGATGCGTATTCACAATACCCGTCAAGTTAATCTTGCCCGCCTCAATGGCTTCCTTCAAAACAGGTGCAACCCTATCTCGTTAGCAACATCCCAATACATCACATGAGGCAAGCCACATACTCTGGCGGATTAGCCGGATCAATAATCACAGCATCCTTGGACTTATCATCGACAACGAGGTAGGCATAGTTATTGCCAGTGCCGACCCCTTTGCTTCATTAGCATGTTTCGTTTCCCAAATCCATGACAGCTCACTTACACATGGGGATCGATTGGATATGCATGGCGCGAGATACAGCAAGCTACGTCATTAGCGATTGACCAAGTCATAGGAAGGGTCCAACGTACAGAGGCGCAGAATTGGCCAAGTTTTCGATTCGTAAGTGGTCTGCGAGGGATGAATCTGTTCATTACCAGTGGCGCGGTGCTCGGTGCGGAGGTGACTTTTAGATAGCTGTCGGAGCTGGGTAAGCAAGCTTCCTATGACGTTTGATTGGTCAGCACGTGATGAAACACCAGCGACGGCATCACCATGACATTTGATGAAAGACTACAGTAGTAAATTCTTATAAAATAAAGGTAAATTCAAACATGTATATATTGCTAGTTGAAATGGTTATATATCGTTATACAGTGCCGATGGGCATGGGCCTCGATGGACCCAGGATGCGTGTTTTGCTGCAGACTTTACTGCGCTGGTCACCCTATAACTTGCACGCCAACTGCATGAACCAATGTGAAGAGAGAAAGAGAAGAACAAGAAGAAAGTTCCATAAACCAGCTTCTTTGAACACTGTAATGCATTCAGGAACCAGGAGACACTCGATGACCGCCAGAAATCTAGTAAACGCTTAGCAACCACAGGCCACAGGCTTTAGCGGTGCCTTACAGACAGTCTGTTAGCTGCCGGCGGTGGGGTTTAGGGGTCTCTTGCGGGCGGGAGAGCGAGGAACGAGCGCTCAAGGCAGAGATAACCAAGAGTAAACCAGATACCATTCATGAACAGGAAATTTTTCTAGAAATTAAGTTTCCGCTACAATTCTATGCGTTATATCGGCTACGGGTCTCAAAACCCCAACAACTCCATCAATATCCCATTTATTCATCGTTCAGCTTAATACATGGCTGGCGAACGGGGCCAGCTGGTGTTCCAGCTCTCGGCTGGTTCCAGCCATAGGGAACCGTGGAGATGGAACAATAAATGCAGCTGTAGTGCTAGTATCTTCCAATAATTATGAAGCCATCCGCAAATAGCTAGCTAATGCTTGGCTGTTAGAATACAGTCGAAAAGGGAACGAGAGATGTGAGGTCTCGTGCCGCGGAGGTTGCTTTCAACCAGGCATGTCAAGTATGTAAAGACGGGACTGTGTCTAGTCATTTCCATATTCATTCTTTCAAAGCAAAAAAGACCTTTCTTTACACATGTGCGTACAGACTTGAGAGGAACAAGGCCCTGTTGGACGCCTTGTCCAAGATTGGTATCAAGCATATAACTCCAAGACAACCCGCCCAACAACCGCCAATCTCCTCTGCAGTCCCAACCAACAGTGCACTCAGACTAGCAAGATGTACTTCACTACTGTCCCTCCTCACTGTCGTTGGTGCCCTCACCGTCGCCGCCGCCCCTGCGCCCCAAACACCAGTCGACGCCAACGACGGCGAGATGTTCGACCTGGAAGCGGAGCGGCGTGATGGCAAGTGGTACTACTGGGTACGCCAACATCGACCACGGCCCAAGGGTCTGCTTTGACTGGCGCAGCAGCCGTGGCCACTTTACGGACAGCGATGGCAAGAAGATCTTCTTTTCCGTCTTCAGTAACTATGTTTGTGGTAATTCTAAGTGGGTGGCTACCTATGGTGATAATATCGACTGCACGTGTACAAGCGAGGAGAGATGGCTACTTCCACGACAAATTGGCCAAGTATTAATAGAAAGAAGAATATTTATGAAATAAGAGTTGAATTCAAATGGGTATCTATCGCTACTTATGTGTCGTAATGTCGTTATACAGTGCCGATGGGCTTGGGCTTCCACGGTCCTTGATGTCGGCTCCAGCCCGGCATGGGTTCTTCACCATCATCCTCCATCGTCTTGCTTTTGTCTTCTTCCGTCTCAGTTTTCGTAGTAACTGGATCCTCTTCCTTCATCTCGTTGATATCTTGCATCAGCTTTGCACATCTCAGATAGGCCTGATTCCCAGGCAACGTCTTCTGCAGCTCCTTGGCCACCTCCAGCAACCTCTCCTTCTTCCACCTGCCCAACGCCTTGAGTCTCTTTGTCTTTTTCGCCTCGTCGTCTTCTCTCAGATACGCCATGAGCGCCCTCCTCGCCCCGTCACCCTCAGACTCCTGCCCATCGTCTCGCTCCGTCAAATGCACCCAGTAGTACTCCCAGATCCATTGCAGCGCCTTGTTAGCAGCCGTCCGCAACTTCGCCAGCGACGGCAACTGCTCGTGCGTAGCCTGATGGCGCAACTCGACAAACGTAGCCGGTAGCCCAATGACCTTAGCAATGGAGTACATGCTCTGTTTGCGCAGCTTATCCTGATGACCATCCAACAAACCCGTAACGAATCTACATCCAAATCAGTTAGACAACAACTCCATCAACATTGCGGTCTATCACATAGTGAACTCACCGACTAAATGCAGCCGAATACGCCGCTCGCACAGCATACGTCGACGAGCCCGTCCCAACAGGCCCATCACTCAATATCGCCGCCATCAGCAACGCCGTCGACTCCACCATATGCGGACAATTCCCACGTTGCATCCACATGGAAACACGCGCCACTGCAACTTCTTTCCCATCGACCTGCTGCTGCTGCTGCTGCTGCTGACTCTTGCCGTAGAACTGCTCCCGAACTAATAGCAGTTCTCGGCGATCTCGCCACGGCGTAAACACATACTGGACCATGACTGGGGGGGCGACGCTGAGGGGTAGGGGTGTGTATTTCGTAGCCGGGTGAAACACAATTTTAGCGTGTAATTGCAATGCGAGGCAAGGCAAAGGAGAAAGCCGTCAAAAAAAAAAAGGATAGTCACACCAGCCAATAGTCGTTAGGTAAAACGGAGTAACAAAACAAATTATCATACGGAGTTAAGGTACGGTATGTCTTTTTTTTTTTCTTGGTGGTAAATCTTTTTCCCAGAGCGGAGTGGAGCAGCGTCAAAAGAGAAAGAGAAAATCAAGGGTCCATTTTGCTTGTTGCCACCAATTTTTCGCTGCAATCTTTACTCAAAGAGGCATCTCACCTACATTGGGGACAAAAAACAATAAGTGAATGACTCCTGTCGACGGACGGCAAAACCGGCACTTTTTGGATACAGAGCACTTCACACATATCCACTACGATTCCATTTCTCTAGTCTGTGTTTTTTTTTTCGTCTTCTAGAATACGCCCGCCAAGTAGTCAGATTGAGAAGCACAGACGAGCAGATTAGTGGCTGACTCGATCCCCTGATGCTCCCTGTAAAGCTCCATGTGGTGTTTCCGCCAGGCTGGTAAACTTGGTTCCAATAGCGCCATTTTATGCTCAACGGCCAACTACCACAGGCAGCAGCAATGCTACATCTATATTGATGATACTATGCATCAGCAGATGCAAAAAAAAATACGGCAGTTTCCGTCCATCAAATTGAAATCAAAATAATTAAATAAGTAAATAGACAGGCATCAACCTAATTATTCATTAGATGCCTAAAGATACATCTGTTCTATTTAGGGTAATACGCAACTCGCCACATCCGTCACTACCCCAGCCACAATTCACAAGCAATTTCCTCGTCCCTGTGTGCACGCGAGACAGGGAAAGAGTGACCAAAAACCCGTGGCGCAGTTGTCGCCCCCTTCAGCTTAGCTTGTCCCCTGCTTTGCCTGCCTGCCCAAACTAAACTCCATCGTCATCACCGCAACGCACCCCTACCTACCGACCATCAGACCCTCAGCGGGCCTTGTATTTTTTTTTTTTTTGACGCTGTCTGTTCTCAACTACAGTAATTAATCAAAATCCAATTGTCACTCTCGCCTACCTGTCACGCGTCAAGAAAATCCCAAGAGCCGCTCTCCACTCTCCATGCATGTTGCTGCCCACCACCACTCACACACCAGCCCAATCAAAGCAACAATAACAGGGATCAATCATCATCAAGCACAGCCTATATTGTACTAGCTTCCGTATATACCATGCCCAGGCAGGTATGGTATATTCCCACAGCCATGCCACCGTACCCCAGTTATGGATTCCGCTCCTTCTCACCAGTAGTCTTTCTCTTTCTTCCTTCTCCGTCACCAACACACTCTGCTCCGATGCCTTGTATGTATTCTCACCCTGCGCTAACCAACGCCTCGTCTCTCGTAATGATATTCATCCATCATCCCATACCCCTGCTCCCAATTCAATGCTTGAACACCACCCCTCCAGTCAGCTCCCCCTCCAGGGCTAAGCTAAAACGTGCCTTGGTAATATTGTTCACAGCTTCTTCCCTCGCCCTTCTACTCCTTCTAAATTCCCCGCCACTAGTCGCTCACAAAAAAAAAAGCATGGCACAAGAAGACATGACACAGCACGGGCACACATCTAATACCAAAGACTAATCAATCACCCTCAAACCCGTCGTCTCTTCCCCTGTAAGGAAGGTCCCGCGCAATCAACTTTCCCAAGGTTCCCACTCCCCTTTCCGTCACCGTCTCCTCCGTTCTCCTCCCTCCGTCAACGAAATATCCACCACCGCAGCTTCCTACTGACGATCCCCTTTATTAAATAATCCCAAGTTCTTTGACTATGCATACCGTAATTAGTAACTCCTCCTTCTCGTACGGCCCCGGAACCGTACCAGGTAATCCAATGTGTGACCCCATTCTGTTCCTTGACCCAGGGCACCAACCAGTCCCTGAAAATAAAATTTGCCGGCTCAATTCATGATTACCTCCCTCACCTTCTCTTCCCGTACATGTGCTCCGTAGTGTACCCTCGCTCCCCAAGTACCATTTTCACTTTTAATATGGAGCCCAAAGTCACAATGAGACAACGGTGAGAGCCAAAAGTGGAAAAGTATAATAAACAAGAAAAATTATTTCCATCACTTGCCCAAATGTGCAAGCTGTTGAATTTCTCAATTGCTGCTGTGTGCTATTCACAAGTATCTATCTGGGTATTGTTCCATGGCCTGTAGATCCATATTGCCTATCCAAATGCGCCTGATGTCCTGATGTCCCAATGTTGTGTTCCCTGTATTCCCAAACCGAATGCTAATCGCTATGCCCTATCCTGTTGTCTATGCAACGCTTTCCAAAACTAATATAAAAAAAAGAAGAAATATCCGTGAATGGTCTATACTCTGCCCGGCAGAGAAGTAGAGAGAAGTAAAGTAAAATGATAAGAAAAAAGTATGTCAAGTGAAGGGTGTCGATGGGTCCATTACTCGTCGTCCTCATCTTCGGCCTCTTCCTCCTCGTCAGCGGCGGGAGGCTCCCAGGTCTCCTCGAGCTTGAGACCCTTTCCTCTAGGCTCGCTAGGACGGAAAGAGGCTCCAAGAAGAGAGGAGACGGTAGATCGGTAGTTGTTCAAGTGAGGGTCCTCGTCGTGTTTCTCGGGCGTATCATACAAGCCCATGCCAACCAGAATCTCGCCCTCTTCCTCGGGCTCCTGGACGGGAACAGGCTCCTCGGCTGTGACCTGAGGAGCCTGAACCTGAAGGAAACCCTCCGGTGTTGGCGGTGAGGTGCTGTTGAAACCGTTCATGATAAAACCGTTCCAGTCGAGCCCAGTGGAGCTAGGAGCCTGGTTCATGGCAGGGAATGGCTCTGCTCGGTTGTCGACAGGATAGAAGGGCATCGCCTTCTGTGACGCATTCCATCCAGTGGGTTGACCATAGAACTGAGCCTCGGTGGGGAGAGCAGTAGGGAGAGGAGAGAAGGTTGATGATGGAGAGGTGTTGTTGGAGTAAGACTCCATCATTGGTGAGAATTGAGGAGGGGCAGACAGGTACATGTCCTGGTAGTCTGCAGCATACATGTTTGGTGTAGCTACTCGGTAGTGGAATGGTTGCTGAACACCTTGGAAAGGAACCTGCAGATGTGTTGACGGATGCCAGCTGACAGGTCGTGCTTGGCGTTGTTGAGGAGCAACCATATCATTTCTGTTGGCGTTGAGGAATTCCAAAATTTGCTGTTGACGCTTCAAAGCAAAGCCGTCGTTCATCATCGTCCTTCTCCTTGCTTGCATAACTGAAGTCGTCGGGCTGTTGTTGGCACTGGACGGTTTCGATACACGCATCGAGGATGGTCGAGGTCCATGAGAGCTTCGTGACAGACGTCTTACTTGTTGTGTGGAGGGAATCTGAACGGAGAGGTCATCGAAGTAGTTGGCTTGAGGATATGCCGGTTGCATATGCCTCGAGCTGGGCATGGAATATGTGGCGGATTGCATCATGTTGCAGACTTGTCTGTTGTAACGTGAGGTAGGAGGGTGGTGTGAGTAAATCGATGTTTGCTAGTATGTAGTAATGGTGGTTGTCGTCGAGTGAGAAGTGCAGGACGAGGCGAGATTAAGTATTGAGCAAAACAAAGAAAAGTTAAAGTAAAAGGCAGACGCTCAAGGGATACAGTTGGAGGAATAAGAGAACGGGTTGATACTTTTGGTGAGCATGGGCGAATATCCATGTATACATAGTATATCACCCACGGAGGCGGTACACGCTTGTTTAGCGTTGCGCCAGATCCAACTCACACCCCCCGTGAGATGATGGATCTGGGAGTGGGCCAGCAAAACCAACGCCCAGCGAGTGCCACAGTAAACTTTGGTAATAAATGGTGCCGTTTGGCGCGCCGTAGCCCAAGCAAACGTGCTGGTTGCATGGGGCTAGGTTAAATCATTGAGTCGCCGCAGGGGTACCTACTGTAGTTCGCCAGGGCTGCCCTCCATGCCTTTCAGGGTGGACTGGGGGGAGTGAACGAGCAGAAGGAAGCAAAGAAAAAGGGTGGGCTGCGTCATACTGGTCTGTGGACCAGGGTGTCTCATAAGACGGGATTCCAGGTGTCTCTGGGCCAGTGAGCGAAATAGGAAACCCCATCTGCAGCAGATGGCGGTTGAGCCGGGAGACAATAGCGCAGTGATTGAGCTGCGGTGGATGGTTACCCAAAGGTCTGGTACGTGTCTGATTTGCAGTGCTGTACCGCAACCTGGCAGAGGGTACCTTCAAGGGTACGGAGACAGCGAGAAGGTGGATCATCAAAATTCACTTTAAGCACCGAGGAGTCAATAGCGACAGATGCTGCAGTGGTACTCCAATTTTGCGACGCTTCCTCAGAGTACACAGCCTGGTCTCGAGCTCTCTTCCCCATCATCTTGTAATGTTGCTTCTCCCCGAGTCTTACTACCAGTCATAGTTTGCTGAGTCCATCCGAAGCATGTTTTCGTGGCGCTGAGGTGATTGTGTGTGAGCTAATAACATTCATCACCCGGCTAGCTCTGCATACATTCGTGAACAAGTACAGTACAGCACGTAGGCGAGTGGCCGCAAGGCTTGTAGGGGAGACGAGAAAACTTGTTTACCCGGCCACCCGATGCTTCTCTCCATCATCACTCAAGGGGGAATAGGTTCTCGTGCCGCGGTGCTGAACAACGGACCAGGGTTCGTGGTGGGCTGCAGACCTGAGAACCAAAAAGTAAAGTGCAACAGGGATCGCTACCAAGGTTCACCCCACCGAGTCGATAGAAGGGATGGAGAATAGTCTTGGCTCATACACGGGGTGTGCAAGTAGTTGTGGCAGAGCTCTCTGTGGCCAGTCCAAAGCTCAGGATTGCGGAAACAAGGTCCAAATCAGGAGGGAGGTGTGGCAGACTGGGGGTCGACCGAGTGGGAGCCCACTGTTCCCTCTGCAGTGGTTATTTCTCCACATGCAGGACGAGGTGGCTTGTTGATGGGGATGACCAGAAGGACGAGAGGTTCCATCGCGAAGGCCAGCGTGCACATCAGAGCGACTGGAGACCTTTAATAGTCACACCCCCAGGTGCGACGTCTTTCTCGCATGGATTCATCGCATTCAGCAGCAGATTTGACTTCACAGGGCGTCAACGTATTAGAGACACGACTTGTTTAGCACTTTGAAATCAGATCTAATCACTTTTGCCTAGCATCCACACCTTTTTTGATTCGGACCAGGAACGGATCGGAAGTTATGTTTTAGCAGTCAACTTTCAGGCCTGTCCTTTCGAGCTCCTCTCAACTCTCGGTTGCTGCCCTGTATGTTGTCTCATTGCAGCTGGCAAATAGTCTAAGCGAGGGCTTTACACTGACATGAGAGTCGACATAGTCTGGACAAACCGAAATGATATTTGACTAGAGATACAAAGATGAAGTACTCCATACACGAAGCTCCTGGGAAGAATGTGACGACAGTCGTTACCAAGAGCCCGAGGAAACTGGGTTGGTGGACTTTACGGCTTAAGCGAAAACGACAATGATTAATGCAATGCGGCTGACGAATGGGGGCGACTTTGGCTTTGCTTGGCCCATGTGCGCAGGCTCCGAGCAACATGCCGATGATCCAACGGAAAACAGGATTGAGGATCTGGAATGAGCGGCCGGATGAAATGGCACTATTTTTCGGACAGCTTGGTTATACGTGGACATGGTCATGTAATTCTTGGCCCGTATGGGGTCTGGTACGAGAATGAACAAAAAAGGCTCAGTGTCGTTAGTGGATCTGGAGGCAAATGGGCTTGTCTTTGGTAGTGGTGGTGGTGGTGAAGGTGGAGGGTTGATGTGGTCGATGGAGCAAAGTGGAAGAAAGTAAAAGTACCACGCAGTAGCCTGCTAATTAGCAGCAAATAATAGTGGTCTGGCGGCGACGCAGGTGGGAGGTGCAGGTACTGCGAGTTCCAGTCCAGCAGCCTAGCCTCTGGGGAGGGTCCCGCCTCAGGGCTGGGTTGGGAAAGCAGTCAGCCGAGTCCAGCGCCCAATACAGCGCACCGGCGGCAACAGCGAACAGCCCGAACGCACCTGCCGTGTTAACACCACGCGGGCCTGGCTGGCTGGGTCCAGGCGTGGGCTCGTCCCTCCCATTAGGCAGGAACAGCACAGCGCTCTAGTCACGGCCGCAGTCGCAGTCGCAGTCCACTGTCACAATGTACGCACGGCACCACCGCCAGGAAGAAGGCAGGTACCATTGATTGGCTGGCGAGTGGCACCTTCCGCTACAAGCCCATGACTTGCTGCATGACACAGCTTCGGTAGTGCCAAACTTTGATACACGGAAAAGAAAGCATCCATGGACCCAAACCGAGGAGACAGGCAGTGAGCCTATCCAATCCACCCAACGAAACAGGCGTGCGCCGCTCCCGGAATGTTTAAATTAATTCTGTCATTAATGTATCAGAATGAGGCGAATGGCACGTCTAATCTCAGCGGAAACCCTGACAGAAGGGGGAATCAAGACTCTCCCGTCAGAAACCTTGTCAAACAAAAAAGTAAGAAACCTCTAACACAGGCCTGTGAACCGAGGAACGAAAATGGAAAATTAAAACTGACACCAACGAGAGAGGCAAAATGAAATCGCATCCATGTCGAGCCAAATCTGGAGAACACGTTTCAATCAACACTATTACGCACCCCTCCCTCCCTGCTGGCCTGGAAATGGCAATTAATTAACCGTCTCGTCATCGAGGGCTTTGACAAGATCGTCCTTGTTTTGGGAACCCTGGCAGGCCAGGCATGGTCGTGACGGGTCACAGCTCCGACTTGTTACTGCGGTCCTTCGTGGGCGTCGGCCGACACTCCAGTGCCGTGTCTCTGGCTGTGCCGCCCTCTCTTACCGGGGTTGCAGACTATTATCATTACGACGCAGGTCAGCAAGGAAAGCGAGTCACCCAAGGCGGCATGGAGATCACCCAATCAATCCACGATGGTCCAATGCGACGCTGCTACATGCTATTTACCGCTCATCACCCGTTCGCCCTCCTGAATGCAAAAGGCTGGTTGGCTGAGCCGGGGTGTACGGACAGGGGCCACTAGCAAAAGGACGCACGCAAGGCAAGGCAAGACATGGCATGTCATGGCACGACAGGGTCCCGTCAAATCCAATTCCCTTGGTCGCACCCCTACTAGTGCAACCTAGCAGTTGCATGCGCAACCACTGCAGCGCACTTTTGTAGTGGAGGCCAAGGGCCATCCAAGCCCCTAAAGCCCCTAAAGCCAAAAGGAAACAGGCCGAGGGATGCCTATTGCAGCGCAGTTTGCAGCGCCGCCGATGAAAGCGAGCGAGCTGGATAGTCAGTCAGGCAGTGCAGGACTGGGACGCGGCATCCACAACACTCCTCCAGGAGGCCTATGGGGCTTACATGTAGTCTGCAGGCCACTGCCAAAGCCAGGTAACGCCTTTCCCTGCAAATTAGGCCAACTTCCAATGCATGTACCAGTAATAGTACTTCGTGATTGCCTATTATTAGGCTAGGTAGTGGGCTGGCTCGACTGGGTTCACGAGTCACCTGAAAACGCGCAGCAATGCACAACGGGCATGGCAAATGGCAAATCATCAAACTAGCTTGGCTGAACACGACAATGACCAGGACTGTGACCGACGACTGACCCAACAAAGGGATGCAGACAACAGCCAAGAGGTCTCGGTCTCGGCCTCTCTGGCAATACTGCCTTGTATGCGGTATGTACGCAAGTATCCATGCAAACCTGTCGGTCGCCACATACTATCGCCAACCACGCCTATTACCATCTATACTGTCTCTTTTTACGGAGATCCTCCTTTTGTTTTGGATGCGATGCATGTACGGCAAGTAATACTTCGCTTCTACTTCGAGGGATGTTTGCGTACAGAATTGTCAAAAATTGGCAGCGCTAGTGTCAATCAGGAATCTGAGTTTCTTTGAAATGGAGTATCGATGACCAACCATCGGAACTGTAACGTTTTGGCGTCGTGGATGCTAGCAAATCTCATGCCACTCCTGATCCATAGCCTAAAGACCATACGCGGCTGGATTAGGTTCCAGCATGACATTGTGGCACACACACAGAATGACGGAGTCGGGTGTATACGCTGTTGTCAATCAATTCACACCACGCCACACCACACCACACCACCATCAGAAGGCTTTGTCACTCTCACAAGGAGGCTTGCGGTAAGCGGGGCTTTACCAAGCGTATGGTGCTTTGTTGCTGCTGTGCAAGCTGTCTACAAGCTGTCTGCAAAGAGAGCTAGCATCATCTGGTTGTCAACCCACACACACTCGCTCAGTCACTCAGTCACTCACACAGAGAGCACTAGTGCCACTAGCCAAGCTGCAGCCGACAGGCTGGCTGGAGCCCCCCAATTCAAGCCCCAACATTGAAACTCTTTCTAGGTCGCTTGCCGAGCCAACGTTTTACCTGTGCTGATTCCTGATGACAATATCATATCGGCCTTTTTATTATAGTATGAGCACGTTCGTTTGGGGGCTGGCTGTAGTGGTTCAGGTTGCAAGGCATGGCGCCACCACGGAGCTAATTCCTTCCAGAACCAAAGGGGGAATACATGCTCCCGCCGTGAACTGGCTGACGATTTTGTCCAATCATGGGCTACAACAGCCAAGTGCGAGCATGCACCATGCCGAACTGCAACCGACTGATCAAGCCTTGTTTGGGAAGGTTACGGTAGGATTTATGAAACCTGGTCCATGGGTTTTGTGTGGCGGTTGAGTCGGTACGCATTTTCCACTTTTGGAAGTTTGATGAGCCACGGAGTTTTCCTTGTGTGTCTATGTTCCTTTGGGGCGTGTGGTGCAACAGTACCCAAACCACAGCATATCAAAGTGTCGTGAATCAGCTGGGTAAGATGGAAATCATCCTCGTCAGACATGTATGACTATTGCGGGAGCAGGCTCTTATGGAGGGAGTGTAAATGTTCCTTTTTTGGGTGAAAGCTGCGTGCCTTGAGTGAGTTGTTTGCCCGTGGAGGAGTTGGTATTGCGGCATGTCATTGGCAAAAGTAAATTAAAACGATCAAACAGCGAGGGACGTGATCCGTTGGTGCATTTGGCGAATGATGCGTTTTTGGACCGGATCTTCCATTTCAAATCTCCACATAGGTTTGTGCTTCATCATGCGGTGGT
Source organism: Simplicillium sp. C3G150-2 (assembly GCA_022702485.1). Classification (NCBI taxonomy): domain Eukaryota; kingdom Fungi; phylum Ascomycota; class Sordariomycetes; order Hypocreales; family Cordycipitaceae; genus Simplicillium; species Simplicillium sp. C3G150-2. The sequence continues at coordinate 1,734,824 of JAJIYY010000001.1, read as the reverse complement.
AATGGCTGAAGTACACTACTGTACATGTAATTGCATGTATGAGTATAATACGGAGTACACGGCAGGGACAGGAATGAATGGAAGCCAACAAGGCCTGGAACTGGGTTCAGTTGAGGTGCCAATATAGTGGGGCCGCCTCTCTTTTATTATATTTTTATGGTCTTTTACTTTTAAATGCTTAGTCTTGGTCTTGGTCTTGGCTCAACAGTCACATTTTCTAGCGCCATTATTTATTTTTATTTGGCAGCCCAGTTTGACGGTGGTGGTGGTGAATGGTGGATGTGTGAGTGGGTTCGCTCTACCAGCAACTAAAATCGATAGGTAAATTCCCTTGGGATTTCGGTGGCCTGTAGGTTGCTGTCGTTGGGCTCTGCCCCTCACTTTTTAGCAGGTTCCGTCCTCCCCACAGCGACCTGTTTGGGTGCTACAACGCCGTAGTCGGGGTTTTCTGTAGGTGACCGACTGACACCTTTCTGAATTTTAGTGGCTCTCCCACCCCTGGCAAGCAAGCAAAAGGGCTTGCTGTGCCATCAGCAGGCAAATGTTTCGCTCATATTAGCGCCCAAGCATCTAGAATTTCATCACGGCACACTCCACTGACACGTTAGCGGGCGCCGTGCTGCCAATTCCAGTTCTTCTTTCTAATGGTTTTGCTCGAGCGACTCCGTACGCTTCATTCCTTTGACACCCCCTGTCAAACTCTCGCCCCAGGCAAAGCCAGAGCCCACTGAAAATCCCACCAAGCCGCTGGCCATGGCTTACAAGTCCATGCATGGTTGGCTTGCTGCAGGTCCCTCCCTCGCAATAGGCATTTGAAAAAATAAAAAGTGATGGTTGGTGTAATTGCAATTATTCCGTGTTTTTATGGAACAAAGGATTCTGCGTGCATGTATCATCAGCATATTTCATCAGCATCGGTGATTTTGGAGCCAAGCCACCTTTTTCTAGTGCTCTTCCCAATCATGTCCACTTGTAATATCGTTTACTGTACAAGTGCATATCAGGAGCAGTACAGTACAGTATCACCGTGGCTATTGTTGAGCCACTATTCGCACAGTCATGCATGAAGTCTGTCCACCTGAGTGCCCTGCCTCCTTTTTTTTCCTTCTTGCCTGGTGTTTGTTCATTTACTGTACCCGTATGGGTATGGCCTGTCATGCCCCAGATCACGATGCAGCTCGCCTTAGTGTAGCTACCCTAGTGAAAAAAAAAAAAAAAAAAAATACAACCGCGAGGCGAGGTAAGGCGAAAAGACGGTCAACATGTGGCAATTACCAATCAAGAAAATACGGCTAGTGAAAAAGAAAGTGCCAAATAGCTCATTTGTTAATATGCACAAGCGTGACATTGTAACTGTTAGTGTGCTATTTTATTTACAGTTGACCATCTCTGCGTCCTCCGCTTTTGATGTACATGCAGCTCATGCAGGCATGTAGCTTGTGCTGGATGATGATGTAAAAGTATACATGTAATAGGAAAACGGAGAAAAAAAAAAGAAAGAAAAAAAAAAAGCTTTAATATACAAATGAGAAAAATGCACGTACCCCGATTTTGCTGCATGTTTCGCGTGAAAGAGTCGATGTGACCTCCAACTCCAACAAAAAGAGCCATTTTAGGCAGTTGACGCTGTTCCCTCCGTCCCGCCTTTTCCACTTTCCACTCCGACGCCCCCCCTCAAGGAACCCAAGGAAGAGAGGGGGTTCCTCGCTGGGGCTTGCAAGTAGTGGCTTGTGGTGGCATGCAGACTTGCCCCATGCATGCAAGCATCCGCTTCGCCATTTTTTTTTTTTTGGCGGTGCCGCTAGTTGGATGGCCGGTACATACAGCGCACCTTAACGCTCATCAATCAGCTGCTAGCGCCATTCTTCCGGTGCCAATCCTTTGGGTGACTGAGAGCAGCTGGACCCAAGCCCGCCCCAAGGGGTGCATGGCCAGGCCAGGGAGGTTAATTAGGTTTCCTTACGGAGTACTGCTGTCCAACTACAGGGCTCTACAGGCTGTGACAGGCTCTGCACCAGGTGGGGTCATTCCTCTGTAAAGCAGCTAAGGCGCATATGTGGTCCGCTAACGGTTGGCGCCAAATGGAGTACTTCCGCCTCCTTGGCCACCCCTCCCACCATCAATCATCCATCCATCATCACCAATCAGCAGCCAAAATACCCCCTCCAAAATCCTTCGTCGCCCCCTCCCATACCTGCGCCAGGCCTGGTCTGGCCATGGTTCAGTTCAGTCTCGCTCGCTCGCATGGCAGGGGTGCGAAGAATAGGGCCCCCTCTAGGCTCGTGCTGCCTCGTTCTTTTTTGCTTCTTCCTCCTGCATCTTTCCCTGGTCGCTCATCGTCGCATCGGCCTATTGCAGCTCTCCTCTTGTCTTTGACTAGCTTACTGTTCTGGTCGTCTTTGCTTTTTTTTTTCGCACCGACTCCGACCTCTTCTCATTCCTCTATCCCGCTTTTTATTTTTTTATTATTATATTAGTCCCTTTCCTTTGCCCTCTCTCAAACAGAGAGGCTCACCAATCTTGACCTGACCCACGCCTCCATCTTCTAGCCCGCCAGTTGGAAAGCTAACAAACAGATTGACCCATGTCGCATTTTCTTCTTCCATCTTTGACTCACGCTCCAGAGAAGAAAGCTCGAAGCAAAAAGAAAGCAAAAAATTCGCTGCGATCCAGTTTATCGAGGCGGTCTGTAAAGAAGAAACGACGCCAAAGTTCCGCCACACGCACGACGATGCCAATCACCGAGGCCTGCCCACAACTGCCGCACTGCGCTCTGCATACCACCACCACCACAAAGGATCCAAAACATTACCGCCGCCATCACCGTTTAACTCGATTGGTATCACCACGAGGCGTTTTTTTGCCCATCTTTTGTCACTTTCTCTGCAATGTAACGACTCGCGTCATGAGTTTTTGACATCCATGCAAACAGATTTAGCTACCCACCTCCGCCTTGTCACGCATGCACACACAAGGTACAACACACACACACGCGCACACATGTTGCCCTCTCTCGGTGCAAGACCGAGCTTGGTCCCCAGTTTTGGCACAGACTGATAGGTTGGCAATGTCGACTGTGAGACCTTTGAGCCATGCCTAACAGTTCAACCGTGAATATCGATTACATAGCATAGCCGTCACATCGCCCGTCATGTCATCTCATCCAACTCTCCCCTGCGCCGCCTGGCCTGAGCACCACTTTTCTCTCTCTCGGACAGGCCCCGTCATTGCCCCCGGCGGCCACGGCGCGGACACGCATCCCGTCAGTGGTGGCATGATATGGTTGGTTGCCCATTGACGGTATGGCCTCGCCCGGATTGTGACGCCGATTCATCTCCGCCTTTACAAGTGAGTGTCCAGGGCACTGATGACTTGTACAATACATCTATGGTGCCACAGTTTGCCAAGTGGTAGATGGTCTTGCCGGACAAGTCTACTTGCTGTCCGAAGGTATCCACGATGCAACAGAAATTCACGCGAGGAATCCTCTGTACCCACGACGGTGCCAAATGATGTCGACGATCGTTCCTCGCACACCCAGTTGCTTACACCGCATCTCAACTCGCCTCCTGCAGGTTACGGCCGCAGTCATATCATGTTTTCTTGTCTCGTGTATGTATTAGGCTGCCTGGCTGGCCGAAGGCTAGCTGTGCAGTCCCGTAATTACATATTGATTGTCTCGATTTTCATCCGTCAGCAGGAACGCGCGACTTGACGCCGCTAATTAAGCCCGCCAGCCAGCCCATGCCATACCGAGCCATCAGGCTCAGGCTCAGTTTTCCTTTGTGTCCAAGCCTATTTTCAGCCCACTCTCAAAGATGGCGTTTGTCTTACTTCTCATCCCTTTGCTTGGCTCTGCTTTACCTCTACATGGATTAGCGTCATCATCGACATGCGAAACAGTATCCTGCCCATAATTACAGCCCACCAATAGCCTTTCATTCTCGACACTGCAGCGCCAATAACTTGGCACACAATAGGACCAGCACATACGCTCACACATCCACCTACTTTGCGGGCTGTATGCAGCGTCCTTTCACGTATCGGCCCTTCGGCCAAACGTCCGCAAAAGGATCAGGGCGTGTGCTGTGCCTTTATCCTTCCTCGTCTTACCGCTCGCAAACGGCAAGTCACCATACGGCCGTAGCAGGTGTCAAGTCTCACTCTTAGCCATCTGAGTTGGTTAGTTAGTAGTGTCTCCAGTGGTTTATTCTCAGTGCCCTAGTATCGGTTGCAAACTGCATACCACCATGGAGAATAACATAACATAACATATGATTTGATGGTCGTCTCCCGATGAGGACTCCAACAGGAATGGATACAATCAACAACTGTGATATTGTATCCAGTGCGAGATTGCGAGAAACGGTGCCAAACAAGGCGAATTCCGGCCCAAATGCAGCCGCCCAACTCTGGTTACAGTACAAGCCAGGCCTGTCCAAAGGTGGTCGGTCACGCCCCTGGGGCAAGACTGGCAATGTCTGAAAGCCGCCGAGTGTGGCAAGGATGGATTGTGCAGAATCAGATCCTTGGAAAGCCTCGTTGATGCAACACGACAGATTCATGGCTTGTCACTCCTGCAGTGGGGTTGTTTGGGCCTGATGTCTCTCAACACCCCTGCCCGTTGAAGGGCCTCGCTCAGGACTCCCGCTATCTTTAGAGACATTGTACCCCACTGGAGCTTCATTTGTGCCCTGGCTTGTCATGGGGGAAGCTTGACGCAAGGTGCCTTTTTGCCAGCTCTCATTGGCATGCGTCCATCACTGACACTAAGGTCTCAGGCCCCCAAAAAGTAATATATCGCATATTGGTCATCTCGGCTCAGGTTTCTCGTGCTGCTTGGAACATTTACGCGGACTCTCGTCCTGCAACTTTCTCTTTCCTCTTGATCCACCCGGTATTACTATAGGATCCCGGGCCACGCTGTTTTCACACTTGTTAGTGAGAGAATGCTGGGTAATTGGGGTTGTACATCCCAGCCAGCCCACACTACCACACCTCCCCCATGCAGTAGGAGGTCAGTCGTTCATTCAGGCTTGAGGCTGAAGGATGCATTATGTTCACCAGGCGTTCCGTTGCTCGGCGTCATAGCCATTTTACCCAACCCTAGGCGTTTCCACCCCGGTCCAAAGTCACTCGTAAACCACCGGCAGCCTGCTCGGAAGGAAAACACACATCAAGGAAGTTGCAGTGACGATCCACGCCCCTCCGCCAGAGGGTTCACGCTGGCCATTACCTAACACTCGCCTTCGGCAGCGGGAAATATGATGCATCGACAACAAAGCCTTTTCTTCTTTCGCGCACCGCCGATGTGCTGCACGGGCAAGACTTGATGCTTTGTATAATACACACCCCTTCTCAGATCCTCCAAGCTTGTCCATGGTCGCAGCCGGCGTTTCAACTTCGTCAGCGACGTCGGCTTTTGAGATGCTACAATCCCTTCCGTACCCCCAAATCATGTGCACCGAAGGCAATCCCACCTGCCGATCAAGGGTACTTTGTACAGTTTGAACGCCCCTTTGAATGTTTGAGTTGCTTTTGTTTGTGACAGCCACAATATCCGACGAATTGCGTATACGCCTTCATGCGGAGTAAAACGATCGAACTCAACACATTTGGCTCACGGGTTTTGGATACTTCATCCCAGTGGTATTCATTGCCTGTCGTGCATACGGAGCACTGTACGTTGCCGCTATTTGAAGCAAGCGGCGGTACATGGTGTCGACCGAGTACTGATCAGCGAGTCCGGCCTACTGTTAACATCAAGGTTATTGCCGAAACTTGCAACGAATAGTACATGCGCACGCACGAACTGGGATCATCGTCGGGAAACATTAAGCGGCACATTTGTGTACACCTGTGTTTCTTTTTGGCTCAAAAACGCGTAATGAATTTAGACACCATTGGATGCACCAACACGCCACCAGCTTCACACCCTTCCCGACATGTGCCGACAGTAAATCATGTATCTTTCCTTCCTCGGGCAGGGGCCAGAGCTGGTGTATTCCCTTTTCCCGTGTTGAAATTGCGCCCGACGCGACAGAACATAATCAAGTCACGGCCTTGATTCTCCTAAAGCTCAAGCTAACAGGAGCATCAATAACTGAGACAGCCACTAGCCTTGAGACCATGGGAGAGCTCGGTCAGGTTCTCTGGTGGCGAAGTGGGCCGTGTGTTTTGGTGTGCCAAACGGGGATCTGAGATATAATATGCGTTGTACAAAGCCGTCTAAGACAGCAAAGTCTCCAAGTTTCAACACCTTCCTCGGCGGCTAGCACGGCTTGCATAGACACCAGGCTTGCTACAGCAACATTTGCCAGCTGTGAGAGACATGCCCCGAAGTAGTACAATCACAGGGCACAAAGCGCAAGCTTACGGATCTTTAACATCCAAGTTTTTGCCTCTTCAGGCATCAGCCAAGCTGGCACAAGAAGTCTTTACCGCCGATTGCGTCAAAGCGGTACCGGTCTTGCCTCTATGCCACACTTTATCTGCATGCCAGTACCCAAACAAGCTTGTGTCATGCGCTGGAAGACACAAGCTCCAGCTGCGGGAGTTGGAGTCACGTACGGATATTGTCTCTCATCCGTCGTGTCCGCTAAAAGCTGTTGTTGTGATTTGGCCTTTGGCCTTCGGCTCCAATGAATTGACACACTCGCATGGTGGTACTGCAGGCACCGGCCGAATACGTCGTCGTGCAGCTGTGGTCTCCGCCATGCTTGTGTGACCTAAGATCACATTGCAGAAAAGCAAGGGTGAGAGGCTTGAGAGTCAAAAGGACGGCACTGTGAGGGATTTCATTGCCGTACGCATGTTCTAGATTCCTGTGACTTGTCTTCTCCCTGCAGCGCCTTTTGTGATTGTTCGGCTGTGTAATATTGTAGTGGCTGCGAGACTTCAATCTTCGTATTGACTGACAAGAACCGCCATCAACATTATTGATAGGTAATGTTGCTGATGCAAGTATAATCATGATTTCAAATTACACATATACTATACATTCGTACGACAATCGTAAAATCGTAACTCAACTCGCCATACTGTCCATAAACAGACCGAACAAAACATCATCAAACAGCCCATTAGCCATACTCACATGTCCAAACCCATTCGTCTGCAAACCAGGTAACACACTCTCCCTACCCTCATCAATCCCAATCCCCGACTCCTCAGCATCCCAACCGCCCGCCAACTCGGGCAAGTCCTCCGTATACTGAAACACAGCCTCCTTCAAGATCTCCATCGGCTTCTGTAGACCAAAGTTACTCCCACGCCGTAGCTCACCAAGCGCAGACCAGAAGAATCGCATACAATCCTTGAAATGTATCCGTGGTCGTGACTGTTGGTTCAGGATCGCCACGATGGCGGAATATGTCGAGTAGGAGATGAGGTATGGCGCTCGCTGGAGGCCGAATGCAGCTCTGTACTTGGCGAGGAGCTTGTGGATTGATAGGGCGGCGTCGATGCTCGCAGTGTCGGCGGCTTGTCGCTCGGTATGGGTGAAGTTTCGGCTGAGGTGGCCGTTGGTGGTGTAGGGGCGACGGAGGAGGATTTGGAAGGTGTGATATGTTGTTCTGGTGTTGTTGGCCAAGTGGGTGGTGTGTTGGAGATGGGGAGATAAAGACTTACAGGAGAGTCATTTGGTGAGGGGCGTAGGTTGTTGAAGATTCGAGATCGAGGCTTAGAAAAGAGGGGAGTTCTGTCTGCCATTGATTGAGGTCTTGTTCGATTGATTGTGCGAGTTGGCGGATTTGGGATGTAGATATGGTGAGGCTCTCCATGCTGTAGAATGTGGTGACGATGCGGCTTGATATCTCGAAGAGTCTTACCATGTTGTTGAATGTTGAGATGGCATAGGCTGGCCGTGGGGTGTAAGATCCATCACCTTGGTGGGAGATGTTGTTTTTATTGTCTTTATACGGGAGCCAAAGCTGTAGTTCTTCGTATGTATCCAGGAGTTCTCGGGAGACACGAGCTTGCGATGGTAGAAAACTGGGTGGCCTGCCAAAGTAGAGAGACTGCGTGGCGTCTATCATGAATGCTCCCCAGAATAGTCTCTTGCGGATTTCGACCTCGATGTCTGATGCTAGGGCATTTTTGTTTGAGTCGTTTGATGTCTTTATGGCAAGATGACAGCCGAGATCGAGGATCATGCGATATGCGATGCCGGTATGTACCCAACCAGCGCTCATTTGGCCCATGGAGACGAGAATTGCTCCGCTTAAGAGAAGACCGGCTGCTGTGGGTATGCTTGGTTTGTCGATATATTCTGCTAACAGTGATCGTAGACGACTAAGGAAGCGATGACCTGTAGCTTGATCATTCGAGTCTGGCCGAAGCTCTGCACGTCCACTGTAGATGCTGCTGGAGAGGTAAATGGCATTGAGGAGGATCTTGTTACAATATGGCCCATTGTTGATTAAGCTGTCCATAATTGCAGGCCGATATGTTATCATGAATGTGAAATGCTGTCTGTTGAAGTGTGCGTCGATCAGGTGCAGAGCGAGGTCTGGTTCTACGCCATCGAAGTCGATTTCGGCTAGACTGTTGGCATTTTGGCGGAGGAAGTCTTCGCGTTGGTGCTGTTGGCTTGCAAAGGCGACTAATCTTGCTCTACTCGTTTCATTGCATCGGTCTCTTTCGGCTTCTGATCGTGGTGGTGAGCTTCGGGGGTGGAGGCGGGAGACTGGGTCGGTGTGTAGCATGCTGGAGGCGCCGTGGACTTGGATGCCGCCATTGTGGGAGACTGAGCCTGTAAGGTGTAGCTCTGGAGATGATGGGGCGCGGTATTGGGTGTTTCTCTGGGTTTGAATCGGAGATTGGGATGTGTTTAGGTTGTTGGAGGTGTTGTGATAAGCTGGCGAGGAGGAGTCCCATGTCGCAGGAGATGCATCGTTGATGCTGGGATTGCTTCTGTCGGCAAGAGGTGTTTCAGCGTTTGTAAGACTTTCGCTCTGTCGTAATCTTTGACGCAGTGCTGCTATGTCGGATTGCAGTTTCTTGATCTCTCCGCCGCTGGACTTGTGCAAGCTCCGAGCATCATCTGGGTATATACACTCCAGATTTGCGCCCTGACAATGACTACATCGAGGCTGTGCTTTGTCACATTTCGTCTGAACAGCATCGTTAGCTTTAATTCATTGACAGTATTAGTTGCGTACCTTTCTCCGACGACATGCAACACAAGTCTTGCACTTCAAAGTTGGCCCCGTCGATCTCCGTTGTCGTCTGTCCGTCACCGTTTCTCGCATATGTCCCTTACGACTCTCGATTGCCCTTGCCATTGATGTTTCTTCTCAATGCGACATGTCTTCGGAGTTATTCTCCCGATGTATATCGTAAGTGATGATGTCGGAGATGCAAGCCAGTGATCGTCCACTACATCGGTACTCCCCGCATTGGATTCCCCCACTCGGACTTGTATGTCCGAGACTGACTTGGTCATGTTGTACAAAAGATAAGGTTAGGCTGCGATTGCCCAATTTATTCCCAAAAGCTAACCTTCGTTTTCTTCAAAAAGTCATTGGCAATTCGTCCAAGAATGACCGTCAAAAATCCGAATGGCCATGGTCTCGGCCACGCCAGAACGCCCACGGATTACCAAATCCGCGAAGAGCCTATACACACAAGGCGACCTATCCGAGTTGTGTGCATGGGCGCCGGCTACTCTGGCATTCTTATGGGGATAATATGGAGGCAGCGTCTGCTCCAGCACAAGGTTGATCTGGTCATTTATGAAAGAAATGCCGATATTGGCGGAACGTGGCTTGAGAACCGCTATCCAGGCTGCCAGTGTGACATTCCGGCTCACAATTATGCGTATTCCTTTGAGCAGAATGCGGAGTGGCCGAACTATTATGCTACGTCGCAGCAGATTTATACATACTTGAAGAAGACTTGCCAAAAGTATGGAGTTGAGGAGTGCATTCGTTTTGGGCATTCAATTACTGCAGCAGAATGGATCGAGGCAGATGGAAAGTGGAATATTGAGGTCAAGAGAGGGACAAGTAGCTTTACGGATCAGTGTGATATCTTTGTCAACGCTGGTGGAGTCTTGAAGTAAGTTTGACCATGTCGTTTTCGGTTTTGTCTGATAATTGACGAGAAGCAGCAACTGGAAATGGCCAGATATCAGAGGGGTCGAGATTTACAAAGGGAAGCTAGTCCATTCTGCGAATTGGGACGAGAGCTACGATTTCACGGGGAAGAAAGTTGCTGTAATTGGAGTTGGAAGCAGCGGTATTCAGATTGTCCCCAAGATTGCAGACCGTATGTTTCACTCCTTTTCGCATACTTGTTGAAAGCCATGCTGACCGTATCAAGTTGCTTCCGAGCTGACTACGTTCGTCCGATCCAAGATCTGGGTCTCTCCAGCGCCCGGCATTAACGAGCCAACCGAGAATGATCCCGAAATGGACGAGAACTACAACTATGCACCCCAAGTTATTGAGACCTTTAAATCAGATCCAACGACCTGCCAAGACCATTGCCGGTCACTAATTGACCGCCGCATCTCAAACTTCAAGAGAACGCACACGGCATCCGAGACGCAAACAGCAGCCCGGGACATGTTCACCAAGAATATGAAAGAGAGACTGGGAGATAGCCCAAAGGGCAAAAGGCTGGCTGAGATGCTCATACCCGACTTTCCTGTAGGTTGTCGACGCCAGACTCCTGGACCTGGCTATCTGGAGGCATTGGTGAAGGATCATGTCGATACTCGCTGGGATGACATCGACCACTTTACAGAAAAGGGTATCTTCACCAAGAGTGGCGAGGAATTGACATTCGATGCAATTGTTTGTGCCACGGGCTTTGATACTACTTTCATGCCGCGTTTCCCTATTCGTGGCCGTAATGGCGCCGACTTGGCCAAGCAGTGGGAGGATATACCAAAGGCTTACTTTGGCATCACTGTGCCCGAGTTTCCGAACTACTTCAGTACGTATCAACTGAATGCCTTTGATGTATTCCAAACTAATCCCGCATAATAGTGTTTATTGGACCCAGCTCACCAATTTCGAACGGTTCACTGGTCCAGGGCATCCAGATGATGGGCATCTACATCGCAAAATGCATCGACAAGATCCAAAGCGAAGGCATCAAGAGTTTGACCATTTCACAAGCCGCCACAGAAGACTTTTACGAACATGTTCAGGAATTTCTAGACCGTACTGTCTGGGTGTCTAGCTGTCGCAGCTGGTACAAGCGCGGTACGACTGATGGTCCAGTGGTGGCCATCTATGGTGGCACCAGCTTCCACTACATTGAAGCTTTGCGATACCCTCGGTGGGAGGACTATGAAATTGAACTCGTGCCAGCAAAGAAACCTAATCGATTTGCGTATCTGGGCAATGGGTTTACCTGGCGCGAGACTAACAAGGGTTCTGTGGCGGATACTCAGACTTTGTCTTTTGATGAATACTGGGATTTGTTCAATCTACGTGAATTATATGATTGAAAAGGATAAATATAATAGAACATAATAGAATGCATCATATATTACGGGTCAATATTTATTCGTGGCTTGATATCCATGCAATCCCATCAGCGATAGACTTGAACCACTCATCTGTTGCGGAGAGCTCAAGATGTCGGTAAAAACCATGCGGTAGACCGCTGAAGACATGGCATTTCGTTTCAACAGCTTGCTCTTTGAGTCGTTTCTCATAGTCAAGAGCTTCGTCCCGCAATAGATCCATGCCCGCCACTAACATGACCGTCCTCGGCATTCCTTTCAGATCGCTGTCCTTGGCGTTGCCAACGAATTGAATCTCGTCATTTATGTCTGCCACATTCAACTGCGCAGCAAAGAGACGTGCAAGGCCTAGGGTTAAGATGGGAGCATCTTTGTTCTGCGCATACGAGCACTGCTCAGTTTCCATCCGGCTTGTCCACGCATCCGGATGAAGCAGCCATGGAATACCAAGCAGTTGTCCGGCTATTCTGCCGTTCCCAGGGTGACTCTGGTTTTCTCGAAGAACCACAGACGCAGCTAGAGCTGCACCTGCAGATATGCCGCCCAGGATCAGTCTCGTGTTATCTCCGCCTAGTCGCTCTGCGTGGGACACAGTCCACTCGAATGCGTCCCACGCGTCATTTATCTGGGTGGGATATTGGTAGGTTGGTGTATGGCGATAGCAGATATGGATCAGGACCACACGCCTTTCTGAAACAATTCGCGCGCAAGTATAGCTTTCGCTGTCAATGGTTCCAAATATGAAGCCTCCTCCGTGGAAGAACACCAAGACTGGTAGGCTCTCATCTGGCGCTCGATCTCCGGGTCGATACACCCGCGCAGGTATCTTGCTATTGTCCCGGGTGGAGATGAATTCATCGATTGTTTCAACTTTAAGCAGTGACGTGTCAGACTGCAATTTCTGCTTCGCAGCCGTCTCTCGGTCCTTGTTGACAGCGGCCTGCAGTTCGATAGGAGATAACCCGGCCAAGGCTGCACTGTTAGACGGGGCATTCAGCTTCACCCATTCCTCGCTGGGCTGTCCATAATGATAATACTCGCTCATGGTATCTTAAAAATAGCTCCGTTGAAATAATGTGACTAAAACAATACAGCCAACGCGAATGATGTTAGAAAGAAGAGCCCAACGATACCGTCGGACAAGCACCTCCGACTGTAGTGCCGACCCCCCGCATTCCGGCACTGGACGCAGCCTGAATCTGGGGAACGGCAACATTTGTCAGAATTGAAGTGCGAGTACCAGGCATTCTTCCGGATACTTTTTGTCTTTTGTTGAGCCTGTTCTGAAATTAACCTGTCCTTTCATTCTTCAATGGAAAATTGAGTCTGAAAAAAAATTCAAGAACCATGGGACAATTGAAGGTCAAGTTGAGAGGGCGTTCGCTGCTGACCTTTATGGTTATGACGGTGGTCTGTCCAGCTTATATGCTTTTGGGGTACAACAATGCTGTTGTCGGAGGTTTACTTGACCTTGAGTCATTTGTTGAGGTGTTTCCCAGGACAGATACGGTGAATACCGAAGGGTCCCAGAAAGATTCCAATGCTCTCATTCAAGGTACGCGTGATTCAGTGTATTGGAAAGCCGAACCGCTAATGACTCTGTAGGCACTGTCGTGTCACTGTATCTCGTCGGATGTATGATAGGCGCACTGTCATGTATCAAGATGGGCGACTATTTGGGCCGACTGAAGACTATAACCGTGGGCTGTCTTTTCACCATCATCGGCTCCATCATCTTATCGTCCAGCTTCTCCCTAGGTCAGTTCATGGCCGGGCGAATCATTCTGGGCATTGGATTTGGTTGCATCTCAGCCACTGTCCCTGTTTGGCAATCTGAGTGTGCCCCGGCAGCTCACCGTGGTGCTCTGGTTGTTCTCGAGGGAGTATTCGCAAGTGCTGGTCTGGCTCTTTCACAATGGGTCAACCTTGGGCTCTACTTCGCTAAGAGCTCTGTTTCGTGGAGATTTCCAATTGCGTTCCCAATTGTTTTTGCAGTCTGCATTGTTGTTGCTGTAATCTTTCAACCAGATTCACCCCGCTGGCTGGTGAAGCAGAGACGCGTTGAAGAAGCGAAGCAAGTCATGGCGGCGATTTATGACTGCGATGTGGACTCGGCTCAAGTCACCGATGACATTCGCAAGATGGAATTCTCACTTCAAGAAGCGAGCAAAGGATCTTTCAGAGATATTTTCAAGATCCAAAACAACTTGTTGCATACCCGCACATTATTGGCCATGTTCAGCACATTCTCTCAGCAGCTCAACGGGATAGGCATCGTGGGCTTTTACACCACAGTCATCTATTCGAGCCTTCTGGGCCTGCCTCCCGTCACCGCTCGAGTTCTCTCAGGTTGCACATACGTCTTTCAATTTTTCTGCTCTTTCATCGTGTTTTACACCATAGATCGGATTGGAAGGCGAAAGCTCATGATGTTTGGAACAATCGGTATGGGCTTGACTTTTGTGGCGCTCGCACCGCTCATTGCCAACGCAACTCATAGCAAGGGCTGTGCAGGTGCAGCAGCAGCACTTATCTTTATATTCACAATGTTCTTTTCTGTGGGAGCCCTTGGTATCAATTACCTCTATGGCGCTGAGGTTGCTCCCCTCGCTCATCGCACCCAGATATATGCCTTGTCTACTGTCACATTGTGGACGTTCAACTTCCTCGTTGTGGAAGTGACGCCTTCAGGATTCTCCAAGTTGGAGTACAAGTTCTTTATTGTTTTCGCAGCAACAAATTTGCTACTTTTGACACCTGGTAAGTTGTGCTGTGTGTCTTATGACTGGCTGATCCTAACGGGCAAATAGTTGTCTATTTCTTCTTCCCAGAGACAAGGAGGAGATCTCTGGAGGACATCGACGCAATTTTCCTGACGGCAAAGAATAGCTTCGAAGTTGCCAAAGTCAGTAGGAATTTGCCACAGATCTCAATTCTTGAGCTCGACGATTCGGCCCTCAAAGGAAAATCGGAACATGCTGAGACCGTGCCAACCTTGAAGCAGTAGACAGTAACCTCATTAAGCGGAAAGTATGTTTTCGTGGGTTTAATATGTAGCTAAATTATTTAGTAATTAGTTCTTTTAGATAACTGTAATGTCTTTCCCTAGATCTGTAAACCCGTCTCGTTGGACTTTGAGTGTGGCGAGGTCGACAGCGAACTGCAGATTCTTTGCCAGCGGATGCATGTCTCTCGCTAGTGTGCCGAATAATGCACCGGCGATGAATGTGTCGCCAGCTCCAATTGCACTTAAAAGTGTTAGCAGTGCAGCTTGTGTGTAAGATGACAGGATGATGTCGAACGTGGGCATGTGCAACGGCGAGGCTTACTCTTTTACGGCAATGGTAGACGTCGCATTCACTGGAGCGAACACGAATTCTTGTGTGGCGTGATTATAGGCAGCGGCGCCCTCGGCACCCCAAGGGCAGAAACTAAGAGAACTAGACAAAGTTAGAATGTGATTAGTTGTAAGGGCTGGCAGCATACGCTTTCTTGCTGATATTGGCCTGTGTCTTGAGACATTCTTCTGCTGAGGCGTACCCGCGATTCTAAAAGTCAGCACAGTATATGGATTAGGTGTTAGTTCGGTCTTACTTCAGCCCATGTTCGAGAGTAAAAAATAATGTCAGCTTCCGTAGCAAGTTCTTCCAGACCCGGGCGACCAGGTTTCTCAACCTCGACGCTTATATGGGCTTTCGGCAGAGTCCTTCGTAAATGGTGCATGCACTCAAGAGTGACGTCCGGTATTCGGCCCTGTTAATATTAACAGAAGTCAAAGGTCTTGTCATATGAGATTGTCTACCTCGAAATGCCACCATGTATCTTGGTCTGATGAGAAGTTGGCAGTGACTTTGCTGAACTCTTCAAGTGTCATTTCCGGCAAGTCATTATAGTTGACTATGGTTCTGCTTCCCGTTTGCTCTCCTCTTATTATGTAGCTGCTAGCGGGCTCTGTGCTATCTTGGCGGTATATACAATGCTCGAAGTTGATGTTGCATGTTTGGCCTTGGCTGAACGATGAGAGTATTCGAGCTGTAGCTGCCGAAGACTGTTGTGGCAGACATGATACGAGATACGGTTGTATGGAGTCTCCGTCTTGAAACAGCTGCTGTAACACTTCGAGAGAATTCGGACAATTTCCTCCGCGACGAATTTGGAGATTCGTTGCCCGTAGCTTGGAGTCCTCCTCAGGAAAATGAGGGACGCTGAGGATGTTAGTCTCATTCAGCCCAGGGAAAGACATTTTTACCTCAAAATTGTGTCGAGGTAACACGCCCCCACCATAATTAGATGCTTCATTATTGACGTAAAATTAATTTATTGGATTTGGTCTCAGTTGACGGCGCTGATATTGTCTTGTGCGATGTCAAAGTCCGCCTGAGCTAGAGCTTGACGATTTCGTCACTGGTGGGGCAAAGACACTCGACCACAACTTTTGGATTCGGAGCTTAAATCTCGACTCAACACCTCTCCGATCTCGTAACGACCTTTTTTTACTCCTTCACGCACAATAAAGAATCCTGCTTCATCGTCAAATTAATTGCCGCAATCTATGGACGGCAGATCGCATCGCTGCTGAGCTTCACACGTGGCTGCATCTTGCATTGCCGACCCCACCTACGGAATTGAACTCAAGGGCGGACGACGTCGCGAATCGTCATATTGCTCTATTACGGCGTGAAGACGCCTTGTATCTGTCGAGATGACACAGGAAAATGGCGAAGAGAATGTCAAGCCGAAGGTGGTCATCAACGAGTCTGGCAATGTCGACGACGGCTCCGACAGTGAAGAAGAGCGCGCTGTTGAGGTATGTAGCAATCCTTGAGATTAATGACCACGAGGAGCAAGGATTTACAGCGTTTGCGATAGGTTACATTCGACCCGAGCAATCCGTATCGACGAAAGAGCTCTCTCGTTACTGCAGATTTACAACCGCCCTTGATTCGACAGTCGCAGCCAAACCTCCGAAACGAATGCATTGTGCACCAATTTTTCGAAAGCCAGCGACGGGCAAAGGATGCGACGTACGATGGAGACTCGCAGCAGTTCAGGACACATCCTAGTTATACGACCGGGCCGAACGGCGAAGTATATGAAGGCGGTTCAAAGCCAAGACGAGTGTCCAAAGCGATACTGGATCCGGCCAGCCTCGACGGTGGGCACATGGGCCAGATGGACCAGCAAGCTTGGACACATCAAATGATTAAGAGCGAATCAGATACAGACTTGGCCGCACAGCAGCAGCAGGCCAACAAGGAAGAGATTCGCAGTCGCATGTTGACTAAGAAGCAGCTCAGCGACATGGCATGGGGAGTGCGCGAACTGAGTCGTCGGCTGAGTAGCGTGCGAATCAAGTTCCGCGTCAAGAGTATCTTCCTGTTGACAAAGATATACGATTTGGATTTGATTCCCAAGACAAGAGAGATCACAAAGTGGCTACTTAGCAAGGACCGAGACATCCCCTACGTTGTGTACGTACAAGATAAGTTCCGCAATAGCAAAAAGTTCGGATCAGATTCGTTGCTAGACGAGCTGGCAAAGGAATATGCGGAACAGGATGGAGAGGTCACAATCGCAGCGGCACGGGATGCAGTATCGAAACGACTGCGTTTCTGGGACGAGGAGATGTGCAAGACGAGACCGCACATGTTTGACTTTGTCATTACACTAGGCGGAGATGGTACTGTGCTATACGCCTCTTGGTTGTTCCAGCGGATTGTGCCGCCTGTGTTGAGCTTTGCGCTGGGCAGTCTCGGGTTCCTGACAAAGTTTGACTTTGACGAGTTCCGGCCGACACTAGACGCGGCTTTCAACAGAGGAGTGACAGTCAGCTTGAGGCTACGGTTCGAAAGCACCATCATGAGAAGCATACATGGACGAAAAGACTCGGATAGCGAAGAGGAGGGCGTCAAGAGAGACCTGGTGGAGGAGCTGATTGGAGAAGAGAAGGAGGACTTCCACACACACCGACCGGACGGGACCTTTGAGATTTTGAACGAGGTTGTGGTAGATCGTGGCCCGAATCCGAGTAAGTCGCACTTTAACATTTTTTTTTATTAGGGCAGAAGCTAACTGCAACAGCAATGTCATATACAGAAGTATTTGGCGACGACGAGCACTTCACATCCATATTAGCAGACGGCATCTGCGTATCTACACCCACGGGCTCTACAGCATACAACCTCGCAGCAGGCGGCTCCTTATGTCACCCAGAAAACCCAGTGATGCTCGTCACGTCCATCTGCGCACACACGCTATCCTTCCGCCCCATCATCTTACCCGACACAATTGTGCTGCGCGTAGGCGTGCCGTACGACGCGCGCACGTCGTCGTGGGCTAGCTTCGACGGGCGAGAGCGCGTAGAGTTACATCCTGGTGACTACGTGACGATCAGCGCTAGCAGGTACCCTTTTGCTTCGGTGCAGGCGGAGGGCAGAAGAAGTGAGGATTGGGTGAATAGTATATCAGGCAAATTGGGCTGGAATACGCGACAGAAGCAGAAGGAATTTGATTGGAAATAAAGTCATAGAAACGACAGGATATAGTTTTGTTTCAATGCTCTTTTTCTGGAATAGAAGATCGAATTGGACTTGCGCTCTCTTTTGTGTTCGACGTCGCACATCGCAGGTACCTGTGATGTACAGTGAGGCGTTGTGCTAATCCGATTAGCTCGTTGGAGATTTGGGTAATTTCCCCCGCACTACGGAACCAGCCACTCCCGCCGAAACCCCTAAGATGAGCTACAGAATACAAATCTCCCACTTCGCCTCGTCTCACACCCAAATAAAAAATCTTCATCAATTCTTCTCCCAAAGAAACAAACAAGAGATTTTCAGTTTTCTGTCACATCAATTGAATCCCTCGTCAAAATGTCTACCCTACCCCCCGATCTGTTCGACACCACCACCCTCGTGTCTCTAGCGGCCACCGTCGCCATCGTCGCATTCGCGTACGGCTCGTCGCGCCTCGCCTTGGCGTCCAACACCTCCACTGCACTGCGCTTCCTCTTCATCTGGCACTTGTCGGATGCGCTGTGCCATTTCATCCTCGAGGGGAGCTTCCTGTACCACTGCTTCTTCAGCTACGTGCCCTCTGCTCGAGGCAAGCACCTCATCCCCACGCCTTACAACTTCTTGGGATGGGGCGATCAGCGCATCTACGGTCCTCAGAGCGCGGGCGATAACCCGTTCGCGCAGCTTTGGATGGTGTATGCGCGTGCGGATAAGCGTTGGGCTGGTGCGGATCTGGGTGTGATTAGTCTGGAGTTGCTGACGGTGTTCTTTGATGGACCTGTTGCGCTGTATGTGACTTATTTGATTGCGAAGAAGAGCAGCAAGGCTAGCTTTTGGATGATTATCTTGGCTACTTGCGAGTTGTACGGAGGTAAGTCACAAATGAAAGGCGAGAAAGATAAGAGAGGAAGGGTGAGATGCTAATGTGGTGTAGGTTTCATGACTTTCTGCCCTGAATGGTTGACTGGCAACATCAACTTGGATGGAAGCAACTTCATGTACATGTGGGTGTACTTGGTCTTCTTCAACATGTTGTGGGTGTTTATTCCCCTGTACGCGGTCTGGTACTCGTACAACGACATCACCAACGCCTTTGCTGTCCGCGAGACTCAGACCAAGGGTAAGAAGAAGCAGTAATGGATCAACGATGGTGCGTAGCGGGGTAATTTAAAATGTAATTTGCGAAACGCGGGGTCACATGTGAAAAAGGATGAATGGGCAAATGGTCACGATGAAATGGCGAGAGATGGCTAGCGAAGTATTTGGGTAATAGCAAGTGTATTATTAAACTACTATTGCTTTGTAGGGTATTTCTTCATTCCGTGAACTGTCTATGGTTCATGTTCATAACCGGTACTCCTTTTGGACAAAACAGCTTAGATCTGCTGCTTGTGAGCCTCGCCCTTAGCGTCGTGCTTCTTCTCGTCGGCCTTGTCACCAATGGCGTCCTTGGCAGCGTTCAGGCTGAGAGAGGAAAGTTAGCAAAAGTTTCATTTTGAAGATGCGGAATGAATAATAAATGCTTACCGGGTACCGACGCTCTGGTTAGAGTCCTTGGCAACCTCCTTGTTGGCCTCCTTGCTAGCTCCGGAAGTGGCCTGCTGAACGGTCTCAGCGACGTAGTTGGCACCTTGCTTGATAGACTCCATTGTATATGGTTTGAGGTTGTTTGGTTTTGTTGGTTATTATTTTTTAGTTTGTAGAGATGAGAAGATGTGTGAGGGATGATGAGAAAGGAAAGTGGCGTGAGATTGAAAGGACAGGAGACCTTTTATACTGAAGAATCCCCTTCCGGATAGCACTCAGCCTCCCGGCGGTTGACTTGGTGGTGACATCACCGTTCTCATCAAAAACCAAGGCAGTCACGGAGGGGTAATGGGCAAAAACAGTTCAATATTACACCAGAAAGCGGAACATACCCTCAGACGCCACGAACTTACCCCTCTCTGTTACGGAAAAGGGTCCCATAGCTAAGCTTTTCGTTGGGCCAAGCTCGGTTGTGAGCTCTGCTGGGCGTGGTGGTGACTGTGTGCTACGCGAGCCACACCTGGCGGGCAGCTGCAACAGGCAAGTTTACGCCACAGATGGCGCGGCCGGTGTCCATAGTGGGCGGTGCTGTGGAGCAGCAGCAGAGGAGCAATGACGTACGGCAATCAGTGGGAGCACGACATGATTGGCTGGCGCAGCAAAAATAGCATCATCGAGATGTCTGCGGAATGTTGGCTCCGGAGACATGGATTTGGTGCGAAAGTGGTACGATGGTGGATGGGAAAAACCAGGTCATGTGGCTGGTTTCGACGATGACGATGGGGAAAGCTGGATGGAAAAACAATGACAGCATAGTGACGCTAACATTGAGGCACAACGGTTGTGGCACAGCAGCCTTTCCCCAGTGAAGCCCAGTGATTTACGGTGATTAACTACAATGACGATCTACAATGTTGTGCAGTGCCTGAGTAGGTGGCGTGTCTGGTAGTACTGTACCAAATAATGTTGAGTTGTTCCAGTCACAGAGCCCCATGAACGCATTATCACATGGAAAACTGATTTAATTGCCTTTCCCACTGATGAGTAAGTAGCATGCAATCGAGTCTAGAATCAAGGATGAACGATGGCATGGATCCTTTCCACCCCGGACAATTTATTTACCGACCGTGGAAGGAAAATCTATCTCAACGCAGGAAGGATGCGATGGCCATGATTGACGATCAGGGGGGACCGAAGACGCATGCGGCCCTCTAGTTATGGCAGAGACGCAGTGCATAGGGTCGGCTTTCTTCCTCGACCCCGGGCGACGATATAGTGGCAGCCTACTATACCCGATCATCACGAACATGTATCTGTCAGAGTGAGCGCATAGGAGCCAAAGTGAAATGGAAAATGTCGGAACGTGGCCGGGTCATTAATTGGTGTGATAGACACGCAGACAGCCTGATTGCGAGCCTGGAGATTCGACGATGCTTTCTGTCACTGGCGATGGATTGGCCTGATACAAATGGTGTTTTGTATTGTGGTTGCAATGCTACGGCGCCTGTGCAGCGTGTCAAACGAGACAATGGCACGTTGTATTGTTCTAGACTATTCTTGGGTTCTTTGGCTGTGCAAATCAGTTCAAATGTTTCGTCTGCTTCTTCCTTTCTTCTTCTTTTTTATTGATTGATTTTTTTTTTGTTTATTTTAGTTCCTGGTGATTCACAATCGCCCGTAGACTAGCTGGTGCGCAGTTCATCGTCGCTCAAATGGCTCAACTGCACAGACCTACAGTCAGCTCTCAATCGTAGCCCCAAATAAACACATTTCATGGCAAAATTTGTCATTCAACCTATCCATAGCCTTGGCGACCACCAATTGACAGCATTGCATGAATTTTCCCTTTTTTTTGCCCAGGTTTTAAGCGATGGGCACTTGCACCACCTCTCAAGCTCCAACTCCAAGCCTCAGGTCTCCAGCTCTCCAACATGGTGGTGCAGCCAGCAGAGAGCATTTAGCGGCCTGAGCTTAAAAAAGAGGTGAATCTGGCGCTAAACCCACTCTGGTTTAGCCGCTGGCTGTCCTTGACGGCCATCGACAGCGACTGGGGGCTTTCGAAACTCTAACTTGTTCCATCAGTGCATCACCTTTCAGCGCTCCCTTTCGCACCGACGCTCTCCTGTCTCTCAGCCCGTCAAGATCAACTCCCAAAAACTGAGAAGCCATCGCAATTCATCCGGAGCCAAGTTAGAAGCATCGCGCAGTGGCGAGAAAACAAGAGAAAAAGAAAATTGCAATCAATTTCATGCCCATCACATAGCAAGCCACAACTACACTTCAATGCAACCTACTTGATTTATTCCCAACAGCCTCAAACCATGCATACAGCACACATGCACGAAAGAACATCAAAGCGCACCGCATTAACCACCAATTCGACTTCCTCGTTCTCCACAAATTGCTACTCGCCTGCATGGCTCTGCGACTCGTACCGTTTCTCCAGACACCAATCCTTGGCCCTACTGACCCAACCATGCTCCAGAAAACCAACCACGCATAGTCCGGCTTTGCACTTCGCCTAGTCCCGTTCTCAATGCCCACCATGTTTAGTCCAGTCTCCTCTGCCAAGGTTGCCTGTCCTCAGGACGCTGACCACCATTTACCCCAAGCTCCAACCTAGTCCAGTTAGTCAACCTAGTCGCAAAATCGCCCCCTAGCCCACCGTCTTGGAAACGTTTTGGAGATTCTTCCGGCTCAGACACCTCCCGGGCATCGGAAGCCCTATTGACAGGGATCTCCAGATGTCTACTCCTCGCCCTCTCGTCCCCCATTGATGGGATTTGCCTTCTTCACACTCTTCCAAAACTCTGTCGTGGTTTATGCGTTCCCTGCGTTGACACGCATCCCGTTCATTTACAGTTCTGCCTGGCTGCAGACTGTCCAGTTCATCTCAATTCTTTCATGTAATTTGCCAAGGGGCCTGGAATCTTTCCATCCTTCAGCCTTCTCTTCTCTCTCCTAAACGAAAGCAATCTTAATTTCTTCACGCTTCCCTCTTATATCAAGAGGACCCCTTCAGCTTTCGCCTCCCTTGACTCGACTTACACGGTAGCTGTCGCTGGCCGCAGCAGTCCACGACGCTCTTTCATTCCTTCATTGATTTCACTCTTTCGTTTTAAACTGTCATTCATTCTTCAACGCCTGTCCGACATACCACTCTCGTTGAACCTTGCTCGTCTTTGCGTTTAAATGTTCTTCTTCGAAGAGTAGCTTCTGGCTGTGCCAGCACCTATCGCAGTTACGAAAACGAATACAAGCCTTACCTCGCATAATACTACATCATAATGTCAACGCCGCACTCTATATTTATGGACAAGGCCCTCGCCTTGCTGGAGAGAGCCGCCGATGAAGGTCTACGCCAAATCAACGATACCGCCATGGGCGAGTTGGACGGCTTCCAGTTCCAGACAAACAAAACCACCTCACTTATCGACAAGCTCAAGTTCCAAAAGGCCAAGTCTCTAAGAACTTCCGTTATTATTCTCGCCTCGTTCAATGCTGTCATTGGTCTCATGACAGTGATTGGCATCTTCACCGACTGCTTCACTGTGGCCAAAAGAGCCGACCCAAGATTTCGTCTAAGGTATGAAAGACTGGACATCTACCGTCAAAACTTTTGCTAACGTACGATAGATCATCTCTACTTCAGATTATTGGACCCGCAGATGTTTTCCCATTTATCCTCTCCTTGGGTATCTTGGTCCAAGGCATTATTTTTGCCGTTGAGCAATCGTACGGTTTGGATTCGCAGCTTATCCTTGGCTGTGAGTCCAAGTCTCAAGCAACTCTGCCTAGTACGTCTCCTTCTTGTTTCATCCTATCACCCACATACTAATCAGATGATAGCCACCTTTATCGTACCATTTATCCAGCTCGTCTTTGGATGGGAAATTGCCATCAGAGCTTTACGTGGCCGCACATTCCCCAAGCTTTCCAGATGGGCAGTGCCTGTGTGTCTGGTCGTCGTTATCCTTGGTCTCATCGGTCTTTACGTCTATACTCTATTTGAGCGAGCCCCCAACTTCTGCTTTGCTACACTCGTCTTCTATATTCAACAATGGAAGACGGAAGTCTTTTCCCTCTTTGTTGTTGTCACGGGAAGCCTTATCATTAGCACCGCTGTCGTATACACTAGACTGCTAACCAGCAATCAAGTTGGCGCCATGGAGCGCAAGGCAGCTTCTAGGATGGTCTACTACATGTGCATTGGCATCATCACTAACGTAAGTCGATCTGTCCATGGGGATCTGAATTACATACACTAACAACACTCCAGGCACTCATTGTACCTTTTTTTGCTGTCCTCACCTTTGGCGACTACAAGTCTACCAAGCACGCACGCTTCAAGTTGTCCATGGTAGCCATGGTCGCTGCCAACCTAACTGGTATTACCAACGGCGCTGTATACCTCTTCCTCCGCTCATGCCAACTCGGCAGCATTGGTCGCAAGGGCTACTATGAAGTCGACAGACGGCAGTTCAAGAAGAAGATTCGTCTTTGGGCCCCCATCTACAATAGGCAGATCGAAGAGCCAGTTGGGCCACCTGCTCAGCGAGCATGGTCTCCTGATTCATTCGATAACATTAGCGCTGTCGATGAAATCATCTACAGCCCCAGAGGCATTCCCCAGCAGCAAGTGACTGTGCCTGCAGTGCCAGCCCCTCCCGCCCCTGCTGTGTTAGCTGAAGCACCCGATTCCCAGGTCGAGAAACTCCCTTCTCCCAGACCAGGACTACCAGCCAGCCCTAAGCGCAAGAGCCACGTCCGCAAGACTTCCTATAGCATCTTCCCCCAGCAGACTCCAGTACCTCCTACACCCTCAGTGCCACCTCCAAGACTTGTATCAAGAGTACCTCCATACACTGAATGGAGCGCTCAAGATATAGACTCTTATTATGAGACTGACTACACCCCTTTGGAGGAGATCCGTCCCGCGTTTGGCGCGTCTGCACACGACCGCAAGTCCTCTATCGGAACGTCTGCCACGATCCAAATCGGCATGCGCTTTTCCAACTTCAGAGACTACCGTCCCACATCCTCCATCTATGAACCCCAGCAATACGGCAGACCTGGCTCCTTCAACGAGCCACCTACCCCAATGCGCTCTACTGGACCATACACCACGGATCCCACCTACAGGTGGCGAGACTCCGTTGCAAGCAGCTACTATGACCCCATGAGAGACCTGCCTCCTGTTCCTCCCATCCCTGCTGGTATGGAAGAGGACGATAACTTGCTCACTCTCAGCCCGACTGTGTACAGTCCCGAGAAGGAGAAGGCAAAGGCAAAGGCAGAGGCAGAAAAGGCAGCCAAAGAAGCCGCTTGGGCCAACCAGTCGGAAAAGAAACCGACGCAAACCACTGAGTGGATTTAATCATCCCCTCCTACGTCTCACGACGTAACCAATTTCCCTTTCTTCTCTCCCTCTTTTTTTGTTTATTTAGCCCTGTCTGGCGTTCTTTAGAAGGTTGCTTTTTCACCCACATGGGTCTGGAGGCTGGTTTTCTTATGTAGTTAAAGATACCTGGACTGTTGCAACACACTCCTCTGCCAACAAGCGATGTCCACGAGTGTATGATATGCCATTCTTTTATACCATCATGCAAATGAATCAAGCTCTTATTCTTACAAGTCAAACTTCGACCATGCCTCGCCTTCTATGTGCTAACTTGTGCAATGCAAACGCCATTTTTGTTTCTACCCATCTATTGTGACTTCTTCAGGACAATTGCCTCTCTGATTTTCTGATCCTCCCACTTCTCCCACCCAGCCTGACACATATCCTCCTCAACCACCAGATCCCGTACCCGCAGCATCTTCGCCAGCGGTGTATCCAACGCCCACCCCAGCAAGCCAATCCTCCTCACAACCGCCGTGACCACAAACCACACCACGGCCGTAACAGCGCCTACCGCACTGCCAACCAACACCTGCTTCGTTGTATGATAGCCCAGATACACTCTACTCCACGCCGTCGCTGCAGCCAACACCCCACACGCCGCCGTGACAGCTACCCTCTCCAGCAGGGACCATGGCCTTGATGACCTGGACCTATTAGCGGGGACGTGGCGCACGAGCAGGAAAAGCGCGAGGAAGACACTCCAGTAGGCGACAAATTGGGCGTGTGAGGATGGCATGCCATAGCCCTTGCCGTGGATGCGGCGCGGCCGCTCTTCTTTGATGAAGCGCTTCAGACCGAAGTTGAGGAGCTCGCAGCCGAGTTGGCCGGCAAAGGCGAGGAAGATTTCGACTTCGCGCGTAGAGAGGATTAGGGTCGTGTAGACTATACCGAGGGCTTGGGGGAGGAGGGCGAGGTATGCGCAGACGAGAGAGATGCGGTCGGTGGGGTCCTGGGAGGGAGTTAGTATACGAACTGACGGTTGATGGGAGCGACTAGTACATAGTAGACGTGTGTGAGGGAGAGAGAGGCCAAAGGAGGGTCGTCCATCGTGAAGGTTGTGTTTATTGGTTGGTGATGATGTAGTTGGAGAGTTGGTTGATGAGAGTTGACATGTGGTGGTCTGTGCTGGCTACCCGGGAGGCTGCTTTTGATTTTGAGGGTGGGAGTTACACGACGTATACATTTCCTTTCGTGAAAATAAATATTTCCGGGGACTAATTGTATGAAGTAGATATATACGTCTGTCGTTCATATTCGCGAATTTCTAAATGCATAGCTCTGCAAACGTGATACCAGTTAATGAGACGCCGACAACATGCATACCATATTCCACAGTGCCAACGCACTCTAATCTACTCTGCCAAAATATCCGTCGCTATTGATTTAATTCAAATGATTTAATATCATCTCAATTTACTACCGTCTAATAGTAAAGCATATTCTCAACAGAAGGCTTGACGTTGCGGTAACTGCTGTGCAGCGCTCACAGCTCCCCCGCTAATAAACCTCGCCGAAGAGTCATTCAGGCGAACCAACTCCGTCGCGACCTCTTGTCAACCAAAAGGCTTTGCATCCTTCACCGGCACCTCTAAACAGTGCTTTCATCCTTATTCACCAAACATGGAATTATAGCGCATCATATCCGTCGATTTTTTGCTGTCGGGAAGGCCCATAACGATCCATCATCACTTTTCGCCACCACCACATTCATGATTTGAAATCCTCTTCACATCATTAGCCATCGCGTTTTATCATGTCAACGCTCATCGTCTCTCACTACAATGGATTCGAATACAGAAGATGACGCTCGCGCCACTGAGCTGGAGACTCTAGAGGCTATTTTCCCCGAACTCAGACGCCTGCCTGACGATGAACATGGGCTCAAGTTTGAACTGGATCTGCCTGTTGAGCCAGCCTCTGCTGTAACTGTGACGTTTCCACCAGCTGGGAACGCCGTCGCGAATGCCGATGGTGTCAACGGATCTTGTTTAATAGAGTCGAAGACGGGTGAGGACTCGCTGCAGGTGTCGCATTTGCCTTCGCTGTGTCTGCGCTTCACGCTACCTGCTGGATATCCCGAGGAATGCGCGCCGCAGATTGACATCACAACAACACCACAGTGGCTATCTTCAGATACGCTGCGAAGGCTGGAAGATGATGGACCAAAACTTTGGGAAGAAATGGGCCGAGATATGGTTGCTTATACCTACATCGACCATATACAGCGCGGTGCAGAAGACGTCTTTGGTCTTGTCAACGACGATGGCACCATGAATGTCGACCCGCAACACAAACTCGCAGTTCTTGACTATGATATCAAAGCCAAGAAGGCTGCTTTTGAAAATGGGACGTTTGATTGTGGGATATGCCTAGGTAAGTTCACTGCGTCCATGCTGATAAAAACTCGCACTGACCTTGAACAGATCCAAAGAAGGGCACAGTGTGCCACAAGATGATGAGTTGTGATCACATCTTTTGTCTACAATGTCTCCAGGATTTCTATAATGACGCAATCACGGAAGGCAATCTATCGACTGTACGCTGTCTCGCTCCAAATTGTGCCAAAGAGCAAGCAGCAGCCGCAAAGGCAGCTGGTGCTTCGAACAAGAAGAGCAAGAATGCATTCGTCAGCCCCAGCGAACTCTTAAAAATAGGTCTATCTGAAGATACAGTCAAGCGATATGTGACACTCAAGTACAAGACGGAATTGGAAGCGGACAAGAACACCATCTACTGCCCACGACAATGGTGCAATGGAGCAGCCCGTTCCAAAAGCCACAAGAAACCGCAGGGTCTCGAATTTGCTGAATTTTCGGACAATGGAGACGAGCAAGACGACGAGCAAGACGACGATGCAGAAGATGATGGACAATCGCAATCCGACTCTAGCGATCCTAAAGGCAAAGGCCTTGCAAAGGCTGCAAAGTTTGATCCCGCAGATTTGCTAGCCGTGTGTGAGGATTGTGGTTTGGCATTCTGCAGCCGTTGTCTGCAATCCTGGCACGGAGAATATGTTCGATGCATGGCTAAGAAAGATCGTGAGAAGCTCACCGCAGAAGAAGAAGCATCACTGCAATACCTCAAACTTCACACGAGTCCTTGCCCGACATGCTCTGCCCCAGCTCAGAAAACCCACGGCTGCAACCATATGATCTGTTCGAGATGCGAGACGCACTTCTGTTATCTTTGTTCGGCGTGGCTCGACCCGACCAACCCGTACAAGCACTACAATCTGCAGGGCAACGGAAAGGTTACTTCGTGTTATATGCGTCTCTGGGAATTGGAAGGCGGCGATGGTGACGATGTCGGACTAGGATTTGCTGGTGGTGCAGCTGCTGTGCCCGTCGTCAATCGAGCACCACCGCCGCCACCACAGCGAAACCGCCAGGAGGAAGAAATGGAGCTGTTACTACTCCAACAGCACGAAGAAGAGCAAGCCCAGCGTGCAGCAGAAGCCCGTCAACAGGAAGAACCAAACGCCAACGAACCACCTGCTCCCCGCGGCCCTGCTGTAGCCCGCGAAGCACCACTGGTACTCAGAGTAATAGGCGAACCAGCACGGCCGCCACCGCCTCCTGCACCGCCTGCAGAAATGCCGCGAGGAGGACGCGGGAGAGGCAGAGGGCGAGGAGGACGAGGCACAGCAGCTACGGGACCAGGTCGCGGCGGGCGAGCGGGACGAGGAGGAGGACGAGGCCACGGTGGCCAAGCAGCAGCACCGCAACAGCAACAGAGACAAGCCCCAGCAGCACGTAACCGGCCAGGAAATGACAATCCCCAACGAGCAGTGCCGGCAGTGGTGGCGAGACCTGCTCCCGAAGGCGCAGGGGCCAACAATGCCAATGTCGCGAATAATGGAGGTGCTCTAAACGAAGACCAACAAGCATGGGTCCGGCGCTTTGTCGCCATGGCCATTGACGACATGGAAGATGAGCTGGACGGGGATTCAGACGACGACGAGATGAACTGGATGATCCAATGAGTCAGGAATGACTCCAAAATAGACAAGGTAGCCTTTTGTTTCTTTGGCAATAGCATATCAGCATTACAAAGTACACAGTACTTAGATTACTTCTACAGCATCTAGATGAAAATTAGTGCTTGTCCTTACATAACAGATAGAACAGATCTTGTGCAGAAACAGAAACTATTCAATACAAATGAAGCCTTTTCCAAGAATAGATCAACGCACTCCCTAGTAATAGCTGAGGATGCACCATCTTGGCAAGAATCACAACGCCTCGACCAGTCTTACACATTCCTCTTTCGGTCAAGATAGGACCTCGCAGTTGTCACAAAAGTCCAGATTCTTCTGCCTGCGACTGTGACAACACACACCCCAGAAACACCATTGGGGCTAGAGAAGACAAGAAAAAATACCGAGTTGAGGTCGCGTACAGCAGTGAATTGTCAGAATTGAAGCTAAATTTTTAAACTCTCATAAGTTCCTGGGGCCTACTCCCCGTTTGGGCAGCAGATCTAGATTTCAATTACGTTTTAGTTTAGCACAGCGTCGCTTCGGGCAACAAAGAACAATGTAGCGGTCCCAGAAAAGTCTGGGGAAGAAGGTGATGGAAGCTAGTTACGAGTAATTTTAAGGCTTTTTTTTTTTATAATTAAATGTAACTTTGACGTGGATTGGGAATAGAGGTTACCCAATGGGGGGATGTTCACGATGTTACACGACAGGTGTATGGGCGGTTTCTGTCAAACCACCGTCGTTGTGTTGCAGCGCCAGTGTAGTAATGCCAAATCTGGGGCAGAGAGCTTGTATGGGATGATTTCAGACTATACAACTGAGAGGTTGGATTGGACACGACGTTGAAAACAATGTTCGAGTTTCGCGAAGATACAATTGACACTTGACAGCGGCATAGAGCCAAGGCGCACCCCCCTCGTTTCGATTGGTAATTCATCCTGGCCACTTCTCTCATCGAAATAGCGACATTGTTTTCTCATTACGGGATGCCAATTGAACGCCTTAATTTTACACTCATCCCAGCCATAGGGCGTATTCGTGCAGCAAGCCTCTGCGGGGTGTTGCGTTCGGTAATTAGGGACCAAAAGCCCCGTCCTGACAACTTACAGCGCCTAGTGTAGTCGGAGTAATAGTAATAGTGGACAATCCAATCAAGGCGCAATACATCCCAGAACCATGCCCTGGGCAGCTCTCATCTCTCATCTCCCGCGGTGATAATTCCGGCGTGGTATTGTCCCTGGACTCGGCCACAAAAATGCCGTCGACTAGCAGGACACTTGTCATGTTTTAGCCTTGAATGGCGCTGTTGCTAGCTCTGCGGATGAATAGGACGCGAACTAAAAAAAAGACAACGACAATAAACACCCGACTTTAAGCTGGTTGAGCCGCATTTAAGCCCTGAGCTTGTGAGAGAGGAATCCATTCCGAATTACGGACTATGGCCCAAAATGGTATACCTCGCCTGAGGACCCTCCAAGTCTACCGTCATGATCGACAGCCGAGAGGAGCCCATGTGTGCTGTGAAAATGATTGTCGCTGTCTAGTTGTGAGTACCGAAGCTCATGGTGCAAGGCACTCTGCAGTGTTCTCAGCCGACCCCCGGATTTCCATTAGGTGATTTCACCGTTGCGATGTCTTACAGCAGTTGTTTGATTCGGGGGTATTTCCCATGGCGCACACGAAATGGGGGAATGAGTGGTTCTTGCAGGGCTTGTTCATTCAAACTGTGTCATGGACATCTTCTGTGACAAAAAAGTCCCGCGAGTTCGGTTCTCGCTTTGGTTTGCCCATTCGTGACAAGTCGGAATTGAAGACCAGGGGATGGTGGTTCAAGCAGCGCCACGCCACATGTTGATTCTTGGGGGAGTTCAGAAATGAAACCAAGACATTTTCTGATTGGACCATGTTTCTACGACGTAGGGACGGTAATTCTGGAGTCGAATCATCCAAAGAGGCCGAGCGCGCTTGTTTCTGAATGATTTCCTGAGTTCAGTTCACTTGATTTGATCACTTAGTGTGGGTGTATCTATATTGCCCACTTTTGGGGTGTTCGCCAGTCATGAACAGTCGTACTATTGCCGTTTTCCTCGTGTCTCTGTCTCTCCTTGACCTTGTCGGTGATAACTGAGACATGGCTTCTTCAACAAAAGGAGCAGAGCGCAGCTCGTGTATGCCAAGCTGACCGTCGCCCTAGCCTGGTCTTGCACAGACGGACAGACTCCAAGGCAACATGGTCTGTACCTTGCGAAGAAAAAAGAGCTCACGAGCCATGCTCAATCTATCCATCCTTGCGCCCGTAACATCCCAGGGATGCAAAAGCGATCGGACGGCCCGTGTCCCATTAGATTGGCACCGAGTAATAATATGTCACTTTCCTTGTGGTAGGGGGAGGGGTGTTAGATACCAAGAAGCATGCTAGACAAACAGAGATAGAGAGGAAGCGGTCGGGCTCAAATGCCGTCATGTTATACGTGGGAAATAAATGGCTCAAGTCGATCTCCTTCTGCTATGGCTTTCATCCCCTGTTCAATAACACAAAATATGACAAGCAATACCCATGTTGACCTCTCTGTAGGCAGCAGCGAAAAGGTGACCACACGGCTAGTTTTGCTGCCCTCTGGCCCTAACTTACAGCGCTTGAACAAAGGTCGGCCTATGCTCGCCCTGTCCGGCCCGGACAAGACTGAGAATATGACAGGCTTGGCTGGCAATGTAATGTAATGTAGTGACATGTAATGTGTACATGTGCATGCAGTTAGCGCAGAGCTTTTGTTTTGTTCCCTCTTTCAGGGCCTGTCGGTCCAGAGTCGTAGCCGTGGAAGCATGCACGGTACAATATGCATGCTCATGGCATGCTTGTTCTACCTCTCTGTCCATGGGCTCGCTCCATCCCACCCACACCTCAACTCCTGATGCGTGCGCAGAGCGCGGCCGAGCGCACAGTCGTCACCGAGGGGAGCATTTTCATTGGCCGTGTGCTCTTTTGTCGCAAACCACGGCCTTACCGTGGTCGATCCATCCTCCCGACCCCTGCCTTGCTGGATGGAGACACGATAAGTTAATTAGTCCACTTGTGTCTTTCTGCACTCCATTTGAGCTTTCTCTCATCTCAAAAAGAACCAGCGACTCAATGCCCAAGAAAACACTCAACGACTCGCCCACCCCCATGCTCTCACCCACAGAGCTAGAGACAGAGGCACGGCCTGCATTGCGCTAGACATGCTCATGATCACCCCTCCCCCCCAAATGGTCGTGGCCAGCCACAACATCTCGCTGTCTCAGTGACCCCAAATCACACCCCCCTTGTACATTGCCCTACCCGTACGAAGTAACCCGTCGACGCACAGCCAAAAAGTCCACCATGTACACTGTACACTGTACATCCAACTGCACATGTGGACGCAGCAACGGCAACCCCTCCTCCTCAACACAATGTGCCAAAGGAGGGTCGACCAAGACATGCAGCATGGTACATGGTTTGGCAGCCAACGGGACCCGAGAGATGGCTGGGTTTCGTTCATCTTGTTTCCTGCACCTCTGCACCCCCCACGGGAACAAAGCACACCACGTTGTAGCATTGCGAACTAACCATGCATGGAGAGATTTTCTTTGCAGCTCTTTTGGTCCATCACGGACTCCGCCCAAATGAACCTTCATATCGTCACTGTGCTTTGAGAAACATGCTGTCTCGTCCACTCTGGTCGCTGCCACTCCATCTAGAACCCTGGTGAAGATCACGACCAAGGTGCCGACTGCCGTCCTGTCCGACAGTCTAAGTGCCTCTTTTGCAACATGGACATTGGGTCCCGTGGCTAGTGCTTGGTGCTTTGGCGGCGAGTGATACCAACATGCGTCTCGTAGCAACGGATTCCTAGGAACCCGACGTCGTATCTGTATCGAACACTAGATTTGCATGCCCTCTGCAAGGGATGCCCGCGTATTATCTGACCTGCAACTGTTGCAGAACGACCCACGATACCATGCGACCTAGCCGCTGTCTGCTGCCTTGCATAGTGACTGTGTAGCGATCAGTGACGAATATCTGTGCCTCTTCAAGCAAGAATGACAACTAACTAAACACTATCGTCAAGTCATGAGCACCTTTCACATGCAATTGTGCTCAATAATGTTCTTTCTCTCCATTCAGTAGACATATCCGGAAGTCTTGAGTACTTGGGAACTTGGAGTGACCTAATAGCAGAGCTTAATTAGACTTTTCACTGTTCACAGCCATTGGATCTGATATAGACTGATGCATCACGCCGTTAGGAAACAGGTTTCCTGCCGTTCCCGCATGGAATACTTGGACAAGGCCTGAACATCAGTTATCAAAATTGGTTTAAAGAATAGATTTCACTTTGCACTCCCTCTCCACAACGCAAGTAGATCAAGCAGCAATGTGCCAATTTAGTCTTGAACCTTGAGGTGCAGAGATTTTCCTCTTCCACCGCTGCTAGCTGCTTACCCACTGGAGGGAAACAAAGTTTGGTGGCTAACGACGGAAGCAAAGTCTGCAGTCGGCTGTATGAATTCGGCCGACAAGAGCTTTCCCACTGTATTTTCTCAGAATCCTAGAGCATGACGCTCTGGGGGTCATTCCCGCGACGGGCGTCGGGCACATGTCCAATCAACATGTAGTGCCCCCTTTCTGATACCACCCTCCAGGGCGCATTTGCTGCCTCGCTTTCACGGTGCAAAGAGGGAAGAAGGGAAAGTGGCCTCGGTGGCGAATAAAGCATCCTGCGACGTTGCAACTGGCCGAAAGTTTAAAGATAGCCAATTGCGTGTGCTGTATTTAGAACACCGTTCCAAACCTTCGTGTTTAGAGTTCGCGTGAACATAGGATGAAACAAAGGTACGAAGGTTAAAGAGGCACCAAGTCCAAAGTAGCCATCAAGTTCAAAGTAACAACGACGAAATGCCGACGCTGGAGCAGCCAAACGCCGGCGCCGATGAACTGAAGGATGAAAATTTCCCGCAATCACTTCACGGTTCGCCCTTTGCGGTGCAGCCGGCTGGGTCGCTTTCAACAATGGGGTCGCAAACCACTGCCCTGCGGTGTAACCCAGGCACACTAATGAGAGTTATTTGACATGCAGTAGAAACCTTGATGCATGTACATTGTACTACCGACAAAGTTTTCAACAAAGAGCGATTTGTGCATGCGGTTCCAAGTTATGACCAGGATCGTTCATTTCGATGCCATTCACGCCATCCATGAGCCGTCAACTGAGCTATTGCCTCGCCGTATCCGCTCGGAGTCTGCTGGCCGGATCCCCTGAGTGCCCGAATGAAAGCTACTAAGCCGCCTAGTAATGTGGTGGAGTCTGTCTTTAGCTGCAGTTGCGACTTTCGCTAGTCGATGAGCCATTATTTCGCAGTTCCCAGGGGACCTAATTACATGTTCTTGGATAGTAGTGGAAACTCGCCAAAAGGTCCTGGGGCCGTAGCAGTGCGGCATTCGCTTTGAGCATTGAGCATTGTTGTCTTTGTCGAATCTAGGTCAGTGACCCGAGTATGCCCGCCTAATTTGCCAAGCATATTCCGCACCCTGTTAGTAGTGCCGCTTCATCGCGAAGTACCAACACCTTTCAAAGACAGGCAAATCTTCAGACGGAAGCGTGTCAATGTGCGACGCCTGATAGGCTGCATGACCTGGTGCACAGCACAGTCGATTGGGCGCCACCAAGAACTAAGTTAGACAAGGGCATTTTCAACGATCAAGCCACCTCCAGCTTTTGCGGGGTAGGGTTTCATCATATGCCACTGGATTTGGTGCCATGGTAGTAGAGTTGACAGACAGAAGCAGGGCTGCTCTTGCACCATAACTTGGGCTTAGTTTACTTTGGTGTCACCAGCGTTGGAGTCCGAGGGGTGTTGTGCATTGTCGGCAGTCAGCCCCCAACAAAGCGGACACCACAGGCTCACCATAGATCATCAAAATACCGATCGGGCCAACGTCCCTCGAGTGGCATTTGATTTGTCCGTCAGGAAAAGTTTTTCAACTAACTGGGTACCGGATGAGCGCTGCCAGCTTGAAAATTCGGCCGAGAAAGCCTCCGCAACCGCCAGGCCCGCAAACCATGGGCCGAAGCTTACTGTACCCAGCCTAGATCGTTGTGCATGAATGGACGGTAACATCAGCCTCAATGTAGTAACGAACCTGCTGTATCGCACATTGCAGCGGCTGAAATAACTAATCCGGAAGGGGTGGCCACAATCGCATTGATCTGAGCAAGGATACTTCCCTTGGCAAACATCGTTGAATACTCACGAAAAATCTTTAGCGGGATATCAAGTTCACCAACGCCCTGGATCCCTAAGCCGCTGCGAAGCATAACTATGCGCTGTCGCTCGCAAGAATTTCTCCACTGCAAAAGAGTTAGCCCCGAACAACCTCAGCGGACCAATGTCCTATCTAGGTACTGACCCCTGGCTGCATATCAAGCAAGACAGCCCGTTGAGTTGCGCGCACACCCTTCCGAATTAGATGAGGAAGATCATCTTTGATGGCATTCGGATGGAGTCGCATTGAACGATCTGAAAACGAGGTCTTGCTGCTAAGATACGCGCAGTTGAACGTGCCTCGGGTCCGAGTTTCGAACTGCTAAACTGGACTCTTTCCATGGTTAAGGGTGCTGTAGATTATCTTTTAGAGGTAACAATCCATTGCCTCCAGATCCTGACGAACTGGTGCCCTGTTAACAATCGGCCGTGTTCGCACCAAGTAAACCCTGCGCAAGTCGTCTCAAGGGGCGTAATCTGCATTCGATCAACGCTGAAGGAGCCGCTAATGCATTGTAAACCAACAGCACCAAAAAGGCTGCTTGGGGGCGACAAATGGAAGCAATTGCAGCTTGTTGAAACTAGTCTCTACTTGCGCATCGGACCACCGTAACTGGGTTTTCTTTCTTTTCTTTTGGCTGTAAGTCACATCTACAACCAGTAATACCAGCGTCAACTCCCCTATATTCTTAGCACGTTAACATAAGAAGCCTCTCAAAACCAGATATAGTGGCTTTGCCAGTGCACTTCTTCTTAATCGCGCAAAGCCGGAGTTTCAGGAACCTCTAGGCAACAAAAACAGGGTTGTATGGGTCGACTGTCCCAATTCACCGCAGGGCGGCTGGGTACCGGACCATTCCCAGGCCTGTAAAGTGCTAAAATTAGGTGCACACCTCCAGGCGGCACAGTGGAGAGGAGTGCTGAC
This sequence comes from Simplicillium sp. C3G150-2, assembly GCA_022702485.1. NCBI lineage: Eukaryota > Fungi > Ascomycota > Sordariomycetes > Hypocreales > Cordycipitaceae > Simplicillium > Simplicillium sp. C3G150-2. The sequence goes on along the minus strand of JAJIYY010000001.1, from coordinate 1,698,713 downwards.
TACACGCCCTCGCTGGCGTAACTCACTGCTCATTCGCTTTCTGCTCAGGTAGGTGGCAGGAACTATTTGCATCCTAAGTCCCAGGATTTCTGCCAAGAGGACTGGTTCGAACTGCTCAGAGTAGTGATAACAAATGCAGTGCTTTGTGAGTGGCAAACTGCGGGATGCGACGAGAACGCGACTTCGGGTGATCCAGACTCGCAGGCGAGTGATGCCACGGCTGCGGTGACAGAGGCTTTGCTGTCATTCCACCTTTCCACTTTCCACCGAGCTTTAGCGAATCGGCGATTTTGAAGACGGTGCAACACTGTCGAAAGGTTACGTGCCGTGACTTACCAATGAATAGTGCCTTGATTCCCTACTGGTGCTTGGCGAAGACCAGATGGCCTGCAGGACGATGCGACAACCGCCGCCAGATGTTACCTGAGTCGTGCTGTGAGGTAGCCGGATTAGGGGATGCTGCTGCTCAGCCAGATCTGTCAAACCTGCACTGATGGCCCCCCAATGGTTACATCGCTGGAGGCGACGGGTTGGGGGTGGGTGCCCCTACTGGTCGCAACTACCGTGCTGCTTGCACGAGTAGATTGGCGTGGCGGCAGCCTTTTGGCCAAGCCACACACTTTCACAATTACCGTGCCATCAAGTAAACCCTATTAGAGTTTTGGTTCGTCATTCGGTCCGCACTCCCTTTCGAATTCACTCGTGCTTGCCGAGGTATGGCAGACAGCCAACCTGATCAAAGTAGTCGAAACACTATTTGCGCAGGACTCTCTGCGCAAATTTAGCTGCGTTGCGCGCGCCCGAAGCATTCATCGCTGGCAGGCTTCAGATAGTTACACTGGTGGCGCTGGGCCCGATGCGAGCTGACGATCCAGGCGGCGACCGTTCCGGATGCTACTGAATGTTACTGCGCCGATAAAGTTTCCCTGTGGTTGGCTTATGGCGTGCGCACTGGAGGGGTGAGAAGAGCAGAAGGCGAGGGCCGACCTATCCAGCTAGCGAATCAGTAGTTCCGGGCTCGACCCGCATCCTGTGGATTCTGGTCATCGTGCACCATCAAGTGAGAAATAGATACAGCAGCTTTGGAGTACAGCCAAGGACACTGATGAAGGTTCGAGTAACAACTGATACAGGGTCCGGGAATTAGGAATGTTTCGCTGGATGGTGAGTTGAATCGTGTCTTGTCGGTATGGGTCTGTGGGTGACTCGTCTTTGTCCCGTGCCCAGCCCGTTTGATTAGGCAAAAGCAGTAGTGGCGCGAGACTATGGCTCTGGTAAGCTAGCCTGTTTATTAGAGGCAAACCCAATGTGAAGCTAGCAACTGATATCGACATGATAATTTACCACGTAGGGAAGGACGCTGGAAGAGGTACCCCATCACGGGACACATGATTTTAATTTGGACTGCGGCCGACACCCCAGCCAAGGGGCGGACGACACTACGGCAATAGCGCAACCAGAGGAGAGGTGTGAGGGGCCAGCTCTCGCGTTGAGAAAGCAAAAGGTGGCGAGCGACGCGGAGGTTGGAACTGGTTTCGGTGTCAAGAAGTGACGAACAAAAAGTCCCTCAAGCCGGGGAGAGTGTATGTGTAGTGTGTAATAGCGGACGGGGGACCCCAATAATAGGCTTGCCAATAGCTGCGTTGACCTGCCCTCTCTGGCGATGCTAATAATAAATGGACTTGGGTCGCAAGCAACTGCTAAGTTGGGGGTGGTGCGAAATGTGACAAAGTATCCTGTACGTAAAGAATCCCTGGTCACTGGCGACTGGGGAGCGGCGGTGATGGTGGGTGCTAGCGGCAACTCTGTTTCTACACAGTGCCGCGACTTTCAAGCACTGTATTATACGAGCACGCTAACTGTCGTCATTGGACAGAGGCGTGACTCCCCGAAGTCCGCGGACAACGCATATTTCGGTGGCAACTTGCCGTAATGCACGCGAAAAAAAAGCGCACAAGTAAAACATTCAAGCACCAGAACCATGACACTAAATTGGAACGAGTTTTCCAGCTGCTCTTCCTGGGCCCGGGTAATTTTTAAAGCCGCCTGGGCTGCGATATTTCTTGGCCCCCAACCACCCAAAGACAGCAATTCCTTAGCGTGGGCCGTACGTGTTTCATGTTCTGATACAGTGCGGCCATGGAGAGTCGCCGTTCCAAAACGAGAGATGCTTTTTAGCCACACCGCTAGACAGTGGACCATGGCTGTCTTTAGCGGTGTTGGTGCAGCCATTCAGGTGTTCTGCCCGACTTGCTAGGTCAGGTAGGGCCCCAGAGAGCACCCCCCCCCTTAGCACCCCCGCTCGCCTGTAATGGTGTGCTGCACCCTCTGCATGGCTGCATCATGGCTTGGGGCGGGGGACTTTTGGGGGCCGTTGTTTGTAGTCGCTCTCCGGTATTAGTGCCAGGCTAGGCATTGTTGCCTCTGACGAGAAACTTGCTGGGGTAGTATTATTAAAAAGTTGTGAACAAGTCGACGAGGTCAAGTTTCGGCAGCTCCATCACATTGCAGACACCTGAGCTAAAAATAATATTACTTCATTATGGATGATGCCTGGGGTGCCTTGCTCGTTACCGTTAGATAGGACGCCCATGGCAGAGTCGAGACAGCACGGAGCAATTAGTACTTGACCCAGGCACAAAATTTCCGGGAGAGCCTGGGCGCGCTAACTATTACCATGAGTAGAAACGAAGAGGCTTCTGATAACAAAAAGCAGAGCCTGACATATGCGGGTTAATTAGCGAGGCTATTTTGCATTTGGCTGCTCTGGCCGTGCACGCCTCTAGAGCGGTTTAGAGTTTCTCTGACTCCTACTTATTCTCGTGCGGCCATCGCTGCAGTGAATTAATTAAATGCGATAATTATCGCCGGGAAATATCCATTGATAAGAACGGCAATTTTACGAGTGTCAGTCCTGTGCACCGGTAAGGCTGGCTACAGGTGAAGCTCTGTGCAATTCATCTGCCATCTGCAACAACCGACGCCGGCTGGTTATCCACTTTATGCACACAGATGCTCTCCGTTTCTTCGCCTTCTCCTCCCTGTCTTCTTCATCAACGGTGCCATTTTCGTTACCATAAACATCATCGTAATTGACTACCGCCACACCTACGGTAGACGACAAAACAGTCAAGGTGTGGCAATGCCCTGTCACCTGCTTCGCCATTGTCCGTGTTAAAAGAAAAGGATACTTGACACACACTCTCTGGCACACACACACACCTTTCACCAGCCAGCTCCCCTCCACACAACCTGACAACCACTTACTTGCTCGTACAGCGGGCCTCGTGCGCAACAGACCAATCCAGTTCCCCGCTTGAGAGAAATTGTGGTGCGTGTGGTGCGTGTGTCAGGTGAAGCTCCTGAGATGATCGACGGCGGCTGACTAGTCAAAGTTCCATCCTAGATCGAGCAAAGTACGATTTACCTGGACCACTTCTTAACTCCAAAGCAGCCACAAGAAAACGACGACGTTCAGGGCGGTCCACCACTCACAAGGCGCTAGCACACCATCCCTCCTCTTCTCTTGTCTGGGTGTCTGGGTGTCTTCGAGTCTCAAAAACAGGTCCTTTGAACCCCCGCTCGACTCAACATACCCTCCATCACAGCCCAATTTTAGCTGCCAATTTAGGCAATGCGTGTTGTGGCGCTGTCCGCACCCCGACTCTGATTGCATTTGGGGCTTCTTTTCCCTGCTGTGTCACTCAGTGCAATACCACACAGCAGCCCTAGATGAGCAGCCAGAGGGGAAGCTATCCCCCATCTGAGCTAAGAACCCCCAGTGAATAATGGAGCGCTATTGGAGCGCATTGAGAACTGCGCCAGTGACAGTCTTCACGAGCTGATCATCTGCCCGAAGGCTAACAAATGGTTGAAGGAAGCCTGATATAAGACATTCCATTTAATTAATCCGTCTGGGTAAAATGAGGCCGACTCATGCTTTGTGCATTAAGATGAGCCCAGTAGCTCCGGAGGTGTGACGCTCCTTCGGCAGATGTGCCACACATGCAAAGTTCGACAAGACGACTGCGAGCGACATCAGAACGTGGTAGGCAACCATTGCCCCCACAAGCAGAGACTCGTCAAGCAGGGGAAACATTCTCAACTGTCCCACCAACCTCTCTGTCTCTCTATCGGCGATAATTATGGTGAATGGCCGCCCACACCACCTGCTATACTTTAGGCCAGGCGGCCATCTGACACTTCTGACACTAGCAACTCGAGGTCGCTTGCCGCCTGACTAGCCCAACTCTCGAAAAGACTCCTGCGGTGCACTCGCTACATGCGGCCGTGCCGTCGGACTTACTCTCTGTGAGCTAGCTGGCGCCGATTCAAATCTTACAGGGCTGGGCAAGACATTATGCGCATTACTTTGGACAGGTCGTACAGTTGTTCTCTGTGCCATTTTAAGTTATTATTTCCAGCAAAATGGGTGGCCAAGCTAGAGGCACTGCCCCGGAGGGAAGCAAAACCTCCGTGGGAACTCGGGTGCAGTCAAAAATGATCACAGCACACACGAAGATACCCAGGAGCGGCCTGCAAGGATACGCGGGATGCCCTGGATCATGCTGCATATTCTCATTGCACCGAGCTCATAGGGTTTTTCATAACCAGTGCCCACGTGTTGCGCTCTCAAAAATAACCCATTGTTATTGTCACTCGGGTCCTGACTAGCTAAACTATCTTCTAGAAGGTCACGGGAGACAATGTTCCGGCACTCAAAACTGTCATTGACAGAAGCCAAGACACTTGCGACACGGCTTCTGGTTCGTCAGGGTCCGGAATGGATAGGCTCTCTGGTTTGGGATTTTACATCTCGGTCTTGTCCTCTCGCCGCCCCCGCCTCAACTAATCGGCCCACTCACACTCTTCTGGAGGACCTCTGCAGGTCTCTCTTCGCAGGACGCTAAAGTCCCTGAAGTGATTGGGCAACCTCTCTGCCAGGAGAGTATCCGCTACTTCTGATTTAGTTGCTCCAGTCTGATTCCCCTCAGCGCCACTGCGCGGCAGTCGCTCGCCCCACGTCCGGCCAGGGTACATGGGATGTGACTGAGCTTTGGTCAACAAACGTCAGAACCCTCGGTAGACGAGAGATAGAGGAGCCACTCTTCAAGTGCTCGAGGGTGTGTTATTAACGGGGCCTTTTGCAATCGTCCTGCACTGAGCCACAGAGGTCGGTGGAGTGGATGATGAATTTTGCTTCTGTTGTTGAAGACATTACCTTGTGCTGGTCTCCATACGCTTTGGACAACGGCTCTTCAATGGTGGCGAGATCTTTTGCTACCTGATCTTATTTGCGGCCACTGTGCTTCTGCGAGCATAGCCTGCCTCCTCTAGCATGCATTTGTTCAGCTCACGAGGTTGTCATTTGAACTGCATTTGAAGCCAAATCATATTTGCGACTGGCGCCAGTTTGAGTCTCGCAATCACAACAAGACTTCTGCTTCTCTCGTCACTGTGCATGGGCCCAATTATAATCTGCTTCTTCGACAAGATCCGCCTGTCCACCCCACCCTTGCAGCGCAGGAGCCATGAATGAAGCAGACAAAAAAAAAAAATCACTGGCTGGAAAGAGGGCCCCCGAGCTATCCCCAGCCTACGGGGTGGCCTACTCGGCGCTTCTCTTGGGACCCCCCTAACAGGTACCCATATCGCTAACTCGATTCAATTTTTGGTGGTGAGAGATGTGCTCCGTACCTGGTACATCGTACATCTTTCAGAGTTTCTTAGCTCCCGTCCATGGGCGTTTTCCTACCGTCACCTCTGTACACTCGCTCCACCCTTCCGGGGGGACTGCCGGCTTTGTAACTCTCACCCCCCCTCCAACCATCTGCCGTTCTGGTGTCCACTGGCGCTGGGGGTTCCATAAACTATCCCAGGTGCTATTCATGAGCGCATACAAGTATACTGGGGGCCGCCTGCCTTGGATCTGATCGAGTTCTTGATCTTCTTCTCCTATCACATCTTAGCTGCTGTTCACTTTGACAGGACGCTTTCCTCATTTGCCTTCAAGTATTCAAGGAATAGTCTTGTGCATACCTGGACTGCGAGTAACCTTCACCTCTTCTCGATCTTAGTTACTGAGATTGCCTTGGCAGTGTTGCCTCACGAATCCTTCTTACAACGCAACACTACACATACACTTACACAAAACACAACGAGCCAGTTGCTGTCAACATGACCGCTACTGCCTACCCTCCTAGTATGACTGATTTACGCGGTGATTCCGCCCACTCCAGCCTCTGGTCCAACTACGGCCCTGCACATCTCTCCAGCAGAATCAACTCGTCGATGGACGCTTCTTTCCAAACTCGCCCCAGAGTCAGTGGCCCAGGTATGGACGGCTACCCATACAGCCGTTACTCTCACGACGAGTCCAGCCAGTATGAACGCTCACTTCCCCCTAGCCTGGGCTCTAGCCACCAGAGCTTCGCTGGAGTAAAGCGATCTTTCTCCCAATCAGAGGCACCATCCTACAACGAGATGGTTCAAGACCTCCGCGACGATGGCTCCAGACTCAATGTCAACCAAGACCACAAACTTCTTTCCTTCCGAAAATCACAAGAAAAGAGCACAGTTGTCGATCAGAATGGTCGTGTTCAACAGCTCGAACTCTCTGCCCAGCTGCACGGAATGTTCTTCCTCTCTGAGATGCCAGCAAGCTCTGCCGATGGCTCCTCATTGCAGCCAGAGTTGACTTGCTACCGACGCAACCTGTTCCAGATCAGCGGCTCTCTCATCACACCCAGAGGCCCGATCTCTGTTGTCAACGACTCAAACGAGACACTTTCTGTTTCCAGCATGGAAGTCACTATTTCCGCTATCGAATCTGTTGATGGAAACGCTGTTCGCCTTATTGTAATTCCTTGGAAGACCCCACCTCCAAACTCTACCGAAGCCACCCAAGGCCCCGATCAAGAACCTCCCGCTCTTCCCTTGATCCCCTTCCAGGAAAGCAACGAGTCTGATGGCGAGTATGCTGTTTACCCAGTCGGCTGGCGCCGTTTGCAGTTCAGAATGTAAGATACACTCTCCCTGGCTGATCGAGCATAACAATATCCCTGACAGAATGGACTAACATGCGCAGTGCTACGGCCAACAATGGCCGCCGCAAGGAACTCCAGCAACACTTTGTGCTGCACCTGAAGGTTGTAGGCACACTCTCCGACAACTCCAAGGTTGTTCTCACTGAATCCACTACCGCACCCATCGTTGTTCGTGGACGCAGCCCTCGCAACTTCCAGGCTCGCAAGGAGATCCCTCTGCTCGGCTCCAGCGCCGGCTCAAGAGGACAGGCCCTTGTTGAGACTGGTGTTGGTGTCATTGCCGGTCCTCTATCAGCAAAGCGATCTGACGGCAAGACGAGAAGCATCGATGCTCAAATGCCTCGCTCTTCGTTTACCTTCAGCCCACCCAAACCCGCTGCTGGCCAGTTGGGTGCAATGAGATCCAAGTAAGACCTGCACCTTCAACTGACCATTCTTCAAATCCGCTAATATGTTTTCTGCAGCTCCTACCCTTCGTGGAACTCTCAGCTGCCAACTACCAGCGCTGGTGGTTATCCTTCCACTACTCTAGCTGGCGCCTCTGGCTTCGGTGAGAGCTCTGACTTGCCTTTGGCTACTTCTATGGCCCCTTCTATGTCGATGTCTCTGGTTGGCAACGACAATGTCCCAAGATATGTCGAGAATGGCCGCCCTGTGAAGAGCCCTCGCAACAGCAGCCAGCAGTCTGTTCACGGTAGCGTGACCCCAACAGATTCGTCTTCTGACTACCGCTATGGATCGTACAGAGCATCCATCTCTAGCAATGCTGACCCCCAGTCACACTATAACACGGACGGCGCCTCTGCCGCTGGTGGCAGAGACTATTACCCCTCGTCCAACACCTGGACGACGTCTGCAGCCGAGCCAGCCTCAAGCTTGGCTTACTCTGGACCCGATGCACGATCCTACTCCTTCTCCCAAGCCGGCCCTTCCCCAATGGCCGTCAAGCGCGAGCTATCCCTACCTGGACCAGGCTTTGGTGCCGGAACCAGAGGCTCTTTTGAGTCAATGAACAACTACTCTTGGAGCTCAAACTAAGAGTGCTCTTGTCCTATGAATACCCCATGTTCCAATTCTCTGTACATGTTTTTCGATCTACACCTTTTTCTCTTCCCTCGCCATTGGATTTCACGGAGTTTGTGGGTCTTTTGATTTATTGGTGCGGCGGAGTTTTTTATCTTCTATTGACGGGTTGTCTTTTGTACTGGCGCAGGTGTATGAGCAACTTTACGCAATTCTTACGGCTCTCTTATGGTTATTGGCAGTACTCGCTGAGAGCAGCTATGGTGAAGACTGTACAGTACAGTCTTTTATGGAAGAGGCGTGGATAAAATGATGATGGACAGGAGCAAAGGAGTTTGAGGAATCGTGATTGCTGATATCCTTTATGTTTTGCACTCTGGTAGAGGCGGCCTTTTGCTTTTTTACACAATGCTTTTAGAATACCACTTTTTCTGATACCTACTCGAGTAATTCCGCCCACCCAGTTTACCTCTGCAATGATGCGATGCGGTGTGATGCAATGTGGAATGAGGTGAGAAGTTGTCGCTTTTAGACTTGACACCAACGACAGAGAAGCTATCGGTGATGAAACCCTGTTTTTAAGATTGAGTATATGCAGAAAATGGCAATTAGCCTGAATCTACCATGCTGACGAGCTTCGGACAATTGTTTTGAACAGATGGTGAGCGAGGTTGCAGCGAATGGCCTCGGGTATCGGACAGCACGGCAGATGGAAGTGGGCGATCGAGGTGGCGCTGACTGGTTGCGCATCAGAGGATGGGAGCCAAGATGGTGGTGGGCATTTGGGAGGGGAAAGTGGCAGGGTGTGTGCCAGCGTGTCGGTGTCAAGGATTGGAGGGAAGGATGCTGAGCACGAGCGCGAGCAAGAAAAGGGGGGTGAATCTCGGGCGTTGTGCATAAAACACATGTGTGTTGGGGAGGGGGGGGTCCCATTTGGGGTGGTATCCAGCGAACAGAGCCCACTATTAGGCACCTGCACTTGTGCTTTGACCGCCTGTAACCTAGGTAGCGTCCAGAGGCGGCCCCCAACGTTTGTGTGGTTACCGCCAGACCTGCCCACTGGGACAGCACGCTGAGCGTAGGATGGGACAGGCTTGGTTGTACCTAATGAGTGACTAACTTTCCGCGGCCTTTGTAGAGCTTTGAAAGTCAAGCAGCAGGTAGTCTGTATAATCTTACAACATCTACAAACTATGAAAGAATGTTAATTTCGTGAAAACTGATGTTATTTCTGTTATCTGCATATCTAATTGTGCTTTGTACTTCTGTTCAATTATCGGCTGTCTGTGTATTTGTAGTTATTCCTAATTCTTAGCGCTAGCTGTACACAGTACCAGAGCTACAGCACTTAGAGCGAAACAACGAGTGAAGGCGATAAGATAAGCAGGCGAACCACGACACTGATTTTCTGGCCCCCAACGTTTAGACCAAAACCATCTTGCCTTTCCCCAGCGGAATTCTTGAATGCTATATTGACTCGCTCCTCGCTCGGCATTGCAATTTTCGATCGACATTAACTTACGAAAGAGGTCTTGTACGAGTCCTCTGCACAGCCTGCGACAGGTAGGACTGCGGTAATTGGCTGTGGTCGACACAGTTGCCGAACATGTTCGAGGTACCGGAAGCAAAAAGGTAGACCCCCATTGTGGCAGTGCTGTCGATGATGCACTCGTGGAGAGACGACTTACTGACAGTGCTGGGTTACTCAGAGTGCGGAGAGAAGATCTTCAGTCTTCAGACGGATCGGATAACGACGACGTGGAACACGATGCCGAACTCGAAGCGCAACTCAATGCGCAAATAGCAAAGGCGCTGGGATTGGATTCGCAAAGCAAAGACGATACTTCTGCAAAGCAAATAGAACCAAGAATAGTTGCAGACGACGACGAAGCACCAGCCGAGAATGACGAGGATGGCTACGAGTTCAACTTGTTCAGTACGGGAGGCTCATTGCCCAAGATTGTTCTCACAGAAGACCCGGCGCTTGGTGGCGATGGCGCATTTCTCCGACCGAGACCGCTCTCACACTACGCTGTGACAAAAATATCAGAAAAGCTCAAGCAGGAATATGCCTTTGCTGCCATTAGCGCAGACGATGTGTACCAACGGTCACAGACGCCGAGCTGGGGCTTGAGACTGCCATGGAAGGTCATCAACGTGACGGCTACTCGAAAGAAGAAACCCGGCGAAGACGAAGACGTGGAAATGTTAGAAGAGGTTACGGTGGAAGAGAAAAAGAAGAGACCAGGCAAGAAGGCTAGGATTCAAATACGAAAGAGAGAGGTGATGAAAGAGAAACAAAAAGAGGCTGCAAAGAGGCAGAAGCAAGAGGCGAAGAAGAAGCAGGAAGAAAAGGAAGAGCATATCAAAGACAAAAAGAAGCGATTGAATAGAATCAAGAAGCTAAGGAAGCGAGCCAAGGAGAGAGAAAGGAAGCTGGCTGCTGGTGAAAAGGTAGAAGATGATGCAGACGAGGGCAGCTCTGGAGGAGAGTCTGGCGGCGAGGAATGAGAGCCCACATTGCAACTGTATATTACTTGAAATATTATGATTCATGATTATAACGCCAATTGGAAAAATTTCTATTTTTATTTTGTATTGTTGACATACTCGCCTCTGCTGATTTTAAATAAATCCCCCCCCCCCCCCCCCCCCCTCCATTGGTCACATCGAAGCGCTGGGCGGCTGTCCAGCATGTCTCCCCACTGTAGCCCAGCGGCCACTAAGGTTGGTCTCAGCGCCATCGGGCGGCAAGCTGGATGTGGACAGCTCCAAAACCAAACTCCAAAAGGTGGGACGCTCAACCAACTCCTACCATCGACACGCGACAGCTCTGTTGGCTGCAACATTTTGCCGGATAGCATTCATTTGATCCTCCAGAGGATACCTGGACGAATATTCTCATGTGCTGAGCTACATTCTCCGGCCCCTGACGAACTACAATGCTCTGATCGACCACGACGAGGCCTCAAACCACCAGCTACCACCATGAGCAGCTTCTGGCCGTCCAAGCCGCAGCGGGACGAAGCCGAACCCGAAGACAAGCCCATAGACGATGTCCAAGATACAGGCGAACCCCTAGACTCCGAAACAAGCACAGATGACGCCGTTGAGCGCCCACCTGTAGCGCCGCCTCCGCCTCCACGGCCGAATCTCCAACGCAACGCAATGCAGCCTGCCTCGGAAGCCCAAGCGACCGCCGCTGAGGCTGCTGCGCAGAATGATACTCCTACAGACTCTCTTTCGCTGGCGCAGCTCCGTCGCATCGTCACCGAGGTCAATCGTGCGGACCCTGTTGCGTACGACTTCGTCTATGCCGACACGGGGCCACACGCCGAAGAGCTCGACGAGTGGTTCGTGTACCAGTTTTGGCAGTGGGTCAGGCTGAATGCTGCGCAAAAGGCTTTTGAGTGGCATTGGACTCATGAGTCTGGGGAAGATGGCACCTGGGACGACGCGGATCACGATACCAGAGCCAAGTTTGTCCAGGCGGCCATTGCGGGTATACAGTCCAACGATGCGGCTTTGAGATCCGCTTCGATTGGGAAATTGGTGTATCTGGTATTGGGCAGATGGGGGGATACAGCGATGCCTAATGCGACAACAGAGGGCAGTAGGTCTATTGCGAGCATACCGCAGCTGCAGGCTATCAAGGCTGGCGTGGAGTGCCTAACGTCGTTGGAGGGACTGCCCGTGGTATGGGAGGCGCTTAGAACTGCATTTGAACTGCAATGGTGAGTGGGAGGTGCAAAATTACAATGCGTTGGCGATGCTAATGAGTGGGTAGGACTGGTGATACGCAGCAGAGCAGCCCACAAGAAACGCAAGATGAGTTGATGAACCTCATGACCATCATGTATGTGGCCATCCAGGAAACATTGAACGATACAGAGGACATGTCTTCTTCATATGGAAAGCTGCTCGAGTTGCAGCCTCCCCTGGTGGACTATATGATGGTGGTCACCTCGAAGCTTCGATGGGACGAACAGAGTGTCATGCCTCAGACACAGATGCTGTTACTCTTTTGGAAGTCTATACTACTCGTTTTTGGAAACTCGCAAGATCTTGCGCGGGTAAAGAAAGCCACGAGTGAGATGACTGACTCGAACCAAGAGAAGCAAAAGATTACAGCATCCCCATTGGATTACCACACCTTCAGACAGGAGGTCACGTCAAAGTATCCCGCATATGTTCCGCCACAGCCTGCTCTCCCTCTAGAGGACGAAAACACCTCATTATTACCGCCCATTTCACATCAATCTAACAGAAACAATGGTTCCAATGGCATACTACCAGCACCGCCCAATACACAAGGCAGCGGGGCCTCAATTCTTCACCAACCTGTCCATATCGCCACCCCAGCGCCTTCTCCTCCTCCGTCACCAGCTGCTGGGGGCAAAGGTGGCAAGAAGCAAAATTACCAGACCAACCAAAACTTCCCGTTCATGTACCCTCCACTTGACGCCACTAGTAACAGTGCCGGCGGCAAGGGCGTGGCGGCTCTGCACGACCCGATTGTCAGCCGCAGATGGGAAGGAAGTGATATCCCAGCTTCTATTCTGGAAGCAGGAGAGCTATTCTCGGAGCGTGTACGCATGACAAGGGCCACGAGACAGCTTTGGGAAGAGCGCGAGAAGTTCTTGAAATCCGAGCGAGGCTGGGAGGAAGAAAATGAAGATGACGATATCGAAGATCTTGACCTCAGTGAACTGACACTCGAGGAAAGAGAGATGCTCAAAGAATTCAAATCAGAAGGGAAGAAGCAAGATATCCCTGTGCCCAGAGAGCAGGCTGTTGATTTCGGGCCTCGACCTGGGGATTTAAGCGAACGTGATAAGCAGAGACTGGTGTCTATTGAACATTTTTATGTAAGTTGAGGGAAAGCCTACCTGGAGGGGACAGCACTGACTATTGAATAGCACGAGGCGTTGCCGCATTTACAGTCGTTGGTAATTGTTCTTTTGAGACCGATATTTGTCAATGTCACAGCGATTGTGGCCCAGCAAGGCAATCAAATGCCAGGCATCACTCGGCCTAATGGTCCGGGAATGGGTCCTGCTGGGCCACGCCCTCAAGATTCAAATGGCCATAACATTCCAGCAGAGGCACCAGAGTTGTCCCCAGAAGAGGTCGATGCAGCGAGGACGAGAGAAATTACGGCTAAGGCAATGAGTGGAATTCTGCTGCTTCTATTGAAATGGCTGAGGCTTTCACGTAAGTTGCAACTGAAAACTTGAGAGTGTATGAACCTGTACTGACTGCTCTTGTAGATGTGCTGAAGTTTGAGTACTTTACACAATTATTGTTGGACTCAAATTACTTGCCCTTGGTTCTCAAACTGTTCGCACATCAGGACGTGCAGCAAGTTGTTGACAGCAAAATTGACCGAGTCGAGAACAGCTTCTTCCAATTCTGCAACCTGCGATCCAAGTTTAAGGACCATGAGGACAGTGACAACGATGGCGAAGAAGACGGTCAAGGCAACGAAGATGCCAACATCAACGACGAGCATATGGAGGAAGAGAGCGAAGACGACGCTGCGCCTCCGCCAATCAAGCGACAGCGATCACCAGAAGCTGTGCCAATTCCAGATGACGAGAATGACGATGAATCTCCGGACGACGAGCAGCGTTCCATGAGACCCGAAGTGGATGAAATGGGCTGCCCGGTTAATGACCTGCCTATGGAACCAATCACCGATTTCTCGTGGCGCAACTTCTTCTCACTCATCAACTGCCTTCGCGTTATGCAGAAGATTTGCAAGAATAAAGCGCACCGCAATCTATTACTTGTTCAGTACAAGTCGTCAACAATCTTGCGCAAGTCGTTGCGTGTACCGCAACAGGAGCTAAGATTGTATACCCTCAAACTCTTCAAGAACCAAGTGCCCTACTGCGGACGCAAATGGCGCCAGAGTAATATGCGGGTCATCACTGCTGTTTATCTTCATTGCAGACCCGAGTTGAGAGATGAGTGGCTGGCCGGTAGTGATATTGATGCCGAAGTCGATTCCGCGCTGCCGCTGGAGCAGGCTCTACGAGGACTTACGCATTGGCAGAACGTGCGACGATACCCAGACAAGGTTGCGGCGGCGGATGTTCGTGCGGCAACCAAGATAGAGCATGACTTTTTCACGAGGGAGTTGGAGAGATTGGATATGGACTGGGCGGATTTGGCTGTGGCAGAGGATGGGATGAGCGATGTGGATCACGGTGATTCGTGGAACTGGCCGTTGAGGCAAGACATGTAGGACTTTTGGGTTAGATAGACATCTTGTTAAATGTGACGACTGATTCATTAACGTCTTGTGTTATATAAATGTCCTATTGAGTGTTTGTTCTCGTATACAAATGTATGTTCGTAAGGTCATGTAGCGACTGGACAGAGTGTCCTGGGTATCTTTATCCAATTTATCCCAGCTCCTTATTATTAAGTATTATATCCTCCTCAATTTTAGCTCTGATGATTTCTATACTCGATCATAGACGCCGTCATTGTAGTTGTAGTCTTGGGGCAAGGTGTTTGCGTTCGTCGTTCCACGGTACGTGTTGTGTTGATACGTATCGGACGAGTATGGGTTACTCGTAGGAGCGTGGTGATAAGTATCGCCAGAGTATGGGTTGCTGGTGGGAGCGTGCTGGTACGTCTCACCCTGGTAGGCAGTATCGTTGGCAGCGTAACCGTAGCCAGTTTCTTGCTTGTGGTACGGCTGGTGCTCTCCCGGTGCGACGGCAGTAGTGTCGGTCACGTTGCTGTGACGGGTGTGGTTGAGCTGGTCGGGATGTGTGTGCTCAGGCAGGTTGTTGGTGTCGTCGTGGACATTCTTGTTCTTGCGACCGAAGAGCTTGCCGAAGATGCCACCGCGGCGCTTGGAGTGGCCAGAGCCGGAGGTGTAGTCGTTGTGAGGACCGGGACCGAAGCGCTTTTCCTTTTGGTGGTGGCGGGCAAGGGACCATTCGATGAAAATGGAGAAGATGAAGAAGAAGCTGTGGAGGTTAGTAACCTGATTGCATAGATTGTTTTGGGGAATATAGTTAAAACTTACATGGCGACGATGGACACGGCGAGACAAGCGGTTTCAAGCTTGCATGCTGTGTGAAACTTGGGCAAGCTGCTGATCTTGCCCTTGCCGTCGAGACGGTCATTGGCCTGGCCTCTTCCGTAGGGTGTGTTGACGTAGCCGGTGCATTTGGAAGCACCGCCTTTGTTGGCTTGAGCGACGTAGATGAAGGCTCCAACGAAAGCGAGGTCGATGACCATGGCGATGAATGATGTGAATGCAATACCGCCGAGACAGTACACGAGCAAAAGCCCCAAAATTGTATACAAAACAGCAGAACCTGAAATTCCTTCAACGGCGCGGATCGTAGTGCTGATGTTGAGCTTGTGGTCGTGCAGCGTGACGAGGAAGTAAGTGTAGATGCCGAAAACGATGGCAGCGCAGCCAAATTGGATGCCGCGGATGAACCATTGTAGGCTCTTGAGGGCGATGCCTGATCTCGCGCCCATGATGTACGGTGGCGTGTGGTATAATTTACAATATTGGTGATGTCGGATAAATGTGTGGTGTTTCCATGTACAGATGATTTGCGTGCAGAGGAAATGAGCAGCGAAGGTTATGGAGGCATAGAAGCTTTTAAGAACGTAGTGACAGGTTTGGGGCACAGCATTACGTCGTCGGTTTTTTTTTCAGCGAAGAGTTACGGAAATAGAATGGAACATGTAGCTTAAGTGGGAACCAGGTGAGGATCTTGGTTGGATAGACTTTACCGGGATAAAGGCAAAGGTGAATGCTGGTTCGTCAGTTTTGGGTGATGTTGGATTGATGACGACGAAGATAGTGGCTGGTGCTGGGGAGTGGCGGAGGGGTGGGGCTGGGAGAAGGCGGTGATTGGTTGGGAGGTGAGGATGGAGGGGCACAGCCACTGGGATTTTGGGCTGGTTTGATCACAGGCAAACAGGCTTGGTTGGAGTGGGAATGGATTGGAAAAGTCAATTGGTGAGTGATGTAAGAGTTAGGTATTGGATCCAGATCAGAAGGATCGCGGGCCGTTGCGTTAATCGATGAGAGTGCCGGATATTGATTCTGGATTGGAATGCTTGGGTGTTGTCTGGTCTGTGATGTCCAGGATTAGTTGATGCTAACCAGCTGAAGGAGCTGACTTGGCAGTATACCCAGGCAGTGCGTGGTGAAGTCTGGCAATTGACGCTGGGCCGCTTTCGTCCTAACCATCGTCCTAACCAATGCGATTTGGCTTTCCCTTGAATTGTAATTGAATTCTGTCAACAGCTGGCAACAGGAACGGAACATCGGCATACAGTGCAACAACTCGGTAAGGTCTAGATCGACGCTCCAGTTCGATAGCGCCGGAAATACAGCATCCAAGACAAAGGACCGCGTGGGAAATGCAACGTTTGCTTTATTAGCGGAAGAATCAAATGCATGTACTAAACGAGACTTGCAGCATGCAGATGCAAGCGTTGAGCCGACATTGGATGTGATGTTTACAAGAGACTGCAATGAGCAGCGGCTGAGAGGGTAAAGACAAATTGACAATATGCAAAGTCAGGCTGGGCACCGCACACTTTTTTTCACGCCGCATGGCTCTAGATTCGGTGTGGACGTGAAGGCGTTGTGACCCTGCATGGTGTGGCGCTTCGTATCGACGGCTGAGTGTAATTGCGAGGCTGGTGATTGGACCATCCGTTCCGATTGTGCAGCAGCGACTAGGATGGGATGGGAGGGAAAAAGGTTCCGGGCAGGAAGAATCTGCACGAGCAGAAATTACCGTGCAGAAAATTGATTTCAGGTTGATTCAGCGTGGCTACAAAGGTGCGGTTGCAGTGGTCGTGAGCCCACTGGAGTCGAGATGGGACGAGCATGAGGGGGGCGAGGGGGATGGTGAGAGAAATTTCGATAGTGTGTATGCAATGCAGGAGGTGCATCGGGATAATTTAGTAAAAGATTTCTGTATTGGTTTGTTAGTTAAATTGATTAGTTGTCCAGAGCAGAGGCAAAGCAGAGGACGATGCGGGTTGGTGCAACTGAGAGGTTACATTGAGCCAAGAGAATGATGTTGAATCATATCATGGATTGGAGAAGTGGAGAGAATGGATCTTTGCTGACGATGGAATAGTGGAAAGAACTTGAGTGGACAAAATTTAGATTCTGAATATTTGATGTCCTATCTGTTGATGCCAATTCAATATTTTGTTATCAACCGGCGCCATTGTCCTCGTAGCAGCATTGGCGTTTGCTGGGCGTGCTGGGCGAGAACTTTGTTCCAGGGACCTGGACGGACCTGAACGGGGTCTCGCTAGTGGGAGTTAGTGGGAAGATGCGAGGAGTTAGCGCCCGATGTCAAGGACATTCATCCCCACTGACAGCCCATAGACAGCCCATGACAGCCCATGGATGGCCTGTAGACCGCGAGGGTCCAGTGAGCTGACAGCGCATTCATAGCGATTGACCTCGGGATCCAGGTGCCGGGGCCTCGTATTTTGGCAGTCTCTGCTGGGGCTAAATAACTGGCTTCAGTGGGACCCTGCAGCTGCACGTTGTACAACCACCACTTTGACTCTGGCTCTGTCCTTGGCTCTGTCTTCTCCCACGCTTCTCAACCTTTGCTTCTTCTTCTTCGTCTTCCACCACCCCCCTGTCCAGACCACTTTGGGGCTTCTCATGCACCATCATCCGTGCATCCAATCCCATCGACCGTAATACTAACCACCGCTAGCCACCCAAAAATAATCCACCCACCGTCCAGCTCGACCAGAAAAAAAAAAAAAGAGACCATGCATGGCCTTTTCTTGGCGAAGCCCGCTGGGGTCCCTACGGTGTCGTTGCGGCTACGGCTTGCCGGGCATTGATCTGTGTTGTCTGCGCTTTTCTCGTGTTTCTTTTTTTGGGTGCCTTTTTTCTTTAAGACGTGATCCCCTGTCCCCCCTCAGCCGTGTCTTCTCTTATCTGCGAGCTTCTCTTCTTTCCGTACTCTGTCTTGTTCTTCTGGTGCATCTGTTGCGGTTGTTCACCAGGCTTTCAGTGCACCGCTTCAATTCGTTAATGGTGGCTTCAATTTAATTCCATTTTGGTACTCTTACAGCTGCCGCCTCCTCTTTTCTCTACCATGAAGTTCCAAAGCACAGTGCTGGGCCTCTTGGGCCTGGCTGGCTCTGCTTGCGCCGATCCCACATGGCCTTCACAGGTCGACGAGCTCGAAGAGATCATGTTCCAATTGACTTCGTTCCGTGCTCGCAAGTTCGCTGACACAGTTAGCCCTTGCACCAATGAGGCTTCTGGCCCTGGCCGCCAAAACGCTGCCGAATGGCTCCGAATTGCCTTCCATGACATGTCGACTGCTAATACGTTCTTCCATACCGGCGGATTGGATGCTTCTATCCAGTATGAGCTCGACAACTCTGAAAACACTGGACCCGGACACCGAACCACGATCAACTTTATGGCTCCATTTGTTTCTCCCCGATCCAGTCTCGCTGATCTTATTGCTGCTGGTGTTTACATGTCGGTTCGATCCTGCGGTGGTCCAGTTATCCCAATCCGTGCCGGCCGTGTAGATGCTACTACCAAGGGGGCCATTGGAGTCCCTCAACCTCAGAACTCTGTTGTCACTTTCCAACAGCAGTTTGAGCGCATGGGCTTCACCAACGAGGAAATGATTCAGGTGACTGCCTGTGGCCATACACTTGGTGGTGTACACAGCGACGACTTCCCGGATCTAGTTCCTCCTGGTTCGGCGCCGAACGGCCAAGGCGTTCTCGACTCTACAGAGGCCGTGTTTGATAACAAGGTCGTCACTGAGTATCTCAGCGGCAACACGACTAACCCTCTGGTAGTCGGACCTTCGGTCAAACTTAACAAGCATTCTGACTTCAAAGTCTTCAATTCAGATGGCAACAAGACAATGCAGGCTCTTTCTGATGCTGAGCAGTTCCGCAACACATGCAAGACTGTCTTGCAGAAGATGATTGATGTCGTCCCACCTGGCGTCACCCTTTCCGACCCAATCCAGCCATACAACGTCAAGCCCGTTAACTTGCAGTTGACTCTGGCGAACGGAGGCCAGGACTTGCAGTTCAGCGGCTTCATCCGAGTCAAAACCACTGGGCTGGCCAAGGACAGCATCAAGGACGTTACCATCACTTACAAGAACAGAAAGGGAGCCTCCGAGTGTGGTTCCTCTTGTGTCATTACGACTTCGCTGCAGGGAGTCACTCAAGGATTTGACGACACTTTTGCATGGTATCCAATCGAGACCACCATTCCTGCCAGCACTGGCATTTCTTCCTTCATCATCTCTATCAACCACGCTGATGGCACCAAAGAGAACCACGATAACAACGGCAAGGAGTATCCTCTCCAAGACACCGTCCTCTTCCAGAAGCCTCAAAGCTGCGTTTTGGGATCATCCGGTGCATTCACCGTTGTTGCTGCTGTTCACAACGATGCTATTGCCAATGGTGCCAAAGCGTCCATCTCCTACAAGGTTGCTCAGACTGACAGCCCTGCTCCGATATTCAAGACTGCCTCTGTTGATCTCACCAAGGGCAAGTGCATAGGCTCATACACTTTCTTTTCCGCACAACACACAATCGACGGCGGTATGGCGTACGAGTCCTACGTCGACCTGATCAGCGGCGACAAGAGTGATAGCTTCAAGAAATTGACTGATATCGGCGGTACCTGCAAGGAATTCCAGAACCCATTGGCTTGCAACGGCAATCCTCCTGGTAACACGACCAGCACCGACCAACCCACCGACGGCACTTCTACTCCCACTCCTACCCCAACCGACGGTACAACCACCCCAACTCCAACCCCTACTCCCACTGGTGGAGATTCTACCACAACCCCTACTCAGACTCCAACACCTTCCCACCGTCCTACCATCGGCGGCTATACCATGGTGTCTTGCTGGGCTGAAGGAGGTAGCAGCCGCGCTCTCACTGGACCTACCTTTGCCAACGACAGCATGACACTGGAGAAGTGCGAGGACTTTTGCAAAGATTACGTCTACTGGGGTACTGAGTATGGCCGAGAATGTAAGTGTAACAACTCTTTGCCTCCATACCGAGCTCAGCTAACTGTGACAGGCTACTGCGGCAACAAATTGTCTTCAACCACCAACAAGGCTCCCATCGACGATTGCAACATGGTGTGCGGCGGTGACGCTTCTCAATACTGTGGTGCTGGTAACCGTCTCGAACTCTATTCCACCACTGCCACGCAGCCCACTCCTACTGGCACATTGGAACACAAGCCTACCGTTTCTGCATACTCTCTCGTCGGTTGCTGGACTGAAGGAAACGGCGTCCGCGCTCTTGACAAGGATGCCACTGGCGCGGCAGACATGACCAACGAGAAGTGCGCAGCGTACTGCAAGCAATACCGCTACTTCGGCACAGAATACGGCAGCGAATGCTACTGCGGTAGCTACCTCGCCGAGAGCAGCAAGACCGCCCCCCTCGACGATTGCAACATGGTCTGCGCCGGCGACGAGTTCGAATACTGCGGTGCCAGCCAACGTCTCGAGCTCTACATGAACAAGGACATCGTCGGCGGTGAGCCCGAACAGCCCGCCGCCGTAGGTGACTACGTCCTCGTGGGATGCCAAACCGAAGGCAACGGCACTCGCGCTCTATCCGCCACTTCCACCGCAGGACCAAACATGAACAACACCGCCTGTGCCGGCTTCTGTGAAGGCTACGAATACTTTGGTACCGAGTACGGCCGAGAATGCTACTGTGGCAACACTCTCGCCCCCTCATCCCTCGTAGCACCCGCCCAGGAGTGCCATATGACATGTTCCGGCGACCCATTGGAGTACTGCGGAGGCTCCAACAGACTGTCATTGTATAAGTTGAAGGAAGCAACACCACCAGGCAATGGTACCACGCCCGCCACGACCAGTACATAAATTTGACTGTAAATAAAGTAATGAATAATAAATAAACTCACTTTTTTTTTTGTTCTCAAAGTACCAATTTTTCCCATACCATTAATTTTTGTGTCGTGATGTCCCCCGCCATATTCCCCCCCTCCTCATTAACGCGTCGCGACCCCGCGGGGGCGCCAAAAAACCCAAAACTCAACACCAACACCACCATGTCATCCGACGAGGACAGAGAAGTATACGTTCCCCAACCCACGCAAATCATCACACACCATTAACAAGGTCACAGAGACTCAAATCCGCACTATGGTTCGCGGTGGGCCAAATCGTCGACGAGGAAATGCTCCGACGAAACCGCAATGCCACGCCACAGTTCATAGGGGCGTTGACAGAGATGGTGTGGACGCAGATAGGTACGACACCACCTCGCCTAACCCAATAGGCATTTTCATCACATGTCACCATCCTGTGCAAAGAGGGGAGTTACTGACGCGCGCACGCAGAAAATGTCGCTATTGATTTGGAGTCGTTTGCGAACCATGCTGGTCGCTCCGCTGTGAATAGCTCGGATGTGCTGTTGTTGGCGAGGAAGAATCCGGATTTGCAGGGGTTGATGCAGACGTTTATTGATGAGAGGAAGGAGGAGTCTGGGAAGGGAGGGGCTAAGAAGAACAAGGTTCCAAGTAGGATGAGATGATACCCAGTGCATAATACTACGAATTGATATGAGATGAATGGTTCAAGAGGCGGCGTTATGAAACAATGTGTATTAATATAGAGAGTAGCTAGACTCAAAGCAAACGGACAAACGGAACATTCACGTCGGGAATCACATGCAGGGACAAAATATGCGCAGCATAAGTGCTGCAGCGTCAGGCAGCTACCTCGCAGGTAGCCGCGTCATAGTTCCTCCTATCTATCATCATCTAACCATGTGCGTGACATGGTTCAATGCATAGTCGGTATCTATTATACATATGCCAAGGGCCTGGGTCGTAGGTTGAAGGTGTTGGTGGTTGGGTATCGTTGCAGTAGCACATGTCGTAAATGTTGTCGTTGGATAATACAAAGTCGCAAGGTCGTGGTTAATACAAGTCGTAATGCAGTCGTTAATACATGTCGTCAATGTCGTTGTCAGTGTTGTCGTAAGTGGCTATGCCGTCCGGCGGCATATCGTGTCGTGCTCAAGGCGTCGTCCTGTTCCCAAGAGATCAAGCCATGAATCATTAATGAAAAAGAATTTCAGAAGTTCCATTAATACGCTGAAAATCCAATAATGCTCCAGTGTCCCCCTCTTGCAGTCGAGATGGCTCGACGCTCATGTCAGTAGTCATGGCATGCTCTTCTTCATGAATCACCGTGTCGTCCGGCATGGGTATCGCATCTTGGTCAGTCACAGCACTATGCTATGCAGTAAGCAACGACAGCTTTGAGTCAAAGACTTGTCGCGATGTAGCATGCATCACCATGCTGCACTGTTGCATGCAACTGACCAAGGTACCTGTTTGGGGTAAGGTAAGGGGGGTTAAGTCCTGAGTTGACCTCGCGTTTAGGCATAGCTTGATTGTCTGGTGTGATGATTGTTTTATTAAAATAAAACCATAAAATCAATAGCCTTTTGCGGTCGTGATATCATTAAAATTAGGTGCTAAACAGAAGCAGTCGAAGATGTTCTCTCCTAGAACACCATCGAGGGGCCCGGTCTGTGGGCTTTTTGTTGTTTTGTGTCTCAAATCTTGATGCTGGTGTGAGCTCCGTACTCCTCGACGTAGCGGTCAAGGAGCTGGAGAGAGACTCCAGATCCTCCGCAGACGATGAGGACGACGTTCTTCTGAGCCCACTCCTGGTCAGTGAGACCCTTGCCGATGGAGTCTCTCAAGTCACCCTTGTAGGCGGCAGCGAGAGCAGCACCGCAAGAGACCTCGACGAGCAGGCGAGAGTCATCAGCGAATCGTACGCAGCTGATGGCGGCATCGGCGTCAGTGACGACGAGGCTGTGAGTGTTGGGGTACTGAGCCCATTTCCAGGTTTGCTCAGATACTCGTGAACAGCCGAGGGATGTGGCGATGGATGTGATTTCGGGAAGGGTGATGTGCTCTCCGACGCGGAGGGAGGTGTTGAGGCTGTCGGCTCCAGCGGTTTCGACACCGACGACCTCGGGCTTCTCACCCAGCCAAGGGTAGGCCTCGATGCCTTGCATGAGACCGTTGAAGAGACCACCGCCACCAACGCTGCAGACAATGGCGTCCATGGGAACTTCCATCTGCTCTCGCAACTCGGGGATCAAAGTGGCGGCACCGTCCCAAACATCGGGGTGATCAAAGGGAGGGACGAAGACACCGGCGGGGTCCTTGGGGATGAGTTCTTCCTTGACGTACTGGGTGGCTGTGAAAAGGTTCTTGCCAACCTGCTGGACCTCAGCACCGAGCTGAAGAAGCTTGTTCTTCATGAAGGCAGAGGTGGTGACGGGAACAACGACTGTGCAAGGCCGGTTCAAAGAAAGGGCAGAAGTGGCGGCAGCGAGACCAGCGTTGCCTCCGGATGCGCAGTAGAAGTGAATGTCGCCCGTGGCGGCGGCGGCAGCACGGGTCATCATGTTTCCAATACCTCGAGACTTGAAAGAACCACTGGGTTGAAGGTTATCGAGCTTGAGGTAGATGTTGCTAAGAACATGTTAGTTATTGGTCGCTGGTTTGTTTGAACGCAGAGCAAAAAAACGAAATCAAAACTTACCAGCCAACGGCTCTGGAAACTTGAGGGCTGTAGACGCAAGGCGTCTTGACCCAGGGGAGGGTGGCTTCAGTTCCGAGGGATCCCATTGTTGTATAGGATAAGTAGGTGTTGAGACCTGTTTTGTGTGTGGAAGAGGAAGGAGAGAGGAAGTCGCTTTAGGAAAAAAGTTTGTTGAGTGGCGGAAGGGAAGAAATAACAAGAGTCTCGACAAACGGCTTGCAAAGCAAAAGGGAGGGCAAAGCAGACTTTTAAAGGTGAAACGGATGGATGAGAGTCAGAGAAGGAAGAGGGATGGAAGGACCCAGACCTTGATGGGCTTTTTTAAGTCTGGGGGACAGGCTCCGTAACAGTTTGAGCTCCGCGTCAAGCCGGCCAGGATTATTAGTGTCAACAAGCCTGGAGACGATGACTGGAGAAACGAGAAAAGTCATGACCGGCCGGCGGGCTCCTCCACGGTCCACGGTGCCTCCACGGTGGAGCGAAGTGATCCATGTGGACAAGGTTTACGAAACTTGACGAACTAAGTCCGAAGCCTCCAATTGGTTGTGGTGATGGCTGGGATCTATTACAGCGTTAATTTAGGGCATTAGAGCAAGAAAGAGTTTGATTCGTGGTTTTTACTCTACAGACAAGGATCAAGCATGTTGAGCAACTGCCTTTTTCGCGCTCGCAAACGAAGACAATGACACCTAAGCAGTGAAAAAGAAAAAAAGAAAAAGAAGTAGCCAGACTCTCAACGAGGCAGCAGGATCGGCAATGAGCGATGCCGTTTTCCAGGAACCGGGCTACGGCTGGCGGAGTGGGTGGCAGCACGGCGCTGAAAGGGAAAATTTTCCCAGAAGGTCTTTTTTTTTTTTTTTTGAGATGGTGTGTGGATGCCCCTGCATCATGATTTTGTCAGTGGCAACCGATTAAAAAAAATACAACAGGTTTGTTGTACAATGCCTCTGCAAACGATGATGATGAAAAATCAAAAATAATTCCGTTCGCTTTGCTCTCAGGTGTTGACTCTGTCTACGAGGAAGGAACTGAACTGCCACTGGCAACTGCCTTGAGGACTTTTGCGCTCCTTCCTTAAAAGTCGACGTCGGTAAATGGCAAGACACCAGGCAAGTGCGCCGCTATCCTCCCAAACGGCAGGCACGGAGGGCATGCTACAGTAGCAGCCAGGCACTGGCCAGAAGATGGCAGCCGCGAGCCGCCCGCCCTGTAGCTGTTTTCTTCTTTGGTTCAACCAGCCGCAGCAGCCTGCAAAATACGGGCAGGAGCAACTAACAAACGAACTTGGGCAGTCGAGAGCACCCCCGCGTGACGTGAAAACACTAACAGATGCAATGCCGCTAAACCCGATCGGGCACTAATTCTCAATTGCACGACGAATGCTGTAATCCAAGCCAATGGCTGCCCATGCCATCCGTGCATGGCTGAGCTGTAATAGTTTAATTCGATCTGACCACAGTTTCGTCGTTCCTTTGTCGGAGGAGCAAGACGAGGGTGTGATGCGTGAGTGTGCATCTTCCATGCACGCCTCACCTATTACTACATGTTCTTGGCTCATGAAACAAGAAAAGTCCGGCACCTAACTAGCTTGAAAGCAAGCTTACTTTCGGGTGGAAATGGTTTCGAACCTTGAGAGCTTCAGAATGGAGATGTAGATTAACACACAGCTCCATTTGTCCAGCACAGTGACTCCATTCATGAGCTCGTTTCAGAGTCGATTGAGCTACCTTTGTGTACTGAGCGTGGTGTGGTGGTGCATGTACGTGGGACACTCGCAACAACCGTGATGTGTTTTGCATCATCAATGCCGTTTTTCTCGTACGTTACGATTATCTATAAAGTGGATTTGATATGGGGTAAATTAATACAAGCCCAGCAGGTGCTGTACATCAGATACTCCATCCGTAATTATCCCATTACACCTACGCAATATTATGGACTCAATCCAGCTCATCCAGACGGACGAGAGGTAATGATGAGATCCCGGGGCGATATCGGGCGACTCTACATTCTTCATTAATTTTAATTTGAGAAACAATAGTCGTAATGATACTAGCACAATGTAACCGCATGCGCCTCTTCCCTTGTCCGTATGGCTGCTCACCGTCCTTCAGACACACACACACACACTCAAGCTCTTCTCTCCCTGTCTCACAGCTCACCTTGCACGGGGCTGGCCGATTCAACAAAAAAAAAGCACACTAGAAGAATTAAAAGAATAAGACATTAAAAAAAGTCCACGCTGCATGGTGCCTGCTTCAAGCATCGGACCCGGCCTAGTGGGGACGCTAGACTACCGTTGGTTCAAGATATTACGTTTTTCTAGGGTAAAAATATCCAAATCTCGCCCCACGAGCGGCCAATCATTCCATGCACCTTTACCCACCGCAGAAACACGGACATGCAAGACGACAGAAGCAGACAAGTCGCCCCCATGCTTGTCTATGCTTGGCCGTGGTCTGCGCTTTCGTGGCTCGGAACCAATGCGACTCTAGCCCAAGATCCATCTGGCATGGCTTTCGGCACCCACCACCTAATGACTGTTACTGTTGCAGCAGCGTGTGCTGCCTTCTGGAACGTAGATTGGATGCTTCCGCCTGCCGCCGCCCACGAATATTGACCTCTGTATGCCTGGATATGAACACCCATCCAATACATGCCGCGCAAGACGGACACCGCAGCACACGTACACGTACAGATACAGCTGCTTGCTGTACATGCCTTGGTGGACGCGAAATGCCACTGCATCTCGGTTTTCGTTATATTGGGCTGATCTTAACGTTATCGAGGGCATTCTCCAACTCACTCCCGAACTATTCCTATCTAAAACGCCTCTTTACACATGTAATCCGCTGTACGTAGGACACGTACCATATGCCGACGGCAAACATCCAAGGTTCCTCTAATCACTGCTCCAGTCAAGCAAGCCGCTACCATCGGGAACATTCACTCACACGGCATACTCCAGTTACCTCGCCTAGCAATCACCGTCACTACACTACCACTTACTGCTTCCGACTTGGCGCAACACCATTCACTCACTAGACTCCCAAGCTCTCGTCTCACCAATGCCAAGCTTCCTTCCTATCCCGACTTAAGCTTCTTCAGAACAAGCAAGTTACACAGACACTGCACCACCCATGACACTTCTCACCTCCTCTTGCCCAGGGGTCACCCCCGTCAATTGAGTCTATCTAACCAAAAGCCACTTTTCATCTCGAATACCCCAAAAACCGATAGCGTGTCAAGTGCAAAAAAATAACATGGGGTAGTCTCAGAAACCTGGGGGTACGAGTGTGAGAGAGACAATTCCTCAACAATCCCACGCCGTGTACAACACATCGTAGGCAGAACACAATAGCCCTGTAGCGCAAACACCATGCGCACCCTGGCCGATGGTCACCTGCCGACGCGCGAGGGAGCCTGGACGCAACAAGACGTGAAATTAGCACTGTTCTCCGTTTGTAACTTTAGTGTAGCTGTCGCTTTCCCCCCTGACCGCCAGCCGTGTTGCAATGCGCATGCATTATGCATCTGCTCATCGCCGAAACATCGTGTTCATCGCACGTTCCCCCGTCTCCCACACCATGCTGCTTGTCAGTCTTTCCGTCCGTCCGTAATAATCCAGTAAGCCTAGAATAATAATCACACCTAGCAACAGTCATTCCGATGCCAGGAAGGTTCGGAGCCATGTTGTCCTTGTGAACACGGATTCGGGTCTCGACGACCGATCAGGTGACGAGGCGCTAACAAGCGCAATTAAGCTCTCCGATATTCGTCCGATGATTGATAGCTCGTCAAAACATAATGAGGAGCGTGTAAGTGACTTGAAGTTCGAGCTGAAATAATCAAGTTTCATCAATTGAATGTGCAGATCGATGATGGATTGCTGAGTTGGGTGTGTTGCTGGAGCAGCTGGTAGTTGCGTCGTCGAGAGTTGGTGAGCGTGCTCCAGGCGAGCTTCAAGATCAGTGGTGCACTGCCAACGCGAGTCCAAAGATCTCTTGTTTTTGCATGTCTTTCTCCAAAATTCATTATTCTCTCGGAGCACCTATTTATTCAATTGGAACTCTATCTTCAACTGTGCTTCTCTCCCTCTGCATCTATAAGATCTTCAACTCATAGGTGAACATTCACTAACTTCCTCTCTCCAACAACAACCAATAACAACCAAATGTGACCGCATAACCTAACTCACATTAACACTTTCTCCCAAACCTCAAATAATTCAACAGATGAATTCATAGGGGGAAACTATTCTATCAACTCATGCAGACTCAACATGGCACTCAATGCAGAGCCAACAGAAACAGACCCAGAACTAAGTCGCTACAGCCCTGAAGTGCAAAAGGTGGTACATGAATGGACCGGCTGCCAAGTCATTGATTTACACGCAAACAAGAGAAAGCTAATCGGCCGTGAATACGGAGTGAGAAAGCGAGTACGCAAAGGAGATATCACATTCATCCCCGATCGCGAGAGTTATGAAGCTTCACCAGCTGCCCTCGAATTCGGGAAGAATCCATATGTTGCTCTTCCAAGCGATGCGTATATTGGGGAGTATGTCGAAAAGGAGACTCCGGTGAAACTTGAGCGAGCTCCTGCTCCAATGATTCCTCGGCATGATGATGATGCAGAAAGGACAGGAATGATAACAAGCCATCCTTCGTATCTCATTCCGCTGCCAAAGGAGCCTAAAGAACCAAAGAAGCGCAAATCTAAAGCCAAAAATGTAACTGGCAAGACAGCCGTTAAAACTGAATCCAGGGGCAAGGGGAAGGCAAAGGTGAAGCTGGAAGAGGGCGAAGAATCTACACCAGATACCAAAGCAGAGAATGATACAGCTGGTCCGGCAACAAAGCGTCGGAAGTCAGGAAAGTCAGGGACGGCCAAAAAGGAAGATTCGGAAGAACGAAGCGTTTTGGATGAACTACCAGCAGCAGAGCCTGCTGTTTCTATCGCACATCTCATCGCAGACTCCAAAAAGCTGAGCCTGCTTTCTCTGCCAGCCGAGGTTCGCGTCAAGGTCTACCGGAATGTCCTTATTGCGAAGGCTCCCATCCGCGTTCACGGAAACTGGACTCTTGTCTATCCACTCCAGCATTTGAATCTCTCCAGCAAACTTCTTCAGACAAACAGCCTCGTCTTCAAAGAAGCTTCCGCCGTTCTCTACGGTGACAACGTATTCAAATACGTCTTACGAGACGTCAGCAACAGCATTCAATATGATAGCGAAATGGCCACCGATGATAACCCACTCCTCCCCGGTGAAGAAGACGAAGACGAACTCTACGTCGACGGGCACCAATCCAGCAGCAACACCAGATCATCGTCTGCAGCGGAGCCAAAAATTCGCCGCAGGCTCGCACCGCGAAAGAGTCGCAAGCTGAGAGAAATGGATATCAACTTGAACCGATACATCGGCCACTTCCGCGAAATCATCGTCGAAGCCGAGAGGAACCGCTGGGATGAATATACCCAAAAAGCTATGGGAGACGCTCTCAAAGTCTTCACGACTAGTGAACATCGACAAAGACTGCATAGCTGTGATGAAATGTCCTACAACCCCATTAGGCCGCGTTTGAGAAGCATGACTATCCGCGTGAACCCCTCTGCGGCTGGGTTTGATGGGACAACAACATCGCAGTCGTTCACAATGGTCAACTTTTTTGACGCCAACTCTGAAGTTATGAGCCAGGTAAAAAGCCTGCCATGTCGCTGGCTGTATATCCACTTGATCGCGCCGGAGAAACCGAAGAGCAATCGTTCTAAAAGCAAGAGTAGTGTGAAGACAAAGGGCTACAGTCTGTCATTAGATACGGACAGGCTGTTTGACACGGCTGGCGAGTCAGATCCGTGGAAACACGATCCCGTTATTAAAGAGCAGCGCGATGAACGGTTGGCGAACTGCGAGGCGTGGCTTCGTAATTTGCGTGGAAAGGTTCAATATCACTGCGGAGAGGGCAAGTTTGCTACAGAACGAGATTATGATTCTGACGACATGCCTGATGGCATGGAGGGCTGGTATGATAATGAGTATTGAGACCATGCGCGAACTGAAAACGGTTATTGCTATAGAAAGGGGCAACAATGGACAATCACGATTATAGTAAGGGCATTGCATTAGAACAGGGTTACAATGAAACAACGAAAATGATTAATGTCCATGTCAATGTGATGTATCGATTCGAATGCAGTCAAATGCTACCCACGCCAATTTACTCCCTTAAATTTGCCCGTTATGCCGTACCAATCTTAACTTTTGTGACTTCTAACGTCTCTGTGTCCACCAGAACAACTTCCTTTGTCTCCGCAAAGGAAGGAACAGCAATCAAACGCACACTCTGGCCCGCTGGACCGTGAATGACTCTAGTGCCGAATTCAGGCTGGCATCCTACAAAGTATAGGTGTGGTGTTGACTTGAGAACAAACGGGTCGTCTTCTTGGAATGGATAGCTCCCTATTACAAGATCAGTCACGTTCTTCAAGTTTTGTGTAGCGAGCCAACTTACATAGTGTATCGGGGGCAGTCGGTGCACAGCAACGCCACCTGCACATCGCTTCCATCATGCCCAATCGATCATTGCTGTCCACGTATTTGAAGACATCGTCCACATTCTGTCCACCGGTACCCAGAACTCTCCATCCATCTACTTCAGCTTCCCAGGGGTTCGTCACAGCATCAAACCAGCCCGGCTGTGAAGTACTAGCCGGGTCTGAACTGTAGGCTCTGGATTGTGGGAACATGGCTGTGTGGATAGGTTGCTGAGGGTAGCTGGCATTGGCAGGGTCATCTACACCGGGAAGTAGCGTCACCGGCAAAGATGGCAACAGCTCGGAAACGAAGTCATCAAACAGCTGAGACGGCATGGCATTGTATGAGCTCGCGTCATAGCCGTACTTCTTGTTCTTCTTTTCCGTCTCTTCTTCCTCCGGTACTTGTTTAGTGGATATGGAGTTGCCTGCAATAATGAGTCGGCTAATTTGCGAGACCTCGTCTTGCGCAGATGGTGTCAGAGCTTCACCAAGGAGAAACTCTGTCAGGAGATTCAACTCAAGTGCATAGCTTGCGTCAGATCCGGAGAAAGAGAGGCCAGATACGATGGCGATTTGCTTGTTGCTGGGAGTTGAACCGTCACCCATCTCGGTATCTTCATTCTTGGCTTTGCCATTTGTGGAAGTTGACAATGCCCATCGTTCGGGCTGTGGCGCAAGATCGGGAAATTTAATATCGATGACTTCCAACTCGCCGCTTGTGTTCTCCGTGCCCATAACAGCGATGATACAGCCTGTGACGAGAGGGGTGGATTTCAACATGCCACCAACGAGACGAATGCGTCCGGAGTCATCTTCCAACATGATTTGATCGGTTTCGTCGTCGGTAAAGTATTTGTTGCTAGACATGGGAGCAGAGATCCAGCGCTGTTGCATGTTAGCAATCGACCCGAAACCCATCATTTGCAGGGCCAGAACTTACGTCCTTGGATACGTCCTCAAGAATATTTGGCTTCAGTGG
Source organism: Simplicillium sp. C3G150-2 (assembly GCA_022702485.1). Classification (NCBI taxonomy): domain Eukaryota; kingdom Fungi; phylum Ascomycota; class Sordariomycetes; order Hypocreales; family Cordycipitaceae; genus Simplicillium; species Simplicillium sp. C3G150-2. The sequence goes on along the minus strand of JAJIYY010000001.1, from coordinate 1,667,484 downwards.
CATTTCCATATATACCGTGCCGGCTACCCAGCACAATTCTCCCTGGCGCACATCCAGCACACGATTCACTCGCTTGGCTTCCTCGCCTCCAATTACGGTACCCTCCCACGCAGTTGCGGCTACTTCCTCCACAGCAGGCTTGATCTTTGTCAGCCGCAAGAAGTACATGTCGCCATATTGCTGCTGGTAGGACTTTTGTTTGTCAAGCTTGAAGCTGTGAAGAGGTTTGTATGTCGAATCGGAGCGGGGAGGAGCTGTGTGAGGAGTGTCGCTGCTGGCGTGTGAGTTTCATCGTCATTGAAAAGTTAGAGAAGCACTCACGAAGGCTTTTGGAGCAAGCTCCCTGAGACCTGGTCGAGCGTCACCATGGTCGGCACAGTATCCCGAGAAGTCTATAGTTGTGTCAAGGATAGGTCGGCGTGACGCTGGCTTGTCAAGGGACCGAAGATGTGGCGCGTGCTGGAAATTCGTGACGCGACGGAGGGCTGCTGTAGCGCGTTAAGTGGCTGTATGTAGGGAGCGCGGGGGCACCAGCCACAGAAGGGTTTACTGAAGGACAGCTGAGACTGATGCCAACAGACTGGGAATAGTAGATTGAAAGCGTTGATTATTTTTTTTTTCAGAATGCTTTGATATATGAAGCTTATTTTGTTTTGAAATTTACATTTCAAATAATAAATAATAAATAACTTTGCAATTTGTTCTACTCCGTCAGTAGCCTCGTCATGGATATTTCCACGCATCCCATCAACTGGGAAAGAACACCATCCTCCCCACCTGCCGCTTTAGTTTCGCGGGGTCAATCCGGCAAAATCCTCGCCGACCGCCACCACTAAAATAAAATATTTCCGCTGTGTGCACCTTACTCGCTTCTTCTTCTCTTCCTCCAATTCTCTTTCTCTTATAGTACTTTTATTCACTTTTCTTTGTTTCCCCTGATCGTATATCCCGCCATCCACCATGTCAAAGCAACAAGCCCCTCCCCAGATCACCGTCAAGAACTTGTCATACACCTTTCCTGACCACTCTACTGGCGTTCACGACATCTCCATTGATCTGCCCCCACGCTCTCGCACTCTTCTCATTGGAGCCAATGGAGCTGGAAAGACTACCCTGCTTCGTCTGCTCGCCGGCAAGCGTTTGGCTCCCAGCGATACCATCTCCATCTGCGGAGTAGATCCCTTCAAGCAGGGTCTCGAGGGTGTGACATATCTTGGTCTGGAGTGGGTTCTGAACCCCATTGTTCGCAACGATATCGGTGTAAACGATCTGCTTGCCTCTGTTGGTGGAAACGCATACCCTGAGCGCAGAGATGAGCTCGTGGAGATGCTCGACATCGACACCAACTGGCGCATGCATGCCGTGTCCGACGGTGAGAGACGCCGAGTGCAGCTGGCCATGGGTCTCGTCCGCCCTTGGACTGTCTTGTTCCTCGACGAAATCACCGTTGACCTTGACGTCCTCAGCCGTGCCAGCTTCCTCGGCTGGCTCAAGAAGGAAACCGAGCTTCGTGAGTGCACTATCGTGTATGCCACTCACATTCTCGACAACCTTGCCGGCTGGCCCTCTCACCTCGTACACATGCACCTTGGTACCATCAAGGAGTGGGACACTGCTGAAAACATGCTCGCCACCATTGACAGCTCCGTTGCCGAATCCGGTAACAGTCGTCTTGGTGAGCTCGTGTTTGCTTGGCTTAAGGACGACCTCAAGGCTCGTGGACCCCGCTCGCAGATGAACCGTGCTTCTGAGGGTAAAACCTATGGCTTTGGCGGTATCCAGGTTGGTGGTTATGGTGATGAATCCAAGCCCAAGACTGGTTAAGTGCAAGCTTCCGATTGAGATGGTACGGCGGTGGTGATGGTGGCATTTTTTTGGTAATTTAACATTGGCTGGTATATTAGCGGAGCACGCATTCTTTCAACGACATGGTGCTTTTGGCGTTTGTTCTGGCGATAGCAGACCTCAACTCTGCTCGTCATTCGGACTGGTTTGCTTTCGGGATTTTGGGTGTTTCTTCATCTTCCATTTTGGGTGTTTTTTTCAACATACAGCCTGGTGTGCGTGTGGGATGTCTTCGTTTTTATTGGCATTGGTCTTGATGATGAACGTTTTCTTTTGTTATTTCTTCATGATACCCTGTATTTCAACCAAAGGGCATAGATGGATAGACATGTGTCCGCTTCAACTGGACTTCGGGCTGCAGATAGCCCAGGAACTTTTCTACTTCTCAATAACAACTCTTTTCCCATTTGACGGCTAGAGCGTTGGCTCTTCGCACGTCTTTTTTAATTCCATTACTCTGCTCTCGTCATTGCGTCTCTGATCGGCTTCATCGTGCTGATGAGTAAATCCGCGACACCGCCCAGCGAACTACTTTGTAGTCGTTTTAGCACCTGGACTCTATACTCTGGCCAGGGCAAGTTCATGCCACCAGACGTCGCCAGCCTTTGCAAATTTGCGAGCGTTGCCGGCCCAGCATGTCTCGTCTCAAGGGTTTCATTCTCCTCCCAAGCAGCATCTTCAAGTTCCCGCAATCTCTCAATGCTCTGCAAGCAAAAAACCGGCGAGTATGACAATGACAGGATTGACGCCAACAAGAATGTGTTATCTACCGAGGGCACATACGCCGTCAAAGCATCAACTGTAGCCCTGGGTATCATACACCCATGTGCATTGGTATCGTCACCTCGAAAGGCTTTCATTCGCATCAAACAATTGCATATATCCATAAGATAGCCATTATACATATTGAGGTACTCTCTTTCGTAAGTCCGCGCGTCAATCCTTGGGATTTCGCGAGGTAATGGTGCAGAGATTTGGGTGTTGCTGGTGGCATTTTGAAACGGCTGTTTGTAGCAGCTCAGAATATGACATAGCCTGGAAACTGTGGCAGCAGAGCTGCTGAAGAAGAGGGTATAAATGAGTGCGGAAGGCGGTAGGGTGACTTGAATGTACTGTTCGAGTCTGGGATTGGTGACGAGGGTAATGGCTTGTTCGTAGAAGGCGAGGATTACGGACTCGGAGTTCGTGGTTGGCGAGGCTTGGAGGATGGTGAGGGCGAGGGAATTGGCGTGCTTAATGAGGGCAGATGTACTGCTGCTGGACAGGAGAGGGAGATCGTTGCTGCTGTGGAGGATAGAAGTCCAGTGGTGAAGGAGGTTGGTGTAGAATGTAAGGAGCGAGATTTGGGATTCAATCTTGTTGTCGATGACGGCTGTCTCTAGAGGTTTAAAGACATGTTCGTAGAGTTCTACAATTGTTAGTTGCGAGACATCCATGTTATGTAGGGAAGAGCCATACCATCAAAAGGCATAAATGATGAGTAAGATAGTATGTCGAAGATGCAGTTTCTGTCGCCAGCGCCATCCCAGAGCGGAAAGAACTTGGCGAAGAAATTGAGAAGAATTAAGGGGAGGTTCTGAGAAGAGTCAGCGATGTGTTGAGTCCAGATTCGAGGGATCTACATACCTTGGTCTGGACTACAAAGTCTCTCACAACATGTAACACCTCCCATAGAGTTGCCTGATCTGCATCCCCATCTATCACATCTTGCAAAACAGCATTGAGCCAGTTCGCAATTCTCAGATAAGATTCTGCGCTTGATCGAAGAATAAGCAGCTTCTGTAACAAAGGATCTGCCAGAACAGCAACAAGCTGGTTCGGAAGCTCCAGCTTTTCCATATTCTGCACAAAACCACTAACATTCTCGACTTCTTCTACCGTAACCGAATCCTATCGAATCTGTTAGTACCTGAATCCAATAGCCCGCAGCATACACCCACCTCATTCGCATGCGAAGTATGCACCGACGGCAGCGCTCTGTTTCTCTGAGCCCGCCCAATGACCCGATGGACTCGGAAACCATCTCTCGGTCTCGACATTTGCTCCTGAGTCGCCTGTAGATGCGCCTCCTGCAGCGTATCTAGCTTCTCTCTCCACGCCGGGTCAGGGTGTTTAAACGCCGACGCTTTGCCTCTTACAGCCTCCCCAACAATAATCTCAGGATAATAATCTTTGAAAACGCGCAGTAATCCAACCAATGATGGATCATTACCTGTCTGTCTCGACAAATTCAGCCTATTCCAGTCAGTATCCCATTGCACATCAGCGTTACATCACTTACAAATGCTGGATGCGAAATGGTCGAACATGCTTCCTCCTCGTAATCAATGCCAATAAATGCGCCAACTGCGGCCTTATGGCCGCCGTATCCAACAGATTAAACAGCACTGCATACGCCTGTCCCAGCACCATCGGCGTCTCCAGTACATGATAAACCATAATGAGCCACTTGAGTAAAGCACTCTGCAAGTTCAGTGATGGCTTGAGCTTTCCGTGGCCCAGGGCCGCAACCACTGATAATACATGGTCCTTTGATATTTTCGTCACTGGGTACATGGACCGCACGAGAGCGGCGAGGGATGCTTGGTCAAGAAGGTTTGGCGTGGTGACCAGGTCGATGACTTCGCCTAAGGCGGAGGGCAGGAGACCTTGTTCATAAGTGAGGGATGTGAGACTATTGATAGTAGGCTTCACGGGGGTCCCTCGAGCTTTTGGCGTGAGTTTCGACGCTGTGGTGATGGTGAGTCAAGACCTAAATCCAGTGAGATGAGCGACCTTCACTGTACTTACCCGCAACAACATCCTTTATGAGCAGGTCGACCTCACTGTCTCCACGGGACGTCATATTGTAATCATTCGGAACGCAGGAGATAACCTTCTACCAATATGAGAGATACGTAAGATGAACTGACGATTTAAACGATTCCCTGCGACAATGAAAGTGTTCTACTTCATGTGCGCGCCAGGGACGCGTTCTGGCAAGTTGATGATGAGAATTGTGGGGCAGCACTCAACCATCCAGTGAACTGGACTTCAACTCCTAAAGGGAAAGATTTCGATCTTTGTCCCAGGCAAAGCATGAGAATAAAAGATTTTGGGCTTCATGTGTATTTTGCTTCTCGTTTAGGCCTCGAGAACGATGTCATTCACTTGATCTCTGGTTAAAGTACTGTAGCGAGTCAATTGCTTAATCTCATCTACATTCAAACGCTTCCTAACTTGTACAAATAATAGTAATAATAAATAACAAACCGCTGTCCAATGTCATCATTCCTTGTTCGTCCCTGAAACTTTCATTACTCCGAGATTATGCAAAACCATAATGCTGCATATACTAGAACAGATGCGCCAACTTTTTTTGCCATTTCCGAATTCGCCATAACAGTGCACCGCCCATTAGGTTGTTAATGTTTTTTTTTGTACAGTTGAATCTTGCGTTTCTTTCTCTTTCTTCCTCATCCTTGTTTTCTCTTCAATTCTCTTCTCTATCGATACAATTGCTTGTCTTGTTCTTCAAGTCCATTTTGAAAAGTCCACAGAGTCCACCAGTGAGGATGTTGCGTAGCCGTGGCTTTGGCCGGCAGGGCTGCCAATCTCCGTTTCGCTTGTTCCCGCCGTTGATGTCATTGACGATCGCTGGGATGGGTTTTCGCTGTTATTCGTGAAAAATGTCGCCACGCTTGTGCGTCTGAGATTGTGGAAGCTGTCTCGTACGGTGCTGGTAGGTCGTGACGATTCGTTCGCTACGCCATGGAGAGAACCGCCAAACGCTGATGGTGGAGGAGACGGCGTAACTGGCGCGTGCTTCACTGTGTATCGCTCTCGAAGTCTGTTAATTTCTCGCAGGCGAGCGGTCCAGGAACTCGTGTGCTCGCCACCTCTTCGGTTGTTCCATACAAGTGAAAACATAGATGCGTTCAGTGCCACGAGTCGAATAAACTCAGGTAGCGCCGTCAGCGAAATCATTTTGGTCTCGGATGCTGGCGAAATCTCTGGGAATCCCGGTCGACTCATTACTTGCACCATATAAAACGGCTGTTTGGTATCGCCACTCTTGTCAGCCTCGCGCATTGCGATGAATGTAGCTCTCGATGCCGGTGCGATCACGATATTAACAAAATTGAACTGACTGGGGAACGTGTCAAACTTGAACGGCAACCCAGAATCATTGAAGATGATATTGACAAAGTCATTACCAATATGACGCTTCTTCGCGATGCACTGAGGATCTCGTTCAAGATTGGTAGGCATTTGGGTAGTGACGTGGAACACAATCTCCGTCACTCTGTCCCGCCAACAGAAAGTGTATTCACCGTCAGTATCGTACTCGCGGTCCAGGCCTTGAGTGTTGAACGTGGCTCCTTTCAGTTTGGTCAACGTTCCCAAGTTGTTCAAGAACTCGATATAGTCGGTGCTGCCGGAAACGTTTGCCAAAATTTCCACCTCGTCCGTCTGTCCTTCTCCGATGTAGATGACTCCAACCTTGTGGCCATCTACCGTTGAGTTTCGATCGAATACTCGAATAGCCCTATCTACCACGTCATCGTTGGGCAATGGGATAGGTCGCCCCGCATCCATTGTTTGTGGAATGGACGACATAAGTTGAACCAGTAAATGACTAGGTAGAATAGCGTTGGTCGTTGCTTTGCCCTCACGTGTAATGTCAACATGATTCTCAATCTGATGAGGCGGCGGAGGACGGTACGTCTCCCGAATAGTGTAAGCTGATGTTCCAGAAGGTTGCCGTTTGATCACTTGTGCCCACCCTGTGATGGTGCCCTGCTTGACCGTAACGATACTGTTGCCGATGATCCATCTCTTCTTGCCAATTTCTCCAAATCTTTCTTCAGTGAAGTAAGGATCTTCCGCGGATTCATCCACGTCTGCGAACGTGACTCTTTGAATAAAGTCCATTGACGTAATAGCTTGCTCCTCCATTGGCTGTCCTGGCGTTTCTAGTTCGGCGAAAAGTTTTCGCGCAATCAGAGGTACGTGATTCGCTCGATCGGGAAGCTTCAAGGCCAGGAACCAAAAGATGACGACGTGGTAGGCTAGCGAGTGAACATATTGGGGTAGGTCGTCAGTGGCATTGGGGTGGCTTGCATCAACCGATCCAGTTTGTGGCGTGGAGGGCGTGGAAGGCTCGCTCGTGCGACTGCTGCGGTTGGATCGGCGTTTCTCTCGAGCATAGTCGAGATATTTGAAGCAAATGGTGAACACAATTTTGAATTCTTCCTCTCTGAAATTGACGTAAACGTTATGCAAACGGCTGAGTGTTGCCAGGAATTCCAGAATATGGATGGACACATGCGGCTGTGTGATAATGGAAGCCATGTGATTTAGCATTTGAACCAACGATTTGCTCGCTGATAGCGGGAGCTCATGGCAGCAAATGGATAGTGCATGTATACAAATGATTGCTGATCGTTCAAAAGTCGCGATACCTGCAACAAACGTCTGCACGATTTCGTCTTCGTCTGCCTTGAGAAAATACTCGTGGTAGCTCAGAATCATCGTCAAACTCTGGTACAAACAAATGGCTACATCTGCCCGACGTAAACCAAAAATGTTTGGTGGCTCTTGAAATGCATTATGTCGAACTTGGTCACAAATGATTCGTCTGAGTTCCTTGATTTGTGGTATCGCACCCTTAAAGATAGCATGGTTGCTAAGTTGCGAAGGAAGATGGACAAGAACAAAGCTGTATATCTCCCAATCGGAACCGTGCAGCATAGTTAAAACGGCATCAAGCCACGAAGCAACATCCAATGCCACGGAAGGATTTGTTGATCCGTTGTTGTCTGATTCAGATGCGTCTTCTACCACATATGACACAAGTACCGGACTGATTGCCTTCGGCGGGCTGATAGGCAAAGCATTGGTATCAGGGTATTTCCACATCTGTTGATACTGTGAAGAAGGCTTTCCGCTAGCACCACTCAAAGAGCGGATTGGCAAATTTCTCTCAGCATGGCTTTGGCTGAACGAAACACCTCTAGAAGTTCGAGTCGGGGCGCTATGGTCGTTTCGTGACAATCTCAGCGATTGTGCCGCTTCCTCTCCTTTCTTCTTGGCTATAGCAGCTTCAGTGCGACAAATTGACGCCGCCAAAAACTCAATGCCGAGGTTATCTGTCACAAAGATTCGGTCGGCCCAGTCAGCGCGGAGTCTGAATAGTAGCTTCATTGCAGTCAGTCGTGCATCAAGATCGCATTGGGGGGATTTTGCAATGTTGACCAAAGCCCTGAACACAATAGTGCTTTTATCGCTGCGCATGTTCATTTGACTGAGAAACACCGTAACGAGGCCCTTTGTAATGATGTTCGATAAAGACTCGGTATCGATGGAGGTACTGCGATCGGGGTCTGCTTCAAAGGACGAGGCGCTTATAGTCGGCGCAAGGACTGGAGATTTCAATTGATCATTCAACACCACTCTCTTCAAAGTGTCGATGATCTGGCTGAATAGCTCCATGTCACAGGAGTCCGACACTGACGTTATGAAGTTGATGATGGAAGGAAGAACTTTGACATCAGTCTCGTTCCCGACATCATTAAGGACGTCTTTCGCAAGTCGGGGAATGAACGTCTGCTCGGCACCATCACCTACCAGCTCGACAACTTCATAAGCATCAATGATGGTTTTAAAGGCTAGCAGACGGGTATCAGAGGGCCGACTGTGGTTGAGGAAAAAGGCATTGAGAACAAGTGAAATGTTCTCTTCCCACTCCAGATCGGACGGTGCACAGCATCGGAATTGTTGGAAATAGCTGAGAACGGTCCGCACCGCAGGGTCAGGCAAAATGTGTTGAACTTCCGTGAAAAATTTGATGATCCTTTGCTTGGGCATGAACTCATCGGTTTTGAAATTCATCAAGGAGTCTAGTCGACCAACCAGGGAGAGAAGCTCCATCAGGATGTGGCCCTCAGGTGTGTCTTCTTTTGAAGAACTTCCAATCATACGCTCCAAATCTGCCTTGGCCAGTTTCTTGAAGCAATCTGTGGACACTTCCAGTGCTACAGACCAGTCTTCGTCGACGATGATGCGATGTGTCGCACCTTCACCGTTGTCGAATAAGGAATTCACAAGCTGTAGGACAGAGAAGTAAACTCTTGGAGATTCGCTAACTTTGATGGCATTTGCTAAACCATCCACAAGAAGGGCATAGGGGACAGCTGGATAGCCATTCTCTGCGTTTTTTGACAGCAGCTTTTGCAAGGCCGCAAGTGCCCCACGGACCTCTCTGCTAGTATCCTTATTGTTGGCGCTCTCATTCGGGGAGTTTCGCAATATATCAAGCAAAATTCGTACAGTTGCTTGACCATTGTGAGATTTGCATAGATTCGACAAGGTATGCCAAGATTCCTTCTCAAGATTGGGAACCAGGCAATAGATGGAGCTGAGAACCCTGACACAGTCTTGCAGCTTGTCGTTTGGGATAGAGCCGAAGGTGACAATAGCGTCGATGGTACTAATACAAGCTTTCAAATCATCTTCAGCGCTTGTGTTTAAGCAGATATTGAGCAAGGTTTCAATCAATGCGCTTGTCGACGTTTCGTTGGCGTTGTTGAAGCTGAACTTAATGACGTCTTGAAGGAAGGAAAACAGCTGAGCGAAGTTTTGATCCTCACCTGCTACAGTAGCTTTCCGCGTTGATGTTTTGACGACCTTCGAAGATTGCGATGCGCTTCTCCGAGCAGCACGCGCAGCATTGTATGCCTCGTCGAGCCATTTCGTGAGAATTGGCAGCAGTTCGTAATCAAATCCGGCCAATGAGCGGCCACCGCGGGTCAGATCGACCAACGCGGCAAGCTGCAGATGAAAATCATCCGGGTCTGCAGGCGCTGTCAGCGTCTGGAAATATTCCTTGCGCTCGAGATCGGTCGAAGAGGTGTGCTTTACACACTCAGTCAGGAGCTCCCATCCTGCAATGCGCAATGCAGGAGGATTCTTGGGCTCGATAAGATCTTTTGCAGCGTACCAGATGTCGAGGACCGGATTTAAAGGATATTCTGTGATTGCATATCTCAGGGTATGGGCCGCTGCCAGTCGATCATTCGACGAACCGGTCTTGAGTTGTTCGAATGCATTCATGTGAGCCTTCGAGAGGCCGTAGCTTGTTGAGGTTGCATGCATGAAGTCGATTTGGGTCAGAGCAGTGGCTGGGGAAGAAAATCGAGGTGTTGGCTTGGACGATTTCGAGCCAGTTAGTCCACGGAAGACATTGGAAAAGCCACCCTGCCGAGCGGAATCTTGCGAAGCTGCTTCATCTCCAGACTGTCGAGACATGTGTGGTCGATCGTTCGCGGCGGGCCGTAGTAGCTGTAATAACTGCAATAAACTAGATTGAATGGTTAGCCGAAGCTCTTATAATGATTTGAACGTCGTTCGGCTGCCCGATGCGAAAGAGCGAGAGATGAAGAATATGTCTCGATCGCCCACGTGGGAAAACGGTCGGTACTTGGCTTTGACGGTCGCAATTGCGAGCTAGGGTCGGTGCGACGTACCGGTCCGCGACGTCACAGGTCACGTATCATTCAAGTGCCTGCACCAAGCAAACGGCGGCAGAGTTGGACGGAGCAATCGTGCAGACGAAGTGATGCAGCGTCGGATGTTGAAGCCAAGACTTGTCTTGATGGTGGGGAGTGGGCGGCCGATCGTCAGTGAAGGATTGGGGCGGAAGCAAGTCAGTTACAGCTTCTGTGAGCTGCAGCAGGTTTCATTCGTCGTGATCATTTGCCGTGAGGAGCGCACCAAGCTCATCCAAAAGATTGCGGCGTGGTTGTTTGTCATGGAATAGTGGTTGATGCAAAAGGCTGGCAGAAAAAGAGGAACAAGAACGTCCGCCTCGACTGGAGAACTGGAGCCTGGACAGGCCGCCTTACCTAAGGGTGACAGCCACTGAAGCGCTGAAAATTCGCTAGCGCCAGCGAGAGACACAGCGCTGTTCGGGGGCAATGGAGGGGCAGCTCGGGCGCCATCGCAGCCCGGATGCGCACCATCCGCACCGTCCGCTACAATGGGCCACTAGCACTAGCGCACGCCAACGGTTCACTGTGGCGTGAGGCGAGTCCACGGGGTGAGACATCAGAGGTCAGCGGATTTGCTTTTCAGCGTCCATCCTGTTTTTGGTCTGTCCTGTCTAGAAATGCAAGTAAAAATGATCAGTTGCTACTAATGCTGCGCGTTTTACGATTCGAGTCTATTTTGATGCCCAAGTTTGGATGTTCCCCTCTTTTGCTGCAGTTGCTGCAGTGTCGTTTTCGGCAGGTCGAATAATTGTAGGTGCTAAGTTACCTAATTACCTACCTTGGTGGTTTTTTCTGGTCGTTGCAGCTGCTGCATTCAGCGTAGCTGTGACCAATAGCAGCTAAGCTCCCAGTGAGGTCACTGCAGTCAGAAAATTATAGTGACGCCTCATCCTGCACACTCCAGCCAACTTATTACTGTGTTCAATCCATCGATGCACATCTTCATTAAACTCTTGTCACTCTATTTGACAGAACCAGACATGTCGAACGAAAAATGACACCACCCCTGTGAGATCCAAAGTTAATTAACTAATTAAGCCGCGCAGCAATTAACCGCTGCAAATCAATTACTGTAGGGTACCTGTCGCTTTTTTCTTCAGCCACACCTACTGGGGTTACGCCTCAGGTCCCGTCATTCACCCCGCCACAGCCACGGTCTCCCGGTAACTGAGCACAGGCGCTCCAGCTCTCCACCAACCAAACAAACGAGACTTGCTGTTCTGTGAAAACTACGACCCTCAGCTTCATCATCTCTCCTTCTCGTCTTTTATCCTCAAGACACATCTCACCATGGCCGCCGACATTGGCCACATCTCACAGCTGCTGAATGCAACCCTTGACCCCTCCCAGCACCGCCAAGGTACATCACCGCCAGCTTCCAGCAGCTTTGCCCCGCGCGTGCCCTTTTTTCTTTGTTTGCTAATGGTTGATGTGTAGCTGAGACGGCGCTCAAACAAGAAGCTGCAAAGCCTCAATACTCACTCGCCCTTCTAAACATTGTCAGCTCCGACTCGATACCCCTCAACACCCGACTCTCTGCGTCTCTCGCCTTCAAGAACTTCGTGCGAAGCAACTATGTGGTATGCCGAACCGCCACCTTCGAGTTGCGCTACGAGCTAACAGATACTCGACAGGACGAAGAAGGAAACTACAAAATACCCGAAACCGAGGTTCTGGCTATCAAGGAGCGCCTCGTTGGTCTCATGATCTCTTGTCCTCCTAATGTCCAGAGCCAGCTCGGAGACGCGATTAGCGTCATTGCAGACTCCGATTTTTGGAGGCGGTGGGACACGCTCACACAGGTGCGTTGCACTAACACAAACGAATGAGCCGGTTCTTAACACTGATTCCTCCATAGGAACTCGTCAGTCGTTTCAGCGCAACGGACCCAAAGATCAACATTGGTGTTCTTGAAGTCGCCCACTCCATTTTTGCGAGATGGCGCCCGCTCACCCGCACGGATGAGCTGTATAACGAAATCAACCATGTTGTGCACACATTTGGCGAGGCCTTTTTCCAACTCTTGGTTGTGAGTGATGGACTTACTTTACTCGGGAAGATTCCGGATAACTAACTTTGGTTGTGCCAGACAACGGACGGTAAAATCACCGAGAACGCCAATAACAAGGATTTGTTGAAGCCATGGGTGGAAACACTCAGTTTGCAAATAAAGATTCTCTACGACATGTCCTGCCACGACTTGCCTTCCATCTTCGAAGACAACCTCGCCAGCATTGCCGAACTCCTACACAAGTACTTGGTTTATACGAGCCCCCTACTCGACACCGACGATGAGAGCGAGCCTAGCGTAGTTGATACGGTTAAGGCTGATATCTGCGAAATCCTTGTTTTGTACACTTTCAAATACGATAAGGAGTTCTCGGATCTTTGCCAGCCCTTCATTTCGAGCACCTGGGAGCTGCTCTCCACAATTGGTGCCGAGACGAAATACGACACGCTTGTGAGCAAAGCATTGTCTTTCCTCACTGCTATTGCCGGCACATCACAATACTCCGACGCTTTCAATAGCGAAGATGTCTTGACACAGATCGTTGAAAAGGTCATTCTGCCCAACGTGGCCTTGAGAGAATCTGATATCGAAATGTTCGAAGACGAGCCTATCGAGTATATTCGACGTGACCTGGAGGGCTCAGACAACGATTCTCGACGTAGATCTGCGACCGATTTCCTTCGAAAGCTGCAGGAGAGATTTGAAAGCCCTGTCACGACTTCGGTGTCTAAATACATCAACCACTACCTCAACCAAGGAAAGACGGACTGGAAGGCAAAGGATACTGCAGTTTACTTGTTCTTGTCAATTGCCGCGAAGGGATCCGTCACTGCCGCGCAGGGTGTCAAGACAATCAACCCGCTGGTCAATCTCTTTGAGTTTTTTGAACAACACATTGCCTCTGATTTGACCGCGAGCGATGATGGGGAGCCTATTCCCAAGGTTGACGCCATCAAGTTCTTGTACACCTTCAGAAGCCAGCTTTCACAAGAACAATGGAAGCAAGCTTTCGGTCCTCTCGTGCAGAACCTCAACTCGTCAAACTATGTTGTGTACACCTACGCAGCTATCGCCGTTGAGCGTGTTCTGTTCTTGACTGATGACTCCGGCAACCAAATGTTCCCTCGTGCTGAAGTCGAACCGTTTGCCAAAGATCTCCTAGACCACTTGTTCAAGTTGATTGAAAAAGATCCCCAGCCGGCTAAGCTCCAAGAAAATGAATTTCTGATGCGTTGTCTAATGAGAATTCTCATTGTCATCAAGGATGGCGCAGCTCCTCTGCTTGACAACACTATGGATCACCTCATTGCGATCACAAATATCATGAAGCAAAACCCCAGCAACCCTCGATTTTACTACTACCATTTCGAGGCTATTGGTGCCCTCGTTCGCTACTGCGTGGGAACAAGCGCTGCGAAGATCAGCCAAAAGCTCTGGGAACCCTTCCACCAAATCCTTATGGAAGATGTCACAGGTATGAAGCTCATAATTCCCAGCTCTGACAGTGTACTAATGATTGTTCCAGAATTCATGCCCTATGTGTTCCAGATTTTTGCCTTGCTCCTCGAATCCAGTCCAGCAGATGCCATCCCTGATAGCTACAAGTCGCTACTTGCACCATTGCTTGCTGCACCCCTTTGGGAGACGCGAGGTAACGTGCCTGCTTGCACCAGACTTCTATCTGCTGTTATTCCCAAGGTCAGCAAGGAGATTCTTGCTGAAAACCAGATCGAGCCGATTCTAGGTATCTTCCAGCGACTCCTGAGCGGCAAGAAGTCCGAGCTGCTTGCATTTGATATCATTGACTCCGTAATCAAGTCCTTCGAGCCGTAAGTAATCACCGTCTTGTCCAGTTACAGAGAACAATTATTGACATCGCTGGATAGTTCTGTCGTTGACCAATACTTCGGGACTGTGTTGCAGCTTGTCTACGGTAAGCTGCAAGGTCAGCCTGCAGACTCACTGAAGCTGCGCTTTGCCAGATTTTTCCACAACATTGGAGCGCGTGTCGAAGCCGGCTATGGTGCCGACTACTTCATCAAGCACTCTGACAAACTTGATGCTGCTGCTTTCGCCCAGGTTTACCCTCCATTCGTGCTCGTCGAGACAGAGAAGCTCGCAAGGCCAGTCGACCGCAAGGCAGCCGTCGTGTCTCTCACAAAGACTCTCTGCGACTCGCAAGTGTTTGCTCAAAAATTTGCTAAAGGATGGGCTAGCTCATGCCGCATCCTGTTGTCTCTGCTCGCCAACGCACCAGTCGTCTCTGCCGGCGTAGGTGATGATATCGTTACCGAGTCGCTCGATGACATTGGTTTCGGCATGTCTTTCACTGCTCTCAACACGTGCAAGCCAACAGCTCGCGACGACTTCCCTGATGTGCAGAACGTTGCAGTCTGGGTGAAGGAATACATGGTTGCCGCTAACAGCAGACACGGCGGCGCTATTGAGGGATTCATTTCCCAGCGCCTGCCTCCCGAGCAGCAGCAAGCTATTGCTCAGTACATTCGATAAAGGATATGAGATGGTTAAGTGGATGGATGAATGATGTGGGATGAAACGGAATATACCAGGAAGTAATTAAAACAGGTGAGGGAATACAGGGAGGACATCCGGGAAACGGGGTGGGAAAAGTTGCATAGAACTATCTACCATGATCAAAAAACAATATGCATCACGCAAAGAAAACATTGAAGTCATCTTTCAATGCTGGACACAAAGTTTTCGCGAGAGACGAATACATTTCAAAAGACAAAATGGCAAAAAAAAAAAAAAAAAAAAAAAAATCAAACACTTTTCACAATGTCGTCATGCGAGTAATTATGTGTTGAAGAGTTTTTCTCATACCTAGAGGCGATGAAGACCCATTCTAACTGCATGTCTAACAACTTTTCTGCAACTGCGTGCTTCCTTTTGATCTTCTCAACAACCAAGTAAAGAAAATAATAATGGCTCCAATCCCATGTCTAGATTATACAAAACCTCTGTCTCTTATAGAGGTTCACCCAAACAGAATACACAAAAAAAAATGATGATAAAAAAACAACTCAAATAGAAGGGTATAGCCCAAGAAGTAATGGCTTTGCCACGAAAAGAGACAAAACTCCAAACCGTGTAAGCGTAGATGCCGCAAAGAAATAAATGCCAAGAATGTAGAAAAAAAGACACCAAATCAGAAGACAGGGGATATGCAAACGAATAACTTGCTATGCCGTCATCGAAACCTTAGTGTTGCTAATGAGAAACAAAAACAAAATGTACCAACTAGAAATGCACACGCAGAATACCAAGAAACGCAAAATGGAAGAAATGCTCTTTAGCCATGGTTTGGTCGTCAGCGTCGTAAAGGAAAGTAGGGTAATGATGATATTGCTTCGAACCCCGATAGGGTTTAAAGAAAGCTGCGGTTAGAGCTGCCAATTGAGTGTTGGTGAGGCGATCTTTACAAAAAGCCACCTTCTACAACACCAACACTGCCACGCCATCCGCATTTTCTGTCGTCCTTGTTGTGACCCCTGGGCGGTGGTTGTGGTCCGAGGCCACGGGTAGCCATGTTCGATCGGTGGGAGGTAGAGGGCTGAGTATCTATCTCGCTGCTCCTCCTACTACTGCCCCCGCTAGCGTTCGTCTGGACCAGCAGTAAGCTACTGCTGCTCGAGAGTCTCTTTGTCAACTCGGTAAAACTCAACCTTTTTGTACTATTATCAGAAGCACGTTTATCGCCAATAGTGTTGTGGACTCCTTCATCAGACGCCTTCTTCATAATGTTGGTAAGATCTACGCTGGTGGAGGCTGGTACCAGATGAGGAGTACTTTGGGCCTTGGGTCCTGTCCCAGGTCGGCTTTTGCCATGAGCTGTGTGTGGTCGGGAGGGAGGCGCATAGCCTGCCATGCCTGCCGAGTCAGCGTGAAAGCTCAAATGATTGCGGGATACCCTGGGCCGGTGTGTTTGGCGATTTGGGTCGGAGTCGTGTCGGTTTGAGATGAAAGCCAGTGCTCTCTGAGCGGTGGGTGAAATGAGCGGCGTTTGGACATGTTCATCTTGCTCTTGGGCGTAATCAGCAGCCATGCTGGACTCCCCAGAGTCATCTTCCTCATCGGAAGAATCGTCTGCATCAAAAGCGCTGCGCAAGACCATCTGTTCCGCGCGCTGGGCTGCTTCTCGTTGTTTCCGTTTCTCGTCAGCTTCGCGCATCAAAGCATCAAATCGAGCTATGGAGCTCAATTTCTCTTGCCCTGGCACTTTGGGTTCAGCGTAACCAATACGACCAAACTTGAACGCTCTGTCCAAGATAGTCTCCCCGGGAGCAGGTGGCGAGTTGACGTCGGAGGCATCATGCTGGTGTTGGGCTTGAGAGCTGACACTCCCTCTGCCATGTGTTGGTGAATTTACCACTGAACGCCCTTGTGCGGATGACCAACCATCCAAGCCCTCCTCACGATATTCGCCTGATGGGCCAATATCTGTTGGAAGTACCGTTGTGTAGTGTTGC
The DNA here is from genome assembly GCA_022702485.1 of Simplicillium sp. C3G150-2. Taxonomy (NCBI): domain Eukaryota; kingdom Fungi; phylum Ascomycota; class Sordariomycetes; order Hypocreales; family Cordycipitaceae; genus Simplicillium; species Simplicillium sp. C3G150-2. Next base: position 1,650,607 of record JAJIYY010000001.1, on the reverse strand, counting down.
CCAGGGATTGGGAATTTGGGCCCTGGGTGCTGACTGCTGGTGGGAGATGAGAGGTCACTTCGTTTTGAACGGAGACTGGGTGATTCCGAACTGAAAGTAATTGGGCGATCTCGAGGACCGGTCGAGTACGTCGCAGTTGAACTTTTGTGATGAAGCTGACGTCCATCTACGCGGCCATTGGTATTTTGCGCTCCGCTGGGTGGGCGGGGGAAGTAATCTGCCGCATCGCGGGATCTTGACGAAAAAGGGCTTGTGAAAACAGGAGAAATCGGGCTGGCAGAGTCATTGTTATTTCTCTTAGACAGAATAGCTCGCGCCCAGTCATAGAGAATTTGCTGGTTGTCTTCTGAGGGTGAGCGGAACCATAGAGTGGTTGAACCGGATTCTTTGTTGGTGGATATCAAACCCGCGGCTCGACTGGACCTTCGTTTTCGTTCTTTATCGGATATTGTGACGACGAGGGTTGGCAGCGACGGGCCTTGCTTTTTATGAGAAACCATTTGGACCTGGCAGTCAGAGACACAGTTTATAGGCCACATCTGAATGGGTTCCCAGTCCTCCTGCGTAGAATAGTTAGCATGCCATTGAACGTCCCTGGCTAGGGGACCTTGAACTGACCTTGGCTTTGTACACGGCTATTGATGAGTCGTCAGGAAGGATCTTGACCCATGGCTTCTGACCCGGCGGGTTGTACCGTTGTGCTGCGCTCTGTCTAGCATTGGCATCCTTGGGACGCCGGCCAACGCAGACGTAACGCGGCTGCAAGAAAACATTGATTAGTTTACATTCAAGTACGAATGGGCGCAGATACGATAGCCCATGAGCTAGCTACTGCGCAGGAGGGTGACATACCTTCCATACGGCTCTACCGAGAATCTGGCCGCGCTCTGGGGGGACCAGCAGCACCCCGTCGATGTAGTCCATGGTTGGAGTGTAGAGAATGCTGCGGACCAAATGAAAGATAATAGACGGAGCAGGCGGCAATTATTGTTAGAGTCGCATGCTGAGCAAGGAAGTGTCTCGAGAGTAGCGACCGGGCGTCTCGTGCGGCAGAGAATGAATCGAACGGTTGAATATAGGCGAAGCCAAGGGGGCTTGTTTCGGGAGGCGCTGCGAAACAAGTTTGTTTGTCTCTTGAAGGCGTTCGCTGGGTTGTTTCGGCAGTGAGATGGAGATTGTGACGGAACGACGACCACTGATTGCAGTAGCAAAAAGAATAAAATTCAAAAGGCGAGTATTAGAAAAAGCAAACAGAGGCAGCCCAAGGCAAGAGAAGAGAGTGAAGAATGAAGAAGAAATTGAAAGTGCAGTGTTAGGTCAATGATCGTCTGGGGTGGATATTGTATGATGGCGATCGGAGGGCGGTTAATAAATCCCCGAAGCAAAGGAAGAAAAAGAAGAGGAACAAGAAAAAAAAGGGATGCCGCTGGGATAGGTCCTGCTGGCTTGGGCTGGCTGGTGCTGGGCTAGAAGGTTATTCGAAATTGGTCACTGCGTTTTTTCCTTTTTCCCCCTTCTCCCCTCCTGGGCTCTCCCGTAGCTGCCGTTGCAGAGGGCGAGGCACTGGGAGGCACTGGGAGGTGGGAGGGTCGACAACACGCTGTAGCTGAGAGGTATACGCCCGCTAGTGGCTCGGTACCCGCTACAAAGCCCACCTGGAGCAACCTGTACAGGGAAGACCAAGGAACAAGCTCATTGGCCCCCAACTCGCGCTGGCCAGTACCTAAGTCAGCCACGGGGGTTTACAGCGCTGTACGACGCAGCCATTGTCAGCCATTACAGGCTTTGGGTGCTGCAGCGGCAGCCAGACAAGCTCTAAAGGGCGTGGTTGAGTGTCAAGCCGCCCATCAATTTCCAGAAGCAGCGCGTGAGCAGCCTGGTTGACTTGCTTTTTTGTATGACGCTGATTTTTGGCTGAATTGGATGCGGTTTTCCCACATCGAGGATTTACTACTGGGAGCCGGGCAATTTTCCAACTGGACTCGATTGCATTGGCATTGGCTTGTATTGGCCTGGGACAGCGACACCTACGTGTCATTTCGCTTGTACCCAACAGAATGCTTGTCGCTTGTCTCCATGGACGCAGTAGGGCAGGCTCTAGACACAGGTACCTGGGGCTTCAATGGTACATTGCCAGCAGCGGTGGGGTACTTTGGGTCCTTGAGCGGAAAACACTTGGCCTGCAATGCGGCCAGCTTTAGCGGGGAGAGGGTACCAATGGTACCTGGACCTGGCCTGGAGCGTGCTGGTCGACTTCGCGGATGCACCAGCAAACGAGGGCGCATCCTTGCTCCCGTCCTCAGACATTTCATCAACCACCTTTGCTTGCATCAACACGAATGGCTCATCTCCGCAGCCGAGATTGTCTAAATTCAGTCGCTGTTATATCCAGCCATTCCTGCAGTGCTGTCTACGACATACGTTATACCCTCCAAAGTTTCTCCCGGCAGCGTTTCAGCCATCGCACTGACCATGGATCGTGGAGACTAGGGCCAGGGGATGGGCACAGGAGGCTTGCAGGGCCTACCAGGGCCTGGAGACAACCTCCATCCCTGTCCACACCACCCTCAGCGTCCAAAGAAACCAAAGAGAAGCTCTAGCTGAACAATTCCATGCAGGCGCCTCACACCACTTTCGGTTCGGCTTGTGGTTGGCCTCAAGCCCAACGCCGAGTTCACGACTCAGAACCTCTGGCAGCCACGTCGTCGTATGCGAGGAGCCAAACGAGCCAAACCCAAATGCCTTTTTTGCTTCGGTCGAGGGACCGTATTTGGAGAGGCGAGGACGAACTTGACACCGATGTATGCCCGCGTGTATCGAGTTTCCTGGAACAGTGATATTTTGCGGTTCGTTCTGCAAATGGGTTACATTGCACCAAGTCATGCTATCTCCTTTACAGACACATCTAGGACATGAAATTAGACATAGAGGAGCCAAGGACGAAGTATAATGGATTACCCGGATAGGACGGGACCTGAACCTCTGGCCCAAGGCTACGCTGTAGCATGCGACGTCCTCTGCGCTCTGCGATAAGACAAACAACCTCACACTGACTGTGCCTCCTTTACCGAACGCTATAGCACAAACCGAGCGCCGTTAGTTGCCAGTCTAATCATCAACGGTCTCACTCATCAATTGCACCAACCAAGTTCGTCGCCATCCCCCGCCTACCGCACTATAGTCGCCACTAGCGAACATTCTACCAGCCCAGTTCGCCTAAACGGGGCAGATGCTCAGTCCTATGCAAGAGACTGTTCACGAGGACAGTTGCAAAATTACAAATCCACAGATGAGCCTCACTAAGCCTGTGTGTTGATGCAATCACTGCAGCAGAAGCATGACACAAACTTACACCCCGGTCGACTTCCTTTGGTGGACTCGCCACAGACCTTGGCCAGCCGTGAGTGCTGATATTGAAAGGTGAAGGATGCAAGCCTCGAAATGAGTCGATCCTTTGGCTTGTCTGACAACCGGACCGCTTCTGGAAGAATGGGTCGCTGCTGTGAATGACAAAAACAATAATTTATTTACGGAATTCAAACTGTCCTCGTCCGGAGAACCTTGGCACGCCTTGGCTGCAAGAGGCACTACGGAGGTTGAGGGGAGTGAGTCCACTCGATTAATGTGATGCGGAAGCGCCCCGTTTTGTGCGAGACATTGTCTGGTGGCGTCGCCAACAGGACGCCGCGTTCGCTGTTTGTGTGGAATACACAACAATCGAGGTGCCGTTCGTCTTGTAAGCCGTGCCAGGTAGCTGTGGTGTGCGACGGCTATTTTGATTGATTGCTTGGAGCTGCACCTTGAACGTGGGCAAGCCACCACTTGGCGCTGGGGATCAGCGTTATCAACTAACCTTGCTGCATTCTATTACAGTTATGATATGTCACTACATACAGGTACATACAAGGAGTAGCTGCGGAGCCGTTAGCTTTGTTGCGCACAGGGCGGGCGAGATTGCGCCTGCAGCACCAGCACCAGGCTAAAGTGAAGCTGCACAGTGGTCAAACGTGCGATGGCTCTGATATGATTACGCTCAATAAACCCTCTCCTGATATTAAGCTCTGGAGAGTCTTAATGGAGAAATTATCGAAAGCTTGGGCCTGTTCTAGATGTGCGTGATGAGAATGCAGACGTCACCCAATAGCGCCCCCGGCATCATCATGAGCTAAATTGGTTTGTGTCTTTGCTTGGTCCAATACGCGGTCCGACCCTACCTCCCTGCTGTCGACTTCTTTGGGATCTGGAACTGGTCTTATTAGTTTCGGGAAGGCGACAGCTCATTTTCTTTTTGTTCGTCTTCGAGCTAATTAGGTCCTATTACTCTTCGTCTGGCGACAGAAACACAACTAGGGTGGAGGGATGGCCCCGGGTAAGAGAGGAGTGGAAGAGCGCCCGTCCAATCCAAGCCTCCTGATGCCTGTCAATTGTGCGCTGCTGGCCATTTGACGTGATGGATACGACGCTTTATGACTCCCCCATCATCCCGTCTTTGGGGTGGGGACTGAGCAAGGTACACGGTGTAAATGATGCTGCCGAATGAGGACCACTTCGGCGCCTTCGACCTCATGCAGGTACCATTGGCTGCCATTGAGTTAGTAAAGCGAATGCTCTACACACGGCTGGGCCATGACGAATAGCGGCTTTTGGTCATGTTCTATCTTCGCTCCAAACTCGGCGCGCTGTGTATGTCAACAAGCGCACGGCCGTTGTCGTTTACCCGCCTCAGTGCCCTTGTAGTTACAGTGGCATATGGACGGAGTTTGGCCAAAATAGAGCATCATCAGACATTCGTCTTGTTTTGGGCATGACCTCCGAAGGTCGAGGCTATTTGCTTAGGTGCTTGTCCATGCAGCCATGGTTTGATGTGACACTAAATCTGCGTCTGGAGCGTCTGGCATTTCGTCGGCTGCACTAGGGAAACCCTGCGACGCTAGTCACGTAGAACGCCAAATCCCACGCCAGCCTCGCCTGAGGAGCAACACACCACCACACAACCTGGCTGTCAGAGAAAAAAGTTCCTGGCACCTGGCTCCCCTGAATAACAACAAGCCATCCGACGCTACCCAAGATGCCGATCAGGTTCGTTGATGACAATAATGTTAGACGCCACAGAGGCAGCTCGCATACAACGCATCAAACGGACCCAAACAACTGGAATGCATTCGGCACCTCTGTTGCACCGTGCCGGACCTTTTGCAAGACGCCTCTTAAGATGGCGCGCGGTGAGGGTGACTTGACAGCTCCCAGCCAGCTTCGCATGTGAATCCCAAGAGGCCAACTGGGAGTGTTGCCCACCAACCCCCTGTCTTCAACTGCCGCAATGCTTCTGCATACAATATGCATCACTGCTGCAGCCATCCATATCCCTGGTTCACTCCTGTCGCCTTCACCGAAAGCGACCCTGGAGCTTTGAACATCGAAATTGGATATTAGTAACCAAAACCAAACACCCAATCCCATTACCCTATGAGTTAACAAACAAAACCTTCTTCTCACCGCATTTACACCCGCAAAGCAAAACAAACAAGGCCCAAATGCAATTTTTTATCCTTGCCTAGCTCATCTACGATCAAAAGAACCTTGCCGTAATGCACTCCTGCGCCGTAGATCCGGCCGCTCCTCGGAATCAGCAGCATCTTACCCCAGAAGTTCCTCAGCGCACCATCAACATCAAAACAACCAAACATGACCCCCCTTAAAAAAACAAAAAGGTCTGTGACCTCCAGCTCATCGGGTGTAACGTATCGTTGTTCACACCTGTCGCTTACCATCTCGGTCGAACAATCGGCTCATTCACCTTTTTGATGGAAAGGCGCCCCCCCCCCCAAAAAAAAACCTTAAAAAAAAAACTCTAAAGAGCCAAAGCTGATCCCATCTCGGCCTTACTTCTTCCACACTAACGCAGCCAAAAACCCCTTGTTCATCAGAATCGACGCGAAAACAAAAGTTTAGTCCATTCTTGGACACCGAAGCTAGACGGGGGGATAAGATGGTCTCTCGACCACTTTCTCCTTTTGGGATAATCACACAGGGCCCTGTAGCAGTAGTCTCTCGTTCATTTATTCCCTTGTCTGACAGTGTCACAAGCTTTTTCCGCATATAGATTTCCCGTCTGGGGGAGAGACCTAACTTGCAGACATGTCTTTATGTATGTCTCGCCCCTTTAGTTCTTTTCACAATGGTCACACCCGAAATCGTCGCAGTTCTCCCAAGACATTTGTGTCTTGATTAGTCAAAGGAAGAGACAATCTCGTTTTTTCAAGTGAAGGCTTGGGTTGTGATTGATGCAGAGTAGGATTTTGACTGAGACTATAGAAAAGCGAACAGCGTGAAAAAAAAAAAAAAAAAAAAGAAAGCAACAAGACAAATAACTCCATCCCGCCCTGTTAAACACCATGAATACCAAACCCATGATCTCCCCTTTCCTTACAAAAAAACTATGAAATCATATACATGTGTGAGCCAGTCCATGAGACATTTTTATCTCCATCGAATTCGAGACAGCCTCGACGTAAGATGGTGTCAAACTGCATGTATGGCTCCGTCGTCCTAGGCCATGGCCCGAAAACCCAAAATGTAAAACATGAAATATCAAAGAAAACAAAACAGACTCTCACTCGCGATGAAACCTGCCAATTTGCCTTTGGTGTCTAATAACGTTGCTTTGTTAGTTCTATCAAGCGGCTCAGAATGTTATCCGTCCGGGTCTAAGACTCTTCGCTAGCGTTCCTCCAGCCGTTGTGACTGCTTCCATTAACGCTGTTGCCACCTGCGCCGGCTCTCGATGCAGCATCAGAGTATCTTTGTCTTATTTCAACACATTTGGACTTGTTTGACCAGCTAGATATCGTTGATTAGTCGCCTGTGCAAGGGAAGAATGAAAAGGTAGGGTTTGAACTTACATCCTGACGCAATTGTCATCGCCACAAGAGGCGAGAATGCATGGATCTGCTGGGTTCCAAGCCACGGCATTGCATCGTGGGGTGTGTCCTGGCAGTCTTTCGATGGCAGCCCCTGTGTTCTTGTGCCAGATCAAAATGTTACCATCCTCGCTCCCGCTGACAACGAAGCTCTCGTTTGCTCCTCCGAAAGACGCTCGAATGACGCAGTCGCCTCCTGTATGACCCAAGAACTTCTGGACGGCAACACGAGACGCAAGATCAATGAGCTGTGCTTCTCCGTCTCGCTTATTGACGAGAAGATGCCTTGAATCTTCGCTGATGCTGACAGAAATTGGATGTGCTTTGAGCTGTAAGTCGTATTCAAGCTCTTTCGTAATGGCGTTGTAGACGTGGATGATTCCTTGGTTATCGATTGCTGCCAACCAGCGTCCGTTTGGAGAATTGCAGAGGTCTCTCACCCGATGTCTCTTATTCCATTCGATGACCTGGTCGTCATGTACGTTGAATGTGCAAATGCTACTGCTCTTGGCAAGTGTGCCGACAGTGAATGAGTTACCATCAGCAGACCAAACACATCCACAGACAGCCTCATCAAATGTCTTTAGTTTCTTCAAGATTGTACCGTTCTTTCAAACCATTAGTAAGGGGGTCGGCATATTCAAGCAATTCATCATACCTGTGCATTCCATAGACGAGCGTGCTTATCTCGTGCACATGTGACAATCATTTTGTCATTAGGACTCCAGGCAATGTTACATACGCCCTTGTCGTGTCCTGGCAGGATGGCCGAGATTGAGAAATCTGAGCAATCCCATATGATGACATTATCACTGCTTCCACAGGCTGCCAAATGAGTTCCGTCATGTGAAAATTCCAGTTGCCATACTTCTCCCACAAGATCATGAAGCTCAATTGCCACCTCAGTCGGAAAATGCCGTCTTTCGCAGTAATGGTCCGAGTACAGTGAAGGGGAAGCAGCTGTTGTGTGGTACAGACAAGAGTCTATTTGGCTTTGCTTAACATGTTGTAGTAGAACGGCCAGTCGACTCTCAGGCAACATAACGGAGGGTGATATACAGCCTATCATGGTTAGTTAAAATACCCGCCACTGCTTGGAACATATGCACTTACGAGAAAGTTCCGAGAGTAACGTTCTCCGTGACTGGCCGTTCGCTCCATCCCAGTTGGCCTTGGCCATAAAGTCCTCCACTGACCCGCACATCAGTAAACTTGATAGGAAATGAAGTTTTGCCGTGTCCTGGTTGAGAGGTGTCAACTCTCGTCGCAAGACTGATAACGCCTGTGGCGCATTGCGCTGTTCCAATAATTCTAAAAACTTTTGTTGCCTAAGCCAAAACCGCATCAAGTCTCTGTCAGAGCCTGGAGCAAGTACAAGGCCGTTACCCTCCCCCGTCCGATCATCCGAAGAACTTGCACCGCTCAGAAGCTGCTCAGCATCTGCCCACGCTCCAGCGAGCACTGCAGATCTGAACGCAGCGACTGATGGGCTCTCCAAGTCACATCCGCTATCGCTGCTTACACTCTCAGCAGCGTGCTGATAGCCCATATCTGACAAAGCTTGTATTAAAATTCGCGTGACTTCCTCACGATCATGGCCAAAGTATGTGGACGATCGCAGAAGCGCCTCCTTGGACGCCTTTACTCCATTGGACGATCCGTTTAGAGCCACGACAGGCTTTTGGGCACCGTTTGTGGCATTCTGAGCGGTGGAAATATGCGAGGCAGGATCGAGCTGGCCATTAGACTTGGCTGACGAAGCACCGTTGGGGGCTACAGCGGCTGTTTCGTCTGACATTACGTTGGGCATATCCCGTCGCCTCCGCTTGGATGAAGGCTCAACGGGCGGTAAACCAGTGTCAGTTGAAGTCGAGGCAGAGTCCACGCGGCCGGTATCGTGGGATTCCAGGGAGCTTATGCGTCTTCGTCGTCGTCCGGCGGTTTGGCTTGGCTCGGGCTGTTCAGAGGAGACTCGTGAAGAGTGCGGCCCTGGCGCGGAAGATTCTATGTTCGCAGAAGCGGCCGAGGCTCGCGGGGTAGGAGAGGGACCAGGAGGCGTTGGGCGAGTCGTGTTTGAGATGGAGCGGGTTTGATGCTGATGATGAGGAGCTGGAGCAGTAGTTACGTCTTCGTGGTCGGAAGCGTCGACGGGGTGGGAACGAGAGTCGGAGGGTCGATCCAGATCGACCTGTCCGCGGCAGTGGTGGCCGCGGGACGAGAATCTAGATTGAAGTGTATTTAGGAGCTGGCCAGCGGCCTGGAGGCGACAACATTCGGGTCAGATCGAGACTGACGGGGTTGCAAGTTGATGGTGATGACGTTTCGGTAGTTGGAGGTTGGAAGCGGCAGGGCTGGGACTGGATTGGTTGGACGTCTGCTGCGAGACCAATGTTCATGTGAGACCCGGCGGCTGCTCAAGCTCCTGGGAAATTTGGAGGCGACGAGAGGCAGAAATAACAAAAAAGTTGCAGTTGGTAGGCAATAGAAACAAGAAATAATCGAAGTGGAAAAAGAGACTGTCCGACCGCTGTTGACGACGGAAATGGGGTTGAGGGGAAAGTGTGAAATGGCGGGTTAAGCTTTGGAGGCGGGTAGAGTTCGAGTTCTAGTTCGAGGCAGCGTTGGAGGCGGAGGCTGGAGCGACTGCACCTAATCACTGCACATATTGGGCGCACTGCACGGCACGGCGCTGCTAAAATAGCGGCATATCAGCTCAAACAGTGGATTCAGAGCGCTGGATGTGGTACCTCTGGGTACTCCGTGCAAGGTCCCGTTTTAGGTAGTCCTGGTTTTAGGTGGCCAAGCTGCCATCCCACTGAAAACGCACCCCAAAGTTGCAGGGGACAGGCATGCTTCGGAGGCCTGGCATTGGCCATTTGCCCGCTGCAAGGCGCTGAAGGGCTGCGTCACGCTCACCCGTTATTGCGCCAGAGTCTCTCTGGGTTTGGCGCCATGACCCCGCCGACTCTCGCTGGGCAAGAGCCTGACAGTGAGACGCTGCATCAGGTGGTCTCGAAGCATGCTGATCACCATCCATTCATGTCGCTCGATGTGTCCGCAAAGGTCGGTTTCGCTGGAAAAAGGGATCTGAATGCCTAATATCCAACAAAAATGTAGACTGCACCATGATGCAAGCCGAATGGACGACATGGGGGTTGTAGCGACGACTAGGATGTTTTATTTCTTCGCCCATGAAGCATGAATGCGCTCTGCTGCAAATATAAGCGATGACATCAGATCAATTCTCTAGCACATGTCAATGGCGATACTCATGAAGCTCGCCACCGAATGATTAGGCGTAAGCCTGAGTAGCTTACAATCGAGACCGAGACGGCTGAGCAAGTATCGCTTTCTCCTTCAAACCATTTCTCCATCAATTCCATGTATTCAGATAATAGTGACATGTTGCTGGAGGATTGCTTTACTTGTCCTCAATAGAAATTATTGCAGCTTTGACTGCTTGACTAGCTGTCTTGTACATGGCGTCGTGCACTTCACGGCAACAATCCAAGTAGAGTGACACCAAAAAGTCAGGTTTAGTCAACACCTTAAATTTGTTCAAAAAGCTTCCATAGATCATTGTCGTGCTGATAGGTATCTCCTGCCACAAAACTCCCAAATATGCATGCAATCCCACACATCTTGTCCCTATCTACCACACGATCCTCGTCTGCTTAGATCTCACATCCTGTGCTTGTGCACCCTTATACGCTGCTCGAGTTCCCACCTGCAAATCCGCAAACCGTGCCCTTAAATCGAAGTCGACTGACTTCACCATGATTCTCCTCTCTTCGGGGATAGTGAGCTGTGAGATGCCATCTGAGTCCGAATACACGTATTCCTCGGCGGGTATGGGGTTATTTGGATCAAACTCTTCTACTTGCATGACCCAAGAACCGATGTTTGCTGCGAGTTCGCTATCCCACATCCCCTCTCTGCGAGCGCTGCTTCGAAGCAGCTGGATCGCTTGTCGACGAAGTCTTGGGTCACGGCACTTTGTCGCCACAACGAATAGCGGCGGGACGATGCCCAAGTCTGCTGAGAAGCTGGGTTGGATATGTCCCATGGGGTATTTTCCTGCTCTGAAACCGCCTTTGCTGAGGTTATGCTGGTGCTTGCAATCTTGTGGATTTGGACAAATTTCTGCAGCGGCTTTGCGTTCGTCTGCACCAACGACTTCCCAGCCCAAGTCGACGATGGCTTTGAAATGCGGCATGAATGAGTCGAACTGGACTTCATTATCGCAAAACATCATTAGAAATAAAATATTCGTGTTGACTTGAAACATCTTTAAAGCAGCGATTCCTGATCGCTCGAGATGCTTCAGCCCAGGGTCCATTCGTGACTGGAATATAGGTTCAAAGGCGTCGGACCATGCATCCAACTTCTCTTTCAATCCCATACCAAACTTCTTCCATGATGCCGGCAAAACGTAGCTAGGATTCGACTTTGCAATCTGTAGACGTTCAATGAAGAGAAGTAATGCCTCGCACAGTTTATCGGATGCAAGTCTGGCTTCTACCAGTGATTCAAACGGCTTTGTTTGTATGGGGCTTCCGATGGAGGACGGTGAACTTCGATCAGAGTCCGGAGATGAAGGTTGAGGCGTAGTTGAAGACGAAAGACGGATAACGTAAGGGTCGGGGAAGTGGAAAGCCATATCATATGACTTGGCCTGGATAGCCAATCTTGTAAAGAGAACCACGAGATCTTCCTCGATGTAGACTCCCGTGGCGCCATTAATGTGTGGTTGGCTCGCTTGGTATTGTTCGAGGAGTCCTAAACCGGTTTGTATTTGTACAATTGCTTGTTTATGATCTCCGATGAACGAATCAAAGCAAGCCAGTAAAATGGTGGCCATAAGTCGAGTGCGATGACTAGTTGCGTTCCCGTTGAGCACTAGCATAGAGTTGCAAGCTTCCGAGTATTGCTTGATGGCAACCTGCCAGTGGGACATGACTGAATTGTATTTCTTCACAGCCCTTGGGTTGCCCGGTGATACGGGCTGGTTGGACTGTTCGAGGGTCTTGTACAATGCTCCCAACGCCACGACAGCATGGCGGATAGCAGCGTCGGAATGACACTCTTGGAGTACTCGTTGCGTCCAGAAATTGGAGTTGAAATATCCAGATAACTGAGAGGCAGTATGAACACGAAATAGCTCAAAGTATTGTACTTCTGACCCATGGAGGGCCAAGCTGTTGAGCGGCTGGTACATGGTAGGGGACGTAACTACAGCGTTGCTGCTGAGCATTGCGAGATGCTGTCGCCGACGACGATTGGCGCGCCGCGGCGGAAGAACAGTCGTTGTTCTCATGATACCGATGCCTGGGGCTTGAGGTGCTGGTTGCATGCCAACTGGTGCACCCGGCGCAACGGCAAGAGGTTTTGGAGCTATCCGTATCTCTGCCATCGGTCTGGCACTGCGACTCGGCGCTGGATAGCCTGTGCATTCTTTGCGGCTGCGTACACATTGTGTACAAGCTGGTCGCTTTTCGTCACATTTGATACGGCGTTGCCTAAAGGCTAGTTAATAAAGCAGTGAGAGGGCCATTTGGCAGGCTGATACTCACTTGCAGTTGGAGCATCCGGTCTTCACCTTGGGATTGCTCCGCCGCCCCCGTTTCACCGGTGCGCCGCCATCCTCTGCCCTGACGGTTGGAGCCGTGTTGATTGGAGCAGAGCCAGTTCCATCGCTACCACCAGTAGGTGTGCTCGTTTGTGGCGACTGGTCTGCCATGATGCAGCTGGAAATCGAGCTGGGCACTCAAGCAAAGCTTGTGATGCAGACCGCTGTCATAATCGACCAATGCCGACGTTATCAATGACGCAGGAACTCTAAAATAGAGTCACGCATAGTAAGCAGCGCAGAAGAGAAAGAAGACAAAAAGAAGTAAGAGGCGAAAAAGAAAAAAAGTCCTGGCACTTTGCGCAAACTCGAATGCGCTGGACTAAGCAGTCTTTCGTAAGAAGTCCAGCGGGGGTGGTGCTCGGCAGGGGCGGTTAGCGCTGATACAGGGTCGAGACAGGCGGATCATGCAAGGCCAGTTGGAGGTGCACGACTCCGCATGATCTTGGCCCGATGGGATGGGGGCTATTTACTGCTGGTTCTAGGCACCAAGACTCGCCTGATAAAGGGGGTTACGCTCCAGGTGGTCCTGTGTCCTAGCTTGGTTTAGCACGATCTGGAGCAAAGTTCAGCGGCCTCTGAGCTACAGTCTTCCTGTCCAGCGCTAGGACGCAATGAGCACCACGTTGGCGTTGCGCATATTAGAGTCAAACACAATTTAACATAAATACAAAGTAGATATGCTTCCTTTCCCGCGAAAAGACTGAGCCCCGCGGTGACATATCGCGAACGAGGACAGGTTTGTTGAGTCGATCACAAAGCATATTGTGGCCCTGTCTGGGCGCACTGACTTGGCTGTACATGCAGCCTGTGAGGGCCAGACGTTTGGCTCAAAAGTGGAAAGGTACGCGGGATCGCCAGGTCGCTAATAAAACGGTCAACCAGTGAGTGAGTGTCCTGTCACTCAACCGTCTCCGGAGCCTAGACTCCTCGAGCCGAGGGACATTACCGACGAGCTCGTCCTTGTCGGGTGCAGCAGCTCCAGCTGTCAAGGTGGTGCATCCAATGGCGACGTTGAAATGCAAGCCCGCCTGCAATGGAACCCTTTGGCGTTGTTGTCTCTTTGCTCAGTGGGAGAATGGATCGCATGGAGGGGAATTCAACGGTCAAAACGCCACGTAGCCAGCGAAAACCGGCGCTGAAAAGTCTGCCCTTTTAAGCGACGTTGATGCAGCTTGGAATTGCAGCATTTGCCTGTCTCACACTTCTACCGGTCGGCACAACGCAATGTCTCGGATGCAGAAACCAATAACGATGATGTGTTGATGACATGGACACTGCTGGGTGAAGAATTCAGAGTGTTTCCGTGGGGGCCGAAATCTGTACCATAGCGTCGGGCCTGGCTGTGGTTGACCTTGGGCCACAGGGAGGCCCCGCTAAAAAGGGGAGCAGAGCAGCATCGCGTTGCATCTTCGGCATCACTTTTCACATTTGACAAACCTTTGGCACTCTTGTAGCCTCGATTCGCTCGTCGCAAACGTCGCATTTCAAAACAAAATGTCAACGGAAGAGCAGAAACCCGAGGAGCTACCTCCCCGAAACCCACTGATTCACAATGCGGCCATCGCGGGAGCCGTATTGACGCCGGTGGCGATGCTGCTCCCTCCCCGAAAGATGGATATTCGCTTTTTCATCCTTGCTGGCGCTTTCTCCTTATCGACCAACCAACTTGCATACGCGTACACGGGTCAATCAATTTACGGTCGAGTGGGAAGTCGATTCTCAGGCGTGTTTGGTACGGAACTGCCAGAAGGCGCAAAGAGAACGCAGCAGCTGCTCAGAGAACATAGAGAGCGAGAGGCGGCACTGAAGCAGCAGCGAGAGCAACAAAAGCAAAACGGCGACGGAAAAGGTGCTGGCCTAGTGAAGGATATCTGGATGGGCGGCGAGGGCGAGGACTGGAAGCAGAAACGAGCCGAGGAGCACCAGAAGGCCTTTGAAGAGGGTAAAGGCATGAGCGACATTATTTTCGAGCAAATATCAGATGTATGGAGAGGCAACTGGGGCAAGAGCACAAAGACGGATGAATCTACGACAACGAGCGACGAACCTCCCAAGAAATAATATCATAATCGATGCGGCTTCCGATGAAACAAAGACCGGATGGCGTCGCTGTACAAAAGTTTGTCTTTGCTGTAGTAACAACGAATCTGTATAATAGCACACAACTCTCATGGGAATTTAGACGGCTGTCAAAATACAATACGAAGACCTTTTTTTTTTCTTTGGATGCCAACCAATGTGCCTATTGTGATACACTGGCAAGCGTATTACATTAAATGTTATTGCCTCAAAACAAGAACCGAAATCAGTTCTGCAACACCGTCAGGCATACAAGGCGGAATAACGTTATAAATTACTTCTTGGCTACAAGAGGGAGGCTCCAGAGTGACGTCAAAACTATTTAAAAATAAAAATAAGTCCAAAAGGTTATCGTAAAGACCATATGCAAGCTAGAGCTAAATATTACTGTCCAGCGGAGGTACAATACCAGTACCTCAACCTCGTAACCGCTGGAGAGCGTTCGAAAATAGCAACAACTGCGCCTCGTCACTGGTGGGTGGCTTGTCTGTCAGGCTTCTGTTTGGTGCTTGTCACTGGCTGTGGAGGTCGGATGGGTTGCCGCTGGACCACGCGTACGCAACGCATGTACAGGTGGTTGGGCTGCTCGCCCTGAGTCTCCTTTAGCCTCAGAGGCCCCCTTTAGCTGCTGAGCCATGGATCGTCAGTGACAAGCCTCCAGTATTGGTCCACTGCGCAGAGCCTGTGTCAGCGCGTATCCACCAAAAACAGCAGCGATGTTCATCTTCCGGCTGGGGAATGCAGGTATTCAGGCGTCTCCTTGTTTTGGCCTTTCTTCTTGTCCTGGATTCCCTTTTCCTTTCTTTCCTCCTTCTTTCTTTAATTCCTTACACTTCTCGAAATTCCCCTCAATCCTTTAATCCATAGACTTTTCTTTATTTCCCTTCCCTCGCTTCTTCGTCCTTCCCCAGATCAGCTTTTGCATTATTCGCTTGATCTGAAACGCCTCAGCCAAAGCGTGCCATTTTTACTGCGCCTTGGTTGGTCAGGCCACTAGTCAGGACTCACTGCGTAATCCGCCAGCGCTCGACCCGCCTGGCTGCCCATTGGTCCCTGAACTTTCTGGGATTCACTATCACTAAAAACAAACTCAATTCCTACATCGGCGGCAAGACGACTTTTGAGCCGATTCTGGCCCATTTTCATCCTCCGTAATCAACGATAGCTAACCCAGTCTTTCCCGCTGGCCAGTCTTCGGCTGCATCGTCCTTTCTTGCGATTCGCCGCCCATCATGGCTTCCGGCGGCTACTACCACGGCCAACAGCACAACAATCAACAGCCGTACTACGATCCCCAGCCGACGCCGCCTGCACAACCAAACGCAGGGTCGAGTTACGATCCAAGTTATTCGGGATATGGATCGCCGTATTCCCCAGGGGCCTATGGCGCGCAGCCTCATGGCCAATACCCTGGGCAGCAGCAACCAGGCCACCCGTCGCCTTTCGACACCGTCTTTGACGACCAGGCCTATCCTGCAGGCTCCAAAACCAATCTAGCTGCCAGTTCCGGCGATATATCTCAACAGCAAAATTACTATCAAGATACTGGCTACTATGGTCATGGAACCCCCTCGCCTCTGCCTACCCCGAATGGAGATATCCCTCTGCAGGATCGCCCAGGCAAGGGTGGTGAAATGAACGACCACATTTACGACGCAAGCGGCGCACAAGCTCCTCCACGACGACCAAGAAACCAAAAGAAAATCCAGCTAGGCGAACTAGGCATGTTTGGAGCTGGTAAGAAGCGTATTCCGTTTGTCACATATGCTTTCACCATAATTCAGATCGCTGTGTTCATTGCCGAGATCGTCAAAAACGGTATGTTATTTTCATAAAAGGGAATCACGAGGTTCTTCCAGCTCTAACTTGAACAGGCATCTTAACCAAGTCGCCCATCATGATCAAGCCGCAATTCAACCCTATGATCGGACCGTCTACCTACGTGCTCATTAACATGGGAGCTCGATATCCGCCATGCATGCACAATATCAAAGAGATTCAGGGATCAACGATAGAAGTGCAGTTCCAATGCCCGAACGCGACGTCAACCACTGAGCTTTGTCCGCTGTCAGAGCTCTGTGGATTTGGAGGGGTGCCCAATCCTGTCTTTGATGGCAACAAGGACCAACATCCAGCTCCGAACCAATGGTTCCGTTTCATCACGCCTATCTTTATGCACGCGGGACTGATTCACATTGGCTTCAACCTACTCCTCCAAATGACACTTGCCAAGGAAATGGAAATGGCAATTGGGCCCATCCGTTTCTTTTTGGTTTACATGAGCGCCGGTATATTTGGCTTCATCATGGGAGGTAATTTCGCTGCGCCAGGCATCGCTTCCACTGGTGCTTCCGGCTCCCTTTTTGGAATCATTGCCCTTACTCTTTTGGACCTGTTGTACTCTTGGAAAGAGCGTAAGAATCCAGTCAAGGAACTCATGTTCATCTTCCTCGACATGATCATTGCCTTTGTGCTGGGCTTGTTGCCAGGTCTCGACAACTTTTCTCACATTGGCGGGTTTCTGATGGGACTGTGCTTGGGAATTTGCGTCCTGCACTCGCCCAACGCATTGAGAAAGAGGATCGATAATGACGTCTCTTACTCTGCTGTCAACAACGGCAACCGCGAAATTTCACCCTCCTTTTTGCAGAGCCCTGTTGGTTTCTTCAAGGGACGCAAGCCTCTCTGGTGGGCATGGTGGCTGGTTCGTGTCGGTGTTTTGATCATGATCATTGTAGTGTTTATTGTTCTCTTGAACAATTTCTACACTGCGAATCATACCTGCAAGTGGTGCAAGTATCTCAGCTGCATTGTAAGTTTTGTCATATGGACTAATCGGTAAAGCCATGAGCAACTGCTAATGATCAATAGCCTGTCAGCAACTGGTGCGAGATCGGAACCATTCAAGAAAAACCCGCTTAACACGCTTTCAATGACGAAAATTACGACATTGCTTGTTCAAAGGATTTTGTTTAAATCGCACAGCGCCGGAGTTTCATGGTCGTAGATGATAGAGTGAAATCATTCATAGCTAGACATGCATCAAAAATTTGGCATTCTAAATATATTACTTCTATTTCCTACCTCAAACAATTCAAACATGCGTAATTTTGATATAGATTTTGCATACGATTTTGGCATACAACGAAGAACGGCCAATCTAAATAAAGCCGTAATTAGTCCTTACGTTGCTCTATTTGTTGATCATGGTCTCGCACTGGCTGCGTGAATGCATGCCGCTGTCAAACAAAGCGCCAACCAATCAAATCGCAGGAGTGCCTTCCCCTTCAGCGCGACCACACGTGAAGCCATTAAGTGGCAAGTGGGTCCCTCGTCACGTCGTCACGGTTAGGAAGGCGCGTCTCTCAAAGTGGGCGTAAATGTCCTGTCGTGCTTTAGTGAACTCTATTATTTCCCATTCCGCAACATCTCGCCCGAAGATAATTGGAGTGGCTGATATACTTTCTTTCTAATGATTTAACCTGGAAAGTAACCATACCATTCCCTTCTATCTCAACAATATCCAACAATGGCCACCGCGGTCCTCCCGCAGAAGCGAGTGCTCGCCGAGTCTCGTACTGGCCAAAATGTTCCCCCCGCGACACCTTCTTCGGCAAAGAAGCGCAGAACCGATGTCTTCTCTTCTTCTCCGGCATTCATGAGCTCACAGCAAAATGGCAAAAACAAGTTTGGCTCAAGTCAGCCGAAGAGCCAGTTCGAAACCGAAGTCCTCGAGAAGCTCAGTCAGAACATGTCCGACATTAAGCAGAACAATACTGAGAAAGATCAAGTATGGGAGCGCCCTGCTGTTACAAACTTCTCACCACAACAGGACAGTCTTTGCTTCCAGTCTATTGAGGCTGAAGAGGGAACTCTCAATGGTGGCAACGCCACCGTCAAACTGTTCGGTGTCACCCAAGAAGGGTATTCTGCGATGCTACATGTTACAGGCTTCAGACATTATCTTTACGTTGCTGCTCCTATATCTTTCCAGTTGCAAGATTGTGCACCTTTCAAAGCCTTTCTCGAGACTCAGATTGCGCAGCATCAGCCAGCTATTCATGCTGTTGAGCTGAAGCAAAAAGAGAACATGTACGGATTCCAAGGCAACGTTGTCAGCCCGTATATTCGAATTACAGTTACCGATCCGAAATTTATCAATAAAGTTCGAGGAACTATCGAGAGCGGCAGTGCCAATTGGAAAGGCATGTGGAAGCACGATGGTGGCATCATGACATACGACAACATTCAGTACGTTCTACGTTTCATGGTAGATTGCAAAATTTCTGGCATGTCCTGGGTTGAGGCTCCTGCTGGCAAATACAACCTGATTCCTGCTCATGAGAAGCAATCCAACTGTCAGATTGAGGCTGAAATTCACTATCGCCAACTCATTGCTCACAAGCCAGAAGGAGAATGGGCAAAGATTGCACCCTTGCGCATTCTGTCCTTTGATATCGAATGTGCTGGCAGAAAGGGTATCTTCCCGGAGGCTGATCAAGATCCCGTCATTCAAATCGCAAACGTTGTAACCAGATACGGAGAAAAGAAGCCGTTTGTAAGAAATGTCTTCTGTTTGGACACAACCAGCTCTATTGTTGCCACACAAATCTTGGAATTCGACAAGGAAGCAGATATGCTTGCACAATGGTCAAAGTTCCTGTTGGAAGTCGACCCTGACATCATTATCGGATACAACATTGCCAACTTCGACTTTCCCTATCTGCTGGATCGTGCCAAGCATCTAAAGGTGCCCAGATTTGAATACTGGTCTCGTCTGCCGTCTGTCCCATCACGAACAAAGGAAACAAATTTTTCGAGTAAGCAGATTGGTAACCGTGACACCAAGGCTACAAACACCAATGGAAGATTGCAACTCGATCTTCTACAACTCATTCAGAGAGACCACCACTTGCGAAGTTACACTTTGAATTCCGTGTCAGCGAACTTTTTAGGCGAACAGAAGGAAGATGTCCATCACACCATGATTACAGAATTATTCAATGGTACACCTGAGTCACGGCGACGTCTTGCGCTGTACTGTCTGAAGGATGCTTATCTTCCTCAGCGTCTCATGGATAAGCTGTCTTGTCTCGAAAACTATACGGAAATGGCAAGAGTCACAGGTGTGCCGTTCAATTTCTTGCTGTCTCGTGGCCAACAGATCAAGTTCATCAGTCAAATCTTTCGCAAAGCCTTGGAACAAGATCTCGTCATCCCCAATCTCAAGTCTGAAGGTACCGATGACCAGTACGAAGGTGCAACTGTCATTGAGCCTACGCGCGGTTACTACGATGTCCCAGTCGCCACGCTGGATTTTGCGTCTTTGTATCCCAGTATCATCCAAGCACACAACCTTTGCTACACGACGCTGATTACCGACAAGAGCAAGGTCCAGCACTTTGGATTGCAAAAGGACGAGGACTACATCGTCACGCCAAACGGTGACTGGTTCGTGACTGCTAAGAAACGAAAAGGACTCCTCGCCCAAATTCTGGAGGAATTGCTTAGCGCCAGAAAACAAGCCAAACGCGAGCTCGCGGTCGAAACCGATCCTTTCAAAAAGGCTGTGTTAAACGGTCGTCAGCTAGCTTTGAAGATCAGCGCGAACTCGGTTTACGGTTTGACCGGTGCCACTACTGGTAAACTACCATGTCTGGCCATTGCCAGTAGTACGACTAGTTTCGGCCGACAGATGATTGAAAAGACAAAAGACGAAGTCGAGAAGCGTTACAATATTGCAAACGGCTATTCACATGATGCGCAGGTCATCTATGGTGATACTGATTCCGTCATGGTGAAATTCGGTACGAAAGATCTTGCAGAGGCGATGAAGCTGGGCGAAGAAGCTGCTCAGTTTGTCTCGTCAAAGTTCATCAAACCAATCAAGCTGGAATTCGAGAAGGTCTATTTCCCATACTTGCTGATCAATAAGAAGCGCTATGCCGGCTTGTACTGGACAAAGCCAGAGAAGTATGACAAGATGGATACCAAGGGTATCGAAACAGTGCGTCGAGATAACTGTCTGCTGGTGCAGACTGTCATTGAGAAGGTGCTGAGAATGATTCTGATCGACCGCGATGTTCAAGGTGCTCAAGAGTAAGTGTTCTGTGTAAACCGGAGAAGCTCTTGATGCTAATATTTTCAGTTATGTCAAAAACACCATTGCCGACTTGTTGCAAAACAAGGTTGATATGTCCAAGCTGGTCATCACCAAAGCTCTCACCAAAGATGACTACAGTGCCAAACAAGCCCACGTCGAGCTCGCAGCTCGAATGAAGAAGCGTGACGCAGGTTCTGCTCCTGGTCTCGGCGATCGAGTAGCCTATGTCATGGTTCGTGGCGCGGCTGGTGCAAAGAACTTTGAAAAGTCGGAAGACCCCATCTTCGTACTGGAAAACAGCGTGCCAATCGACACGAAATATTATCTCGACAACCAACTTGCCAAACCATTGGGAAGAATCTTTGAGCCCATTCTGGGCGAAACCAAAGCCAAGTCACTTTTGACTGGCGACCACACAAGAACCATCTCAGTCGCTGCTCCTACCGTAGGCGGTCTGATGAAGTTTGCAACCAAAACACAGACATGTATGGGCTGCAAGAAGCCCCTCAAGGGCAAGCAAGAAAGCGCCGGTGCTTTGTGTGCAGATTGTTCGCCGCGTGTAGGAGAGCTGTATAAAAGGACTTTGGACCGCGTGTCGGACTTGGAGGTACGATTCGGAAGACTGTGGACACAATGTCAGCGATGCCAGGGCAGCATGCACTGTGAAGTGATTTGCAGTAGTAAGGATTGTCCCATTTTCTACATGCGAATGAAGGCCAAGAAGGATCTGGAGGATGCCGGCAAAGAGCTGTCGCGATTCGACGCGGATCAAGCAGCAATCTGGTAACTGCGTCGCCCAGGCTGATAGGCGAGTGCTGCGGCGATATGCATTAGGGAGACCGGCGTTTTTGGTGCTTGAAAGTCATGAAATTATTTGGGCTTTTTGCCTTGGTACTAGGGGAAAGCAGGAGGTGCATACAAAGTGTAAGGTTTATTTGGACAATTTAGTTAATGAAGGATGTTATCAAAGATGGTTGTACCGCTTGTGCAGCTTGTGTAGTGTGATGAAGCATCGGCCCGTGATGATAAGGTTAGCATTATACGAAATACGGGTAGGGCCAATTCGAGATGGATGATGCCGCCCGCTATCGACTCGGGTTCGAGAGGTGAAGCTAGAGGCAAGCGATTTTGAGCCTGGACTTGGCATGAGCTTATGCGAGATGTTGGACGCTCTCAGAGTGGTGTTGAGAACATCCGATGACGCAGGGAAGCTGGGTCGCAAACGAGTGCCTAGTTCACTTATTAAGCATTGCTATTGACTAAGTACCGGTAGTAACTCATTTGCGATGCCATTTATTCAGCTCACTGGCTATTGTAGACAAAGAAGTGATCGGGAGAAATAGGGATTTTGTTAATTCGGGACGTCGGAAGGTTTAAGAAGGGTCCTCCGACAACGGCGGCTCGGCTGAGGACAAAGAGAGATTAACGTTTGCGCTGTGTGGTGCTGTACCTTGAGGGAATGGATAACGTGGGGGTGATAGATAGGCGATAGCAGAGGTTAATTGGACAGTCGCCCGGTGGCCATGGGGCAATGGAGCAAGGGAGTAAATGTGGACGTGATTGAATGGAATAATGGGAGACATATGCAGCGGCAAGGCGACCAATCGAGAGGGAGATGACTCGTTATCACGCCTCTCCCGGTCACTTTCGCCTCTCATGCGTGTTGTTACAGCGCCATGTAGTAATTTCCAATCGATGCCAGCCAATAGCAGAATTCTTATTACTCGATACGTTTCACATGGCACGTATAAAAGCAGTGAAGCTGCATCGGGCGGCGCCGCTCAGCGATGTGTAAAGTGGTGGTAGTGTTACCGTTACGCGACAAGGATCTTGGGGGACGGGCTGCACTAGAACTAGAGCCGCAGCCACTTGGTAGTGACGTTACGCCGGATCTGACCAATGAGAGAGCGCGCAAGCTGCGTATCAGGAAAGGACAGAAAATGCCAACCATTCGGAAAGGAGGGTACTGATAAGAGAAATGGTCTGCCCACCAATCTAACGCAGTGCAACCATGACGTAGGCTGATGGGCGGATAATGTATGAGCGAGAATCGGAGAGCCGGTGGTGGTGGTGGTGGTGGTTTTGGCTTGTGATAAGGGAACCATGGCGGTTTGGTCTCGAAGACCGGTATTTCCGATCGGAAAGACAGCTATTGTATGGTTGATGGGTTCGGGGATATCATGACGGGGTGGTAAGATCTGCTGAAAGACTTGGGGGAGGGATAACGCTGCGAGCATCGGACGGTTGGAGGGAGGCGAGAGATAATGAAAGCTCATACGTGCCTGGTGGTGGTTATCTTACATATATAAGCCTTTGCCGCTGGCGTTTCTTGTCTTTGGTCATTATCGATTGAATTTATCTCCTTTTCTAGTTGATACACAAAAAAAGTTGTAAATTCGCAACTTGTGACATTCCCAATACATACTTCCACGGTCGACCGATATTCAATATGAGAAGCCTTCCTGCTGAGCCCGAGTTCGAGCAAGCTTACCAAGGTAGGCAATCAATGAGTGGGCATTGGGTGAGACAAACAGTCACTGACGAGTAGCAGAGCTGGCAAGCACTCTTGAGAACAGCACCCTCTTCACAGAGCACCCTGAGTACCGCACTGCCCTCAAGGTCTCTGCTATCCCTGAGCGTGTCATCCAATTCAGAGTCGTCTGGGAAGATGACGAGGGCCAATTGCAAGTCAACAAGGGTTACCGTGTGCAATTCAACTCTGCCTTGGGTCCTTACAAGGGTGGTCTGAGATTCCATCCTACCGTCAACCTGTCCATGTAAGTCAAAACAAGTTCAGCAGTAGTAGACACGATACTAATTAGGCGCAGTCTTAAGTTTTTGGGTTTCGAGCAAATCTTCAAGAATGCCTTGACTGGCTGTAAGTAATTTCTTCTCTTAAACTGGTTTTTTAAGATTAAATGCTGACGAGTACAGTGAACATGGGCGGTGGCAAGGGTGGTGCCGACTTCGACCCCAAGGGCAAGAGTGATGGCGAGATTCGCAGATTCTGCCAGGCTTTCATGCGCGAGCTCTCAAAACACATTGGCGCCGACACCGACGTCCCCGCTGGCGATATTGGTGTTTCCGGCCGCGAGGTTGGTTACATGTTTGGAGCCTACCGCCAGGCTCGCAATAAGTGGGAGGGTGTCTTGACCGGCAAGGGACTCACATGGGGTGGAAGCTTGATCCGTCCTGGTACGTCACATACACATCACCGCTCAAGTCTTACATTACTAACACACGCACAGAGGCTACTGGCTACGGTCTCGTCTACTACGTCGACTACATGCTCCAGCACGCCGGCCGCGGCGGATTCGCCGGCAAGCGCGTCGCCATTTCTGGATCCGGCAACGTCGCCCAATACGCCGCCCTCAAGTGCATGGAGCTCGGCGCCACCGTCGTCTCCCTCTCCGACTCTAAGGGCGCCCTCGTCGCCGAAGGTGAAGGCTTCACCGCCGCTCAAGTCGACGAGATTGCCGCTCTCAAGGTCCAGCGCCGCGCCCTGACCGACTTCAAGACCGAAGGCAAGTTCAAATACATCGAGGGAGCCCGTCCCTGGATCCATGCCGGCAAGGTCGACGTTGCGCTCCCCTCTGCGACCCAGAACGAAGTCAGCAAGGAGGAAGCCCAAGCCCTCATCGACGGAGGCTGCCTCGTCATCGCCGAGGGTTCTAACATGGGCTGCACACAGGAGGCCATTGACCTGTTCGAGGCCGAGCGTGCCAACAAGGGCGACAAGGCTATCTGGTATGCTCCTGGAAAGGCCGCCAACGCTGGTGGTGTCGCCGTGTCTGGTCTGGAGATGGCACAAAACAGCCAGCGCCTGACGTGGACATCGGAGGAGGTCGACGAGAAGCTCAAGAACATCATGAAGAATGCGTTCGAGGTTGCTCTTGAGACCGCAAACAAGTACGTTCCTTCCAAGGAGGGCGAGCTGCCTAGCTTGGTCGCGGGAAGCAACATTGCTGGCTTTGTCAAGGTTGCGCAGGCAATGCATGATCAGGGTGACTGGTGGGCTTGAATGGGGTGAAACCGCATTGGAAACCGGCGTTTTTGTTCTATTTTTTTTTATGTGTCTATTTTGGGTTCATTCGGAGTAGAGGATCGGTTATACCAGATTGCTTTGTAGCATGAGAGATAAAATGCATAGCAAATTGTTCCCTGAATTGTGTCACATTGAGATGTTGGACCCCGGTGTGCATCGGCCATGCCAGCGGATTGTGAAGCAATTTGACAACCGCTTTGACAGCATCTCAAGATGAAATAACTTGAGGCGAAGCTTCAATTAATTATTTGTTACTTTTAAAATGAAAGAAGATGACTGGCGAACTGGTGTCCGAAAGAGGCTATGGCCGACTAGCTCTGCTACAGTTCTGCTTATTGTTGTTACAGCCCCTGGTTCTAGTTTTGTGCAAATCAGCCTCGTGATGAAGCTAGATACTGGGACTTTCGCCCGCCCTACAATTGAGACTCCATTTCTTCTTCAATCATCAAATTTTCTCACCATACGATCAACTGTTGTTCTTGGCTCGTTCATTCTACGCAAACTAGTCTCTCCCTACACAGCGCCGTCGCCTTAATGGCTGGGCTACGTCAAGCATTGGTACTGGTCCTCACCATGGCGGTTACGGCAGACTCCACGCTCAAAGTGCCATGGAATACAGATCCTGAGAGAAGTTATATTAAGCAAAATGGTCCAATTGGTCCCGATGGGCCATGGCAGGCGCCGCTTTTAACGTCTAAGCTTAACGATTTCCCATTACTTCCCTCACTATTCTATGGAGTCACTCTTCCCGACAAGTCTATTGGGGGTTTATATGATCCCAAGAGTACTCCGGCAAAACCTATCAATGACCGTGGCCTGGAGAGTTCTGAAATGGCTTCGGCTGACTTCTACAAATTGGACTCCAATGTCACTCCATATTCAGACACAATGGAAATTGATGGGAACCGAGATGTCGAGCTCAATGTCAATGTGACAGTCTTTGATGCTACCAAGTGGAACATATTCTTGCCAAACAACAAGCAATATACCCCAAAGCTTGGGTTTATGGGTTTAGCTGACAATGACAACGACCGTCCTTCGTCGGCGAAAACGCCGCCCGGCATCCTAGAGCAGCTTAAATCCAACAAGACGATTGGATCAAGGTCATTCAGCATGCACCTGGGCAGTGCAAAGTTAAAGCAATCCGGCTCCTTCGTTCTGGGTGGCTATGATCAGAGCAGGGCTTTGGGCGATGTCGGCAGGTGGGATTTCAATGGCGCCTTGGGTCTTTACTTGAAGGACGTCACTCTAGGTGTCGAGCAAGGTGGCTCTCCATTTGCAAGTGCCAACATCACAAAGGACAGCCCAGCGAGCCTGTGGCAGGGTCTTGGAGGCAGCGAAGTGGGCAGAAACAATACAAGGCTATCTGGTGGTCCAGACGGATCCGCTCTCACTGCACCTCTGACTTCATTTTCGTCCATCTACCTCCCCAAAGGCAATTGCGAAGGCATCGCCCAGCATTTGCCAGTGACATGGCGCAAAGACATTGGATACTACGTCTGGAACACGAAGGACGAGCAGCACAACAAGATCGTCTCGTCGCCGGCTTATTTGGGATTTGTGTTTGCTACACCCGACACTAAGGATATCACCATCAAGGTCCCTTTTGGATTGCTGAATCTGACCCTCGAGTCGCCGATTGTCGATTCACCAACACCATACTTCCCATGCAAATCTTACAATGGAATGGCCGGAGTATGGCCACTTGGACTGGCCTTTTTGCAGGCTGCTTTTATGCATGTCGATTTTGAAAAGGGTGCCATTTATCTTGCACAAGGTCCTGGGCCAACGCTCGAGCAGTCCTTGATCCAGTCTTTTAACCCTGGGGACAGCATCAAGACGAATCCCATCAGTTCATTTGCAAAGACTTGGCAGGATCATTGGACAGTATTAGCAGAAGATGGGAAGTCAGAGGATAAAACCCCGAAAAAGGGACTCGCTCCGGGAGCGATTGCTGGCATTGTGGTTGGCGTTGTGGTAGTCCTAGCTGCTGTTGCTGTCCTGCTTTGGTTCTTGCGCCGGCGAAAGATCAAAGCGGCTGAAATGCAGGCGAACGCTGTTACCAGTGAACAGAAACAAACGGGCAGTCAAATTGGCGAAAGAAGTGGTGCTGGCGAGCTCCAGGGCAGTGGTGGCATTCACGAGGCTCCAGGCACATACTTGTCTCATGAAGTGCAAGGGGAAACGCCAAGTGTACGGTACGAGATGCCCGATCAAAGCTCTCCTCTGGAGCTATATGGAGATCAGCCAACTACACAAGTACCACCGCGTAAACCGGTGCAGTCATAGGGTGTACGACAAAGTAACTAGAGTTTAGTGTGATACCCGGCATTGGGAATTCTTCTTGCAAAGAGCTATATAACCGGTATTAATTAATTCAGCTCACATAGTCCTTTACTTGTATCTTCCTGCAGCAGCCACCAGAGCCATTCTTGGCCGATGATTTCTTTTGCCACTTCAACATGATTCTTGGCAAATCATCCCCATGGGGTCTAGTCGATTAGCCTCCGTCAGTTTCATGTATAATTGCCGAGGTGAGGTGTCGGATAGATACGTAACGACATCTACAATCCAATAAAGTGTGCGTCGCATGCGGCAGATGTCCTTGTAGCTGTCCTCGTGCCTCTCAAGAATGCTTTGCAGCATGCAGCATTCACCATGCGAGGGACGTTTGTTCTGTAGGATTCGTCATTTCCAGGGACTGGGTCACATCGTATTACTTGGGGGCCAAAAAGTTGCCCGCTTCAGTCCGCCCGCTCAAGTCTCACTGCAGGACCGCAGGCCATCCTATCACACTGCCTGGAGTACGACAATCCCCATTGGCTTGGCTGGAATTTCTGCATTCTAGTCCCCTACTTTGCATTAGCACCGTGGGGCGATGCTACCCCGGCTGCCCGTTCAGTGAGCGAGCGACTCGGTTTAGGCTGTGAAACAACTCAGCTACAGCGCACTTATCCCTTTCCAGACACTAGAAACGACGCTATGTGCGGTGGTTTATTAATTGTTTTGGTCTAGTTTATTGGTTTGCGCTGACCACCACCATTCAACACCAATTCAGCGGCATTAGGACCCTAGTCAAGCCACCAACAGGACACGCTTGCTAGGAGTGATTATCTTGGTTTGCCCGCTGCTAGTGTTCTCTTGCGCCCGAGGAAATAAATCATGGTGGCTTGGCCCCCGATTCTCGTTGCATGCACATCGACACATTGCGGTTAGTGAGGTCGCTGTGTTGGTTCGGTTTCTCGCCGCGCTAACTCTGACCTGCATTATTTCCCCTCTTCTCCCTTCATCAAATGGTTTTCCATGTTTCTATTCCTTCCTTGACTTCTTCTGGAAACAGGCTGCACGGATTGCGGGAGCGCCAGGCTGGTGAGCTCCTCCCTGTCGCGGATCTCACCAAAGCTTTCGTTCACGACCACAACCATGAGTTCGGATGATTCGTTTGGCCCCCAGTTGGGGTCAAGGTTTGATTTTACGCTGCTTTTCGACCACACGATCCTCAGCATCCTCCCCAGCGTCTTGATGATCCTGGTGGCGCCGCTTTTTATCTTCCTTTACCGACGACAATCTGAGGTCATCCTGCCCGGCGCTCTTCTATGGTTTAAAATGGTGGGTTTTCTCTGATTGGCGCGCCAGAGCCGCTTGGGCTCAGAGTCATTATTCCTTTCAGACTGTGAAGCTAACCATTGTCCCCTCTTAAAGGCAGCTGCTTTAGCTTTGGTTGGCATCCAAATCACCAGCCTAGTCCTCTGGATTGCTCCTGCAGATCGCCACTCTGAAGATTCCATAGCTGCGACTATTCTTGCCTGTGCAGCTTCTCTACTCCTTGCAGTCTTGCTGCATTTTGAGCATCGACGCTCTATACAGTCATCCGCTTTTCTCGCAATCTGGCTTACGACAACGGCACTTTTCGATGGCGCCAGTGCCAGATCCTACTACCGCCGCCCTCACTTGCACGATGTTGCATCCGTTACCGTCGCTGGTGCTGCTGTCAAAGCTGCACTTGTGCTTCTGGAAGAATGGCCCAAAACTCACTTCGTAAAAGACAAAGACACTGGGAAACCAGTAGGGCGAGACGTATCAAGCGGCTTTTGGAACAGGGCCTTATTTCTCTGGCTTAACAAGACTCTCTATTCCGGATACAAGTTTGTCATCTCATTCAAGGACTTGGACGAGCTAGACCCGATGTTCGACTCGAACACGTTGGCCGAGAACTTCTCAAGGGCATGGGCGAAGAGTAAGATGCATTTCATTGGCTCTCATTTACTTAATGATTACTTTGACTTAACTGTACTAACATCAACAGTCAACAAGGAATCCCGCTATGCTTTAGCGAAAGCCTGCCTGCGAGCTTCGATCAAACCCTGTCTTGCCATGATTGTACCTCGCCTCTGCTTTACTTTCTTCATGTTCATCCAGCCATTCTTCATCGATGCTGCCGCTTCATGTCTGAAAACGGGAACATCTTTGGCAGAGAAGGGCGGCGTTATTGGTGCTGCGGCATTGATTTACATGGGGGTCGGAGTAAGTGACTCTTTTTTCTACTGTTCATTGACTGTTCATTGAGTGATATTCATGTCGGCTAATACTCTTCTTTCAGATAACACGCTCTCTGTACACAAATATGAACAGTCGCTTTGCTACTGTCACGCGTGGAATGCTCATGACTGCCATCTTGACCAAACCACTCAATCTGCCTCAGAAGCAGCCTGAACTTGCTGGCGCTGTTACTCATATGAGTACGGACATGGATGGTATTGTCATCGGACTGCCCTTTCTTCACGAACTTTGGATCAACTGCTGCGAATTCGGAATTGGTCTGTACTTGCTCGCCACAATGGTTGGCGCGGCAGCATTTCTAGTCGCCGTACCAACCCTTTGTAAGTGCATGAAGCTTACGCGTTTCTGATCGTATGTCACATCTAGCTAACGGTTTCTCTCTGCTGCAGTGACATCTGCTATATCTTGGTATGTGGGTGAACGACTCCCAACAGCCCGGGCGCTGTGGAATGAGAGAGTCGAGATTCGAGTGGCAAAGACAACCGTCATGCTTGCCCAGCTGAGAGCCATGAAGATGATTGGCTTGGAGAACATTGCTTCAAGAGAAATTGAGGATCTTCGCAACATTGAAATCGAATACTCCATCAAGGCACGAGTGCTAGCCTGCATGGTCAATATGACTGGTACGTTTCGTTTCTCGCAGTGAAGCTGGCATGAGACTCATTGGAAACAGTTGGAATCTGCGAAGTCATGACTCCCACTCTCGTGCTTGCCGGTGCCATATTCTGGACAACCTTTACTGGTACCTTGAACGCTATTGATGCCTTCAAAACCATTGCAATCATTGGTTTGGTGACAAGACCACTTAAGGGAGCCATTGCCTGCTACTCCGAAGTCTTGTCAATGTTTGCTTGCGGTGAGCGTGTCCAGAAGTTTGTCGGTCTTGACGAGAAGGAAGACCAGAGGCAGCTACTGCCGGACTCATCCCAGGCAAATTTGCAAGACAAAATGGACGAGAAGGGCGAAAAGACCGACATTGTTACCCAACTAAATGGAGCTGGAGCTGTACAACCGTCGAGCAACACGGACGATGATTATGCCATTCGATTTGTTGACGCAACTATTGCCCCAACAGACGACCCGCGTATGCCGAGGGTCTTTGCAATCACTCTACTCATGAAAGACGCAGAGTTTATCATTCTCAGCGGTGCTACAGGATCTGGCAAATCTCTTTTCCTGCGCTCGGTCCTTGGAGAAACGAAAATTACGGCTGGCAAACTCTTCGTAAGGGGCGGTTCAAAGGGATATTGTGGCCAAGCTCTATGGATCAAAAACGGCTCCATCAAAGACAACATCGTCGGCTTCAGTCCCTTCGATGCATCTTGGTATGAGTCAGTGATACACACGTGCCTCCTTCAACAAGATATCGCTCGTCTTCCAGGAGGCGATAACTACTCTGTTGGAAGTAACGGAGCTAACCTCAGCGGAGGTCAGAAGCAACGACTGGTAGGTCCCCTCGTCTCTGTGTAATACTTTGACTAATTTGTATCGTTCAACAGGCTGTGGCAAGAGCCTTGTATGCCCGCACTCCTGTTCTGCTTCTAGATGATATTTTCAGCAGCCTTGACCTCACCACTGCCGATATGATGTTCCATCGCTTGTTTGGAAAAGACGGCCTTATCAGAAAATGGAATCCCACAGTCATCTTAACAACTCACTCCAGTAAGTGTAACACCAATCAAACAGCTTTTTTCGCTTCTAACGAAACCAGAGGAGTACTTCCCTTTTGCCGACCGCGTTCTGTTGATTGACTCCGACGGTCTGGTCAAAGTTCGCGCCGACGTGCGTAGTCCGGCATTCCTCTCGACACTGAGAAATACAACTCCTCAACATGATGGTCATATCGAGGAACCGAATGCTGGCCCAGAAAGCTCTGGCGAAGTGATCCAAGAGAAAGATCAAGCTCCCAAGGCTCCTGTCGAAGAAGAGGGTGATCCGGCGCGGCAGCGAGGGGATTTTTGGCTCTATGTGTTCTTTCTCAAGACTATCGGGGCAGTGCGAACCCTCATTTGGCTTTTCTTAACAATTAGCACTGTCGTCATTGAGAAGTTTCCAGGTTTGTTGATTGCATCCAGTTTCACACGGTCAGTGCTAACCGTGGGCTCAAGACGTCTTCCTTCGAATTTGGCTTGATAGAGCCCCTGACAACAAGCTGTACTTCCTCGGATATGCCCTTTTCAGCATGTCTGGCTGCTTCATTGGAACAGGAATGCTCATGTAAGCATCACAGCTTTGGTTTCATTTGACCACTCACTAACTGATGCACATAGCTACTGGTTTAGCCACGCAGTTCCAGCATCTCTGTATACTTTCCACCAAATGATACTGGAAACAGTTATCAAGTAAGTATTATTCTATGCTTGTGTTCGTAAGAGGTGACGACCAGTTGCTGACTTGATGACTTCTCAGAGCCAAACTGTCCGTTCTCACTGGCACAGATCACGGCACCCTTCTGAGCTAGTAAGTTCTTGTTGCACGAGGCTTCGATTCCATTGCCTAACTCAATATCCAGCTTCAGTCAAGACATTACCATGGCTTCCCAAACATTCCCGCAGATATTCATGCGATTTGTCTATGGTACGGCTAATGCCCGCTCTCACCGTCCCATCAGTACACTGACCTTGGCTTCTCCGTAGTATTTTTTTTCACATTGGGCAGTCTGATCATCAGTCTCTCAGCAACTAAATTCGCCGCTCCTATTGCTCCTGCAATCATTGTCGTCGTTTACTTCATTCAGAGATATTATTTACGAACTTCTCGACAAATACGACACCTCGACCTGGAAGGGAAGGAGCCACTGTACACTCATCTCACTGAGACAATCGCCGGCCTGGAATACATTCGAGGATTTCAATGGGAACAGCAAACACTACAGCGAAGCTTTGAGCTGCTGAACACGTCCCAAAAACCCTTCTACCTCATGTTCGCCATTCAGCGATGGCTCGCGCTCGTCATTGACTTAACTGCATGCGGTATTGCGGTCATCTTACTTGCCATAGCGCTAAACCTCAGCTTCTCAGCGACTGAGGCGAGTCTTGCTCTCTCCCTTGTTGCATTGATCACATTCAGTGATGATGTCAATGATGTAGTTCAGGACTGGACGAGTCTTGAAACTTCTCTGGGAGCCATTGCGCGGCTCCGACGTCTTGTCAAGACAACACCAGTAGAGGCGCATCCTGAGGGTGATTTACCGAAGCAATGGCCCTGGAAAGGCGAAATTAGCTTGAAAAATGTGGTTGCCAAATACGAGTAAGTGCAGCTTTTTGGAGTATTTTTCGGCGGCCACTTACTTACATACTTCAGTGAGACAACGCCTGGCCGACCAGCATTGGATGGCATGGGAATTGACATCCCAGGCGGCGCAAAAATCGGCATTACAGGACGAACAGGAAGGTGTGTCATATCCACTTAGTTCTTGAATTGTTCTTCCGAAGGTATCGTATGATACTAACAAAGTTAAAACAGTGGCAAGAGCTCCATCCTGATGGCTCTACTCAATTTCCTCGATTACACAGGAACAATTCACATAGACGGCATTGAGGTTTCGACATTGCCACCAAATTTCGTACGATCCCGCATCAGCACAGTCTCACAAGAGTTGATTGACCTGGAGGGAACTGTCAGACACAATCTCTGTCCGTGGTTGCTGGATGGATCCGAGGGCATGCGCAACCCCGACGAGAACGTCATGATCACTTTACTCTGGCGTCTAGGATTGTGGGATGCAGTCTACCGAGGCGGTGGCCTGGACGTGCAGATGGCCAAATTAGGGTTATCACAAGGCCAAAAGCAGCTGATGGGCATCGCTCGAAGCCTCCTCCGAAGAATTGCAACTGGCACGAGCATTCTCCTTGTAGACGAGGCAACCAGCAACCTTGACCACGACACCGAGAAGACTGTCCATGAAGTCATTCAAGAGACTTTTGCGGACTGTACAGTCATTACCGTCTCTCATCGGCCAGAGATGTTGAAGAGTTGTAACGTTATCTTGCATATTGAAGATGGCAAGATTGCTTCGGCTAGACAACCAACCTTGGAGCCTCCAGTCTCTCCTCCTTCAGAGCTCTCATCGATTCCACAAGCTCGTCGTCAGGCTCCTCCCCAGGCTCCTCCCCAGGCCCCTCCACAAGTTCGATCTCAGGCGCAAGAACTACGTCGTCAGCGCCGTGAGGAAAGAGAGAGACTTGCGCGAGAGGAGGAGCAGCAACGTCGACACCGTGCACCCTCTGAGCTGTCGGAGTCAGTACGTCGTCGTTTCCGTAGCCATCGCCGACAGGAACACATTGAGCGTCAAAGGGAACAGCGGGAGCGACAACGGTTGGAGGACGAAGAACAGCGACGCCTAGAAGAGGAACAGGATAGGCTGTGGCGTGAGGAGCAAGAGGCTAGGCAATCTTTACATGAGGAGACGGAAAGAGAATTCAGACAAAGCAGCGAAGAGCAGTAATTCATGGCGATTATACACATTATGCATGTCCTAATTAATATACCCACAATTTAACGCGCACTGAAGACTTGCAATGTCAAACGAGTATCATGTAGTTGTCGCATTCCATACAATTCGTCCCTCGGTAATTAGGCCACTTGCCGCCTGCTAAAGAGCTTTGCAGTATCGTGTTATAATTACTTAAAATTTACTGTCCAGGGCCACCCAATACTTCACAACTCGCCGTGGGGCGATGCTACTGTGATGCGTCGCGCCATTGGTGCTCTGATGTGATTTACTAACGGCAAATGACAGGCTCCAAAGAGAAGCGGTTAGCGTCCTGAAAACAGCGACTGCTCAGTGGGTACAGGGTGCATTGGCGCTGAGGGACCTTTGCAGAGCCTGGTCAAGCCACCAACTAACAGAGATCCCCTCATCTGCTGTTGGTTGGTTCCTCGCCAATTTCCCTCCTCCAAAACTAGTCAAAAGGCACTTGATAGGCGTCACTGAGTCATCGGATATTTGAGAATTGAGAATAGTTTATCGTATTTGACTCATGAGTATCAAGATGGAGAATCTAACGACTGGTGCAGACAACGCCTTTGGGCCCCGTACTGGATCAAGCTTCGATTTCACTCTCAAGTTTGATGATACCGTTCTCAATATTCTTCCGAGTGTCATTATGATTTGCGCGACGCCTGTTTTCATCGCTTACTACAGGAAACAAAAGCAGGTCATCCTAGTGAGCGCCTTGCTTTGGTGCAAGCTTGTAAGTTCGGTAGAGTGCAATTCAGTCGAGCGCTATCTAACCATTTCAATAGGCTGCTGCGATTAGTCTCTTTGGAATCCAAATTGCAAAGTTGGTGCTATGGACTGCTCCTGGAAAATACCATTCGATCGTGTCAATTGCTGCCGCCGCTGTCTCCGGCACCGCATCCATCTGCATGACCGCTCTTCTCAGCTATGAACATCGGTATTCGATGCGATCATCTGCTTTCCTGTCCCTTTGGTTGACTTCATACATGTTGTTTGACGGCGTCATTGCGAGGTCGTATCTCTTGCGCTCTGGTTTGGGAAATGCAGCTGCTCTGTCAGTGGCCACTGCACTTCTAAAGGGTGCTCTCGTTGTGATGGAAGAGTGGCCCAAGACGCATTATGTCAAGGACAGTACGACTGGAAAGCCAGTAGGAAAGGAATTTTCAAGTGGATTCTGGAATAGAGCACTGTTTTTGTGGTTGAACAAGACGCTGTATTCTGGTTATGCGATGGTCATTTCCTATGATGATCTTGATCCGTTGGACAGCGCCTTTGACTCGAGTCAGCTCGCTGACAAGTTTGATACTGTTTGGCATAACGGTAGGTCGTTTTGATCTTGACTTTTTCTGAGGTGGGAGACACTAATTGGCTCTATACAGCAAACAAAAAAAGAAAGCAGGCACTCACGCTAGCCAGCATTCGAGCAGCTATTTGGCCATGCTTTTGCATCATCATTCCTCGACTCTGTCTAACTTTTTTCATGTTCATTCAGCCATTCTTAATTCAAGTGGCGGCTGCTCACGTCGATTCCAATACATCCAAAGCTGTAAAAGGCGGTATCATTGGTGCTGGTGCTTTGATCTATTTGGGAGTTGGTGTATGTCACACATTTTGCCGCTTACTTCTCCGGCATGATACTAACGATGCTCAACCTTAGATCTCGAGATCTGTTCATGGCACAATAACGGCTCGATTTACGACTGCTGTGCGTGGGATGCTTATGACGGCAATCCTGGCAAAGCCTTTCGACCTTGCTCAAGGCCAGGATGAGCTATCTGCTGCGGTGACGCTGATGAGTACTGACATCGACGGAGTCGTGGATGGTCTGCCGGTTTTGCATGAAGTCTGGATCTACACTTTGGAATTCGGACTTGGTCTCTACTTGTTGTCCACCATGGTTCGAGCGGCTGCTTTCCTAGTTGCTATTCCGACATTTGGTAAGTTTGTGCCCGACACTTTCATTCCCAAATTTTAACGCTCTTATTTAGTTGCCACATTATTGTCCTGGTATTTGGGCAAGACGTTGCCCAATGCTCAAGAATCATGGATCAAGCAAATTGAAGTTCGAGTCGCCCAAACTTCAATCATGTTGTCACAGCTCAAAGCTGTCAAAATGATTGGTTTGGAAGACGTCGCTTCCAGATAGATACAGACTGCAAGGGACAAAGAGATTAAACTTTCAATCAAGGCCAGAGTACTGTCAGCTTTTGTAAACATGACGCGTAAGTAGCGACAAATCTTCCTCAGCAGCAACGACAAACTAACCGTCTTGATAGTTGGCTTATGCGAAACGATGACACCAACACTTGTAATGGCCGGAGCAATTTTTTGGACGACTTTCTCCGACAAGTTAACTCCCATTGAAGCTTTCAAGACCATTGCGCTCATCACACTTGTCTCACAACCACTGCGACAACTTGTGGCGACCTACTCTAGAATTCTGCCCACGTTGTCTTGCTCTTCCCGAGTTCAGAACTTCCTTGTGTTGGCAGCGATGAAAGACAAGCGTGCAGTCACGGATGTTTCTCCTCCTTCGTGTGAAACAAGTACCTCTCCCCTCGAGATCGAGATGGTTGAACAGCTGCCTGAAGGCTGTGCCATCAAATTCGCTGGAGTAAGCCTTCGAGGCAGAGGGCAGACTGACAAAGTACCTCTGAAAAACTTTACTCTCTCCATTCAAGAATCTGAGCTTGTGGTCGTTGGTGGCCCAACTGGGTGTGGCAAAACTATTCTGGCCAGAGCACTCACTGGAGAGTCTGAAAT
This sequence comes from Simplicillium sp. C3G150-2, assembly GCA_022702485.1. Lineage (NCBI taxonomy): Eukaryota > Fungi > Ascomycota > Sordariomycetes > Hypocreales > Cordycipitaceae > Simplicillium > Simplicillium sp. C3G150-2. Next base: position 1,614,043 of record JAJIYY010000001.1, on the reverse strand, counting down.
TGTCTCGGGCGGCTTGTTCATGAAGCCTGGCACAAAGGGTTACTGCGGTCAGAATATATGGATCAGGAACGGTTCCATTAAAGACAACATTGTTGGATTCAGCCCTTTAGATCAAGACTGGTATGATACAGTTCTGGAAGCATTTCAACTGAAACACGACTTTAGACAGCTCCCCGACGGCGATCAGTCTTCGGTAGGAAGCAATGGCGTAAACCTTAGTGGCGGTCAGAAGCAAAGAATTGTAAGTTGTTATCTTTTAATGGTGGTCTCTATGCTGACAATGATAGGCCGCCGCGAGAGCCATCTATTCTCGCGCCAAATTTCTCATCTTGGATGATATTTTCAGCGCTTTGGATATTCTTACGGCAAACACCATCTTTAACCAGGTCTTCGGTCCCAACGGCCTGATAAGAAGATGGAGCCCAACAGTTATTCTGGTTACTCACTCGGGTAAGTACTCTACATAGAAGCAAACGATGGTTGGGGTCTAACGAGCACAGCGCAATATTATCCATATGCCGATCGCGTTGTGTTGATCGACTCGGACGGAAACATCACCGTTGAGGGGTATGAGGTAACATCTGTTTTGCCTGTCGAGGACAGCGAAGATGCGTCTCAAGACAGTTCTATGTCTGTCTCATACGATGCTTCATCCCAGCAACCGGAGCCGATTAGAACAACTCACGATGTTGAAGACAATACCAGACAGCGGGGTGACTTCAAGCTCTACCTTCTGTTCCTTCAGACCATTGGAGCGGTAAAAACTGCCATCTGGTTTATGCTTACAGTAGCCACGGCTGTCATCGAAAAGTTCCCTGGTATGTGAACTACCTGTACCGAGTTTCTTGACCTAACGTTGGTTTTAAGATGTTCTTTTCCGAATCTGGCTTGATCGTGCACCTGAGAACAGGCTATTTTTCATCGGATACGCATTGACAAGCGCTATGGGTTGTATTACTGGAACTGGCAAGATAATGTGAGTAATATCTATCGCCGAAAACTTGGATCTCTAACCCAGAAAAGGTACTGGTACAGTCAGGCCGTTCCCGCGTCACTTCATAGTTTCCATCAGATGCTACTTGACGCAGTAATGAGGTATGTATCTCACCTACCGTTTGAAAAGTAGTTCAGGGACCATGCTAACGAAGTTTTACTCACAGAGCGAAGCTTCCATTTTTGATGAAGATTGATCACGGTACTTTGTTGAGCTAGTAAGTTCGCAGCCTGCTGTTGATCAACGCAGTGGTTAACACCAAACGAACAGCTTCAGTCAGGACATCACAATGGCATCTCGAAATTTTCCACAGATTTTTATGAGATTCATTTATGGTATATCACACCATGAGTTTGTTCTTTGAGGATGTCACTAATTTGCTGTTTTAGTTGTTTTCCTTACAATGGCCGGTACCGCAGTTATCCTTTCGGCTACAAGCTACGCGGCTCCTTTAGCACCAGTCATTCTAGGAGCATTTTACTTCATCCAGCGATACTACCTCCGAACTTCCAGGCAGATTCGACATCTTGACCTAGAGAGCAAAGAACCACTCTATACACATATGAGCGAAACAATCGCCGGGCTTGAGTATATCCGTGGATTTGGATGGGAGCAAGACACCCTTGATCAGGGAATTCAACTCCTTGACAAGTCGCAGAAGCCGTTTTACCACATGTTTGCTATTCAGAGGTGGCTGACGCTTGTCATTGATCTGGTATCATGTGGTATTGCAGTTGTGCTGCTTGCAATCGCTCTCAACGTGCATTTTACAGCGACAGAAGCAAGTCTTGCACTTTCTCTAGTCTCATTGATATTGTACAGCGATGAGGCATCATTCATGATTCAAGACTGGACTCGTCTTGAGACGGCGTTAGGAGCCATTGCCAGACTTCGGAGTTTCATCAAGACTGCACCGCAAGAAGATGCAATCAGTGGTCAGGAACCGGCTGATTGGCCAAGTCACGGCCAGGTGTCGTTCCACAACGTGGTGGCTAAGTATGAGTAAGTTTTACATTTCTCAAAGGCTCTTTAACTGATAGTTGCTAACAATCATCTAGTAATACGAAACCAGGACCTCCAGTGCTTGATGGCATTGACGTGCAGATTCCTGCCACGACTGTTGTAGGAATCAAAGGTCGAACAGGCAGGTACGTTCAATTTCAATTTGCACTCAATAATTCTACATCCTGACTTCTTGTAGTGGTAGAGTTCAATGCTGCTGGCCGTTTTGAACTTCCTTGACTATACCGGCCGCATCACGATCGACAACATCGAAATCTCTAGTGTCTCGCCACGCTTCTTGCGCTCGCGAGTCGGCACGATTTCCCAAGATGGAATTGAACTGGACGGTACTCTTCGCTTTAACCTCTGCCCATGGACACTTGACCAAAGCGATGAAGAGCGCCAAACCTCTGACATTGCTGTCGCTGAGATGCTGTGGCGCCTGGGGCTATGGGCAACTGTGGCTGAGAAGGGCGGTTTGGACGCCAAGATGTCTAAGCTAGGTCTTTCTCAGGGCCAGAAGCAGCTGATGGGTATTGTTCGCTGTATTCTGCGTCGTGAAGCTACCGGCAGCCGTCTTCTGCTGGTGGACGAAGCGACGAGTAACCTGGATGAAGAGATGGAGAAGACTGTGCATCTGTTGATCCGAGAGAAATTTAAGAATTGCACCATTTTCATCGTATCTCACCGAAAGGAGATGCTGAAGGGGTGCAATTTGATTGCTGAAATGCACGACGGGAAACTTGTTCAGTTAACTGTTCAACCTGTCGCGGATACCAGGGCTGCTTTCGAGGGGGTATTGGTGCCTATCGTCCCTTCTGAAGTGTTCAAACAGCTGAAAGAGTGCCAAAGAAGTCATCAGCAAGAGATGGAAAGAATTAAAAGGGAAGCTGAAGAACAGTCACAAAGAGGAGCTTGTCTTGATTGGTTCAGAACAAGGAAAGGCTAGTCTGTACCGGAGTAGACGCAATAACACCAAATCTGTTCACAGTTTAAATCATTCCCTTCACATTTATAGCTTCTCTTTGATATAAATTGGATTAAAATCGTCTGATTTGTTTGCCAAGGTTTATTACAAGAATAGTGAGTTTTGTGTATGGCTTTGCATGCTCATTAACACCCCGAACAGGCTGTAATCAAATCTGGGGTAGTCGATTTAGTGGTCCTCAGCGCCCACCAGCCCAGCCTAGCGCATTAACGGCTGTATGCTCAGTGATGTACCTCGCTAGAGCTATTCTTACCGAACCCGAACCGCCTCGGCTGTCTTTAGCCGGAACCACCAGCAACCTCAACACACATCACCACCTCAACAAACCTTCACCGTTGCCCATCACGCATTCGCAATAAAAAAAAATCAATTGTATCATACCACATTCGCCATGGTCAACGCACCTCCCCTAAAGGGCATTAAAGTCCTCGAATTCGCCGGCCTAGCTCCAGGTAAGTCTCCAGCCTTTAACTCATCCTCAACCACCATTAACCCAATATCCCAGGTCCATTCGCCGGTCTCCAGCTCGCCGATGCAGGCGCATCCGTCATCCGAGTCGACCGGGTAGGCGGCGGTCAAGATATGCTCGCGCGCCGCAAATCATCGATCACCGTGAACCTCAAGGACCCAGCCGGCATCACTCTAGTCAAGAACCTCATCGTCAATGCACCAGTGGATGTCATCATTGATCCCTTCCGGCCCGGCGTTCTCGAGAAGCTTGGGCTCGGTCCTGATGTCCTCCTCAAGCTCAACCCGCGCCTTATCTACGGCCGTATGACTGGCTACCGTCGCGATGGCAAGTACTCCGCGATGGCTGGCCACGACATCAACTACCTGGCCGTATCAGGCGTGTTGGGCATGCTAGGTCGCGCAGACCAAAAACCAAACCCTCCCATCAACATTCTCGGTGACTTTGCCGGTGGAGGCGCCGTTCTGTATCAAGGTATTCTTTTGGCTCTGCTCGCGAGGCAGAACACAGGCAAGGGCCAAGTCGTTGAAGCAAACATGGTGGACGGCGCATCGTATCTCACCACATTTCCTCGAATGGCAATGAAGACACCCATGGGTGACAAGCCGCGTGGCACCAACCAATTAGACGGCGGTTGCCCATGGTACGATACCTACGAAACCAAAGACGGTAAATACATGTCTGTGGGAGCTCTGGAGCCCCAATTCTTCGCAGAACTCGTCAAACTGCTTGGTATTAGCGATCAAGGATGGGATGATAAGCGCCACGACGACTCCACCTGGCCAGAGTTAAAGAAGATCTTCGAGGATAAGTTCAAGAGTCGTACGAGAACTGAATGGGAAAAGGTCTTTGATGGTACAGATGCCTGCGTTGCGCCTGTATTGGAGTATGCCGAGCTGGAGACTGATTCACAAAGAGAGGGCGACCAACGACCCTCGGTGACGCTACGAGACACACCGTGCTTGGCTGTTGATACCCGTTCGGGCGATGCCGTTACTAGTGGTCAGGGCAGCGATTACGAAGGCAAAGGATATGTTCCAAACTTCTTGAGCCCAGGTGACGGTGGTGAGGAAGCATTGGCCAAATGGGCAGGCTGGACGAACGGCGAGCAATACAAGGTACAAGATGGAGTTGTCGCATGGGCGAGCCAAAAGTCAAAATTGTAGAATCTGTGCATATATCATAAAGTAACGACGAAGTAAATTCTCTAACTTGCAAATGCTTATAACGAGGAACCCGTCTTCCGAATACTGTTCCATTCCATGTCTCGTGCCGCGTTTCTCATCCTCCTGTCCCACCCGTATCGTCTAACTCTAACCCTTTGCTAGAAAATAACAATCCTATGGTATCGAAAGAACAAAATTAATTAAATTAGTAGATGGCACCACAAAGCGCCAGCCTTTGCGAGACATCTCCCTTCGGTCGAGCAGCTTTCCATGGCGAGATTTCTTCTCTGGTGGAACAGCTCGGTGTTTGTCTTCTTGGAGATAGTTGGTATATTGTTTCTTTATTTCTTTTCGTTTGGGATTTTTTTTGCTTTTGAACACCATAAACGAAGGCGATATGTTTACTGCACTTGGCTGACAATCTCGCTGGCACGTCCCAGGGACTCCACCATTTGCTGGCACTCCTTTCTTCTGCGAACCGTGAAGTCGCTCTCCTTGAGGAGATCATCGGGCGTATCGGTGCGGTACATGTTCTCGAGCAACTCGCGTTGCATCTCGTCCTTGGTGAATCTGTTCGCAAGTTAGCAGCGGCTATCAGTGAGACGTGTGCCTAGACGTACTGGACAAGTGTGAGCATGATGGCCTTAGGGACCATGTCAGTGAGGGTACGCTTGACAATGTTGTAATACGAGGAGATCAGCAGCTCTGGGGGGGGTTGTTAGTAATCTAGTCTTAGGATCATTTGGATGCGCTAATCAACTCACTGATAACTTCAACTTCGATGTTCTCACGCTCAGACAGGTTTCCAGAGGCCTTAAGGGTAGGAGGAGGTGCCTCCATAGCAGCTGCCTTCTTTTTGTTCTTGGCCGCAAAGAAACTGCCAAAGAATCCACCGTTGGCCGCATCGGGGTCGGGAACTGTAGGGCTGGCGGCGCGAGCAGGAGTAGCGGTAGCAGGGAGAGGCTTGCCAGTCTTAGGGTCGACTTGGACGGGCTTGGCGGGGTTGTGACGCTCGTTGACAATAGCCATAGCCTACATAGCGAGGTTAGCAAGACATTCCAGTGCAAGAATACATCTTTGGACTTACGCGATGACCGTTGAGGAAATCAGGGTGTCCTGTGTTGATGTAACAAGCCTCCATAGAGACCAAGTCGCGGACAAGCTTGTTTGTGGGGTCCATAGCCTTCTTGAAGAAAGCAATGACAACGCCATGCAACTTCTCCTTGAGCTGGGGATAACGGCGGTATGTACCCTTGTTAAGAAGTTGCGACAAGATGCGAACCAACTCGTCGTAAACGAGAGACACACACTTGAGACTGGGATCTTCGAGACGCTTGATTTGTTGCTTGACAATCAGCTCGAAAGCCATGGTACCAACGAAAAGCGCAGGTGAAGAACCAGAGGAGTTGTAGAGAATTGTTCGAATATCGACATCCTTGACAACATCAAAGGGATCAACAGCCTTGACACCGCCATTGTACAATTCGTGGAAGACGAAACTAATACGAGCACCACCGGACAGTTCTGTGCTGGAAAGCTCTGTGTTGTTACCGTCGAGGACCGTGCGCCATTCGTTGGAGAATTCGGTAATGATGTTGAGCACAATGTTGGCGCTGTTGCCAAGCATCGAGGGACCGAGGCTTTCGAGTTCGGCACTGTATTTCGACAAGGAGCTGGCAATGCGGGCTTTGATATCGGGTAGTGTTTGTTTGATATGCATCATCAGGATAAGGTTAAGCTTGCGTGCAAGGTATGGTGTACCGCAGTAGTTGCTCTTGTTGCGATAAGCCTTGTGGTTCTCGAAGAAGTTCTTCTCGTTTTCCAGGGAAATGTTGATGGCCTTCTTGTTGTCGATATCGCGCTGACCACGGTTGACGACAGGGACGTAACCAAGACGGAGAGGAATGACACGATTGGACAAGATGTCAATAACGTCAGTACCTTCGTCCATCAGATCGACCTTGGTGAGTACACCAATTGTGCGCTGACCCTCAGGGTCAACCTCGCGAGCGAGCTTAAGACCATCAGAGTTGGCCAAATCGATGTTTGCCGAAGTGACAGCAAGAATGATGGCGTTGGACTTGCCGATGTACTTCAGAACCATTTCGCGAATTTGTCGCTCGATATCGCGGGGCTGGTCACCAACAGGGACCTTGGTCAAACCGGGCAAATCGACCAGTGTCAAGGTCAGGACGTTGGGGGAGTAGATGCGGAGGTTGATGGGAGAGTTGGAGATACCAGCATTCTTTCCAACCTTGGCTTCGGTCTCTCTGGCAATCTCATCGCGAATCTTGGAAAAGTCGTGGAATTTCTGGCCGGGAATGTGCAAGAACTCTCCCCATTCGTCGGCGTTGGCGGCCTTGTCGTTTCCGAGGTCGACCTTTTCGTCTGTTTCGCCGTTCGATTGCGCGGTTCGGTTGATCAACTGGAGAACGAGAGGTCGTCGAGTCACGATACCGGAACCACGGGGAAGACTGTAGACGTGTTAATCCTTCGCGCTTTGACTGATGTTACGCAACAGCTGAAACTTACAAGTCACGGCCGACAATGTTTTCCAATACTGAACTCTTACCACTCGACTGGCTGCCTACGACGACAATCTGGGGAAGATCGATGGGGTTGTTGACACCAACAGTCGAGAAAACATCTTGCAGCTTGTTGACGAGCCTAGAATCCGTCCAGTTAGCCTTTGCGCCCAAAGTTCATCGACAGTGGTGGTGCTCACTGAATAAGGGCGGGATCGGAGATACCACCCGGCGTGGCGAGAGAGCCGCTCATGTTGTCGATTTGTCGCGTTCCTCTTTAAGAAGAAATTTGAGGAGACGTACTCAAGAAATGCTGGAGTTGTCGCCGCTCGTTCGCTCGGAATTACTAGCGTCGCGGGTCGAGGAAGGGGGGGGGTAAAGTTACTGTCAGGCACAGACTCCTTTTTTGTTGTTTGTTGACAGACAACGGTCTTAAAGAGAGGGGGGTTCGGACAGCTAAGCTGTAGCTCGCAGGGTTATCGCAGGAATGAGTTTGGGAAATGTATAGAGTCGCTCTGAAACGAAGCGTCTGAAGTTGTTGTCGGTGAGGTGTTGAGAAGGGGAAGTGGGTTGTTGCAGGGTGACGACGATATGGAGTGGACTCGCAACGCAACACGACTCACCCACCAAGGGCGGTCCACTCCTGCCCAGCTCAGGGCACCAAAACCTTGCACAGCGCCACAAGCCCAACCTGTGGCGTGGCGTTTCGTCGTCAACGACCCAGCGCAGCGCCGCCCAGTGTTGCCAGCGTTGCCAGGAGCAGGATAAAGCGTTGCCCACTACTGAAGCGACTCTTCTGGAAAGCCGACTTCAGGCTAAGCCACATGTGACAGTCCTGCTCCAGGTCATCCACACAGTTTAGCTGCTTAAGATGACGACTCGTGACTCCAGGCAACAGAATAAAACACAGTTAAAATAGAAACGAATGCGTAATAGAGAGGTTTTATTTATAAAGACAAGATTGTAGATGATAATTAGCTCATGGTTCATTCATGCGCTCAGCGCTGGTGTGCAAACAGTGTACAAAGTCATTCAAAGGTTGTCTACAAAACAGTGCTAGTATCTAACAAGGGAAGCTATATGTTATACACAAGTACAAATGATGTACACTTCTGTTTACAAAGGCGGCAAGTCTTCTCTGCATATGGGACATTGCAGCCGAAATTTCATCCAGCTCTCCAAACAGGCTGTATGGAAAATATGTCGACAAGGAGTAACCATGTACATCCTCCTTGCAAAAACGCCAGTGACGCTCTTGTCTTCCTCTCCAGCCTTGATGACAGGCACTTCCAATATCTCTCTGCAAATCGAACAATCTATGACTCGCATAGACTCTTTCGAAGCGTCCTCGACCACACTGTCGATGCTAGCACGTCTTAGTGGTTGCGTCTCGTCTGCCACAAGGCCAATGGGTAGTCCTCCTTTCTCGACATTATCTTCTCGAAGAACAGGGTGATAGTCCCAGGCGTCAGGCGTCCAAGAGTCCGGAATTGCGTATCTTGGCCCAATCACGTCCTGGGTGGCCAGGATGAAAAGCTGCAGCCATACCCACGAACATAGAACACCAAAAGAGAAGCGATCTGTAGTAGCAAACATGAAGTTGTCTGCTTTGACCCAGAAATACGCAATTGGCAGAAGTCTTAGAATAGACTGACCGATAACGAACTGCCAAGTAAGAGCGCGCCGGCAGTTACGCATTACATTCCTGTGGATTTGCGGCACCCAAAGCGATAAATACACAAAGGCGGCTAGGTTGAGGTATATCGATCGTGCCCTTGGGTACCACTGCGACGACGATAATGTAACAAAACTGAACAACAAACTAGCCAAGATGAACCGGCCCAAGATTGTCTGGAACGATAGAACCGGCGTCCTGGTAGCCTCTCCTCTGTTCAGTGGAACTGCCGCTGCCGCGTCGGCCACTTCAGCTTCGACATCTCCATCAAATGGCACAATAACAGGCGGCGATGGGGCACGGTGTTGGAGACCAGCTGTGACAGGTGCAGGGAGGATCGATGGCTCCCGCGTCGTTTGGGGCGTGTTTCGATCTGTGCCGCCTCTAGAATCTGCATCTTGCCGGCTCTGGCGCTCGGGAAATTGCACTTCGTAGATTTTGGCTAAAAAGCTTCCTCCAATGGTCATTGCTAGAAATGAAGCAAACATCAGGGTCAAAGTAGGGAGGAAAGTTGACCCGGCTGATGACACCCATGTCGCAGCAGCAGTGAAGGTGATTCCGTCAACCATCACCATGATGCTTATCGTTGGGAAACTGACACGTCCAACTGTTGATGGCGTGAATGTTTCTCTCATTTGATTTTTGAGGAGATAGACTTGTCCGAAAACAATCCACGCAAAGATAAGAAGCCAAGTCTTCACCTGGTGCGTATGTACTTCAAGTTTCATACCCCTCAAATGATGACCTTCACCGGGTGGAAAATCAGGCGGCCCTTTGGACTCCAAGAAGAATGCACAATCGGGTGAGTAGACAACAGCTGACATTTCCAAAGAGGGAATACGTCCAACTGGTGCTCCTCTTGGCTTATCCAGCTCCGACTCAATAAGTCCAATCAGCGCCTCCAAGTCCACTTCTTCAGGCTTGCGATTTCCGATGCTGAGATCCTGTCGATTTGGTGGGTGTATCTGAGCGTATAATATGAACTCACACTGGGGAGCTGGATTGAAAAGATACTGAGGGTCATTTTCAACATCAGACATCCACGGCAATGATGGGTCGAGAGCTACAGTTTTGTTTTTCTTCGCAATCACTGACGTCAATCTTTCATTCAAAAAGCTTTGACTGGACTTGAAGTAATCTGGCCCTGGTGCAAGATGTGGCAGTCCGAAAATACCTTCAAACTTCTCGCTTGTCGTCGTCATTAAGATCACTCCTTGACGTGGCCAGTGAACGCCCCAAAGTCGCATTTCCCAAGTATGACCTGAACCTATCGTGTCCTCTAATGTCATCGTTGCTTTGACGTTTCGTATTCTCCCTCCAGAGAGCGGTGCTTTGTCTTTCGGTAGTTGTGTATACTGTGTAGTGGTTCGGTTTCCATCCAAGCGCAATACCATTTTGCCGCTTTTGCCAGTTATATTACGAGCCCATTCCACTTTATCTCCTATCCAGTCCATGTTGGGGACACTGTTCGAGAGATTATAGTTGTCGTATGTTCGGCTAACCGTGCCTGGTTTGTACACCCATTCACCGTGGAGTGTTCCTGACGCATTCTGCCACACTGGTTCGCCCTCAGCTGTATCCCAGAGCTGTTTTCCATTCGCCTCTGGTATAGCATATTGGCTGATTTTTCGACCCTTTTCGCGGAAGTTATCCAAATCATCCCATGCAAAGCCGTCCACTTTCCGGAAGCCTGTAAGGTTCACAAACTTGTCTCCGTGGCTCGGCGCGAAATCCCCCCATTTCGTCGTATTTGAGATGTTGGTCGCATCGCGGAATCTCAAGAGTCGTTTTTTCGCAAGATCCGAAATGAGAAGACCTGCTTGGCCAGGGTAGTCGCCGGCGGGCGAAAGGAGCCAGAACACTAGGATGACTATGAAGAAAGCCGCTCCTGTCTGCTGCCTCTGGGGCATGATGACGATCTCGTCGTTTAGTTGAAAGAGTCTCAGATTATCATTATATATGTCGGTATAATTATCCCAGTCGTGCGTCGGCAGTAAACAGGTTTCTGCAGGAATCAAAGTCGTCCGTTCATTGCCGAAGATGTGGCATGTGGAAGGGTCCAGGAGCTTGCTCAGGCGACGGTGACGAAACGTGCTGCAACCGTCTCCAGCCAAAACGATGCCCCTGTCCACCCGCCGCGCCACCAAAGCCCCTCTAACAGCGCTACGCTCCATTGAAGCTTAGCAAGACCATCGCCGTTCCTGTTCCTGCATATCGAGACACATCGCACGCGATCACCCTCCGGAACTATCTACCACAATCGATAGTCGCTCCTTGTTTGGTCATGTCTTCAAGTAATAGAAATTCGGCTGTTCCCGGCCCAGGCAGCGTAAGTTCTTAAACAGGCAGCCTAAGGCGAAATGAGCTGGACAGGACATTCTCAGCCATAAATATGAGCTAACAAGACACAACAATGCAGTCAGACGATGCTCGTGCAGACGTAGCTGCTGCGGTGGAGGATCTTGTTAACTCATTGTCCAATCGGTTCGCTGGTGTTTCTTCCGAAATCTTTGCCAAATGTAAGAAGAGCGTGTCGCATTGAGCCAGCTGCGATTGCTAACGCCCTTTAGTGGATGAAATGTCGAGAAGACTAGACAAATTAGAGTCAGACTTGAAAGAATCGAACAAAAAGGACTCGGCTGGTGGTTCCAAGGCCTAAAAGGTAGATCATGAGAGCTGTTTCACTGGGAGTGTTCTAATACAATTTACGATGTGATGAACTATTGTATTCATACAGTACAATTCTATAGCTTGCTTTGTTTAACACAATATCGAGCCAACTACCTTTCTCCGTTTTAAATGCGCTTCATCTAGAGCTCATCCTTGACCTCTTGGACAACCTGCTTCACAAACTGGCGGAGGATGTTGACCTTGGCCTGAAGCTCATCGGCCTTAGTGGGAGCCAGGCCGCCCTTCTGCAGAATACCGTCCAGACGAGCGAGTTCTTTGGAAACGTAGTCGTCGTTCTTGTTGAGCTTATCAAAGACCCGGACGTAGTACTCGGCGTACTTAAGACGAGTAGCGTCCTTGACGTCGCCAGCGGCCTTCTTGGCCTCGGCAGCCAGATCAGCGGCCTTTGAGCCATCAACAAACTTGGTAGCGATAGCGCTCAAAGAGGCAATGATACCAGCATCACTGTTGAGACCTCCGCCCTCGGCGCGCTGAGTACCAGCGTTCTCGTTGACGAAGTCAACAAGATCCTTCTCAGAACGGCCACCGGAGTAGGGAGTGGCCTCCTTGCTGCCAGCCTTGAACCACTTGATGGTGGGGTATGACTTGACTCCCTGCTCCTCAGCAGTAGCTTTGGCGTTGGGGGCTTCGGCGTCGACCTTGGCGATAATGACGTTCTCTTCGTTGACGAAGTCGTTGGCGAGGGTCTCCCAAACAGGGGCGAGGGTCTTGCAGTCTGCATTATCTCGTAAGTACTTCAATTCGTCCACAAAATATATCGCTTTACTTACGTCCGCACCAAGGAGCAGTGAAGGCGACGAAAACATGCTTGTCACCGCCAACAGTCTTAGCAAAAGTCTCGTCGGTGAGCATGTTGACCTGGCTGGGCAGCTCAAGCTTCTTCTTAGGCTTGACGCCGGTCTTGTCGGTGATGAAGTCGCTCAAGCTGGCGAGGTCGCGAGCAGAGTTGTATTCGGAAGGCTTGTCGCTCTTTCCATCAAAGAACTTGAGCGTGGGGAAGCCCTGGACGCCAAATCGCTTTCCGAGGTCGCGTTCAGCATCGGCATCGACCTTGGCAATCTGGACCTTGTCTTTGGCATGCTGGAAGGCTCCAGCAAGCTCCTCGTAGATGGGAGCCAGGGTCTTGCAGTGTCCGCACCAGGGGGCGAAGAACTCGACGAGAGTAGGCTTGCCGGACTTGAGAACGACATCATCGAAGTTGCCAGGGACCAAGTCAATGACAGCAGACTTGGCGGCAGCCGTAGCTGTCAAGGCAGCGAAGAAAAGAGTCTTGATCAAGACCATTGTGAATGATAATTCCCAGAATACTTGTGGAATAGACTATTGGGATGAAGGAAGTATGAAGGAAGGGAGATCAAAGCAGGCGATCTTACAAATGAGGCCAACACACCCTTACTGGCCGGGCAGCGCCCAGGGCGGCAAGAGCTACCCGTCACCGGCCCCACGTTAGCTTTCCGTGCCTGCCAGCTAGGTGACAAATTAACACACTGTAGCATTGCTTTACGGGACAAACACATTGAGCAGTGCGTATCATTGACCAAATTTTGAGATATCATTCTTTCAAAACAAAAATTTCCTAGCATTATGCAATCTTTTCATTCTCAATGGATATTTCTTTCATCCTTTTTTGAATCGCAACCGCTATCCAACTGGCTCAATGTTAGAGTACATACCAAATCGCCGACTCCATTATAGTGACACCGGCAGGGCTCTGGCATCCACCGATAAGAATAAGTGATAAGGCGCAGGCGCGACTCACGGTCATGTGAGCCACGAACAAAGAGGAAAGTGGTGGGGCTTGGGGTTCTCAACCCTGTAACCTGATTGGCTGTACCTTGACGAGGAATTCACACAAAATTTACGCTGGGTGGCTATTTGGTGAAATCTCCTTCTCTCTCTCCGCAGTTACAGGATTCGCACATCACAACCGCAAACATGTCTCACGAAAGCGTCTGGAACTCACGCCCCAAGAACTACGGCAAGGGCTCTCGCCAATGGTACGAACCATCCGAATCGAAAATCTAAATCGAATTCTCTCTCGCCCGACCTTCTGTCACCGGAGTACCGTTGAGAAGGCAGGGCTTGAAGATATATCCGATTGCGATTTCTCGAACCGACCCAAACCCTCGAAAATGTTCAACGAATACTAACATGCTATCTTCTTCTAGCCGCGTCTGCAAGCACAGAGCCGGTCTTATCCGCAAGTACGAGCTCAACCTGTGCCGTCAATGCTTCCGTGAGAAGTCCAAGGACATCGGTTTCAACAAGGTATGCGCGAACCGAATGGCGAATATACGCACACAAATACGACATAAGAACCGAGTATCTAACCTGCGACTGCGTTTTCTAGTACCGTTAAATCGATGAATTAAAAAAAAAAGTGTTTCGATGATAAGGGGGAGGGAGGTGTGAAAGATGGCGGATGCATGATTGTTGTCGGTTACGGCCTCGCAAAGTGCAGTCCAAGGGCGGCCGCTTGGAACCGGAGTTTTAATTGGCATTCTTTGGTTTTGAGGAGTATCGTACGTCTGACGAACATCCTCTCAAGAATAGACGAATATCAAACCCATACACATGACAAACACAAACGGTTCATTTGTCGTGATCGAACATGTCCATACGCCTCTACCGATATCGACTGTCAAGGTTCAACCAACCGAGGACGTTGCTTTCGTGAACGTGTGGTGAAATTCGGAACCGTGGAACATGCTCATGGAAGAGCATAGCCACACACCACAGCATAAGCTCACTCATGTCTTATATCACAAGCAGCTTCAATCATGATTTGTAGAGTAACATCTCATATTAATTGTTTTGTCTATCAGTTCCTCATCCATTTTCATCTATAGTACAGATATCAAGACAGGAGAAGAAACAGAGTGGAGATCCTCAAGGATTAACCCCTTGGGAATATACAAAGATCATCTTCACAGATTCTTCTGCAAATGACCTCTAACATGTTCATCTGTACCGTTCACTAGTACCAGATGCCCAACCTCAAATCTTACACGTCTTAATACATCCGGCGTTTCCATTCTTATCCTTTACTTCAAGATGCGAGTGGCCAACCCAGTGGCAACAGTCTTACCACCCTCACGGATGTTGAAGCGCTGGCCAACCTCGATGGCGTTAGGGTTGGTCATGGTGACGATCATCTCAACGTTGTCACCAGGCATGACCATCTTGGAAGAGGCATCCTCAGTGCCCTCAGGGAAGGTCAAATCGATAGACTCGTCAGAGGTACGGAGGAAAAGCTGAGGGCGGTAGTGCTCGTGGAAACCAGTGTGGCGACCACCCTCCTCCTTGGTGAGAACGTAGAGGGAGGCGAGAAACTGGGTGTGAGACTTGACAGTGCCGGGCTTGCAAACGACCATACCACGGCGAACATCTTCACGGCGAACACCACGGATGAGGAGACCAGAGTTGTCACCAGCTTGGGACTGCTCGCAAGACTTCTTGAAGGTCTCGATGTCGGTAACCTTGGTCTTGATAGGGGCCTGACCCTTGCCGACGAGCTCGACTTCCTCATCACGCTTGAGAGTACCACGCTCGACACGGCCAGAGACGACGGTACCACGGCCTGCAATGGAGAAGACATCCTCAACGGACATGAGGAAAGGCTTGTCGAGGTCACGGTCGGGGGTAGGGATCCATTCGTCGACGGCGGCCAGAAGCTCATCGATCTTCGTAGCACCAATCTCGGGGCGCTGGTTGTTCATGGCCATGAGAGCAGAACCCATGATGACGGGAGTCTCGTCACCCTCGAATCCATAGGTGGAGAGAAGCTCGCGCATCTCCATCTCGACGAGCTCCAACATTTCAGGGTCATCAATGGCATCGACCTTGTTGACGAAGACGACAATCTTTTGGACACCGACCTGACGGGCGAGCAACAAGTGCTCACGGGTCTGGGGCATCTGACCATCAGAAGCAGCGACGACAATGATAGCACCATCCATGTTGGCGGCACCAGTAATCATGTTCTTGATGTAATCGGCGTGGCCAGGGCAGTCGACGTGGGAGTAGTGGCGGTTCTCGGTAGAGTACTCAATGTGAGCAGTGGAAATGGTGATACCACGCTTGCGCTCTTCGGGGGCCTTGTCAATGGCACCATAGTCGAGGAAGTTGGCGAAGCCCTTCTCGGCCTGGCGCTTGGTGATGGCAGCGGACAGTGTGGTCTATGATATCAAAGTCAGTATTCGTGCGTGCTTTCGAGCTCGTGTCTGAGGTGTAGCAACCTTTCCGTGATCGACGTGTCCAATTGTACCTAGACGAGACGTGTTAGCGCAATCGTTCGCGTTTGATCAGCCATTCATATCATACCAATGTTGACGTGAGGTTTCGAACGCTCGAAAGTGGCATATGTGCGGTATGCGCCGAGAATGCTGGCGACATTCTGGGACTTGACAGCAGCCTGAAGGGGGTTAACGCTGCCGCCTTGCAGACCCTGGCGCGCAGTGCGCAGGAAAGGCGCAATTGCCCTGAAAGCAACAGGCATTGTGGATTTTAAAAGAATAAAGAATTACAAGAATAAGGAGTACAAGAAAAAGAAAAGGAATTGTAACAAAGATTGGTGCGATTCTGCAGCAGCACTCGCCCAAGGTTTGAATGGGACGGAGACTTGGAAATTTTTATGAGCTCTCCAGCAGCAACTTTACGGGAGGCGACAGGGGGACGGGCAGTGGTATCACGTGATCTCAGTGCATAATAAGACGCTCGCCTTATGATAATAGTAAGGTACAAAATCTAGAAACGATAATTATGAACTGAGTTTGGTTCAATTCTATCTTACTTGCCGTGTGTTTTGTTTGGGCTCGAGATATTGCAAAGACCGGTGTATATATGTGGCATCAAGTATGGCAGCTAGGTACGGCAGTTCTTACAAATTAAACGTTTCCTAGTGGTCAGTCCTTTTATACCAAAAACTGTAAATCCTCAGCGCATGGCTTTGCGATATGTACGATTTAAAATTGAAATAATAAATCATCGTACACCTTCAATAACAGATTTTTTTATCTCACATTTAAAATGAGCTCATTGAGGTATTTTCTTGGTCTCGATAGCTGTCTAGTCCCGTGTCTTGGTCCCTACCCGGCACCACCGGCACGGCGCTGTGTCGAGGACCCGTAATAAATGAAAAACCTCCAAGCGTCAAGACGCGCGACCCTTTATCGAGTCAATTTCCAATTTCTCACCTTTCAACCAAAAAACCATCATTTTGGTCTATGTAACCTGCTGTTAGCACTGCTACTGCACTTGAAATCACAAATATCATATATAAAGCACCAAAGCATTGGCGCTCACTGAGCAACTTCGCGCTCACAAGGACACCTTGCATCTCATCGCATCTTGCACCCACATCTCCCCTACAGAAATGGACTCACCCGTACAAGACGTTAATGGCGAGCAGCCCGGACTCAATGCCTTTGGCAAGTTCGTCACCAAGTTCCTCCAATACGGCAGCAATGCAAGCAACAACCTACAAAATACATTCTCATCACTTACGCCCCAACAGTGGCTTCGTCTCATCGCCATCGTGGGAGGCTACATGCTGCTGCGACCTTATCTCATGAAGTGGGGAATCAAGAATGCTGTCAAGAACCTGGAAGAGGAAGATGCAAAGGAAAAGGAAAAGGCCAAGATCACTCCCAACGAGCTACGTGGCGCTTACGACCTGATTGAGGAGCAGGATCAGGAAGACTTGGGAGACGGAACGAGCACAGATTGGGGAAGCAAGGCTCGAGTCAGACAACGAACTATTTTGAAGCAGATGATGGAGGCTGAGGAGAGAAAGAGACGAGAGGAGGATTCGGATGAGGACATCAAGGAGTACTTGGAGGATTGAGCGAGAGGTCTCCGCAGCAGCCAAGACCTGCACGATGCAATGTATAATTACGTGTCTTTACATTTACCCCATAGAGCCAAGTAGCTGGTCATTGTCTTTTTACTATCATTTTCAAACAGAAGGCGCAAAATAATTAGTTATTTCTACAAACGCTGTCTCATCATGAGTACAACCTGCAGAGTGCTGTTGCTGTCTTATAGCCATGAGTCGCCTTGTTGCTTGCAGCCTGGTAAGCAAGCGGCAAGCCCAGTTCTTTAGGCTGCAGAAAAATGCGTCTGGATACGGGCTTTCCACGGAAATGTAGAACTTCTTAGCAGCCTTGCATGCAGCCATCACGAGCTGGCCATTAGTTTTAGCTCAAAAGCAAAGGGTTGCATTGAAGAGGAGGCTTGGCCGTTGCTCTGCGGCGCACTGAGCTGTAAAGCAACGGAGGCGCCGTGCGCTGAAGGGAACCACTGTAGGATTTCTAGAAACAGCGCTGTCAACCGCTGGCAGGGTCTTCCTTGGCCCTGTACGGAGCGAAACTGTAGCGGCTGCGGGGCCGTCGTGCCGCCCGAGGGGCAGCGCTGAGTCGACAGCTCCAGGGAGGCAACGGAAAGCTCCACCACGGCGTCATCCCGTGGACAGAGCTTAAACACTGCGCCTCGACGAACCTGGGTCGTGGACCTGCAACTGTTCTCACTTGCATCTGCATTTTGACGCTAGCTGTCTGTGCCATCGTTCTCGGAGCGTGCTGCATTAGCTTCCTTTCTTGGAGGTTTTTTCTTCTATTTTCTTGTCGTTTTCGCATCCTGTGTAACTTCATTTTCCTCCCACTTAGGTAGATTATCGCCACTCGCCGTCACCGCAACTTTTGTCTGACGTGCGACAACAGTTGATCTGCAACGTCCAGAAATCGGCAATCGACTCCTACTTGCACATCATCGTCGTGATCCCTTTCACAAATACTGCAACCAACCGTGCTTCTACTAGACTCGTGGTACTATGCGTTAGGTACAAGGCTGCCAAGTGCACAGTATGACAGAGTCTGTTGACATTCAAAACCTACTCCAGACGGGGTATTTCACTACGTCTAGGCACAAGGATACTCAGAGGTTGGAACCAGAGCCTGTACTAAGCAATGAGGGGTGACGAAAAAGAGCTAACACTTTGGGCAGACTTTCACCAGGCCACTCGCCCAGTCCTTTGTCTCGATCTGCGCCTTCGGAGCCAACATTTGAGCCACGACAGCGACCGTCTCGTTCCAACCCACCAGCCCGCCGAGCTTACCCACCAGCGCCAAGAGTTGACGATGAAGACATCATACTGGCCAAGGAGTATGGCACGGTCAAACTGGCGCCGCCCGAGGAGGACGCGAACTCCAGAGGCGAGGCAGACCAGAACCCTGTCATCATGGATGTTCATGAATTCAACCCTGAGCGACGATTTGTGATCATCGACGACGAAACCAAGCCAAACGACACTCCAGAAGAAGTGAAGGTGGATGGCCCCAGCGATGAGACGACCAAACCGATTTCTACCGAGCCTCGACAGCCAAGTAACGATCAGGGACATTTGAAACCGGAGGCGATACCAGCACCAACATCTTCGTCCCAGCCACGACGACCCGTATTCGAGAGGCGTCGCAGTAGTAGACAAGACCTTCCAACCTTGGACACCGAGTTGAGCGACAGACGTGAGCCAGAGCATCATCGCAGTAAATCAGCTGTCAATGGGCCACGACCAGACTACTTTTCGCCTCGCACGTCTCGGCAGTTCGGTGATAATCTCTTGTCGCCAGATGTCATCAAACATGGCTCAAACGGACGTGAACAGAGCTACTACGTGCCTGCTTCTGAGCGAGATGCCTATTCAGCCCGTGATCGCCCTCCTCGCGACAGCAGAAGTGCGGGCACTGCCAGGCGCTCAAGCCCTAACGTGGAACAAGGAGAATTCCGTAGGCCTGTATCAAATGATAGGTCAAGAACTTCCCGTACTCGTGATGAGGCACCTTACTCATCGTATGATACGGGCCGTTCATCGAGGCACACTTCTCGGGAAAGCAGCAGCCAACCGAAAGAAGAGCCTGCGTCCGGAAGAAGATCTCCGAGTTTCCAGAAACCAGTCATTATTCAAAACGGCCGTCCTCATGAGGCTCCCGAGCGTATTATAAACGAGAGACTACAGAGGCATAGGTCGCCGTCTAGAAGCAACACGACTCCTCTCCCTGCATCTACTAAGCCTCTGGCAGCCGAGAAGATGAATTCCGACACCAAACCAGCCACCAATAAACGGAGCGAGACAACCAGCGGAGCACCACTACCGTATCCAGAGGAGGACATATCCAACATAAGTGGGCGTGGCCGAGGAGGTGTGTACAATGGCACAGCGCCATTTGCGCCTGTCTACATGCCTCAAGTTCCAAACGTTGCGCCAGAGGTTGTGGCAAGCCCGACGATGGCGAGTATGACGTCTCCTCCACCAACGCCGGCCTCGCAGCGCAATACTTGGAAACCACAATCATTTAATCCAGACAGAGATGGGCAGCCACAAAGACCATTTGGAACCTACAGAAGATACTCAGAAGATAGAGACAGAGGCCAGGGCAAAGAGCTGCCCGAGTGCCCGCGCATTAAACCCGTCAGTGGCAAAATGGACTGGCTTACATTGCCCAGATCGAACTTCAACATCTGCCCAGAATGCTACGGGTCTGTATTCGCAGATACAGAATATCGCACCCACTTTCAGCCAATGCTTCGTCCAACAACGGAGGCTTTGTCTTGCGACTTTGGCTCATCTCCATGGTATCGAATTGCTTGGTTGTTGATTTTGAAGCAGCAGGCAGCTGATTTGCGCCTGTTCCATGATATGGCACACCTGATGCATGTCTCGAAGGAAAACCCATGCCCTGAGTACAGAAAGTCAATGCGAACCTGGTATACTGTCAAGGACCCCACATCACGCAAAGCAGTACCGGAATTTACAGTTTGCTACCAATGCGCCAAGACAGTCGAAACCCTGCTACCTAACCTTTCTGGTGTTTTTGTCCCATGGGACTCGAAGGGAGAACCATCCAGGAGCACATGCGCTCTCCACTTTGCACCTGACAGAAGGGAATTTGTGTTATTCTTTGATGTCTTTGAGACCACTGCAGAGCGTGCAGCAGCCAACAAACGCACAGCAAATGTAAGCGACCTCACTAAGAATCTTGAACGACTCACGACACATAATGCTTGCCGAGAAGACCGTCCAGTCAGTGACGGATATTGGCATTACATGCAGTACCTTCCACAATTCACGGTCTGTGGAGATTGTTTCGAGGATGTGGTGAAGCCAAGGCTCGGAGATGACAACTTGATAGCGCGCAACTTTTACGTCAAGCCACAAAAGATCCCCGTCTCGACTTGCCAGCTTTATTCATCCCGCATGAGAAGCATTTTCAAGAAGGCGTGTCAGCGAAACGACCCAGTATATCTGGAAGAAAGGGTACGAGAGCGAATGCGTATTGAGGCAGATATCCATGGACAACTGGTGAAGCTTGATCAAAGAGGCAAAAGTGATTCACGAACAGAGGAGCATGTCGACCGATTGATTCGAGAGTGGAAGAAATGGGAGTAAGAACGCAATGAAGCAATGTGATGACAGCATATATGAATAGCGTATACGAAGTCAACGACATTTACGAAACAAAGGCGACCCGTTTATTTTTGATAGATTTTTTTTTTTTTTGGAGTCCTACGTTTTCGAATAACAGATTTGTCGTTTTGTTACAATTACACAAGCATTATGGCGCAATAACTTACTGCTGCTCGACGTTGAAAGTGAAATCTGGCGCTAACCCAACATGGACACGTCGATGAGATGCAAGGTCTTATCGATAGCACACGTAACCCTACGCACAGAGCCCCCCGCTTAGGGCCTCCGCCCACCAAATTGCCAAATTGCCAGTGTGCAGTGAAAAAAAATGTGTGGTGGAATTTTAATACAAGCGGGCCTCAACACCAGAATTCACTTCCTCCCACCCCATCACCAAATTTCGAGCCGTCCGACGATCGAGGTATGCGAAAACCCCCAAACACCACAGCCGAACCCGTACGAATCAAAGAACAAACAATTAACGCTTTACTGTTCTCTTAGGTCACAGTCCACCAAACCTTCGCAATGGCTTCCCGACCTACCGTCTCCATCATCGGTAAAGATGGTGCTCCCACTGGAGCTACCCATACCATTCCCGCTGTCTTCGCCAGCCCTATCCGACCTGATATCGTCCAGCAGGTTCACACTGGAATGGCCAAGAACAAGCGTCAGCCTTACTCCGTGAGCGAGAAGGCCGGACACCAGACCTCTGCTGAGTCTTGGGGAACTGGTTAGTGAATGTCCTGTTTGAATTCGACGACTACGCACAAGATATCCAAACGAGAGAGCGAAATTTTTGACTGCAGCAATACGACACGAAGATGATTACCGATTGACCAATTAAAACACTGGAGGAAACGATACGTGATCGGACGTTGGAACTCTACTTGTTTAGAATCTTGATGCGAATCGACGAAAGACGACAAAACTATATCAAAATGCTGGACAAATTACTGACAATAGCCTCCTAGGTCGTGCCGTCGCCCGTATCCCTCGTGTCTCTGGTTCCGGTACTCACCGTGCTGGTCAGGCTGCTTTCGGTAACATGTGCCGTTCCGGTCGCATGTTCGCCCCTACCAAGATCTGGCGCCGCTGGCACGTCAAGGTCAACCAGGGCCAGAAGCGTTACGCTGTTGCCTCTGCTGTTGCCGCCTCTGCCGTCCCTCCTCTGTTGTTGGCCCGTGGTCACCAGATCATGACCGTCCCCGAGGTTCCCCTCGTTGTCGACTCCGAGCTCGTTGCCGCTGACGCTGTTGCCCGCACTGCTGCCGCCCTAGCCCTCCTCAAGGCCGTTGGCGCCGGTGCTGACATCGAGAAGGTCAAGGGCTCCAAGAAGGTTCGCGCCGGTAAGGGCAAGCTCCGTGGCCGCCGCCACCGCCAGCGTCGTGGCCCTCTCGTCGTCTACAACCCCGAGACCGACGGCAAGGAGCTCGTCAACGGCTTCCGCAACATCCCCGGTGTCGAGACCAGCCCCGTCACCTCCCTCAACCTCCTCCAGCTCGCCCCCGGTGGTCACCTTGGCCGCTTCATTGTCTGGACCTCTGCCGCTTTCTACGCCCTCGACGAGATCTACGGCTCCACCACTGAGGCCACCAAGCACAAGCGCGACTTCCTCCTGCCTTCCAACGTTGTTTCTCAGGCCGATCTCACTCGTCTGATCAACAGCAGCGAAATCCAGAGCTCCCTCAACGCCCCCAAGGGTGAGGCCACTACTCGCCGCTCTGCCGTCCAGAAGAAGAACCCTCTGCGCAACAAGCAGGTCATGCTCCGCTTGAACCCTTACGCCAAGGTCTTCTCCAAGGAGGCTCAGCAGAAGCAGTAAATTGTCCTCGCTTACTGGGTGTGCAGTGAGTGAATGAATGAGGGGGATAAGTAGGAGAGACTGAACAGGGTTTTTCTTGCTTTGGTTCGAGAGCCAACGACGTGTTGTGTTATGATTTGCTATTGAGGCGTCATGGCTTCCGGAATGTTGACCTCTTAAATGAGAAATAAAAAATGATTCTACCTTCAAATGTGTCTGTCTAATGTGATTGTCTATCTGTGTCATGTGTATATCCCGTCTATCTCAGTTGATTCATGTGCTCTGTCTCTAATTCTTATCACGCCAGTTGGGATCGTAATGCAGACCAAGTTCCTTGAGGCTTGTCGCTTTGCAGCCATCCTTTTCAAACACAATCTTGGCTGAGATGAATATGCTTCGCTGCCAGAAGAGTTCATCGCTCCACCTTGGAGGAACCTTGCCCAGATGCGATGCCTGTTTCGCCCAGTCATGCATTTCGTTGATGTATTCACCGTCTCCCGGTCCTGAGCCAAATGCATGCAACGCTTCTCCCTTGTTCTCATAAAGCTCTCGACTCCATTTTTCCATGGTTTCCACCAGAGGAAGAGATAGTTTGTTGGACCAGACTGCGGAAAAGACTGCAGCTTGACCCTCAGAAAGTGGCCATGGGACTGCGTTCATATTGAGAGCGGGGAATACAAGTGTTGGATAGCGAATATTGAAGAGATGCTTGTATAAGCCGTGAACACCACGGCCAGTAGTGATGAGATCTTTCTTAAGATCTGGCAGAAACGGATAGCTGAAGACGAAGCCAGTGCAAAAGACAACAGCGTCGACATCTGTGACTTCTCTGCCATCTTGGAATCGTAATGTACGGTTTTCCGGGATAAACTCGTCAATTTCAGAAAATTCCTCGGCTCCAATATGCTCCAACCGCTCAGGTGGCGTAGGTTTCTTGACAGAGAGCAACGTCTTGCCTCTGCTAACCTGATTTATCTGTAATGCGATATCGCTACCGGACGGACCATTCCCTACCACGACAACTTTTTTGTCTTGATAGGCACTTGCGGCTCGATACTGCTTGGAATGGATAATAACACCAGGGTGTGCTGCTTGAAATTCTGAGAGACCCTTAATATTAGGTGTGAAGGGGATCGCGTAATGGCCATTGGCAACAACCACCGCATCATATTTATCTGAGAATCTTTCGTTGGTGGTGACAGATTGAGATTCCAGATTCCACTCATCTTTGACTCCATTTAGGCTGTGGTTGACATTCGTAACTTGGTATCCAAACTTGATAATATCCCGAACGTCTTGTGAGTACTTGACTAGATATCGCTGCACCGCTTCACGACTTGGATATGCCCAGTCATCGTCTTCAAAGTCTTGGTCTCCAAACTGCATCAGCTGCTTCGGGATGTTGGAGTGAAGTTTGCTGTACATGGCAGACAGAAATATGGCCTTTCCATCTTGTTCGATTGGGGTGTCTGGGGCGAAGAACGGATCTGCCTGAGGAGCAGGGTAGGGACCTGGGGCTAGGTCTGAGTATTTCCATATTCCACCAACTTCATCTTGCTGCTCAAAGACGGTAATTGAGTCGAAAGAGCCTTGGGCTTTGAGATACTTGGCAGCGGATAGACCAGCCGGACCAGCGCCAATGACGGCGACTTTACGGATCTGGAAAGGCCCTGGTTTGACGCCCATTATGCGCAGAGGCTGTTTTGATAGCGTGTACGGGAAAGAATGTCACTGCTGGGTCGCCCGCGGTGATTCGTCCAGGTAATGTGTGAACCTTGGAGAGTTGGGCGAGCAGCCTTGAAGGCGGACAGATACTCAATGAGTGGCGTTTCAAGCAGCCATGTAAAATCGAAAGTAAATTGAACGAAATGGAGGAATATAGCACTAATAAGAAATGAGAAAAATGCAGCTTTTTCTAGACGACTTTATCGAAATTAAGTGGATGATGCAAAGAAGATGGACATTGGAGATGACACAATTCGGTATGGAACAGGTGAATGGCGCGCATTTGTCAGTAGATTTGTCTGTAGCGGATGTCGATGTGTCTAGCAGCCAGGTATAGCAGGTATAGCAAGTCAAGCGCCGCAAGAGGGCGGTTCACTAACTAGTCAATTCTTAGCGGTTAGGTGGTCGCAGCCACTGCTCAACGCCCGTAAGTGCTGTTTGCCTGTTGAACGCCCTGAAGCTTCAGTGGGGGGCCAGTGGAAGTAGGCTGTGGCTCCCTAACTGGAGCTGTGGTTTCCTTGTTTGTCGCTGGGCTGAAGCTTGTCCCTGTTTAGCTTCATTCACGTCTGCTCTTCGCGCCGCGACACACGGTCTGCTGCATCTTCCTTTGACGGCTGGGAATCCATCAACACGCGCTGCAGACCCCAAGAAAAGTCTTGAAAAATATTACGCACACACAACTATTTCCAGCCCACCACCTACACCCGATACAGATGCGCATGACGTTAAAGCGACAGCTCTCCCTTCAGAGCTTCGCATCGCAAGATGGCCCAGCAAGATGAAAACGAGCCAGGTGCCCTCGATGCGGGCCGCGTCACTGCGATTGCGCAACTAAGCCCCGAGCTTGACGACCCCCAAAGTCGACTTGTCGATGGCGTCGTTACAATTACTTGGCCATTCAGCATCATTACCAAGTCCATCGCCTTCATTCTTGCCGAACCCGACTTTCGACTGCGCAACGATCGAGGACAAGTTCGAGTTGAGTTTCATGGAGCAGCCGGTAAAGCACTGGCCGATGCTGGCATTGGCGGAGGAGATGAGGTGCGCATTAGCTTGCAGGGAGCACAATGGGAGTCGTATCAATCGAAAACGCGACTGCCAGGAACACCGTTGGATTGGCAGATGAAATTCACAAACCGACTTGTGTTACATTTTCGAAGAGCTGATTCTGCGGAACTTGTAAAGGTGGATATCGATGGCCCCTTACCAACAGCGATAGAAGAGCAAGAGAACCCTATAGAAGTTATTGCGGCATCTTCACCAATACTATCGCCGGTATTAGCTTCAACACCAAGACCACAATCCCCACCCTTGACGATACATGGCAAACGACCTGCCACGACATCCTTAGATCCAGACGAATATGCTTCACCTGCATTCCTGAAAAGAGCCAGAGTCTCATACGGCTCCTTATTCGAGGGCGGGATTGACGATTTGGAGAACGACGGCCGCCGCAGTGGCAAGATGAAGAAGCGCTCTCGGTTCAGCATGGGAGGCATGGGATGGCGATACAGCAGCAAATCACCGAGCCCAGAGCCGGTTCATGTCGATGAGTTAGAAGATCCGTCTGAGCCCGAAGAAGAGGAGGTATCGCTAGAGAAGGTCCCTGCCGAGGCCCTTGTCAGCGCTTCGATGGTCGATGAAGGTTCTCAAACACAATGGCCGAGTGCCCAAGAGCCGGAGACAACCCATCATGAGCCATTTGCTACCTTTGTGCCACCTACTCCAACACCCTTTGGTGGCGATAGGGTGCTTCCAGGACAGAATACAACTGTTCACTCGGATAATGAAACGGCCGACGTCGCTCAATCGCCATTTGGGATGCCCAACTCACAATCCATCACATATGGACAAACAAATAATCTGTTTTCAACGCAACCGCCCGTGAATCCATTTGCAGCAGTCCATCATGATCTCAGCGGGTTACCGTCTACAACCATTTCATCTGGACATGATTTTGGGGTTGCGGCGACAGATGGCAGCCCTAGTCTCGATCTGCATGATGAAGAAATCCCTATCCCTGAAAACATATTTAGCGGATTGCCCATTTCTACTCAACCGCCCGGACAATCATTACTCGGCGCGCCATTAGCGGATGGCTTGGGTTGGCAAACCGAAGCTGATTCCCATGAAGCTATTACGGCGGTGAGCCACAGCTTGGAACACGAAATAGAGGGTGTCAATGTCTATCCAGATCCCGAATTACATGATAGGCACCATCATGCCTCACAAGACCTCGACGAACCACATAGAGCTACCAGCCCGGGACGTGCCATCGCACATCATGAGGATGACATGTCACACAAGTCTGATGGCGAGGTTTCGAGCAGACAGGAAGTAGCAACAAGACATGCGCAAGAAGATCTAGATGCAGAGAGCAGTGACGAAGACGATGGTGAAGATAACGAGGACGATCGAACTGCATACGAGGTGCACGAAGCACACCGTCTCAGACGAGAAAAGGAAGGCTATGATCTGTCAGAAGAGGACGAAGAGGGACAATATGATGAAGAGGAGCACTACGATGAATCTGACGAGGAAGAAGGCGAGCCTGATTATTACCGCGGCTCACGCTATGAACAAGACGATGGAGAGGAGGATGAAGACGATGATGAAGAGGACGAGGAAGGGAGCGAGGGTAACGAATACGACGAAGAAGACGAAGACCTTGAGCACGATCATCGAACGCCGGTATCACAAGCTACGAGTTCTCAGCAAGTTGTCATAGACCTCATCTCCGATTCAGAGGATGAAGACTCTGCCCCGCCACCCGCACCAAGGCAATCACAGCCTGCAGCCAGTCCCCCAAAGACATCTGCTTTCGAAGAAAAAAAGCTGGACCAATTAGCTGAGGCGGAAAATGAGACCAAATTTATGGATCGTACCCGCTCTCCAGACGTTGAAGACGACGCGGACCCTGGCGGTGACAAAGACGCCGATGCTGATGCCGAAGGAGAAGAGACAAAATCTGTTGGCAGTGCTGAGCACGACCAGAGTGACGCGCCTCGATCTCCAGAAGATGATGACCAAGACGGGAGCAACGTGGAACCTCCAGAGGTTGCAATCAGAGAGCGAAACGAGCCAACCGCGTTGTATGAAGAAGATCAGGACGAAGATCAGGACGAAGAGCAGGACGAAGAGCAGGACGAAGAGGAGGCCGAAGAGGAAGAGGATGTCGAGATGGTAGAATACAAAGAACCACACGAAGCCGAGCCCCTACCTGTAGAAGAGACCGAGGCAGATAAGACTACTGTCCCAGAAGACACCGTGGAACCCTTGCGCGAGCCAACGCCGCCACCAGCGACAGAGGAAGAAGTCGACAAGCCTGGAGAAGATCCGATGGATGTCGACGAGACGCCAGAGGATGCTCATATCATCATGCAGGAGCAAAGTGCGGAGGTACCTGAACATGTCAAAGAGCCTGAGCCGGAAGATTCAGAGTTGCGAAAACCAGAGGCTGAGAACATCGAGTCGACATTGCAGAAAGCCATTTCTCCACCACCGACACAAGCAACGCCCAGGTTATCCCAGGAGGAGCATTTTGACGCTGTTGAGCCTGCAAGTGGCCAACTACCAACCCCAGGAGAGACACAACTGCCTCCTGACGAAATGGTTTCCGAATCTGAACAGGTCTCCGTCCCCGCTACAGCTGAGGAAGAGCCCGCTGCTGAGACTAAGCCTAGAAGGTCTAGTCGCAGAAAGTTGGATCGACCCGAACAAGAGCACCTTGAAATTCAATCTCAACAAGAAGCTGCTGAGAAGCCAGAGGATAAAGCAGTCGACGAGGCGGTCGTGGAATCTGTGGAAGAGCCCGTGGAAGAGGCTGTCGAAACTTCCGATAAGCCAGCAAGCCTTGTCAAGGACGAGATTTCAGACCAAGAGCAAGAAGACTCATTGGCAGCAGAAGAGCAAATCATGGAGGAATTTTTACAATACCACTCGCCAACACCAAAATCGAAACCGCAGGCAGAAACGGAGCCACTAATAACTGTGCATTCTCTGCGAAGTCACGACAAGGAGACGACTGAGGCTACGACTCATGACGTTAGCAAGCATACGAATACTCCGTTGCTTGAAGCACCTAGACTACGGTCGAAACGCGGGGCTACGGCAGTCCCGTCGCAGGGCAAAGACGAACCAGCAGCTTCGTTGTCGCCACGAAGACATCGTAAGACGAGGTCAACTGACTCGACAAAGTCTCAACCTGTGCAACCTGGGGATCAGGAACCTTCGAGTCCCAAGGAGATGAAGCCACCAGCTAAACCGACTCGTATGGTTCGTGTAACTCGACGTAAGGCTTCGAAAGGTGATCCTAGCATTGCGTTGGCGCAGTCAGTTCGACAAGAAGATAAGCCAAGAGATGCGTCGCCGCCAATTCATCGCCCAGTTACACGAAGCATGGATGACATTCTTGAGGCTGAATCTGAAGCAGAGACTGCACCCTCGACGAGAATGACTAGACGACATGCAACGCCAGAGGTGACGGAACTCGCTCATGGCCCATCGACGCCTACGCAAATCATGGACTATATCGAATCAGCTGCGGCATCAGAAGAAGAAGAGCCCGTGACCGTCGCAGAAGAGATTGGCAAGATAGAGGCTGAAGCAGAGGCTGAAGCAGAAGCTTCTGTAGTCGAGCCTCTAGAGACAACTGCTAACGAAACCTCTACGAGCAAGGACGAACTGTTGAAGCATCTAAAGGACAAACTGCCCGACTATCTACCGCTTGACAAGTTGTCACGGGCTCGGGATCAACAATGCGATATCCTAGGCATAGCCGCATCTACACCCGATCGAGCTAGGAGGCCGAGGCATGGTCCACGAGACTACATGTTGGAGGTTGCCCTAACGGACCCGTCTCTGCCATCGTCATCAGTGCGAATTGCCCAGTTTTACCGACCACACATCAGAGCACTACCGGTGGTGGATGCTGGTGATGTAGTGATGCTGCGGAAAGTGGATGTGCTAGCGATGCGTGGACGAGACTTTGGAGTAAAGATTGGCAGCGAGTCGGCATGGGCAGTGTACCAGAAGTCTAGCGAGGAATTGCTTCCGCAGATAAATGGCCCACCAGTGGAAGAGATCACAGGTAAGGAGGTTGATTATGTCAAGGGCTTGAGAGACTGGTGGGACTCGCTGAACGTTGAAGCACAGCGTGAGGCTGAGGAAGCTGCCGAGAAGTCCTTACATGTGGCTCAGCAAGATGAAGGGGATGAATAAGACATGATGGAGCAAGCTAGCATGTGGGAAGACTTGACAGCAAGAGAGTGAAGAAGAAAAAGCATGGAACAGGTGAATTGATAAACAGCATAGGAGTTTAGGGATACCCCGAATGTAGCACAAAACATATGAAATGTAGTAATTGCAAATGACGAATTGATGGGCGATGACGCATCATGGGCCTTGATGTGCCTGCATGCATTTGAAAGTGGTTTACTGCGCATATGAGCAGAATGGATTGAAACATTGCGACGGGTGTGTGGATAGCGAGAATAGAGGAACGAGTGATTGGTTGCTATGAAATACTTGGGATGGGTGGAATAGGATGTGGGAAACATGTGCCTCGGGTATAGGGAAGAGTGAGGAGTCATTGATGGAAGCGTGATGTTCGGCAATGGGCTTGATGAAAGTTGGGGTAGCTAGCTAAGCTAAGCTGGAAGCTGAAAACCTTAAGCAAGCAATAATAGGGAAGGTTTGTCTAGAGAGGGAGGTGTGTGTGCCAGTTATGGAACAATATTAGGATCTAGAAGTGCCACATGGAACTGGGCTTAGCCTAGGTTAAGGAGGCTGAAGGAGGATGGAAGATAGGTGAGTCAAACGGGTGCGGTCGCGGGGCAATGACTGTGCAAATGGGAGTGTAGGGCCATTGTAAGTGAGATCTCTGCAGCGAAAAGAGTCACAAGAGAGGGAGAGTAGAGAGCTGAGTCCGTGCACGTGTGAATGATAGATGAGATCAGTGAGTACGCTGAAGCAATGTTGACGTGAACCGTTATGACTGGTTGTCACTGGTGAGGTACTGTTGCCGACGGGAGGGATCCAGATCTCATGCTGGTTTGTGAGGAGGGGGTGGGTGGATTGGAGTCAACAACCCGAGATAAAGTCGTCGGGGGTGGAAGAAGTCGGGAGAGGTTGGCTTGAGTGGTTGTTGGTGGTGTTGCGTCGACGCTGGAGTGTTGGGACATGTGAAAGTTGGAGAGGGGGGCGTGTGGTGAGAGGGAAATCTGGACAAGATTGGCGGGATTGGTGCGTAGATGATTTGCGGGGAGGACGGTTGGGTGGTTATTGCGCTACGACCGAGAAGGGATAGACTAATGATTGCGTATCTTTTATGGCGTCTGGAGAGAGAGAGTATGTGTGTATGTGGATGAGTGCAGTGGATGATGAATAGCGGGTGGGAGGATGATAGTATGGGGTATGGGAGGGGATTGGGTGAGTAAGAAAAGGCTTGGAGGAGGTAATATTGGTAATTATTCGGATGCCAAGTATCGGTGAATGGAATTGTATGAGTCTTTGAGGGTGAATGAGAGCGAGAAAAGAAATTGAAGTGTAAATGGGTGCATGTAAGAAAAAAAAGAAGTGTTTGATATTTTAATAATTTTATGTTTGGTGTTTGACGTGTAATGTTTTGGCGTTGCAAGATTGGATGAAGGATTCCAGGAGCCAGGAGTGTAAGCGAAAAAAGGTCAGTGTCAGTCAGCACCACCAGTGTTTGCTGTGTGAGTCTGTGAACTTGATGACAAGTGAGCTGTCAGTTACAGAGTCACAGCTTCTTCAGTTATTATGAAGCTACTGCTTGGGTGACTGTCATCGGATATCGGCAAGCAGCGACGTCTCATCTGTCGAGAGACCAAGTCAGAAAAAGGAAGCATGCACGGAGGTGGCCACCGCCAGAACTCTGTTTGGTGTCACCAGTCCGATACAAGGCCGGTGAGCTTTTCATTTCTCCAACAATTGGAGTGAATGAGTGCAAAGGGGGGGGTGTGTGCTTATTGCAGCGCCGTCGGGGGATGTCGGAAGCTAAGGCAAGGTTTCCATCTGGGGAATCTCCACAAGCCATGCCCAATTTACCAGGGGCAGAGGGAGCAAGTTCAACAAAAAGAATGGGCTAGAGAAAAGAAGCATATTATTCATCTTGCAGCGGCTATTGAATTGGGGCTTTGAATTGGAATTGGAACTTTGTGATTAAGTCCCGGGTCCTTGCGTTATGCGGCGGAGGCTGCCGTTTGGGGTAGAGGCTAATAAAAGCAGCAGAGGAATTGCTACATATGCGGTAGCAGAGAGATGGATTGCATTTACTTCCAAGAGAAGACCAATGATGCTATTGTTTGATACAGTATAACACTGACTTTTTCTCTTCTAGAATTTGTATCAGAGCAGATGACTCAAAGGGATTCAAAAAATCAAGGCTGATTTATTGTCAGTGTTAATACAGTCAGCAAATCCTCCCGTGTTTGAAGGCCATGTTTTGAAAATTGTGAGACGGGCCAAGCCGGTCTGTGCTACCAAGCGACCGTTTGTCGTTGGATGAACTGTTCCCTACGGTTTACGGGAATTACGGAAAATGACCCTTGTTACTGACAAATTGACAAATTGAGGCATCCCACGATGCGCTCAGTTTCCTCTCGAATAATGTAATGGTACAATGTGGCCGCATTATCCGGTCGACACCACAAACAGCAGGAAGCAGCGTTGAGGTTGACAGTGGATCGCCATCGTCCCGGTACTTGCCCGCGACCATTTAAGCGCCACTACTTTACTACCACTCAGTACAGTGGACTGCAGCGGGCTGCTACAATGGATGCAAGTCCACCAATGAACCAATCCTCCAAAGTAAACACGTATTACAAGGCACGGCAAACTCTTGCCGTCCTTGTTTCAAGAAACATCCCAGATCCCGGACAAGGAGAATTAAAAAAAAAAAAAGGTCATCTCGGGCGGCCCGAACCACAGGAGGCAAAAAAACACACCACAACATCAGACAAGTTTCATTTCATTTCGCTGCTCCTTTCTTATTCCCTGCACCCGCCTGCGGCCTGCACACACGACAGTGCACCGTAGCGTAGCGTACATTAGCTCCTGCCCTGCGACCCCCTAGTTCAAACCGGATAATTCGGCCGATATGTCTTGAAATTTGGTCTAGCCAGTGCCACTGTACCCAGTCGCTGTAGTTCACTCTACTGTACCATGTTGCTGGTCTCTGTAACATGCCATGCTAATAAGAATTCCCAGCCTGACCTTGTACCCTATTCAAGCCCGGTTGCAGCTTATTTTACACGTAGTCTGCGTCAGACATAAATAGAATAATTAATTCAAGCCTTGTTTACCTGTACTTGTAGTGCTGCAAATTTGCCCAACAAAATTTCCCCGACGCCTTCTCATCATCTCAGTCCCGTAGTACACGCTCACCCTTCTGGACCCCTTCCCTTCTCCAAAAAAATACGAACCCTACACGGGCCAACTAGCTGTAATTTCACCGAACAAAGAGCCTTTTCTCCAATTCACAAACTAGAAAAAATTCGCATCTAAACCTGTACTCGAGTCAATATTCATCTTAAATTTCTTACTAGACAACACAATTCCCCATTGCACCCCAATAAATTAAATGCTGGAGCCTGTTGTCCGTGGAGAAGCTGCCGTACAAGAGACACCCCAAATTCGAGGCTTGCGACTTTGCCCGACTCCGGGCAACATCAACCCCCCCAAAGTCCCTTTCTGAACACACCGCGTAGCGGCCGTCGCCCACTGTATTTCCTCTCCGGTAACCCCCCCCAAGGCTGCGCACCTATAATATTCTAGCTTTGGACTGTTTGTCCCTTTCTCCCTCCTCCATCTACAGATCTCCTCTCCTCTCTTCAGTCAAGCTTAATTTTTATTCTTGCTACTTCATTCAATTCACTTGATATTTTCTGCTTGTGTCACTGTTGCTCTTTTGGTACGTTCACTTCTCTGTCAATTGTTTCTCAGTCTCTCTCTCTCTCTGCCTCTGCCTCTACCCTGTTCCATGCACACGGCGCGCGCAAACAAGAGCAACATGGACCAAAGTCCTTGTTTCAATAACTGCACCCCTCCCCCCATCCTACCCAGAAATCCTTTCTCCAAATACAGTGGACCCAACCCTCACACCCCTCCCCTCTACCCTCTGTCTCTCTGTCCCGACCTCGCATCGCCTGTTTTTCGTCGCTGTGGCTCTCCATTTTGCGGCCTCTGCCTTTCGTTTCCAAAACGGCCATTTTCCCCTTCCTCACTCCCGACTTCTTCCCCAACTCCAATCTGCTCAGACCATCCTCGCTTTTTCTCATTCTACCAATCCTTCCGAAACCAAACCTGCACGCTCTCGTTTCTCCTGCTGCACCCCCTTTCCCCTCTTCCTCTTCCGCTGCTGCTGCTCATCATCCTTCCCTTCTCCACTCGTCCTGGTTTCTCGACCCCAAGGCTTCCCAACCAGCCTTTGTACCATACCATACCGCTGCTGGCGCTGGTGCACGGAGCCAATTGATTGATTCATCCTTCTCTTTCTCATTCTCGTCCCGAAATATAAACCCCATCCTCCCCTCCTCCCCCGCTTCTGGATTTTCTTGGAATGTCAAACCCAAGATTCTCGGTTGCTTCATCTGTCGCTGCGCTGGCACTTAAACAACCCCGACCCTCGTCCATTTCCACCTCCAATCGTCTTCCGATTCTTTCACGTGCCTTGTTGCATTCATCTCCCCCTTCTCCCGTCGCTGCTATTATTACGCCAATGGCGTCCGGCTCAAATAGCACTGCCAGCTCAGACATTTCCGTCTCTACTCCTGGCTCTCCTTCACCTGCCCCCTCCGTTGTTTCCGCACACTCTTCTCGCACCTCCATCTCATCAAAACCTCAACGTCGCCTCTCTGCGCGCAACTTTACTGACCGCAACCCAATGGCCTCAGTCGATCTCGCCGCTATTCAAGAAGCAATGAAGACCGCTTCTCTAGACCAACACCGGGGTTACGCCAAGGACCACTATGGCGTCGTCAAGCAGGATCATGACACCTCATACTTGTCCAAGGACGATGCCGATGGCTACCAGCTCATGCGTGAGCCTCTCTGGAACAAAGGTTTGTTGCCGTCTCATTTCATCGTCGTGCCTCCCGTCCCATGACTAACCAGTCAGGTCTGTCCTTCACTCCCGAGGAGCGTGTCGCCAGAAATCTCACTGGCCTCTTGCCTCATGCCATGGAGTCTCTTGAGACTCAGTGCCAGCGTGCCATGAAGATGATCAACACCAGACAAACCAACATCGACAAGTACCTGTACCTGTCCAACCTCAAGGACCAGAGCACCGACCTTTTCTACCGCCTCCTCATGGACAACATTCGCGAGCTGATGCCTCTGGTCTACACCCCCACCATCGGTGATGTCTGCCTGCAATATTCCACCCTGTACACTCGCCCTGAGGCTTTGTACATCTCCATCAAGCAAAGACGCTCCATTCGCACTATGCTCCGTAACTGGCCCTGCACCGACCCCGAGATCTGCGTCGTCACTGACGGCTCTCGCATTCTTGGACTTGGTGACTTGGGTGTAAACGGTGTTGGCATCTCCGTAAGTTGACGCCTTCGCAACGCTGTACGCAACCTTCCGACGCTAACCTCCGCATCAGATTGGCAAGCTGGCCTTGTACACTGCTGCTGCTGGCATTGACCCTAGCAAGACTCTGCCTATTGTCATTGACACCGGCACTGACAACGAGGCCAACCTCAAGGACCCCTTGTACCTTGGTCTTCGCCAAAAGCGTGTTCCCGTAAGCGTCCAGCAGGAGTTCATGGACGAGTTCATGGAGGCTGTTAAGGACGTCTACCCCAACATGGTCGTCCAGTTCGAGGACTTCGAGAGCGAGAAGGCTTTCAAGTACCTCGACCGCTACCGTAACACCCACCGCTGCTTCAACGATGACATCCAGGGAACTGGAGCTGTCGTCCTCGGAGGGTATGTTCAACCCCATCACCTCATCTGGTATCGTGTGCTAACCCGACAAACAGATATATCGGTGCTGTAAACCTGTCCGGTGTCCCTCTGGATGAGCAGCGTCTCGTCTTCATGGGTGCTGGTTCTGCTGGTGTCGGTGTCGCCAAGCAGCTCGTAGAATACTATGTCAAGCGTGGCTTGACTGAGGCTGAGGCCCGTGACAAGTTCTGGCTTGTCGATACCAAGGGCTTGGTCACCCAGGACCGTGGCGACCACCTCGCTGAGCACAAGAAGTACTTTGCTCGCACGGACAACAACGGCAAGCAATTTAAGACCCTCGAGGACGTCATTGCCTACGTCAAGCCCAGTGCTCTGGTTGGTTTGACTGCCACCTTCGGTGTCTTCACCGAGCCTGTCATCCGTGCTCTCAAGTACTCCGTTGACCAGGGTGGCCCTGACCGCCGTGCCATTCTCTTCCCCCTTAGTAACCCTCTCACCAAGGCCGAATGCACTTTCGAGCAGGCCATGCAGTGGACTGAGGGCACTGCCATCTTTGCTTCTGGCTCTCCTTTCCAGCCTATCACTGAGAGAGGCATCACGTACCTCCCTAACCAGGGTAACAACGTCTATGTCTTCCCCGGCCTTGGACTCGGAGCCATCCTTGCCAAGGCTACTCGTGTTACCGATGAGATGGTCTACACCTCTGCCTCTGCTCTGGCCAGTTCTCTGAACGCTGATGAGATCCACAAGGGTCTTATCTACCCCAGAATTGAGCGCGTGCGTGATGCAAGCGTCGTCGTGGCTCGTGAAGTCATGAAGACTGCCCGCCGTGAAGGCGTCTCAACCCTGCCCGAGTCTCTCTGGAACGAGTGGGAGGAGTGGGGTGACGTTGCCTTGACCAACTATATCAAGAAGCAGGTCTACGACCCTAGAAGCTTCGGTGACGCTGTCAGCCGTCTCTAAATCACCTCTGTAAAGGTGATATAGGGGATGGAAAGAAAACTGGTGAAGATTGCATATACATCGCCATATTCCAGGCGATATAATTTGAGAATAATGGGAAGGAGGCGTTTGGGATTGTGACATTTCTGCATTTGCATTTTCAGCACATGCCAATGGGTCATGTATATTCCAACATGACTGCATTGATGCCAAGCAAGGCAAAGCCGTTGCGACGATTTTTCTTTTTGGTTCCCAAGTACACTCTATGCCAGACATGAGTGTCCCATAGTTTAGCCACTGAATTTACCAGGCCGCTTGGCCTCGATTCAATTGCTCTTGTCCAACCCTCTGTGTGACCAGTCCCATAACTGCCGACCCATGCTGTAGTGGTGTGCTGTGATGTTGTGAAGATGTGTGTGAATGATATGAGTATGATATGTCCATGACGATGGCCCAGACCAGACGAGCCCAAAGAGGAAATGGGGTGTTGCTGCAAATCGTCGATGAGGAATGAGATAGGGTAGCAGCAGTATGCGGCTAGACCCAGTGGTGTGGTAGGGTATTGGTGATGAAGGGAGAACGCGCCAAGTGAGGTCTTAGCGAGGTGTGCGAAAGACGTCACCGACAAGACGACTTAGCGAGAGGTGACAGCATGGATCGACCAAACTAGCAGAGAAGTCTGGGGTGCATTGGGAAGACGTTGCATGGCCGAATGACCTATGCGTCAAGGAAAGACATTGTGAAAAATTTTGCCTCCTGAAAGTCCAAGTTACCTTTCCCATGGTAAGTCGGTGAGGTGAGTGACGCGCTTGCGAGTGTGAAAAATGGGCATTGTGATGTGCAGTGAGATGGCTCCTCCAAGGCTGAGGGGCAACTCGATTTTTGGTGTTTTAAGTCGACATGGCGGAGTTGTGAGATCACCTGGCGATGTGAGGTGAATTGGGGCAAGGAAGATGAAAAAACGAATTCGTCCTCTTTGCTTTGAATTTGTTTGATATTGACTTGAAAGGTCCAATAGTGGAGGAGGAGGGGAAGGGGAGAAGGTAAAAGGGTGAATTGAATTACATTGGCTTGGATTGGATAGGCAAGAGCGGCTACATGAGGCTTGAGGGGGTACTTGGAGATTGGGTCGGCTCGGCGAGCGAAAGGCGTTTGTCGGATGGCCGAGAAGGGGTGGGTGGGGCAGGCTGCTCAAGTGATGGGTTGGTTAATTTGGTGCAGGCTGGAGGGCTGGATGGACGTGTACATGCACATTTGGGAAATATTGAATATTATCCGACGCAAAGATGGTGTGATTGACCATGATGTGCTTCTCTACTAGTTCAACAGTTTTCCGCCCCATCTTGCATTTTTCTGATTATTGACGGATTTGAAAGGAATACTGTTAAGCATGCGAGGGCTATAACACGGCGCCCTGGTCCGATCGGACGCCCGGGGTGGGTCTGAGTGCCGTTGCATACAGACGGAGAGTGAGCGTGGCCTTTTCTTTGAGAGGAGACAGGGACATTATTTTGTCTCAAGTCTCGCAAAAGAGGTGCCGAGCCGCATATCACGTAGGTCAATGTAAATCAGTTTGGAAAAATTGGGTCAAGCGAAGGTTTTTGGTACTCAAGGTTTTTGGTACTCAAGGTTTTTGGTACTCGGAGGCCTTCCGATGTTTCTACGGAGGCGTTGGAGAACTCCGACCCTCGCCGATGCGACTGCACATGTGTGGGAGTCCGCGGGGAATAGAGTCAAGAGACGGGATGTGCACCGATGGGGTGGCTTGTTTGTGGCCTGCGTCGTTGGGCTGGAGTGGGATAGAGCGGATAGGATGGGTAGAACGGATAAGATGGAAGAGATTGTGGGGATGGGGGATGAACGTGGAGGATGAGAAAAGGAGATGTTGTGAGTGGTGGATGGAAGCGATGGGGATTGGATGGTGGCGGAAGTTGTTCATGTAGCGAGGAATTATAATTAAAATGCTGATTGAAGGCTGAGAGGGTGTGAGTGTGGTTGCAATTGATAGGTACCATAGAAAAAGTATCATTGACAAAGTGATGTGCAGGTAATTAGTGCCAATGTGTCGACCAAGTAGTAAAAGCCCCGTTGGCCCGACTGTCATTACCGAAGTGCACCGTGTTTCTGGCAGTCGCTAACGAGAAACACGGACGTCAACACGGAGGACAACGCGGATGGCTGATCTTGGAAATGCGACACCATCTTCTCACTCAAGCTACTGGAACTAGTCTAGTGTGACTGCAGCCTCACAATACTACTGTTGTTTTATGCGAGTACTTTGTGTGTTCTCGAGTGTCATTTTTCGTTCAGTGCATTTTCGCTAGGAGAGATGCATTGACGTGTTATTGACTTGTAAAAGGCACCTGAGCCCTTTGCCGCAAATGACATTTCGCTAGCTGGTCCACCGCTGGACGCCAGACTGCAAAAATCCCTGTCAAGTGACGAGCTGCGCGGTTTTGAAGCACGACGCTGATGGCTAATGCATGAGAGATGCAAAGGCCCATGACCCTTGCTCTGCAGCGCGCTCTACAGTGCTGGTCCAGCGCAGGCAGTGCGCTACGCTGTCCAATGTGAGACCCACGATGGCAGGACGGTCCATCGTGCACTGCAGAGGTGCATCGCGCCGAGTAGTAAGACGCTTACAGTGCAGGTGGTGGGAACAGAAACGTCACAAAACACAAAGGACTCTAGAGACACTAGACAGGCATAATGGTATTATTATCTTGACAAGTCTGCCTAAGCGGAGCTTTGGCCATTGATTGACCTGACGTACAAGAGGACACGCACAATTTCGAATTTCCATTTCTCTTTGCCCTCTAAGGCTTCGTTGAGAAAACAATCGACGTGTGCCACAAAGGTTGAAATTGCGCGTGAAATGGTAATCACATGTGAGAGAAACCCGTCACGTCATAGATGGTTGGCCACTCTGGGGGAGACATGATTCAGAACGGCCACGGGAGTTGAGAAAAAAGCGAGAACCAGTAAAAAGCTACATGAATGTAAAAAAGAGGCTTTGACAGTCATTAGTTAGAAACCAACTCCCAATCTGGCAATGAGCAGAGAAGTAGACTAGAGAAAATAAAAAAAAGAGGACAATTTAAT
This sequence comes from Simplicillium sp. C3G150-2, assembly GCA_022702485.1. NCBI lineage: Eukaryota > Fungi > Ascomycota > Sordariomycetes > Hypocreales > Cordycipitaceae > Simplicillium > Simplicillium sp. C3G150-2. The sequence goes on along the minus strand of JAJIYY010000001.1, from coordinate 1,574,571 downwards.
GGAGGGTAGTGTCGTGTGTGGTGGTGGAGATAAAGTCAAAATGACCTGGATGGGGAACCACTGGAACGCGTTACAGGTACCTAACCTCGCTGTAATGTGGTACTGTTTTATTTTACTTTTATTTTCTTGGGGCGGGTTGCGACACCGCTGCGCTACGTTTTCAGTGGCTTGAGGAAGGGGGGGGGGGGGGGAGGTTACCAGCGCAGTGGCAGTGGTTGTGTGGCTCCAGGTCGCTTGGCGGGGGGTTCTAGTGCTGCAGCTGCAGCTGTAGTGGCTGGCTCTTCTCCACGACGAGCCTTGCCTATGTTGGCCAAGGGTATATTTTTTTTCCCTCCTGCCAGTGCACGCACGCAATAAATTATTACTCGATGGGGACTGGAGGGGGAGGCAGCGGAGAGGGATGTGGTAAAAGGTGGGCTGGGCCATGTAATGACCATGCCATGCCATATGTACTCCTCCTGTGCTGAGTCCACCACACCTCTTTCCCCATATTCACCTCACGAGCACCACGAAAGCTTGCATTTTAATAAATAATCCTCCACTCCCGCATTCTGCGTTTATCCACCTTCCCCAGCTTCACTTTTTTCTGCCTCATACAAGAGACGTGCATTGATTGTGTCTCTTTTCTTATTCTCTTTCACTTCTACTAGTCTTTTATACATCTTATTAGACTTGCTTCTTTCTCTACACAGCAACCATCTACACCATTGTTGTTGTGTCTTGACGCTAGCTTAACATCACTCAAGCGCCATCTACAGCTTCTCCAAAAAGCTTATTCCTTGTGGACGTTCAATGTTCAAGACGTCCTCACAAGCACCGAAAGCTTGCTTTCCAACGACATTCCGATCCTTTTATCCTTGAAGTCGATACATTGCTATTCTCCAACCGCCACCACTTCTACCACCTACACCACCTTGGCTAAGACGCACAGGCTGAGACACCATTCCAGCTTGACTGCTATCCGTTTAAAGAAGCTTATTTTCACACGCGAGAGCTTCCGATTCTCTTTTTGCAACCTCGCCAAACACATTACAAAAGCCTCAGTTCCTGAGCAACAGTCACAACCATGGTTTCTGATTCGTCATCGTCCAGAGATGGCAATTCGCCCACGCCGCCTCCCAGCAACAGCAAAAACAGCAAAGTCACAAAGACCAACGAATCCGGGGCCCCTCAAAAGGTCACAAAGCGAAGAGCCGCCAGAGCTTGTGTATCTTGCCGCGCCCGCAAGGTCCGTTGCGACGTGGTAGAGGGAGCTCCCTGTGGTAACTGCCGATGGGATAATGTCGAGGTACGTTTCTGTCCGTCTCCAAAAAAATAACACCCAAGCGAATATTACGCAACCCAGCACCCAAAGCACAAAAACCCATACCCAGACAGGAGAAAAAAAAAATGCTGGAAATTACGCAAGCGAACATCGGACCAGAAAAGCAAGAACAAAATAACTAACAACGATATCCCTGCAGTGCATCGTTCAAGAAAGTCGTCGGCGCAAGTGAGTAACTTATTCTCCCGCTCCCGCTCCCGTCACACAGCGCCGCTACAGTGTAGCGCAGCGTTGCGTTGCCCAGTTTTGCCCCCATCGAAATTCAATTCGATTTGCCCCTGCCACCGTCTCAGCCAGAGCCAAAAAGAAAAAAGAGGAACTCCAAATTTGGGAGATCCACTTTTCCTTCGTTTTCCACGGCCTCCGTCTTTCCACTGGACTGACTTGGGCTGTCGCTCGAGTTGCGGCGGGCCTGAATCGGAGACACGGACCTAGCTGAGAAGCCCGGTATCCGTTCTCCATGGACTCGAGCAACGGCACCAGTCAGTTACAGGAAAAAAGAGGAGCCCTCTGCTCAACAATTCCCTTTTACATTTTATTTTATTATTATTACTATAAGGAATGAAATGAGGGGAAGGGCAGAAAGAAGCTTTACACATACCGCACGCACAGCCAAAAAAGAATATCCACTAACCCCAACTTTCTTTCTAGAAAACACTTGGTTACGGGAAATGCCGTGGGGCTATCGACGCCTACCGAGGCTCCTATCCAGAGCAAAGCCAGTACGACAAACGCTGCCAACAACGGCAGAGGCAGTCCCAGCAACGCCATCGTCAATGCCAATTCCAGCTTTGCGGATCCCAGACGCGCCAGCAGTGGCTCAGTCCTGTCAACGGCCACGACGACTAGCAGCGCCGATGGCTTGGCGACGTTGATGCCAAACTGCATGGTTGACAGCAGCCATGTCCCCCATATGATATGTAAGTTTTTACGCTCCTTTCTTCTTTTGCCCCATCCTTCCTCCATCTCCCTCTGCCATTTGGCACCCCTCATCATCGCATTCAACTGTTTCATTGAAGCCAGCGTTACCTTGTTGGCGTCAATATCAGGCAATGGCGCCACTGTACCGATGGTTCCTTCCTGCGTTCATCTCCCGCCCCACCTCTCCAACCCCAAGTTGCTCCACACTCCAGCACCAGCGAAAGTGTCACGAGCCCCCCAAAAACTCTCTTTCACATGTCAAGCTGTCCACCACAGAGATCGAGACCACTGCCCCCATTACCATCAATGCGGTCATCATACCTCTGCGACACTCGACACGACACAAACCACTGCCCAATTGACTTACCTTTTTTTTTTTTTTTTAATTCTCTTTTTGTGGTTCCCACCCCTTGTTGTCCATTTCTTTTGCTCGCTGATCAAACCTCCGCTGACACGATTCGCCCACGCTTCAGACCAACGCTCTGGGTTTCGCCGCGACTCCGCTCTGCTTGGCCAGCCGGGGGCCGCAGCGCAAGAGCTCAATACGGCCAATCTCAATGCCAATGCTGCCAATGCTACCAACTCGTCAAACACCACAAACACTGGCATCCCGTGGGTCGACTCTACCGTGAATCCCACCCGCCTGTTTGGTGACTCGCGCACCGTCCAATTCCTCAATTCTCTGGACGATCACGATGCCTCTGCTCAGTTGCCTCCGTTCATTCGCCCCCTTCCTACCAAGATTGCCTCTGACGACGTGAGCTACCTGCAGACAAAAGGTGCTTTGACGTTGCCGTCTGTAGCTCTGCAAAACGCATTGCTGCAGGCTCACGTTGAGTTTGTCCATCCTTATATGCCATTGATGGACATTCATCCTTTCTTGTCTATTGTTCACAACCGCGATGGCTTCAATGGCCAGACTAGCTTGCTGCTGTACCACGCAGTCATGTTCTCCGGTGTCGCTTTCGTCGACATGAAGCGTCTGCGAGAGGCTGGATATTCCACCCGCAAAGCTGCGCGCAAAGCCTTCTTCCAGAAGACCAGGGTACGTTGTTCCAAAAAAAAAAAAAAGCCAAACCAACACAGAACCACCTTTACCTCCTCACCCATCACATCTCACTTACTCCACATTTTGCACTCTCACATGCTATGCGGCAAATGCAAACATACCTTACCTCGAGAGAGGGACCCCACTAGCCGATCCTCCCCCTCTTTCCCCCTCTCCAACAGCCTCCTCTTTCATCTCAGCCCCGACTTGATGCCATCTCCACAATAATCATTGTTGAGGAGTCCACACATCGACATTCACATGCTAATGACATTTTTTTTTAGTTGCTCTATGATTTCGATTACGAATCTGACCGCCTGATCCTGGTACAGGCCCTCCTTCTCATGACCTACTGGTATGAGACCCCTGATGATCAGAAGGATACCTGGCATTGGATGGGAGTTGCCATCTCATTGGCCCACACCATTGGCTTGCACCGGAACCCCGGAGCAACTGGTATGCCTCCGGCCAAGCAAAAATTATGGAAACGCATATGGTGGTCTTGCTTCATGCGAGACCGCTTGATTGCCCTGGGCATGCGCCGCCCTACTCGTATCAAGGATGAGGACTTTGATGTTCCCATGTTGGTCGAGTCCGACTTCGAGATCCAGACCCTCCCCGAGACCAACACGACCATCCCGCCAGAATGTACCGTCATGCGCGATACCAACATGCAGCGCGAGTTGACTCGCATCTGTATCGCAAAGGCTGAGCTATGCTTGTGCATTAGCCACATGCTCAAGACTCAGTACTCGGTGCTGATTCGCGACCCATTGAAGCCCGAGAACACAACCAGCAGCACCATGATGCTGTTCCCTAACAAGGACTTGGATAATGCCAGAGCCGTCCAAGCTGTTGATCAGGAACTCAAGGACTGGGTCGAGTCGTTGCCCGCTACTTGCCAGTACCGACCCATCAGCCAGTCTGAGATTCAGAATGGTCGCTCGACTCTCGCCGTGCAGCGCACTCTGCTGCACATGGCTTACCAGACTACCATTTCTGCTCTTCATCGCCCACAGTTCTTGCCTGCTTCGCCAATGCAGCCACCTACGACGTCTCGCCAAGTGCAGGAGGAGTCCCGATCCAAGGTACGCAACGCTGCCATGCAAATCACCCGCATGGCCAACGACTTGCACCACTACCGCCTTGATCGATTCCTGCCCACCACTGGTGTCACTGTGATTTTGCCTGCCATGATCATCCACCTACTGGAGATGAAGAACCCTTCAGAGGAGTCTCGCCAGCGTGCTACTCATGGTTTCCGTCGCTGCATGCGTGTCATGGAGAGACTTCGCGAGATGTACTCTGCTGCTGACTACGCTACAGCCTTTTTGGACGCAGCTCTTCGCAAGGCTGCCATTGACATCCAAAATCCCAATGGCTCCGGTGTTGGTGCTGTCAAGAACGGTGCCATGCCATTCACCCACACCCCACCACCCGAGCCCACGGCCCTTTCCGGATCCGATCCAATGCTCAGCAAGCCTCAAGGCATTGCATCTCTTTCCATGCCTCCCAATACCGTCAACGCCGCCGCACTCGACTTGTCTACCAACTCGCCACCCCAGACCGATTTCGATAGCAACAGCCTGACCCCCAGCGCCAGCGGTGGCTCTGACCAGACCCCCATGGGCACTGACCTGATGGATGTCGATTTCCTCCAGACCCAAGACGAATTTGACTGGGACGCAGTCGGTGGCGCCGACTTTGACGTTGATCAGTTCCTTCAATACCCCGCAGAGGGCGTGACCAACGTCGAGGAGGATCTTATGGCGGGGGTGCTGGCCAACGCGACTCAGAAGGAGGGTGAGGCTAAGACAGTCTCATGGGCGGCTGAACTTGGTGGTGACCTCGACACGACCATGGAAGTTTCAGCCACTGCCTAACTGAGGCTTCTTTTACGAGTTTTTTGTTTTTAATTTTGGAGTTGGGAAGTTTTTTTTTTTATCATTGTTTCTCAAACTGTATTACATGACAGTATAATGCTGTATTTTGGGTAGGAGGTTGACAGATGTCACTCCTATTGGCGTTTTTGGTGGACTAAAAAGGGATTTGGTTTTAGACGGCTTTTTTGGATTTGCAATTGTATTTCTTGTCATGGCTTTTTGGATATTATGATGATGTTTTTTGAGTATGGGTTCACTTGGTTGTATTAATGGATAGAAAGTGAATCAAGCTGAAGCTCAATGACTGTGTGTGTCTTGCATTCGGGTGACTGTTCATTAAAGTTGTGTGAATTATGAAAAGTGATTTCGGGATGTGAGTTGCATGTAGTGTAGGTGTGTGTCAAGGCGTGCATGAGTTAATAATAACTCATTTGAGGATGATTAAGAGGTGTGACTGAGTTGGAAGATGACTGCATGTAGTAATTTCATTTTATTATTATTTGCTGTTTTTGTGCTTTATTATTTATTTTCTTTGTATTGCGCAGATGGAGATTGCCGAGCTGCAGAATATGTCGTGCGTACGCGTGCATGCATTGTGCGTCCGCTGAAGAAACGACCAGAGAGTCAGTCACTGACAGCCACAACACTGCTGGGCCTGGTCTGGCGATACAGTGACCGCATCATCTGCTCCGTCGCCTGTGGAAAGGTAAATAAACCCCCTGAACAGGCAGACCAGGCAATCTGCACTAAAGAGCGTAAATCTGGAGCCGCGACAGGGGCTGCATTGACGCTATAGGCTGGACCTGCTTGCTAGAGCCGGATTAGCGGGCTAGCTGGGGCGCTGAAGCCACTTTATTACGGTGACTTGGCCTGAGCAGTGGCGGCCGTGGGCGTAGAGTCGCGTTGGCCAGGCACAACTGGATGGAACCTACAGTATTTTGTATTTTCCTTGCCTGCCTTGGAGGGCCGTCAATGCTATCACGCGCCAGTTCGTGAGGGGAAACGCAAAGGCCGGAGAGTGACGAAGAGAGAGGCGCTTTGGTCATCTTGCATCACATCCATCATCATCACATCACTCATTTATTTCTTGTTTTGGGGGGAACTTGCATTTTGGTGCTGTTGTTTGCTTTCGAGACATATCCGAGCCACCAGTGGTGTGTGTTTGTTCGTTTCGCATTGTCTGTGTGTCAATTTGTAGCTCTCTCTCTCTCTTTTGCATCTCTTTTTTCTTTCTTTTTTCTTGTTTTCAATCATCTTCTACATTCATTCTACATTTCTTTTTTTCTTTTCTTTTTCCTATCTTTGTTTTGTTCGAATCCCCGGTTACTCGCTTCAGCATCGTATCATCATCATCGCAAACGCGTCCCGAAAGTCAATCCCAACCTCCCCGACCCATTCACCACTCCCGTCCATCCGTTCGAAAAGGCTCCCGTGCTCAAATACATCCAACAACGACTCAGCCGTTGCACTACTCTGTCTCTCTTTGTGTTCCGCATTAGAGAGACATAATTGCGTGCGTGGTTTTTCTTTCCAGAGCTTGTCTCACTTTTGGTCTTTCCGGCGGGGAGAACTGACACAAGAGCTCGCGGAACAGCCAAGGCAGAAAAAGCAACGCAGCCCAAAGGGTCTCAAATTACTGACTTGCATATTGCCTGGCGCCATCGCTGCAATTAAACTTTATTTTTTTCTTTGCTCCTTATCTACGGATCGGTACCACAAACAAAAACAAAGGGAGCTGTGCGCTCGTGGTGTTATTATTATTATTATTTTGTGTTTGCGCTACCTACACCGATAGCCTCTCGAACTCTGATTTCCGCGTTTCTTTCGAGTCGACGGCCGTTTACGCACACAAACCCTCTCAGTTTCCCACCGCAAAAGTATGAGTTTGCTCTAGCTTAGCATTCACATCGCCTCGACTTTTGTTTCTTCCTGTCTTCGTCAAGCGGACCATGCCTCGAGCCGAATCAATACTTTTGTTAGATCAGGTTAGACGTTCGTGATTGGCACAATGAATGAGCGGCCGCATTTGCTCAAGCCGAAGAGGCAGTCTCTCGGCCTTTCGCCTACTAGGCAAAGAGCTGCAGATGACATCTTGGGCGAACTGACACCTTTTACTGCTGTGGAAGTGCTGCTTTCTCCCGCTGGAGCTATTAAAGGATGCATGGACTCCGCGTCACCCGCTGAGAAGGAATTTGCGATGCGCACAGCCATGGCATCGCAAAGGATATGTGAATGGTTACAAGAATTGAGAGACTGGAATTGGCCAGCGGAGATGGGACCTGCGGGCTTCGAAGAAGACCAAGGTGCTGCTCAGCGGAGGTTGTTTGTCGGAGGAAAGGCATCTGAGCATGGCAACAGGGACGACTACATGGGGTGTTTGCGCATAGAAGAGGTTGCCAAGTATGCATGGCGAGTGGAAAAGATTCAGCGAGACATGGACGAGCTTGGAGTTGACGAGATCAAGGCGCATGTACTGGCGCATCACATTATGCCTCTGTCGAGACCAGGCACACCGCTGTCTGACACGAGCCGTCGGTCTGCCATAGGCTATAACAAGATGGAGGATCTTTCGGTCATTGTCACAGCTATGATTGTCCAGACTTTACCGAACCTGGCGAGATTGTCACGCCTTTTACATATTTGGGCGATGCGACTGACGGTATTGCAACACCTGACGCCATTTCTCCATGCCATTGGCGAAGCAGAGCGGACGTTGCAAGCTGGTTGGGATGCAGTCAACCAACTGTGCAAACAATTGGCAGAACTCGACCACAATGATTACGACACCCCAATACCCAAGTTCTCATTGAACGCCGAGTCTTTTGCTATTATGAAGAAATACGTCACGAGGAAGGTGTCCAAACCGGGTCGCACAGTGGACTTCATGTTGGACTGCTTGGAGGGAATGGATGACACACTACCTGACAACTGGTTAGATCGTATGGAAGCCGTGGAGCACAGCTATAGCGAATGGGTCGCTGTAGGAGAGCGAAAAGTCCGTGAGGCAATGTGGGCTACAGCATTGCGACATCGTGGTGAGAAGCGTCTCAGCGACAGCAGTGTCTCAGCCGTAACAGCCGATGAGTACAAGGATGAACCATCCACGCTGGAAGGTCTCGGCGAAGCGCCGCCTCAATTTGAAATCTCCACTCCCGATATTTCAAGAGAAGAGCTACCGAGATTCCCTGTTGTTACAGTTCTACCTGACGAACCCTCCACCCCTGATGAGGTGAAGGCCAAGACTCCAGCGCGATGGAGTGCGGGCGACGACGATGTCTTTGAAGGTCCCATGAGTCCTGTCAAAGAAGAGGAAGAAGAAGGAGAGCCGGATTTACCACCACTCCGAGACAGCGACAGGCTCAACAGCGATGATTTAGTTAACGAAACAGTATTACATGGAGCATCAAGTCGAATCGACGACGACTTGTTTAGCGACCCTCCTGAGATATCCGGATCACCGGGTATCCTCAAGGCGCCGATCCGCATGCAAAAATTCCCATCAGACAGCCCGCCATCATCACCACCTCTACCTGGAGACAGCACCCGAGCAGACTCGTCCATGCTCTTGGACAGTCCTACTGTCGCATCTGTCGCCGACTTTGACGATTCGGTTTTCACGCGGACGCCAGGTGATTCATTTACAGAGGACTTTGACGACTCATACTCAGTACCTGAAATCTCAAGTCCGGGTCCCAAACTTCGCCGTGAAAGTGTTGGTGAGCAGCACTTGAGACAGCAAATCAGCCAAATTATCGAAGGCATCCCTGCCAAGATCAAGTTTGGTTCCGAAACATCATCCGTCAACCTCAATCCACCAGACCTGCAACTGCCGCGCTTGAACAAGAAGCCTTCAAAGGACCGATTCAGACGTAGCACGTCAAGTGTATCATCAAGAACCGCGACACCATCCTTCACATTAACGCCGGCCAAGAATTCTCGCTCCCGATCCTCAAGGGGCCAGCAGGAGATCAAGGTTTACCATCTCTCTCGGTCTACTGGCGAGGCACCCATCAAACTCTTCATCCGATGCGTGGGAGAAAATGGAGAGCGCGTCATGGTGCGTGTTGGCGGAGGCTGGGCAGATCTTAGTGAGTATCTGAAAGAATACGCCTCACACCACGGACGCCGCTCTGGTCGCGCTGAAGATACGACCGTTGAAGTTCGAGATCTTCCTCAGCCCGGGCTAGCCCGAGCCGCCAACAGGGAGGGCAGCAAAGAGCCTGGCTCAAGCCCGCCTAGTCGACCTGGCTCTGCGGCTGCCACTGAACAAGCTCCTTTTACTCCTATCAACGTCAGAAAGAAGCGACGAAGCGCAGGGGCCACAAATATGGAAATACCGAAATTGCGACCCAAGACACCGGCAGCTGCGGTCCGATCTACCGAAGATGCTCCAGCTTCAGAAGATTCAACACGTTCACGGTCCAGTTCTCGCCTTAGTTGGGTAGAGGATGACAGCTCATTCCTGGGCCTCGCGGGACCATCTGGCCGCAGAGTCGAGATGAGTGACGAGAGCAAAGCTTGGGTGGAAAGCGTCAAGGAGAAGGTTCGCCTAGCCAGTGGTGAAAGAAAGGTATCCGGCCCAGCCAATCCAGAGAAGAAGTTTGGAGAGCTGGGCAAAGTTGGTGGAACGAAACGATTGTTCCGCAAGGCAGGTGCCCAAGAGGCTAAGAGATAGCATCTCTAGGTTGCCTGCGGACTGTCACCGGTAATACCTTTCATTAAGTTTTCGCTTCTCTTCAACTTGTAACAATCTGTACATGTTGTATCGCAGTAGGGGTATGGGGTTTGCAAGGTCTTGAACCAGGAGTTTTGTCCTTTGGGAAGGGCATCATACCTTACATACAAGGAACATTTTTTGTTGAATACGGAGGACCGTTTTAGCATGGACAGACAGTACAGTACAAAGTACATAATGAATACGCAATCATTCTTTTATCATTTACATTACTTTCATTCGAAACCTGATCCTGTGGTGCATTAAATATGAAACGTTAAATCATAATTCCATTCGCTTTTCTATCCTGATGCCTGATGATTTTTTGAGTTGTCTATTCGTCATCAACAACATTTATGCCACGATGCTTCTTCTTTCCCTTTCCTTTACTCGCTCCGCCCTTGAAGTGCTTCTTGCTCGATGACGACGATACTAACTGCACATCCTTGGGGTCCATGCCGTTCTCCAAAGCTACAATGGCACGCGCTTTACGTCCAGTGAGATGCTTGCTGTTGGCCGTTCCTGCTGAAGATGCACCGTCCACGGACCCTTGCTCGCTGTACTTGTAGTTGAAGGGCATGTTGACGTGGCCGCGGATGTCCTTGGGCTTGAAGAAACCCTTGTCGAGTTTTTGGGACTTGGGACCCTGTGGGAGAGCGAGGAGCATGTCAGATGTGACGATGGAGGAGCCGTCGTCTTCATCCTCGGCTAGGGCGAGAGCACCGCGACGCTTCTCGGGGAGATGTAGCTCGTCGTACAGCTCGGCGTTGAATTCGGCAGGAGAGAGGTCTGAGGATGGGGGAGGCTCGACGAACAGAAGCTTGCCGTTGACGTAGTCCTTGAGAATGTAACGGGCTGCGCGGGACTGGTCGGGCTGACCGAGACCTTGGGTGTGGAAGCCACGGGCAGAGGCGTAGGCGCGAAGGAGTTCTTCGGCGGTGGGCTTGCCTGTGCCGCCTTCCTCGAGGGGACGGGTCTTGATTTTGATACCGTAGATGGCTTCGAGGAAGCGTTGGGGGATACGGCCGGCGACGAGGCCGACGGGACCGGTGTACTCACGCATTTGGTCAATGGGGAGAATGCCGTTGGTGACGAGGTCGGCTTTGGTGGTGGCGAAGTTGGGGAAGACGAGACCGGGACAATCGCAGAGGACGACCTTGTCGGAGAGATGGATGGTTTGGAAATGTTTGGTTTTACCGGGGGTGGAGGAGACGGAGACCTTGGTGGCGCCGATGAGGGCGTTGATGGTAGATGATTTACCGACGTTGGGGTAGCCGACGAGTCCGACTTGGAGCTTTTGCTGTTCTGGGGGGAGAGACGGGTCGGGAGGGTTGATGGGGGCGTGGGAGAGAAAGATTTCTTCAAGTTCTTCGCAGGTCATGATTTCGGTTTCGTCGGTGTGGACGGCGGCGCCGCCTGTTGGTTGGGCCTCTTCGTCAGAGGACACTTCTGAGTCGGATTCTTCTTCTTCTTCGGAAGATGAGTCTTCAGCGGGTTGCTTGCCGGATGAGGGAGGGTTGAAGGCTGCGTCTTCATCTTCTTCTTGGAGGTCGCGGGCTTCGTTGGCTTCTTTGGCCAGATGTGCAGAGAAGAATCTGAAGGCGATGCCGGCTTGCTTGAGGTGCTTGGCCCATGCGCGCCGTTGACGAGTAGACATCATATCTGATTTGTTAATGAGGAGCAAGCTCTTCTTGCGAGGGTCAAGGTCCTTGACGTAGTTGTCTAAATCGGCAGAGCGGAAGAGGAGAGGGTTTCTGGCGTCGACGATCTGTACGACCAGGTCGGAACGCTCGATAACACGCCATAATTGTCTCCAGACTTCGATGTTGCGCTCAAAGGGGGTCATGAGAAGATCGTTGCTCTCTTGGAGCTCGGCGAGACCTCTTCGCCAGTTGAGGAAAGCCTCACGTTCACGAACGTCGAGTTCCTGAGCTGTGGTGGTGGTATCCCACTTGGGTCGACGGGGGACTGTGAGACGAGCCTTGTGCATTTTGTGCTTGCCGAGAACTACACGCTCTTCTTGAGCAGAGAGCAGGTATGGGTTCTTCTGGTCTGTGTGGATAATCTTGACGTTGTTCATCTTTTCGGCTGTGAAGTCTGTTCCGGCCAGCTCGGCAGTGGACAAGAACTCGTCGAGCGCTCCCTGTTCTGTGACGGAACGCATCTTGACCCAAGCGGCATCCTGCTTCTCGTTGACTAGATACTGCTCGCCGGTAGCATGGTGTGTACGTGTGACGGCACCAGCCTTCTTTCTGTCGCTGCCTTTGCCTTTTCCAAAGCGGTCGTTCATCAGGGCATTGCCCAACCCCACGCTGTTCTTGGACTTTGCGAGAACCATGGTGGCGGTTCCTTCGTGAGGATCGGGGGTAAATTTATGGTAGTTCGTATTTATAGGAAGTCAAAGGAGAGCTCTGAGTTGGAATGAACTCTATTTGACGATGGCTGTCGCCGTTATAAATTAATAGAATTGATGAAGATTCGAGATGTCCCGCTGAATAATGTGGTCGCAAATGGAGGGGCAAATTTTCAGATAATAATCGAGAATGAAATTCGCACTGTAACCCCGCCATTTTGTGTGGGAGGGCACAGTATTATCTGACTCGTGTACGGTACGGTGCATGCAGAAAGTTTTGCGACCGGCACCAAACAAAACCTTGGATTTGGACATTAATTCGACAGAAAACCACAGCCAACATGCCCAAGGGAAAGTGGATGTATGTATTGGATATTAAGTGCTCTGGAGTTATTTATTCTGACCAAAAATAGTGACAAGAAGTCGGCACAGCACTTTACGCTGGTGCATCGCCCGCAAAATGATCCCCTCATCCACGACGAAGATGCGCCGTCCATGGTGCTGAATCCCACGGCCCCCAAGAAAGGATCCGACAAGACAAAAAATCTGGGCGACCTGGCGTCAGAACTCGGTTCCGATGCTGAGAATATCCGATCAAACGAAGGAGAGGCCGCCAGCTATGGTGTGTACTTTGACGATACCGAGTATGATTACATGCAACATTTGCGAGACTTGAACACTGGTGGAGGTGATGTCGTCTTTGTTGAATCGATGGCGGGCACCCAGAACAAGGGAAAGCAAAAGATGTCGCTCGAGGATGCTCTGCAAAAGATGGATCTGGAGCACAAGTCTGAGGATCTGCTCGACGAACAGATGCTGCCGTCAAAGAATTTGACCCGGATGAGCTACGAGGCGCAGCAGGATGTCCCAGATGCCATTGCTGGTTTCCAGCCAGACATGGACCCTAGACTGCGAGAGGTTCTGGAGGCTCTGGAGGACGATGCTTATGTTGACGACGACGACGATATTTTTCAGCAACTTGCAAAGGATGGACGTGAGATTGACGAGTATGAGTTTGAGGATGGTTACTACGACGAAGACGAGGAGGGCTGGGAATCTGACGACACAGCCAAGCCTAACAAGGAATACAACGACAAGGTGCCACAGCTGGTACCCACGGAAGCTACTGAACAGCCTGAGGAAGGCCCATCGCAAGACTGGATGGAGGATTTCAAGAAGTTTAAAAAGGAGCAAAAGACCGGCCCCACACGCGGGCCTGTCGCACCATCTCAATCAGAGCTGCAATCTACGTGGACGACGACGACAAATGGCGGACGACGCAAGAAGCGTAAGGGTGCTTTGACAAATGCCTCTGGTTTCTCCATGACATCGTCATCGTTGGTGCGAACAGAGCAGATGAGTTTGCTGGACGCCAGATTCGACAAGCTTGAGGAGCGTTATAATGAGGACCTTGATGAGGACGACATGGCGTCTGTGTCGGCAGTGTCAACAGCCTCCAGTGTCCAGGGACCCATCAGAGGCGACTTTGACGGCATCATGGACGACTTCTTGGGCAATTATTCCAAGCCTACCAAGCGAACAAGCAAGAAGGCCAAGAACCAGACTGGGTTGGAGCAGTTGGATGAGATCCGCAAAGGACTGGGACCGGCGCGTATAAGGGGACGTGGTTGATCGACAATGCAGCATATAGAACAAAGTAATGACTGAATGTTTAAGACAATACCTCTGAATAAATGATGTTCAAAACCAATTGAATAGCATACATTTCCCTTCGAAAACAATTAAGTTCATGTAAATTATAATTGTTGTTATTACTTGTAGCATCACGTGACGCTGTGATGCTTCGCGACAGAGTGGGTAACTTGGTGCAGCTCTCGTGTATCTCGATCGTCTTCAATCAACAACCAGCCTCTTTTGCATTTTGCCATTCAGGCAATCGCCACAGCGGGATTGAAACGGCTCTTCTCCATGCGACTTCAATTACTCAGATGAATGCGACAGCTGTTGCATCATCAAACCAAATGTTTTCGTCGTTTGGGCAGCCGACGCAGAGTTCGTCGACCCCAATCAACAATCCGTTCGCCAGCAAACCTGCGACGGGCACGGGCAACCCATTTGGTTTTGGTGGTGCAAGTAGCTCGGGCTTCCCCCAGGCAGCAAAACCCGACAACCCATTTGCGACCTCGAGCGATGCCGACAGCAAGAAGAATGCGTTTAGTCCCTTCGGCGGCAACTCAGCGGCCCAAGGCGATGCATGGAAAGAAAACCAGAACAGCGCAGACCAGGGCGGTCGCAAAGGTGGCTTTGGGTCACAGGATGCTTTTCAAAAGCCTCGTGGATTCGGAGCGCCTTCTGCACCGTCTGGTTTCTCACAACCGCCGAAACCAAATAACAGCAAGCCGATGTTTGGATCGACTCCTTCCGCCAACCAACCTCCTCCTCAAACAAAAACGAACGATCCTCATGCGATAAAAGTGTTCACACAGCTTCATAAAGATGGACTCAGCCCCCCGGCATGGCCGTCACAACCTGGAGACCCAAACAGCAAGGCGCAGATGGCCAGGTTCCGCGAGCAGTACGAGGAATACCGAAGCAAAGTTCGAGCTTCCCTGACGAAGGCTGGACTCATTGACGACCCTACTAAGCGCAGAACTTTGCAAGATGCTATTGATTTCCGAGGTATCTGTGAGGACATGTGCCCCGAGTACGAGAAAATTACAAGAATTACAGAATTGGATATTCCTCAGCCGGAGAAGGATCCAGCCACAGGATTTGCAGTCACCACGCGGATGGTCAAGAAGTTAGCGAGATCGGCAGCCGGACAGGAAGCACCATTGCCCATGGATGTACTTTCGATTTCAACATTGAAGCGCACATTGAATTACCTCATCAACGACTTGCTACAAAACGACTCGAATTTGCCGTCACTTCATGGTTACCTGTGGGACCGAACGAGAGCGATTCGACGAGATTTCAGCTTCTTCTCCTCACTCAGCCCGGACGATATCAAAACACAAGCTTATGTACTGGAAAATATTGCCCGATTTCACGTTACTGCGCTTCATCTTTTATCCAAGCCGGGACAGGCTCCTGAAGACTTCGTGGAACAACAAGAATTGGAACAACTGGGCAAGGCGCTGCTCACACTTCGCGATATCTACGATGATTGCAATGCACAAGGGATCACCTGTGAGAATGAAGCGGAATTCAGAGCTTATTACCTCTTGTTTCATGCACACGACTCCCAGATCTTGGAGATTGTTCAGCGGCAATGGAGACCGAGTTTATGGAAAGAATCAGACGATATTAGAACTGCGGTCTCGCTGGTAGAGTCTCTTCAAAACGCTGAAGACTTTCACGGGCCACTTAAAGGGGGCCCATCGCTGGCTGCTTCCGCGGCGCATCAGGCTTATTTCCGCATCGTTGAAGACAAGAAGGTTTCGTACACAATGGCTTGTTTTGCAGAGTGCCATTTCCCTCAGCTACGACTTTCTATCCTTCGCAATGTCAAGAGGGCTCTGGCTCGACCGAAAGACACCTCGCAAGATGTTACAGCTGCAACACTCAACAGGTTTCTCAGATTCGACACCGTTCAAGAGGCCATATCCTTTGCAGGACTTCACGAGCTTGAATTCTCTCCTTCACAGGGCAATGATGCCCAACGCCATGTCCTCCTCAACAGCCGCCAGCCTCTTCCACACCTTCGCCTCCAACACCAATTTTCACAAACTCTGGTAGAACGCAAGCGCTGCGGACGACCATTACCCGACTTGATCCATACCACTATTTATGAAGACACCAAAGGCAGTCGCAGGGGTGATGAAAGCCCCAAACCTATTATCGAAGGAAGCCTATTTGTCGATGGCGATAAAGATATTCCGTCACAAAGCCCTTCACCGTTCAGCACTGGCAATGCAGCCAAGAGTCCATTTGGTCTCCCGCCGCCCAGTGTGACGGAGCCCTCACAAGGTAAGAAAACGAAACTTTCAAACACCACAAACAGGTCTTTTGCCGCAAGTGTAAATTGGCGATCGACTGTTTGTCGATGCATTTGTCGAGTTTTCGCTGACATGTCAATTAGGTTCCGCATTTTCTCTCCCACCAGCGTCTGCAGAGCAAAAGACAGGAGCCAATCCTTTTGCGCCTTCAACAGAACCCACGGAAACACCGTCACTGTCAAGCCTTTTCGATAAACCGAAGCCTGCGGCTTCATCCCCGTCTCAGAGCCTTGGTGCTGGCGTTACCCCGAGTAGTCAACTACAGAACACGACTACGGCGGCTGCTGCTGAACCTGCCAAACCATTCGGCTCTTTAACAGCTGGCGCAGGTAGCAACACTGTTGTGCCTGGAAAGCCTGCTGAACAGGCTGCTGGGCTAGCTACAAACAAGGCATCGCCATTTGGCATGCCTACGTCCGGCGTAGCCACAAGTCAGAAGACAGCAGAAGCTCCCCCCGTAACAAAGCCTGCTGCAAGCAGCCCATTCTCAAACTTCACTCAGCCTGCACAGCCAGCTCCAGCGGCAGCAGCACCCAGTATCACAGGACAGTCTCCTCTACCACAACTCGGTGGCGTCAGCACCAAACCACCTGTATCGGGGTTCACGCCAGCTACCGCCTTCCCATCATTCCAGCCAACTGCGCAACCTGCCAGGCAGCCGGCAGACTCTACCTCACCAGTGTCACCTCTCTCAGTTCCACCGCCTCAACAGCAATCATTCACACCAACCTCTTCACTATCTGGGGGACTGCAGCCTCCTAAATCGCCATTCACTCCCGCCACTCCAGCAACACAGTCATTCACGCCCCCAGGCCGGCCCCATGCACCACCCGCTCCACCGCGGGATCTCATGAAAGATTTTGCACACTGGTTTGTCAAAGGAGACAACGGTCTACTGGAGGACTTTCAAACATACTTCTTGGAGGAAGCCCTTACGAAGGTCTTCTTGAATTGGGAAAAGGCTAAGGAAGATGAGATGCGTGAACGAGAGGAGGCTAAAGACGCTGAGACGGCACAGAATTTCCGTCATCGCACCCTATCGGTCCGTTACTTCTACCGATGGAAATCAATAGCCAGAGAAAAGCGGCTCAGGTTTCTTCGTCGCCAAGAACGTGAGAAACTTAGGCAGTTTCACAAAGCGCATCAAGCGGCTACCCTCAGAGCAGAGCATGAGGCAGCGAAAAAGGCAGCTCAGGCCCAATCCCAAGCTGAACGCCGCAGTCGCCAGGAGGAGCTCCTGGATGGGCTCAAGCAGAGCCGGCATCAGAAGCGAACAGCATCCGATACGCTGCGTGCATCTGCAATGTCACCTGGGCCTAGAAGTGGTGGTCAGTCTCTTAGTGCGGCAGTCACACGACACTTTGGACTGCCCCCAGGTAGCCCTATGAGCACGCCGAATCGATCACGATCTTCTTCTGTATCGAAGGGCGGCTCCAAAACCAGGGCTCTTCGCGAAGAGCTTCTCGGAGGAAAACAAGCAAGATTCAGAAGATCATTCGGCTCTGTTGCTTCTAGTGAGCGATCCAGTCCCGAAAGCGTTGGACGGGTCAGCAATGCTTCAGAACGATGGCGACTCAAGGCTATGGACATTGTACAGCTACCGGACGGTACTGCTGTCCCCGAGACGTTACTGAAGAGCCATAGACGGGACAGCATCTCGAGCTACGCCAGAAGGACACCTTCAGTGGCAAGCATTTCATCTCGACGCGGGTCATTCAGTGATAATGTTGGTCAAGGTTTCACAATCCCGTCGATCGAGAACCGACCGACATCGTCTATGGGCGCTATCGGGTTGAGCAACAACAAGCGAAAGAGAATGACGAATGACAGTGTGATACTAGATCAGGAAGAGGGCTCTCACAAGCGTGTGTTGAGCGACGCAGAGAATTTGATTCAGGAACTCCGGGCCATGCGGGAAGAGATGGAAGAAGGAACGATATGGTTTAAAGAACAGAACGGACGACTTCATTCCGAGGCACTCAGCAGCAGAGGAGGAACACCCATGGACAGCAGCATTTAACTGGCGTTGGCGTGATATTTAGACTGTTTGGGAAAGCTCTGTTTTTCTATCATTCAATTTTTTTTTACTGCGCATTGCACAAAGGATGTTTTGGAACTTGATACCAGGAGAGGGCGATAATTGATGAGAGGTAAATAATCTCTTTTGTATATAATAAGCATGTACAGTGATGAAATCATGACTTCTTTACCGTCCTTAAAAATATGTTCCAATCTTGAATATTCGTCATCAAACTTTTCTTCGCAACAACCACACTAACTAGAGGGGAATTTGATATCGTGAAAACGCTTTGCAGCAACATTTAACAAAGTAAGGAGAACCCGCCACATTAAAAGAGAAAGAAAGGAATGTTTTGCCCACCAGGGACAGGGAATTAACGAGAGTAAGAAAGGCATTAAAGGAGCGCTCAACGCTTTGGTGGTGGAGGGAAGGAGATTTGGATCTGTTTAGATTCGACCGGCGAGCCTGATGTGCGAGGGGTCCTCATCCACGCCGATTGCTTGACGACGGGAGACACTGTCTTTGGTATTGTTGAGTAGCTCGCCTTTCTTGGGAAGAACTCTGTTGTCGACGTCGCTGGGCTGGCGCTGTACGGCGAATAAGCAACGGCAGCTGGAGCCGTGGGAACGGTGATGTTGAGTCCCAGTCCTGCTTCCTCTGCCTTGTTTGTGGTGGAAGCAACGCCAATGGCGTCGGTGGGGTGAGCGTTGAGCGGCGAGAAGTTGTCAAAATACGCCTGATCATCTCTCTGGTACATCTCGGAAGAGTCAAGATTTGCCTGGCATCGGAAGTCGAAGGCGGACGAGGCGCGACCTTTGCGAAGACGGTTTTTGCGCTTGCGGCGTTGCAGGTAGATGCAGCCTGCGACGAGGCAGATGAGGACAAAGCCAGCGATGGCGATTGCGATGATGATTGGCGTGGTGAGGACTTGCTTCGGTGAAGGGGGAGGCGCTGGGTTGAGAATGGTGATTGTGTGCGAGGCGAAGATGGTGTCGTTGAGGTTGAGTTGATGAGAGGTGTTGCGGTCGATGCAAGATGCGCCCAAGGCGACGAGGTCTGCGGATGTTAGAGCTGGGTTGATAAGATGGGGTGGGGGCAATTACAGTTTGAGAGGAATTTGCGAGGGTCGGCTTTGACGCAAGACATGCAATCGGTCAACGAGTGGTCGCAGTATCCGTAGTCATTGGGCTTGTCGAAGGACGTGAACGATGACTTGAGAGGGCCGCATGCCTCTGATGTTTCGCAAGGGTTAGAGCCTTCTGTGGAATTGTATCCGAAGATGCAGTAGTCGAAAGAGAATCGCACGTTTTCTGTTTCAATCACAATTAAAAAGCAAGTCACAGTTGAAGTGGGTGAGAGAACATACCACGAAAGTGAACCTGATCTTCGCCAAATGTGCTGTACTGCAAACATGTCATACATGTGTTGAATTTCTCCGACGGCGTACAAGAAGGATCGGTCTGACAAGGAACTTCACACGGTGAATCCTTTGAAGTCTTGAGAGCAAAGGATATTGAAACGAAGAAGAATATCAAGAATTGTTTAAGAGAGGCCATTGTTAATGAGAGACTGGGGTAACGACAAAAAATGAAACACGAAATGGGGAAAGAAAAGAAAAACGCGAGTCAACGAGATCCCAGAAAAGAAGAAACAAGGAATATTACTACATATAGATATTATTCAGGACACTCAGTGGGAAAAGAATTTGGCTGGCTGGTTTTCCAATTACACCGCGAAGAGAGAATGCAACTCATCAGCGGGTAAGCCGACCAATCACAACGCGTGGATGGGCTCAACCTGGGCTGCAAGACGGGCGCTAACAACGGGAATCTGTGTGGACGGCGAGGAACCACGAGTCGACGAATCAGATGAGCGCACAGAGTCGGCGCTTAGCCAGGAACGCTGTCACATTTGATGTTTGCTGCGCATGGCAGGTCATTCGGGCGCAATTTTGAGCTGCTGCACACAGAAACTGTGAGGAAACAGTCAGCGGAAAGCAGGCAAAGTGAAAGAACCAGGGTCATATGCAGCCGTTCACAACTCGTCACACAATCAGCGGCGCCACCGAGGAAACAAATTTTTGGAGAAGACACAAAGTGCGAGGAGAATAAACGTAATAAAAAAGAGGTATGGACAAGTAACAAACACAAAAACGTATTCTACCAAACCAGCAAAAAAACAAATAGCGAAAATAAAATACCAAACGCCGATATTTATGTGTACAATAAATCGTCCCGTGTGTGAAAAGACAGAAAGATTCTCTTGTAAACAAAGTCACCCCATCCCATGCCCACGTTCATGTTTTGCCGCTCTCATTCTTCCTTTGGCTGGAGGCCTTTTTCTTAGTCGCTGTCGGAATCATCCTTGCCCTTCTTGGCTGCCTTGGCCGCCTTCTTCTCGGCCTTTCTTCTCTTGCGCTCCGCACGCTCTTCAGCAGTCTCGCCGTCGTGCTTGGACTTGCGCTTCTTCTTGTCAACTTCCTCTTCGGCATCGACCTCAGCAGTGACAACCTCCATCTTGGTCACGGAGTCGTCGTTCTGCTCTGTAACGGTGGCAGCAGCGGCAGCAGCGGCGGTGTCGTTACCGCTGTAGTCCTTGTACTCGGCGTTCCACTTGGCAGGGGTGGCATCGTTGGGGCGACCGAACTTGTCGAGCTTGCCATCAGCCTTGAGCTTCTTCTTCTCCTGGGCGATGGGGCCAAGACCCCAGCGGCGGGGGTACAGATCGCGCTCCATGATGCAACGCTTGACCTTGGCGACGACGCCGTGGTCGCATGTGGACATCTCGACGGTGGACATTTGAGCGTAGGCGAGAGCAATGGCCTCACCCTTGGTGGTCATCAAGACAACCTCCTCGTGGTGCTCAATACCAGCCTCTGTGATACATGTTAGTGAATGCTACCAAGGATTAAAACTGTGGGACCGTTTCAAACATACCATAGCGGAGGAGACCGGGAAGCATGAGCTTAGCACCGTAGCAGACGGCGTTGACAGCGCTGTCCTTGACGACAAGACGCTTGTAAGAAACGAGAAGAGTCTCGAGAGGAGAGATGACCTTGCGGAGGTAGGACTCGTCGCGGGTGTTGTCCATGGTCCACTGAGCATCCAAAACATCGTGCAGAGTAACCAATTGCTTGGTCTCGTCCATGGCACCGGAGCGCACACGACGCAGCTCCTGCATGTGGGCACCGACACCGAGCAACAGACCCAAGTGCACACACAGGGTACGGATATAAGTACCAGCCTCGCAGCTGACCCAGAAAACACCGAGGTGGCGGTCGTTGTCGAACTCGATGAGCTTGCTCTCGTGGATGGTTCTGATACGGAGCTGGCGCTTGACGGCAGAGATCAGGGGAGGGCGTTGGAACAGAGCACCAGTCAGGGTCTCGAGGGCGCGGGCGAACTGAGCCTGGCCACCGGGCAACTTGTCGTGGAGGCGGATGACAGCAACGTATTCCTTTCCGGCACCTTGCTGAGACTTAACGAGACGGGTAGCGCGGTCAATGCAGACAATCAAGCATCCAGTGACCTTAGGATCGAGGGTACCGCTGTGACCAGTCTTCTCGACTCTGCATTACATCATTAGTACTCCATTTTCAATCCGAATTCTCGCGTCGAGTTTATAATTACCTGAGCATACGCTTGACCCAGGCGACGACTTCGTGACTGGAAGGGTTCGAGGGCTTGTCGAGATTGATAACACCAGAGCTAACATAGGACTTGATGTCACGCTTCAAAGGCGAGCATCCATTGGGGATGGGAGTGAAGTGGCCGGTGCGGACGAGGACTGCACGAGATGAAAAATTAGCAAAACAAGTCCCCAATTGGCACTTGGAAACGGCAATATTTACGCTTGTCGTAGTTCTTGAGCAACAGAGGCCAAGTGCTGGTGTCCAAGGCAGGAGTAACAGCCTGGGGCTTGATAGAGTACTCCTCCTCGGTCGAGGTCTTCTTAACAACTTCCTTGCCCATTTTGACGATTTCTCACTTTCCCGACACTTGATAATGGTCAAATGGCCGTCGAAAGGTGGTGGTTTGCGATTGGGATTGGGGATGGTGGTTGGTGTCAATCGAAGGAAAAAAGCTGCAAAGCAACTTTTTTTTAGCTTGTAATTTTTTTCCTGTCTTTCTGTGTATATGTGGCGCATTACGTGACGCTAAACTCAATATGGGTGTGGTCAGCCACAGCTTGGTCCACCAGCCACACTGAATTAGACTCGACTCCGCCAAATCTGTATCACCGCCAATTTTGAGCCGCAGCTTCAAATGAATTGCGCCATCAAGGCTGTATTAAATTACTAAGGAAATACCCTGAAATATAATTTGTCCAGAAATCCTCCCAAACGCCATACCGGATATCATTTCTTAAATCATACTGACATTTCTGCCGTTTTGCTCTGCCAACTGGCCCTGGTGAGAGCCATTGCTCCCCTGTCGCCAGTGGCCAGGGGGACTCAGTGGCATCTCAGTCCGCCATTGCGATTGATCGCTGCTCTTGCTGCTCTCTACATCATGCATTTCGTATGACTCGGCAACACCCTTGCCCTTGACATCGAGATCCTGGGCAGTGTTCCACTCTTCTCTAGCCTCTTCCTCGCCACCAACAGCGACGCCGATGTTGTGGTCTTTGGGCAGTGCAGCAGCTGGCCATGGCATATTTACCATGTCCTGTGCGCTTACCGGGCTGTTGTATTGGGATTGATATGGTGAAACGTAGGGTGCATATGGTCCTGTAGGGCTCATAGGGCTTAGGGGTGGCATTGGGCTCATCGGTGAATCTTGAAAGCCACCTCGCAGTGGGTGTGCACTGGAAGGGGTCTCAAGCATATCGCCGGGCTTTGCTGCGGATGGCCAGCCTCGCTGAGTATACTTCTCTTCCAGCGTGCGTAAATAGGCCTTCCTGCGTCGTTTGCCATTGCACACCACAAAGACACCCAAGACCATGAGGAGGGCGACAAAGCCACCGATGGCGATGCCGACCTTTGCCCCCAACTTAAGAGGACCATGGTCGAACCACGCGGGATCAACCGTCGCGATTGGACTTGGGGGGACAATTTGAACCTTGTCACTTGAGAAGACATTTCCTTTAAGGCCGAGCGTGATGCCTTTCTCGGGCCTCTGTTCACAGCCAGCTTTTAATGATGTGACAACTGGTCGAGTGTTAGCTTCTAGAATTGGTTAAGAGTGACAGTCATATCTTACAATTTGCAAGGACGAAATTCGATCCGGCTTGGAGGCATTCGGTGCAACCTCTGAAGTCGATGTCGTTGTGGATATCCCAGTCGGCGCAGTATTCGAAGCCAGTGTCAGAGTTGGATACGTTGTGATAGGTGATTGCCTTCTCAAAGTTCTCACAAGCTTTGCTGCGAGAAGATTAGAGATATACTTCTTACCACAGCTGAAGAAAGGGACATACCTGGTAACGCATGGGTTATCATTCAGCTCATGCTTATGGCTGGGCATTCCCCAAAGACAAGATGATACAACATATCGCATGTTATCTGAAACGACCGTTAGCTAGAACCAAATCAGAAGAAGTGAGTAAGCTCGACATACAGAGACTCGACTTTATGTCGCTCTGATCGCCGTTCACAAACCGGCTGCCCATCTCGCACTTGACACATCCGGCAAAGATTTGCGCATCATCGTGAGTGAAGTCATTGTCGTAGCATCCAATATCGCTTGGGGCAGTTGAATCGGCGACGTTGCCGCAGCTCGTCGAACACTGAGAGTTGGGCGTGACCAGCACAGCATCAGCGGCAGGAAACGCCGTGCTAGCGATGGCAACTCCGGTGAGGATCCGCAACATCTTGCAGCTGTTGTAGCCGCTGTTGAAGACCGAGGCGAGGAACATGAAACGGCGGCCTGGCTATGGGAAGGCCGCAAACCAAACGTGGCGTACAAGATTGTTCTTGAAATGTGTTGCTTTGGCAAGAGCCAGATTCATACAGATTTGGCTTGGCTCTACTTATTCGTCGGTCGCGTCATTCCAGGGTGGCTACGGCCACAAATATACAGTAGCGAGGAAGAAGGAAAGGAACTCTTCATGTCCAAAAAAAATCCAACGAAAAGAAAATGGCTGTTGGTTCCAACCGATGAGGAGAGCACAGAGTTGCATCGGTGGCACTACATGTGGAGGCGAGAAGCGCAAGCTTCCCCTCTTTTCCCACCCTGTTAATGAGACAATTACTTAGGTCCTTTTGGCTAATCTGCATATGCCGAAAATCACTCTTGGTGGGAGGCCATTCTGGCCAGCCTAATCAACAAAATCTGACCAGGTTGAACAGCGTAGGAGGGGCCCATGGGATGTGATGAGGGGGAGAAAGCATTGTGCAGTGAGTTGCATTAGTCGGTGGAGAAACACAGACCCCAGCGGCCTGCTGTGACTGGCTATCTGCAAGTTTTAGTGGCTGGCCCACCGTTCCGTTAGTGGACGCAACCCCTGTATTCGGGGTGCTATTGGTCACACTGGCAAAGTTGGGCGCTTAAATCCCAACCTCTCGTTGGTTGGAGGTGAGTCTCCAGTGTGACAGTGTTGTGTCCTGTGCATGCACTGGACGGTGGGTGTGACACCCCCGTGGTCGCATTATCAGGGCCTGGAGTTTTCGTGAAGGATGCCACACACCTTCTGGGTCGGAGCGCTATGTGTAATGCCTCGAGGTCGCGGAATATCTCCATCCAGCTCGCCTCCCCCGCGGACCGCTGCCGATCCTCTGGCTCCCAAAGACTATGGATTCCAGGCCCTACAAAAGTGCATCACCGAGGAAGGAAGGCGGCTGTATTATTCGGCCTCTGGTCGGTGGAAATGAGTGAGCACCAGTCGATTGTCATTGGTCAACTAATAGCCAATCATGTTAAACATTTCGCTAACAACGCTCTGCATCAATATTTCCGCGTACTGGTGTGATCGCTTCGCAGCGACGCAAGTAGTTGTATCTTACTAACAATTCTCAAATCTACTAAACCAAACGCTTGTAACGCCACTTCTTCCTTTCATGAGGATGCTGCTTGCTCATCTCTCGCCATTCCGTCGTTCGAGTGTGGTGGCTCACCGCTCTGAGGCTTCGGACGTGGCCCAAACCTTAGCCTTGCAAATGGTGGCTTGTCCGTGTCAACCACGAGCAGCTTCTTCTCGCCCCGGCCTAGCATACCGTAGATTCGAATCTCCCCGTTCTGAATACCAATTACCGCACTTGTTCCAACATACGTAGCACTACCCTCCCATCCAGTTCGATTGGCAAACACCACAATTACTTCCTCCTTGTCCTTGACATCTACCAGCGGCATTAATCTTGTTAGCCAGTATGTGATCGTCTCCATATCTGGCTCTTCAGGATGCTCATGAAACTCGATGGGATCTGTAAGTGAGTTCCATGCCATGGATAATACTATCAGACGAGCATTATACGAGAGCGCGTGGTTGGCAAACTCATACGCCTCCCACGGCGCTTCGAATTTGTACGGACTGGTCTAAAGATCAGCGGTCCAGATTTGTGTAATAATTTGTGAAATCACTTCAACTTACTTCAGGTCCATGCATATTCCCAGTACAGTCTTCCCCAAGCGCTGCAGCTCCTGGCCGAAGAAGGCCTCTGGCCCTTCAGTGGCCCAAGTATCATCGGTGTAATATAGATGCCGCTTCCTGTAATTCCCAATGACATCACCATTATCATCAACAACCACTGCGGTGTTATAGCATTCTGAACCAGAAGTTCCCTTTTCCGGATAGCCACAAATTACTGTACAATCATATATTAGAGCTGCGTTCTTCGCCCATGCCGAGCTAAGTCCCGTAGTAGCTCGCTCTAGAAATGGCGAGATTTCCTGCGCCGACTTGAAGTTGTAACCTGGTATCACATTAGCCAAGCGCCAGGTGAAGTGATTATCACGACTAGTTATGTCACTTACCCGTGAAAGCCAACTCTGGTAGGACTAGTAGGTCGAAATTTTGGTCTTCTGATTCCGCCAAGAGAGCATCAGCTGTATCTAAATTACCGTCGATCTGCCCAATCTCCGGCGCAAACTGCAAGCAAGCAATCTTCATCCTCGTCGCCTCGTCAAATATGAGATCGACTGATACATGTAATGTTTTCGCGATGATTACACTCGGGTAGATCTCTTGAGCTAATTGAAGTTGTCGGGGATGAGAATGGGTACATCAGTTGGCGCAATTATCCAGTCCTGGGGAGCTTGCCCCGCAGCACCATCGCTACAAGATCCGCTACCGATAAAGTTCACCCAACCTCACGAACAAAGCATTGTAATTACAGATATCGCAAGTTTCTGTATCAAATTACATTTTAACATGGAGAACGCAGATTTGCATCAAATATTGTATGGTAAAAGTACCACAAGTCAGTTAAAGGATCACAATTTATTTCATGGAAGCTCTGTACACGCTTGGAAATCCACCGCTTATGATATAATGCCATCGGTAAAAAGAAAGAAAAAGAAGTAAAAATGGCCCTCCATAATTCATAATATATCCATTGAATGAATGTCAAAAAAATAGAAACAGAAAACACGCTCGCTAAATATCCTAAAAACGGATGTTTCTTAGCTGACTACAGTAGCTTTACCCTTGTCTTGGTGGGCAGTTGCAAAGCTCACATTGTGAGGCTCCGCAGAGGCTGGCTCAGAGTTGACCTCTCTAATATCAAACACCATAGCCTTTGGTGTTACGGGATCAAATTTGGAGGGAGCAGTGCCGGGTCGGTCCGGGAGACTGGCGATTGTATCAGCGATTTGCTGAACGTCGGGAGGAAAGTTTGCCTGTCTCGGGGCCTTGGGGGTAATTGGGGTAGACTCCTCAGCTGCTGTCGAAGCAGCCGGTTTCAATGAAGACGGCCCAGCTTGTGAACTAGATTTAGAAGGAGGTGATTGCTTTGAAGGTGGTTGATATGTTGTTGCAGGTAGCAACAGTGGAACATGGCCAACTGAATCTGATCGCTTCCTTTGACCTGGTCGCTCTTCGTTGCTCGAGCTGCTATGTCTAGCATTGCGTGCAGACTCGGATCGCCGCCCATGGACGGGACAACTGGGACAGAGAATAGCCTCAACTCTCTCGAAATTTCGCATGTCCGGGCCATTGGATGGGCGGCGCTGACCTCTTGAGTGGCTGGCTTTGGATGATTGTCGCTCGCCATGTGGTCTGTTTGGACGCGAGGACTCTTTCCGATGCAGAACATCGTTTCTTGTTGAATCAGCCGAAGATGTTCTCACGGTATCAGACGTAGGTACCTGCGGTGCTCTTGCGAGCTCTCTTGGCTCAGGTCGGCGCCCTCTACTCGGGATTCGCACCACAGACCTCCTTCCATCAGTTACCGCAGATAACTCGGCACGAGTACCAGATCGGCTGCGCTGGCTTTTCATCTCTGGTGCCGTCCGGTAGTAGTCCAGGGCTGCAGGGGTGGGTATTACAGGAGCACCTGGCCTATTACGATCGAAGAGATTTGGACTCGGAACAAAGCGACTTATACCATGACTAGCAGGCGAGAGGGTATCTCCAAGGTCTTGCATTGGAGTCCCGTTACTTGCTCTTGATGCTGACTGGCGCTCAATACCAGGTGTGGTAGTCTTGGAGCGACTCCTGGAACGAGCTCGCCTGGCAATATTTTCCAGGTGCTGTGATACCGCCGATGCCACTTCATGCTGACCAGCCGTTGAGTTGGATCTCTCATGTCTTCCTGAGCGGCTCGCATTTCGTGATTTCGGGGATGGGGGTCTCTCAACAACACTTTCCTCAGTAGAGTGTTGTGGCCTCTCAGTGGCCAACTCAACGCTGGTATTCTCATCGGCCCTGCCGGCGTGTCTAGCTTCATCATTTGGATATGGTTCCTCAGATGTTTGCTTGCCTTCCTTGTCAGGTTTGTTGATAACCCGAATTGCCTGGATAACTGGCCATTGGAAGGGTTCCGGGTGCCTGCCAATTGGTGTCCCTGTCATCCAGCCACCACCTGAGATTGGCGTGCGCAATGCACTATCCGGGTTCCTCCAATGCCAATCTGTGGAAATAGGAGAAATATCGTCAAATGGCGTAGTAGGACTAAAGGAGTCCAAGTGAGATATGTCAACACGTCCGCCATATATTCTGCGGGGATGGTGGGAATTTGCGGGATAGCCGCTGAGAGGAGCTCCGCTGTGTGGGTATGGAGTGCTATCCTCTGGTGGTCGGGGATTTGATTTAACAGTTTGTATAGAGGCTTCAGACTCGTTGGATTTAATAGAATGTAGCGAGTGATGCGAGATCTCTGACGATGCACTGTATGGCATGTCTTGTGGGTATTGGTGAGGTTGAATGGGAGGAGACTGTGGAATAACGAGTTTGGGCCGAAGAGACATCGGAGTCGGACTAGGAGCAGAGGGAGTAGGGAAATTACTGAGAGATCCTGGAGACCTGGCAGAGTCTGGGTCGTAGATACGAGCTGGTCGAATTTGTACTTCGATTGGTGCAATGTTTGGTTTCCTAGATGTCTTCGGAGAAATGCTGGGTAGGGCGGGAACTGGCGGCGGGATAGGAGGCTCCGTGTTTCGCCGTTGCAACGAAGATCTCGTGGGTGTAGTTTTACTGTCCTCTGTGGAATCGGAAGGCTGGACAGTCTTCTCCACTACATCGATCTCGAGTTTTGGTGTCTTTGCCTTGTCCTTATCAAGATCAGCCTCAGAAATTGGCGGGGTGTCAAGCGGCACTGGGATGGAACTCTTGAGGGCTTCGCCAGTGGTCGCTTTGACTGTGGGAGAATCTGGTCGACAGACAAGGCGGGCAAAGGGAGCATTACTGGTATCGACCACCAAGAGCTCCTTGGCACCACGGCCGAGTAGTCCGTAGACTTTGACTTCACCCTCTCGGATGCCAATAACAGCGCTGGTGCCGGCATACGTTGCCTCGTCTTCTGTACCAGTACGGTTACAGAAAACAACGATAATCTCATCTTCAGTATCGGCGCGAATAAGTGGCTCCAGACGGGTAACCCAATAAGTGAGCGTATCCATGTCGGGCTCTTGGGGCATACGAGAGAAGCGTCGAGGCTCTTCCGCTGTCATCCACGACATGGAGACGATCACTAGGTTGGACTGCGACTCCAAAATATGAAATCCAAATTCGAAAGCATCCCAGGGGGCTTCAAACTTGTATGGGCTGTTCTACGGTTAGCAATTTCTCTGCGTGGTTTAAGAGTCCGCGCTATTAAACATACTTGATATCCATGCCTATCTTGTGTTAGCTTAGATGTTCAAAGTAAGGGTACACTCTTCTGAGAAAACTTACAAATGCCAATAGCAGTATTTCCGAGACCTGGAATCCATCCATCATAAAAACCGCCCTGACCCTCAAGAGCCCAGGTTTGGTCTGTGTGGTAAAGAAACGACTTTCGGTAATTTGCTATCGTTTCGCCGTCGCCATTTACCACAATGTTCGAGTTGTAGTATTCGGGGCCTGTTGGCCATTTGCCAGAGACGTCGACTTTTTCAGGGTATCCGACCGAGACGTTGCAGTTGTACTTGAGCGCCATGGTACGAGCCCATAGCGAGGTAATACCAGAGCCAGAAGGTTCGAGGAACGGCGAAATGTCTTGTAACGATCGAAAGTTGTAACCTGTAGGCAAAAAGGGATGAGAAAATATTCACTAGCAAGAAAAACGAGACAGGGCAGGAAAATGCAAATCCCGGCGTATTGCTGCGATGTGGTGGCTGCGGGGATTGAGCTTGGGCGAACATACCAGTGAAAGCCAGCTCTGGCAAAACGAGAAGGTCAAGATCCTGAGGATCTGCCTTTGACAAGACCGCATCGGCACGGTTCAAGTTATTCTCGATATCACCCACTTGGGGCGCAAACTGAAGACACCCAATCCTCATGGTGATGGTGTTCGTATGACAGTGACGAGCATGCAATGACTTGGCTGGTGCGACCGGTCAATCACCATTACTCGCAGTGCTCAAACTTCCTCTCTCTCGTCTCAACAGGACTAGACGTAGTGCCAGCACTGTGATCTTTGCTTATCCAAAAAAAAATTAGGGAGGAAGTCAGCAGCCGCGTCAAGAATAAAAAAAAAGTGAAGGGGACAAGATCATATTCAAACTAGGACAGGGAGATTCGCCCGCCGAGCAAGACGCACATAGCCAACACAGGGCGGCGGCTTGGCCCGCACCCCAGCGTCTGCGCGACGACCAGGCCATCCTGTCGCCGAGGGGAAGGCCGTTGTTTCCCAGGTCCAATCCAGCGCCTGGGATCTCGTTCGCGCACCTCGAAATGTGGAGTGGTCAATATTCGCTTTTACACACAATGACCACTGACATGGGGGTGTGGGGCGTGAATCTGCAGGATGCAGCCAACCAGAGCAGCCCGTTAACCGCTGTCGACCATGGCGCAACCGGGGTCTTCAACGACTGCGGCCAATGGCAGCGGCCACAGGCCGTCCTTTGAGAACACACTGTAAGTGGTGCATTCTACGGGGGGAGGGGAGGCAGGGGACCTTTGCAAAGCGCTAAATTACAGGGCTTGCTAGCAGCCCAATCCATGTGTTGTTATTACCGACCTATTTTTATGCAAGACAGCGTACAAATCTTGGCTCTAGGCAACGCAGAGCTGGCAACACTAACGACATGGTAATGTATTACACCAATCTAATCTCGCGGTAACAGCAAAGCTTTCCCGGGATAGGATCACAATAAGGCTATAAACTTGATGATAATCTATCTCTTCCCATTTTGCACGCCTTGAGGAACGAGAATAATGCTCTCTCCATGAGAGTAGGTAGTCTTAATCAATGCGTTGACATGTCACGGGATACACAACAAAAAGCGGTAGCCACCAATTTAACAATTGGCCAATGGCTGGGCCACTTGTTGACTGAATCTCGTCTTCGTTTTGGGGAGGGCCACGCAGCAGCATCCTATTTGTTACCAACTGAACGGTTCAGAGTGAGCACATTTACTGCAAGTAGGCCCGTGTATTAACGGCTCATTGGTTGAAGCACCACAAGTAGCATGGGTTACACAGGCATGACAAGCCCAACGGACATAACTGGACACCTCAAATTCCGCTGTTTTCCTCACTGGCTGGTTCACTACATGTGACTGATCTCCAATTGCAAGTGTTGCCAAAAGCCATTCTAGGGAGTGGGCTTGTTTTTCAGCGCTAAACGACAATCCAGCAACACCACTTGATGGCGGCTCTGGCTTCCCCACTCGTCCTCACCAGAATGCTCTTCACAACCGTGGTGATGATACGTCGGCAACCTTTATTCCCGGCACATACTCTGGAGCCATCCATGATCCTTGCCAAAGGGCGGGCATCTTCCTGTTGTGTCTGACAGTTGCCTTATGCTCGAGGAGGTTGGAAAACTGGCGGTCAAAGCGGCTTTCCAGGGCATCTCCTCTCATGCGCTGATCAAGAGATATTTGCACTAATAGCCGCTGTCAGGCGCCACGCATCATCACTTCCTCACATAAAAGAAAAGTCATGGTACACAAAACAATGGAATAATATGGTAGTCAATTTAGCGCTGCCTTATTTGCTAAATACAACGTCAATGGCTTGATTATGGCGAGTCGCCTTGTGCCTCTGGCTTGGAGCTTGTCTCTGTTACAACATTTGGTCCATTGTCGCCTAACTCGTCAGACTCATTGACGTAATTCCATCCGAACCAGGCCTTTCGTGTACCGCTTCTGCTGTTGATCACAATGATTGATCAGTATGGCTGGAGAAATGGCATTGGCATGGCGTACTGGATGGTTACCTACTTGATAAGAGTCATAATACCTGCATCGTTCTCCTTGGAGTAACCCCACGATACGGTGAAATCAGAGCCAACGCAATGCTCGTCTGCAAATGAAGCAGTCTTAGGGTCACCTTGTACATGGACAAGCATGTAGCAAATCGCTGGTTCATAACCTTGGCTGGTAATATGCAAACCTATCCACACACGATTCTCGGAACTGAGAGCTGTACACGAGGGCATAATTAGCGGCATGCCCAGTTCGGAGCGCTTTGAAGACCTTTTTTGGGGGCATACTTCTTGTGACATTTTTCAATGCCCAATCAGGTGCATCCTGGATATTCTGGTCTTTTTCCTGTAGGACATTTGGTGGTGTAATAATCGTTGGCTCAATTCCAGCTTTGACCAGCTCTGTATCTGGGGCGTGGAGTGCTAAGCCCGCGACACACCAACTTGCAAGGACAAACAATATCCTCATCTTATTTATTATACAGTATGATCAAGCTTCTGCAGACTCTATTTCGATGCGAGCTGATTCTACATTTTATATTAGTGGAAAATGTACTGAATCTACTCAAACTTTGTATTCTCAAGTATAACATAAAAGGTAGTACCGCCAGTGTTAGGCAGGGACACGGGCTGCGCCTTTCGCTTCCAGCAACTGGTACACGGGCTAATACTTTCAAGGTACTACCTAGCTCCTACATTCCCCATAACTATGGCACATCGTTACGGATGGGTGAAAACTTAAGCGAAGGCCAAGATAAAATGTGGAGGAAGCCTAGCACAATCGACAAACCGGGGCAGGGCGTACGCAAGTATCTGGGGATGGGCGAGTAGACACTAGAATCGAGGAGTTCGGGAATTACCGATATATTCCTCGTCCTCAGACGCTGTCATGTGGCTAATCAAGCCTTCACACCATCTCAGTCAAATAATGGAGTTGTCAAAGAATCTGGTCAGCCATTTTTTCAAGTCTACCAAAAGTCCGCAATGTCGGGTGCAGGCTCCGGCTGCTGCCACAGACAGCGAAATCCATGAATCACCCCCCACCACCACCACTCCCCAATTGGCTTTCCAGGGGAGAGCCACACTAATTTGTAGCCTGACAGGGGCGCCTTAGCCCGCTGATCATCCCCTCAGCATCACCGCCAGCGGGCGCTTTTCCCACTTCATTGGCTCATTGAGCAATATCCATCTCATCAAACAAGCAGACAGCAAACATCCCCGATGGCGTCAGTCGGAGTGCTCCGAGTGTGACTTGACGGTTTTATCATTATTGAGAATCTCGCTAAAGTCAAGGCTGACAGATGTTGTAGAAAGTCGTCTTCGCTTGTCCTTTTCCAGCGTGCCGAAAGAGACTGCAAAAGCCTGTGGCTTCTTCGTCGCTTCGTTTCAGCCAAGCTGGTGACAAGTTTTGTTGGTTACACCAAGTCCAAATCAAGCAGCTCTTTTTACCAGGCACACGTTTTCTATTCGCCGACACTAGTCACCTCTTCAAAGTCTAAAAACACACTTTCTTGTGTCACTGTGGCGTTTCATACACATGCAAGGGAACGGCAAGCAAAGGCCGCCTCTCGCCTCACTTACTCTCCTCTCCCCCCCTCCCCAGAGCCTGCCTTGCTTGATGCCTCGACAATGGAGTTGGTGTGGGTGCTAACTGCAATCATCACGCTAGACTGCAGGTAGTGTTACATCCAAAGTTGGGCGCTTAAATCTGGCCACTCAGCCCTCTGCAATTCGACCCATCAATGCACTAACAGGGGCCACTAGCACACCTCATGAGCCCAATCAACACCCCCGTTAGACATTGTCTTTGCAGTGCAGCTCCAGTGGATACAGGCGTTGACTAAATCCTAAATGCTTGCTCGGTGTCTTGCAAGCCATGTAACCAGACCACTGCATCCGACGCGTCCATTGGCTCGGTCAGGGCGGCATACCGACCCAGGCGCCTAGACACTCACAAAAAGCCTCTCGTCTGATACGGGGTGCCGAATATGGCCAATGACAGACCATGCCTGTCTTAAGTTTTACCCCCTCAGTATCTGCATCAGCCAATCCACTACCTCGCTTATTGATATTCCAGGCCTGTTTGCTGCCACTTTTAGTCACGCATACACACCCAACGGCAACTGAAGGCCGGGTAGAGATGGGTCGGTCGGCTGTGCATGTTCAGTACAGGACACCTACTTTGTGCTGGATCTACACAATCTTCCTGCACTCTAGTGGGGGCTAAGGTTCCTTTGGCCG
Organism: Simplicillium sp. C3G150-2; assembly: GCA_022702485.1. Classification (NCBI taxonomy): domain Eukaryota; kingdom Fungi; phylum Ascomycota; class Sordariomycetes; order Hypocreales; family Cordycipitaceae; genus Simplicillium; species Simplicillium sp. C3G150-2. Next base: position 1,540,385 of record JAJIYY010000001.1, on the reverse strand, counting down.
CCTCACGCCATACTCGAGGGGGAATGTGATGGTGGTGTTGCGATTTCCGCGGGAAGATGTGCTGCCCATCCATAGACTTTTTTCCCTCGCCGTCTGGAGCCAACAGGTGCTGAATGCTTTCAACTTGCCCTCACATTAATCTGTTCTGATCTTCCTGTCTTTGCCCAGTTCTCTTTTGGGTCACCGTGTAACATTATCAAAGTCTAAGTCGCCCCGTTTTCCCTTTTAATCCATCCTGTGTTCTGCTCCCTCTCATTCACCTCACGCCCTCTTTCATCGTCAAATTTGTCGCGCGGCATTGTGACAGGTTGTCATGACTCTGCCAATCCAGCTCTAGTGCTCGAACCCTCTACAACATCCAACCAGCTGGACATATTTAGCATCAATCAACATTACAATATTGACGCCAGAGCGATGCGCTCTTTCCGAGAGAAGCTCGCCCTTGTTGGGGCGATTCTCATTCCCTCTGTGTCAGTCGGAGCAATTCAAGTCTCGCCTGGCTCACCTTGTGCGCACTTGTGTCTTGCGTCGCCTGGCGACAACCCATGGAGTGCATCAGCTTCCACAACCAACGCAAGCGATATCTCGTGTTCCGATGCTGCGTATTCAGACACGTCCAAAGGAGTTAAGTTTCAGAAATGCATGGACTGCCTCCGGACTAGCACTCGGCACAACCAAGACGAGACTGATGCTAAATGGTTCATATGTAAGTATTCTCATTGGCATATCCACATTCCACAAACTTCAGATGCTAACATTGTTTAGATAACTTGAGGTACACAGTGAGTACATGTTTGTACTCCAAGCCAGAGCCACCGACAGATCATGTCAAGTCATCATGTACTACGAACAAGTCTTGTCAGAAGCTCCAGGCCTCGTTGCTAAGTGATAAACTGGTGCCGTCGCAAAGCACAGCTTGGGACTACTGCTCCTCAGATGATGGTACCTACATGGGACCGGATAGAGCTCCGTGCCTGGAATGCTTGCAAAATTCGAAAGACCAGACCTACATGGCAAACTGTAAGTCTAGACCATACTCTGATCTGATTACTCCTTCACTAACTTATCTTTTAGTTTTGGTCGCTCTAGAGGCTGGATGTATGCAGATGCCAGAAGCTGGAACGGCTATGGGCCTCAGTGGCACAGTCTTCTCATCAAAGGCAGTCACCATCCAAGATCCTTCACAGAACCAAGACAAGGACTCGCACAAAACTACTCTGTCAACCGGTGCCATTGTTGGCATTGTAATTGGTGTTATCGTCGTGTTCATAGTCGCCGTCGGCTTGCTGTTGGTGCATTGCCATCGCGAGGCTGAATTCGAAAGAGACGTTTGGGATGACTTCCAATATGATGGACAGACTGGCAACAGCAACGTCTATTACGGAAACCACCCCTTCGGCAGCCCACGCCGTGCCAACGTGCACTACATCCGCAACCACCAAAAACAAGTATCTGTTGGTTCCAGCGGCGAATACTATGATAAGATGGCCGCTAAAGAGGTGGACTCCCACCAGGAAGTTTACCCCATGCATACAATCGACCGCAACAGCATTCTCACCTCCAACTCTACACTTCCCGCACACCCTGCCTACAATCCCAACACTACCTCTCGCAAAAACTCGTCACCATCTTTCCGTGGCCGTGAACTCCCTCTTCCCCCTGCCATACACCACCCCGTCCGCTCCAACACCCCCGATTCCTTCGCCGAACAGGCGTACATCCAAGCAGCAGAGGACTCTGCTCGCCTCGCCACCGTCGCCACTAGCACATCCCCCATTAGCCCACAAGGTCCATCTGAAGGGCCAAAGAAGCGCGCGTCTAAGCTTGCTTCCATTACCATCCCCAAGATCATGCTACCCAAGCCCAGCCGCTCTAACAAGATGTTTGCAAAGGCCCAGGCATCACCCCCGGCGAACCATGACAACAGGGGTGATCCGGGCATCTCCGGTCCCGTGTTCGCCACCGAGCATCGTCGTTTCAACGACCAGCCTATTGGTGGGCCAGTGGTAGTATCTACCACTCCATTCCGACCTCCTAGCCCTCCTCCTGAGTTTCACTATGAAGAGGTTCCGCTGAGAAGCGGAAAGAGCTTGCTCTATGGCTAGACAAGCCGGCTATTCTTTCTCATTAATTTGCCACTTTATTTCATTTCGTCACACTCTTTCGATAACCAGATTATGTTATGCATTTACTGATTCCTTTGTTCTTCACCATTTGGTGCTTTCATTTTATTGGGCTTGGAATTTGGGTCTTTGTTTGCTGGGATTTCTCTTTTTTGGGCACGCATTCATTACGGAAGGAACATCAGGAGCTAGGGTTTGGATTTCATTATTCTTATTTATTTCCAATTATATCAATACACTTCATACAGTATAATCCTTGCCCATTTGTGCAGCCTAGCCAAGTCTCCTTCCGGTGCCTCGCGTCTTCCAAGAATCTGGCAAGGGACCAGTGTTGGCGCCGGTGCTGGAGCCAGTGCTAGAACCCGACGCAGCCTGGGCTGGATAAATGGCGGTGCCGTACGCTCTCTCCATAATGCGTGCAGCAGTTCCCTGGAAGAAGTGGACAGCGTTGTCAAGAAGAGGTGGCGTGGGGATGAAGTTGGTTCCTCCGCCAACTTGGGGCCAGATTTTGGTCAAGAATTCGTAAAGATGGGCGGCAATCAGACCAAACGCTTGGAAAATAGCTGTCAAATGGCCGCCAGGGAAAAGCAAGCTAACACCCATCATAGCATACGGTACTAGAGGGGCAGGAATATTGATGAAGAAGTAGTTAATCTTCATGCCTTGTTGTTGCTGAGTCACAGTGTATGCCATGGCTACGAGCAAGGCGGGGAGGAATGATGCGAACGGGGAGAATTCAAGAATGCCGTTAATGGCCTGGAGCAACGTCAGCTTCTGTGAACAGGCACAAGTTTTACAATATGACGTTACGAGAGGAGGGGTGAAAGGCATCACAAATATCAAGACTGTGAAATAAAAATGTAGGGAGCTTCAAAACCACTCGAGTGAAAGGGAAATCACACGAGCCATCCATAAAGACATCCCACCATGCCCACACCGCAGCCGAACCTAGTTTTGCGAATGATGGAACAGCCGAAGTGCAGGGGTAATCTTCCTCAGTTCCAGGAACCGTGATAGCTGTAGAGGCACTGACACTATCCGGGCAGATATAAGAGGATTGTCTCTTGACGAGACAGGACACATAAACAAGACAAAGAGATGGGGCACGGGAAAGCAATGGTGACGAAAGACCTACCATGATGACACCACCAACAAATATCAGATACCAGAGCAGGTCTGCCTTTCGCGGCATTCGAGGGTGCCCGGTCTCCAGTTGGCTCATGTAGTTATACATGAAGTATGTATCAAAGACGATCGACAGCTGCGGCCCTGTCATGCAGAAGCTCGTAACTAGTCGCCATAATTGAGGTGGGAACTTCCAGACGAGCGGCCCGAAGTAGTAGAATCGTGAACCGTCGAGGAGTCCTGTGTGGGAGAGCGCAGAAATAAGGAAGGTAAATGTCGCAGCAGTACTGTGAGATCAACTGTTAGTTGCTGTCGTCCAGTGCCTTCATTGGCTCCCAAGTAGACGTACCGAGAAATTCCAGGCAGTTGCCAGAACTGATCAACCAAAGCGTCAGCCATCGTGAAGATCGTTGTTCTACTGATCAGAAGCTACTGCAAGATGTGAAAGACCAAACGAAGATGAAGGAAATGAAACAAAATAATGTCCGGCAAGTATCAACTTCTAGCGGCCAGGCAGCAATGGGAGGAGCGTCTACAAGAGAATGCTATTGTCTCATCTTCGCCCACAAAGGAGTGTTTTGGTGGTGAGGTGGAAGCTTGAAAAAAATTCGGCGGCGAGGCCACGTTTTAAAGCTTTGTAATTTTTGCGCTAGGCAAGGTCGTCGCTTTAACGGGGCACAAGTGGGGCGTTGTTTGGTTTCGTGAGCAGAGCTACCCGGAACGCGATGAAGTCATGATGCTGCATCTTCGCGGCTGGCTGGTTTGCTCCAATTTGTTGACTAAGTGCAGCGTGATACGGTGTGATTGAATTCTCTGAGGAGCTCTACTTATATCTCGTTTACTGTGGCGTCGAATTGGGATGTGAAGTGGACTGCTTCACTTACTCGGCTGACATGAAGTCCAACGCTCTGATGAGGAGCGAAGAAGCGAACGATGCTGCTTGGGAGGCAGCACGAGGGGCCGGGGTAGGAGCAGTCAAATGGGGAGCAGGTGCTGCAGTACTCGCAGCAATTGGCTATGCGGTGTCTCCGATGTATCGCGGCACGACAATTCAATTCAAAGTGTAAGATGCCCACGTGCTGCCGCACCACAGCTTCATGTTCTCATCAACAGCGCAGATATCTTCAAATGTCAGGTATGGTCATGGGAAGCATGATCGAAGCAGATTACCGGCTGCGACAATACGAAAACCAGATGAGAATTCAAAGGCGAATAGCAAAAGAAAAAGCCAGATGGGATCGCTACGAGGAAGAGTACGGCAAGGGCGGTAGCAAGTGAAGAGACTGCCGAGTCATCGTCATTAATTCATGTATATTTCAACCGGCTCGATAGGTGCCGCTGCTAAAACCTCTCTCAATAGACTTGTACAGAACCCAAATCCAACGCCAAACACAATGCATCGCCTTTTTACTCGCAACACCAACGCTTATTTCGGTTGGAACTTTTTGGGGTCCATGTTGATCTTGCACAGACGCACCACACATCCGCTCAGCTGCAGCAGAGTCTGCACTCCCTCCAGGATCTTCATGTGCGTAAAGCCAATTTCCTTGATGAACTCCAATTTAGAGTGCTCACTCAGTGTTGGGATCGTCTTCGTGACCTTGAACATGGTACTAATAATGTCATGGCTGGAGTAACCGAGGTCCCAGAGCTCGCGTAGAGTGTCAAGAGCGGCATCGACGTTTCCTTCGTAGCAAGCCTTGAGCATGGCTTGGATCTTGATGGGGTGTGGAGAGTCGACCACCTTGAAAACATTGTCGCCAGACACGAAACCAAACCCGGCCGATGTTGACTGCAGGTTGTTGATTGCTTGACGCATATCTCCTTCAGCTGTGAAAACAAGCGCGGCCAGTCCCTCGTCACTGTATTCAACCTTCTCCGCTTCGATAATTTGCATCAGTCGCTTGACAACTTGCGCATCGGTCAGCTTAGCATATCGTAAAATGGCACATCTTGACTGAAGAGGCTCAATGATCTTGTTCGACTGATTGCAAGCAAAGGCAAATCTTGTCGTGTTGGAGTAAATCTCCATCGTTCGGCGGAGGGCTTGTTGAGCTCCAGAGGTCATACTGTCGGCTTCATCGAGAATGACCAGCTTGTGTCGTCCGGCTGGTAGCGTGACCTTCTTCTGGGCAAAGCCCTTGATTCGGTTTCGTACGACATCGATACCTCGTTCGTCACTGGCGTTGAGTTCGAGAACAGCTTCCTTGTACGATTCACCGAGCAGCTCGCGGGCGAGGCACAGCACGCTTGTAGTCTTTCCGATACCAGGCATGCCGGAAATAATTACATGCGGCATATTTCCCTCCCTAGCAATAATCTTCAAACGTTCAATGGTTTCCGTGTTGCCGACAACATCATCGAGGAACACTGGTCGATACTTCTCGACCCTGGCAATGGTTAGACTGGATCAGCAGTACCGTTATGGGTGATTCTTACCACGGTAATTCATAATTAACCGATCCATTGGAGGATGCAGCAAGGGCTGCCTTGGTGGCGGCGTTTGAGGATTCGCCGGATTCTTCGACTTTGGCGGCTGGCATTATGGCGGCGTGGACGAGTTGAAAGCGAAGCAGAATCACTTTACGCGATCTTGGACGCGTTCTAGTGCAGTACAGCGCTGAACCTAGTGGAGCAGAGGTAAAGACGGTGGTGGTGGTGGTAGTGGCGGTAGTGAATGTGGCCCGTGCTTTTCCCAGCCAAACCTACCCGCTAAAAAAAAGTCGGCGCAAAAAGTCGAGCTCCAGACTTTTGGCCAATATTTGGAGTTCCGACATCTGATCAAGCAAAACACCCTCCAGCATTCAAATATTGACAGTGTCGTATTTGAAGTCCTTGTATACAAAAATTTGAAGACCAAGACAGATCTTGCCAACAAGCAGTCAAGATGGGTGTTGCGAAGAAGACGAGAAAGTTCGCTCAGGTGCGCCGCCCAAACCATGTAATAATTTTTTGTACAACAAATTTACTTACTGTCAAAACAGGTAAAGCGAGTAATCGGCCGCCAAGATCCTCGGTTGAAAGAAAATAAGCTCAAAGAAGAGCAAAGATTAAAAGAAAAAGCGAAGAAAACGGCCGACGGCGAACTCATCCGCGAGGCACCTCAAATGCCCAGCAACATGTTCTTCCAACACAACACCGCTCTCGTTCCACCCTACAATGTCCTCGTCGATACCAACTTTCTCAGTCACACAGTCCAGCGAAAGCTGTCTCTTCTGGAGTCCATGATGGACTGCCTGTACGCCAAATGCAACCCCATCATCACCTCGTGCGTTATTGCCGAATTGGAAAAGCTGGGACCGAAGTACAGACTGGCGCTACGCATTGCCAGAGACGAACGATGGCAACGACTGGAGTGCGATCACAAGGGAGTCTATGCAGATGACTGCTTGGTAGATCGCGTTAGCAAAAACAGGATATACCTTGTTGGAACGAACGATAAGGCGTTGAAGCAGCGGTTGCGAAAGATTCCTGGAGTGCCAATTATGAGCGTTGCACGAGGAAAATACGTCATTGAGAGACTGCCAGGTGCTCCTGAGTAATCAAGTCGATTTTTGTTTTTGCAGATATTTCGGAACATTTTACGGTGGAATTTTTGGCTTTTGGGTGGACAGCATTTACAGGCGTTTGGGTTTGGTCAAGATTGACGGTATTCACTTGGCGCGGATTTATGGTAGAATATTTTCAGCACTAGAACAATGGCAAAAAGGCGTAAATCCGCTGACGCCTCAATTCGGCATCCTGTCAGCCCTCCATGACTCGAGCGAATAAAGCGTCAATTAATGCGCTGACAATTTATTTTTATCCCATACCTTTCATCTCCTCAGACGTTGGCACAGAGTCGGCAAGACGTTAACTCCCCGCCAACCCACGGCGCGAGCCTTAAGTCCGACACCCAACCCAAGTGAAACTAACGTCATTCCTGCAGCATCTCGCCGACCAAATGGACCAACCACAGCAGCAGGCAAAGCGCTCAAGGGTGCTGCTATCTTGTGCGCCATGCAGAAACTCGAAGCTGAAGTGTGATCGTCAAGAACCATGTGGCCAGTGTGCGAAGAAGCAGCGGCCGGAGGCATGTGTCTACGCGCCAAAGCCCGTCAAGAAGAAGCCAGCTCCAAAGGGCATGTCTGCGAGGCTGAAGCGGCTTGAGGGCATGGTGCGTGAAATGATGCATACAGAGGGTGAAGAAGGCACCTTGGAAGAATTGTTAGCTGGCGGACTGAAGACCAAGAAGCTACCGTTGATGGAGGGACAGGTTGTAAGGAGCGGCAACGGCGCTGCCACGACATATGTTGGTGCGACACATTGTATGGCAATCTTGGAAGACGTAAGTAATACAGAGGTTTAGAAGGAATAGAAATCCCATATAGAGAGAGCTAACATTGTGCAGATTGAGGATATGAAGTCATATTTTGACGATGACGACGCTGCTGGTGACGATACGTCGCCATCGGACAGTTTGGATGGCCCTGACATGCTGCTGCTATCGCGCAATGGACCAACTGATAGAAATGAGCTACTGGCCCATGTTCCAGATAAGTCAATCGCTGATAGACTGGTGATGAGATATTTCACTTCATCCAGCCCATCTCAATGTAAGTGAACATTGATTCCCCGCTTCAAACAGCAAACTAACGACGCTCAGTGGTTATTCACAAACCAACGTTCAACAAGAAGGTATGCTACCATTGCGCTCAAGGGTTCTGAACGATACCTAACTCCCCTATTAGTATTCGGAGTTTTGGCAAGACCCTGAAAGCGTTTCGCTGCATTGGATCGCACAGTTGTTCATGGTCCTCGCCCTGGGTGTCACTTTCAACCATTTTTCTGCACCACACGAGCTCGAAGCCGACTCTCCAGTTCCCGCCATGAATCGTATTCGAACATTTAGAGCTTGCGCTGGACAGGCCCTTGTATGGGGCAAGTACACCCAACCAACTCTAGAGACCCTACCCGCATTCGTTCTCTACGTTGAAGCCTACTTTTTATTCAACAGAGCCGCCCAGATGAACTGCTACATCCTATCTGGAGTCAGTGTTCGACTCATGATCAAGATGGGCCTTCACAGAGACCCGAGCAAATTAGCTACCATTTCAGTGTTCGAGGGCGAGATGCGACGACGGCTGTGGGCAATGGCTACTCAAATTGAAGTATTGGTGGCTTTCCATATGGGCTTACCAAGTCTGCTGCAGGGCCTCGAGACTGACACCATGGGCCCGTTAAATTTACAAGATGAAGATTTCAGCGAAGAGACGACAGAACTACCCCCCGAGCGCCCGGCTGCCGAATTTACGACCATGACGTACCCCGTTCACAAGAGCAAAATCCTCAGGATATTCGGCCAGATTGTTCGCCAAGCCCATGCTCTTACTCCTGCTAGCTATGCAGAAGTCATGAGACTCGACGGTTTGTTGAACGAAGCATGGAATAATGTACCATCCTTCATGAAGATCAAGCCTCTGGATCAATGTATTGGTGACTCCCCCACGCTCCTCATTCAACGATTCGGACTCGAGGCACTTTATCACAAGAGCCGGTGCGTGTTACACCGCCGATTCATCGCCGAACCTATCCCCGACAGAGAGCACGATTACTCGCGAATACAGTGCCTAGAGGGCTCGATGGTGTTACTCGAGTCGCAAGCCGCAATTTGGACGGGAACGCGACCTGGAAACGTGCTCAATCAGTGCGGATGGTTCGTAACCTCGCTGGCTGTGCACGATTATATGCTCTCGGCCATGATAATCTACTTGATTCTCCAAAATGAACACTATAGCGAATCAGGAGTGGACATGGAGTGGGTTAAGCAAGATAAGCCGCTGCCTTCGAGGGAAAAGCTCACCGAGATGTTACGCAATTCGTACTCCATCTGGACCATGGTATCCTCTACCGTTGGAGAACTGAGAAAGACAGCAGATACACTACGTGTCATGCTGACCAAACTTGGATCGCCAGTGCAGTCCCCAGAGAGTTCGTCAAGTATCACAAACACCACCAGATCCTACGGCGCCTCGAGCGGTTCACTTTCTAGCGGAGCTAAATCGGGTACTGTATTCAGTGGCAGCGAATACGGTTCCGGTAATGCCTCAAATTCAGCATTTGATGGTATGATTTATGATCCAGCAACGCAGCATAGAAAAACACGGTCTTTACTAACATTAATCTTCCAGGCACTGACATGAGTTCGGGTCTTGCTGCCATTTCGATGCCCCCCCAGGATACAACTGTGCCTAACTTCCCCAGCGCTGGCGTGGAGAATGAGAACATTTTCGGCACAGTCGAATTCGATTCATCCTGGATGCAGATGCCTGATGCCATGGACTGGGTAAGTGGTTATGAGTAAAGCCTATACCTGGTGCTGTTACTAATGCGACACAGAGACAAATGGACCTTTTTGGAGGGAATAACGGTGGAGTTACTCCTGCGCAGCCACAAGTATGGCAGCAAGGAATGCCTGGATGGACGAATTTGGGCTAATTATGTTGTGAATTGCTGATAACGGAATGATATCTGCACAGGACAGGCAGTTGATGGACGAGGTTGGGCGCGATGTGACGACAAAGATGCAGTTACGCTAGTTTTCGGGCCGTTTCAAGCTGTCATTATGAATTGAGTCTTTTTAACCTATTCTGGACCCTAAAATCATTTGATAGGTAGTGAATATTATTCGCGAAAACTACATTCGGAAGGAGGCTCGTGGTGGAGAGAAGTTGTCGGCCCGGGACGATAACGAAGGCGACAAAGGCGGGGGACAAGCTGGGTAGAGGGGAGGAAAGGGCCGACGAAATGGGGGAGATGATCTGAACTCGGCTGTTATGGAGCAGTTCATTAAATATAAAAAAAAAATAAAAAAGAATAAAAAAAGAAATAAAAAAAGATGAATATTTCTATCATTATTTTCAACTGTGGCTTACTTTCTAGTAGAGTGACAATTGTCGTGGCTGTCTCTACTGCCTCACTGTGTAGCATTGCGGCGCTGAGGAAGTTTATGCTGTCACGCTGCGAAAAATTACAATTAGTAAAAAGAACAATTTATGAATTGCCTGTTACTATTGGTGGAGCTAATTGCAACAGCGGAAGCGCAGCCTTAATTGGGCGGCACGGCAATTGGCCCTGGTCCATGACCTAACAGAGCCAACCAACCAGCCAACCGATCCATCTACCGCATTAAGCATTGGAATCTACACCGCGAGGTCGGTTGGATTCATTGTAAAACATACCGAAAGAGTTACTTAATAATCTCCGAGCTCTGTAGTCAAGCCATTTCAAGTCGCAACATGGGCAATCACAGCGCGGACGACAATTCCTTTGGGCCTCAGTATGGCACCAGCTTCGATTTCACCCTTCTCTTCGAGAGCATCATCTTCACCATCATCCCGACTGTCTTGTTCATCGGTGCGAGCCCGTTCCATATCTTGCAATATCAGTCAAAGCCAACAGTAGCTGCGCGCAATGGACTGCTCTGGTCTAAAGTGGTGAGTTCCTTGGCAACGACAACGAGAGGGTTTCGCTGACCGCAAGTTACAGGGCGTGGCATTCGCATTACTTTGCCTCGACATCACAATGTCTGTGGTTTGGGGCTATGTACCTGATTTGCAGTCTCGCGCCACTACTGCCAGCACTTCGCTGTCTTGCCTCGCGGCCTTTTGCGTTGGCCTCATGATTGTCTTGGAACATCGTCGGTCCACACAGTCTTCGGTTATGCTCAGTATCTATCTCAGTCTTATGGTTGTTGCAGATGGTGTGAAGACTCGGTCGTATCTGTTGCGTCCGGGTCTTCACCTCGTCGGGGCATTTTCTTGCGCTGTTGCAATTGTCAAACTTGTCCTACTAATTCTACAAGAAGTACCCAAACACATCAAGACCAAGCCAAACAAGAAGAAAGAGAAAGTAGATGATGATCTGAGCCCAGAGGCCACTGGCGGCTTTTGGAATAGGACACTTGCTCTTTGGGTCAACTCAACTTTGTTCTTTGGCTTTCGCGGAGTCCTGAAGCTTGAAACCCTTGCTGCCCTAGGCCCAGACTTTGCATCCAAGCAACTTTCAGAAAGATTCGATCCTCCCTGGGAGAAAGGTAAGACTTCCTGTTCCACAATGAGGCGCCTGCTAACGATGCGCTAGCGGACAAAACGTCAAAGTATTGCTTGCTCAAGACATGGCTCTCGGTGTTGGCGTACCCATTTCTCTTGCCGGCTATCCCTAGAACATGCCTTACCATCTTTTCGTTCTGCTTTCCGCCTTTGATGAGACAAATTCTTACTTTTCTTGGATTGGATCAAGATGCTCAAGACGCTACCCCAACATCAACCAAAGTTGGATATGTGCTTTCATTCGCCTTAGTCTACCTGGGAATTACGGTAAGTGATATTGAGGCAATAGTTGTGAATGTCCACTAACATGATTCAAGATCTCCAGAACATCCCACAAGCACTTGATGAATCGCCATGCAACTATGCTGCGAGGGCTCTTCGTCTCTCAAATCAGCAAGAAGAACCTTCGACTCAAACTCTCCGCGGCTCAACAGTCTTCTGCTTTGACATTGATGAGCACCGATATTGACGGCATCAATACAAATATCGAGTCCTTCCATTCAACGTGGATTGCATTTCCTGAGTTTGGGCTGGCCTTATTCTTTCTGTACAGACTTATCGGTGTTTCGTTTGTACTACCTATCATTCCAATTACCAGTTAGTACCCCATTGTGTGGGCCTGAGGAGAAATATACTAATCTGAGCTTGTAGTTTCGGTATTTGCCTCGAACTATCTCATGAAGAAAATGGAGCCCGCTACCGAATTGTGGAATGAGGCAATTGAGACTCGCGTTGCTAAAATGGTTCTTACTCTCGCGCAGATGAAGCCTGTAAAAATGCTGGGACTGGAAACAGTCATGACGAAGTACATCCAAGGTCTTAGAGAAGAAGAGCTGCGTTGTTCGCTTGCAGCTCGAAAGGTAGATATCATTCGGCGGTCTTTGTGTAAGTGGTGGCACCCTTGACAAACTGATCGGTATATTGCTAATTCTTGCACAGTTCCTCTAGCATATGGTTTCACGCCACTGGTCACATTTGCTGGTGCGTTATTTTGGACAACCCTCCGAGATGGACTCAACTCTGTCGTGATCTTCGAGATCATGGCCTACATCTACCTCATCTATGACCCGCTGTATGCCGTTCTCAACTCATGGATTGATATGGGAACTGCATTGGGCTGCTTCTCAAGACTGCAGGGTTTTCTTCTCTTAGAAGAAGCCGAGGAAAATCGCATAGTCAAAGAATTTCTGGCCCATCAAGAGGCGGTTCTTGCAGAGAAACGCGTCGGTCGCGTCTACACTGTCACGGAAACTCAGCCAAGGGAGCTAGTCGTTGATATTCCGATTATTTCCTTTATTGATGTTACAGTCATTTCTGACATCACTGGTAAAAGAGTCTTGTCGCATCTCAATATGACAGTTGGGCGTGGAACTTTAGCAATGGTTACTGGTCCTGTGGCATCGGGCAAATCAACGTTCCTCAGAACGGCATTGGGGAACACAACTGTCACGGAGGGCTCCATACACATTGAAGCCGGCAGTGTTGCGTATTGCGATCAGAAGACTTGGCTTCCCAACTTGACGATCCAAGAAGCCATTGTTGGAGAGTGTGAGTTTGATGCTGTATGGTATCGAGAGGTAGTTTCGAGCTGCGCCCTTGATCATGATATTGAGAAGCTCCCTCAAGGCGATCAGACGCGCATCGGTAGCAATGGCGCCGCCATCAGTGGAGGACAGAAGCAAAGAGTGGTAAGTCTCCGTGGACATTTTAAGAAGCCTTGCTGATGCAATTTCATGTTACTAGGCTGCGGCGAGAGCATTGTACTCGAGAGCCCCTCTAATGATTGCTGATGATATCCTGAGCGCACTCGATTCCCAAACTGCACATCATGCATTCACTCGAGTGTTTGGACCTGACGGTTTGCTGAAGAAGCATGGCAGGACAGCAATTCTTGCCACTCACTCAGGTACGAGTCTTTGTTATTTGGAATTGATTGCGACTAACATGACTTCAGTTGAGTTTCTTAGCCAAGCTGATCAGGTCCTCATACTTGACAAGAATGGCAACATGACTGTTGAGACTCCAGATTCTGTTGGCAGCTACATCACACACGTCAAAATGCTGCCAGAATCAGAGCGACCTATAAGAGGTGATGACAGCGATACATGCCGTGGCCCTATTCAAGAAGTCGAAGACATGGAGCGTGCACTGGAGATGTCGCCGCGAGTTGGAGACTGGAGTCTCTATCCGTTCTTTCTGAAGCCAATTTCCAAATGGCGCCTGTCTCTCTTCTTATTTTTAATATCACTCGTAGGCATGTTGGAGCGCATGGTTGGTAAGTTACGACTGTCGGAGTCTACGTTGTGCATATCAGGCCTAACAATTTGAAAGAAATCTATATGCGTGTTTGGGTTGACGTTGACCCAAAGAGCAAGTACCTCTTTTTCGGCCTTATTGGCATTGCATTTGGCGCTGTATTCATCAACTATGCCGCGGCTTGGTACGTTAATTACGATGAAAAGGTTGAATTAGGAAGCTAATCACAAACAGGGTGTACATGATTCAGATCGTTCCCGTCATTGCCAATAGTTTACACGAAATGTTCCTCCACTCTGTCATGGGGTAAGATATGTGCACACTGCAATAGCAGCACATTTGCTAATCTTTCTTGAATAGTGCAACATTGCCATTTCTCACCTCTACGGGAACCGGAGTCCTTTTGAACAGGTGAATTTTCTCTGTTTGTGTTATCTCGTATTACTGACAAAGTCTTTAGATCCAGTCAAGATATGACCGATCTCAGTCAAGGGCTGCCGATGGCGTTTTACAGAGTCATTTATCGTAAGCCAGGCCTTACCCCTAGCATCTCCTCTATGCTAATACTACGATTAGTTCTATCCTCTGTGTTGACTGACACTGTCGTCATTGCGGCTGGTGCGAAGTACGCAGCTGTCATGATCCCGATCATGCTCGTCATCCTCTTCGTCGTCCAGCTAATCTACCTACGTACCTCACGGCAAATGCGATACTTGGACTTGGAGGCCAAAACCCCCCTTTACACAAGGATCACTGAGACAGCCGATGGCCTGGAGCATATCCGCAGCTTCGGTTGGGAGACAAAAGTATTCGAGCAGACTCTTGTTCTACTTGATCAGTCACAAAAGCCCTTTTACTACCTGCTATCCATTCAGAGATGGCTAGTGCTAGTGCTTGACCTGAACGTCACTGCCATTGGAACCATGCTGGTTTTCATCGCCGTGATGTGGCCTACGACGGCATCGCAGCCTTCTCTGGGTCTAGCTCTGATCGGAACCCTTGGCTACAGTCATGCAGTAACATACCTCACGAATCAGTGGACGACTCTTGAGACTTCACTCGGTGCCGTGGCTCGTCTCCGTACGTTTGTAAAATACACACCGACGGAGAGGGATGCCTCGGATGCCATTGAACAGGCGCCGGATTTTCCTCGCCAGGGAAATGTTCAGTTCTGCAATATCAGCGCAAGATACAGGTAATTGCAACGGCTAGCATCTGGGAACTAGAGCTAATTATCATAGTGCGAAGGGAAGACCGCAAATGGCCCTGGAGGATGTGAATCTGACTGCCTATGCTGGGGAGCTCGTAGCTTTGACGGGCCGCACAGGAAGGTAAGCAAAGCTGCCATGCAGGTATACTGGTTTCATCTCTAATGTAACGGTTTCACAGTGGAAAAAGCAGCTTGCTCCTCACCCTTCTCAATTTTGTCAAGTATACTGGTACCATCATGATTGATGGGGTGAACATCTCTACAATCCCACGTGCACAGCTTCGGCAGATAATCACGACTATCCCACAAGAGGCAGTTGACATCCCTGGAACGGTATATGATAGCCTCCTTCCATTTGAGCTCCTTGGCGGCTCTGAACGTCCCGAAGGCCTGTCCGTCATGCGGATGCTCAAAGCGGTTGGTCTGCTAGACCACGTCGAGGCTCGTGGTGGGATACACCAACCCGTAGAACTGATGGAGTTCTCTGCTGGCCAGAGGCAGTTGTTGGGCTTAGCTCGAGCAATGCTTCACCATGAGAAGAATAACACCAAAATAGTGTTGATGGATGAGGCAATCAGCAATGTTGACGAGGATACCGCGAAAAAGATACAACAAGTTATGTGCAAAGTATTTGGGAACTGTACAATGCTTGTTGTGGCGCACAAGTCAATACTAAAGAGCGACTGCGACAAGGAAGTGGAATTCGAGGATGGCAAGCTGGTGCGTTTGGTAGGTCAGGCGACATCGTTAGCGAGAAGGGAAGAAGATGAGCTGTTGAGAAACAGGAGGACAGTGCATGCTCGAGAATAACTAACCCCAGAATGGCACTTGACAATAGGCGTACACGAGAACTGGGCCGTTACAGCAGGTCGCGACAACGAAGCTACGCTGGACAGTGCTGGGGTTGCCGGGTTCCAGGGTGCTCCGATGCCGCAGTGCGTGCACTGATGCTTGGTGGCTTATAGGTGTAGCGTGGTTAGCTTATTGTAGCTTCTATTTTAAGGTGGTCTACTTTCATTTGTTTGAGAGCCGAATGAGGAGAAGACCGATGCGTGATCAGCAAGCTTCCCCAGTCGGATGTGACAGTGACACAATGAACACGTTTACTAGAATCAAAAGCTGAAGAGAATTGATGAATTAGGGAACGAAGAGAGACACACAGACCGACAATACAGACGAGAGAGATGGATCTCGATTCATTCTCCAGACTTTGAACTTCAGGTGACCAGGATACTACGCCTACTCTCCGTCCGTAAAGTGGTACAACAGAGAGCCCCAGTTCAGTGCCCATACATTCACAGAACCACAGAGCTTGTGGCACCTTGCCATACATGCAGCGGGTGCGCTGTACCGTGATGGGCCAATTTTGGCTTATTGCAAGTGGAGTGTGGCACTGACTCTAGGTGATGGGGCAAAAGTACGAAGAAAAAGTCTTTTGGGGTTAAGTAAAATCTTTTACTCTCTTTTTCTTATCTGCAGAGGAGTTCTCCGCGGACCCGAATGATGCGAAGCGCGCAGAGTGCATATGCAAGCTGCGGGTTTGCGTTGACGAGTTCCTCGTCACCCACGTTGAGTTTTACCTATCAGGCACACATATTTGGCAGATGAAACAATTAATAGCTCATAACCATGCAGATATACTAGTAGATGTGGGATATCGTCAATGGCGTCACTCGACTTGACGCCTCCGTGCTTTTCTCTTGTTTCTCTTGTTCCGATAAAATTTCTTGTCAATCTTCAGTGCCTGATTGGATTGGCCTGGCTCTGATATAAAGAACGGATATGATTGGCCCTCGGAAAAGTTTGTTCTGCTTTTGGCAGCGGGTGGGCTATCAGGGAAGACCTGCACTTGGGAGACAGAGAGAAAGAGATTTCCGGCTGGATAGGCGCAATTCTAAACCTGATGGGGAACAGGATGCTAGCTAGTAACTGTGCCTGCTAGTCAAGACGCTAGCGTGGGACGCAAAAGCTCTCCGGATTCTGCCACAGGCTTTTTTGGTGAACCCCATCAGCATCTATCTGCAGCCATGTTAGTGAAACTAGTCCTAGCTGAGTAGTTTTTTTAGGGGACTTTGGGCTGGGGAGGCTTGACGGGGCGACCAGGGGACATTCTGGACAGCAATGTCTAATGCAGCCGTGACAGCTAGTCCGCTAATACCTGATAACACGGAAGCTCTGGAATAGGCCGGCCACATAACGAGCTTGTACATGGATTTGCGTAACATGACGTGCCCCATGGCAGTTGAAAGCAATTACCTGGTGTTTGTGAATGCAATGACTAAATGATTGATTTTGCTGCGCGTGTGTGAGAAATGCCCTGTCATGTCATGTCATGATGTAGTGCATGCCATGTAACTGAGTGAGGGTGTTGCATGATGCACAAATGTACGAAGGAAGAAAGTGCCTCGGACAATTTGAATGGATAAGGAATAAAGATAGCAGATGAAAATGGCTCTTGCTAGTTTCATCTTGCACAACTCTTGTGTGTTGCTCCTTCCCCGTTCATCTCATTCGATGGCCTGGCTCCGATACCCGCATGTTCCTTCCCTCCCCTCCCTGTCGCTCTTCCCCAGACCTCACCGTATCCCCCTCTCCCCCTCTCCTCTGTAGCAGGGCGTGTGCAATGCTCCTTCCTGTTTGAATACTCCCCCTCGTCAGTGGTTTTATTTTCTATTATTTCCTGTCGCTGCAATAAATCATTTAATTTATTTATTCCCATTTATCCCTGGTTCTCCAATCTGTATTTAAACTTCCCCGCATCTCTTACCTTTCGTTTGTTGGGGAGACTCTACCGTACCTTTCCGCCTTCTTCTGTTTTTTTGTTGCCTCTGCCTCTGCCTTTTTAACCTTTTGCTGCTTGTATTACTGTATTTTTGCACTGCACTACAGCGCACTACAGCGCACCAGACCATTTTTGTGCTGACTGCACTGTCCTTATCTCCCCTGGCTGCGACTCCGATCAACCCCGCGTTCCTCGTCTTATCGGCAAACTCCTCTCAGAACCTTCTCGTCATTGAAAACGGTCGCGTGCGGCTCTGTTTTCTTTTCAACTCCGTCATTGACATTGCAAAAAGGCAATTCGAGCAGTGTCATTGCCAGCTTGGATGCTTGAGTCTGCTCTTTCGCAATCCAAAAACGTATACGACGCATCTCTGTCGCGACTCAGGCCGGCCTGTAATTCTTATCGGCTCGTCGCCGTACACACACACATCACCTTGCGCCGCTCTTGATCCGACATCGTCGTCAATAGTTTGTTCTACTTCTGCTCGCCTCGCCACCTCTACACTCGGTTGCCCAAACCCTCGTTTCCGGCCCAATCATCCCCAACCTCCCGCCGACAATAACAATTGAGCCAGACAAGAACCAATCCAGCTTAGTTGATTGCGCCAAACCATCAACGGTTGCACAACGTCCACTTCGGCCCCGCTCTTTGCATTCAAGTGACTTGGGGCATTTTTCTCGTCCTCTTTTTTGCATTTCCGCGTCTTGCCGCCCTAAATCGGCCGCCAGCCCGACTCACGGCCCCATAGACTATCTCTGGACAGGACTGCGCCAGGTCTATCTGTCGCCGCTGTGGTGCGCTACGCTGCACCGAGACGGGTAGAGTGCATATTTTTACGTACTGAGCCCTCTACCTTGCAGGCCACCCAGTCCCGCGCAGGCTTTCTATTCGTTGAATCGTCGTCGAGCCTGCCTTTTGCTTGTCCGTACATTCTCCATTGCGGGACGACACAATTCAATTTTCGATACCACGAGACTCTTTGAACCTCTGTTTGTGCAGATAGTGGGTTGCTTATTGACCTGCAGCAATCTAGAGTACCCTTTAGTGCTTCAAGCCACACCACAACACAGCAAACAAATCCGCAAAACACAACTTATAAGCGACGATCGGGCACAAACGAAAAAGAGCACCCAAACGCTCCCTCTTCCCCTCGTTGTCGCAACGCTGCTGCTTGCAACGGGGACTTTGTCAGAGCGCATAACTCTCCTCGACCTGCAGTCATGCCTGCGCAGCTCAATACCTCAATAATGGCTAGCATTCCCATTCGAATTCCCGCCGACCAAGCGGCTTGTTATCGCAAGCAGCACAAACACTCCCGATCCTCCTACTCCGAAACCTCTCCTCTCACCAACTCCCGAAACAACTCTTTGACTTTCCGCCCACCAAAGAGACACATGTCCGGCCCTGACAAAACCATTGCCATCATCAACGCCAGTGGGCGCCAGGCAGCCTCTTTCATCCGTGTGGCCACCGCGGTCGGCTACCATGTACGCGCTCAGCTAAGAAGCCTGGAAGGCATCGTCGCGACCGAGATTTCGACGAATCCAAACGTCACAACGTTTGTTGGTGACCTATACACGAGGCACAAGCCGACCGAAGCCAATAAAGATGTCACTCCCAGCGGTCCAATCTCTGGCGTTGGTGTAAACCACGATCTCATCACGAATCTCTTCCGCGGCGCTCAGTTGGCTTTTATTAACACGACTTTCTACGGCGACGAATTAGCTATTGGCAAGGCTCTCGCAGACGCTGCTAAGAAGGCCAACATTCAACACTATATTTACTCCTCAATGCCTGATCATTCCGCCTACAACAAGTCCTGGCCCGCACTTCCACTCTGGGCCAACAAGCATAAGGTTGAGGACTATGTACGCGAGATTGGCTTACCCGCCACCTTTGTGTACACCGGCATTTACAATAATAATTTCACCTCGCTTCTCTACCCGCTTTTCTGCATGGAAGTACAAGACGACGGGTCTTTCATCTGGCAAGCACCATTCCACGAAGACGCCAAACTCCCATGGCTGGATGCCGAGCACGACGTTGGACCTGCGATTCTACAACTCTTCAAGGACGGAGTAGCAAAATGGCGCGGCGAACGAATCGCACTGGCATACGAATACCTCACTCCCAAGGAAGCCTGCGATGTCTTTTCTCGCGGAGTTGGCCGGCCAGTACGCTATGTAAGGGGACCCATCGACATCAAAGTACGCATCCCCATCGGCTACCGAGACCAATTACTCGCTCTCGAACAACTATTCAGCGCGCAAGAGACAGATCCAAATAAGCAGCCACCATACTTTGGAGACGCCAAGCTCGAAGCAAACTGCCCAGCCGAAGCTCTTGAGTTATGGGAGGGCCCTCGTGGTCTCGAAGAATACGCCCGCGAAATGTTCCCCCTCGAAGAAGAGGCAAACGGTCTGACCTGGATGCTGGACGAGGAAGAGCTCGAGGCGAACGAGGACAAGATCCTGGCTGCGGCCACATACGTAGAGCAGCTCCGTATTCAAGACGACGCGGATTCTGACGAATCTGATGAGGATGAGGGTCTCGTTATGAGAGGACTGAAGCGTAGCGAAGAGCAATGGCTGGCGTAAGGTTGAATTTCATGATGGAAAAACAAAAGAAAAAGCAAACAAAAAGCCACAGCACTGTTATTTACACTCACATGTCTGGTTAGGAATTGGAATTGGGGATCTGTTTATGATTTATGGAGGGGGATTAAAAAACTGGGATTTGTATTGGGACGAAAAAGTGATTGGAATTTCATGTTGAAATTGACCAAGGAGGAAAACAAAGCGTTGACGATGAGAAAACTCATCTCAGCATATGCGAAACGAAATCGCATTCACCGACGAGGTGATCCTCTACAAGGGTTTTGTAGAGGAAAAATCATAGCCGTGTGTGAGACACATGTCTGCACCTAATTCTAGCTACATGCATAATGAAGTAAAATGTACGACTCAACCACTTGCCGTGCTCTTCCAAGTTTAAAAGTGTTTCAAAAGTTTGTTCTATTAAAGATATTACAGATTATATGACGGGCCGGAACCGAAAGACTTTTGATGCGCCGCACATAGATATTTTCTAAAAACCCAAGATGTCTTATTTTATACACCAATCCAATCGTTGTTATGTCCGATGCGCTTAGAACTTGCCCTTGAGAAGGTTCTTAATCATCTCACGACCAGTGATGTACGTCGTCTTCCACAAGGTAGGAATGTCGAGGGTACTAGACAAGCCGTCGGCGAAGCCAAAGAACAGCATGGGAGGGATCCAGCCACGAGCGTACTCAAGAGCGAAGCAAGCTTCAGGCATCTTGTACTGCTTGACCTCACCACGGCGCAAGTGGTGGATCGCACCCTGGGGATATCTCTCGGGCTCGTACTCGCCGGGGACGTAAGCCTGCTGCTCGCCGTACAGGATGTGGAAGTAGTCGTCGGCGGTATGGCGGCCGGTGTGGCCCTCAGTGCCGACCGCAGTACCGAAGATAATCAGGTACTCCGTGACAGAGGCGTGGATGATGTACATGGCGCCCATGGCGCCACCGGCATTGTTGAAGACCCAGTCCTCCTCGACATTGACGACGTGGGGAGGCAGCTTCGCAGAGAGCTCGTCGACGATGTACTTGACGGCCGCGCGGGTGTTGTTGCCGT
This sequence comes from Simplicillium sp. C3G150-2, assembly GCA_022702485.1. NCBI lineage: Eukaryota > Fungi > Ascomycota > Sordariomycetes > Hypocreales > Cordycipitaceae > Simplicillium > Simplicillium sp. C3G150-2. The sequence continues at coordinate 1,519,143 of JAJIYY010000001.1, read as the reverse complement.
GGTTCTCGATACTGCGCTTGTGCAGGTCCGCAAGGTGGTCTAGCTCAAACACATAGAAGCGGTTGAGGTTCTGCTCGAGCACGTAGACTACGCCCACGAGCAAGGCTGTGAGCAGACCCAGGATCGAGACGAGGTTGAACGTCTGGCCTGAGTTGGGACCCGAGTTCTTCTTGGATGATGAGCCCGAGGGCTTGTGTTGTGTGGGCTTCTTGCCTTTGGGAGACATGGCGAAAACTGATGCGAAATGCAATTGAGCTGAAATCAATTGGTCGAGAGGTGCATAAGGGAGCTCGCAGCCGCGTTTTGGGGGTCTTGCTGCCGTTAATTAGGAGAGCTTGGGAATAATTTCTGCCTGGGTCCACCGCTCCATTCGGTAAGGAGAGCTTCCGCATGAGGCCATAATTGGCCCGCGGGCCCGGTTGGGGCTCTGTCTTCTGGCGCCATTTTTCAGTGCTTGGTTCCGGCGCAGGGGGAGCTTTGTAGCGCTCTAGCTCATTATTCTGGGGCAGCAGGGTGCATCTCAATAGCAGGTGGGCGACCTGTGGAACAGAAGGCTAAGTTACCCAGCAAACAAGAGCTCCAACCATTGCCCCGTGTAATTATTGTAATTTTCATTGGCATCGTGCACTTTAAAGTAAACAATCAATTCAGTTCCGTAACCATACCTGCTATATCATTTTCCCTGTACGCCAGACATAATCGAGTACACCCATCCTTCTGCCCGCAGCTCCATCACCCATCTACATTTACATGATTAAGTCTTACACATCTGACACACCCAAAATATTCTTTTCATTCTCCATCTGACGCTGCCATGACTTCTGTTCGGTCTGGGTCCTGATCATCGTCATCTTCACGATCCTCGTCATCCGCCATTAATGCAGTCTGGTCGTCGTCGTCACCCATCATGGTCTGGTCTCCATCCAGATCGGCGTCGTTCATTGTGATATCTCCGTTGACATCGCCGTCCAGGTCATTTCCCTCGAGAGTCACCTTCTTGGGCCGGTCCTTCTTCAGTGGCGCAATGACGCCGGTGCTTTGCTTGCCGTCCCAGCGACCCATTCGGCGGTTTGCGCGTCGAATAGCGGCAGCATATGCAGTAACTTCTTCACCATAGTCATCAACCTCAGCTCGAAGGAGTCGCAGACCACCAATGCCAGGTTCACGGAAAGCCTTGGACAATTTGCTCTCGCCATCGAGGCTACGATGCGGCGTATCCTCATCGTCACTGTCCTCAAACTGATCTGTCATGGCTTGGAGTCGCTTGTATGCGCGGACGATGGCTCCTTCGCGCTTGCGTGCCCGCCGAGCCTTGATGTGACTCTTTCTCAGTCCGCGATCGAGGATGTGCTCAACGCGCAGGTTACGGTTGCGCTCCACTGCTAGTTGGTGTGCGGTGGGCGGTCGTGGCTTTCGCGAAACCGGGCCATCGTGGCCGCGTGCCGGTGATGAGCCTTCGAAGATTTGATATTTCAGGGCCCCTCCACGTCGTGCTCCGCCTCGTCCGCCTCTAGGTGGAGGAGTTGATCTCGTGCTGTCCATGTCCGACTCGTGCTTGTTCGGGCGAATGCGGGGCAGGATGGCCGGACCTTCCTCTGCGTGTGAAACTCTGCTTTTTCGCTTTGTATCTCTTTCGTTCAGGTAAGCTTGGTCCATCTCGAGGATCTTGGCTCTTGTTTGCTGCTTCTCTCGTCCAAACTCCTTTTCTGCCTCAGTATCGACGTTCTCTCTGGCGAGCTGCTCTGCGGTCATCTCTACCAGCCTTGGCACGCCCTGGTTGGCAACGCCGACTCCATAGTCAACTCCAGAACCAAATGGGTTCTCTTCACATCCCTCCTCTGTAAAATCAGATTCCAAGTAAAACCAGAGAATCCACAAGAAGGCATTCGCTCGTGATTGACTGGAGAATTGTGTCTTCATAATGAGGTCGTGGAACTCTTGCCCATTCGGGAAATGAAGCTCTGCGATTTTTTGTGCACCCTGGCAGATGACAAAAATCATATTCACAGGGTTGGTGCGAGGTTCGTCCTCAATCTCCTTGATGGCGTCGAGCGAAGTCGGCTCTGGACGGTCCTCGGCACCACCCTTCAGAATGGACTTTAGTCGGGGTGCATCTTGCAGCTGCTTGTAGGCGTGGGCATCTTGATGTGCCTGTAGCGACGGAATGGCGTGATATGTTCGTAATTGCGCTCGCATTTCGGGGAAGACTTGAAACATGGTTAGTTGATGGTTTTCGACAGCGTCATTGAGGCGCTCGACTCACAATTGAGGGTGGTGTTCATGCGACCCATGTTGACGAGCAGACAAACCATCGCCATGCCCTTTGCAGCTTCGCGGTCGCTCAACAACTTATCGCGCAAAACTTTACTCGTCTTGCTGCTCCTCGCCATGGTATCGATATAGAGGTCGGCAAAGTTTTGCTTCGGCAGGTCCTTGTCGTACGTGTTCGTAAAGACATTCTTCTCATTGTCAAAAACAGCTTTCAAGAAATCGTATTGGATATCAGCTCTCCACAGCGGCTCGCCATCCTCTTTCTTGAGGTGTCTAATCTTGCCAATCTGATGTTGATTCGCATCCTTGCCGTGGGCACCTTTAGCCTTGCCGCGTGTTGGCTTCTCAGTTGCGTCCTGTGTCTGATCCGCGGCATCATCTTCATCATCACTCCCGGCACGGGAAATGAATGACTTGGCCTCAGGAGCGACTGGCGAGCTAGGGGGTTCAACTTCGGAGGTGGCAGCGACGGAAATCGGTGAGGCAGCCATGTCGCGCGGATGACGACGGTGTCGCGAGGGAGTCTGGGGGGAATATGGTGGTGGTGATTGTCAAAGGTGAAAAAAGTGAGAAGTCCTATTGCCTCATGATTCTCTTTCAGGAACTGAATGGTAGAGAGCCCATGGAGTAATATGGGCGATGGCTATGAGGCAATTAGGTCGGGTGGTGTGATGGGGAGAAAAACGGGCGCAGGATCGTGAGGCAAAGGAGAAACTGCACAGAGAAGCCGTTCTGGAGTTTGGCGATTTGCGCGCCACGGCAAATTGGGGATGACGGGCTTCCGGGGCTGTCGCTCTCCCTCCCAAACGCCTTGAGTTAATTGCGGCGCGTTGCAATGCGCCAAACCAAGCTGCGTTTGCCACTAAACTCAAAGGGCAGGCTCGCTGTGCAGGCACCGCACAGGCGCTGTAGGGGTAGGCTTGCAGTGGGCCGCGGCGGGCAGCGAGGCAGGCCAGGTCAGATCCGTGGCTCCCTCCAGCGGAAACTGTGGCTCCATTGTTTTTGCTGCTGCAGCGACGATTTCATTTCGCTCGCATCAAAACCAAACATCAACAATCGAGACGCCTGGCCATTCGAGCTGCCACCACCACGACGGCTTCGGCCATTTGACGACAATACTAACAATCTAGCAATAAAAGTTCACGGCAATCAACGCCAACCAAATTCTTTCAGCAATTCTCGATAACCAGGTAGGCCTATCCTGTCGATCATCTTGTGACCAACGTTCACCGTAACTGATGGCAAAAAGGAACCAAGCTGCGACCATTTTTACGGAGTTAACACAATCAAACAACATGTCTACACCAATTAAATCGACGCCTGTTGCGTCGACTCCCGTCAAATCGCCTGCAGCGGTTGACAGTCCCGGCACTTGGCGACACCCTCGCCTCAACGAGATTACGCGACGAAGGGACAGAACGACTTTCTCTGAGAAGAATGTGCGCAAGATTGCTTACAATATCGCTACTCTACTGGCAATATGGCTCGCTCAGCTCGTTTTCAAGCTCTATGTCGATCCTAAGCTGTGAGTTCTCCATCTCCCGCTTCTTGCTTGCAACGCCTCCTAATGCCTTTGACAGCTTCCCCGCTACATTTCGCACGTATCTTGGTTTCGCCTGGACCATAATCCAACTCATCCCTTTCGTTCAAATCACAATGGCGCTGATGCCTCTCGTTCGCACGAAAGACGATCTCTCTGATATTCCTTTGACGCCGGCGCAAAGGAAGCTCCTGGGTTTGCCACCAATCAACACTCCTGTCAACCCAAACGTCAAATACAGTACGCCGCCTCGATACTCAAGAACTCCCTCGATTGCAGGATCTGTCGGAAGCAGAGGAAGCTATAACAATTCTCCCTTGTCCGGACGGGGAAGCCCAATTGTTAATGGATCGTTGGGCCCCGGTAGTGGATCGCCATACAGCCCGCTTGAGAGCCCCTTGCCGCAGAAGACCACAGCCAACGCATTGGGTTTGAACCGCAGACCATCATTTGGCTCAGCAAGTCCCTTTGGAGCTAGTACCTCTGCGAACTTGTTCCCTGACCCTCAATCGCCAAGCCCAGCTGGCAAGCGCACGAGCGTTGGCTTGAACAGCAAGTGGCTCTACGAGAAGGGAAGAAGATCATCCGGTAGTGCATGGGTGCATTAAACTTCAAAGAAAGGCATTAGCTCAAATGTTACAGAAAGGGTGCTTGTATGTATAGCAATAACATAGAGCATGGAAATTGAGCATGAGCATGACAAATGGCGGGCCTTGTATGATCGATGGTACGAAACATGGGAATCATGGCGCTGGAGTTTTTGGCATAGCTGAATATTTACAAGATAATGACTGACTATTTGCAATATGTCTTGATTCTACAAACAGAGGCTGGCTGTGTTCTGAAATGACGTTGATACTGTACACAACATGCCGGAGGATCGCACCTTGTAAGTGACGTGAGACATAATTGTTGCAACCCCATTGTAGATGAACACATTGAGAGCAGTCGGTGTAATTTCTTTTAAATCGAAATATGCCGCCACAAATTTCTCCGTGCAATCGCGTTTACCGAAACACCAACTAGACGGGCTGTTAGCGTCTTCGCTACGAGAGTTTTAGGTTGAATCCGGTGAAAACCCACCGCCAATGGCCGGTCACACTTATATAAATTTGGAGTCTTCAGCTTTCCTAACTATCACTAAACCAAACAATACTTCATTCTTAATTTAGCCAACTCTTTCATTTTCGATTCAACAATTGGAAGCATTGAAATGTCTCAAAAACCGACTCTCGTGTTTGTCCCTGGAGCGTGGCACCTCGCCGAGACGTGGGACAAGATCGTCAGCGAGTTAACACCTCAAGGTTACAAGTGCATCGCTGTAACACTGCCTTCCACAAAAGGTGACGCCACAATTGGCTTCAAGGAGGATTTGGATGCCGTCAGAGATGCCATACGCGCCGAGACAAGTCAGGGACGCAATGTCATTGTCGTTGCGCACTCGTACGGGAGCTTGCCTGGTGTCAGTGCGGCCAAGGGCTTCACTATCAAGTCCCACGATGGGTCACCCCCTTCAGAAGAAGCTGTTGGGCATGTCATCGGATTTGCGCTGATGGCTACTGGATTCGGCGTCACGGGTATGAGCATGCTCGATGGAACAAACGGGCAACCCCCTCCTCAATGGGTTATTGACGACGGGTTTGCGAAGCTTGTCGTTGACCCAGCCGACATGCTGTACCATGACCTGCCCGAGGAAGAAGCCAAGGCTTGGGTTTCTAAGTTGACTAAACAATCGGTACTTCCTCTTGCAAAAGGCGGAGAGCATGTATTTTCCACTTGGAAAGATGTGCCGTCATGGTATCTGCTCACGGCGCAGGATCATGCGCTACCGGCTGAGATGCAGCGCTTCATGATCACGGCGACAGAGCAGGCTGGCGGAGATGTTACGACGAGAGAAATACAAAGCAGTCACTCTCCAATGCTGAGCCAGCCCGGAGACACTGCCAAATTTATCAAGGAAGCGGCCGAGGATCTCGCGAGCCGTGGAGCATGAAAAGACGACATAAGGCTCTCTTTACCAGTGCAAATAGCAAGAGGAGCGGCGCATGAATCCGATTCAGACATGTAAAATACTAGACTTTTATATAGGACAAATCTCAAACCAGCTCTAACATGGGCAAGTGAGTGTAGAAATAAGTGATAAAGTGATAATCCGTTAGCGGCCTTCCGGTTGAGTCAAGAACCACCCTATGTGTGGGCAATATCTACAAAACCACGATATAAATATGGATTTTGTTAAAATTATCGTCATATTTATTGTATTTATCATCTTCATATAGCACTATGATGTACTTTTGCCTAATTTAACCATTTGTTTTTTACATATTTGTCGGGCCATGCACTGTGAATGCAGCCCGGTGGTGACTTCCGTTTGTCATTCCCAAACACTGGCCCTTTTACAGTTCTTCTGCCTCATTTTGTAATTTCAAACTTGTTCTAATTTTCTCGAATGTTTAACACCAAACAGATCACTCGCTCCCATGTCACGTCTGTTTCCTTTCTCTTGGACCACTTTCCTCGGCTTGGACACTGTCTGCTACTCTATCGCCTCCAAACGAAAACACCACCATGCCTCCTAACTGGAATACTGGAATGCCCAATCTCTGGACATTTCATGTTGTATCCAAGATCTATGGCCGACATTACCCGCTTGCAGTTGCAGGCTACATCCCAACAGAGAAGATTGGCTACAACTGCATTGATGGCGGCCAGCTCGAGAGGATCATCCTGGCGGCCGTCAAATGCTTCTCTTTTGAAGAAAACCGCACTGCCATCTCATTGGAACTGGAAGCAGCGAAGAAACTCTACTACACACCAGAAAATGTCTTTGAAATTCCTTATACGCTCCCCGTGTTCAGTGCACGGCGAGACACCCATTGGGGGCAAGAAGATGGCTCTCCATTTGTGGACATTATCGACGATCAAATAAACTATGATACCATCTTCAATTCGGGAATGATACAATTTCGGCAGAACTTCCCCTTTATTTCAAGATGTTTACTGGCATCACTTTCCTTGCCTGACTGTGCGACTCGCCCTATTCCGCTGCCACTCCCTACGATTTATGTAAATTTCAATATCAGCTATGGCATGGTAATCATTGACATCAGCGACTTGGACCATGTTTCCCATGGCATTATCGGATTTTGTCGAGTTGCATCAACTCTTCGTCCAGAACTAGACGGGCTGCCACCGGTAGCAGTCTATCACGAGAATCTATCTAGACGGCCGCTCTCTCTAGTTGAGTATTTCCAAAAGTCTTCAATGAGGCTTTCGCAGAGCGCTGAGGCTTACGGCACGTTCCGCGTCGTTGATGAAGTGGCAACGCAAAGTAAGATTCACGCACCGAAGCTATTGAGGAGCAAGCATAAAGCTGATACAAAGCAGTCGTTTGGCCGCGTGACGCATCCCCCCAAAACTTCGGAAACGAACATCTTCAACGGCGCAATACATCCCCGACATTTCCTCTTCTGCTTGACCTGGTCCGAGCTACGAAATACACCAGTAGCTTTCTCGTATACAGGTTGCAGAATTACAGAGGCATTAAGTCCCTTCGAAGAAGCTTGAAAGAGGTTTTAGAGGAGTGTCTTGAACCCGACAGCAAGCCAGCAGCTGTCGGGCAAGTCATTGGACTTGCCTTCGAGGGCTGCCAGCACCTCGACCTCAGTGGATTCAAGAATGTCTCTTCGGCTGCCATCAGAGCCGCTTTGCAGTCGCAAGACTTACGGCATGTCAAAATAATTAGCATTGATCTGGAAACCATGTCTGGCGATCTGGAGGATTTCATCCAGCTGCTCATTGGGCGTCCAACCATTGAGAAGATTTATCTCATGGTGAATCACATCGCCAAATGCCGCTGTTCTACTTTGATCAGTCAACACCTCGGTGTCGTCCAAAGCATTCTGGAAAGCTGCAGGCAACGACGGATTGCGGTATTCAGTTTGCCGCTGTATTGTATGGCAAATCGCCCTAGACTACCCTTGCCGGCTATGCTGCCGACATTGGCAAAGTCTTTTCCTATTTCCAGAATTTTTCTTAGTGATCATATCAAGGGAGTTGAGGAGGAAGGGTACGAGTGCCAGTGGAATATATTCCATCTGATGTTGACTCCAGAACAAATCATTACACAACTGTTGGAGAGCTTATCTTCTGGTCCCAGCATAAAGGAGGGTTTTCTTGCCTTTGCCAACTCTTATAAAGTGGATGAATGGAAGTTCAAGCGCAATGTCCCAGACAGGCTGCTGGCCCCAACCCCAATAATGGTCGAACGTGTTACTCCGAGAAAACCCGAAGCCTTTGCAGAGCTTGATCTAACAAAGTTTTGGGCTCTGCTCGCCAGAGAAGAAGTGGTACCATGTTCTGAAGCTGCCTATACTTGGCTCAGATACGCTTTTGTACGACAAGAACCAAATTGGAACATAGCACGGCTTCAGGCAGTCGGAGTAGCTGAATTTATGGCTCTCACTGCACCGGAAAGTGACCTGGCTTTCTGGAAGGAATGGGAGCGAGCGAGGACTTGCATGATATGTGTCGATGGGGTTGTACCAAGAGAGCCGGAAAGCTCATGGCTGAAGCTCATGGACGTCGACGAAGCAAATGAGTTCTTGGCCAAGTTTGTTTGAGTAGAGGCAGAAGAGAGACGTGCGAGGACGACATTATTTACGGCAGCATCAAGCTAGCCAAATAATGTGCTGGTGCTGGGAGTACTCCAACCCAACTCAGCCCAACCCATGCATCTTTTCATGTAGATAGATACACACAAAATATATAATAACAAACCCACAGTTGCTTTTTTTTTTAAAAAAAAAAACATTGCTAGTTATAATTTGTGAGAGGAATCTCTGATGTGTTCTCATGTCGTGCCTATTCACCTTAATTAACTGTCGTGGGTATGGAGAAGATGGGCGCTAGTGAGCTCTACAGTCCATTAGACCAACTAGCTCATCATGGGCACATCCGCACTGGCAGAAGCCAAAAAGAAATAATTATTGCATCAACCTCGCCTTTCAAGAACAAAACGACAAAAAATAACATGCGCGAACCGGGATTCGAACCCAGGTCTCAAGCTTGGGAAGCTTACATGCTAAACCTCTGCACCATCCGCGCGCTGCCATTCAGACTAGTACAAGCAACGCCTCGTAACAACTGTTATACGTGGTCGTGGGTACACTCCACTTTGGCGTCGCCTCTAGCGCCCTTTTGCCTGTGGTTACCAGTGCAGCCTGCAATTAATATTAGCGCAGTGGTGCGGTGCAGTGCAGTAACTACAGTGTAGTGCCTTGTCTGCTTGCTTGCTTGCCTGCCTGCTTCCCCTCCAAGCACCAACTAGCAAGTTGAAACCTCCCCGCGCTAAAGCTTCAACCACCTCCAAACACCAGACAGCCCGCAACCGAGGGACGACCCCAAGGCTCCATCTGTCGCCAAACACACACACACATCCTCGACACCATGGCGAGCAAAGTCGATCGCATTGTAGCTAGGCTGCAGGAAAAGATTACCGATGGCGACTTTTACGAGGCTCAGCAGCAGACTCGAGTCGCTGCGTCACGATACATCAAGACGCAGAACTGGCCCGCTGCGATTGACATCCTGTCGAACGTTGCGCAGTCGCTGCTGAAGGCTGGACAGGGAGGAAGTGCTGGTGATTTGTGCATCATGCTGGTAGATGTGTACAAGCAAGCCGAGCTGAAGGTTGACTCAACCTCCAAGGGCCGCTTGTTGACTTGTCTGCGACTCTTCGACTCCGAGGAGCCCACGAGGAAGAAGTTTATCACTGACGCTATTGCGTAAGTATTGATCACTGAAACTGGAAGTCTGTCATTTGCGAGCTTGATCTAACTGGATTCATAGCTGGTCAGCCAAATTTGGCGAATACCCTGCCGGTGATCCTGAGATTCACCACGTTGCTGGGTCTCTCTATGCCGAGGAACACGAGACATACGAAGCGGAACGACACTTGATATTGGGAACTAAGGACTCTGCCGAAGTTTTATTCAAAATGGAATACGCCTGGTATAAAGAAGACGAAGCGCATCTTGCGCCAAACTATGCTGCCCGCGCGATCCTGCCATATCTCCTCGTTGGCAACGTCCGAGCCGCCAACACTTGCTACCGACTATTCACCAGTGCCCTGAGCACCGACAACCCCAGCTTGGGCGTACAAGACGTCGCGACATCAAACTCTGACGTGCGAATCTTCCCCAGTCTCCCACTCCTCAACTTCCTGGGTCTTCTGCTGTTGTCAGTCCAGCGCGCGGCCCCCGAGGTTTACAAGGGCCTGGTATCAAGATATGCTACGCACATTAACGAGGCTGAGGACTGGGCGGAGCCATTGGAGATGATTGGTGAGATGTACTTCAAGATTGCGAGACCAAGACAGAGCAACCCTCTCATGGATATGATGAACGGACTCTTCGGTGGCGGTGGTGCTGGTGGCGGCGCTCAACAACAGCCGCGCAGACCAGCGATAGGTGGAGGAGCTCCAGTTGCGGAGGGCTTGGATTAGATGTAGAATATGAAAGGTATCATTAAAATAGAAAGCGTTATAGGGTATTATAACAAACAAATGCATCATCGAGGCTGCTCTTCTGCTTCAAACCTCCAATTGTCGTCCGCTAGTGCGAGCACCTTGGCTCTCAAGCTTGCTCGCACCGCTTCCAACAATTCTGTAAAAAGTTAGATTCGAAATAAAACATCGTTGAGAAGGGAAACATACCTTCTTGTTGTTCAGGAACTGCACTGTGACTTATTCGATGAGTGCTCACAGCCTCTGCTAGCCTCTGTCTCTCCTCTGCACCTTGTCAGTATCCGCAAACTACAGCGATGTATTGGTACATACTCTCAACCTCTTGTCCTTCATCAATAATACCATCCTCGTCACCATACTCAAAAAGTGGCGTAGGAGGGTCTCCGACTTCTATCTCCCCATGCTGATCTCTCACAATAATCTCTGAAGAGTCCGCACGAACATCAGGCGCGTTCTCAAGGCTCCGACTGCTGCTCTCTGTTGGGTTTGATGTGGTTGGAACTTGCGGGCGACGCATAGGTTCCCGACGGAACAAGTTGGCGCGCTGCTGGTCGTTTGGCCGACGTGGCGCCGGGGGTACATTGCGACGGTCATTCATTTTTTTTGAATGGGATGCGGTGTTGTGTTGGTTATGGATGTTGATGAAAGGAGCTTGGAATGGTATGTTGGAGGGGTGAAGTGGGGGACGTTAAGCGCTAAAGCGCAGCGGCTGCTGCAGCAGCCTTCTACAATGGATATAAGCTTCGACAATGACGATGCTGTTACTGGGCGACTATAATAAAACTTCATGATAATAAGATGAGGAATATTTGAAAGTGCATTAATTTCCATTACACGCTTAGACTACATAATACAGAAATGATGATTGAATGCTAACTCCAGCTGTGTTACCTTTAAACCTTTATCCTTCCAACGTTTCTCTCTACAGCGACAAGTTGTATGCATATTCATCCTCCATATTCTGACTGACCCAAAGAACGACTGAGCTGTAGTACGTGTTAGCTTCTCAACACCCATTACCATGATTTCGCAAAGCAAAACATACCTAGCTCCAACGAGCGCATTGCTCACCAACGTCTCGATACCCATCCCCAATGCAGGCATTTCCACACCAGGCACAACGTATTTCAGCACAAACACCGTTACTCCTCCAGCCATGCCACCCGCAAGAGCCGCAAAGCCCAAGAACAGGACCACTCGAGCCTTCCATGCGACACCCGACCCGCTGTAGCTAAATGAGTCGGCGCTTAGTCGCTGCTTCTCGACCGAGTTGATGATGAGCATGCCGAGACTGGAGAAGACGAGGGGTAGCCAGTCGACGAATTTGACGTGGACGTCGGAGGCGTTGGCGCTCTTGGACCATACGGCGGCGTCGAGCATGACGTAGAATGCAAGAGAGTACTGGTTGGGGAAAGGGTTAGCTTTTTTGTGCGCTGATTACCATGGATGGTTCGACATTTGATTGCGAACCATTCTGAAGCTTGCGGTGGTCACTTACGAGAGCGCCAGAGCCGTAGACGCCTGCGTTTCGGGCCCAGATGCTGTTCAACCATTCGGGTCGGCTGAACTTCCAGAGACGGTCCTCCTCCATGATGGGTGTGTTGTGGGCGAGCGAAGAGTGGTATTGAAGGGAGACTGAGTTCTTATGGTTCGAAATTCGTTTGTATGGCGCTTCGTGCGTGAGCGACGTTGGTTGTGAACTTATGTCTAATTGTATGAGCTTGAAGTGAGCTGCTGGTCTGGAGGCTGGGCGCAGATGACGAAGCACACCCGGAGTCCGGGGCCGTCGCAGTTGATGGGCGGATCACGTGCGCGGTTGCTCCTGCCATTTTGGCTGCGTTTTGAAGTGTGAGACAGTGAGCGTCTAAGACAGACGCAGACATTGGACAAAAATAAAGGTAAGTATAAATTTCAAATGTGAAGCGTCAATAACAGATCACATTTTAATTGAAAATATTGAATGAGAGAGAGCCGTTAGATGAGGCGAGTGACTCTGCTGCTGAATGTGGTGTGCACTGTAACATACTGTTGTTTACTCGGTGAGAATGGCATTGTGGTTAGTCTCACAGTGTGTCATGAACCATGAAAAGGTCAATTTACAAAAGCTATGCATTACATGAAATTACATATATATGAATCACTATATCCTTCATAGGCAAAGTCTATTCCTTCGTGTTAAAGCAATGTCAGTCATGAATACGAGGAACCGCACAGCACTTGGCGTCACTGCCCACTGTAGCCGTCACTGTAAACCTGCAAAAAGGTACCTTTGATCGGCAGCTATTTTCGGTGCTCAGCCTCTGTACTTCGTAACTCTGGTTCCCTGGGCAGCCGCTAGCGCATGCGCTAATCGTGTCAACCGAGCCAGAAGGCAGGCGCAAATTTTTTGTTTCCCTAGGGGCTCATTGGGGCAGCAGCGGCCCAAGTCCTGTCCCCTCCAAGGCCCCTTCCCTGCTTGTTGACGCGCTTTGGTCACCAATTTTGCCTGCTGTGCCTGTGTCTTGCATTTGCTTTTTGGTACGTACCGCTGCCAAATTCACTGCCTCAGCACTTCATCCCTGTGCCATCTTGCTCATTTCAACCTCTTCGACCTTTTTCCCATCATCACTCTCGTTTTTGGTCCTTGTCGAAATAACGTCCTTCGCTTGGCCATAATCCACCGCTCTTTTTAACTTTTTTTTCCCCTTCTATTCTCTTTTCTTTGTCGCATTGCGCAACGCCAACCCTCGAGGTTCCTGCGACAAACAACAAACTCAATCGACCCTGGGATCTCCCTTTTCGACCACTACCATTGTCGACACATCCCGGCGACACCGTAGGGAGCGCGAAATCGGGTTTTCTGTCAGAATTGTTCAAATACACGACATCAAGCCTGAAAAACCCAGATCGGTCAGAAAATCTAAAGCGACCATGCGACCGGCAAACTACATTCCCAGCCCAGCGCTGGCTCTCTCAGCATTCGGCGTCACCCTACTTTCGACTCCAGCTATGGCACAAAACGATAAAAAGCCTGACGACAACTCGAAAAACGGCGATAATGCCAAGCCCGACGACAAGGCTAAGTCCTCAGCAGACGATAATAAGCCAAAGTCTTCCGCCGAATCTAGTTCGTCAAGCAGCTCTGCAAGCAGCTCCTCGAGCAGTTCTGCGGACTCCAAGCCGACCGAGACGGTTGCTTCCGGTATTCCCAGCATCACCGGCCCCAACGGCCTGCCTACGTTGACGGGCAACCCTGCTATCCCGACTTATCCTCCTCCAACGATTCCCCCAACCAAGGAGGCACCGTTCATGCAAAAGTCAAGCGCTCCAGAGGGCACCGTCTTCATTGCTGTAGGTGCGATTCTGGGCGCCTTCGGTGTTGCCATTCTCCTGTGGCGTGCTATTGTTAGCCTGCTGCTTCACCGTTCCGTCGAACGTGCCGCCGCTGCGCAGCAGACCAAGACCAAGTCTGGATTCCCGGCACCTCCTGCGCCTTTCTACAAGTACACTGATCAGGATTCAACCATGTCTCTTGGTGGTGGCTCTGGCACTGGTGCTGGCCCTCGTGGACGCGGAACTCGACGCACCAACCGTGGAACGACTCCTTCTACCAACCTCACCAACTCTCAGCTATTCTTCTCTCCCACTGCTGCTGCTACTGGTAATGGCGCTGGAAACCGCAGCTCTCAATTCTTGCCTTCTGGATTCTATGCAGCTGGAACTTCTTCACCAGGAACCCAACAACAAGGCAACTCTATCGGGCTCGCCAATTTGGCTCCCGATGCTCGCGGCAACTATGTAGACGTTTCCCGCCACAGTTTTGGAGGATCGCCTCCCGATACGCCCCCTTTCAACCCTCGCCGAGACATGAGCACGAGCTCTGTCAACCTTGGTGCACCTCTACAGCCCGGCCAGCGAGCACCCAGCGCCTATCTCGACGATTTACTAGCCGACGAGCCTGCTGGTTTACCTCCTGCCGGAATGCACACCCCCCAACGCCCAAGAGGGTCTCAATAGACGAGTGCATTCCAGGAGCAAAGATAAGACCCTTCGATTTTCTGCATTTGAGCCTGGCGGCAGTTGATGCTTCATTCTCCTTTCATGGCGTTTTCTTCTTGTATTAGGTGTTTGGGTTGGTAGAATCTTGGATATGTTGATATTTCCCTCGGACGGGACACGAACGCACACATTGACACAGTACACACATATAATGCTACAGGGCTTTGAAAGGCTACACGACTACACAGCACAGCATCAAGAGCAGCTTCCAGGCGCTTATGACACTGTGCTCCAATTCGGTCCACCCTTCCAAAGTACCATGTCTTCTTTCATTCCGCTTCAGTTGGTGTTCAGGGTGTACATAATAGCGACAGGGGAGCGCCACTATTCAGTCATGAAGGCTGATACATTGTTTCCATTTAGATAGTTTTGCAGCGAATATAAACCATTGCATTTAGTTTCAGTTTTCTCCTTCTTGTTTCACTTCACCAAATGAAAGCACCGTTGTGTTCAAGGCTATTCACTTTGTTACCTTTGTTCGACAGTATTTGTCTTGTTTGCTCGAGTTCAGAAGTATTTGATTTATTTACTTTTACTACCATATGTAAAGACGTTTTTGTAGGCTACACCTAGCCCATCTCTATGTACTGTACTTCCAAAATATTATGTATGTTCCATTCTGTATTTTCCCGGTTACTTGGTAACTCGCAATATACTTGATAAATAACAAATGCAATGCTAAATTATAAAACGCTTTTTTTTAATCCTTGGAAAGGGTACCAGTCAAGCGAGCTTCAGGAGCAGCGTCGTCCAACGCAGCCATGCTGTCGCTAGCTCCCTGGATATCCTCAATACGGATACCGCTTCGTTCGCACATGCTGCGGAAGATGCCCTCCTTGTGCCACAAGTTGGCTGGAGTGTCAAGTTCGGCAATTTGACCGGCATCCATGACGCAGATGCGGTCGTAGCCGATTATGGTGCGGAGACGATGGGCAATGCAGAGGAGAGTCTTGCCGCGGAAACCAGTAGCCATGGTCAACTGGATCTTGTCATCGGTCTCCATGTCAACGCTGGAAGTGGCCTCGTCACAGATGATGATCTGAGAACCACGGACAAGAGCACGGGCAAGAGCCATGAGTTGTCGTTGACCTAGTGAGAAGTTGAGGCCGTCTTCCTCGACAGTGCTGTCAAGGGTAATGCGAGAGCCATCTGCCTTGGTTTCGTCGGCTGCGTTCTCCTCGCCAACTAAATCGGCTTGGCGCAGGGCTGACCAGAGAGCCAAATCAGTGTGCTCATTGAAAGGGTCAAGGTTGCTGCGGACGGTGCCGCGGAATAGAGTGGGATCCTGTGGGATAATTGCAAGGCGCGAGCGGAGATCGGCCAAACCGATGGTGGAAATATTCACACCATCAATGGTGATTGAACCGCTCGAGATCTCGACAAGACGGAAGAGTGTGCTCATGATGGAAGACTTGCCTGCACCAGTGCGACCGATGACACCGATTCTCTCACCACCTCGGATATGGATGGAGAGCTGCTTAAGAACAAGAGGCAAATTCTCACGATAGCGCATCTCAACCTTGTCAAAAACGATCTCACCCTTCTCTGGCCAAGACTCGCGCACCTCAACAGTGTGTAGAGGAGCCTCCTCTTCCAGCTTGGAGCCATAATATTGAAGACGCTCCACAGCATTCATACCGTTCTCTACCTCAGCAAGCTGTCGGATAGAGAACTGAAGCATCTGAACGATGGATACGATGTAGCTGAGAACCAGGCCACCGATGGAAGGATTGACGCTGAAGCGCGAGGTGACGACTAGGATGCAAGTGGTGAAAACGAGCAAGTTTCCGATGGTGTCAAGTCGGATAGAAAGCCAACGCTGGTTGGAAAATGTGAGGTAGTAGGCAGCATTCATGTTGTCGATCGAGGCACGCAGGTCATTAATGAATCTGTCTTTCAAGCCGTACGCCCTGATAGAGGCAACTCCAGAGAGGCCTTCACTAAATTTGGCAAACATGCTCGATCTGAGAACAGATTCGTACCGCTTCACCTCTCGCGCGGACGATCTGTAATAGGATGCAGCGCCGACGAACAAAATGTAAAGCGGCACAAGGGCAATGGCGAAGTAGTGGAAATAGGCGATGATCAGGATGAACACACTGCTCACCATGCCGAGAGTGAGGAAGAACATTCTCATAGCATCCGTCAAGTTGTTGTCCATGACGTCCACATCTCTCGAAAATCTGTTTGTGATGCGGCCAAGAGGGGTTGTGTCGAAGAAGGACATTGGCGCACGCAAGACTCGCGTGACAGCTTCTCGGAGCATTACTTTACTGGCCGTGGTTCCAAGGACAGATAGAAGGACAGAGAACGCAAACATTAGCAGCGCCTGAACAACACCTAATGTCGCATAGATACCAATGTATGCACCTGTGCTCAATCCGAATTTATCGGAAGTCCAGTAGGAAAGCCAAAGAGAGGTGACGATGTTTGCTCCCTGAGATAGCACAAGAAGGGTGAACGCCAGGGGGGCGTTCAGGTACGTTCCAGAGGCTTTGATGTAAGCCAAATAGACAGACCATGGGACAGCTGCTTGAGCTTGCTCCTCCTTCTGCATGAGTGCGGCAGCCTTCTTGTTCTTCTTCTGCTTTTGGCGTTCATCAGCTGTGTTCAGACGAGCGAGGTCCTTGCCTTCAACATCCTTCTCACTGCTGCTGTCCTCCGACTTCTCCTCCTCCTTCTCCTCTACGGCAGTGGTCTCCATCAGAGTGCGGAAACCCTCATGATCAGCCAGCAAGTTGTCAAACGTGTCAACGGCGCGGATCTTGCCACCGTCCATCCATACGATGCGATCGCAGCGGCTCAGAACCCACAGTTGATGGGTGGCCAGGATACGACACTTATCCTTAAGCAGACCAAGAATAGCATTGTCAAAAATGTGGCGTCCGACGTGAGCGTCAACAGCACTCAGAGGGTCATCCATGAGTACCACGTCAGCGTTGAAGTAGATAGCACGAGCAATATTCAGACGCTGTTTTTGACCACCAGAAATGGTGATGCCACGCTCACCAATTTCTGTTTGATCTCCGTTTGGCAACATGTCAAGATCGGCTTGCAGGGCGCAAGCACCAATGACCTCCTTGTACCATGACTCGTCCATATCCTTGCCAAAGGTAATGTTGTTTTGCAAAGAAGTATTTTGAATCCAGGCATACTGGGGACAGAACGCCCTGGAGGCGCCATAAACAACTTCACCGCTCGTCTTTCGCATGTCGCCAGCGAGAGCAGCAAGGAGAGAGCTCTTACCACAACCAACAGTTCCGATGACAGCGATGAGCTCTTTGCGGCCGGCGTTTAGATTGAGGTCTTGAAGCTTGAACGGCTCACGCTCTTCAACCAGGGTGCTCGCCGAATCCTCAGTGGGAGGGTTAGCCTCCTTGTCAGCTGCAGGTTTCTTGATGGCAGCGTCCTTTTCAGGTGTCTTCTTGTCGTTACTGCCAGCTGGAGAAGATTCGTCCTTCTTTTGGTCCTTCGTAGGTGGGGTACGCTCCCAGGTAAAGGTTGCCTCCTTCAGTTCCACAGCATTGGGGCCTTCAGGCTTCCAGATGACATCTTCTTCTTGCTCCTCTTCGAGCAAAAACTGCTCAATTCTCTTCAGAGAAGACCAGGCATCGATGACTTGACCGAGAATCAGAGGCAGGAGGTTGAGAGGAATACGAAGACTGTTGAACAGAGCGAGCGAGGAGAAGACCTTGGCGGGATCCAGGCCGTGGTTTGTAAGCTTGAAACAAATGAAGGATAACATAGAGGCGAAAATTGGCAGCGACATGCTCACTGCATTGATAGCGTTTCGAATAGCAAGTAAGACTTGGATAGAGTAAATCTCCTTGGCGCGAATCTCAGCAAGTCTGTCGAGAAACGACGTCTCCCAGCCGAAGAACTTGACAAAACGAACTGACTGAACGATTTCCTGTGTCAGAGACACACGCTTGTCGGTGATTTTGTTGATGCTCTTGCGTCGACGGAACAGACTTTGGATGGCTCTTGTAAGAAGGGGTACTCCAATCACAAGGACCGCGAAACCAGCGAGCGCGCTATAGGTCAAATTGACTAGTAACAACACCAAGGTGATGATGCAAGAAACTGGCGACGTCCAGGCCATATGCAAGAGAGCGCTGGCCTGATCGACACGATACGTGTCGACACTCATGAGGTTGACAATGCGGCCATTAGCCCAGCCAGCTTCAGCATCATCTGGCTTTTTGCCTTTCTTATCCTTTTTCTTTTTATCTTTAGCATCTTTTTCGTTGTCCTTCGGCTGTTCGTCGGAGTCGCCAGCTTCTGTAGTCGCAGGCTCCTTTGCACCGCCAGCTTTGGCACGTCCAGAAATGACCATTGACTTTTCATAAATCATGCCGATCAACACGCCACGACTTTGGCCACCGGTCATCATTCCTCGGTAAATGAAATGCCCGACACCCAAACTTTGGAATATTTGCATGAATGTAATACCAAGAGCCAGGCCTATGCCGTTTCTAATAGGTGGTGGAGCTTCGCCTGCCAGCTTAGCATACCACGCCTCCGTGGCGAATGAGATGAGATATCTGAGTGTGAAGGGACTGAGGACTTGCAACAGGGAAGCAATCAGAGCACAGAAACCACCCAGCCAAAACTCGAATCGAAAGGCTTCGATCAAAGCATTGAGAAGTGGTCGCTTGTCTCCGCTCTTGACTCTTCTTTGGAAAGCTTCCTTCACTTTGATGGTCAGAGGCTCGGCGGCTCTGTCCTGATTGACCGTCCAAATATCTCGCTCGTGCAGCTGGCGTTTGTAACCCGTTGTCATCAACGGTGTCATCCATGAAAATGTTAGTTGGCTCAGAAATCCGGCCTTGCGTTCACGGGATTCGATGCGTTCTTTGGGAATGGGCGGGATGGCACCCCATCGCAACGGGTTGATGTTTTTATACCATGGACGATCCTTTTTTGTAACAGTTGTGTTGATACTTGTGTCGGTCGCATAACTTTTTGTGAGGTTTAGTTCGTTCCTCCGTGACTCTTCATCATCGTCGTCATCTTGAGAAGCGGCGTGGATGCTGTCATGTTCGAGCCTCTCTGTAGGCGTTGTTGTCGAGTGATCTGCTACTGGCGGCACATCTTCAGATTTTTCTGTAGCTGCCTCGGGCAGTGAAGCACCGACAGCAGCGAGATTGTCTGGGGTCTTGAACTCCTTATCTTGATCCGCCATGGTTGCAATCGCAAAACTCGGTGGTTAAGAGCTTTGGTAGGGTGGCGGCATCAAAAAGTATGTGACGATCAATTGGGCTGTCGCATTCAGGTGTCGGAGTTACAAGGTCTGTATTGTTTTGGGTAGCCTCAATCAGAGACAAAGAGGCGAAAGCCGAGACACGTAGGTGCAGGATGCAACAAAACAAAAAACAGTAAAAGACAGAGAGAAATTGGAAACAATGCGGGTTGCGACAGGAAGTCAAGAGAGAATAAAACCGAAAGCTAGACGGGACCGAGTCCGAGACGACGGGAGCGGCATCCGGGACCTTTTATTCCATCAGCGACCAGACATGGGCTGCGGAGGAGTCAGAGGGCTCGAGGAAACAAAACGGACCACAACTAGGGTGCCACGCTGCAGAAACTAGGACGATCTGAGCAGCTCGGAGACAGTTAGCGTGTCCGAGCCCGCGTATTCAACGAAATCAAGCTGGTGGCGTTGGCTTTGAATGGGATTACTTGTTCGGGTTGTGTTTAGGCGGCGTAAGATCCCTGTCGCTTTTTCCCTTTTCGAGCCCACAGGCAATGAATGACCAATGCTATCAGTAATTACAAGCTTTTGCAGAAACGGGTAATTCGAATCGGGTCGTGGGGGCCCAGCAGCGCAAATTGAACGCTGCGGATTACAGATGTGACTGACAGCAACTCCGCCGACAAGTGGGCGCTAGCGATGGGCCGCAACCACTAGAGTGAAAGCGTGCGGTGGAATTTCACTGGTTGGTCATCAACTGCAAAGTGATGTGCGTCGGTTGGCGATGCATGACGATGCGGTGAGCTAGTCAAGGATGGGTAAAGTTTAGGCTTGCAGTTGCGCAAAAGTGATGAATGGGGGGTTCAGTGACTCGATTGTCTGCTGCCACAACCAATTTTTGGGAGGAAAGTGCTCGGGCAGGTTGCTCTTTCCGTCAACAAAGCTGAATGATTCCAGTGTCTTCATCCATTCCCCAGAGTCATACGAGCCACAGCAAGTGGGACGGGGTTCGCACCTTCCAGTAGCCCGGATTCCGTACCCATCCTAGGCAGCCTTGACCGTTTTGACAGCCTTCAACATTGACGTTTGAAATTGAAGCGAACAAAATCCGCCAGATGACGAGGCCTGACGAAGTCTTGATGACGAGTAATGGCAGTCATTTTTCTCTTCTGGCCAAATCAATCTTGTCGCTCCACAAGTCACTGATTTTCTGATTGTCTTGCGGCTTTGCATTGAATGAACGTTTACCGCTGCAAAGTCAAATTACACGACACCACGGTTCAAGTGGCCGAAATAGACGACAGCCGTTTTTGTGGCTTGTTCTTTTGCCTTTGCAAGTGCTCGGCCACTTTCATAACGTTTCCCTATCAGTTTCCCTGCCCTCCTTGTTCGGAGCAGATGCCAGCGTAGTAGTCCGATGGGCCGTAAACGAAACCGAGATGCGTGTTCGCACTTCCTTCCCACTTACACGTATTAATTACAGGCAACGATAGCGGTTGAGCGCTACCAAGTAAGCTCTGTGAGACTAAGACGGCTGTTTTCTGCACAAACTCTCTTCAAACCCTGTTCCGTCGCACCCGAGATTCGGTATGATTATCAATCAGTAACTCGAAGACACCATTCCAAGCTATTTTTTTTTTCTTCTGGTTTTTTTGCTTTTTGCTTTATTTTGCTCGTTGATATTTGAATAAATAAATTGATAAATGCCTGGCCTTGTCGGCTCCGAAGCGGCGAGCCCCCAAGTCCGCCCGCGGAGTTAGAGGACTTAAAGTGGTGGGTGGGCTTTGCTTAGTCAAAATTCACCGACCAATTTTTCTGCGCCAAAGCTAATGCCTGCCGCCAGGGTCCCAGTGGCCGTGGTCAACCGGTCGCAAAGAGTGGACTAGCTCGGCGAGATTTGCAGCTTTGATAATTTGGTGACAATATTTTGTTGCTGGTCATTCTACGGCACCCATTTGATAACAACCTTGCAAATGGCCATTGACGACTCCCCCACCGTTGCCATTCCAGGCACAGTCCTCGGGCCTACCTCCAAGTTTGCTCCTGGACCTGGCACGCACGTCTACGAAGGAAATGTTGTTTCTTCCTTGATGGGCAATGTTACTATTACTGCGCCAGCTCGAGCTCCCGGTCCCGCGAAACGATTGAACAAGATCACAGCAGCTACAACTACTGAGCTCGCCACTATCAGTGTTGCTAGACATGGCCACAAGCGTGAGGTTCTCCCCGACGTCAACAACATTGTGCTTGCTCGAGTTGTGCGTCTCATGCCAAAGCAAGCGATTGTGGTGATCCAACAAGTTGGCGATACCGTGTTGCAGACTGAATGGCAGGGTGTCATCCGCGTACAAGATGTCCGAGCTACGGAGAAGGATAAAATCAAGATTTACGAATCATTCAAGCCTGGCGATATTGTCAGAGCACAGGTGGTAAGTAGCGTATCATTTGGTGATGGAAACGACAAGCTTTTAACAATGACTAGATTTCTTTGGGAGACCAAGCAAATTACTATTTGTCGACAGCATCGAATGAATTGGGAGTCATTATGGCAACAAGCGAAGCTGGCAACGACATGGTGCCGATTAGCTGGAAAGAGTTCAAGGACCCTGAAAGTGGTATCAACGAGTTGCGCAAGGTCGCCAAGCCCGCTTGAGCCATAGGGCACGAAAGATGATATTTAACTTGGCCTCGATGCGAAGATCAGACATATCATTGGGATCAAGAGACCGCTTGTTGCAGCGTCGGTGCTGATAAACTTCACCAGTGAGATGGCAGAGGGAATCGGGCCTAGGACTCACGGTTCCGAGATGCTGAGCATGGAATACTGCTCGACACTGAGTGGCATCAGATATCGCCTACCCTCGGAAGACAGCAGCAGATCATTGATCTCACATGGGACAATGACGAGTAGTGACCACGCAGACATAGCGCTGTGCCACAGACACATTGTATTCGCTACACATGCCGTACTGCGAATAACGAATAGTGGAATAGCTTAGTTCCTACAGAGCCTGACTTTTAAGCTTATCTATCAGCAATTCCAGGCCGCCATACTTGTCCGCGTTTCCTCGATGTGACGATGGCCCATAGTGCCTGATGCATCAGTAAGCCTGGTGCATCAACGACAAATGCTACAATTATGAGCGATAACAAAAACGAACCACAATGAATTTGAAGAGGCTCCGTAGCTATACCGTGTAGCTTAATCTCAGGTCGTACACTCCAGTCGTGCGACACTTACAGTATGACAGTATGACAGTATGACAGTATGAGACGAACATGGCGTGCGCGTTACAACATTTCTCATGAAGCCACCTTCACAGGGTTCTCCAATCGTCAATGTGATTCGAACTGCATGGCACTAACACCCAGGCTGTTCAATTGAATCCTGTTGCCTGCCGGATAATTACTCTCAAGTATCATCTCGAGCATCATCTTGCTTCTTTGGGACTGCTGGCGCGAGCCAGCTTGACAGCTCAGCGCTGATTGGCTGCCTTATTCTCCACCTGCTCATCCTCCGCATCAGTGCAGTTCCAGGGACCAGACTCCCTCCAATGACAAGAGACTTTTCGGGTGTGTGAAAGGGAAAGAATCCCATTAACGGCATCAAGCGAATTAAGTTCGCGCTCATTGGCCCTTTTCGTACCAAAAGTTATGCTATCCCGCGGCTGCAGCAGCCCTGTCGCATGCACACCGTCCCGCAGCACTCCGTGTCATTCGTCCAGTCATATCACACCATTTCAAATTAGATTCCCTTTATTGCGTTTCGACTTCACCCCATCCGGGGGGCTGATACCATGCCGTCAGAACCCCTGTACCATGAGGCGTTCTTGACCGAGTTCTCTGCCGTGGGAGCTAAGGCGCCTGCCGTCCGCGGGCACAGAAGCAAGGGTTGCCTGACTTGCAGGCGAAGAAAGGTTAAATGCGGTATGTCTTGTCGATTCAACTAATGCACTGTCATATCAATGCACTAATGCACCCCATAAGATGAGCGTAAACCGACATGTGAGAGATGCGAAAAGGGCTTTCACAAGTGTCTTGGATATGACAAGCCACTAGTGTTTGTGCCGCAGCAAACCAGCAGAGGTTCAACACCCCCAAGGACAAAGAAAGAACTCAGTTCATCACCGAAGAGAAATCATAGTCAGCAAAACACGGATGAATGGACAGTAGTGTTACTCAACCGCGCCGGCTCGCCACCCGAGACGGTGAAGAAAGCTGTGCCACCTACGATGCAGCTACATGGCTTCAAGGATGAGATTGTCATCTCCCATCTATTGGAAAAGTTTCGAATAGGATTTGCTGGCAAATTCTCACGAGGCACGGATGCCCCAACGATGAGGGCAATCCTCACCACTGGCAAAGGTCAATCTAATGCCTACCTATCTGGCCTCGGGTTGGCGGAGGCATTCTTTGGCCGCACACAGAAAGTCAAGGATCTCATATTTCACTCTGCAGAACTTTATGGAAGAGCTTTACGAAATCTGCGAGACGATTTGCAGTTGACTGACAAGAGTATTGCTCAAGAAAGAGCATATATGAACATTTGGAATTGTGTGTTCTTGGGCCTATATGAGTTGGTGACATCCACGAATGCGTCAAATTGGCTGCAGCATACTCGCGGCGTAGCTGTTTTGGTAAGTTACAAATGACATTCTAATATTACATCAAACTAATGTTATTAAGACCGAGATGCTTGGACCCGAGGCTTTCCAGACACCAATTGCTAATGGCATGCTTGAGACTTATAGATCCACCATTGTATGTGTCGCTGAGAGACATATCGAAATTGGCTGCTAATTAGATCACAGGCAACTGGGTATCTCGTTGAAAGAAAACGCTGCTTTCTCGAAGATTTTGAGTGGCAGACAGTTCCTTGGATACTACCGACGAGCGACAAGTCACTCACATCTTGCGTTGTCGACATCTTGTGTGATATCCCAGGCTTGATGGAAGCGAGCGACACTCTCTTGGAAAATGAGTCGGTTGGCATTGATGTACAGTATTCAAGAGCGAACCTTCAACACAAGATTATTGATCGGGTTCAAAAGCTTTCGTCTTTGCTGTGGCAGTGGGAGCTCGTGAACCCCATTGCATGCTGGGAGGCACCCCTGGACCCAATAATCTCGTCATCTTACGGTCCGAGTGGGAAGCCGCTTTTTAATAGCGTTCTGCACTTTGAGAGCTTTGACCTCGCAATTGACGTTGTCAATTTCAATGCCATTCGACTGCTGCTATATCGATTGCAAGACGAAGTTGGTTTGAGCGAAAGCCTTGTATTATCGATGCTTGGCAACGAACACCAAGGGCCACATTCGAACCCTCTGTTGCTTCCGGGTCAAGGCAGTCGGTTGGACAATGCAGTAGAGATTTGCCGAACGGTGGACTACTTTTTACAACCACGTCTGGAGAACCACGGAGCACTTGTGTTAATGTTCCCCTTGAGAGTTGCGTACGGTCATGTCGCGTTGACGAAACCAGATCTCGCGGCTTGGATCGCTACAGTGCTTGAGCAGCTGACGAGCTCAAAGGGATTTGGCATGAGCAAACATGTTTTGAAGATGGGAGCTGCGCCGAAGTCGCCATCACCACAAGGAGGCTCGCCCGCGGGACAGTCCCTGCATGGGCAATCTCTCCATCAGTAAGGTCACGATGTAATGAGGTTTTGAATGTTATATTTAGTCAATTCGACGTCACTACTCAGCCAGTGAATGTCTTGGGATGTATAGTTTTGAGAGCTGGTTCCCAATATACAGGGTGTCCGTATGAATTACACAATTTTACAAGTCAATGTGACGTCTGGAGTAAAGGCTGTGCGGTGTCACTATAAGACAGCCTGATACTCGGCAAGGTTACATTCGGTTGTCCCAGTCAGCTGCACTGATCCAGATGATCAAAAGTAGCCCAGAATAGAACACCGTAGCTCAGCTCAGGTTAGCGCGGTGAAGCGCTCAGCATAAGTAACTGCGAAGCTTTCCTTGAGTTAGTTCTGATCGATGACAATAATATTCAAATTGCTGGCATTGAGTCGTGTTGAAGCTCCAAACAAATAATATCAACTGCATATTATTCCAAGCATTTAATGCAAATTGATATTACGGTTATTTGCTGCGCATTCCAGGCAGTCTCACCTCAGCCTAAGCCAAAGCCCAGCGCATCTCAGGTCTCTCAGCCCCTGTAACCAATAATAAATTAGCGCCTGGCGGCCCTAGTAAATAACACCTAATAATACCCAGATGGCCCAGTCACTGTCACAGTCACGGCGGGGTCCAATCGTCCTGGAATTATTTCCAACCTTCTTCGACTTTTCCTCCCCTCATCATCCTTCGACCACTCGCCAAAAACTGCTATCACGACTTCGCCGACTTCGCGTTTCATTTCTTTTGCCCTCTCATCTGCATCTGTTCTTGACGGTTTAATTCGTGCCCACATTATAAAGCGGCAACGGCCGCCGCCACAAATTACTCGCAAGAGCAAAAGACCCGCCATAGCTCCAAAGTCGGGGTCAAAGACTGTGCCGTCACCGTTCAACACATGCCGTGACGCCCCCCTCCCCTGATCAACGGACCACGTTGAATCCTAACCTCACTGCACCAACTTGCCGAGGCCTGCGGGAAGTCTCCTCAAAACAAACTGCATCTCGACAATTTGGCCTTTATATCTGGAGTTTTAGCGAGAGTCGGGTCACAAGCAACACTGCGCATAGCGAAAAAAAAATTATCAGCCCATTATGGCCTCTACAGTCACATTAACCATGGCGAAACCAGAACACGCGACCGCCTCGAGTTGTCCCAGCTGCGGCTGCGACATCCCGCCTCCCATTCCCGACAAGCCATCCTCAACATATACAGACCTGTCGTCGGCGCAGGCGCGCATCGCAGAATTGGAGGCTCAGGTGCGCCAGCTCAACGACAAGGCCTCGACCGCCATTAACCGATGGTCCGAGTACGAGACAGAGCTTTCCAAGCTGCGCAGCCAGCAACCAAGTGTTGCCAACTCTCCCACATCAGTGCCGGCACAAAGTCCAGTAGCGGCTACGTCGCTGACTAGAATATCGTCTTTACTGTATCGCGGCAAGTCGACGCCGAATCTGCGACCGAATGCTGCCAAACCGCCTGCTCTGCGCACAGATGCGCTATCACCGAGTGCTGCGAATGATGACACGCCAACAACACCGGTTGCATCGATAGCTGAGGACCTGTTGGAGGCGTTGAAGAGCGAGCAGTCACTGCGACAGGAAGCCGAGGGACGTCTCACTGCTACTAGCAAGGAGATGGAGGAGCTGAGCGCGGCGCTGTTCGAGCAAGCGAATGAAATGGTGGCAGATGAGCGAAAAGCAAGAGCTAAGCTCGAGGAGCGTGTGGGAGAACTAGAGAAGAGAGATTTCGAGAAGAGACAACGGCTGGAGAGACTGGAAACTGCCATGGAACGAATCGACAGAGTGAAGAACCTCCTCAAGGAAGGCGGCAGTTGAGCCACCGGTGAGACATGACGCAGAGCGTCCTTGTCTGAGTCGGGGGAAGATGTTGGAGGAGATGAGGAGGGAAGAGTGAGGAAAGAATGAATACCACGAAGAGCACCACGGATATATCACGACTACCTTTCCTGAATTTGGCAAGGTATCATCTTTAGCATTTACATTGCATAACATGCATGGGGGTTAGACTGCAACCTCTGCATAGCGTTGAATTTACACAATGATACACAATTTTACTTTTACATGAGACCTGAGCAATCAATCAATCATACGACAGTCGGCTGTTCATGACCAAAGTGACATGCCACCAGTGGGCAAGCGTGACAAGTTTATTACCGTAATTAACTCGCATCAGTGCACAGTCAATCCAATACAAATGTGTCAAAGCCTAGCTAGCGGCAAGTTCCAAGCTATATGTCTGCTTTGACAACCAGAATACCACCGCCGCCACGATTTTTCCCGGTTGCCTCCAACAGTGCAGAAAACAGTTACTGCAGCCCTGGTCGCTGTCAGGTGTGTTTTACATTCACAAGCGTGGACATGGTTCAGCACAGTGTGGCCACTTTCCAGCCAAGATTTCGACCAGGATAGACACACCACCACGTAACTGCCAAATATTGCCGTCCGGGATACACGTAAATAATGACAATTGACAAACACATCCCATGTCTGTCTTGCAGATACTGAAGGGGCGCCAAGCCACCAAGGGTCAGGTGTAAACATTGACTACTCAGGGGGTGGGCTGGGCGCCAGACCGACCGAACGAACGAAAATCGAAGGCTCCCGGAATCATCACCTACCGAGAGAGACCACTCGTTCAACGGTCATTTTCAATTTAAGCCGTCGTCCGCCCACTCGAAAGTATGGCCGAGAAGAAAAAACCGCTAGTTACCAAGGTGAAAAAAAGAGGAGCTAATTATAAATTTCCTGTCAAGACACGGTAGAGTCTGGTCCTGAAGTGGCGTCAGGCCCTGGGCACAAGTTACCGCTCAAGGACAGGGGGAGACCCTTGAACAGAACAAGATTAAGAGCCTCGTCCACACAGTGCGGTGCCTGCCCTCACCAGAACCATCGCAAGGAGTCAAATCATCACAGCCTGCAGAATATACCCAACAGAAGCAAGCAAAAGAAAAAAAACATAAACTGTCTTCGGCTTGTATTCATAGTGCTTGTATGCGTGGACATTAAAAATAGAACTACCGTAACCCGAGCTCATCTGAGCCTGGCCTGGATTCATGCATCTGTCCCCCCTCCGAACTGCTGTACGCAGTGAGACCCCACGTTTCGTCTTGGTCTGTTCCTGCAGCACCTGGTGGGGTAAGAATGCGCACTAGCGGGACCAAAAAAAGAATAAATTGGCTAGCACCAAACTCACTAATTACCAGATACAGTGCTAGGTTACAGCGCCAGACAGAGCTTCAGAGGCCTGTCGTGATAAACTGGAGCCATCGACACAGTACCTAATGAAAAACCACCACCACAGCACAGGCACAGGGATCTTCGTCGCTTTACCCCTGACTAACAATACTAGGCACAGTCAAATCCGGCCAAAGGAAAAAAGGTTACTGGGGACCAATCTCGCCATGTTCATCAATTCCCACATTTCATTAGCCCACTTCTGCTCTTTTCGCAGCGGTACCTGAATTCCCATGCCAAATACCCTTGTCCCCCAGGTACCGTACTCCCTACCTGCCATTGTGCTGTTGTCCCACAGCAACCACGCCTGCCACTCCCAATGACGTTTCTTCACTGGTCAACTCTAGTCCCACGCTCTGAGACTCGCCTCCAGTCAACTGGAAACACCATGGTCCGAGCCATCACGTCACTGCCACATTTCGATCAGCATGTCAAATATCCCAATCACTCGTGTCGCCCAGTCATGCATGGTTCAATAATGTTGAGAGAAAATCAAGTTGTTTGTGATTGTGATCTAGCTACTGCTATCGTGATACAGAAAACATCAGAAGCCCACTGTCAATGATCCATTGCCCTTGTTGAGCAAGGTAATCCATGCACGTGGTACCACAACCCATCAACCCGACCCTTGTAGTCCCAAAAAAGAAAAAAAGAAAAAAGAAAAAAAAAAGTCGTCGCCGTGATAAATTCACCGGGCTAGTAGTGTCAATGTGAAAACGCCAGAGTCATGAGTGTTCCATTCTGTCATGCCCGTGTAAACGCCCATATTCAAATTCCCAATAATGATAATCCAATAATGTTCCGTACTGTAGTCGGTATAACAAATGCTGTGCCATGCCAGGCATGCTGTGGAGAAAAACGCCGCTAAAAACCAGAATCGCTAAGCTCAATCAAAAGAAAAAGTGGCAAGAAGAAAGTATCATAATACAGGTCGTCAAAAGTGAGGCGTTGTCAGCTATACTCGAACGCTCATTCTCTTGGACATGGAGAAAATTCTCTCTTTCGCACTGTTCGGTGACTGGGGACCAGACGATTGGGGAGCAGACTTGGCGTTCTTCTTGGCTAGCTTGATGATCTCATGGTAGCTGACAGCCTCTTGCGTGCCCTTGGAGCTTTCAGAAGTCTGTGATGCAGCGTCTTCGTCCTCCTCGCCGACTTGCTCCATACGTGAGACTTCGCCCTCACGCATAGAGAAGCTTTGGTTGAGTGAAGGCTTGCTTCGCTTCTTGACCAGGCTCAATGTTCTCTTGAACATGGCAGTGGGAGTCTTGGGAGTCTTGGGTCTCTCAACGTCGTCAGAGTCGGGCTTGCTGGCAAAGGGGTCGACTCGGAGGAAGGTAGATCGCTTTTGTTCTGTGGCCATGCTGCTTGAGCGGGGAGGATGCGGGAAGCCACTCGATGAACTAGTAGAGTTTGAGCGTTCCTTCCAGAGAGCGGGAACAGTAGATGTCCTGTGCAGGCTGGCATTGCGTGGCCGAAGAGTGGTGGTAGAGTTGGATCGGGGAGCAAGGGTGATCATGGATGGCTTTCCGGAAAAGATGACGGAGACGATGCGGGCAGTGTCTTCGTAGCTAGACTTGCGAGAGTGCTTGCTGCCGGTGGATTCGGTGTCTGAGTCGAAGTCATCAAAGTCGGAGTACTCATCAGCAGATGAAGAAGCATCTTCTTCGGAAGACAGGTAGAGGATATGGGGAGCAGCAGCTGTAAGAACGGGACGGTCTTCAGCAAGCTTGTCTGGCAAGGTGGCTAAGAGTCGGGACGCTCTCATGGCACTCTTTACTGGTAGCGCTGGAGCCATGAGCGAGTCGCTTTCCTTGGAGTGAATAGATAGCATGTCGTCGGATGTAGTTGATTGAATTTCGTCGTCGTTGGTGGTATCTGAAGATCGAGGGGAGGATTCTTGAGTGGGTTCGGAGACGGACGAGGTATTATAAGCAGCCGTAGCAGCAGTAGAATTCTGCAACGCGGCGTCGTTGGCGTCTGGAATGAGATCGCCTGAGGTAGGCGAGTGTGTCATAGCTGACATGGTGTGGTAGGTCTTGTCCACCGCCTGGAATTGTACTCTGGTAGTCGCCGTATTGTACGGAGGCGGTTGGTAAAACAAGGGCAGAAAAGCTAGCGGCACTAGCAAAGGGAAGAATGGTGGCGAGACAAGACAGGTCGCAGACTTGTCCAAAAAAGGGTGATGTAACGCGGTGTGTATGCTTTTTTCGTCTGGAACGAAGACGGTGGCAGAAAAGAAGGTTGGCGGGAGGTGTAGTCTAAGGTGAAGCAAGGGAGAAGGGGTTCGAAACACACACAGCAGCAAAACCCAAGTGAATGGTTTTGGAGGGCCAAGAACAGAAGGGGGAAAGGCACAAAAGGATACGGAGAAGTGAAGAGAAAGAAAGTTTTTGGCAAAGGAATGTAGCCAAAGACAACAATGAAACCAGCACCGAACAAGGTCCCTCTTGCAAAGAAAAAGAAGAAAAGGACTGGTGGTGAAGAGACCAAAAATGAAGGTGGTGGGCTGGATGTCTCTTGTATAATAGCGGCTGGCGTGCCTGGCAGCTTGGCCCAGCGGCGGTAAGGTATGCTGGGCGTTCCACAGCAAATGGCAGGGCACCCACCCACTCGCCTACTGTGGCAGCACAGTGCAGCACCGTGGGCCTTACTGTGCATCTTGGTGGTGGGGTCTGCACTAAATTAGCGTGTCTGGTGGGGGATGAGTTGAGAGAAGCTAGGGCCCCAGGCCCACCCCAGGCCAAGGGTCACGCTCCACGACTTGGCGGTGCAGGTGGTGCTAGCAACGCTGGCTTGGTGCTGCCTCTGGTGTTATCCCTTTCTTCTCTCCCTGAGCACCACCACACCACGCAGTTCGACGTCTGCCCCCAAAATAATCCTCAACGAGCCAGTCAACAGTCGCCGTTGCACTTGTGGCTTTGGGGCTTGTCTCGTTTTGGGCTTGCCTGGCATGGGTTCGACTTGGATGCAAGGCATGGCAGTTGAGCCGCCAGCCAACCAGAATTACGTACCGTTGTCTCACTTGTCGCTTTTTCGGTTGCTCTGCAAATCCCTTCTTTCTTCTAACACAAAGCCTATTATGCTCTGACAAAGCCTATTGTTCGCAAGGCTCATTCATTAACGTAATTGCTGAATGCGCCAAAAAGAGAACGAAAACGGCTGCCTGTTGACGGCATAGTCGCCCTCTTCGGTGCCGGTAACTTGTAATCCTCTGAGGTAAGATGGTGGCAATGCGAACCCTTACTTTACACTTGTTACACTGTATGCATATCCATCCTACTATTATGCACATCTTTAGGCATCTTCGATTCTGATTTGCCCCCCGCGGTCAGTCCGCCCGAGGGGATACTACACTAAGTGGCGTCTCTCTTTGTTGTACCATGTCCGGAGTTTTTCTTATGATTCGTCGAATGTACTTTTGATCTATCGCTCCGATTATCTCGAGGGAAAGTTTTTTGTCTACAATCAGCTCATTGCTTCCTGTGCTAGTTGTCATGGGCCCCCTTCCTATGCAAATACGAGGAAGCTTCCCGCAGACCACAAAAAAGACTATCAGCCACAACTAAACTGCTGCACATTCGGACGCCAGCTCTAACCAATCGAAACGCTGGCCGAACACAGGGAGATCCTCCACAGTGCCACTTTGGGTCTGGTACAGGTTGTTTTGCTGGCGACGCCGCTTGTGCCAGAGGAAACCAAAAGCTGCGACTCCACCAGCCAAGAGCATCAGGACCCTCTTGTTCAGGGGAATAGATGGGAACTCCTGCACCCATGAGCGGCGGACCAGTCAGATTGGGACGCTTGCCAGTGTGACTGTGATTGGGCTACCTTCCCTTAGTTACCTTGTCCTCCGAAGCAAAGCAACGTATCGTTGCGCTTCAATGCCGTCTCGCATTAATCAGGGTTGTCGATCTAGCGAAGATCACGGTTCATCTTTCTTACTGTTCCAGGCGAGAACGCCGTGCAATAGGCTCACATATAGTCAGCCCGTTCTTACAGCTACACATGGCATGTAACCAAGGCTCACAAGCGAGCGCCGAAGTGTCCTTTTCTTGTCATGCTGACTTTTCGACTGAATATGACGTTTTTTTGCCCCGGCGTTACTTTATTGTCCAGCACTAGTGT
This sequence comes from Simplicillium sp. C3G150-2, assembly GCA_022702485.1. NCBI lineage: Eukaryota > Fungi > Ascomycota > Sordariomycetes > Hypocreales > Cordycipitaceae > Simplicillium > Simplicillium sp. C3G150-2. Next base: position 1,486,553 of record JAJIYY010000001.1, on the reverse strand, counting down.
CTATCTTCTGCGGCCCTACACCGGACAGTGCGACAATTTTTTGGTTGAGGAGGATGGATCGGCCGATTGCTGGAGTCGACTACAGGATTTCTTACGTGCAAAGCCGCTAATAGCAACACCCAATTGTCCCCGAGACGGGCCAGTTCTCCATGTATGCTCTGACTAGTGCATACGGCGTTGCAGCACTTTAGCTCCTTACCTGGTACGTCACAGCCCGATGGACTGCGGCGATTTTGGAGTCTGTCCCACCGTACCTTTTGAGGCCCCGCTGGCACCTTTCCTGTTCCTTGAGAGTGTTGCGAATTTAGCTCTTTTTTTTGGGGGGGCCTCGTGTGGCTTGTTCGTTTTGCTCAACGAGCACTTTACGCGCTGTTTGATGTGGGATCCCTCAAAACGAAAAACGCGATACCAAGCTATTGACAGAATAAAACAGGGCCTACAATCGTATCGTGGTCAAGTCGACAGCTTTCGCACAGTGCACACTACACATATGCCGCCGTGTGTTGTGAGCCAGTCATCTAGCGCTGTGGTTACTGCCCCTCCCACACTGGTCGGGCTTTCTCTCGCTATCGAAAGCCATTTGCTGCAAGTGATTGCCCAGGGTAAGGGTATGCCTGCGAATCATCAGCCGCCAATGGTTTGTCCAGGCTGACCGACATTTGAAGCACGCATTTATCCAAAGTACAGTACATATCACAGCTCGTCCAGACTAGTAGACAGGTCAAGTACCATATACAACACCAAGATTGACTTTTTGCAGTCACTCGTGACTCTTTTGCCCTTGCTTGTGATGGTGTGCTGTCTCGGCACCCTTGCCTGGCGTTACATGCCAGACTAGCCGGCACACAAGGAGGCGCCCGAAAAAAAAAATATTGAAGAAGCAAAAGAAAAATACGGAGGTGTCAACCGCCTTGCAGCACGTGGGCTAGTGCCCAGTGTCAAAAAAAAATTCCCTGCCCAGTTACGAAACGGCGGGCATGTCCACAAGGGCAATGATCAGAGAAGCGGAAAAAGGAAAAAGGAAAAAGAACGAGACCTGATCGTGCGACGCAGACGCAGTCACAGCCTCACGCCCACGTTTTCAGTTGGCACAGGTTTAATAATCCACTCAAGATATCGCAAGTCGCTCTGAGAACGGAACACTAGCTAGTCATGTCAAGCTTGGGGTTCTATTGATGAAACCGAGGGACACTATCTCAGGTGCTATACCAAAAACATCCATAGGCGATAATAGCTCTGTCTTTGTGCCTTGTCTCTGTAACTGCTATCTATCCCTTCGAGCCGCTACACACTTGAAACCACTCACCCCTAAGAGAGGGCAAAGTGTCTGGACTGTCATCTCTCTCCCATCACCACCCCTCCTTCACAAATCGTTTTGCCCAAGTTTTATATACATGATTAATTGAGCAAATATATCCTACCCCCAGGAAATTCCAGAACATTCACGGAGTAGAAATCTCGCAAACATCTCACGATGATATTTTTAAACTTTGTCGCCCGCAAGGGCCCCCTTCTCCCCCTGTAACCGAACCCAAAATCCTCTGCAACGCTAATGGCGTCATGTTCCTGGGGCCAGTGTTAGCGAGAAAGCTCACTCACGGCCGAGTGCGAAGAAAACCCAAGCGCCACAAGCCCACCCAAACTGTGGCGCCCATCTAAGCACGCACCAGCCACTTCCGCACTGTGGGGTTCAAACCACTAAGAGTGGTGCATGGAATGTTTGGTGGGCGCATTGTGAACACGGGAAGAGGATTTCCTACAACAAAACAAACATTTTGTGTCGCAGCTGTTCTTCTCTTTTTCTTTTGCGAGATATACTGGTATTCTATTATTTCTTCGTGTGCTGTCACTTTCTTATGGATTAGACATTTTGAAACGATACCTAGGGCCACAAGGACCGATTAGATGGTATTTGGACCTTGACGTGTGTGTAAGTCGTGGAGTAGCATGCCGTCGACCTTGGAATGCTCCCAACCCCCCTCTGCCTCAGCATCATTCCTCGCTCACGCGGCCTAGCTTCTTCGCGTCTAGGGGAAAATACACAATGATTCATTCATTCATCCAGAGACCAAACTTAAGCGACACGTCATTGACACCGCCTCTGTCGAGTCCAGCCACCATTGTTCACTCTCTTATTGTCACTTGCAGTTTCGGTTCGACGGCAAGGTATGTACGTCACTTCACTCAACGGCAATTTTCATGTGACAATTTCGAATGCAAATCCATACGCTATGTTGTTCATGCAGTCTATAACAATCTGTTGCCTAGATGAGCTCCTTCTGCCAGATATTTATGCCGTCCGTCAGTCGAGGCTAATGCGCGCACCCGTTGTGCCGTATCCGACTTTCCATTACCAATCATTATGTCCCCTCTATTATTCGATCTGATATTGCCTTGCTATGTCTCGCTTTCATTCTGACTTGTCCCAGCATATGCATGCAAACAAAACTGGTATATGATCGACATCGTCGACAAGCTTCAAAAGCTCGACCATCAAAATCAAGGTATCACCAGCACTCTCGTACAGTCTTAACAAACAACTGCTTCCACCTAAATTCATCATCTTCTTCCAAATCGAGAATTGCCACTGCTGCTTCGTGGCCTCATGCCATCACCGACAGTAATCGAGGGAAGAGGAAAATCTTCTGGAGGCGGAGGGGCCTGACCAGGCAGTGCCAGAAATCCGCCAGCACTATTACCGACCATGACACTGCGTCGAGCCTCTCCACGATCCCAACCTTGTCCTTGGACGTCAGCGGCTAGTCCATAGTGGCTTGACGGACGCTCGGTTCGAGGTGCAATGTTATTGATTGCGTCCACGCGAGCAAAGTTCCATTGTCCAAATTCGTCGCTCTTGGTAAATATTTCCAATGTTTGCATTGGGGGAACACCACCAGGAACAGCAGCGCCGCCAAATGGGTTGTTGGAGCTGAATCTGTTCTGAGAGAGGCTGTTGAATCGCGGCGCATGAGAGCCGCGATGTCCGGGAGAAGGCATTCCCGGCGCAACAGATCCATTATTGGCTCCCGCCGGTGAGATCTGCAGGGCTGGGGATCCTCGCTGTGAGGAGAGAGAATTGCTTGGGCGGTGACTACCAGTGAAAGCAGCGTTTGGTGGTGGAGGCAGTGCCTGCAGCTTATCGGGGAAAGACTCGTCATGCACATACAGTCGACGAACCTTTGGAAGACTACCGCACAGGATACTCGATGCTACATATGAGTAGTGGGTTCCTGCAACACTAACTTGTTGAGCCGACGATGTGCTTCCAGAGATCTCAAAGCGCAAAGTGCGAAGTGACTTGGACGCAAGTGGCGGAATAGGAATGCTTGTCTGGAAAGCTTCCGAAACCTTGGTCTGCAGAGCCAAAGTTCGCAGAGCTGGGGCCATGTTGAGAATCTGATGCAAGTCTTCTGGGCGGACTCCTGTTTCTTTCAAGGTAAGCACCTTCAGTGCCTGTTGGGTCTCGAGCCACCCCAAGTATTCGACAAGGCCAGCGGATGTCACCCTCGGGACGTCCTTCAATACAAGTTCTTCCAGCGGGGGCAATGCTGGAAGTCCTTCCTGAGAAAAGAGCACCTCATCTGACAAGCTTTCCGTCTGAGACACCTTTAGGGCGCGGAGATTGGCGAGCGATCCCAATGCATGACGCATTGTCATCGGATCAATGTTGAGCTTCTTGAGCTCCAACACTTGCAATCGTGGCCAGACCTGCCCAGTGGCAAGTGTGGCAAAGCTTCGTTCTGATCCCGCAACGTAAGACATTTTGCGCATATTTGGGCACCGAGCTTGAACTTCCAGTCTCAATGTGGCATATGGCTGCTCATCCGCAAACATTCCTTCAGGAAGGTCGACATAGTGCAAGTTTGGTAGTACCGCAATGGTCTGAGCAAGCTCCACATGACAATATTCGCGAATCATGTACGGAATCTTGAGGTATTGGACATTCTTGCCAATTCGTGTAGGGTCGTCTCGCACGGTACGTCGAAGTAGTCGGAGCCGCGCCTGCGCGGTATCTTCTGGCACGCCGTTCTTCTCGAACCTCGAGGTCTTCTTACGGCGCTCCGCTAGCCAAGCCTCGAGTTTACAATAATGTACTGGGTCAATGCGAATGCTGTGGTACCTATTGAGTCCACAAGTTAGCTGAAGGATTCCTTAGACGTGAGTGGTAGTGTGGCCACTTACATGACCTTGTTAGCAACCGCGCGCCAGCCTCGACTAACTTGAGCACAGTGGGCTAGATCTCGCAGGTCGCACATCATGCAACCAGTAGGGCTTGCGCTCTCCTCGCAAGTGTCGAAGCTCTCATCGCGAGCATGAGGACAAACTGCAGCAAAGATGCGTTCCAGAACTCTTGGGGGCAGCTGTGCCAGTAGGAAAGCCGACGCGCGAGTAGGAGGGAAGAGAGGCGGTACACCAGCGCCTTCAGGTCGGAACTCAGGTGGAATCTCGGCCGAAAGACTGCCCTTCTTGTCCTTCTTGCGGAAGGGCAATCTCATGATGAAATGGATTCTGGGCTGCGGCCCGCGGTTGAGCTAAAATGAGGTCCAAGGTGCAAGAACGGGGTCCAGTTCGATACAGGACGCTTGGCGCGACACCGTGGCACCGAATCGGAGCCGTAGTGGTAGGCGGTACACGGATGAGCAGATTCGCCGTTCTATGTCACGATTTCGCCCGACCGGAGTAGCGTATTGGTTTGACTGTTGATACTGAAGTGGTTTCCCAAATTCGGGGGGAAAGTGAGGATGCTGCGCCGAGAATGTAAGGAAAAGAAGGATTGGTTTTGGGTACGCGGGGTGAAGGGAATGTATGGGGATTTGAAAGGTCGCCTAATGTTTGAGCACAAAGGAAACGCTAGCCGGGGCAGCCCAACTGGTAGTAGAAAAAGTGGCGGCTGATGTGACAGGGTACTCCCAGTGTAGGATCAGACTAATTGATTGGTACCTGTCAGCCCGAACTTAACCAAGAGGTAAAAGAAGAAACAGAGCGACGATGTAGTTTATGCGCAGGACACCGCAATCAAAACACAGTATATAAGGAAAAGAGAGTTTGTATGAAAACAAAAGGAAAGGGCACACGGGTGGAAACAAGGAGGGAAACAAGGTGGAAGGAAATAAAGGACAGGAAGGAGCGACGATCATCCCCCTGTGGAGGTTGTCAGGAAGGAAAGAGCCCATCCAAGGATTTTTCCAGGAAACAACGATCAAAGCTATCAGACAGGGCCACTAAAACGAACCACGCCCGAGTGCGCAACCCCCTGGACAGGTAGGCCATGCGCGTTGTAGACTTGCCTTGTAGGTAGACCTGGTAATAGGTAAACCAAAACTGCGCACCAGGTGCTGCGCTGCCGCTGCGGACAGGTGCACTACAGCATATCCATCAGTGGGCTTAATTCCCCCCACAGAGGAGTTATCGTCTGCGCCTCCACTGTAATCTATTTGACAACCCAGCTGGTGTCCAATTGATCCCCTCCATCTTTGCCTTTACAGTGGGTGTAGCGCACCATTGGCTGCGGCTGTACCTGTTAATCCTTCCGTCCAAAAGCTCACCCACGCTGGTCCTGGCCCTGCGCAAAACAACGCTATTAGGTACCCAACGCTCAATCCTTCAGCTTCCAGTGTAAGCTGGCGGCGGCTGCACTATTAATTGTCCTAATATGTCAGCTCACTGTTTAATTTCCCTTGCAGCATAATCTCTCTCTTTCTGCGTTATCGATTTCTATCCTCTCTGCCGTGAATGTTTTCTCATCGTAGGCGCACCTACTGTTCGTCGGCAGCCCGCATCTTCTCTTTGACCAGGGACAGGGACAGGGACATGGACAGGGGCAGGCGAACAAGCTTGAACCTCCCTTTTTAGCGCTTCTCATGACGTCGATATTTCTGGAGCAAACAATATCCTGCTATTTTCCCGTTCATGCTGAAACATTGATCCTATAAAAAGGTCACTTATTGTAGATATCCCATGTTCCCTGTCGAGGCACTGGACAATCTGCTCCATCCTGCGGACATCAGTATTAGCCATTCACAGCTTTGCTCGTCCTCAACAGGCCTCCAATGATATGCACCTTTTGCAATGTCCAATAAAATCAATCGCAAGCGTTGCAGCCGAAATGGTTCTTACATGCTCAGTCTCGAAAACTGTACCGAGGTTCACAGTCAAAGTCAGACGGCAACAAGTCTCTAACATTGCACTCTGGCCTTCTTTCATTCAATGTCCCTAATAAATTGTACAGAGAAGTAATCGCAGCTAATTAAAAAAAAAAAAAGAACCGTCTATCGTCCTCTGTCAGTCCACGCGAAAAATGACCTGTCGTTGACCCGTGAGGACGGTCCGTACTCCCCATGCCGCCTTTTGTTCCCGCACCATCGTACATTAATTAAATATAATCACACATTACTTCCGCCAGTGAACCTAGCCATCAGCATGAAATAACCCCAATCCAAAAAAGAAATGGACAAAAAACGCCGGTGACCGTTAACGGCATGCCACCAAATCCCTGTCCAACTTGGCGCGTTCTCCTTTCATGGCGACGTCATAAAAAATGTTACACCTAGTGAGGAAATTTGGCTCACAGCAAACAATTGACTTGCTGCGATGACTAGATGAGAACAAGCTCATCGCTGCGCTTAAGCCTTGCGAGAGCGAGTCGTGGCGCCGTTGGTCTTAGCGCCAGTGGTGGTGGCACCGTTGCTGTGACCGTTGGCCTTGCCGTTAGCGGTAGCGTTGCCGTGGATGAGGTCGGGAAGAGGGGCCTGGCTCATGCGGCGAAGAGACTTGCGAGTAGTAGACTTGCTGCCCTTCTTGTAGGTGGCGAAGTAGAAGGAGATGAAAAGGACCAGGTAAGAGCTGAGAATAGCAATACCTGAGAAGGCAGCAAACTCTTCGCCAGCGCAGGTGCCGGCGCTGGGCATCCAAGGGAAGTACGTCGAGGTGAAGTATGTGTAAGAGGCGAAGTAGACGAAGCCTATAGCGAGCTGGTTAGCACCAATTGGTCAGCGGCAGTGAATGTCGCAATACTTACCAAGATCGATGATGAACTGGATGATCTGGAGACGAGTAACCCACTCCTTCCACCAGATGCGGATACCACGAGCACTCTGGAAGTAGTACCAGTACATGACAACGTGCACGGTCAAGTTAAGGGTGATGGGAACCCATGACACAGCGGTAGAGCCAATGAGCTGGGTGTAGCAAAGGAGGGCAGTCGCGCCATGGTGGTAGCAGTGGAGGAAGGCTGCGAGACTGTTAGCAACCGTTTAAAGTTGGCGCAACTTGACAAAGTCAATTTGACTTACTCAATGGCTTCTTCTTGAGGAAGAGGAAAACGGTGTCCAAAAGTTCAAGATATTTGGTGAGGTAGTTCAGCTGCGCGTCACTGTGTCAGTATGATTCGGCACTCTCGGAATAGTCAACGCGTCGGTTCGGCTGTGCAACTTACGTAGTACAGAACAACGAGAGGCTGAGTCCAACCACCGCTGTGGTCGCAAATGGCGTGGAAAATACCACCACGGACAACGGTAGGGATGAGCTGCTCCAGGAAGAGCACAAGAAGAGCACCAGAGATGAAAGTGAGGTAGAAGTTGTGGATGAGGAAGAGCGTCTTGAGCTTGAAGGGCTCACGGTTGCGCATCAGCTCGCGACCACCGAAGATGATGGCATAGTAGATGACGATGAAAATGGAAGTCGACTTGAGGGTCGACATGGGCGTCTCGAAAGGAACGAACTTGAATTCATCGACGGGGTAGCCGACGACAGTAGTCCATGCCTTGTCGAAGATGGGCCACAGGTGGATGCCAAAAGGGCGATCTACCGTAGGCCAGGGAAATTGGTCAAGTAGCGAAGCAGACATGTTGAGCAAACCGAGAGGTTTTGAAAATTATTGGTTCGTCTGAAGAGGGGTTTTTTTGTCTTTGGATTCGGGGATGGGATCTGGAGTAGCACGCGACGCGACGGTAGAGCGAACGATGTACAACCCGGGGGGAGCGAGCTCGTTAAAAGGAGAGACTGGAAACTTTAAAAAGTGGCAATTAAGCCTTCTTCTCTATTGTCGACAACAACGAGAGAAGATGAAGAAGAGGAATTAAAAAAAGAAGTATTTCTCGAGAGCTACTCGCCGTGATTGGGAACGAAAGGGGGATGGGAAGGGAAGAAAGACGAGAGGGAAAAAAGTTTAAGTAAAGGACACGGACAAATTAGAGTGCTGCAAAAGCCCGGTTGCGCGCGCCAGATCCAGGATCAAAAAGGGGAAAAAGAAAATTGGCGTCCTGCAGCCCAGTGAAGCCGACGTAACCCCCCCAGCGCTCCCTAGCGCAGCCCGCTGAGAGGAACCATGGGAACCATTGGAGCCATTGGAGTGGGCTGCGTGGCCCCTAGCTAGCGCCTGTAAATTACTGGTCTGCAGTGGGCTGCGCGGCATCTCGGAGGTCTCTGGGTGCTGTTGGGGAAACCCTTTGGGGCAGCTGTAGCGCGTTTGTCCTGCATGTGATTCGCTGGGCTCCCAATCTGACAGGCAATCGACAGGCCAACCGAAGGCCAAAATCGCCCAAACTAATCGCCCAAACTCGTGCGCACGTGATCGTTGTTGGTATGAGAACGGCCGGCGCGGATTACTCGGCCCAGAGGAGACCAGAGGGCAATTTCGGGAAATGAGAGCGAGCACGCCAAGATTTTATGGATGAAATTGAGTTGAGAGCGGAACTTTTTGAAGGCTGTAGAAGATGATAGGGTACAGCTGCGGCGTCAGTTGGTTTTTAAAAGTTTAACTGCAGTGAGATCTGCTCATTCACTACCCAAAGACAACCATATCGAGGTCTGCTAGTCGGTGCTTTACAGTGCAATTGTGGTGTAAGCCAGCATGAGGGTGCTCTCCTCCACGGCCACAAAATAAGGTGCATTATTTAGCAACGAGGGATAATCAATTCAATCTAAAGAGCGCATATTCCATTTTTAGTTATTTTTGCCATGGCCGCTGCTGGTGTTGTCCAGGATCATGGGCTTCACCAAGCAAGCGTGTCCCGTTGTGACGAATTGAAACCGGCGTAAATGAAAGCTTGACCAATACCATAATACCAGTCACAGTGTGTTTCGTCACAAGCACTGTACGATGCTCACTAAGAATTTCTGCAAATCATGGGCCACCCGGTAACCAATTCGCACTGTCCGACCAAACCCGTCGGGACCGAATTGGCTTAGTCATGCATTTCAGCCAATCCCGTGTCCTGCCTTGCAAAACACCTTATGCACTTACAGAGAGAGTCATTTCCACCGCAAAAAAACAGCTCCCGTCTACTCTCACCACCCCCGAACCCACGGCCTCGTCCTCATCCAACAACCAACAAACCTCACCAATTCTCTCCAAAATGCCCTCCGCCTCTTTGCTCCGCGTCGCCGCTCGCGGCTCTGCCACTTTCTTCCGCGCCTCCGCCGTCCGTCCCGCCGCCATGCCCCTGATGGCTGCCCGTGTCTCTGTCCCTGCCGCCAACGCCTTCAGCACCTCTGTCCCCCGCCGAAGCGAACACGCCGAGGAGACCTTTGAGGAATTCACTGCCAGGTGGGTTTTTCATCATGTTCCGAACCCATTGAGGCCGTAGCTGCGCCGTTGTGAGGTGTAGAATCTGCGCGTGATGGGACTGCATTGAAGAGCTTCATCCGAGCTTTTTTAGGCGAATGAGCCAGCATCGCGTGTTTTCGTCACTTCGGCTATGCCATATCGACCTCAATTGGGACTCGGCTGTCGCTCCAAGCAATGTCAATACTAATTGGGTTTCCGAAAATAGATTCGAGAAGGAATTCGACAGCGTTCAGGACGTTTTCGAGCTTCAGGTATGCCTCTGACCCGCCTTGCCAGCCCGCTAACCGAGGGAGGGAAACCATACGCCGTACTAACGCAACGTCTTAAACAGCGCAACTTGAACAACGCCTTCGCCTACGATCTCGTCCCCTCCGTTTCCGTCGTCGCCGCTGCCCTCAAGGCTGCCCGCCGTGTCAACGACTTCGCTACAGCTGTCCGCATTTTCGAGGGTACGCAAATTCCCACATATCACGCCACAATTACATGACCGACCCGCAGCATGCTAATCAAGTTAATTCATACAGGTGTCAAGGCCAAGGTCGAGAGCAAGGGCCAGTACGACCAATATCTCACTGAGCTCAAGTCTCTGCGAGATGAGCTCGGCGTCCCTCTGAAGGAGGACCTGTACCCCGAGGAGAAGAACTAAATTATTCCCATCCAACATGTTAATTGGTTTGTTGGTGTTTTCTTGTTGAAAGACTTGCAAGAAATGTACGTTGGAAGGAAAGCAAAAGTAGCGAGTTCTCAACTGGGATAAGAAAGGGTTTCTTTGTCAAACGCTTATTTGTATATGATACTTAGAAGAGACGGGGAGGGAAGTTGAAGAAGAAGGAGGAGATGGGCATGGCGAGCAGAGTAAGACGATTAGACGTTGGGGAGGTGTTGGCAAGTCCTTGTTTTTGTCAGCGCAATATCACTTGTTATTCTAGACCTCGACTACTGCTGCTCTGCCCGCCGTGGTGTAGGCCTTGCGGTCGAATGTAATTTCTTTTGTTCTTTTCAACACATGCTGTTATTTGTCCATTGGTATATTGAGACCTTTGATTCTAAACATTCTGTAGGTTTTTTCATATATCTTACAAAAAAGGCTTCATTGGCATGAAATTAAATTGCTGAAACACCTGCTCCAGTCAACGCCTCTAAAAAAAATTACACTCGTGGCCATGCCCCCAAGCCGTAAGGTCCGAAAGGGCGATGCCAAAAACAAAACTCAAGCTAAGCAAATACGCCCAGTGCGCCATCCATAACTATCCTGTTTGGTACATGTTTCCATAGAAGGCCCTCAGTCGTCTTCCCAACCTACTCCCTCAAATGATTCCATCGCCCGTTGCCGGGTGCGCTCGTTGTCAGTGGGACAGCCTCACTCATCGGGGCAGGGCTTGTGGCTCGGCTGGTCGAGGCTCCGAAAGGACGGCCAGGTCGCGGGCTCATCATTGCCATGCGTGGGCTGCGTGGCACACTTGATTGACGGGTCTCACGTCGGCTCTTCAGCTGCCGCAGATCATCTCGGATACGATCGACTTCCGCCTCGCGCTCTTGAACTTCTGACTTCAGCGCCTTAATCTGAGCCAAATACTCCTTTGTTGTCATCTCCGCATTGATCTTGTGTACTGCGGTGAGACTGTCCGTACTCTTTTGCTGTAGCTCCTCATTCTGTTTCCTCAGGTCATTTATTTCACCTCTCATCGCTCCAGCCGCAGATGACCCATCTTGATACAGAGCACGAGCATACTCGGCTTCTTTCTGTGCAAGTTTGACACGCTCCTCTAGGCTTTTAGCTTTATCTTGAGACTCCTTGAGCAGAGACTCGGACCTAGCGAGAGGGCTCTCTCCCGATCCTTCTGGCGCCGCCGTGAGACGGGCAATGCGCGCCTCGTATTCTGTGACTTTGCTTTGGAACTTATCGCTGTCCTTCTGGGCCTGATCCTTCGATTTCTGCAACGCTGCTTCTGCGGCTTTGGCACCAGCTTCGTACTTAGCTCGATCCTGAAGAGCAGATCGGTGTGATTTATATATCTTGCTGGATGTTCTCTCATACTCTTTGATTCGTTTCTCGAGGCTTTCAATAACAGTCTTATATTCCACTTCTGTATTCGAGATTTCTTTTTGTCGGGTCAGTTCCGCGTATTTCTCAGTCAATACTTGCAAAATCGACAACGGCACCGATATTTTGGCTGCTGTGTGTTTCTGTGCAGCATCTGGTCTCATAGACTCAAGCAGCCACGCAACGTCATCTGGCAATGGAGGTTCGGTGATTCCCCCAATTGCCTCTGGCGCTGTAATTGTACGAAGACGCTTAGCGGCATCTTCATCTTCATCCTCGTCTAGCTTGCGTTTTCGGCTATTATCTTGCTCCACCGTGGCTGGGATTTGTGACTGCATTTGAGAGCTTTCATAAATGTCCAGGACTTCTGATGGCAAAGGGACAGGCTCCCAGATGATGGATTCGGCTTTGCCATTGATGTACTCGTAAAACAAACTGGCGAGTTCGTGCGGCTCCGGGTATCCACGATCAGGATCATCAACGAGTTTCCTAGCATTGACAATACCAGATAGCAGTGCATTGCGACGCTCCAATGGGTGCATCCCAGCCGGTAGCTGCATATCGATATGCTCAATGGAATGGGTCGTAATTAGAGTCAGAACTAGAGGTGGTTGCGTTGCGTTGTCGCCTTCAGAAACTGTTTGAGCCACTGGCGATTGGCGGAATGTGTGATCAAATCCCACAACCACATCGATCTCTGAAATATCAAACTGTTCATTCGACAGTATGAGAGTGACTGAGGCGGCAGAATCCGAATAGTCATTGCGTTTGTTCAGTGCCCTGGCTGTACATCCTATTTCCAGCGCGTCTGCGACATTGAATAGCAAGCTAAGCAACTCTGTACTACTTGCAATGATAAGGAATGACATATCAGTCTCAATTCCTTGCAACAGCTCGAAAACAAAGCTGAATTTCGAGTTCACATCACAACAATACTTCGTCTGTTCCAGAGGCGGTAATCGCTCCAAAGAAGTTCCAACAACGTCTTGTGGGTAATCACAAATGTTGTATAGCTTGTTCAAGAGTTGATCAATTTTGTCAACCAGATCAGGTTCAGGTTCTGTGAATTCAGGAGAATTGAATATCTCTCCAAAGGCAGTTACAGCCCGCCGACTCTCAAGCAGGGTTTCATCATATGTTGGACGCAAGCTCGATTGAAACGGTAGCGTAACAAGATGGTGCATCTGGACGGGTGTCTCTGTACCTGACCGAGACTTCGGTGGCGATTGTGTCTCGTACTGCTGATTCATTGGAATTACATTACTGGAAGTGTCGAAGACATCAGAGGGGGCTATGCCTTGAGAGACGTCGATCCCGACAATGTCTGCTGGGGAGATGGTAGTATGGTGCACATCTCCAGGTGCCAATGTGCCAGATGGAGCCAAGTCCTCTGGTTGGCTGAACGCCATATCAACGATACTCTGGAGTGCCTCTGTGGCTGACTGCTGGGGTACTCTTTCCAGTGCTGCACCATCAAGAGCTCCACTGGCCATCGGACCATCTTCATTTTCTGTAGTTCGGATGTTCACGCTCTCGCTACCTGGCATGTCACTAATAACCTCTCGGTGCTCATCTTGGGGTACAATATCCAATGTGGCCGAGTTGTCGTCAAGCTCAGTGTTTGGTTCCAAGGTGAACATGCTGTTCAGCTCATCAACAGCAGAGCGAGACTCTCGCCGCTGCTCTTCCGAGTCGGGCATCTCGATATCTCCCAAGTTTTCCTGAGGAGAATCTCTTTTTTCTGAAATGGCTGGGGAAGTTGAATCGCGTTGCTTGAGGGAACTTTCAGTAACTTTGGCAACGGTGGAGTTGCTGTCGGAAACAATATCAACTGCGGAGTATTGGTATTGCTCGACAATCTGTGCGCCTTGAGATACAGTTGGGCTTTGAACTGGTGGTACTTGTGATTCTGTTGCAGTAGTCACCCGTACCTCAGGTGTTGACTCTATCACTCCTTGCGGAATAGAATCTGTTGCAATTGAAGATATGGAGCTTTGAGGCTCCACGAATTGATGCCCGGTGTCCGGCTGAGTAAAGTACAGAGGGTGATGTTCGGGGCTTGATGGTGCCTCTGGCTGTACGTCTACCTCCGCAGCTGTCTGCGCCAAAACAGACTCACGTAAAGTCTCGTTTAGTTCCGCCGGCGTGTTGGGTTCTCCGTGGGATAATGGCCAAGCAGCTGGCTGCCGTGAAGGTATGGATGAAGCGCTGGCTCGTGAATGTGAGTTTCCAGAATCTCCGTCGACAGCAGCCTCGTCCTGTGTTGTAGATAGTGCTACAAGGGATTGGTTTCCAGCGTCAATATAATGTCCTTCAGAAAACGAGGGCCCAGAGTAATCTTGCGAGTCGGGAATGGTCTCTTGGCTGTGGCCACTTGAAGATAAACTGATCCTGTTGTCCTGCTCCTCAAGCTCTGCTACTGGTTGAGACGAAAACGTAGATGCTTGCGTATTCGGAACACTCAAAAACTCAGACGCATCAAAATTCGGGTTCTTCGATAGTGTTATCGCAAACTGTTGTACTGGTCGAGCAGGTGATTCCTCCAAAGGGAAACCCGACGCAGGTGGTGTGTCGGGGGGTAACAAAGCAGGTTCTTCAGACGGCGTCGCACTCAAACGATATGCTGACGTTTCGCTAAAGTGCGTCCCAGAGTCCAAGGACGAAGCAGTATTTGGGCGCGACTGTTCTCCAGCCTTTGATCGTCGGCGGCGGCGGGCAGCGATGGATCGCGGCGGTTGACTCCCCAGGGAAGCGTCGTTCGAAGCTTGGCTCAGTGACAGTGTATTACTTTTCCGTTTCTCCCATTCAGCTCGCGCAGCTTCGGTAACTTCGCTGCTCTATTTTCCATTGTGCATCAGTACGCGCCGCACAGAATACGGATGCGATTGCGCCGAGGATACGTACCCAAGTTGGAGAGTAATGCTCGCCGGTCTGGCTGTTGTCTTCCCAATCCACCAGATAATATATAATGCCTTTGACGGTCTTTTCGTCCTTTATCTCTCGAATGCTATACCATTCGTCTTCTGGCTGGGTTGCGGGACTACGTTTACGCTGCGTACTTCTTCGTTTTCTGTTACCGGCGCGTGAAGTAGGCATTTGTCGGGTGTAGTCGCCTCGATCGTCTCGTATAAGGGGGCTTGGTTTTGCGATTAGCCACCGCTACAATGCAGCGGAGGAAGACGAAGGACTCCGTTCAGCGATCAACGCTGGATGTAAGTCGAGGTCCTTGCCCGTGTCGAATCACTTAGGCGGCGGAGACTGAAAGTGGACTAGCAGGCGCCAAAGGCTACAGTGGTTCAGCGTTCGCAGCGTAGCGTGTGTATGGCAGCTCCACGAGAATCACGTGGTTTGGCAGTGTGCTGCTTGGCGTCACCAGCAAAGCATGAGAAACGCGGCGATTATTTGTGTTGAGGAGTAAAGGCGATTTACCTTGGTGTAGAAGCGCAAATAGTTGTTCTGGGTAGTTTTGGAGTTGGGATAATGCAAAACGGAAAGAGCGTCCCGGCCATGAGGAAAGTACAAACGGTACCAACCCCAAGCCGTGTGAAGCGCAAGTGTAACTGGCCTCCATGCAGCACAAACAGCCCGACAAAGATACACCAATAAATCACTGACAAAGGGAAAATGCCGCAGAACTATATTCCCAACTCTATTTTTATTTAATTTGTTATGCCAGAATGAATTGTGATTTTTGCCGACGTATCTTGTTAGAACAACTATGCTGTGACACCATTCAGGGTAGCCACCGCAAGGCGCGACGAACCTAGTAGCTCCAAAGAGTTTTGCTGCTCTTCCACCTCAATCAGCTCCCAAGACGCGCATGAAAAATTGAGGTTTCAACGCGAATGGGAAGGCATATAAAGAGAAAACAATGTCGGCAACCTTTCAAATACAGCCGATTGGCCGCTTTGTCGGCGCCAGCCAACCCGTGAAACGGCCCAAGGTAAGTGAATACCCTGCAGGCAGCCATTGTCCGTGACGGAAGCAGCATATTCACCGTATCTAGGAGTTTGCATACTTTTCTTACGATGAGAACCATAAATATCTCCAGGATGATTCATCAATGAAGTATTATTACACGCCTCAACTCGGCGCCGACCTTTCCAAGGGATTCGACACCTTTCAAAAATTGGACGACTCCAGAGCAGAGCATCTGGATAGTCTGCTGAGGACCATCATCTCGCATGAGAAAGAGACTGGAAAAAGAATAGATGCCAACCTTGTAACATGGCGGGGCATGATGACCAAGGTGAGAGAGCCTGTCAGGTGGTTGCTCGTCAGTACTAACGAATATTAGATCATGGCCGCTCCCTTCGAACAGCAAGACGGGTATGTTTGATAGCATTCAAGAAAACTTGCATCTCTTTAACCTCGTAAAATAGTTTCGAAATGAATGTCACATTATATCAGGTACGTAACAGCCAAGCAGACAAGCCTTGCATGTTGATACTGACGGGCCTCATAGGAATGCTTGTGAGCGGTACCATGCCCACATTCTCATCCCTTTCTAACGATTGCAGATTTCTGGAAGAAAACCACGAGTTCAAGGTTGCTTCAAGAATGAATGAGGGCCACGGAAGATCGAGGCGAGGACCACCTCTGGAGCTGATGCAATTTTGGGGTATGTCGTGGGCTGAGAGGCAATGAATATGTTCTGACAAAACCAGGGTACAAGTTCGAAACTTTGGCCACTTTACCACAATCATGGCCAGAAACATCACGAGAATTTATTGAAGATCGCGAAAACCAGGTCGTCAACAACAAAGAGCAATACTGCTCCGTGGTACGCACAGGCGTTGGCAAGACGACTTTATGTCTTGGTGGAGAAGTAGACGCAAGTAAGTCCCGTGCTGAATTCTATACAGGGGTAACTCAGTAGTTCTTAATTTTTTTTGGTTTAGTCTGGGATTCAAAGCCAAAGGTTCAAGGAAGCCCAATCAACTGGGTAGAGCTCAAGACGTCCGCAGAAATCCGACATGCAGGCGATCTAGAAAACTTCAACCGCAAACTCATGAAGTTCTGGATCCAATCTTTCCTGCTGGGCGTACCCAAAATAATTGTTGGATTTCGCACGCGTGATGGGATTCTCGTTGATATCAAGGAGATTGAAACACATAGTATCCCAGAGACGGTAAACGCACGACCAGATCCAAAGTGGAATGCAGATATGTGCGTCAACTTTGCAGCAGAGTTTCTAGACTGTAAGTTTTTTTAGCCCTCGTCATAATCTGTCACAGTCAAGTTCTGACAATAATGCCAGGGCTGAGACAAACCGTCAATGACGAAGGCGTATGGAGAATTCAGCGTCGCCCGCAGTCACCAACCATCGAAGTATTCAAAGTCGACGACACAGGGCACGGTGAGATCCTGTCGGATGAGTTCAAAGACTGGAGGATAAAACTGGCACTTGGTCCTAGCCCAGAATCTTAACACTGCGATTATCATATCACTTCATATATGGACACTGTATGAGTCGTAAGAAATGTTGTCTATTATTACACATTTCGTAAAACGTGTGTGCATCTATCTAGATGGGGGGAAACACCAAATATGTGGCCGTGAAAGAAAAAAGTTAAAAAAAACAAGTTGGCTCCAAAAAACGCCACGCCCGGCGTAGGCGTTCTAAAGCAAACAACACTGGTTATAAAGCATATCCAGTCATGTTGTACATTGCGACACTCAAGATCTAGGAGGCTCTTCTCTCATCAACAAGTGATTGAATCCGACACTGTGGTCGTGACAGGATCGTTCGAGGATGAGTTTTCTGAAGAAGGCACCATCAGTCTGTCGTGCCAGCAAGAAAAAGCAGATTCGCTTCGCTTTTGTAATATCTTGCCGAAATCCAATATGCAAATAAAGTCGTACATCAATTCGTACATTTCCAAGAACAGATACAGAGTGTCGTAATTATGAAAAAGGGATGGAGCCACGTCATCAATCATCATGCTGCTTAGCATGACCAATCGAGACGTGGCCGTATATTATGAGGTTGGAACCTTGATCGCCAAGGTCGAGCTCAAGTTGTTCAAACGGCTGGCCAGCGGATGCGTAGCCCGTCGGCCCATCGTTTGTAGAGGACGTCCGAAAGCTGCTTGCAGTGCTCCATGCCTGGAGCAGCGTCGCGGCCAGGGTACTTCTCGTCCACAACAGAGCCCTTCTCCTTGTCTGCCTCCTTCTCGTTGAGGTTAGGAATTGGAGATCCAGTGAGTCTTCGGCGATGGCTCTTGAGGTGAGGGTTGTTGGAGCTGAGAATCAGCTTCGTGGGACTTGGGCTCATGGGGGCAGGAGTCGAAGGAGTGGAACTCTTAATCACCACTGTGCCTTGAGGAGTGCCATCATCTGGAGTCTTGCTGGTCTTCAGGAAGGTAGCATTGAGCTTGTTGTCTCGTGCCATTCCTGTAATCAGGTTGCTCATGAGATGATAAGCACCCTCAGGGTCGACAGCGTCGAGAGCAGCAAATGCATCAGACAACCTCGCCAATGCCTCGCGCTTCTGATTGCCAGAAGTCTGTGCGTGTAGCTCAGCCATGCTAGGCTCGATGGCTTTGTTGTATAGACGACGGCCAAGCACTGCTTCCTTTCCGTAAGGGGCAATGGGAGATGCCATGGCAGGTGGGAGATTCTCGTCGCAAAACACGTCATCTGGCGATTCTGGACGGCCAAGCTGGCCAGAGGTAGAACTGTCCGATGGGACTCGGCGGAATAAGCGCATGGTTGATCCGGAGTTTCCGAATGACATGTCGGTTTGCAAGGGCTTCTTTGAAGAGACTGTCCTCTTTGGTGAGCCCATCGAATGCATGGCACAAACCTGGGCTAGAGATGGAACACGACGAGCAGTAGCCTTGCGAACAGTTCCCACTGCAGGAGAAGAAGAACCTAATGGGCCTTCGCTCAGATCCAACTTGTGCATGCTTTCCTCGGCCATGAGCAAAGCAGACGGCTTTCGGCTCTTGATCGTTGGTCGCTTTGGCGGTGCGATAGACTTGACAGTGTCAAAGACCCAGTCATCTTCATCTCTAGTGGACATGGTTTGGAGAGTCTCTTGATAGTAAATTGGGTGCTTCTGTCGGTTCTGGTTGGCATCAAACATTTGCTTTTGTGCGATGAGTTCCTGGAGAGACTCAATCTTTCCGGCTGTTCGAATAAAGCGATGTCGCAGAAGCTCCTTTGCCGAAGGGCGACGCTCGTAGTCCTTGGTAAGACACTGAGCGATGAAGTCCTTGAAGTCTCGGCTGAAGTTGCCTTCTAGCTTTGGAGGCGCATTCTTGGGGATGTGGAAGAGAACCTTCATGGGGTGAATATGGCACAGAGGTGGCTCTCCATTGGCCATCTCCATGGCTGTGATGCCGAGAGACCACACGTCGGCTTTGAAGCTATAACCATCCTGTTGAATCACTTCAGGAGCCATCCAGAATGGCGTGCCGACAAAAGTGTTCCGCTGTGACTTGATGTTTGTGAGCTGCGCGGCGACACCGAAATCGGCCAGCTTTACTTTGCCAGCTTCTGAAAGCAGGACGTTGGCGGCTTTGATATCTCTGTGAATCTTGCCTTCGTCGTGCAAGTATTGGATTCCTAGCAACAGTTCGCGGCAAATGACGGCAATATGAGCTTCGCTAAAGTTGGCGGGTTTAAGCTGCTGACAGTTAGCCTCTGCGTTCATTGTCAGATAGGACAGTTGTTGTGGTGCGTACCAAGTCCAGACATGAACCACCTCCCAGATATTCCATAATAATCCATAGCTTATGACCTCGCAAGAAACAGCCCTTATATTGCGTCACAAACGGACTGGCACAAGTGCTGAGAACTGCGATTTCCGCTTGGATGTCTTGAATGTCATCGTCGTTGGATTCGAGATCGATCTAAGTGCGCCGTTAGTATTTGGTGTTGGAGCAAGCGCTGTCGGAAGTGTTTTATCGTACATGTTTGATCGCAACAGTTTCGCCCGTGGCTTTTTCGATACCCTTATAAACTACTCCGAAGCTTCCCCCTGTATCATTTTGGGTTAGTTTTTGCGATTGCGCAGATAAAGGGCGACGAAGGTGCAGAACTTACGACCTAGCTCCTCCAGGACCTGGTAATGCTCGGCGAGTCCTTCGTCGGCCATTTTTGCTCTCTGTGATGTCTGTATCTGTCTTTGAATCTCTTGTTTGGCGAGGAATTGCGCCTTGCGTCGCAGCGAATCAACACAGGTTGAGCTTGATGCGATCAAACAAGAGGGAAGTAAACAGAAGCTACACCGACAAGAGTAGAGAATAAAAGAAGCTGATGAAGGGTCCTGGAAGGGATCGATAAAGCCGTCCGTCCAAGGGAGCTGCGCGCAGGCGTAGTATTTAGCCCTTGCTTGCCTTGTCGCTCTAATTAGTCGTACGGATGGTTGCTGGGAAGAATAGCCAGGGTCAAGCTTGGGCCTGCGTCTTTGTTTACACTTTGGGACAACTGTGACGTCCGTCAGCGGGGCTCAAATTAGAGAGGGAAAAGTACCACTTAGATTTTTGGATGGGATTTAATGTCGAGATTTTTCAAAAAACATCACCAGAAAAAAATGAAGCTTGCGAAAATTCATCATGGGGACCAGAGGCAAATGTATGCACTTTGGCATTTTATTTCTATCTAGCTCGTGGTGTATGACTGCATACCTGGGGCAAATGCAAGTGTAGGCTGTGCCGGGCATTGGAACTCTATGAGCTGCATATTTGGCCGTCGCTATGGTGGCAGCATCAGCAGGTCCCTGCATTGGTGTGCCCGCTGAGACGGCCGCTAATCCGCTATAGGCCCAGCGCGGGCTCGTGTTTCTAGCGCAGACAGCGCCCCCCGGCCTTTGGGCTAGCAGGCAAGCCTGGCAATGCACAGTAGGCTGTGTGTGACGACGGATGGCCGTTGCCCCGGCAACTGGCCTGCTGCTGGGGACTGCTGGTTGCCCCTCTGTTGTTTGATGCCCGACACAGCGACGGTCTGGCGCTGAGAGACCCGGACAGCTGTGTGTTTCTTGTTAGGCAGTGCGAGACAGCTGGTGCAAGGTGATACCCACGCAATCACATCTTGCCCATTGCACACCGACTACATCGAGTTTTGTGGTGTTTTTCTTTAATTCTGCATTCCTGTCCCTTGCATCTTTACATCATCCCTGGCTTGCTTGACTGCAGTAGCTTGGGCTTTTTCTCTCCTGTCGTCGATTCAACGGTTTGCGTCAACAATGAGAGGTTGAGTGAACACATTTGGCGAGTCTTGTTGGTTTTCGAATTGTGCGATCCCCGAGTCAAACGACGAACAGACCGCTACTATTTTGAGCCGACGTCACACGTTTTACAGACTCAAGAACAAGTATTCTACAACTACGATTTGAATCATCGATTACGTTCTATCTTTTCAATTCTCAGAGCTAGCTGTTTTTCCGATTCGCATCATCCAGTCCCGCTCTACCATCTGATATCCTCTCACAACAACACTCACAATGGTGCCAACGCCAGCACCTCTACCGGATCGGTTCCCTTGTTGGTGCCGGGCTGTTTATTCATGGGGAGGAGAGGTGAGCCGGCCACTTATAGTACAAAAAGTATCTAGACGCTGACCTCGTGTAACAGTCCAAACGCGATCTGGGTTTCATTGAAGGAGATCTTATAGAATGTCTGAATGCTGGCGACGGCTCATGGTGGGTTGGCCGATTATACCGCGATAGACGAACAGTAGGATCCTTCCCTTCCAACTTTGTAAAGCTTCTTCCTGCCGAGTTTCGACCATCGACGAGATCAGTCAGCCCGCTGCCACCAAGCAACACGCCGAGTCCGAAGAATGTACCGTCGAAATCGAAACCTTTCCGGCGTCCTTTTGAGGCTTACGCAAAGGCACCCCATTACACCAGTGCCAAAACTCCTGTAACCTACAAGGAAGAAATGAAGCCAACACCAAAACCAATCGAGAACGCCGCCCTAAATCGCGCCAGAACTGTCAACAGTACGGCACAACACTCGCCATCGCCTCCTCCAGCCGCCTTGAACTATGGATCAAGAGCTCCCTCACCAGCACCGTCTTTCCGTAGAGAGAGCATTGATCAGGCACACTCCTCACCACCTCCAGCGCCACCACCTCATAAACACGTCCAGCGAGCAGCCATGAACGACGGATATCATGACGGAGGTGAACTCTCTCGGCACGGATCCCACGCTTCATACCGTCAACAAACCCCACCACGACATGCCTCCAACATGACCTACGACGATCAGCACGATGGATCTAGGCGGCCGTCATATGCTTCGTACCGAGAGGGATCTTATGACAGCACGCACACTCAGTATCAGACGCCACGTAAATCCGACTCATACGAGCATTCACCAATGGCGAACCAAATGACTCCTTCTCCATTGAGAGAAGCGATGGATGGCGTAATGGAATCTCTCGATGAACTGGAGATCATGAGTGCCTCGCGGCATCAAGAATCTCCTGAAGAGGAATTAGACCCATGGGCACCTGAATCATTTGACATGGTACCGCACAAGTCATCACGATACGAATATGAGGAGTCAAGGCCGAGGACTTCAATGGGAATAGCACACTCAGATGAAGGCTATGAAACCTGGAGCGGAGAGTCATCGCAAACTCCGTCATATCAGCGAACAAGGAAAGAAACAACTCAAGAGCTGCCGCAGCTTAGCAACTACGTCGCTCGCATGGAATCGAGATTCCAGAAGATGCACGGACATACGGCAAGCTTGCCATCCAATACTATGGACATGCCTCCTCCTCCTCCTCCCAAGAATCAGTTCTATTCACGGCCACAGTCGTCAGCAGGTGGCCCTCCGCCTTCGGGAAGAGGTCTACGACACCAGAAGTCCGCTTACGAAATGGGTAGCCGGGCTATAGGAAGGTCTGGCACCACAAAAACAACGGTGACAAATGCTTCGTCGGGCAACCAAAGTCACACTAGCTCCTCAACACAGAGTAGTGGCCACACCCTTTGGAGCGGAGTGTCGGCTGGTGGGTTTAGCTCGACGAGTGCTGGAAGCATGGCGAGAAACCACCATCACGTTCGGGCACATAGCGCACTTGGGATGCGTGAAGCCGAAATGGAGCGGCCGGAGACACCTTTCACGGGAGTCACATATCACAGCAGCCATGCAAGTGACTCTAGCGGTGCTGTACGACCAATGTCACAAGCAGTATATGAAGATGCTACAAGTGGACTTGGTGGACTGGTTCACCCCAAGGCGCCGAAACGTAACATTTTCAAGAAAATCTTTGACTCTGCCAAGACTGGTGTAGCCAGTAACCGTGGAAGTATCGCCGCAGGGAGCATATCCGGCCAAGAAGGTATGCAGCGACCATCGCCGTTCAACCGGTCGGGCGTTGCCTCTACAGGAATTGGTAGCAATCCTATTCCAGCTGATGCAGCTCGAGAGATGGGACTCACCAACGGTGCTGTGGACTGGGTCCAAGTGAGGCGCGATGTCAACCGATCCAACTCATTGAGTAAGATCGAAAGAGCTGAACGTCGTGACCGCTGTCAGATTCAAGATCACCCCGCCCTCAATCCTGTGGATGAACTTTACGAAAGCATCGAAGGCGATGAAGGTGCGGATGGCAGTCCAGTTATGGATCCATTGAACTACATGTCCATCAACTTGAGCCAGGTGGACAAGAACTCACGGTTCATCAGCGATCCTCCTCCAATGACTACGGCAATCTCACTGGCGACCACATACGTATGCCGTCCTTACAGAAGTGATGTGCAAAGACTTCGAGCCATCTTTACGTGGGTCACGGAAAAGATCTGCTGGGAAGAGGATTTCGAAGGCGAAATCAATACCCGCGATGTCATCCAGTCGAAGCGCGGATGTGCTGAAGAATACGCTGTGTTGGTTATGGAAATGTGCAATGCCATTGGCATCGAGTGTGAGGTTGTTCGAGGTTATCTCAAGCCCCCAGGCGAGATTGTCGACCTGAACATAATGCCCAAGCCCAATCACTGGTGGAATGCAGTCGTTGTTGACAATGAGTGGCGTATCATGGATTGTTGTTTGGCGAGCCCTTCAAATCCAAAGAGAGGTCTTTACTCCAGCGCAGCAAACAATGTGGCAGACTCTTGGTGGTTCTTAGCCCGGCCATCGGAAGTTTGCTGGACGCATGTTCCGGAACATCACGACCAACAGCACATTGTGCCTCCGGTCGCCCACGAAGTTTTGTTGAACCTTCCATGTGCATGCCCAAATTTCTTCCGCGCAGGCATGGAAATGGTCGACTACAATACTTCACAGACGCGAATCGAAGACTTGGAGATGGCCCACATCAAGGTCAATGTGCCCGGTGACATTGAGTTAGTCGCCGAGGTAGAATCACGAGCATACGACCGTGACTGTGATGGCGACGTATTCGAAAGCGGCGAAGTCATTAAGAAACGTGCGCTGGCACAGGCAGAGTGGTATGGTGGAGTCAAACGCTTCACGATCAAGGCTCTGCTGCCTGGCGACGAAGGCCACGGCACTTTGAAGGTTTACGCCGGAGCACGCGGTTTGATGCATAGCATCAAGGACATTCCTCACCCTTTGGCGTTTACACTTCCTCTTGTTCATACGGGGGAGAACCCACCATACGACTTTGTGACAAGGCATCCCACTCCCCACGCCCAGCGCAACGATATTTATGTTGTGCAGCCACAATGCCAGCGACTTGCACTTAACAACACTTTCGTGTTCGCAATTCGACAACATCCTAGTGCTACAGGCAATGGAGTATCATCTATTCTCACTCCAGCCTCGAACCCTGGTGCGACCAGCCCGGTGCCTTTTATGCGACCGGGATCTGCTATGAGCATGAACGGGTCGAGCATCAGCAGCTCGAACCCAAGCTCAGCAAGTGGTACTATTAATGGCAAGAAACCTGCCAAACTGGCCATTCAGACTCCTGGTGGCAAAATTCTTCGTCTTACTAGGAAGGAGGATCGCAAGGGAATCAGTGTGACTGGCCGACCAACTGATGATGAAGACATCAGTGATGGAGGCACGTGGGAGACTATTATTAAATGCTCCGAAAGAGGAGTATGGCGAGGACTCGTCCTTGCTGACCGAACGGCACGATGGTGCGTGTTCGCGGAATGGATCTGCGTCGGCTGAGCAAACAGCGCCAAGGATGCAAGATCTGACCTGGGGACGAGCGATGAGAAGGAAGCATATGCTGGAGTTTTTGGTGTCGAAATGACATTTGAATATTTCGCGCACAGTAGATGTTTTTGTTGCTCGAAAAGAGTTTTACTTGCATTGTTTTTTCTTTGCTTTTATAAGGTTTTATGTTTCTACGTCCTGAATGAATCTTGTACAACAGATGTCGGATAAGGATAGACAGTTCGGTTTTGATAACTTATTTGTTTAATTTAATGAAATTTCATTCCCCGTCACATTGGCTTTAATAAATAGGAAGATCGACATATATTTACTGGCCTGCTATATTTTTACAATAAACATTTGTCAATTGTTCTCTGCATAACAACGTCTGCTGAGTGCGTGTTGCAGGGTAGTATCCGCTAGTATTGGCGGGAAGCGGCGCGTGGCCAGAAACCACCTAGTAAAGTTTACGGCCAATCAGCGACCTGAATTCCCAACGTCAAACCATCCTCGAACCTGCACCTCGACCTTTCCTACCGACAACCGCCTAATTCTTCCGACGCCTGAATTCCACTAGACGAAGCCGCGGGCGGAGACGATACGCGACGAAACAGATCGCAAAATCCAGCCGTCGCGACACGGCGGACTGATCGACAAATTGATAATCGAAGGGGCTAACGATGGAGTTATGAGGCCTCATCGCGTGTCTCGAACCCTGTTAATACGTCGCCGCCCTCTACTCTCTCTGGGCCATCGTCGTATGCGACAGATACAATGAGTTATAGCGGCGCAGGCCCTACGGGGCAGGCGTTTGGGTATCCCGGCCAAAATGGCGAGCAGATGTACGGAGACCAGTCCGGGTTTCAGCAGTTCCATCAGCAGCCGTTCCAGCAACAGCAGCAGCCATCGCCGTCGATGGGGATGCAGCAACAACAGCAGCGCGGATCCTTCAGCAGTGGCATGAACCAGGCGCAGTTTTACCAGAACCAGGCGGCATACCAAGGGCAGTACGGCCAGCCTCAGCAGTACACTCAACACCAACAGTCGCAGCAGCCGTCGCCGTATCAGCAGCATCAGCAAATTCCGCAGCAGCGACAGTCGCCGCAGATTCAGCAGCAGCCGCAGCAGCAACATAATCAGATGCAGTTCAATGGCATGCAGCCGTACCAGCAGTTTCAAGCCCAGGGCTACGCGCAGCCGATGCAGCCAGCTGCCAACCAGTATACCCCTCCCTCCAACGTCTGGCAGCAACAGGTACAGCAACAAATGCACCCGATGCCATCGCAGCAGCTACATCAGATGCAGAACCATTCTATGCAGCACCACCATCAAAACCAACATCAACCGTCGCCAACGCCGCCTCCTCCGACCCACCAGCAGCTGCAGCACCACCAACCACATCTCCAGCAGCAGCAAGCGCAGCGTGTCTTCTACCAGAGCGCTTCCCCGTCGCCGCAGTTGCAGCAGCGTCAATCCCATTCGCCGGCACCGCGAACGCCGTCGTTTACTAATTTGCAACAACTGCAACACGCCCGACCACACGCCCCTTCGCCTCCTCAACCGCAAACGCGCGTGATTCACCAATCGCCGCAACCTCAGCAAATAGCTCGGCGTCCCTCGCAGCCGCAAGTGAAGCTTGAGCCTCAACCATCACCTCAACAGCGACCGAAGCCGAAGTTACCGCAGCAGCCTCAACGACGGCCATCGCAACCAAAGCAACAGCCACAGCCATCGCCACAGCCTCAATACCAACCGCAACCGTCGCCACAGGTCCAGCACCAACCTCCGCCTCCACCTCCTCCTCAGCCTGAACCTGAACCTCAAATCCAGCTCCCAGTTCAGCGTCAACAACCTCCGCAGGAACACGAGGAGCTCCCACCGCCACCACCGCCTCAAATACCAACTCCTACGCACATCGACCCGAGCCAACTGCGACACCAGTCTGAGGACAATGATGATAGACTGCTACACGACCAGCTGCAACAAGAGCAATTCAGTTTCGTCAACCTGCAAGACATCCAAAACCTACCACCACCGCCTTCTCTGTCGATGGATAATTCTTTCAGTATAGACCCCAGAGATCTCAGCTTGCCAAACACGAACCTAGAGCTTCAGCCGGCGCTGGATATCAAGCCTATGAAAGAGGAGCCAGATGTTGGCATGATGAATGCGCCTCCTGCTCCTAATCACACACCGATGGCAGCTCCAAAATCTGACACCCAGCGGATTAAGACGGAGCAGCAAAATGTGTCTTTCACCAAATCGCCTTCGATCACTGCACGCTCACCGAGTATATCTAGTATAACCAAGAGATCCCCGTCGATGACACCAAAGCCTCGACCAGTCAACACCATTCCTATTATGGCGGCTATTGCAGAAGAATGTTTGACAAAAGCTCGAAAGTCAGCGCACGATGTGGCTATGTCCTCAGATGAATCGGCGCATGACGAATATCAGGCGCTCGTCACAACAAGTCTGTCATGCTACGAGGCAATCCTCAGAGAGAAGACTCTAACTCCTCGGGAAGAAGCCTTGATTCGACTTCGATACGCTACAGTAGTGCAAGAAGAAACAGAGAACTGGATGGAGGCTGAGACGGCGTTGACGAAGGGAGTCACGCTTTGCGACAAGGTATGTTGTTTAGTGTTAAGCTCATTCACTACTGTGTATACTAACGGTATTTTAGCATCGCCTCCTAGATATCAAATACTGCATGCAGTATGCCATGCTCAAAGTACTCTTTCAACGTAATCACAAGGCAGCGCTCAAAGCAGCTGATGGCCACATATCCGACTGCGAAGCGTAAGCTCTTTTTTTTTTTAAACAAGCGTCAGAAGTTGAGCTTCCGACTAACAAACATTACAGGTACCGACACGTGCACTGGTACTATGCCTTCCGACTTTTGAAAGCACAGTTCTATAACGAAATGAGTCGTGAGTCAGATTCTCACGGCGCGGATCGAGGAGCACTCGAGAACCTCCGAGCTATTCAGAAGATTGCTGAAGTGCGAGGTGATCACGCTATGACGATTCTGTCGTCACTCCTCGAGGGACTCATCCTTCTCAAGTCCGATAAGGATGAGAAGCAGCCCGAAAAGGTCCAGAGCTGTCTCGCACAAGTAGCTAAATTCCAACTGGACGACTCCGTGCAAATCATTCAGCTACAGGTCTTGTATCGCATCCTTGATTTTGCGTCAAGTCTCAACATCGACACTCCCGACGGTACTGCGCAGAAACTGCGTCAATTGCAGAAATCAGTCGATGATTGTGACAGTTGGGGTAGCGTCAGTGCGGACTTCCGGGTTCCCGTCAAGAAGCAATCCTCGAGCAGCAAGACCATTAGTGCCGACACCGCTGGAATCATAGTGGCAGGGGAGGAGCAAAGCCCAAATGACTTTGTAACAATGACTTTCATGACCAAGATGGAATTGAGAGCGCTAGTGTTCACTTTTAGTGGCTTGGCTGCAATGCACAAACCATCGCAGGGAACCAGAAGCCCTGAACTTCTCAGAGAAGCCCTCAAGATCCTGGAGAGCTGGGACGCGACAACTCAAGGGTCGTCATACGGCCCGCCTTTGCCACTAGCAGTGGCTATGAAGCAGCGTTCGTGGCGGACCGATGGTCAGGTTTATCTCTGTTCTATCCTTGCTTTGTTGGCCGCTAGTCATTGTCATTGGAAGACCGCGAGGGAGTACATGGACAAGATTCTAGAGCTGATCTCTCCTGAGACGCCGCCGGGTCTAAGACTACTTTCGTACTATCTCGCAGGTGCATACTTTCAAGGAACTGGCCATCTCCCTGACGCCATGCAAATTTTCCAGTCCAAGTGCTTCGCTCTTGACTCAACGAATGGCGCCTGCTTCCAAGCGGGGTTTGGCGAGGTAGCCCTACTTGCCGGACTGAACAGGCTGTGGATCATGCAACACACATCTTGCCGCAATGACTATGAAACGACAGAGCTGGTTGAAGAGTTATCATCTCACTGCAACAACCACTGGAACAAAGACTTGCGTACTGCCTGGCATAATGTAGTTGCTGCACTGGAGACAGATCCCCCGCAGCAGCTTAACCAGCAAAAAGTGCATATCCACGCGGCCATGGGCGGCTCACGAGAAACCAGCAACGTTCTTGGTGCCGCCATCACGCTATGTATTATGCGCAGTCGATTCTTTGAGAATGTCATTGGTGAACAGGCCCTCAAGAGCGCAAGGGCGGCTTCTAAACAAGCCCAGAGGAGTGGTAATATGCTCTGGCAGAGCGTGGCGGATGGTATGTTGGCTCATTCTTACGATGTGCAGAGCCAGCGAAACGAGTCGCAACAAGAAAAGGAGAAGGCTACTGCTGAAGCTAAGCGGGCTTTCAGTCATGATACGTAGCCTGGCTGCGCGATCTTGCTTTGTTTCTTGATATCCCTGTTTTCGGGTTGGCTTTGTTTATCGCCTTTTGCATGTAGAGATTTGGCGTTTTGCTCATGTGGAGTTCGTTTGTCTGTTTTCTTGCTGTTCAGATTAACAAGAGAAAGAGGATTGGCTAGATATCATGATTGGACTTTTTTCTATATTAATTATAATGAGACTGTGTGCTCTTATGAACATAAAACCTATCCTGCCTTGATATTGCCGATGACTTCTAAAATGATACACGTGAAACAGAATGAACGCCTGTAAATGCTTTGTGGATAAAAACGCCCGTAGATGGTTATGTACAAGTCTTGGACCAAACTGATCTCTCTCATGCTTCTTTCATCGTTGGCCAAAGCCGGGAGGAGGCTGGAATCCAGGCGGAGGAGGCATGTATGCTTGGCCACCTGGAGGGGCAGGGAAGCCGGGTGGAGGTGCGCCAGCTGGGAAGCCTCCTTGAGCAGGAGAACCAGATGGAGGACGGTATCCCGGGTGGAAGTCGGCTGGATTGTTGTAGCCGCCTTGGTTCTGAGGAGGTCGAGCAGGCAAGCCAGTAGGTGGAGGAGGAAGAGGGGCAGATCCGCGACCCGCGCCGGGCGGGGGAGCTCCTCGTCCGGCGGCGTTATATGGTGATGCGTTGCGAACAGGAGGTGCGAATCCAGGAGGAAGACCATGGCCGAGAGGGGCACCGGCGTGCATTGGGGGAGCACCCATACCGGGCGGCGGTTGGCTAAAGCCGGCTGGAGGAGCTGCGGATGCGGGAGTGGTGGGCTGTAAGAAGGCTTGTGGGATTGGTTGGGATTCTGGTACAATGTTGCGCTTCTTGGCTTCGGCTGCCAAAGCTCTCTCGGCGTCGTCTCCGTGTCTCTCGCCCTTGCCGTCCTTCTTGAAGGCATATTGAACTGATACTTCTTTGCTAAGAATGTATTGGCCGTTGAGGGTGGCAATGGAGGCGTCAGCGCTGTCAAAGTCGCCGAAGCTAACAAAACCAAAACATTTGCTGGCACCGCTATCCTCACGGGCAACCTTTGGTAGCGAGAGCAGAGGTCCGAAGCGACTAAATGTATCGTAGAGAATCTTTTCGTCGACCATGGGGTCCAAGTTTCCGATGAATAGCTCTGCGCCGACTTCCGCCGATTTCTGTTTATCCGCCGAGGCTTTGTTGACTCGAAGCGACTTGCCGTACAACTTTATACCGTTCATAACGTTGGATGCGTATTCGGCGTCCATGGGTGATCGGAACTCGACAAAACCGAAGCCTTGGTGAACTTGGGTGACTCGGTCGCGGGGCATGTGAATGTTATGGATGGGGCCCATTTGAAGCATAATCTCGTAAACCATTGTGGGAGTAGCTCGCTCATCGATGTTGCCTATGTAAACTGTCGCATCTTTATCTTGCTCCCTATTTCCAAAGAGTTAGCTTCAAGAAACAGAATGCGCATGCAGAAGATTGGCAGAACATACCAGTGTCTGTTTTGCGCCATGGTAGCTGGTTGAATGGAGAAGGAGGAGACCTTCTCAAACGACTAATTTACTGTTCCAAGAAATTGGATATCGAGAAAAATAATACAATTGCACAGCGCAAAATTGGGAAAGTTGGGTGTTTGTCGCGTCTGGATGGTCAATCGTGTTAGAGCTTCTGGAAATTTTGGCGTTGGAGTTGCGCCCGCCGGAGTTCATCCGACGTGCGGAATCTTTTCTACCAGGAGGCAAGCGCTAATGACCCATGACCTCCTTCCACTTCAAATTTCTTGACGGCAACCATCGAGTGAACAGACATCGAACAACGACGTCCATACTGTTTGAATACGACTATTCAGTTTGTTTAAAAAGGAGTTGAAAAGACTTCGAGTTGATAAACGCAGCAACAATGTTCACCCTTTCAGAAGAATCCAAGGTTCGCGCGACTGCATCTTAGCTGGGCCTAGACGAAGGAAGCTAACTGCTATCAAAATAGGAGCGCATCTCCAGACTCATTGATGTCTCCCGCGTTGCTATTCACTAGTACGTTCTATCTGTCTGAAGGCTTTCCAGTTTCATGCATGCTAAGAAATCGCAGTGGCTACCTCCCCTTGATCCTCTATCTCGGTACGGACTTGCGCGAACCATTGATCCGACACAGCGAAACTAACAAATATAGGCTACACCCGTAGCGACCCTCGCCCTACTATCATCCGGTGAGAGATGTCAATTAACAACTCACTGGTATGCGCCGTCGCTAATACAGCTTTAGCCTTTTATCCCCTCTCTCTTAGATGCTGAACGACCAGCAAACCAACCCCCCAACACCGTGTACAATATAATTAAAACTTGGAAAAGGAGCATGACAAGATAAGGACGGAATAGCGAAAATTTCAAACGGGAGATGATGAGCATACTAGAGCAGACGACAATGTTGCATCGGTAATGCTATGTATGGGCTGCGACACAAAACTTCTTGTACCATGATAGACATTTTATTTCAATGAACCCACTCAAACAATTTTCGTTTTAATCAAACACCGCAATGAACCGAGTATAATGAGGCTATATTTTCAATATTTATTGAGCTTCTAATGCATGTTCGCGCGATACCGGAACATGACGTGCCTGAGGATCAATGTCGAAGAAAAAACAGAGCTCCGCTTTAAGCCGGCCACTTCGGACCTCTAAAATTAATTTTGTAACGACAATCCACAAGCCATCGTCAACGATACACTTTTCATTCCGCAATGAGGTGACATGTAGCTTCCGCCGTTACTTGCGATCAATAGGGGCGAAATTTACATGTCAGAAACCAGCCATGCGGGCCTCTCTCCCGCTGTAGTCGAGTCCATTGCCGGCCTCAGCGCCGGCATCATCGCAACACTAGTTGTGCATCCCCTCGATATTGTGAAGACGCGGATGCAGAGTACGTACAATTTTTGACAAAAATGATGTTGTAGTAAACAGAGTGTTCTAACAATCTCGTGCTCTACAGTCTATCGAAGCGTTGGCAAAGCATCCCAATCACCGCCTCCGACCACGGTTACACTACTACGCTCCCTGACTGCCAACCCCAGACCAATTACAACTCTCTATCGAGGCTTGACGCCGAATCTCGTTGGAAATGCCACGAGCTGGGCGTCATTCTTCTTCTTCAAGTCACGCTTTGAGCGAATGCTTGCAAGTCGCCGTGGTCTAAACGAAAGACCCAACGCTTCGGAATATTTCATTGCCAGTGGACTTGCAGGTGCGACGACATCGACGTTGACGAATCCAATATGGGTATTAAAGACTCGAATGCTGTCATCTGACAGAGGCGCGCGTGGTGCCTACCCATCCATGCTGTCCGGAGCAAAGACGATATGGCAGACAGAAGGATTCCGTGGATTCTATCGAGGATTGGGCATTTCCCTGATCGGTGTCTCCCACGGAGCCGTGCAATTCGCTGTGTATGAAACAATGAAGCGAGTGTATTATTCGGACAGATTAGTTCGGAAAGGGGTTGACAACGGTTCGCCTATATCGTCAGAGGCAACGGTGGCTATCTCGAGCTGCGCGAAACTGGTTGCTGGAGCCGTGACATATCCATATCAAGTGGTACGCAGCAGACTGCAAAACTATAGAGCAGATGAGCAGTTCGGAAAAGGCTTGACTGGCGTGGTCAAGCGCATCTGGTACGAGGAAGGCGTGAGGGGATTTTACCGTGGGCTTGTGCCAGGAGTTGTGAGAGTGATGCCCGCGACATGGGTGACATTTTTGGTCTATGAGAATGTCAAATTTCATCTACCCCGATGGATGGAGCCCTAGGATGCGTTTGTCTAGCATGGCTTGTACGATATAATATTTTGCGATGGACAGATTGTATGGTCGAATAAGATTCGTCGGTGGGAGAGGAAGTGTGATTTCCCAATGACTCTTCCAAAACATATTTAATGCACAAATGATACCCAAATAACGAACACAAACCTCTCCAGTGCTCATTGGCGTGCTCAGTTCGCACTACACTTTAATATGGAACATATGAGCGCTGAGTGTCCTGGTCGTGGCATCGCGGGCAACTTCGCAAACCAGACGAGACCCCAATATCACTCCTACATCATCACATGCTGCGGAAAGTTTCACTTGGATATTTTACAAAGCTGTATTGGTAATTCCAGAGAAATTTCCGTCGGAACCATGAGAGGGCGCATTATTGTCCATTCAAGACGGCGATGCCGACAAGAAGCGTCTCGACTCCTGCACGGATTAGCGAGGTCGGCTACACTGATGCAGAGCCTTGGACAGCCTCAAACGCAATTATTTCCGATAATATCTGGACATCAGTAATTCTTCCGGTGAAAAAAAGTCTTGGTCGTTATGTGCCTGTTTGGTGCGCGTTTGGTACCTGTCGGTGCTCAGGACGTGGACAAAGCTCTCAGTCACGGAACTGGACCGAGTGGCGAGTGATTACGGGAGCGCAATGACAGCGGGCAACTTGTCTTCAAGGGACAATTGGCCCGAGACAGATAGACTTACGCCTTCTAGGTACACGTCGGGTGCTATGATGTTTGCAAATCGCATCGCTTGAATGTACTCACTTGGCTACGTCTCGTTCACAATCATACTGGCCATGATCCACGATATTTACCGTGTAAGACGAAGGGATTGTGTGGCTCAATCTGTACAATTCATTGTCTCGTTTCACAATTTTGGCTGCATTAACTGCATCCGCTATATCCCTCTGCGATTACTGATCCAATTGGGAAAACACGCCTCCCAAAAAACTTGCAGACATTGTTGCCACACACACACACACACACACACACACACACACACATTGTCTCTGGTGCTTCTGTAGTCTGTCAGGGGGCCACCAATCAAGACTGGCTTGCTTAGCCACTATTACTTGACCACTGTGCGGCAAATGATACGCGAGCATGTGCCGGCGACACCATCACATTCTGATGTAGTGAAGATGCACTGTAACTGGAGGCTTAGGCATCCTCAACAAAAAAACAAAAGGTCTGATCTACAGTAGAGAGCGCCACAGAGCTGTCAGAAGTGTGTACCAGGCCCGAGAATTCGGAGAGAGAGCGCTGCGGGGAAGTGAGAAGTGCTCTTTACGCAGCCAATGCGACAGGGTCAGGCATTCTAACAAAAGATGGCGGCAGGTAGCCTTGTACGTGGAAACTGGTGCTCACAGTGGCACGTCAATATGAGCAGTCCGTGGTGTGCGATGCCGAACGATTCATGCACCTATCGAGACAACAACTTGCAGGAAACATATCAAATAATTAAGGCTAATCATCTGCGACAGAATGATGAATTGACCCAGGTAGGTGGGAAAAGATGTCCAGCTGAGATGTGATAGGTGTGTGGAACTTCGGTTCAAGCCTTGGCTAGAAAACAGGGTGTATGACGAATATCGTGCCTGAATTTGGAGTCTATGAGCCTTTGAGTGAGATCCTTTTATGTATGATGTCGAGATTCGGCTCTGCCTATCTTCCAAATTTCGGGACCCAAGCCATGGATGCACAGGATAGGCTTAACCGGGGATTTTTGCAAGTGTGTCCAACACCGTGCGCTCGGACTATGCAAGCCACAAGCAACTTACGCATTTGGTTGGAGTCCGGCTATTATGGGTTTGTTTGTCATAAATACACTGCAGGACAATAAAACCTTGGTTGCGACTGGTTGGATTTGCAGTAATGGAGGGCCTGATCGAAGTTGGTAGAATGCAGGCTGGTCGGCGACCACCACTTGCTCACCTCTCTGGGTCCCAATTGTGAAGCATTTCCATAGATTTCGTCATGCAGGCTATGCAGGATACATGCGATGCAACAAAAGACCACACAAATTTTTTCTTGCTCGCTC
The DNA here is from genome assembly GCA_022702485.1 of Simplicillium sp. C3G150-2. Classification (NCBI taxonomy): domain Eukaryota; kingdom Fungi; phylum Ascomycota; class Sordariomycetes; order Hypocreales; family Cordycipitaceae; genus Simplicillium; species Simplicillium sp. C3G150-2. The sequence continues at coordinate 1,451,634 of JAJIYY010000001.1, read as the reverse complement.
AAATTGGCTTTTTGCCTCATGCTCTTGCTCGTGCTCAGTGCATTGGAGATGCAAGCTGCGCGGTGTTCGGAGCCGATAATGCGAGTGAGACGGAGCTGGTGGAGAGCCCAACCACCTTCAGCGCAGTGGTGGTATTGCTCTTGAAGCCCAGAACGGGCCGTAACTCGGGAGAGAGCTCGGCACGGGCAGTGCAGAGACAAGGGTTCATGATCCAGAATTAGCCGTATTGTGGAAGCTGCGAAAATCAAGGGGCCTACTATCAAGCCCTTCTGTCTGATTCTTTGTCCGCAAGCTGGTCGAGTAAGAAGCTGATAGCCGATGAACCTCGACACGAAGCAAGTGTTGTCGAGCAATATGCAAGAGGGAGAAAAGTGGCTGGTAGATCCAAGTATCCAAGTCCTTGGGTAAACTCTGCGCGATCAACGACAGGGATGAAAAAGCCCAGCTGCATCGGATCAGATGTGACAGTGCCAAGTAAGCTGCGGCCACTATATGCAAAGTTACAGCGGAGCATACTGTGCGCAGTGTGTGGTGTTGCAGTTTAAATGGGGGACTGTGAACCCAGAAATCCGGAAAGGTTTTCAGCACCACACTTATGCGTAATGCACATCTCTTGAATCCCTTTCGGGACAACAATGTTATTGAAGTGTTTCTCCAATTCATACGCGTTTGAAACACTGTCTTTGTCAAACAAGAAAAAAGCATGGCCAGACACGTTTCTCTTGCGCAGGGGAAACATGGTGGAGGCTTCAAGGGGCTGTTCCTGCGGCAGGCAAAGCAAAAATACTGGGAAGAGCAGCCCAAGTTAAGCAGGGAGCCCTCAGTGGCGTGGATCTTGTGCAATTGCTACTGTAAGGTACTCGTGACGAATCTTGAATAGCGCTAGATAGGGTGGCTGGCTGTTACGGGTTACCAAACAACTACCATCAGTAATGCAATGGAGTATAGCCTGCAGTAAACTTGTAGCAGCTCTTTCGTCACTCCAGATTTAAGCTCGTTCTTGTGCTCCTTGTAAACGAGTCTTGTTGAAGGAAACCCGGTCGATCTCGGAGCGGCCCTGCAGTGCTACACTGCGCGCAGCGCCATCAACAACAACAAATGACTCAATTGAGGCCAAGCCTGCAATCTCTCCCCAAAGAGCGCAAAAAGAGACAAAAGAGCTGTCGTTTTTCGGACGATCTGTCATTCAAGCTATTTTGGCCCGCCCCGCTGACCTGGACCTGGGTTCATGGAAGGGTGGGATGTATTTCGCAGAGCGGGGTTGTGGCGGGTGGAGGAGGGGTGTGGTCCGCAAGGGCTGGAGAAGACTAGCCTGGAGGAGAGCCGTGGCGTGGTGGTGGCTGGTACTTTACCCAGGTATTCGGGGCAGGAGCAGGAGCAAATGCAAGAAGAAGGAGCCTACCACCGCGGATTAATCCCTTTCCATTATCCGGCCGCTAGAGCGCTGTGTAGACGAGACAACTATGCACCTGGCTGTGGGCGACTGACTCTCGCGAGAGCAAACTAACGACAAGGTGGCCACGGAACCTCAACGGTCCAGTCCATAGCGTCGCCGCTATTAAACGCCCTCGACAAGTCACGACCTATCTCTCACCAATACTGGCCTCAGCTTTGTCACTACCCGAGGCCGTTGAGCCGTTATTTTTTTCTGCCCAGCCGCGAGGATTTCAAAACAGATGCGTAAAACAGATGCGTAAGAGAAGCCGGTCTCAAGGCCACAGTCATTCAAATTGACTTGCTAGGTTCATGGATCTTACTTGCCTGGCCTAGCGGGAGAGAACAAGCCACAAGCGGTGGTATTGTTTGCAGATGAACCACTAGCAAGACGTCTAGTTTTCGGGACCTTGCGCCATTCTAAACTGTGACAAAATGAGAAATGATAGCACCTTAATTGGCCTGCCTTTACCAAAAGTTTCCGCGCCGCTTTGCTGGATAGCTATTTTCTAATCAGTAGAACGGGTACATCGTCATTACGGTGACTTTGATGACCAGAAACGGAGCGCTTCTTTCAGCAAGTTGAATTTGAAAATACCCTGGTTGTTTACTACACAAACACCCGCCATCGCGGCAGTAATAATACAATCGCTTCGGATAACCCTCCTTCGAATTATTAGCTGGGAAACTAGAGGCAATGATGCCCGCTGTTGCGCATGAGAGATGTGAGGTTGCAATGCCTAAGCAGCTAGTTCGCTGCCAAGTCATAAGAAAGTCCATTTTTTAACAATGACGTTCGCTTATTCGCGAAGCCTACACATCGGCTACGCTGCTTGACAGAGAAGTTGAAGGGGCTGGTGACCAGAAATTCGCTCTCCGGAGAAGCTTCGGCAAGGCCCTCTTGATCAGTTGTTAGGACACCGGCCCGGATCGAACCCAAGCTCCAGCGGCTAAACAAGCTCCCATTGTGGGTTGTGGTTACCTTGTCCACTCCGAGGCTCGTGCAGGCAAAGTTAACCAAGGTGAGTAACAATGGCGAGGTGCTAACAGACGTCGAACCCACTGCCAATGGACAAGGGAGCGAGAGAATCTTCCTCGCAAGCAACCAGAGATCTCATTAATGCCGTTACACAGGCCACGGGCCACATTGTGGTTAGTGAGTCTATAAGTTGCCAACCCGGCTTTTGCTATGTTTTGCAGGTTGACTAGGGGCCGGCATATTCCATCCCTCGCCTCAGGAAAGTCAGATTGCAGATGGCGAAAGCGTAGTCCGTACATTAGCGCGCAAACCCTACCCGCTGTGGATGCGATGTTTTGGACGAAAATATATCTAGTTGGTGGAGAGTCGCGGCCAGCCATCGTCAATTCTGTTGCAATTAACACAGGCTTCTGGTTTTGGCGAAGTGACTAGAGATTCGATCACCTAACAAAACCAGTCACCAGACTAATTACTTGCAAGGTTGACTCACTAGCAAGGCACTTACAACTGTATGTCATTACCATTTGAAGACCGGTTTATCCACCAGCTAACCGATGTAACAACAGATAAGAGGAGTTCGCCGTGATTGCCATGTTTGGTCATCGTCGAATAGGTCCACGAATGACCACATTCGGGTGAGGTCGAGGGCCATTGATGCTGCCAATTACGGGCGAAGCCATATACTGGATCTTGGAAGCAGGACGGCACACTACTCATCAAGTCCCCAAGATGTGTGCGGAAACAAGCTCCGGCCGATGAATGGTCCCCTATACCTCAATGACCTAAAAAGATAAAACAGAATGACCGTTTTTACACAATATTACATCTGGCATTACAACGAAACATGTTCAAGATGTATGGCTCGTGGACGCTGAATGAAACCAACAGCTGGCTCTTGGAATCTGACCCTTGCAGTGCCGGTGCAGCGGCTGATAAGCCGTCCCCATATAGACTCGATTTGGCTTACTATTTCGGAATTAATCAAGGATGCTGTTGTAGGTTTTCCGCCACATCTGGAAATTTTTGAGTGCGCAAGCAGTGACGCTAAGGATATCCGGTTAGCCCAGCTCTCGCAAAGTTGCCCTCTCAGCGCTGGAACTACTCGCGCCGACCAAACTCGATTGCTATGTGAATCGGAAAATCAGTGCATCATCGAGGCATAGTTCATGCTAACGCTCTGTTTCTGATTTGCCCTGCGAGTTGGGGTTTCCAGGAAACACTTACGACCCTTAGGGTCCAAGTCCCTGATCGACAAGACATGAGGTATCAAGTGATTGCGATATCATCGTCATACCGCCCCTCTTGTGCTATCCTAACCTTCGACTCTCAAAAGCCATTGGAGAAAGCCTTTCATGTATGGTTACTTTTGAATCGTAGCCCGCCTCTCGCGGGTCGAGAGGACCCTAGAGACGGGCATCTCGGTCGACTGCGCACTAAGAGCGGCTTTGAGCAAGACACCCAACCATGGCTATCGATGTAACCTACCGAAGATGACAGTTACCACCACATAGCTGGTTTCATAAAATACCATATTTGACGGACACAATTCTCCGTGAGACAACACTTCGCACGATGCCATAGTAATTCGTCCGCGAGAAGAAAACTTCACCTGTTTGGGCAGCCGCACTGGCTCAGCTATGCACACGCCACCCCGCAAGACTGGTACGGCCCTGCAGATATGTGCCTGGTATTCTGGAGTAGAGCTTTCTTTTTATGCGTTTCTTTGACCATCTGGAGGCAAATATTTTCTTTTTATTCTGCTGGTAAATGTGGACTTGGTGTGTGCCTGGACTCTTTGCACCACGGGTCTGCGGCGCAGCTCGGTGGTCCACTCTGAAGGGAGTAGACATGGTGAGCTGCTTCCAGATGCTGAGCTGGTTAAAGCCGAATTGTTCCCGGTAAACCCAAGTGAAGCACATGCTAATTTTCAACCAGTCGTGCGTGGTGAGATATGACCTGTGAGAGAACAGGCTTTGCAGTGGCAGCCAGACTGTTTCGTTGGTGGCTGCCAGAGATGTTTAATCACCGCCCACGATAAGCCAGCCAATAGCTCAACGTCTCCGGGCTACGGCAAATTCTGTAACCAGCCCAATTGATGTTGCCTCTCATATCCGTCATTTGTCGGGCTGCTGCCGGGGCTGGTGGTAGATCAACCTGGGGTTAATCGACAGGGTGGTGCGCCAGGAAGCCACCCATTTCAGAAATGGCGTCATGCCATGTTGTCTCACTGGAAAGTTCCCATCTGTTTGGTCGGATCCGATAGATTAAATTTTTATGGGCTTGACAGGCATTGGCAAATCGAATTGTCTACCAGCTATCTGAAGGGGAATGGTCTTGCAGCGCATGGAGACCCAAGGGGGTACACGTCATGCGTCTCTGGTCCAGTATCCCGGAAACCTGGTATTTGGGCTTGCAGAGAGGCGCACTTGTTACTAAGGTGCGACGGCATCTGCCATTTTGGCATCGAGTTGATGTGTGCGGGAGAGCAGCGCATGAGTCTTGTGGAGGAAACTCCGCACTGCTGGGCCAATTGACTGGAGTCCCTTCTGCCACTGACCATCATCCCGGATCCCTGCACAGCGTCACTGTTTCTGCTGTCAAGCCTCTTAATAGTGCGCCATGACCGACATTGCACCAGGAAACTAACATCAGAAGATCCTACTTTTCGATGAGTGTCATTACTATGCTAAGTCGCGGCCACTAGGTCAATACTGATCTCCCATCTTAACCGCAAGAGCATATTCACAGCAACCGCGGTTGGCGACATTATCAAGCTTTTATGAACTGATATTCGTAGTCACAGAGACCTTTTTTTTTCCTCCCCAACAAAACACTGCGTTCTGAGCTTTGTTTGAGGCAACCAAACGGGCTCAGTGGTTCACAAGTAACAAGGAAAAGCCAAACAGCGCCGTTTACAAGGTGCGCAAAGCAAGTCAATGATATCGATGATCGACGTGTTGACATGAGACAATTTCTGATTTTTAAGTAATAGGCCAGACCTCGCTGGCAATTGACTGGAGACATTAGGCGAGAGTAGACGCAAAGGGATGACTCGCCTTGGCACGACAACTCTCACAACCACCACAACCACCACAGGAGCAACCCCTGTCGACCAGCGTGTTTTGCCAATTGCCTGTGCTTATGATGCCGCAGCTACAATCGGATACCACCAACCGGATGCCATACCACACCTCCGCGGGACTAGCATCACACCCTGACCCTCCCAGCGAGAAATTTCGCCTCTGGGAAGAGAGACGCAGCCACATTAATCACCTGACGGCGAACTGGTGCTGCGAGCCCGGTTTTTCCAAGAGACAGTGGGCGGATGTGGTGTGGTGTGGTGGGTGTGTGCCGTGGTGGGTGTTGCTGCTGTGCAACTGCAAAAGCTTCCTTCGTCCCTTGTCCTTGTTGTTTTTAGAATCGCCTGCGCCGAATTTGGTCGATGGTCCCAGGGATTCGGTTTTGGCTTCTTCACTTCCCACCCCCCCCCCCCCCCCCCTCCCAGTCGTGCATCGATCAGCGAACTACCGTGACATTCATTAGACTGGCAATAACTAATAACTTGCATTTAAGAGAGACTGATGATTTCTCTTTCCAAAAAAGTCGATGTGTCAATACGGTCAATCTCAACAGGAGGTTCAGCCTCATCCATTTCCCCTCGTCTGTCGTCTCACTCTCGCTAGATATCTTGTCGCACCGTCAAAGTCGCAGCGACCAATACGCCATTACCTCCGCCACTCGGCTATCTTTATTTGTGTCCCAAGTACAATACCTTTGTCGCGTTGCAGCTGCCAATCGTTTGATGCGAATTGTTTCACAAGATAGCCTGCAAATCTGTTTAATTATGTCTGATGCACGCGCCAGCTCGAGATGATTCACCAGCCGTCATTTGGTGAAAGCAAGACGCCACCAAATCTCAGGGCTCTCCTACAGCAAGATTGCGCCCATTCGGTAAACAGGCAAGCAGGTAGCTATTTGGAATCCCAACACTTTGGAGCCCTGCAAATTGGGAGTACAGCAACCACTGCATATGCTACTCGTGCAGCGAGATGGTCGCTGGGCAGCGCTTGCCCTCGCCCATTTTCCCACTCTCGACTTACTCACTACTGCACATACTTTTCTCTTGTTAGCTGATGTGGTGGAGGCAATGCAACACCTGGAGCGGGAGGGAAGAACCCCTGTAGGCGACATATCACATTTCCCGGGTGGGATTGTGTGGCTTGTTAGCCAATCATGTCTTGTGAAAGCTGACAGCGCAAGAAGCCAGCATGTGAGAGGGAGAGACCGCACCTACAGATCGAAAGAGGAAAGGCTAGCAAATCTCTAAAGTGCATCTGGCAATGGTCGATGTAACTGTGATTCATTGTTGTTCAGCGGCTGCATTTGGATATTTGTCGCAGCTTGACATCACTATGATGTTGTGCAGAGTTGCGCAGTGCGGTGCGGTACACAGAGGGATCCCACACCTGAGTTGTTCAGGGCCTAAAGGAATTAGACTGTGGTCAAGGCTCGGCCCATTGCCTAGTGCAGAACAGTGCCAATTGCACCACAGTTAGCAGAAGCTATAGGTACACTGAGCCCATGAACCAGGCTCTTCTCTTCGCTGGAAATGGGGTCGCGACCTCTGAGCAAGGCCCTTGCCGTTGCCTCCGGGAATCGAGGTGCTCCCCGATGAAATTCGGTCAGCGGTTCGTTTCAACTAGTGCTCTCAAAGATCGTCCATTCTCTCGATTGCTCTATTCAATGGAGAACAAGCCCATTCTGTCACTCACAAAGGGGACATTGTGCTTTATCTCTGGAACAAAAATAGCGGACAACCCAGCTGAAGGAACATCATTACGTGCAGCGAGTTGACTCGGGATGAGGAAAGAAGACGGCCCTATGGTAGCGCGCCACTTCTCATGCAGCCAGTGATCTTTTACAAAACCAAAAGTAACAGAGGAGCTGCAGGCTGTGGTATTTTCTCGGTTTACGTCCCTAGTGCTTCCGTTTCCGCCAGCAGTAGCGCATGTAAGCTGCACAGGCTAAGCAACGTTGTATGAATGAAACGATGAAGCCTGCCCCAGCGTTCCTCAGGAGTCCAGAAGTTCTTGATTGTGAGAATTGGTACAGTCTTGGTCCCATATTACGTGGTGGATTCCCGTACCAGGATAGACAAATAGGCTACCTAAACTGGTCCAAGACCATTGCGAAAGCAGTCAGGGCGGAGATCGCATTCCGGGCCGATGCGACAGGGACAAAGGTTGTACTGTAGCAGCTGCTGGAGGCACACTTTGGCTCCTCCCTGATTGTCTGTATTTTTTTTTTTGGCCTGTAAAAAGTGGATTTGAGATACACTGAGCTTTCCTAAATTGAACTTGGGCAGAGCAGCTGGCTAAAGGGTCTTGTTCACGAGCCTCTCTGCCTATGTACAGCTCTTAAGCGAGGTCCCCGAGGCCACTAGTTTAGGCAACTTTAGTTTCCTGATGTTCCTTGGCTTTATCGGTTTAGGAATGAGTGGGATCAAAGGAACTTGGGATACATCACATTCTAATGTTTAGCATCTGGCCACATCGATCCATCCCAGGAAGCTGGGACAGTGGATTACGCCGAGCAAATCAATGCTACGTACCTACCTACAGGTGCATATGAGTTAACTGTGGCTGGCATTTGGTCATCTTCCAGCAGTTGGGAGTATGTGTTGGGTTTTGCTGGGGCCGGCCACAGGCTGCAGGACCCTCCGCTCTGGGGCGCCATGGAACCCTGCTGGCGTAGCCAAAAACCCACCTGGCTTTCTAGCATTTTCCCTTTGGTGAGATTTTTGTCATAAGTGAGCAGAATATGACACGGGAGATTCGCATAGGCCTTCTAAACTGAATTGGGCCTGGTGGTTTGACGAACGTCGACCAGGCTGCTAAACAGTACCCGGCCGCGAACCACCGTCGAAGTGTTGACTAGACTGGGACGGTCTGGAGAGAATCTCATGACAAGACGCCCATCAACAAACGGGAAGAAGCACAGCCAATATGGGAGTGCCCGGCTTTACAGCGTCTGTAGAGCATTCGTGACCAAAGCCGGCACATCCTGCCCAGGCGTAAGACTGTCAACAGAGGTGCCGGATTGGCCAAATCGCGCAGTCGAGTCCAGCTGTGGCGCGGCAAACGAGCGTTAAAACCCATGGCCCGATAGGCGCCGCCCTTGGAGGATCCTGCAAGTGGGCAAATCTCCCCGGCCAGGTGAGAAAAGAAAGCTATACTGCATTTGGAAGTTGGCCTAATGACACAGCTGGGAACCAAGGTCCCAATCTGGTGTTTATTTATGCTGTTCATTCAGGTGTTTAATTTTTTACTGGCTTAGAAAAGCCTGCCGCGGATAGAGCGCTGTTCAAGGTAAGTCTGGGCTAATCGCATTCACAACGATTGAGCCGGTGATCATGAGAACAGACCACGCAGACCATCTCCAATACACAAAATATTGAGTTTTTCGGAAAGTCTTCATGTTGCACAAGGACGTTGAGCCAATCGTATTTTTCTTCGCACTTGTCCGAGGGTGTACAGGCCGAGTTACAGAGCCGCTGTTGCGCTTTGACAGGCCAACGGAAAAGACGCCGCATGCATTGAGGGGACACTTGAACTACCAACGGAAGCGGCGAGGAAGAAATTTTCAGGGTGCATATTATTGAATGAAGCCTAGAAACAAAAAAAAAAGCCCCCAGAACGGAAAATAATGACCGACCACTGGAAGGGGTGTGTTTTCTGGGACGAGAAACAATGGATCCATCAAATCGATGTGCGCTGCACCCACAGACATGCTTGAGCGTACATACATACGTAGACTAGTAGGCAAGATGGCTGCAAGCAGGCAACCCGATAAGGCAAGGGCTGTACGATACGTGTTGGTCAGTGCGAGGGCGACGGGAGGAAACAGAAATGTGACAAAAAACAGTGGTGTAGCAGGCTATCTTCCCGTCTGGACCTGCGACCAGTACGGCCGATCATGGAGATGGGTGGTGTGGTGTCGGGATCTTCCTGTCATGAGATGGTGACGCGGGCAAGAACGAAATCCAGAGATGCAAGTGGCTTGGGCGGCTGAAGTACACTGCGGCAGTGGTGCAAGTCATTTGACAACCGTGGATGAATTCCCCGGAGTCGAGACATGTTGAATGATTCATTTCACATGGACGGTAGACGTTAGATTTGCTCATTTCGGGGGTTCTGGGACTGGGAGAGGCGAGCAACGGTTTTTTTCGGAGGGAGAATTGGGCATGGCTGCGACTGATTTACATTTACACAGCCCGAATTTGAATTTGCGCATTGGCATTGCATTATCAGTACAAGGTAAAGGTAAAAAAAGTGAATAGTAAACGGCCAAAATGTAATTATTGCTGTTCTGGTTTTTGCCCGAAACGAGGCAAGTTCTACGGGGACTCGCAGTTGCCCATCTTGACAAAAGTGATCAGTTATCTCTCCCGCTCGGTCACTGGTGCTTTCCGTGTTTGTGAGACGAGCTGGATAAGTTACAAGACGAGAAGCAACCAGAATGATGGACGCCCACCAGCAGCTTTTCCCACTACGCGCAGCACGTCCCGGTCAACGGGAAGGATTAAGGTGAGGTACGTGCAACGCTCAAGTCGGGCCATATTGGACCAATCTGAACCGCAGCTGTCGCTCGCTGGGGCGTACCGCAGCATTGGCTTCCGTACGGAGTAATTTGTTCCCTGTGGCCAGACACCCCTGTAACTGCTAAATTCTGTCCTTTATGACGCGCACGCCCCTGATCGATGGACCTTTTTAGATCAGCACCCACTTTCCCCACCCCGGGCCAAGTCCTGCGCGTCTCCACCTTTGAGCTGCAATTAGTTTCTGTCTGTTTTTTCCAGTCTCCCGCCCACTCGCTCACTCGCTGAATCCATCTGTGGCTCTGCAGCCTACCTTTCTCACCGTCCCCTCTACGTCTCCAACCAAAGCACCCTCGTCTCTGGGGCACTATCAACTTTACTGAGCGAAGCCTGTCCACTGCGAAATGGAGTCAAGCCACCACCTTGGCTCAGTTGAACTGTGAGTAAGAGAGAGAGAGCCCCTCCCTCTTGCCCTCCAGAACGGCAGGGAATGTACACCTAGGGTAACATGGTTTGATACTAAAGTTCGTTGGGAACTATAGCATCAGTTCTCGGCGATTGGGCATCCATCTACTGGATCTGGAGCATCAGAGGACGACAATGCAGCTCAAAGAAAAACATTGTTAACTCAAGGAAGCTTAGCTATCGCGAGTCTGGAAGAAACGTCCCGCGTCCTACCTACACTTTGTCTCTTCAGGCTGTGCCTGTGCCCCTTCAACAGTGGCTAATTGTGGGAGCCTCAACGGCAGCGAAAACCCACTAGCCCGGGCGACGGACAATTCTATTCTTATGCCACTTGCCACTAACTACCATGTACGCTAAATTGTTCCGTCCACATTTAACAAGGGAACAAACGAGGAGATAAAACGACTTCTCGACCGTCCATCCGCAACCGCAGCCTGTTTTGGGAGCTTGACTCGTCCCTGTAGGGTCCAGCTGCCCCAGTGCAAGCTGGGCCTTCCAAATGTCTTAACCCACTTGGATAATTCTAGCACAAAATCAGCCACTTTGGTGAGGCTTGTGTGGCCGTCAAGACATTTTTCGGGGCCTGCGCTCAGTCGCGCGATTATGAACCGCAGATGACATGTCGCAGTCCGATGTCTCTTGCTGCCGCCTCTGGGGAGCCTGGCGCACCACCACCCACCCAGGGCCCTCCCTGTAATGCGTCGTGGCCAGCTATCTTGCGCCTATTGTCCGAGTCAAAGGCACTGTCCGGTTCATCTGGACCTCGGCCACAGCGCTCTCCGGGGGCACTATCAGCTTCAACCAACACAACCCAAGGCAGCCAGCCCATTGTTGACTGGACGCCACCGTCTGCCAATTGTCTCTCCTGTCCTCTCAGTTATTCACATCACGTATACATGCACCACTCCTCTGGCCTCTTCGCATCCCATGTTCTGGCTGTGTGTAAACATGATATCCATCATCGCAACTTGAAGGAGGGTACCACGGAAATCCCCTAACAGACAACAGACAGGATAACAATCGACCGTGTTAAGCCTCAAAACCCACACCACTTGCTAAAACAGCATTGTTTTGCTTCTGTCAAAACCTCGTACCTTGCCCGTGCCCAGCATGCCCCTCACCCTCTTCGTCGAGCCGTGGAGGCAACTCCCAAGACACCCCTCCTCCTCTTCGAACCCTACCCCCCCTACTCCCCCTACACCCCATCCCACCCATCCTTTGGGATTGTTCGTTCCCTCAGCTCAGTTCATCGGGAAAGCTGGTAGTATTGGTCCCATCCGTGTGTTCGGATACACCTGGCTGGCTACGCCGTGGAGGGGAGGGGCCCTCGCATGCATACGCATTGCACATCTACCCTACCTTAGTGACCTTGGGCGAGACTTTACAGCCCGGTTGTCTAATGCAGGCCAGCTCTCAAGCCAAGATCTGTCCCGCTATCCCGGACTCTGGTCCACAAAACCATACACCACTTTCTTTCCGTTGTTCTTAGTTTTTGATATCTCATCAATGAACTCGACTGTCTTTGCCTATACTCCATCGCCGAATACATAACCCCCCTCGTCCACCCTCACTCGTCCGTGTCTTGTTTCCTTTTCACACATATATAGTCTTCCCTTTCTCTTCATCACCATCGCTTCCTTGCGTAACGGTCTCATATTCGGAAGCACGACATAATTCTTCTCCTCATTGCTTCTGTTTACTCTTCACTACTTTCTTCTTCTTCTCCATTTACTCTCTACCTTGTTCTTCTATCAATCCACCTTCACTCCTCCGTGTAAGTTGGTCTTGCTATTTACTGGCAAGATTAACTTCACTGCACAACCGTCAAACTGGCTCTCACTGCTCAACAACCAGCTCACCCCAACTGGGGACGCTGGCCACAACAGATGGCAAACGACTTCAACATGATGGACGCTCCTGCCTTTATGCCATACGACTCCAGGAACGCGCAACCACCACCACCTCCTCAGGTTCAGCAACGACAGATGGCTCCAGCTCCCCAGTATGTGGTAGGACCTGCCTACACTGCTGCTCCCATGCAAGCCATGCCTGCTCCTCACTACCAGCAACACAATGCATTCGCCTACGTCCCATATCAAAGCCCTCCTCCAACTACGCCCGTTGGCTCTCCATTCAGGACCGAATACCAGGAACGTCCTCTGCCCCAGAGTGACCACAACCGCGTCGCCATGTTCCGCCGCGATTCCAAGCACATTCACGACCTCTCGCATTCGTCGCCTTCCACCAGACGCCAGTCTGTCGCCTCTGTCGCCTCGACTTCCACCAACCCAAACGCCAACGCCAAGACGATCACGTTCAACGAGACCATTGACCCTGCCCACAGAGTCAACTTTGAGACAGATGTCGACGAACTCATGAAGGCTATTCAGAAGAAGGACGAAGAGAATGCGGAGGTTGCTCAGGGCCCTACCCCAGTGGCCACTCCCCAAGCCGATGGCTCTGCCAGTCCTTCCAGCCCAGCCAGCTCTTGCCATACATCGGCCACTGTATCTACCGACAACAAGCCCAAGAAGAAGTGGGTTTGTGATGGTCCCAACTGCAACAAGAGCTTCGTGCAGAAGACTCACCTGGACATCCACCGCCGTACACACAACGGAGCCAAGCCCTACGTTCGTATTACACCACCAAACAACTATGTGTACGGGTTACTAACAGCAATCGCGATAGGTTTGCTCAAAGCCCAACTGTGGTCTTACGTTTTCTCAGCGCGGAAACTTGAAGACTCACATGCGCCGGCACACTGGGGAGAAGCCATTCGCTTGCCGCCTGTGCGGTAAGCTCTTTGCCCAGCGCGGCAATGTTCGCTCTCATGAGGAGACCCACAAGGGCCTGAAGCCTTATGTCTGCAGACTTGATGACTGCGGCAAGACCTTCTCACAGCTTGGCAATATGAAGACACATCAGAATAACTTCCACAAGGAGACTTTGAAGAACCTCACTACTCTCTTTGTCAAGCTTCTCCAAGAGGGCGAGATCCCTGAGGAGCACCGTGACCTCTTTGAGTACTTCAAGGAGCACTACAAGAACAGCAACAAGGGCGTCAAGGGACGTGGCAAGGCCCGCACCGTCGCTGAGCGAAAGCCCAAGTCCAAGACTCGCTCTCAGGCTGCTGCTGCCAACACTATCATGCCCCATATCCCCCAGCAGCCCCTTCCTCCTCATCCTGGCATGTCTTATGACATGAGCCAGTCTTCTGGATACGCCATGTTTGAGCCCTCTCAAGATGGCAGCGCTGCTATGCTTTACGATGATGAGCACGCTCGTCAGATGGCATTCGCCGACCGCTTGTATTAAAACATCAACGAATATTTTTATGACTATCATTAACGACTGCATATGATTTCGAGACGAAATATCACTACTACGACATTATGACTTACCATGTCTCAACAAAAAAAAAAGGACTCTTGTCATCTACTGTTGACAAGATCCGCTCTGTACACATTAGTATGGACGGCATTGCTCGGATCGGCTTCTTTTTTTTCCTGCTTTGGTGTGGTTACTTTCGATTTACAAAAGTTGCTCTTTTCATTGTCTGTACTTCTTCTATCTGGGTGGCAAAGCAGTCTCTCATTTATATGCATCCATCCTTGCTGTTCTTTTGTATCGTCAACTGCGAGTTACAGCCTGCAGTTGGTCGATTTGGCAAGGAAAGGCTGGCGGTTTATTTGCTTTTTTTACTTCAGCATACCCATATTTGCACTGGTTGGTTTGATTGGTTTTATTTGCGATGGAAGTTTTGTTTTGGATTTATGAGAATATGATTATCACGAGAAATGGGTGGATGAGCCTCGATTGACAGATACCACCTTGACACACAGGATTTTACAGCACTGTCATGGTCGGGGACCTGGAACACAGTGGAGCTTGAAGGTTAATTTGCTAGTTAGTTACTCAATGAGCATTTTTTACAAACAAGTCAAGCCTCCCTTCACAGCTTGTGAGTGACTCGTGACTATTCACTACACCATTCTCCTAGAACACTTTCGAGTCGGTCACGAGCGTCACTGATTTTTGCACGTTAATATGTTAATTGTCCAAAAACGGCCTTGAATGATTTCTGAAAACAGCGTTTTGATCTAAGACATGAACTCTCAAGTCGTCCTGGTGGAGGGGGGTGGCTCACGAGCAACAGCGAGCGAGGTGTGAGTACGCGAAAGTGAGGGGTGGTGTTGTCAGAGACATGTTTACCCTTTCTGGGCTGCTCTCGAGCCACTTTTGTCATCGATGTGACGACTCCGTACCTTTTCTTGGCTACCAGGAGATGGGTAGTCCCGTGGGGTACGACTGAGAATCGAGAACCTGGGCAACTGTGCCGGGCATTCTGGGTCCTAGTGTCCTTTCCCTTAGTTACAGCCATGCTAAGGCAAGGGTTAGCGGTCCGACTTTGCACCGCTGGTGGTGTGGTGTGGCAACTTGGTGAATCACAGCAAGACAAGGGGACCTTTTGAACAAAGGGAGGACCAAAAAGAAGACTGCGCTTAGGGTGCATACGGGTGCATTTGTGTGGTTTGTCTGAGTCTCTTTGCTGCTGGTGTTGTATGTTTGTCTATCTAGATGAAACGAAGAGTCTCACGATCGTGGGAAAAGGAAAACAAGGAGATCGGGTGACACAGATGGGATAAAACTAGGAGCGGGTAGTCATCACGACTGCAGATGGCTGGTAAAAAGGAAAAAAGTGATGCACGAACGATGACGCTCTTTGAGTATTTGACAAGCAAGCTAGTCGGATTATGGGCTAGTGAGAGAAGAGAAAACAGAGCCACGATGAGTGCTAGCCTTGACAATGATAACAAACAGATGACCCATTCAGACCTAAAAGGGCCTTTCAACTGCCTTAGTGTCTTCGATAGACCTGAGACTTTCATGTAGTGTTGGTGTGGTGCTGCGCACGGAGTCTTGGATTGACCCGATTTGTTGGGTTGGGAGTGTTGAATCAAAGGCAGAATTGGACAAATCCACACCGTCTCGGCCGTACAATGGGCGGATGAGAGACAAAGTTCCGAGTCAAACATGTCAGTGCCACCTCGGTTGTTCGGAGGGGGAACTAGTGGCGTTGATTGATGGTAGAGACAACCCAAGCGTGGGATGATTGCCCAGTCTTGTCGGGCCTTGTTCCAGCAACTCGGTTCCTTGGGTGGTAGTGGGCAGTGGTAAAAGGGTTGAGAAGCATTCCAGCCGGGGCGGCAGCGTCTAGAAGTGGTGGAACCATTTGAGGAGAGAGAAAAGAGAGGATATCAGTAAAGGCCGACTATTGCGGGGGTTTTGGCCAATGTTCAGCTGAGGTCTTCAGGAAAGATCTGAGACATTGACAGAGAAAAAAATCCCCGTTCTGGAACACTGAGACACAGGTTTGGCTGCCTCAGTGGGCGGCTCTCTTGAGTAAGTGACCATGGAGACGAGGGGGAAAAGGATGTGTGATGGCAAAAATAATGGCTGGATGATTTTAGAAAGGAGGGGGAAACAGATCGTCGTCGTTCTAGCCTCCATGCAGAGTAGAGACAAACAGGATGTGGTCGCCGTGGTTCAGCTCGTAGGCCTCTTCGCCTTCTAACTCCCAGTCTGCGTCATTTATCAGAACCAGAATCCCAGGACGGCTAGATCGAGAATGGTAGGTTAGTTATGCTGGTCTATGAGGATGGATGGGTTGGAGGGGCAAGCCTGGTTGAGGAGAGTGGGCAAGGGAGACGGAGTGGCGTGACGATGATGCCGAGAGAGAGCGAGAGCATTGACGCCAACGTAAGGGCAATGGTCGTGTGTGTGTGAGGGGCGCGCAGTGAAGACGGGAACGTCGGAAGCTTACAGGTGGTCGTCTAGGATGAAGAGTTCTTGTCGAGTGTCTGCCATGACGTTCTTGCAGAGGTGGTCGATGAGGAAGGCAATGGTGGATGGTTGGCCTTTTTGATCCACTGAGGGCAAATTGAGCGAGTGCTTGCGCTGGTCTGAGAAGAGCATCTCTAGTCCGCCACTTTGAGACAGTAGTTAGTACATGTTGTGAGAAAATAATGTGAAGTGCTTGAGGGCTTGAGTAGGGCTGATTCATATGTGTGCTGGTATCTGACTGTCACTCACGAGAACTCGACCTCAATCTTGAGTTTATCGTTCTTTTCCGTCATATTTTGAATTGCAATATAGCATGAAGATTGCAAATTTCTTTGAAATGAAAATTATCTGCCTGTTGCTGGTGCGGAAGTAAAAGTGGTCAACATCGCAACCACTCTGCTCGTGGTGTTTTCGATGACTCAGCAGCAAAAACCGTCAATTCGATCCGCCTCGACCAATCACATCGCAGCAAGAATCTGATTTTCAAGCCTTGACTTTGCCCAACAAACCCAAACTCCAACGAGGAATTCGACAAAATTAAAAAAATAGTATTCACTCGGGCATGTCTGTACAATATTTATCTACCGGTGCAAACCGGCAGACTGCCGTGGCCGACTGGGGAAAGCGGGATACGTTGGCTTTTGGTGCAGACATCAATATCGCACTCTGGTCTCCAAAGGTAAGTGAGCATGCTTTTCAGATGAGAACATAAAATGAGTGCTAATCAATTCAAATAGTCAAGTACGCCTTTTGGAGTTTCGAAGTTGTTGAAGGGCCATAAAGATACTGTCAAGGCTCTTACGTTTCTGCCAGAGCTTGATGGGGATGCTGCTGAGTATCTCATCAGCGGAGGAGACGACAAGACACTCATCGTTTGGAAATCGACAAGTGATGGGACAAGTTTCGAAGCTATCCAGACGTGTTCTGAACACACCGCGCCAATTAACTGCATCACGGCGTTAAGAGTCGCTACTTCACCCGCCAGATGGATCATCGCAACTGGCGGCGCAGACGCCACCATCAAGATCTGGAGTTTCGAAAACGACGCCTTACAACTTGTCCAATCCATAAAGACGACCCCTAAATTCTTTCCTCTATGCCTCTCCGTCAGCTACTTGGACGAGCAAGGCCAAAGCATCATCTTGGCCGCTGCTGGTACCAAGGATATAGTTCAGATTCTCACGGCGGATACTACGAGCGAGTCGCTGCAATTCTCGCTGCAAGCTACTCTCCGTGGCCACGAAGGCTGGATCAGATCTCTGAGCTTCACAAAGGAATCATCAAAGCCAGGTAGTGATGTTCTCCTCGCTTCTGCCAGCCAAGATAAATACGTCCGTATCTGGAGAATACACCAAGGTGAGGAGCTGCCTGCTGCTGCGGCTTCCGGGGCAGATCCCGCTAGTGACGCATACCTCCCTGGCAAATCACCATCGAACAAGGCCCATTGGCTCAAAGCAAATGGCAAGGACTTTTCAGTTACCTTTGAGGCTCTACTTCTTGGACACGAAGATTGGATTTATAGCGCCAAGTGGAACACACATGCCGATGGCAGATTGCAACTTCTTTCCACCTCGGCGGATAACTCGCTTGCCATCTGGGAGTCCGATCCCACGTCAGGCATCTGGGTCAGTATGGTGCGACTGGGAGAAATTAGTCGTGAAAAGGGTGCTACGACTGCAACTGGAAGCACCGGCGGTTTCTGGACGGGTCTGTGGTCCCCAGATGGCAACTCAGTAGCATGTCTGGGAAGAACAGGCAGTTGGAGACGATGGCAGTATGACGCCTCTGAAGACAGATGGCAGCCCTGCGTGGCAATCTCAGGACACACAAAGGCCGTCACTGGAATTTCTTGGTCCAACAATGGCGAGTATCTCCTTTCCACCAGCTCCGATCAAACAACACGACTTCACACACAATGGACATCCACCAAGACATGGCACGAGATGTCCCGCCCCCAAATTCACGGCTACGATCTCAACTGCATAGACTCCCTCGGCGCCGCCCAATTCGTCTCAGGTGCCGACGAGAAGCTCATGCGAGTATTCTCAGAACCCAAAGCCGTTGCTGCCATGCTCAATCGGATAGCAGGCATTGGCAGCGAGGAAGATGTTGCCAACATGCCAGACGCAGCGAACATGCCTGTTTTGGGCCTGTCCAACAAAGCCATCGACGCTGTGGATGAAGACGTCGAAATCCAACCAGTCGACGACCGTGACCGCGATGCCATGGATCCAGCCTCCGTCGTGAAGAGGTCCTTCCTCGAAATCGACCACCCACCCTACGAAGAGACTCTTTCACGACACACTCTCTGGCCAGAAAGCGAAAAGCTCTACGGTCACGGGTACGAACTCTCCTGCCTCGCAGCAAGCCACGACGGCAAACTCATAGCCAGTGCTTGCAAGGCTAGTTCACTCAACCACGCTGTCATTCGTCTCTTTGAAACAAAGCAATGGACAGAGCTTCGACCTCCCCTTCAAGCACATACCCTCACAGCCACGAGAATACGCTTCTCCCTGGATGACAAGTACCTACTTAGTGTAGGCAGAGATCGCCAATGGGCCGTATTTGAAAGACAGCCTAATGCGGATGAAGAGGGCAACGAAGAGCCGTATAAGCTACTGCAGGCAAACCCTAAGGGCCATACTCGAATGATTCTAGACTGTGCATGGGCACCTGTGCAAGAAAAGGCTATCTTTGCCACGGCAGGCAGAGACAAACAAGTAAGAGTATGGACAGAGGCAGTGGCAGACGGAAAGACGACGTTTGTGCAGAGTGCAGCCATTCCTACGGCTGTGCCTGTCACCGCGGTCGATTTCTTGAAACAGACTGTCCGAGGCAAGTCAATCTTGGCTATTGGCACAGAGACCGGCAAGGTTAGCTTGTACGTTGTGTCTGAAGATGGATCAGCTGCTACAGAAATTGCCGTATCAGAAGAGTAAGTGCCACATCAGCACACTACAAGAAGAAACATCATACTAACAATATCTAGACTCAGCCTCCCCAAGGCCGTCCTTCAACTATCATGGCGGCCATCCACAGCTTCAGAGCACACACTTGCCGTCGCTGGAGACGACAGCTCACTCCGTCTGTACGCATTCAGCGAACAGGCTCTCCAACCAAGTACATAGACACGAAATTAATACCATTAACGACTCATTTCCCTCTCTCTTCTGTAGGATACGTATTATCATTAAGTAGGCGAGCAAAGCTCTACCCTGTCTGTAGTATTATGTATGCAAGTCCCGAGTATATGCCAAACGCCAAGAAGCCCTGAAGCTCAAAACCACTACCCCTTCATCATTGTAACCACCCCTTACAGCTCGCTCTTAATAACCGTATCGATGACCTTCTTCGTAACCTCTGGCAGATCCTGCCCAGCCGCATCACCCAAGACCCCCGAGGGAATCATTTCACGAACAGCCTCTCGCGCCGAGGCCGCCACGTCAATATTCTCTCCGTTGATGTAATACCAAGCTCGGCCGACCAGGATGGACACGTGGTGTGGGAGGTAGAGGACCGCAGCGATGAAGGTCAAGCTGAAGAGGAGGAAGACGATGGAGTCTGTTTTGCGATTGGTCAGTTTTGCGCTCGCTCGTTTCCGAGGCAGAGTATATACGTACAGAAGGCAAACTTTTCGTAGGGCGTGAACATGTACACGGCAAAGGTCGCCTCAATCTGCAACTGCTTCTTTGACAGCCATGACCTCTTCTCCGGTTTGTTGTGCTTGACGGTGATGTAGGTATTCATTGTGACTGGCTCACTCGTTTCGGAAAAGGCTACTGCGATTGGATGCTGCAATGTATGTGTCGATAATGTGTGCGGATTGAGTTTGGTCTCAATGTATCAATTGGTGTGGTATAACAGTTCGCTCGAGGCTCAAAATGCAGACCTTTAAAAAAAAAAGGGTTGATCGAATCAAACGCTGAACGGCATTGACGGGACTAAACTTTCCCAGGGGTTTTCCCTCCCTGTGGGACACTGCTTGGCTGCAGTGGTGGAACCCCCGATTGGTCCGACCGGCCGTGACGTACAAACACCAACCACAGGTCATTGCTCGCCAGCTTCAACTTTGAATCACCCACGTCAATCCGCTCTAAAAATGCAGCGTATGTTTCCGAAATCCCTCGCGGGTCGAATATCATGTCCTCACCCTCTACGATACATCTCTTCCACAACATGCACCCTCCAAAAGTCCATGCCGCCACGACCAAAACCCCCGCCAGATTCTGAAATCGAAGAGTCGTACCTCAAAGGTAGTGGCCCTGGAGGTCAAAAGATTGTGAGCGCTTCACTTCCCAAGACTCCAATATCAGCAGAACTCTAATGGATGCCCCTAATTAGAATAAAACGAACTCTGCCGTCCAAATAAAGCATATTCCCACCGGCATCGTCGTCAAATCCCAGGCTACACGATCGAGAGAGCAAAATCGCAAACACGCGCGCGAGCTCCTCGCTCAGAAGATTGACGACTTAACAAACGGTAACACGAGTCGCTCAGCAATTGTAGGGGAGGTGAAGAGGAAAAGAGCCGCAAGTGCCTCCAAGAAAAGTCGCAGGAAATATAAATTATTAGAGGAACAAAAGGCAAAGCAAGCGCAAGAAACGGATGCCCAGCCAGAGCTCCCAAGTGATGCTCATGGCATGTCACCGTCAACAACAGAAACAGACATAAAGAGCAATGATAAACCGTGATATAACATTCAAGTTCGTACTTTTCACACATGCACCATTTACGATATCGCCGCAGGGGAGGAGCTCAATTATTATAAGTCATCACAATCTTAGTCTTTTCAATTTCCACACCTATAGACTCCGATAAGCAAAGTTTTAAAAAAAGGAAATTCTTTTCATGTCAACTTCAGCTCTCTAATTCCTTGCCTTGCACAAGACCTATCATTTGGCTAAAACACACGAGCTATTACATCTTTCACGAGTATAGCCGATACAAACCCCCTTAACCCTTGCAAAAACTTTCCATAGATATGAGACTCGTTCGCAGCCGTCGTGAAGCCCAGGGGACTTTGCTTCTGTCGCCGCTTCCGCAGTCTCGGCCAATTTCGTTCCGGGCGTCGGTGATTCGTCTTTGACGCGGCACAGCTGTCTCCTGTTAGTCGCTTTCTCAAAACAACGGTGCGGAGCACAAGATAATACAAACCTTAGAAGCACTTGCGGTGGACGATTGAGGGGCCGCTCTCGTCGTACTCCTGCTTGGAGATCCACATTTGCTGGAAGGTGGACAGAGAAGCAAGAATGGAACCACCGATCCAGACGGAGTACTTGCGCTCGGGGGGAGCGATGATCTTGACCTTCATGGAAGAAGGAGCAAGAGTGGTGATCTCCTTCTGCATACGGTCGGAAAGACCAGGGTACATAGTAGTACCACCAGACTGTAAACGTTAGCTTGAGTAATTGCGAGTAATAGGCGTGGCGCATCAACTTACCATGACAATGTTGCCGTAGAGATCCTTGCGGACATCGACATCGCACTTGATGATGGAGCTGAAGGTGGTGACGTGGATACCGCCAGACTCGAGACCAAGGACGGAGGGCTGGAAGAGAGCCTCGGGGGCACGGAAACGCTCGTTGCCAATGGTGATGACCTGACCGTCGGGAAGCTCGTAGGACTTCTCGAGGCTGGAGCTCTGGGCAGCAGTCTGGATCTCCTGCTCGAAGTCAAGAGCGACGTAGCAAAGCTTCTCCTTGATGTCACGGACGATTTCACGCTCGGCAGTGGTGGAGAAAGCGTAACCACGCTCAGTCAGGATCTTCATGAGGTAGTCAGTAAGATCGCGACCAGCCATGTCGACACGGGCAATGGCGTGGGGAAGGGCGAAACCCTCGTAGATGGGGACAACGTGAGTGACACCATCGCCAGAGTCCAGAACGATACCAGTGGTACGACCAGAGGCGTAGAGAGAAAGGACGGCCTGGATGGAGACGTAGAAGGCGGGGGCGTTGAAGGTCTCGAAGACGATCTGGGTCATCTTCTCACGGTTGGACTTGGGGTTGATGGGAGCCTCGGTGAGCAGGACGGGGTGCTCCTCGGGGGCAACACGCAACTCGTTGTAGAAGGTGTGGTGCCAAATCTTCTCCATGTCGTCCCAGTTGGTAACGACACCGTGCTCAATGGGGTAGCGAAGGGTAAGGATACCACGCTTGGACTGAGCCTCGTCACCGACGTAGGAGTCCTTCTGACCCATACCAATCATGATACTAAAATCGCAAACATCGTTAGTGATGACCGTTGCGGGCATGTTTTGAGTTTCCACCAGCTGTTGCTGAGTGAGGGGAAGCCACAGGCGGCGTCTCTGCCCAACTTCCCCTCCTCGCCAGCTGTTGTCTGATTCCAATTCTAGACTTACCCATGATGACGGGGACGACCGACAATGGAAGCTGTAACCCGATAAAGTCAGTAATCGCTTTCACAGAGACTGGGAATTTGGCCGCGCATGCGCAAACCCAGCGAATCCAGGACAGATTGCGTAGGTAGGGGCAAACGCCAGCAAAGTGGGGTTAACTCACGGAAAACAGCTCGGGGCGCATCGTCACCGGCGAAGCCGGCCTTGCACATACCCGAACTACCAGTACGTTAGCTACAACTGAGTTCGAAACAAAAATTGCACCGACAAGTCCCCAAGGTCGAGCATCAGCTAGGGAAGACCCTTAAATAGGCGTCGAGGCGCGGAGGCGGCGTTGACGGGTCGGTGACGCCAGCGTATCGTCGCGCAGGACCTTGGGGGGAAGAGTGGCGGGGAGGACTTGTCGGTGAAGCGGAGAGCAAAACAACAAAAGCTTACCCATTGTCGATAACGAGAGCAGCGACTTCCTCTGTAACAGCAAGATACAATTAGCATACGCAAGACTCGACAACAATTGTTACAAATCAATCCTCGACGGGCGGTTTTCGACGAGGCTGTGGCGGTTGTGAGGGGAGTGGGATGATGTGGCCAAACGTACCCTCCATGGTTACTGGTGAAAAAGCGGAAAGGGGTGGGAATTAAGTTTTGTGCGGGAGCTGAAAAGAAGAAAACTCTTGAGACGAGAGGATCTCAAGAAGCTGGATGGTTGATGGAAAAGAAGAAAGGAATAAGAGTCTTGAACAAAAAAGAGTTAAGGCTCAAAAGGGGGGGAAGGAGAAATACACCGAGAGTGGGTTAGATTGTTTTTTGAAGAAGGATGGGAAGGAAGAGGAGGATGTGGAGGGGGCGGGCGAGAAAGGAGTCAAGTAGGTAACCCATGCGTGCCATGCCAGGCCAGGCCATGCTCTAGCGGACAGGCCAGTCCAAGCAAGTCCCAAGTCCTTGCACCACGTCTCCAGCGGACCTCCAGCCAGGTTCAAGGTGCTGGCGTGTCTCGTCTCCTCACCTCATCATCCGCGTGTGCTCGAGCAGGCGGGGCAGAAGAAAGCGACTAGTCTATCAGTAGGTACATCCGTCCCCAGCCCAGCCCAGCTTCGACTCGCAAAGCTCGCCCATTCAACAGCACCTCTCGTTTTTTACGCCCACCAATACGCTGCCATTTTGTTGGTCCGTCCAGTGCCAATCCAGGGCTCCCACCAGTTACCAGGGGAGGGGGGCAATGGCGGGGCTCTTCACCGGGCGGGGCTGAAGATGATTGGCTTGCTTGGGGTCTGAGAGCCCCAGTTCGCACCAGGCGCCCTGTATTTTTCGTTCCATCATTTTTGTGAGGTGCTGTGCGTTGTGGCAGCCGTAACCTAATGTTTAGCCTCCGCTGAGCAGACTATCAGCGAGCGTACGCCACAGCAACGAAAATCCCACCGTCGTCATCATTCGTCCCCAGCGTAAGCAGAGCCCGTCGAAATCCTGTTGTACTGACTGTACACTGGGACAGTAGTCGCCCGTCAGAGGAGGCTCTGCAACGCCTATTTTTTCCGCTCTGCATGCTCTCGACGGTGTCTCCGACAGCACCTAATTATCTTGCCTCCGCGCTACGTTACAATTGACAGAATTTTACATGCTCGTTTCTGAACACTGTTTCAATTCTAAAAACTCACTGCCGTCCGCTTGTGGTTGTCGTCCGCGTAATGCCCCCAGCCGACTGACCACTAACGATATATTTAGGCTCCAGAATTCCAGAGAATGGCGGACTGGGCCTGCAGCTGGGCTCCCTTCAGCGCTATTATTAGTGCACCAACGCACTAGCAGGGCACAAGCTTTCCGCTGGCACAGCGCTGAGACGGCAGCAGGTCAATGGGGGAAGAACGTTGAAACAAAAGTACCTGAGCGCGCCCATTTGGCCCACAGAGGTACTTGTCCACTTTTCATGCAAACCTTATCATCGCGGAGTGGCGGGTTCGTCGTCAGCGTTGCTCTCTCCACGTACGCGGGTGCTCAATGTGGCTCGACATGACTGTATTGTAAAAGCCTCATCTGATGTGTTATAGTGGCTATGCGAATATATATGCAGCCCATTGGTAGCTGCGCAACTAGTGCTTGTGTTCGAAGATTTAGTGTAGTCTTCGTCTCGAATGCGGAACTGTGCTCACATACCATGCCAATTTGACCCAGCTAGCTTTTAGACTGGAATTCCAGTACCAGGAAGTAATGAACGTCATGTGTGCTTGTCCTTCTTTTCTAGCCATCCGGCCTTTTGAATCGTCACGATATGCCCGTTGTGTACTGTCCTCCAGTCACCTCTCTGAGCATACAGGCATATATTCAACAGCAGCATCTAGAAGCCCTACATCATGTCTAGAATGGCAAGAGCTGCAAAACATAGGGAACTCCCAGAGTAATGGCCTTTGTTAAAGGTCCTGTACAGACTGGGTTTGCTTCAATTGGCTTTACTCAGTATCTATGGCCAAAGATAATACTTCCATAGACGCTAACAATGCTCTATACGAGGTGCAAATGAAGTCAACTGCCACAGTATATGTAAATATGATAACAGCTAGTAGCCAATAGATATTTTTTAGGATTTATTCATTATTATTTGGTCCTCCACATTGAGAACAAAAACGTGGTTCCCAGAGGCTGTAGATTCGCTTTAGATGGCGCTATTCCCGTTTCGGGCAGCACAAGGCAGTCCATTCATGAAGCTTCCAGAACTCGCTCCACCAATGATGAAATACTATGAAAAAAGTCAACCGCTCTCCAATTACTTCAATCTCTCCGTCTTCACGTCACGACAATATTTTGAGATTTCGTCACTTATACCCTTTACACTCTTTAATCTCGTACCATCTTCACATAATTTCTCGTCACCTTAGTCCCGCAAGTCAACATGGCCGACCCTCGCTTAAACGAACTGCTCCGCTGGAGCATTGAAAACTCAGAGGAAAGCCGCAACGATGCCACCGCTGCCCCCCCTCAAACGAACCTGACTCCAGAAGTCATGGCCGCTCTCATGGGAGGCCCCTCCGAGGCCGATCTCATGAAAGCCGCCATGCAGGTCATCACCAGCGACGAGGCTGAAATCACACTTGAGGATAAGCTTATTGCCTTTGACAACTTCGAGCAGCTCATCGAGAGCCTCGACAACGCCAACAACATCGAGAACCTGGGCCTTTGGACTCCTTTACTGGAGCAGCTGAAGAGCGATCAGCCTGATTGTCGCAAGATGGCTGCCTGGTGCATCGGAACCGCCGTCCAGAACAACGAAAAGACGCAGGAGCGACTTTTCGCGGTGGGCGGAATTCCACCACTAGTGGAGCTTTCCACAAAGGTCAGCGAGCAAGAGGATGTCAGGCGCAAGGCCATCTATGCTCTGAGCTCCGGGTGCAGAAACTACCAGCAATCGCTTGACCTTGCGATCGAGGAACTCAAGAAGAAGGGCCATGAATACGATGCCGCCGACGCTACAGACATGGAGTCGGTCGACAAGATCATTCACGACCTCAGAGCGAAGGCCAAGGTGGTTCAAAATGGACATTAAAAAACCGACAAGTAACAAAGACAAAGAAATGAACAGTTATGGAATCAGCATTGGGCGGAGTTGAGGCGTTGCACGATCATTGTCACACCACATGCGATCGAAAATGAATTCTTAGTTTTGATGGGCTTTCATATATGAAATGGAATAATCGTCTACCTTGTCAAGGTTGAGTCATGTCTAGTTTTTCTACACATTATTATACATGTTACAGGCTTCATACGTGTGCTTCCTTTACAAAGTGATGACTTTAGTAGGAAATCTTGCCGTAGAAGGGGAAACCCAATGCTTCCAACAACAGTCGTCCCTGTCTGTCAGATGTGGCGGTTGTCTGAATGAAGATGTTGCATCCAGGCACAAGTCTTGCGGGATACATCTATGGACCCGTTAGTAAATAATCCGTGTCGCGCCAATAAATTGGTGAACACTTACATCGTAGTTGAACTCAATCTCAGGGAAGAGAGCCATCCATTCGGGTTTCAAACCAAATGCCAGGTTTCCTGAGCGGTCTCCCGTGCTCGCATCGATTCCAGGCCAATCTTTGATCTTTGGCAAAACCAACGTCACGACCTTATCAATAAACTCATACGCAGCAGCACCGCGAAGAGTCGTCTTCGCACCGGCTTTATCGCCCTTGCGTACACCCCACTGGATCACGTTCTTCTTGACTGTTGTCGCTTCAGGGAAAGAACCGCTGATCGCCTGAATAACAGCGCGAGCTACGTGGAGATATTCCTTGTTTCCAGACGCGAGCGGCGCATAAGCGTTAATAGTAACAGCTTCGATCTCAGGGATATTGTGCCATGCGATATCTCGCTCAAGCAAGCCCAGTCGCGACGAGCTGCCACCACGGGGTCCTCTACGAGGTCTGTTCTTGTGGTATGGTGACGAGCCATCCCATCCTCTGAGCTGGCCCTTTTGCGACTCAACGACTTTTTCTCCTGGGGGGTGATGTTGGTATGTCAGGGCCAACAGATCAGGGGCAATTGTGCTATCGTAGGTGTGTTTAAGTCGAGGGAAGTTAAATGGACCAGGAACGAAGTCTCGAGCGGTTGGGTCAGATGATTCGGGCATCTGGACGGGATGCAGAGGTCCTCGGTAGTATTTAGGGGGGTGGTATTGGTATCTTTGGTAGAGTTAGCAGCAATCCCTGATGCCATTGCCTAATATACTGACCTGTTTCCTGGCAATTGAGATTCCAAAGTCCTTTGCTTTTGTCCTTGTTCGAATTCCGCAAGGGCTTTGGCGTCTGGCGCAGGAGTAGAAAACGAGGATGTCGCCTCAATGTCGTCTACGGATGCCTGTTGAGCCGCGACAGGCTTCGTCGCCTTTGCTGAGGCATATCTGCGGGCACAAGAATTCGTTTTTGTGATGAATTTAGTGCGTCCGAGGGCGTTTACCACGCGGCTACCTTCGCGTGCCCCGACCATGACGACAATGGTTCATACGATTTGGATATGCTTTACGTGAAGCTTCGCTGGGAGACAAATGGAAATTTGTATTTTAGTGTGGCTAGGTGGGCGGGCAAGCCACATGTTGAGTGTGGCGGTGCCACTGACAAGCTCTCTCTTCCGCTCCGCGCAACTGAGCCAACCAAACTAACGGCAGCGCAATAAAGGTTTAAAAAATAGGCTCAAACGGATTGGCCAAAGGAAATTCAAACAAATTATTGTTAGCAACAGGGCTTCAAATAAAACACGCCTGGTAAATTCATATCGTCTCAATCTTTGTTCTCTAAGCCCTGTCATCAATGGCAACGCAAGCCCATGCCGTCATCAGCGCAAGGCAGCAAGGTTCACTTCGCTTCAGGCCATTACGTTAGCGCTACGAGGTCGTCTCAGCGCTCTTCCACTTCAGTCCCAGGCGCTTGCAACGCCAACGCCTTGTTCCCCCACCCACTGTAGCATCACCCACCCCACTGTTGCGCAGCCGGACACCACAACCCTTAAATCCAGCCAAGCTCAACAAACTCTCCTCAATTATACCTCGAAGCCTAACCTAACACTTTTTCTTTGACTTTGTTATTCTGAGGCTTTGGCCCTTTCTAAATTTTATATAATAAGAACTCTCGCCCGAAATCTCTACAATTCTTCCAACCACCGCGTTTGCGACTGTCCATCTCGCATTCCCCTCTTCTTCGTTCGAACCGTCTTGCGACCCTCCTGCTTCGAAGCATCTCACACCTACCTTGACCGTATAATGACGACAGACAGCTTGCTTCTCCCTCGCTGATCGCTGTGAGGCTTTGCTTCGACTTATCCTATACCATTTATATCCCCAATAATTCGCCAAGATGAAGGAGTTTCCACGCAAGTTCCTCAGCATTCGCGACAAGAGTGGTGCTCGTGGTCGAAGCAAATCAGCTCCTCCATCCAAGGTATGAATTTGTACCAGGCTCCCGCATTTCCAATTACCGCCAAGTGGGATGATATGACTTGCCTTCGTGTGTTAAACTAACATGCGCTACAACAGAGCCGTCCGCTCACTACTGAAACCTTCATTTCCTTCTTGAAAGGCGACTCAAAAAACAAGGCAGAAGAAGACCAAGTCAATATAGAAGAGAAGGTAGTGATTGACTGCCATATTTGCAACTTGAAACTATACTGATTCGTCATAGATTCAAGAGATTCGACAGAGCCTCGACCAACTCAGTATTACGACCGTCACCGATGATCATATCCGCGAACTTCTATCGACCAACGTTGCCGATGGAGATCCCAAACTGGCAACCCAGTTCATCGACATTGAGCAAAAGTCTGCTGCAGGCATCATCGCGCCGTATGACCCCAGAATTCATCTCCTTGGTGCCGAAAACAGGGGCGGCGTAACATGCTATCTCGATGCCCTGTTGTTTGCTATGTTCTGCAAGCTAGATGCATTTGAATGCATGTTGAAGAATAAATTCCCTGAAGGCGATCCCAAAGCGAAGCTTGCCAACTTATTAAGAGTGTGGGTGAACTTGTTACGAACTGGCAAGCTCATCCGGACCGATCTTGTAAGTGCTTACATGGCTTGTGTTACACTGTGAAACGCTGACCACGACAGACGAAACTGATACAAGACGCCTTGGGAGACTGTGGCTGGGCTGATGCGCGAATCTTAGAGCAGCAAGACACATCAGAGGCATTTGCTTTCCTGACAGAAACACTTCAGCTACCGCTGTTATCACTTCAAGTCGATCTATTCCATCAAGGGAAGAAAGACGACGATGACCACAAGGTCGTCTACGAGCGGCTGCTGAATTTGGCCGTACCCCCAGATCCTGAAGGCAAAGGTATCCGGCTCGAGGATTGCCTCGAAGAATACTTCAATGCCAGGGTGGACGTATCTCGAGATCATGAGGAAGCTAAGAAGTCCTTGACGGAGGATGGCGGTACCATAGATGATATCGCAACTCTTGTTCGCCGGAGCAATACGATCAGGCTGCTGCGCGAAGAGGGGGCTTCATTGTCGGCCTCTCCCACAGACCTCGCACCGTTGCATCCTTTCCCATCACAGTCGTCTGTGGCTAGCGCACCCGCGCCCACAAGTGATCCGACTGTGGTGTCCCAAGATGCTGAGCAGCCTTCTCAGCCAGCGGGCGAAGAAGCCGGTGATTCATCTACTCCAACTCCCATAAAAAGACATTTCGATCGTAACAGATCCGGCAGCGTCATTCAACGAGTCGTCATAGACGAAAGTGGCAAACCAACAGATGAGGACTCAACCGCACTACCTAGATCTCGACGCAAGGGATCTGTCGTTGTCAAGGCTATCACGATTCCAGCTTGGCAGTTTTTCAGACTCATCCGTAAGTTAAAATAGCAAAAATTTCGGCTGAAAGCATCGAACTAACAAGACTATGCAGCTTGGCATGCAGTAAACAGCACAGAGCCCACAAACGACTCTGAAGTTGCTATGAACTTCGAGCAACGACCAGTTGTTGGTATCTGCCTCAAGCGCTATTTGATGACCGAGTCTGGCGAACCTCAGAGACACAATACTTTTATTGATATCCCTGACAGCTTGCGCCTGCCACACTTCATGCTGGCAGACTCTGGCAAAGACGAAGAAGACGTCAAAGGTTTAAGCACGGAGTACAAACTTGTTTTGCAATCAGTAGTCTGTCATCGCGGAGACTCGTTACAGAGCGGGCACTACATTACATTTGCAAGGGTTGCACCCAAACTACTCATCGACAACAGGCGACACAACTTCGATCCTCCGCCTGATTACGAAGAGGCTCAATGGGTCAAATTTGACGATCTGGAAGAGCCTCGAATCAGCTACGTAGACGACATCAAGCAGTGTCTCAAAGATGAGATGCCATATCTTGTCTTCTACCAAATTGTACCTATGGTCGAACTGGCTTGCCCCTCTGTCGACGGCACAGCCACTGGTCCGCCTTCGTACCAAGAATCAAAGGGAAGTTTGGAGTTGCAGACATCTCGAGCGCCCACCGACGGCAGTCAGTCTATCCAAAGCAAGCCACCTAGCATCCGTCTCTCTTTTGAGAATGACATGCCATCTCGGCCGCTATTCGACTTGGGCAACCGTCCATCCGTCGGTACTTCTACTCCGGGCGGCTCACGCCGAGAAAGCGTCAACCCAGACTCACTTGCCGCAACGCCCTCAATCACACCTGCCAGAACTCCAGAAGGCCAATCACCAGTCATAGCACCAGCCGACGAGTCCACAGCGTCACGTCTATCTCGTGCCGCCACACGATTTGCTCTCGGTCGACAGAGTCGCCCAACCAGTCAGTCAGGTGAAAACCGCCGAAGCTTAACCATGGGCCGCCTGGGAGGTTTGCGCAAAACTAGCAAGGACCCCGTGCCCATTGATGTCAACGATGCAAGTGACTTGCCTCCATTGCCCACAAGACCTGAAGGCAGCAACCAGACCGGGGATAATGGCGCAGATGCGGATAGACTCCCTCAAACAAGTCACAGCAAGCACAGCCAGAAAGCTTCGAAGTCCAAGGAGAAGTCCAAAGACAAGGCAGTGAAGCAGAAGCAGCAGGGAAACCAACCTGAACGAGAATGCGTATTGATGTAGATGGTTAGATGGTATCAACTTGTGGAGCTTGTCTTGGGGATGAGAATAAAGTAGATGGGTTTCAGCATATATATCCATAGAAAGACCAGGCGTACACAGATGTTGACTACGCTGGAGCACGATGGGGTGTTGTTTTCTTTCACGATACCATGGGCGTTTCATCGGTGGGAAACAGATTATGCCCTCTAGGATAGCATGATCGTCATTCATAGTGTTCATCAATAAAATACACAGTATAATGAGTTTGTGAGCGAAGCTGCTTGTGAGAAAAGATCATGAAATCTCTATATTACTCCTATCCTTGTATCTTCTTTTTGCCCGTCTCTCCGCTTCTGCCGTTCGTAATACAACTAGATTGCCACAACATGAGACCCTTCTTATACACGAAATTAGACCGTTGAAGCCCGCTAGCCAATGCTTTTGTGTAAAATTCTCCCTCTGTTGGGGTATTGTTCCAAAGTTCATTGTCCTATACATGACCAAACAAGTCCAAAATCTTCGGAAACCTAGATGAGCTGACATTCAACACATGCTGTCCCACCGAAATACAAAGCATAGGAGGATAGTAATATACACAGGTCGGAACAAGTTGACTGTTTCGTACGCTACTTGCGTCTATCGAGTCAATTGCCCGCCTTTGCTTTTTTGCCTTTAAAGAGGTAAAACATTAACGTATTTGCCCAAATCCCAAAAACATGAGTCCAGAGAGAGTAGTTGAGCGCTATTCTCTCAGATGTGGAATTAACCAAGTCTCGTCTGCCAGTGACAGATGCGTCGAATCGATTGCGCCATCATCGAATATATGGAACAGGAGGGAATAATAAGACATGGGGAGAAGTTGATGATGGCGACGGTTGGATTCGAGCAAAAGTTGGCGGAGTGTCATTAAAGCACAACTGCTCTTTTTCGTCCAGTGTATGAGTAGGGAGTATTTGAACGTTCGAGCTTGGTTTCCACATTCATGGTCGCCTTCTATGCTTAGAAGGGGATGTTGGGAGGGGTCTGCGCGCCCATGGAGTCCTGCTGGTCTTGGAGCTCTTCAGGGGCAGCCTCAATGGACACACCGAGACCAATCTTGGCTTGTTGCTGTAGACAGGTAGTTAGAATTGCGCTCTATCGTGTATCGCATGTACAGAAGGGTAGACTAACCGTGAAGTGGTCGATATCGGCGGCAAAGGTCATCATGACGGGAGGGGCAACACGCTTCTCCAACAAGCAGCTGAGCTTGCCCTTTGAGTCAACCTGGGCGCGGAAGGTAGACATGCGGAAGTCGTACTTGGCACCGATGGCGGTAACACCCTCCTTCTGGAGACCACCGCCCATCATGCCGCCAGCAGAGGGGACGAGTCCGAGGCTCATGTCAACACCAGCCTGGACCTTGTCAGACAGACGGCGCCAGAAAGTGGTATTCAGGGTCCCCATAGCGGCTTGCAATTGAGCGGTAGCGACCCAGTCGCTGGACTTGTATCTGGCGCAGTAGGAAACAGCGCACTCGGGTCCTTGAGACAGAGAAGGGCGCTGCCAGAGAGTTTCCATGCCGAGAGCGAGCTTAGGGGTGACGGATTGCAGGTAGCTTCCGATGTAAATACCAGTCATGCCTCCCTCAAGGAAAGAAGGGTTCAGCATCTTAAGAGAGGCGCTGAAGTCGTTGCCAGTGTACTCGTGCTCGAACTGCGCCATATCCTGGCCGCCAGGAGAGATTGAAAGCTGAGATTTGGAGACAAACTTATCGGTCCATCGGAAGTTGAAGCGGCCGGAAAGAGAGCCCTCGTTGTCGAGGTTACCTTGGCAGAACACCTAACGGCGCGTCAGCTCACAGTTCGTACCCAGGTTGAATAAAGGGGAAGGTGGTTTCTTACATTGGAGGTACCGTACATAGCAGCAAAGGTATAGGGGTTGAGACGGTCGCCCATAGCAAACTGGTGAGAAACCTGAAAGAGAGGCCCCATGCTGAAGATCTTGGTCAAATCGGCGCGAATTCCGGTGAACATGAAGTTGGTGAGGAAGACATCGCGCTGGACCTCTCTGGCAAGCGCCTCTATCGTTCCGGGGTTGGAGAGCCCGAGCTTGGCTCTACGGTCTGAAAAGGAGTTGAGGGCATCTCCGAAGGTGGCGGCGATCGGGTTGGTGAAGAGCAGCGAGCGCAAAGACTCGACGGCGGAAGCCATGATGTCTGAAAGATCCCGTTGAAGGGGGTGGAATTTGAAAGAGAGAGAAAAGGAAATAAGGGAAAAGACTGGGAAGATAAAAATCCCAAGGACTGTAAATCGACGCTTAGGATTCTTTCAAATGAACCACAATGCGACAAAGGAGTCCTAATTGGCGAAAGATTCGATGCTGTTACGCCTGGGACGCTACGTCAAGCTTGAATAGGATGATGGAGTAGGAGAACAATTTTCATCGGCCCCGACAGGTACACACACACTGCAGTCGCTGTAGCACGAGCCACGGTGGACGAGTCGACGTGGTGGAGCCACCATTTTTTGTCGGATTGCAGAATGTTCCGGTCCGCCTGGTGAGTTGGACGGGCGACTTCGGGACGAGGTATTCGAGACTCCATTTTAGCGCAGCGGGCCCGGCACCTTGAGATGTACACAGGACATTTCTGTCATCCGTATCGCCTCGCAACCTCCCTTCCACCAATCCGACACTGTCTTACCCTGTATCGTGACACCATCATCTTGCGTAATTCTTGCATCTGTCTTTGTATTAAATTTTTGAACCAATTTTCATCCCAGCTCAACACAGCCAATTTCCTTGAAGGGCAAAATTTGTGAATTACAACGTTCTCGGCCGATAGTACCCGCTCCAAGTGCTATCGTTGCGAAGCCATTCTCAACCTAGCTTCAACAGTGCATAAGCTGTCTCCATACTCAGACTCAGACTCCGCACTCTTATCAGCAACCATCAAAATAGTGTCAGGTTCATGCAACCCGAGGCATCACTGCATCAGACGGTATTAACATCCACCGTGGTACGAAAACGGACATATCATTAGACACACAGGCAACACAAGCGCTCTGCTTAGCTTTAACATCACCGCTCGGTGACAGACATCTTGACCGAGGCCGTTGCACCATTTCAGATTGTCGATATGGATACACTTCTGTAAGTTGAACGCAGTCTGTCTATTTGAAGTTTTCATGGAATCTATTTGTGTTTGTTTGCTGGATTCACTACAACTACTACTATTCGTCATTTCATTGGGACTATTGGAACTGACACCATAAGGACTGCCGAGATCGCGGCCAATGCACCGCGATACCGCCGCAAGAGCTCAACCTTCATCGATGGCATCCATGACATTACCCAAGGTCAGGACATGGCGCCAGCCCAGCTGTACAGCACAATGTCTGGCCGCCTCTTTCACTCAGGTCGTATTGCCATCGTCATGGTCGGCCCTCCTGCTCGCGGAAAGACGTAAGTAGACTTGTGATGCTACTATGATTCTCAATATTAACCATGTTCAGACATATTTGTGTTTCCCTCGCCCGTTATCTGCAGTGGCTAGGAGTTAAGACTCGCATCTTCCATTTGGGCGACTACCGCCGTGCGACCATCGGCCCTGGTGGATCTGTACCAGAAGATTACTTCTTCCCTGACGCCTCTCCATCTTCCGTCATCCTTCGACAGAAGATATTGAAGAAGTGCCGCGAGGATATCTATGCCTGGCTAAACCATGAAAATGGACAAGTTGCCATCTACGACGCTGTGAACCCGACGGCCAGCGGAAGACGTTCACTAGCCAAGGAGTTCGCAAAGCACGACGTTCAGGCAAGTAGCTATTTGATGCTCTTCCATTGGCCGTCAAGATGCTAACATATACACGTAGACTTTATTCATCGAGTCGTTTGTTGACGACGAGCGTATTCTTCGCGAGAATGCCCGCAACGTCAAAATTGGATCTCCAGATGTATGCACCCCTTTCAACTATTCTCTGATAGAAATGTCTGCTAACCAGTCATCAGTTCTCTGGTATGGATCCCGACGAGGCTGCTAAACTCTACCTCAAACGAATTGATGCTCGCATCCCCATGTTTGAAACAATGGAAGAGGCCGAAGCCAACTACATCAAAATGATCAATGCCGGCGAAAAGTTCTTCTACAACAACGTTAGCTTTAATTACCTGTCACATCGAATCGTCTTCTACCTCACCAACCTCCACATCAAGTCTCGCACAACATACTTTGTCCGGGCAGGAATCACCACCGATGAGGACTCTTTCCGTGCCGATGCACCTCTCTCAGAAGCAGGAATCCTCTATTCTCACAAGATGGCAGAAACCTTGATCAAACATAGAGACCAAGAGCACGCCGAACAGTCCGAAAAGGATGGAGTCCAAGGGCCTCTTCGTCCTTTGTCTGTGTGGACGTCAACCAGACTAAGAACAATCCAGACTGCCGAGATATTCAAAGAAAAGGGCTTCAAAGTCCGCCAACGATCGCAGATGAGCCAGCTCAACCCTGGCATCTGCGAGAGAATGTCTGAACGCGTCATTCGTCAGGTCTACCCGGAAGAAGTTGAGAAACATGAAGTCGACCCTTACCACCACAGATACCCTCGCGCAGAGGTAAGCATTTCCTCTCATGCTCTTGCCTCACTGTTATCAACTAACACCAATTCACAGTCATATCACGATCTCGCCGTTCGTCTTGAGCCCATCATTCTAGAGCTAGAGCGTGAACAAAACGACCTGCTCATCATTGCACACGAATCAGTTCTCCGCGTTCTCTACGCCTACCTCATGCACTGCTCAACCACAGAGATTCCCGCACTCAAGTTCCCTCGCGACGAAATCATCGAAATCATCCCAGCTGCGTACCAAAATGAAGCCAAGAGAGTCCATATTCCCGGCTTGGATCCCGAACAACTCCCCAACTCCCCAGATGGTATGAAGCTTCTCGCTGCAGGCGGAAGCGTGCCACCCAGCGGACCGGCTAGCAGACCCGAGAGCTTGCCTGCAAGTGGACAGATGACGCCGCTGTCTGGAGGCGTTCTTAGTCCTACGGATCCTATTGAGCGGCCGCCTGAGAGAGTAGTGAACATGTCAAAGGAGATTATTGCAGACAAAGTCGATGACGAGGATTAGAGAAGTTTACAGATTAGCTTAGTTTTGCTGTCAACTTGATGGTTTTAGCCAATATCTTCAACTGGTTTCCATATCTGAAAAAAAGAAGAGATCTGCGCTGTGGGATGTATCGAAAGTGACGGCGATTAGGTTGTACACTAAAATATTGAAACATGACCTCGACGACGAGTGAACACACGATATGCCATCCTGATTTTTACACTTTCGTCCAGGGCCTGCTATCCGTTACCGGATTTACATACCTGCAGTATCAATGACACGACAGCTGCATCTAACCATGTGAGCACCTCCATGCATCAGAAACCAAAAAGCGCCTTTATTTACTTTGAGAAGGAGGCGATTGTGACACAAGCCACGCTGCAGGCAGGCAGGCAGGCAGGCAGGCAGGTAGGTAGACCAGGGGGAGGCCCAAGGTACTCTAGCGATGTGTGTAATACATTGTCGCATGTACACTTACCCAGATCACCGGATACATAGGTACCAGCCTCGTTTATAGGGTGGCTTACTACAGCAGGTTTCTTTTCTATTTACGGCGTGTAGTGGTGGTGTTGTGACTGCCAAGGTTGACAGGGGTTGGGATTTTCATGCATATTGGGAAATAACACAGGTGTGCAGGTTGATTACAGTATGAGGCAATAATCAACGTGGAATTAAGGAGAAAGAGGCCTGGACATACAGGGAACTGAAATAAAAAAGAAAAATGGCGCGCGTGACTTTTGAGCAAGTGAGGCGATTGGCGAGGCAAACTGGCGGTTAGAGATTTTGGACCGTTCGGATTTAGGGTCTCCGATGAGCATGACAGGCACCGCACCTTTTATTTGACAAATGGGCTTGTTTTCCTTCTCGAGAGTTGAGATTTGTTCCCATTGGAGATTTTGGAGGGACGGGAGAGATGGCTTAGAAGCTGAAAATAGCTCGTCGTGATGGTGGTCTGGTCATCATGGGAGCTGGGCTGCTTCTGGTAAGCCTGCGATGACGATGCTGCTCACATATTGGCACCTCGACGCCAGTTTTCTCGAGATGTGTTTCAAAAGCACGCTGCAGGTCTTGGGCTGTGTCCCAAAGGAAATAGCGAGAGAGATCGGCGACTGATTGACATTCAGTGACATGGGAGAGGGACGGCGTGGATGGGTGAGCCTGCAAGCATCCAATGCTCATCAACGCTCTGCTCTGGACACACCAAGTACGTGCAGACCAGTGCACTGAGTGGCTTGCTACAGGCCAGATACACTGGGCTTCTCGCCAGGCCAGTTGTTGACGAACGGCTCACCATGGGTCGCTCGCGGTGGGGCGTGGCGTCAAGGCTTTGGCGACGGAGACACGTTGAAGACGGGTTTGCTAACAACGATTGCACTTTGCCTATGAGGTAGTAAAATGTCTCGGTGGGATCATCCCGATCCCTGGACAGGAGAGAGTGCTACAGGTAGTGAAGATAGGGAATCCTGGCCACTCGCCATGTATTCCCTCTTTCTCTGTGTCTAGCTCGTCAGTGATATGAGTTGACTCGCTCAAACTGCTAGCTTAGAGCTCCTCAGCGAAGCTCCCAATCTCAAACCCACTTCCCTCAGCGAAACACATCGATGGTAAATCCAATCTGCGGAGGGTTGTCAACACGCAGTGGGGACTGGAGGTGAACTGAGTTGACGAGGTCACTTGCTGTGCTTAATGAGCAGCGCAATCGCCGTACTGCACAGAGAGCTATCCTGTAATAAATTACTGTTCCATGGCAATCTCTTGGGAACGCCAGGCCTCGTGCCCTAAGCTACTGATATCCACACCAAAGTCCCAATTCGTGCTGCTGATGGGAATACTAAGTGGAGTTGCATAGCATGGGATGGGTGTTTTTGTTGGAGCCACCAGAACCCTGCCTGCATCGAGCTGTAATGTACGCTGGCGCCAGGCGGAGAGCAGAGCAGAGCAAGGTAGAGAAAGAAACGATGCAACTTCAGTGTCAACAGTCCAGTAGCTTGATCGATTTGCCGAACAATCCTAGTCCTGTTGCATGCCATCACAAGATTAAAAGCTTTGGCCTCCAATTGCATTCAATACCATCATTGGAAGCTATTGACCGGCCCCATCAGACCCAATGGCAGAAAACAGCCCATGTCGGGCCGGTCATTGAGCAGAGAATGCTATGCTTGAAGCACTCGCTGTAGCAACAGCTGAGCTTGTTTGTTACCACACCAGTATCGAGCTCTGGGCGTGCATGGTGCGGATTGGTGGGTGCAACGGCGTCCGGCTCGCCATCCCCCCAAAGCCAAACCCTGTCCTGAGGTCACATTGGGAGTCGACGTCATGGCCCTGCAGGGCCGCTAAAGAATAGGCTTCGTCGAAACGAGCACGCAAAGAAAATGCGAAAGTCAGACAGAAGACGAAATTGATCGATTAAACATCCCTGCAGGAGATGGCCGCAGGATAGGCCACCGAATCACGAGAAAGGCACAGCCTGGGTCACAGCCAATAGAGGCGCATGCTTGTCTGGGAGGTACGGCGGCTCTTCGCAGGCTGCATTGGATTGCATTGGCACGAGCAGCCCAAGGAGCGAGGAAATAATTACTGCAACCTCTTCCGCCTGCCAACGCCCGCCGAAACCGATGTAGAGGGGAGCGCAGTGGAATGTGTCGTGGTCCCATGACCCATCATGCGGCGCTAACGCTCGATTTTTTAGGCTCTTGGACCAACCTAGGTCCGCTTTCTGGATGCCCATCTGATCAGAAAAAAGCAGTAATTAGTGGACGTAAAGGGGAACAGAAGAGACAAGAACGAATTGGTAACAATGTGTGCCGCGTGTCGTACAGCTCCGTCACGATGAGCAGCTTGACCAATGATAGCGGCTCGGTTTCGCAGTGACGGAATCGTGACAAGGCCCCGTACTATTGGGCTCTTAAATTGAAGCAGTGCAGAGACAAAGAAAGCTAGGGCCGTCTCTAGTCAGGAGCAGCATCTAGATTGGTCGCCACAGGGTCGAGACAGAGCTGTCGACCAATTGTGCAGAAAATAGCCTGATGCTTTGGCAGCAGCCAGGATGAAAGCGGTATGGTGCTGCGGCATATATCTGTCTACTGTACTCTGGTCCGTTGGGCTAATATCAACGTGAGCCAAAGTACAAAAGATAGAAGAGGTTTCCTGCTGCAGCTTGTTTCCGTCATCTGGAAACGCAGAACCTGTACCTAAACTGGCAGGCAATCTACTAAATGCAACGCATGTAGAATAGCCGCTAAAAACAAGGAAAATAGCTCCGAGTCCAGCACAGCAAGCAGATCTCGAAAGCGAATGATCGACGGCCCTTGAACTAATGCTTGAGCTGAAGATTTAGCACCCAGCAATTCGACAACGGCCGACTCGTGTCGTCTGCTAACCCTTGTAAATTTCTGCAAGGTCAGGCGTCACGCATCGGGCCTGGCGAGGGGTGCCTGAACTACGAGAGCAGAGCAGAGCAGAGCTTTGCTTGACTGGTGTCAGCATCAACTGCCATTGGGAATGATGAGCTGTGGTGGGCCGCTAAATGGAGCCTCCAGTGGTCTGGTTGACCTGGGCTTAGGTGCATCCGCTGTTACGACAGGTTCCACCACACTGGCGCAGGGCCGCTGGCTTGACAACCTGGTCGCTCAAACGAACGGAGCTAACGCTGGTGCAGCGCAGCACCTGCAGGACAGGGGAGCGCTGCCTTCTTTAGGTGACTGGCCTATTTTGCCGGAGACTAGGCTTGCCAGGCTAATTATGATGAATTGTTTTGTCCCTGTCCAGAGCTGTCTTCACCTGTAATTTCGTTGATTATCTGTAGTTAACGGCCTAGCGAGAACGAAGCTAGTGCCACCGATTTGCCACTGATTGATGAGTGCTTGTCGGTGGCTGAAGCTTTGGCAAGCAACGGGCTACGAAGGAGCCAGTATCACAATAGAGTAGCAATGATGAAGTGGATTGAATGCCAATTTTACTGATCTATGAGTCTCTCGTTGAAATTCGCGGATTGATTTGAGAACCAAGTGGAAAAGAAGGGTGGGCTAGCCGAGAGGCGTGAACCACGGAGCTGGGAAAGAGGGATCGTGAGCTGATTTTGATGGAGTAGCTCTGGGTTCCTTCTGTCACAAGATGCAACGCACCAGCACACAATGATCTGAGGCGAGACGCCGGGCAATAGGTTCGCTTGCTGGTGTGTGGCAAATCATGCTAAAGGCCAGCGCAAGCTCTGTCGAGAATGAAATCATTGCCTGTCTGGTTGGGCAGCATTGGGAACTGCTTACTTTGAGTCATTGATGGGTTCAATGCGAGCATGCTGCAATCTGTTCTCAACGCAGAAACGACCGGATCTAATCCATGTCGTAATGTCCAACCAAGGGGCTCATCACGGAACATGGTTCGAGACTCCAAAGGCATTGAGGCTACAGTGAGGCTTTGTGGCATCCAAAGCTCAGCTGTCAGGGCGTCATTGTAAACAAGCCACTGACTCTTTGCCTGAGGGGAGCAGTGAAGAGCAGACTTGACTTGGACGACCGCTGCTGACATTTACAATGGGTCCCTCCGCGTAGATATTTATATCTTGGATGCTGTCTTGTATCTTCATTTAATTATTTTCAGCGTTTAAATTGCGCCAATATCCATTTATATATTATTTAAATGATTAATTCATTTGTCGAGATCAAGATGCATGGAACCCGACAGGCCATCTGAGTACAGCGGGTGGAGCAGAAAATTGACTTCCGCTTGCCGAGTTTTAGCGCCAACTGGGTCGTCTCAAAAGTTGAGCACATGAGCATTTTTGGAGGGCCCAAAGAGGACCCAAGGCCCAGTGCCTCCTCAACTGTACCGTACCGCACCCTGTCAACAGTAATACAAGTACAGGTAATAGTAAATTGCAACGTAATTTAAACCTGCTTCGCTTTACCTGATACCTGGATATTGTGCTAAGCTGCGCTGCTCTGTGTTGTGCTTTGCTATCCCAGGCCCTGTTCTCCGGGAACCTCTCTGCCTTGACCGTCCTCAGCACGTCTCTCTCAACGGCGCACCCAAAAGCTCAGCCCAGGTACCTACCCAGCAACAAGTGCCCCAAACACGCCCTAGTAGTGCCAAATTCCCGGCGGTCCAGTGCCATGCATCGGAAAGCAAATCCCTAGAAATCATAATAAAACTGTCTGATCTGCTCTTTCAGCGAGCCTTGTGATTTCCCACCCCTCTTCTTTCCTACTATCCCCTCTTTTGTTTTCTCGCCTGCCCGTTTTTGCCAAAACTTTACCAGTGGTGTTTCCCAAGGAGCAGGACATAGAGACGTTACGAAGAGAAGCAAGAAATTAAGATTGTTCAACGAGCGAAAAGCCTGGCTCGAACCGATCAACGCACGAAACGACGACGTTCGCGAAAAAGGAGAAAGAAAAAAAACAGAGACGCCTTTATAGTTCACATTCAGTTACTGCTGCTTTTGTTTCAACTGCGCAACCACTTTGGACGGTGCGGCATATTTGCTCTATCAATACAGCTGGATTTTTGGTTCTGTCAACGACCCAATCCATCATTGTTTTTAGCCCCTCATCGAAGCTGCCCGTCCGCTGCCACCATTACCAGAGGCCTACGACCGATTGACGCTTGAAACACAGCTCAATTGCATCCTAGACCTGGGACAAAAATTCGGTATGTTAAATTTTTGTTTACTTTCTCTGCATGATTATACACTGCTCTACTTTTGATCTGCTGCACTCTTTATATTTCCTTTTCCTTCTCCCCCTGCCACAAGCTCCCGCAGCTCGCTGGACCTGGCACTGGTACCGCACCTGGCGCTGTACATCACCAGCCCACCAATCCAACCCTGTCACTTTCAGCACCCACCCGCCGAGTCCTTTGTACCCAAAAAATGCCCCGCATCAAGCCCCCCCAAAAGCATCACCAGCAGCTCTACAGGCTTCCCTGCTTGCCAGTCCAGGTCTCTGGTCTGCTGTGGCCATTTTTTTTTTTAGCTCCCCTGCTGCTCTTGGTCATCCCCTCCTCTCCTCTTTGTTTTCCACCACCCACCATCATCCACCGCCCAAAAAACCCTCCCACATTATCACTGTTGAGAGAAGACATCCTAGCAAATCCACTCACCTCACGCGCCGCCTGCCCACCCCCTCCCACACCCTCCGTTCCGGTTCTCCTCCAATCTGCGCCTCGACACACCAAATCTCCAACCTTTTCTTTCTCCTTTGTGAACCTCTTCCAACACCGTTGATGCAACCTCTCCACTGCATATCCTAGACCTCACTTCTATCGCTTCGTCTAGCTTTCTTCTACCAGCTATTGTCAGTTTGTCCCTCCCCTCGGAGCCCCTCTTTTAGCCTCACCACCACAACACCTGCCCGCCATCATCATGGCTTCCCCTGCGTCACACTGCCACTTCAAGTTATTTTCCACGGCCACCACGTCGTTCGTGGTTGCATTGCATGTTCTATTTCACTGAAATATCCTCCTGGAACCGGGGTGATTGCCGCAGCTCCATCATGCGCTACAATGCGCTGCGAGAGCGGTCCTGGCCTGAAATGCCCATCACCCCCTCCAACGACTGCTTGCCCATTACCAAGCATTGCACATCCTGAGGCATCCTCTCCAAGCCGCATCATTATGCGAACCATCAATGACTCAAAGGCAAGATGGCTAACGATAGTAGAACCCTCGCCAGATTCGACGCAACATCGACTCGCTCCCCCACGCAATTGTCATCTTTCCCTTACAGTAAGTGCCTCGCATCATGGACTGTCAGCAGTAATCATCAGCCCAGCATGGTTTGCTATCACGTTGAAGGAGCCGTGGGATACAAGGAGAAGGCAGTGATGCGGGAATACGGCTATTCCCAGGGCTTTGGGATTCCTGCGCAGTTTTTTGCCATGCTGGCTCTGATGCAGACAATATTGCTCAATCTCTACCCACGGCTCCTAGGGATTATGCGAACTACCTGTCTATAATGGCTGCATTCATCAAGCAGCGCTGGCCACAATCTCCGTCTCAACGTCAACACGCCGCTCCTTAGTCTCCAATCGTCGACAGTGCTGCAACTCTTTTTGTATTTACAGACACCCGTGCTAACGTCTCCTTCTGCCTTAGATTGGCAATCGAAGATACTTTCGATTATCTCTTGTAGTATCTACTTGGCAAAGCGGAGCCAAAGTACACCTTTCGACGCCTAAATTCCAGCCAGTACTGTCGCATCAACACGCGACATACTCACGACCCCCAACATCACCTTTACCAGTTGCCCAACACGGCTCGCAGAACGATCTTCGCGTTCGTCTTCCAAGACTTTCCATCAAGAAACGCTCCTGCGCAACATCGATAGCATCGGCCAAAAGGAATTGGCGAGATTGTGAAGCATGTCATCGCAGCGCTCTAATGCTTTCAATAGCCTGCGGATGGGCGGTATGTGTCACCGTAGTTGCTCTCGCAGTGTAAACACTACGGAAACT
Organism: Simplicillium sp. C3G150-2; assembly: GCA_022702485.1. Lineage (NCBI taxonomy): Eukaryota > Fungi > Ascomycota > Sordariomycetes > Hypocreales > Cordycipitaceae > Simplicillium > Simplicillium sp. C3G150-2. Next base: position 1,407,870 of record JAJIYY010000001.1, on the reverse strand, counting down.
AACACTCTTCTAGAGGTCATCCGCGAGAGAGTACAGGATGGAGTAACTGGTGAGACCAGAGACCTGCAGTACACTCAATGCAAAATTGTTGGTAATGGCTCTTTTGGCGTGGTCTTCCAGACGAAGCTGTCACCTTCTGGAGAAGACGCTGCCATCAAGCGAGTTCTGCAAGACAAGCGATTCAAGGTATGAAAATTTACCGACCTATTGGGCCGCAGTCTAACCGCCGATTATTGCAGAACCGTGAACTCCAAATCATGCGCATTGTTAGACACCCTAACATTGTGCAATTGAAGGCCTTCTACTACTCGAACGGTGAACGCGTGAGTCAAGAACCACTGAGACGTAGACATGACGGGTTGTGACCCATCGCTAATACCCGACAATAGAAGGATGAAGTATACCTCAACTTAGTGCAGGAATTCGTTCCCGAAACCGTATACCGCGCGTCTCGATTTTTCAACAAGATGAAGACGACAATGCCAATCCTCGAGGTGAAGCTGTACATCTACCAGCTCTTCCGTGCTCTTGCCTATATCCACTCTCAAGGCATTTGCCATCGTGATATCAAGCCTCAAAACCTCCTCCTCGACCCCACCAGCGGCATTCTCAAGCTCTGTGACTTTGGAAGCGCCAAGATCTTGGTTGAAAACGAACCCAATGTCTCTTATATCTGTTCTCGGTACTACCGTGCACCGGAGCTGATCTTCGGCGCTACAAACTACACCACCAAGATTGGTAAGTCATTCGCTGCTAATAACACATTTCAGTACTAATCTCAACAGATGTCTGGTCAACTGGCTGTGTCATGGCTGAACTAATGCTTGGTCAACCGTTGTTCCCTGGTGAATCAGGTATTGATCAACTTGTCGAAATCATCAAGGTCCTTGGAACTCCCACAAGAGAGCAGATCCGTACCATGAACCCCAACTACATGGAGCACAAGTTCCCTCAGATCAAGCCTCACCCCTTCAGCAAGGTTTTCCGCAAGGCTGACGCCAACGCCATTGATCTCATCTCTCGACTTCTCGAGTATACACCCACTGAGAGAGAGGCTGCCGTTGACGCCATGGTGCATCCATTCTTCGACGAACTCCGGGATCCCAACACTAAGCTGCCCGATTCCAGACATGGCTCTGGCCAAGTCCGTGACCTCCCAGCTCTGTTTGATTTCACTCGACACGGTATGTGATTTTGCAACATTCCATACAAAAAAAACCATGTAAACCATACTAATTTATTTGCTCAGAATTGTCCATCTCTCCTGATTTGAACAACAAGTTGGTTCCTGCTCATATTCGCCCTGTTTTGGCTGCTCAAAGCCTCGACATCGATAACTTTACGCCATTAACGAAACAAGAAATGATGGCTAAACTTGATTGATGAGACTCAGTGTGTGTGATGGGCTGTGACGAGATTGCTGCTGCTGAACATCTGCCTTGGTGCAATCCGAGGTACGATGGAATGTACGGCAACCTTGCCAGTCATATTTGCATATTCTGATGATTGGGGGAAGACTACTGCTCCTCATCATTGAAACCTCCTCAAATCCTGAGAGGTGACGAGGCACATGGAACTGCTCATCTCACGCTGCCGGGAACTTTCAGGAGCGGGCTTTTCTTTCGTCACCTTTTCGGTCAGTCACATTCGTTTAACATGCTAGGATTTGGTTGTGTACCGCTTCTCTCTGGGCTCTGGACAATTCCTCAGGTCGTTGCCAGTCGATAGACGTGCGTGTGGCCAATCGTTGCCATGAACCTGGAAAGGTTCTTAGGCCAATGGCGCACACCCGCAAGTTTTCAGACTAAGGCAGCCCGTTGTTTCATTGAACTGTTTTTTTGTTGATTGTCGCGAGATCCTGGAGAGCAGTGGGGGGAACCTAGAGTATTCAGAGCATTCAGACTGTGGCCTGGACTGAACTTATACTCTTTTCCCGCGGCTGCATGCTGGCTCACGCCGGTAGATGCCAGAATGACTACAGCGTTGTGACCTAGAAATATATCACAACTAGTTGGATCAGTGGAAAGGAGTACGGATTTTGTACAGAAGCCGAGAAGGATATCGCAGCAATACGATGCCCACCCAGGAAGGCTGAATGGAATGATTTGACGGCGACGAAGCGTGGATAATTTGAACAGGAAGAGCAAAGTGTACCGAGACTGTCTTTTGTTTCTTATGATGGAGTGATGGGACATATATAGCTGCTTAACTACAGTGGCTCACAGAAAGAGAACTCTTAAAAAAAAGTAACGAATATTCTCATGACTTAAAAACGCGAATTACACAATATTGACACTGTGTTGAATACTTGATAAGCAGGCAGCACTCTGAGGCAATGTCAGTTGGAGATGGAATTGCTCTGAAGTTTGGTGCTCCGTGGGGTCGTAGCGTGGGATGTCGAGGGTGCTTTGATACCTCAGGCACCAACAGGAAAAGAGTGGTTGTGGCCGCGCTAACGCGAGTGATGCAGCTTGGTTTTCCAGATTGGCTAATGACCCTGGTCTAGCTACAACTGCACGTCGCACAGTGAACCTAACAAACCGGCCGCGAACGTATCAATTGGGGAATATTCACCGCCCGACAACAATTGTAGCTATTTGCAAACATGGCTGATTACGATCGAAGACAAGGTGGCGGATACAACTCTCGCAAACGCAGATATAGAGGTAAGTGAAGCTCTCCGAAGCGTCGTAGCGTTTGTTCGCGAAGGGGATTTTAAGCTTTGATCGGGTCACTAATATTGATGTGTTAACATAGATGACGATGATCATTTCGACCGTCGCCAACAGCGTCGAAGAACGGATGCGCCGGTGCCCGTTCGCCTTCGACGCCAGCTCGTAGGACTGGCTGATTCTCCTTTGCGACGATGGGCTGAGGAGGTGCAATCCCTGGCGAGCTTGGTGACGGACCACTACGAAGACGAGCATTTGCGAAATATCTTTCTCGACCTTGTGCTGCAACTTGCTATTGAGCAGCCGTTGAAGACTCCCTTTACTGCAGCTGTTGTCCTCATGGTCAACGCTCAGAAGCCTGAAGCAACGCCTGCTGTCTTGGAGAAATTCGCCAAGGCGCTGGAGACCAGCGTCGCGAAGGGCGAGTGGAAGGAAGTGAAGCTTTATCTGAAGTTTCTTGCCTGTATTCAAGGCTGCCTCGAAGGAGATGGCATTTTCCCTGTCTTGGAAGAGCTGTTTAGCCGGGCAGCGGACTTACAGACAGCTAGCTCGGAAGATGTGAGTATTGAATGCCTTGACGCCGCGCACTGACGACCGTGCTGATATGATTTGGATGCAGACTATTGGTACCGAAATCGTCAAGATTATCTTATTGACAATCCCATATATCATGTCGACAGCTCCCGAGCAGTTCAAACAAAAGGCCGCCGACCTCATGGAGAAGACAGACATCATTGCTTCCGAACCACATACGCTGCAGGCCTTGGTAGACCCCTACCATCCAGAGGAAGGCGAGGAGAACCCGCCTACGTCGTCGAACCTGTGCATGCTGTTACAGAAGCAGCTGCAGACCGAATCCAACAAAAACTGGGAGCTCTCATTCCTACCTCGACCCTGGCAGATGCCGCTTGAGCATGTAGAGGCCCAAGATAAGCTCGCCAATGCATCCAAGCACCCGTTGCCTAGTATTGCCATCCCCGAGAAGGTTATCACTGGCCCTCGTGCCCTCTTCCCAGAAGTGTACTTCTCAGTCTATGGCGGCCAAGAAGTTGAATCAGTCCCTGGCGAAACGAACCTCGCTGCTTCCATCATCCGAGACGTCATGGTCGACACTGTCAACGGTCTCAACTTTAATAGAAATGCCACGGCGCGCTTCCTCATGGATATCGACAGCTACTTTGCCGACGGCACTTTTGTTAAGCGGGCTACACCATTCGACGAGCTCCGCAACCAGCCAGACGGTCGTTCAACATGGAAGCCCGAAGATGTCGCGGTCGATACTGTCTTCTCGCAGCTCTTCCAGCTTCCCGCCGCCGACTGCAAGGTGGTTTACTACCACGCCGTGCTCATCGAAGCATGTAAGCTTGCTCCTGCAGCGATCGCACCCAGTCTCGGCAGAGCTATTCGCTACCTCTACCGCAACAGTCCCCGTATGGATCTTGAGCTAAGCTACCGCTTCATCGACTGGTTCTCACATCACCTCAGCAACTTTGGCTTCACATGGAAATGGTCCGAATGGGTTGACGACGCTGGCCTGCCAAACCTTGACCCCCGCAAGTGGTTCCTCAAGGGGGCTCTGGACAAGGAAGTACGTCTCAGTTTCGCCCAGCGCATCCAGAAGACACTTCCCGAGGAGTATCTCCACCTTGTCGGCCCCGAGAAGGAGAAGGACGTCCCCGACTTCAAGTACAAGAACCCCGACACGCCATTCTCTGCCGAAGGTCTCGAAATCGCCAACCTCCTCCGTCGCAAGGCCGGCGACGAGGAGATGCAGCCCACCATCGAAGCCATTGCCAAACAAGCAGCTGAGCGCGGCCTCGACCCCCTCGTCACCTGCATGGACGTTTTCGTCACCGCCGTATGCTGGGTCGGCTCCAAGTCCCTCAGCCACGTCCTGGCCTGCATCGACCGCACCAAGACCCGTCTCCTCGACACAGCCAACGTATCCGCCCCAGCACGCGCCCAGATCGTCGCCGCCGTCATGAACTACTGGTCTGCCCACCCGGGCATCGCCCTCTCCATCATCGAGAAACTCCTCAACTACTCCATCCTCACCCCCTTCTGCGTCGTAGACTGGGCCCTCGTCGCCAGCAGCCCCGCCAACGGCGTCAATGGCGGCGCCTCCCTCAGCGAGCCACACATCTACGAAATGATCTCCAACACCGTCACAAAGGTATCTGCGCGCACGCGTCAGGTTCTCTCTTCGTCTGAGACGGATGCCGAAACGCGCGCCACGGAGATTGAGGCGTCAAGGAACCTCTTCCGTGCTATCAATGACGCTCTTGACTCCTGGGCTGCCGGTAACAAGGACGAGCTCATGGAGACGGGAGACGGGTCGACGGATAGTGAGGCTTTGGTGCGTAGATGGGGTCAGAGGTGGTTGAGAGTGTTTAAGCGCCAGGGTGCTATTGAGGAGTCCTTTGCTCAGGAGAGCGCAGCTGCTGCTGGAGCACAGACTGAGACGACGGCATCGAATGGCGATGCTGCGTAGGTTGTCTCGTGTACTATTTATTGAATAGCAAAACAAGGATGGGTTAATGGTTTGATTTCGTTGCTTTTACATTGTAATCTGCTGGAAAAGGATCTTAAACAGGCACAAAAAATACACCAAATGATAAGAGCCACTTGTAACAACCTCATCGTAAATGATGATCGTATTGTAAATAATGTTCAACGGTTGCTCCAAATAACAATCTGCATTCTGACATGCTCTCTGAACTACACCTTCTCAGTGCTAATAAAGATAATCGCTGTCCAAAACAAAAAGACCGAAACGCCATGTTCCTACACGCCTTAAAACATGTGCCCTCACACGAGTAATTTCTTCTTAATAGGGTCTTTGACAACTTGACCATTGACTTCTTGCGCTTCCTTGGCCAAGATTGATTGGCCCATTGCTTGAACTTTTTCGAGCAGGTTGCTATATTCGAGTTAGAGAATTGAGCTTATCAGACACTGGATGCGGCTGTCGCTTGAAGCTGTGCACAAGGTTGTGGAATGAGATCTTTTCAGCCATGGAGGCTCGCAGGTTCGCTTGAACTGCAGGGTTGAGAGTTGTGTGTGAGGAGGGATTGTTGTCCGTGGGCTGTGAAGGGGATTCTTGTGAAAGGTTGTGGCTTTGTGACGGGGTAGGTTCTGGGGTTGAAACTGCTTCTTGTGCTTGGCTTCCTGGGAATGGAGGGATGGAGTAAAGAAATGCGTTGGTTGTATCGTACCTGATGGGAAGATGGGCGCGCTGTTCTGACATGATGATGTCCATGCGACTGGCTTGACGATGCTCTTCCATATGCTCCTTCATTGTCGCTCTGTCTGCAAGGTCGTCGCCAGAGCGTACAGCGAAGCCGCAATCACTCTCCGTGCAGAGCCAGGATTTGGCATTGCCGCGCGGGATGACAGTTGAGATCTTCTCGGAGAATAGTTTCATCATTGGCGCAGGCTTTGTCGTTGGTGTGCGCGAGTCAGAACTCGAGTCTTCGTCGGAGGAATTGTCATCTCCATCTTCCTCTGGAACGTCGAGGTCCATGTCCTCATAGACCTCGATCTCATCACCAAGATACTGAGGCTTCTTGGAGGGCGACATTTCAGACTCGTCGCTATCATCATCGTCGCTGTCTCGCCCACGTTTCTTAGTTGACTTGATCGGACGCAGAACTGATTTCGAACTGCGTCCCGGTGTTTTTGTGCTTTTACCAGCCCGAGGAGGGGTTTGAGGCCTCGTACTGCTGCGTCTCCTCAGAGCTAATGGAGTCGCCGCCGCCGCCGCCGCCGCCGCCGCCGCCGCCGCCGCCGATTGCTCTACCTGAGCTTTTCTCGCTGTCGTGTCTCTGGGAACGATGCGATATGGAAAGTCGGACGGTTTTAAAGCTAACAGGCGCAAGGGAGTTTTGGACAATTCGGCTAACCAATCGTATATAGCCCCGTATTTGTCCTTGTCGATGAGTTTCAGCAAGTCTTTAGCGTTGCGATGAAAGACTTCTTCGACTGGCCGTCGATGAACACCTTCGCCTCTAGCAGATTTCGTCTCAGGTTTATAGGTGGGGAACTTGTACTTGAAATAGAAATTGTTCAAAAGCTTCTTTGGGGTGATTGTCGTCTTCTCATTCATCAGTTCTCCATCCAAAGCGGCCAGCAAGGTCCGCAGTGGAGGGTCGTTGAACGGGTCAGCCAGCGGCTCGATTGCCAGTATCGGCTTTGATTCAATACCAGACTGAGCTCGACTTGGTCCTGCAGTAGAAGCCGGTGTCGGTTTCTTAGCGGGCTTCGCTTCAATACTCGGCAACACTGGTGACGCCTGTCGGCCAAGGCGCGCACTGGGGGGACTTCTTGACGTCCCCCTGCTAGAGTCCGCGTCTGATGCTGCGCGGTTTGTCGCTACCTTTGGAAAGTTCTGTTTCACTGTGAGCACATCGAAGTCAACTCTGCTGATTGAGCACAACTTACAGCTTTCTGGGATTGGAGCCAGCTGTAGATTACCGACTTCCGCCAGGGAAGAGATGGGTAATCCTCCAACTTATCGTCCGATTCGAACCGTTCTAGGAGAAATGCACCGTGCTCACAACATCGGTCGCATACGTCCTGCCAGGTTGAACCATCGCCGATGGCTTCCGCATACTTGATTCAAAGTCAGAGAGGTCACCCATTGAGAATGTTAGCTTAAAAACTTGCCTTTGGAAAAATGTCGCGAATGTCAGCCCTTTGAACTGTCTTCCTCCTCCTCTGTACATCATAAATCTCTTTATGAATATCGACGATGCGATAGTACAATGCCACAGCCTCGCACATCTTATCGTGGATGGGGACATAGGCAGCGGACGGCTTGATCTCGTACCAGCCGCCATGGCCACCCATCCAGATGATGGGCTGCGCTGTGTCCGTTTCTCCGATTGAATAAAGCCTGCATGCAGGGATTTCTATGTGTGTCGCCAATCCCACGCGTTGGATTCCTGCCAGGACAGATTACATGTTAGAATTTTAGCCATCGTAGATCGAAGATTGGCTGGGTGCGAAGATACTCACGGCGAGCTTTTTGTTCAGGTTCCTCGATTAGAACTATTCCGCGCACAATCAGTGGACCCTTCGACAGAGCTGCTAAGCCGCTTGTCATGGTCGTTCCATCGCTTGCATATATCGTGACATCGACCATCTCGAAGGTCGGCCAAAGGTCCTGGTCTAGGTCTTTGCCGACGGTTCGCAATATCGATCGCTCTTGTTTCCAGTGTATGTCGCTGTGGTCCACAGTCTCGACACTAGAGCCGGACTGTGACCTCTTCCTAGTGCGAGCCATTGTGATCTGTCAAGGCGCCGCCATCGACTTGCAATCGGGTTTAAGACGCACGGCGCAATTGGATGGCGGGATTCGTTTGTCGCTGCTGGATGGGATTCGGACTAGCAATCGAAGTGCAATGTTGAATTGTGAGGGAAATCAAGTAGTATATCGGTGAATAACATGCGGACAGTAGCGAAATGCAATCAACAGATGTGTGTTTGATCCAAGAATAAAAGTAGACAAAATGCAGCCCTCCGAACTCTGTGGTTTAAGTTGCGCCACGCTCAGTTGCCAGCCAGCCGTCTGCCGCGCCGCGTCCATTGGGCAGACAGTGCAGTGACAGGAGTGGGCACGCGAGAGAGGGGCAACCCCAGCGAGTCGCTCTCCCTGTAGGGAAGCGCCTAGTGTGACGTTGGGCAGTCATCCAGCAGTCTTAAAAAAGGAATAAAATAAATGTATGGATGTTGTCAAACATCATAAAATATAAATCATATATTCAACATTTCTAAGAGATAAATCCTTGTGCTGCAGACCCCAAACTAGATCCAGCAGTCTTATTAGGACAGGCCTGGGGGAACCGACCCGGCATCACTTTACAGGGGGAGACATTCTCCACAGGGGAAAATCGCTGGGCGCAAAAAAAGCTTCCCAAGGTCAAACTTTTTTTTATTCCCAAGACGAAGCAGTTCTTAAAAGAAGACGCCGTCATTATTGGATCATCCATTTCAAATGAAGAGCAATTGAAATTCTAATCCGTCCAAAACCTGTTAAGCCTCGACTTGCCAGTGCCGCAATAGGCTTTGCATCCTTTTTTATAGTTTGGTGACGGCTCGTATGCGCCGAGCAGGTAAAGCATTGAAGATGGCTTCAGAGGTCGCCCGCGACGGTGTCTTTGGTACGTTCCCTCGCAACCACGCATTTCAGTTTTCTCTTTCTGAGGAGCAAACATCATTAACACGCATCGCAACCCTTCAGCCATCAATAAACCCTGCGGCCAAAGCTCCGCCCAGGTAATCCGCGAATGTCAACAGCGCTTCAACCCTTCTGCCTTCTTCCGGCCCATGATCGACGCCGAACGATCCCGCATTCTCTCCCAGTCCGGTGGTCAATTCCGCCGTCGCAAAGCCGAGAAGAAGGCCTCACAAGTGAAAATTGGTCATGGAGGAACTCTGGATCCCCTCGCGACGGGCGTTCTGATCCTCGGAATCGGCACCGGCACCAAGCTCCTCTCCCAGTTCCTCGACTGCACCAAGACGTACGAGACCATTGTCGTCTTTGGCGCCAGCACCGATACCTACGACCGAGTTGGGCGCATCCTCGCCAAGCGGCCCTATGACCATATCACGGAGGAAAAAGTCCGCGAGGCCCTCAAATCCTTCAAGGGCAAGCAGATTCAGATCCCACCACTGTACTCTGCGCTCAAGATGAACGGCAAGCCCCTCTACGAATATGCCCGCGAAGGCAAACCCATCCCACGCGAAATCGAAGGGCGCGAAGTCGACGTGCTTGAGATTGAACTTTTGGAATTCTACGAACCCGGAAAACACAGCCATCGCTGGCCAACCGAAGAAGCAGAGGCATCTGAGCGCAACCTCGCAGAACAGGTGTGGCGAGTAAAGAAGGCTCAGGAGACCAACAAGAAACTCACACCCGAAGAGAAAGAAGAGGAAAACCAAGCAATTGCAGCCCACGAATCTTTCAAGAAGAAGTTTGAAGAGCGCCAAGACGAACTCATCCGCGACTCTCCCGTTCCTAGTCCCCGTGGCCGTCACGGTGGCTACGGCAACCCCTCCTCTTCCTCCAACAAACCCGCCATGATGTCCGGCGCACTCGGCGCCCTCCCTCAACCAACCTATTCCAACCGTGGCTCTAATCTCGTCCCTGACGCTCCTGCCGAAAACACCCCTCCACCCTGGAGCGACGAGGGTCCTCCCGCTGCCAAGATCCGCCTTAAGGTCACCTCTGGCTTCTACGTCCGCAGCTTCTGTCATGACATTGGAGCAAAGCTCGATTCTGCCGCCCTCATGGCTGAATTATGCCGTGTCAGACAGAGTGACTTCACTGTAGGCGGCATTAATTGCCTCGAATATGATGACCTCCTCAAGGGTGAGGACGTATGGGGCCCCCAAGTAGCAAACATGCTCGCTCGCTGGAACGGTGAGCCAGAAAGCAACTGGGAACCTGAATCTTCTACGACACAGACCAAGACTCAGCCAACACCGGAGAGAAATAGCCCTGTCACAAGATCAGAGAAGAGGAAGAGATCCCCGCCATCTTCTGAGGAGCAATCAACTCCTCGAAAAGCTACGGCAAAAGCTACTGATCGCACGGGTCTGCGCCCTAGCACAAATGGCCGCAGACGCTCAGAGGATGAGAAATCATGGAATGGGTTCGACGATTAAAAAGCTTGATCGGATATCAAATCGTCAAGCAAACTGGGAAGGGTATTTACACAACATATATAAAGTCAAGGTGCATATAGAAGCCAGGCGTTTTGGGATCTTTTTAAGCAAATCATCATCAACCTCTCCAATACAATCCTTTAATTTCACGAAAAGTTGACCTTGATATAAGATATTCAATAGTTGGTGTGATATTGCTAACTATAACAAAAAACATTGGTTTATCAAATACAAAAATGCAATGCCAATTTCCTTCCAGCGCTGCCTAGCAGCAGCTCTAGCAACCCATTCAAGTCTGCTCCGCAAAATCCATATCAACGGCGGAATGATTAAAACGTGAAAAACCAAGAGACAAATGAGAGTCAAAACAATTCAAGACAAATACAAGGACTGTCGCTTCATACCACCACTCTAGCTCGAGCCCAGCTTCTAGTTTCCGTTCAGAGGCGTTGGAGGCTCAGGAGACACGGCAATGGCCTCCTTCTGACGAAGAGAAAGAGGGAAGGGATACTCATCAGGGTCCTCCTCAGCTGGCAGCTTCCAGGCAACGTAGTCCTCGGTGCTCAGACCCTCGCGAGTCTCTTGAAGGCTTCCGAAATCGCCTGGAGTCATCATGCCAGTGCGGTCCTTGGGCGACCCGGGTACAGAGAATGGCCGAGAAATCTTCTGCTCGGGTCCAGGGATGTAATCCTCTTCCTCCACACCGAAAGATCGGGGATAAGCACGGCGCAAAGCAAGCTGTCGGGCCTTGACGTACTCCATACCCATGCGCTTCCAGTCCAACAGGTCGCTAAGTCGCTCTGTGCGGTTTCTTTGGTTGATACGCTGACGGCGGCTCTTGCCGCAGAAATCGTACATGTATGAGGTCAGCTGGTTAACTGAATCATCGACACCCTTGGTGCGACGGTCTACGATGTAGATACCGTAGTCGCTTGAGTTCTCGATGAGCTCCTCCATGTAGCAACCGAAACCAGACAGGTTGGTGGTGATGCTGGGAACACCCATGACGGTACACTCAGCAGGAGTGTAACCCCATGGCTCGTAGTAAGAAGCAAAGACACCCAGGTGGCAACCACGAACAAAGTCATCGTAGTCGAGGGGCAACACGGGGTTGGCAGAGTTGAGGAACTCAGGGTGGAAGACGATCTTGACGCGGTCCGTAGGGTCGTTGAAAAGCTGGACGCGGCGAATCTGGTTGAGAATAGGGTCCTCGTGGTCATTGATCATGTTGTGGGTAACAATGGGAGGAAGAGAATGGCGCTTCATGGCGAATAAACGTCTACGGAGTAAAACTCTGTCCTGGCCAGAGATCAACTCCTTCTCGTCAGGCATCGGGTCACCATCCTTCCATTTGAGAGAGCGCTCGAAGATACGGCGACCAATAGCCTGCTCGATGACATTAGTAGTGTCACGCAGCGACTTGATGACAGCCTGGCCCTTCAGAGACTCGACAGTAAGGGACGTCGTTTTGGCGGGCATAATGACGAATGCGACCACGGTGGTCTTGCTTCCAGCAGCCTTGAGGCGGTGGTTCAGACGCGCCAAAGACTCAATGAACATGTCCACACCCTTGTTGCGGAACTCGTAACGACCGGCAGTGAAAACATAGAGAGTGTTCTCGGGATCGAAGTCGTAGTGTCCGTAAAAGTGTCCACGAACGAAATCGTGAATCTTCTCCTTGGAAACCTGATGCAAGTTCTGGAACTCGTGAACGGCAGAGAACTTGGTGACGTTGAGACCGTTGGGCAAAACGCCATCAGGCTTGCGCTTCAGCAAATGCTCGGACTCGAAAGCGGTGATGTGCGAAACAGTGGTGAAAACATCGCAAGAGTGCGTGGCAGCTCTCTCAATGCAGTATCGGTGGTAGATACCACGTTTACCGGCTTCGGCGTCAACGTCAAAGTTTTGGAGGTTGTTGTAGAAGTCCACGGAACCGGCGCACAGGTATCGTCCAAGGAGTGTGGCGTGGGTGGTAAAGATTGTGGTGATGTCAATGCGACGCTTCTTGGTCAGAGGAAGAGCGACACCTGCTAACCACTCGTGGAAATGGGCGATGACAGCCTTGTCCTTCTCGTGGCAGACAAACTATAATTCGTTAGCCTGCATGCCTTTTTAGCAGTATACCTAGGAAGTCTTCTTACCTCGCCAAGGAACCAGGCTACCAAGTAACCAAAGACAATGGTCTCGTTGGTCTCCTCATCTCCGGGAGGAGCTGGGATGCTAGCAACGTTCCACAGATCCCCCTTCCACTCGTCCAAGTATCCGTAGGCAGTCTTGGTATCCATGAGCAAGACACGGGGAGCCCCCTCAATCAGCCAGCGTCCGTACAGAATGCCAATTCCACGCTCGCGCATGGACTGGATTGTGGTAGCCAGTTCGGGGCTGCTTGGCTCCATCTCTTCGACCTCGACCGCAGCCTGGGAGTCAATTGTTAGCACTGGTGTCTCAGAGATGCATCAGTGTTGTCAAACTTACGGACTGCTTGTTCCAAGGACCAATGAGCGTGTAGCGGTCGCCATACTCGGCGGTAGTGACTGGCGCCTTGGACTTGATGACGGAATAGATACCACCAACTACACAATCAGTCAGCAACACGATCTCTGAAGCTATGCCATGCCATTCGGCCGTTGGCCATGCACCCAGCCTTACCTCTGTGAGCTACTTCAGTAGCAATCTCGAAGAGAAGGTGGTTCTTGACATCGCGGGTCGTGGTCTGGCTGTCGGAAGCCATTGCGTCAAAGCTTTAGCTTGGTGGCTGTGACGTGGGCAAAAAGAGCTCGCTCGTAGATCGAAATTGGCGCTGACGCAAGGCTAATTGAAGGAACAAGAGGTAATCAAGCTCTCGGAGAGAAACAAAGCTCGAAAACCTAGGGTTCCAAAAGACCTCAAATCAGGACAGTGGCGTTCGGGTGAACTGTGCGGGAATCTTGTCAATGACGAAAATGGGAGGATGATCGTTTTAGAGTTGGGGGGCAGGACCAACCTGAGCAAAGCAGCTTGAAGCGGAAAACAGCGCCGCCGAAATCCGTCCAAAAGGTTCCAGAGGCCCGCTGGCAACAGGAGTCGAGCAGGGCAAATTGAAAGGTTTTTGGATTTCAAAAACGAGGTTTGAAGAGGAGAGGAGTTGAAGAAAAGTAATCAAGAAGAGGAGAAAGAGGAGTAACCCAGCGTGAGATGAGGGGTCAAGCTGGCCTGGGCTTTAGCAGTGAGCGAAGGCGCCTAAATTTCGAATGAAGCCTGCCGGACCTACAGCGAGTCGCAGCCAGCAACCAGCTGTAGATGGGATGGGCGCTATTCCTGGCCGTGTTTGGTCGCCTTACCCTTGTCAAATCTCCTTCTGTAGCAGCAGCAACACCCCATTTAGCGGAGTCCCCTCCAAGCTTTGCAGCTGTGGGTCTGGGGATTAGCGCACTACATCCACCAATGATGGCCACCTGGAGCTTCAGTAGCTCCCCGCCAGAGCCCGCTAACAGGACAAGATGCAGCCACGCCTAGCAGCATTTGACCGAGAAGTACGGAGGGACGACGGAGTCTGGAGCAGCCTTTTTCTCCAAAAAAAATCTTTTCGACCTTCGCTGTCTCCGTTGTCCATTCTGCACTTGACGCTAAAGTAGGCCCTTGTTGACAAATTAATGCATTTGCCAGCTGTCTGATTTGCCTTGATATCAAACTCTAGATAACGGAGAGAGAGAGAAAAAAAAGTCTCTTCATGTCCTTGACATTGCAGATCACCCATTCATCTTATCCCTCCCATGCCATGTACAAACAGAGCCCTCCAGTGACACACTGTCCAGCCTCCCCACGCCAGTCACTACACTGCAGCCATCATAGCCTACATGCACCAACTCTCATCGATGTTGTAACTATGCATCTGACTCGTGTCCAATCGGTGGTGGCGGCTGCAGGACCCCTGTTCTTACGGCCTCGCGTACCAATATCACCACTATGAAGAAATATCACTCAACTCTACTCAACAAAAAGGCGCTCTCGAAAAAGCCTCAGCTGTATACATGCTAGCATCTCACAACACCAGGAGCCAATTAGCAATGAATGCTCCAAGTAATAATTTAGTCGCTGTATTCATGCAAGTCCCTAAGCCCATCAACTATTCCTCTCGTCTAACCAGCCAATTGTGGCAAATATGAAACCCAAATCTTGTCTGCGCCTATGCAGTTTTCCCAGCCGCCCTACGATGCCCTTGAGTGTGTACCTCGTCGCTTTTCTCTTTTCCATTTTGAACCGTTCGCAAATCGAATCGTAAAGGTCATTCCAGCATTATAAACACAGGTCACCATGCACGCTTTAGCATGATACCCGGCTTGGTCTGTGAGTAATTTTGGTTTGGTCACCAATAACACTCTGTTCCGTCGCGATATTCCATTAATTAGCCCAGACCTTGACAGTCGTGTCAACACTACCTGTGGCAATGACACATCGTATCTTTTCATCGGCAGAACTGTCAACGGCCTTCTTGGGAGTGCCATCAACTTCAGATGCAGCGGAACCACCGTTTGTCGCTGGTGCGTCCTTCGTGATGCTTGGTGCCCATCGAAGGCATTTCACAAAGTGGCCATGTGCGTCACTGAGGACCTTGACACACTTGCCTTCTTGACTCAGATCCCAGCATCGAATCGATTTGTCGTCGGCGGCCGAGAGCAGGTATTTGCCGCTGGGATGGAATACTAAGGCGTTCACCCAGTTGTCGTGTCCAATGAGCACTTTAATACACGTTCCACGGGCATCCCAGAGTCGAATGGTCTTGTCTCTGGAGCCAGTAGCCATGAATTCTGCCGTGCTCGTCAATGGAGGCGGCTTCTTCAGACCAGCCAGCGGTGCGAGATACTGGTATGCCGATGGAGGGGCGAAAGCACAGCATTGTGCGACGTGTTCGTGACCAATCATGGTCACCTTTGTTTCAGGGTTCGACACAGAAAGCTCCCATAATCTCGCAGTGTGGTCGGCTCCGGTAGATAAAAGGTAGTTTCCATCAGGCGAGGGGCACACGTCTCGTACCCAGCCAGAGTGCCCATGCAGCGTCTTCACGCAGTATCCAGTCGTAGTGTCCCAAATCTTCAAGCTTTTGTCACCACTAGCACTGACGAGCATATTTCCTGAGGAGAAAGCACCAGATCCGGACGGTATAAAACGGACAGCACTGACGCTATGATCGTGACCAGACAATGTTCGAATGTTTTTGTATCCGTCAGAGGGATCCCACAGCTTGATCGTCAGATCTGAACTGCAGGAAGCTAGCAACAGCGCACTTTTTGGGCCACCGTAGTCGATATCCAGTACCGCTCTTGTATGTGCCTTGATCGTCTGCTCCCACTCGCCCAACTCCCAGTCATATATTCTAATCGTACAGTCTTCAGACCCGGAAGCCAGAGAAGAAAACTTGGGGTGGAACGCGACGCAGTTAACGGAGTCGCGGTGGCCTTCGAGAGTATGTCGGCTGGGACTCCGAGGAAGCCAGGATCCAGGGTCTTGATTTCGTTTCGAGAGCGATGTCGGTGTAGCGTTGTCTAGTTCGGATTGCAGTTCGCCATTTCGTGACTCTAATTCCATGATCTTTTCAGGACGTCATTAGCTTCCCCTTGTCAACGAATTATTAAGAAGTGACACACCTTCTTCTGTAGCCTCACAATACTAGTCCATTTCTTCTCCAAGAGTGTTTCGTACTTCTTGGCTGTGTTGGTGTCATATACATCTTCGCCGAGGGAGAGCTCTTGACGGAGAGCAGCCGCGCTATCGGGTAAATTGTTGGCGGACAAGTACGCAATTATGGATTTGTGTCTGTAAATAAAGAAGAACAAAACTCAAAGGTCAGCCAGTGTCATGATGATATAAAAGCCAACCCCATTGGTCACATGTGTCCTTTGCAGTGATAACATACAGCTCCTCAGCCTGCCGCGCAGGCAACGTTCGGCTCATGTCGACGATGGTTGGCGCACCCCTGCCGTTATGTAACTCGCGCACACCGTTTATGAGACCTGCCACAGGCCACTCACAAAACTTTTCATGAACGAGGGTTTCGCTCTATTTTTTTTCGTCGTCCGTCGTTGCTGATGTGGGGGAGGAGGGGGAGAGACGAAGCGGTCAAGGAGGGGCAATGCAAGAGCGCTATAACAACGGCGATTGCTGAAGCTCCTGTAGGTGAAATCGGTAGCAAACGCTCAGGTTGGCGCAGAGCGGTTGAAACAATCGACAATATCTCCGAATTAAAAAGAAGTAGTGTAATCTGAAACGCTGGAGAAACAGAGATGAATTTTATAGGAATTGAAGATTATCAGGACGGTTGTATTATTTTTGGACGTCGTTTATTGTTCTTGAGCTTTGGCGTCGATTTAGCCACTGTTGCTCCAGCAATCACGTGGTTCCACCACCACACGATTCACTGCGACCATTCATTTCAATCAAACAGGGCTCCAAGTGAATCAAATATTTCATTCAAACGGGCGATGAACCTAATATGCATCGAGCAACTACTATTCGAACAACTCACATAACTCAGGCGGGGTGGCTCTTGAATCATCAAACCGGACCGTTTACCCTGGATTGGTTTCATTCATGCATGTCTTATTGGGTATCATCATCTATACAGCCTTCTCCCTCTATGACCTCGACCAACGAGCGTTGGACATGTCTACTTCTTGAGCGACCCTCAACTCATAGCTCACATCATCGTCTGTTGACTCTTTCTGATCCGTAGTGAGGAGTGATACTTGGTCCGCATCCTCTGTCACATCATGCTCCTCTTCTGGCACCGACATCAAGACGTGGTCACTCGCCCAACTTGTGACGCGGCCTACTTCTGGCCCTCTTTGCAATATATTGACAGCTCCAGTTGTAATTTTTGGCTCATCACGAAACAATTTCGCGTTCTGTGGTGGGCTCAGTTGACCAGGACTCAATCTGCTAGGGCTGAGTGCGTCTGGGCTCATGGCGTGGGGACTTCGACTGCCGGTGGCACCTGGTTGTCTTGAGTCACTGAGAGGTTCGTATCTGGGGCTCATGGATGCTCGCTTGGCCATGTAGTCTTCGAATTGTGTGTCTCGTTCGTGGGTGTACTGGGTGGTCGAGCGCGCAAGGAAGTCCAAATTTAGAGGTTCGTTGATGGAGCCAACACTGAGGCGAGCTGGTGTGACAGAGCCACGCTTCTGCATGGAGCGACCAGATTTTGTGCGATCTAGGAAGCCAAATGATTTTACGTTGGGCGGGTAAGCATATTCGTTGAACGAGATAAGTCTTCGATACTCAGCAATGGTGAATACCAGCATGCTGGCGGTGATGAGGCTATAACAGTTAGAAAGATGTGTCACCCTTCCTTGCGTCTTTGTTAAGGCCCGCTTACAAAAGAATACCATCCATCACGATGCTGATAACAGAGTAGTGCTGCTCTGATAGTATGATGTATGCGACAACATCGAGGCCCAGGATGGCAGCGGTGGCAACCGTTTTGATGACATGTGTGAACAGCATCGTCCACGGCGTGAGAGATTCGTTTGCGTATCGGACGATTTCGATAAAGTTGAAAATAGCAACAATTAGGGACATGCCGATATTTGTGCCTTGCCAGCTGTTTAAACGCGTTAGATGGCACTTGATGAAGGTACATCATGTTACCTACACATATTCAATAGTCGGCGTAATGTTGCGGATTCGATGACTTTTCAGAGTGTATCCAATTCTCCAAGAAAAGAGACCAAGAATTCCAACAGACAGAATCATCTGCAAAGCCCACATTGGAAACAATAGCCACCGTGACCATTGCGCACGTCTGAATTGGGCCTCAGCCCTGGGAGAACCAAAGATGCCCATGATGGTAACTGGTTCTTGCAAGAGCTTATGAAACAGAAACAAGTAATAGACAAGTCAGATGGAATGTTTCGATCTGCAGAAAGAAGGAAGCGAAGCGAGAGACAAAAAAGAGGCGCGAGCTGTGGTCCTTTATCAACTCAGCTGCGTCGATTCAGGCCTACCAGGTATCAATCAATCACTTACACCCGTTCCCCGTAGCCCTGTGCTAACATGGGGTGCGGACGGGACAGGCATGGATGAACCGGACCACTCTGTTCGGCTGTCTGCCTCGAACTTGTCCCAAAGCGGCATCAAATTTAGCTGGGGTGTGGGAAAACATGCGAAGAGGCTTGACATGAGCGAGCTATTGGGTGACAGCCAGCGGTACCAGGGATTTTGGTGGCTGAGGAGCTGACTGGCTTTTGGTGCGCGCCATGTTGGACCTGAAATTAGTGCATCAGCCCAACAGGCCCAGCTCACATAAAGGTGCATGTATGTACCCTTTTTGCGCGAATTTCCTTGGTCCGATGAAACTTTGAAGCTATTCATAGCTACGGGACATGCTGCCAAGCATCGCGAATTACAGATCTAGTAGCAGAAACAGTGCAATCAGCGTGTAGATCGACTCGGCAATTATGGTGCTTGGCCTGCAATCATACCATAACTGACCTAAAGTCTGCCTCGTCATATCCACACTGTAGTAATAAATACTGGGCTTCTGGCAGGCTTGTTGTTATTTTTAAGCGTGAAGCCACCCCTGCTGCAGACAGCCCTGGCTAGGCCACGTTGGGCGCGCGGCGCAGCACTGCCATGCTACTCTGGGGGGCTAGCTTACACCGTCATTTTAAACAACATGTCACTGATGGAACAACTCTTCGTGAGTGGCTACATGTTTTTTAACCGTGGTGCCGATTTGAGGATTGCATGTTGCTAAATTCTGCCGGGCTGTGAAGGGGAAATTGGACAGTCTTGGCGCGCGTTTAATGGAGATGTGCCGATTGAAATGACACAAGAGCCTTGACACATGATGTAAATGAACAGAACAGACAAATAACGGTGACGCAGACTGCGGATTGTTGTCAAAAGAACATTTTAATTGCAATTTCTATATGCCGCTCCAGCGGATCCGGTATGATATTTTCCCATAACCCATGCTCTATGTTGTAGACAAAACAAAAAATAAAAAAAAAAGCCAAGGTCAATCAGCGAGTGATTGCTTAGTTGGCCTTGGTAACACCCTTGGTGTCGAAGGGAATAACATTGCCCTTGCCGTCGGTCATGGAGGGGATCTCAGTGTCGACGCGGGAGTCTTGACGGGGGTAGACAGCGCCTGGAAATGTCAATGTTAGTTACCCGAATTTCCTTCCATTTAATTAAGTTTGTTGAATGTGAGGAGTAAACTTACGGGCCTGGGGAGAGGCCACAACGGCAGTGATGAGAGCAAAGAGAGTAACGACGGAGAATTGCATCTTGAATGATTGTGTGTAGAAGGAATGAACTTTTGCCCAGCAAAAATAAATTTAAAAAATTAAAAGTAGAAAGAAGTGAAATGAATGCAGTTGATGAAGAAGCAAGAGAACAGAAGAGACAAGAAGGGTGAGCAAGTTGGAGAATAAAAGAGGTATTTGTAGTTGGCATTGACGGCCAAGGCTTTGTATGAGAGTCGTCTCAATTGCAGCAGACTTGACACAAGTTGATGCTAGCAAGGCAGATGAGACCTCGGGGGGCTATCCGTCCGGCGTGTGGCAGGTGGGCATAATTTGGAACCAGCCCTGTCGCTGGGAGGATGTTGGTGGCATCGGTGTCAAATTTTGGGAGTGGTGGTGGTTGTGTGAGGCAGTTCTGAAACTGGTGGTGCTTCAGTGTTTGGTGTTGCGGCAGGGAGGTGCGTCGCAGGTTGGGCGGGATGCTTGAGGCAAGTGGCAGGCTGTGGGATTTGAAATTCATGCGCGCCTGGAATTATTCTTGTTGCTATTGTTGCGAAAGAGGACAATCAAACGATGATGGATCGTTTGCATTTCATGTGGCTCGAGATGTTGAGATGATCACACTGGTGAGTGACGCCTGGTTCCTGCAGAAGCTTGTCGACGTTGATATGAGTTGGATGGAAGTATTTTTAGCATACACGATGAATTACATGAAATCGATGGAACAACATTAAGAATATTCAGTTGAAATAATTAAACTGGTTATATTAATTCCACAGTTATTATTTATTGCTTCAAGTTTCTCAAATGCCTGCAGTACCTAGACAAACACATGCTCGCAGTCGCAGTAGCAACATGAAGCAGATCCACTCCTTCCCACTAACGGCACTGTAACCAGATCCAACCCCGCCAAACCCGCCCTCATCATCCCACTAAGACACTCCCAGTCCCGCCCAAGGCCATTTGCTCCCCCAGCAGTACCTCTATGGCTATGGCGCGACAGCACACCCTCCGCCACCCAGACTGAACCAGTCGTCGCACGCCTTTCCATCGGAACTCCATCCCTCCAATCCCGGTCCATTCCCTCTCCAAATTCCATCCCCCCTCACCATCTCTCCTCACCTTCATCTGTCGTTTCCGCGGGGCATATTCCATCCCCATACCTTCGTTTCACCCATCTATCCCCCTCATCCACTCTTTGCCCAGCCCCCAGGAAGCTCCGATGGCGTCCTCAGAGCACTGCGTCGTGTGCTTCGAGGCGCTTGACGCCGAACTCTATAATCGAAAGCCCCTCTCCTTCGACGCCATCACCACTTCCTGGGCAGCCTACTCCGCCAGCTCAGGTGGCCCCGTCAAAGACGCGCGACTTGCTCGTGTCGCTGCTGAAGCTCCATCCTCGTCATCTTCATCTTCTGTCTCGTCGTCATCGACTTCTCTCTCGCCATCTACAGCCGCCACCTCCGCCACATCGCTATCACCCGATGTTACCGAGACACCACTCTTTGTAACATGGAACACCATCGAAGAAGACGACTATGAATACGACGACGACGAAGAGAACGTTTCGCTACGAGGATGCATCGGCACATTTGAAGATCAGCCAATAGCCACCGGCCTGGCAGAATATGCACTCATTTCCGCATTACAAGACCATCGCTTCCCACCCATAACCAAACGCGAGCTACCATCGCTACAGGTTGCCGTGACGCTTCTCACTGACTTCGAAGAAGTAGAGGACCCTTATGACTGGGAAATTGGCAAGCATGGAATTCGTCTATCGTTCCATGATAGAGGACGGCGCTACGGCTCGACATATCTGCCGGATGTTGCCGCGGAACAGCAATGGGACCAAGATGAAACTCTCTTCAGCTTGATCAGAAAGGCTGGCTGGATGGGCAGTCGATCCAAGTGGAAGGACCTCGAGCTCAAGGTGACCAGGTATCAGGGGAAGAAGGCGACGATGAATTACGCAGAGTATAAGAAGTGGAAAGACTCGCGTGCATAAGGATCTTTAGACATGTTGCTGCATTGGCAATAGCCCAACCACAGTCCACGACATGAGTGATATAGAGGTGATGTTTGGCTTTGATACCTGCTTCGGTTTTGTTGTTTGTTTGTTTGTTTCTTTCTTTACTTCACGGATAAATGATGGACATTATACAGAGGAATGTGAATCTTTGTGCTTGCGTTCTAGTAACTATCTCGCTGCGCTGCGTACATGCCAATCTGTCTGCGTGTCTGTCCTTGCAAATGTTCGATCCAAGAAGCTGCTTCCATGTGAATGACCAGTCTAGGAAGAGTGTACAAAGAAGAGAAATGTGAAGATGAAACAAGAAAAGAAAAATCCAAAATGACCGACATACACACATACGTGGGGAATAACAAAAACAATAGAGCCGCCCCGTCCAAGTCCATAAATTCATAACGCCGTATCCAAAACCACTCTTGAATGTTCATGCTCGGGTCATCGGTAGACGATTAAAGGAAATATCGTCTTACCAACACCTCAACTTCTTCCAGAAACCGCCGTGGCCTCTACCAACTTTGTCTCCAGTCAGTGTTGGGCCTCGCAAACCAGGACCTCTCTTTTCGTCGTAGTCGCTTCCAGCAACACCATTGGGCAATGGTGTCAGAGGCTTGGTCATGCCTCTCGCGTTCATCTCCGTGTTGTCCAACACACCTATCTCTGCTAGCTGCCTACGCTCAATGACACGGCGCACAATAAGTGCAAAAGTCTCTTCGATATTGACTTCCAATCGCGCACTGGTCTCCATAAAGCCACAACCTCGCTTGCGAGCCCAGTCCAGGCCCATAGCAGCAGGAACCTGTCTGCTCTCTTGGAGATCGCACTTATTTCCAGCAATGAGCTTCACTGGGGGGATAACTCTACCACCGTTGTTATCGGTAGTCATAGCCTTCACGCCTGCGCGATGTGCGCGCTCTGCATTGTCTAGTCGAGTCTCAGCCTCCATATCAATAAGATCGTTGAAATATTGTAAAGCTTCGAGGCTATCGCGGGAAGTGATGTCGTAAACAAGAAGGAAGGCATCTGCTCCAAGATTGGACGACGCCCACATGCCACGGTATTCTTCCTGGCCAGCAGTGTCGGTTAAGGAGAGGTGGTAGGTTGTGCCGTCGATTTTGCGCGTGACGCTGTAGTTATCTTCGATCGTGGGGTCGTATTCCGAAGTCCATTGGGAGCGGACTAGGCGCAGCGTAATGGAAGATTTACCGCAGCCGCCATCGCCACAGATAGTGATTGATATGGGGACAGGAGGTCGGTCGGGAATAGAATGCTGTGGTTGATGCTGGGTCTGGTATTGTTGTTGATATTGGGGAGGAGGCTGTTGTTGGTGTTGCTGGTATTGGTCTTGCGCGTAGGACGCCATTTCTGGACGTTGTATATGCTCGATTGAATGCACCTTGGGTATCTATCGCCTGGTATACGGAAAGGTGGTACAATGCAAATATGCTGAATATGCAGTGGTGATCAAGCAAGGCGGACGGTGCAATGCTGGTGGTATCCAAAAAAAAAAGCACGAGTAAAGGGTAATGAGCCAAAGTAAGCAAGAAGAAAAACAAGGGCAATGAGCCAGGAAAACAAAAGAAAACCACAAACACGAGGGGTGAGGGCAAGACAAAAAAGAAAAACAAGAGCAGCAATGTGCAGAGGATGTGGTGTGGTGTTGTGGGTGGTGGGAGATAAAGGACTGTCTGTTGCAAGAAAAAGTAAAGTTTGCTCTCTGCGCGGTGTAGGCTCAATATGCGCCTCTCCCTTGTGATATTAGGGGTCTGCTAGGTGTGCGTTGCCGTCTGGCCGCTTCTCTTGCGAGTAGCGATTGTACCAGTATAGCGCGGAAACGATCACCCTTTTTTTTTTTTTTTGTATTTCGCGGCAGCACTAGTTCTTTGTATTCTGAGCCCCTCTTTCTCAATCAATCACTTTTGACTCCCGGAGAAGCAGGAACGCGCCGCGTTTTAGGGGCAGCTCTTGCAAAGTTTAGAGAGCTTGAGCAAGGGATGGCTCCACAGTTTGCCCGTTCGCAACACGCATATGCTGTGCTGTGCGCCATGTACTGTGGGCGTATGTACTGCGTGCCGTCAACTTATAAATTACTGCACGGTACAGGGCGGGTTGTGGGCTGATGCTCTCGTCTGCTTCAGGGGTTCGGCGAGCCTGTGTGTTCGGTCAGTGTTTTAGTGAAGACGTCGGTGGCGCCTTAACACGAGTGAGTCGAGACCTTGACCCTCTCCGTTGTTTAATTTACCACTGTGCCGGGACTTGAAGACTTTTTTTGCTCTCTGTTGTGAATGAGCCGAACACAGCAGAGGGACAGGACCAGACAGAAGTTGGCCAGTGTGTATATTATTGTTGCATAGTGTTGTACATGCACCAGGCGGTTCGAGTCGGTAGCTTCACAAACGAATGACCATTCCATTTGATAAACTGTGGTCAATGTGTTTTTTGTACTCTGTCTCCTCATCGGCTGCTGCTGGACATGTCCACCCCCATGTACAGTACATGGATGTCATTGAACATGGATAGTTTGTGGTGTCTCAACACCCCTTGCCCCTGTATGGTACGCACGCTATAGCAGTATTTTAGAGGCAATCTAGCATGGAGTATGGTTGCGCTGCAACTAACCCCAGCTTCGGGCCTTTTTCGCTGTCCCTGGGCACTGAACTCCTGGTCCGTTCTCTCTTGCAGCTGCTTTCCTTTACTCTAGGCGAATTGCACAGCCCAATCTGCGTCAAAATGTTTTGAGCCTAGCAATTTGCCGAGAGATGCAATCCAATGCAATGCAACTCGGACGACATGCGGAATTCTTGTGACGTGGTTAGGGGGAGACTGCAAGACTGGAGCTGCACTGTACTGCACATGTAATAAATGCTGCAGTTCGTCCCAAACCGTTCAGGGGAGCCAAGACACGACAAGATTGGATAGAACAGACTGCATGTAGAATACCAAACCGTGGAGGCGTTTATTACTCTTGGCGGAATTAATTACATACAAGAATCGTATCACGGCAACTGTGACTGCCGGTTGATCTCATGTTTGCCACCTTGCTAACTCCATTTAGGCTGTCGTTGTGTCTTAACAGGGTCAATGTTCATCACTTCGGCTATCGCTAAAATTGTCCTGGTAAGGATTGGCCGCTCCATCTGTCGGCCTTTGACAAGTCGACCCTCGTCCCGTGAATAAAAAAAAACCAGGCGTCGACTTGAGCTCGGAAACATGTTAGTTGCAACTTTGACGTTGCAGCAGATACATCTTAGGCTCCGTTCATTACGCTAGCAAGAGCTATTCTTATGTCTTGCAGCACTCTTCACAGCGGTAGGTTATTCCTCATCCATTCTAGAAGGCGCATCGTCTGGTGTCGCATTGGGGGCGCCGTTGTCTCAGGATGTACGAGCTGAAAGTGGACTATAACTGGAAACAATTAGAAAGTTGAGGAGCAGGAGTTTGAAGTATTTGAAATATCCGGGCGAAAGCACGAAATGTTTTAGCTGCAAATGGTGTGGCGAGGTTGCGCGGATAATTCGCGATGTGAATATGCACAGGGCTGCGATTTATGCAACCAAAGCCGCCATTTGCGCCGCCTGTGTCACGTCGGATTTAGCCAGTGATGTGCAATGTGAGTCTCAGAATGCATGTTTCGCCCATCTGCATGTCTGCATGTATGCGTTGGCCATCATTTGAGATCTTGGGAGAGTACCGAGTCGCAATGTGCCGAAGGTAAGCCGCCCGTTAGATGAGGATGAGCGCGGCGACAACCCAAGAGTTTCCTGTAGTGACTTCATAATCTAATTTGGTCCCCGCTGATACACACTTTGAATCTTTGGATTGTAGGAACGCAATCTACATTCGAATTGGTGACAAGGCATTGGATGGAGAAGGACGCTCGCCATGACTGCAGTTGACCCATCAGAATAGGGCTCTACAAGCTGGTCTCAGTTGTTAGTGTCCCGATGAATGATAAACCATACTTTCGCTTGACAATTAAGATTTCAGTTTGTATTTTGTTTCCCATTTGCAGCGCAACATATTATTATTTATACAAAACAATGAACACATTCTTCATTGTTTGAAGCTGGTGACCACCACTCGCTGCAGTGGCGTCATGCACCCAGATGGCTCTAAGCCCTGTAACTTGCTGGACTGATTAGTGGTGCTTGGAGCCGACAGACTGGCTGTGGCGGGGCATCTTCTCCAGTAGGCGGGGCATTTTCTGCTCGAGGCGGCTCCGGCAGCATCTGACAGACATTTGCTTGGTAACACAGCATCAGACCAGTTGAGCCTCATCACGCAATTCTTGGCTGAACGGCTGCATGGATGTTCAACGGCCATCCGCCATGCAGTATTTTATTTCCACCAAATGCTACCATTTTAGTTCAAATGTTTCTAAAATGTTTCCAATTCCGCTGCGGGTGAATGGATCGGTCCGTAGTGTGACATGCGACATTTTGCTCTTCTAAGCGAGCGATTCAAGGCAGAGTCCTTACTAGGGAAAAAAAAAATGACTCCCGCTAATGGCAGTTTTTGCGGAGTGCCTCTCTCTACCTAGTCCATCGGATTCCCAATCCCGATTGATTGGCTAAAATAATATAACCGGAGCCTGAATCTTTTTGTCCCTCTTTTTCTCTTTCTCTGTTTTCTCTTCTTTCCTTCTTGACTTACCTTTCTGTGACTCCCTAATCCGCAATCATGACGGCGACGACAAACGGTACCAACGGCGTCCACGCTGATGGTGGCGCACCCCTCCAAAGAGCCGAAGAGTTAAACACTGTAAGTGCCGAGTCTTGCCATCCCCAAACCGAGACAAGTAGACGTGCAAAACAAAAAACCTCAGACACAAACTCCGAGACCGGTCTAAGCTGACTTGTGCTGCTTTAGCTGCTCGACTCTGTCAAGCAAGTCATTCTTCCGTTTATCAAAGCCGCCGATGATGCTGCCGTCGAGAAGCGAACCGGTAACATTGCCTCGAATTCGCGCAATGTATTGGTCGATACGCAGAAGCCGTCCGACTTGGTGTCCAAGCTCAAGCTGAACCTTCCAGCCGAGGGTCTGGGTCAAGAGGGTCTGTTGCATGCTGTTGGCAAGATTCTCGACTACAGTGTCAATACGTGGGACCAGGGTTTCTTGGACAAGCTGTATGCTAGCAACACTCCAGTATGTTTCTCTGTCTCTGTCTATACTGCCAATGACTTTATTCTAATGTCTATCAGGTCGGAGTCATTTCAGACATTATTCTCTCCGTATTAAACACCAACGTAAGTCTAATCGCCAAACTAGGACAGTCTCGCGGCTAACATCTCAGCTTCACGTATACCAAGTCTCACCAGCCCTCACCGTCGTCGAAAAAACCACCGCCAAGGCTCTCGCAGGCTACTATGGCTTCAACGACACTTTTGCCGGCGGTATCACCTGCCAAGGCGGCAGCGCATCGAACCTCACCTCCCTCGTCGTCGCTCGTAACACCTTGTACCCCGAGAGCAAGAAATCCGGCAACAAACACGACTTCGCCATTTTCACCAGCGCCCACGGTCACTACTCTGTCGAAAAGAGCGCCATGATCTGTGGCCTAGGTAGTGACAGCGTTGTTCCTGTCCCTGTTGACCAGGATGGCTGCATGAAGCCATCTGAACTGCGCCGTCTTGTCTCACAAGCGAAGGAGCAAGGAAAGACGCCTCTATACGTTAACTCAACTGCTGGAACGACCGTACGAGGCTCCTTTGAGCCATTCGAAGAAATCTCCAAGATCTGCAAGGAGTTCAACATGTGGATGCATATCGACGCCAGTTGGGGTGGTCCAGTTGTATTCTCTTCGCAACAACGCTGGAAGCTCAAGGGCTCACATCTTGCTGATTCGTTAACCGTCAACCCTCACAAGATGATGAATGTGCCCACGACGTGCTCGTTCTTGCTTGGTCCGGATATGCGCATCTTCAATGCTGCTAACAGCACATCAGCCGGATATCTATTCCACGGCAGTGACAATGGCGAGGTCTGGGACTTGGCAGATCTCACTCTTCAGTGTGGTAGACGCGGTGACAGCTTGAAGCTCGCACTGGCCTGGCTGTACTACGGATCTGATGGATTTGAGAAGCAAATCGACCATGCATTCGACATGGCGAGCTACCTGTACGAGTTGGTTCAGAAGACTGGCAACTTCTCCATGTTGGGAGAGAACCCCACACCTTGTCTGCAGGTTTGCTTCTACCATGCACCAGACGGAAGGCTTTCAGACGATAAGCAGGCGAACACGCAACGCACGCAGACAATTGTTCATCAGTTGATCCAGCGTGGTTTCATGGTTGACTATGCGCCTGGCGAGAAGGGCAGTTTCTTGAGAGTCGTGGTTAATGTCCAGACGTTACCGGGTACAGTAGAAGGTTTGGCTAAGGCTTTGGACGAAGTTGCGGCAACACTATAGACGATAGACTTTACACAGCATGATATCACTAGATTTAGACGTTTAATGACTTAATTTGACTATACACCATACACCAAGCAAAGCATTTATATCCAAACAACAAATGGGTATCACATTAAAAATATGTACTTAAGATCCTGAAGTCATCCAACAAATGCAGCAACGGCTGCAACAGCCAGCACTAAGCTGGCTTCGAATCTCCACGCGCTGCTCTCAGAATCAGTCGCCCCAGCAGCAGCACTTGGAGGTGCCCCGGCCAGCACCTTCTTTCCGCTGGGGTATTGAATGTTCCAGACCGGTGAATCCTTCAGCTTCTCAGGCAATCCAAGCTGGTGCTGGCAAGTAGCCTGGTTCTTGCCCGGCCAGTCCAAAGTACACTCCTCATCCTCGCCCATAGTGCAGATGGGATCCAAGATATTGTACAGTTCATAATTGTTCGCAACCCAGCTATCAGGGTGATTTGAAAGACAGTCTCCCAGATAGTTCATGCTGTTCGACGCGCTGAGGGGTAACTTGTGGCCCTTTGTTTGAATGAGCGACTTGCACTTGGAGGCATCGGCGGGCTGAAAAGTCATCTGCACGCCTCCGCCAGCGACGGGCTTCTTCATGGCCGAATTCCCCGTGTATAGATAATTCCAAGCATCATAGCTAACGTCGTGCGCGCCGCCAGATTGATCAACCCGGAGCAAATACACTTGGCGATCTTCGTAGCTCAGCGACACACAGATGTTGTCGCAAGTCACAGACTCGGGCCAATATGCGACGCGGTTCGTGTCGATTTTGCACCCAAGGACGCCGACGGACGACGAGTAGCTATCGTGAGGTGTTGCGTAGATCGTTTTGCCAGTCGTGGCGGCCAGACCAGACGTGGCCAGCAAGGCGAAATGGAAGCGCATTGTTTCGTTAGAGCGGTGTAAAGGAATGTCGAGCGCGAAAGGAACGAGCGGAAGGGTTGCAAAAGCGAGAAACAGAGTAAAATGAGCGTCAAGCGAATGTATTTATCGGACGCGAAGGCCGACCTACGCCAGAAACGGAAGCATCGCTAGTTGGTTAAAGGAAAGGTGCAAAGTTGAAATTTAAAATTACATGAATCGCGGGATGGAAATTGGGACAACGCGCAATTAAGAGAAAAGAGACGAGGGGAGGGACGGATAGAGTCGCAACGGGCCTAGAAACGGTTTAGCGCCAGGGACCCTGAGTGTGTTCTAGGCCGCTGATTCCACTAATTAAAGCCACTGTCGCACACTTTTAGCGTCGGCCACGGCGCTGAGTGTCACTGATGGTGGCCCAGAAAGGTGGTACCTGGCGATCCCCTTCCTCCACTGAATCTGCCAAGCATCTCGACTATCTCGTCATCAGTTGCATTTGATGTTGAGAGCATATATATCCATGAATTTATTTATCATACGTTTCTGCTCAAAATATGATAACGCAGTTAGCGCCTCACAGAAAATTTCCCAGAAATGCCCACGTCGACGCGTCCATCACGCTTGGGCTGTCAAACAAATCTGCAGACATGGTCAAGTCGGCGTCATCTTGGATCTGCGACCCTGTCTTGAATTTCTGCACAATGGCCTTTATAAGAAGATGAACCCTTTTGGTATCACCTCCTCTCTCGTTTCCGTGATGCATACAAACGTGCCCAGCTCGTTCGAGCAGAGCTACAGACGCGGGAATATCAACTGTCAGCGATTCCTGCTTGCTAGCTTCGCAAACCACCAGACACAGAGTCGTTATCGCCAAAAGAAAGTCGTGCCAGGTGAGACTGGATAGAAAAAATGACTCGGCTTCGAGTTGTCCGCTTGGTAAGAACTCTTCATACACGTCTAGAAAATCGGCGAGCATCCCCGATGAGGCTTCATTGCAGGCTACTGTGCTGGTTCGACGATGCTTCACCAAGTAAGGTCTATGCAGCACACATAGACATTTTCGAAAGAGGAATGATACGCAGAGTCTTGTTACTATCAGGGTTGAAGTATCGCCCAAAGAATCTGACAACGACCGCGATCTGAAGGTATCTGGTAGAGATTTCCATAGATGTCGGAGCTCGGTGTCTAGGCCATCTACTTCAGCCATTCTTGCTTCATTGACTGGCATACCAATGTTTATGTGTCGCATGATCTTTTCAAATGTCGACATGATTCTGTGTTTCGCAACGTAAAATTGAATCTCGATAGGTTCCTCTTCCGGTCGAGGCGTCGGCATAAACTCTGTGTCCTCATCGAAATCTGTATCTCGAAGACAGGCTGGAGGGTCGGTATTCCATGTCGGATATTGTACATTCGGTGGAAGCCCCAGATGAAACGAAGTCAACAAATCGAGTTGCATAAGAAAGGACCAGGTCCGCCGTCTCATCTCCTTCTCAAATGGTGTCATCTTCAACCCGTCGGGGTCTCGGTGGTAGCCCATACTCGAAGCAACTCGCACCGCAACTGCAAATACTGGACCGATATCTGCAGGCATGTTCATATTTGTCAAGCAGTGTGATTGCCCGTATAGTGTGAGCGCTTCAGCGCAGAATCTCTGCGGCAAGTTGTATCGACCCAACACAAGGCATTGTGCCGCAGCAAACTCGAATCGCCGCTGGTTCTCACTTTCGTCGACGCGAAATCTCAATCTGCTGGAAGAGATGTACAATATCGAAAACAGTATTGATATCCACAATGGAGATGTGTTTTGTTGATTATCCCAGAATGCACGATACTGCCTGCGAAATTGGGCCGGATGAATGAATGGTGCAGTGATTGTTCGAACTCGAAAGTAAGAAGCAATCAACTTATCGGTCTCAGAACGAGACGGCAAAGACTGTGCCAAGATATCGCCAACTGTCGTCGGATAGGCGTTTCCAAACAAGATGTCAATCCCAGATGAGCTGCCCTCCATTGATGCGCTGGAGAAATCCGTTCCCGCAAGGTCGCTCTGTGATTCGAAGTCCAGATACAGATCTTGTATGTCATTCAGCATAACACTCCAATGTGTATCACCACGATGTATTCCATCAGACCACTGCACAGATACAGCTTGAGCGTTGTCAAATTGAACATGGCTCCGTCCTTCTCTCGACGAAAGTGACCGAGACTGCTCCGAAGAGCCACTCAACGACGCATTCTTTGCCTGAGTTAGATTCCGTACGAGCCGCTCTAGCCTCTGAAGCCTATCTTCAGTCTCTGTCTGACGCGCCGCTTCACTCAGGTCTTTTGACGGGGCTCGCTGGTAAAGGCAGAGAGCGTTATCACCTCGTCGGAGACAAGCGTTGCAGGGCGAAGCGCGATCGCACTTGAGCTTCCGGCGACGGCATTGTATGCACGCCAGACGCTCACGATGTCTCGTGATGATTGGGCTCGAGATCTCCGCCATTTTGTTATCGGCATCATGCATATGGGGCCATGCGGTTATCGAAGTGGTGAATTATCGGATTTTTGGGGCTAAAAGGGAATTCTGGTTATGGGCAAGTGTGTCACCGGAGAGCCGACGTCGCGATAATTCCACATAGACGGGCGCTATTGAAGATGTAATCTCCGGCAACGTCATGGATATTTGATGACGAGAAAGAGCTTCGCACATCGCAATGAGAGCGATGCCATTTTTGTATATCGGCCGGTACGGCCGAGAACCAACCTCGCCAAAAAGTCCCCGGCCCTGTCTACTGGAGTAAATAAGCTGAGCTGCACGAGGCGCTCTGGACAACAACTAGGCAGTTACAGTTCTTCTTATATAAGAGAGCGGTAATGTCTCAAAAGTGGTCAATTGAGAAATTGCAATCCTCCAACAAAATCGAGTTAATCGAAAATGCCTTCAGAAGTTGCCATTATAGCCATTGTAAAGCCTGCCGCTGGCAAGCTGGAGCGGGTAAGCGCCACGGTCTCCTATCAACATCCCTCTTTTAACACTTGCTTAGGTACGAGAATTATTTCGTGATACCATTGCATGGATTGAAGCCAATGAGCCAGGTACACTTGAGTTCTCAGTGTGCGAGGATTTTGGCGAAAATGGCCCTCATTTCTCAATGTTTGAACGGTAAACTGAAAATGCAGCTCTTGTTGAATCTTGATACTGACGTGTTCATTGCAGATACGAGTCAGAAGCAGCCATGAAGCTTCATGAAGGCTCAGAAAACTACAAAGCCATGTTCAAAACGATCGCCGAGGAACAACTTTTTGAAGGTGCGCCAGTCATTACCAGGGGTATCCTTGCCCAGGGGTTCAAAAGGTGACGGGCTGAAATGTCATGCTGCCAATACACTGAAAGGGACTGATCTATTTACGCTTAGAGTGAATTGACTGTTCACAACGGATTATAGACTTGGGAAACGTGATAAAATGTAAATTACACAAAAATAGACGAAGCAGAGGCTTGAACCAGCTTCAATTCGCCAAAGAATCTAAGAATATAAAAAGAAAGCTTCCATGTCCCATAAGATTATTTATTAATAAAACCATTTTCCATCCAGATCGAAACATTTGCCATTGCTGATTACAGCAAGGCAATGGCAGCGACGGCAGCAACGATACCGACACCACGGAAGTTGTCAGCAGCGCCGGCAGTCACAGGAGGAGACTGGGAGCAAGTCTCGCAAGGAGGAGGAGGCGAGACAGGAACACCAGTGCCAGTGGGGACGGCAGGGCCGCAGGTCTCGCAAGGCTTGCTGATGGTGGTGATGCCAGCAGTGGGCTGGCTACCGCCGGGGCAGTTGAAGCACACGGGGACAGTGGCCTGGCTGGTCTGAGGAGGAGGGTGGACGGTGATGGTCTTGGTGCTGGTAACACCGTTGCAGCCCTTCTCGCCGTGGCAGTGACCAGGAGGCAGGGTAAAAATGCGGGTGCTGGTAGGGCAAGGAGGGTTGTTGTTGATGCTGGTGGTGGTGACGGGGGCCTCGGTCGTCTTGGGGTGGTCACTGTCTCCAGGGCACCAGGTGGTGGTCTTGATGATGGTCTCAGTGGTCTCGCGAGCAGGGCAGTGAGTGACGGTAGGAGCGCAAGAAGTCACAGTGTAGACCTTGGTGGTGGTGTAGGTTGAGGTGTAAGTAGGCTCAGCACTAGTGGTGGTGTTCCAGATACCAGTGGTGGTGGTAGAAGTCTGGCCACCAGTACCGGTGGTGATGGGACCAGTGGTAGTGGTAGTAGTGACCTCACCTTCAGAAGTGGTGGTGGTAGTCTCGCCCTCGGTAGTGGTGGTGGTAGTCTCTCCCTCAGTGGTGGTGGTGCTGATGGGAGCCTCGCTGGTAGTGGTAGTGGTGGTAGTGGGCTTGCCGCATTCACCCTCAAGAGCACCAACAGCTTCAGGGCCAATGGCAACAAGGTTGGTACCGCAGTCAGCAGACTGGGCAATATGCAGGGACAGGTTATCCATATCGAAGACAACGTAGGCACCACGGAGGAAAGAGTCACCCAAAGCGTAGGTGTCTAGACTATGTTAGTTACGTGCTCCAATGAAAGGGGAAAGGTTACTTACTATCAGATCCTTCAGCGAAACCAAGAAGACAGAAATCTTGACCGGGAACGCTGTAGATGAAGTCGTTGTAGGTTACCTTGACGGTTGTCTCGCCGAACTGGAAGTCAACGGTCTCCTTCTGCTTCTTGTAGCTGCAGTCAACTCTATATTCACCAGTCTCGAGTTGCTTAGCTCCAGGGAAAGACTTGAGGAGACTGGCAACGACGTTAGAGGGCAGGTGGCTGATAGTTGCGCCAGTGTCAACAAAAGCAGCGAGGGGGCCACTGCTCTCTCCCTTGCCGGCAGTGATGCCGTCAACGTTGATCCAGTAACTAAATAGATATTAGAAACGAATGCAATACAGCCAGCGACGAAGGCCGAATCAATAGCTTCAATCATACTTACCGAGAGTAGCCGTCAGGCGAGGAAGCGGCGGGGATGATAGGGCGAGCCTCCAGAACACCCTTGAACTTCTTGGTGTCAACACCACCGAAGACTACGCTACCACGGGGAGAGTCGATGCCCTGAAGATCGACACCAAAGGCTCTGCTCTTGATGAATTCGTACTTCTTGAGAGAGTCGATGACAAATTCGTAAGGGCTCTCAAAGCCCTGCAGAGCAGGACCAGCACCCATGATGCCAGTTTGGAGGAACTCACTCTCACTGGCAACACCGAAGATTTGCTGGGGAATTCTGGCAGCACCGACACTGACATAATCGTTGATATAGTTAACATAGGCGTATCCAGTGCCGTAGGTGAGGTTGGCTGTCGCGTCCAGGTTTTGACCGGTGGAGGACTTCTCGAAACGGGGGTATTTGCTGCACTGAACAGGGTCGGTGGAACGGCTGCAGTCAGGGTTGACCCAGAGCTCTGCACTACCAGTGTCGAAGATGACCTTGACCTTGTCTCCGGGTGTACCCAGAGTCAATTCAATGAGGTAGAACAGTCCCTTCTGTTGGCTCTCGATACCAGTGCTGTCCTGGCGTCTGCTGAGTCCTTTGCCATGGATACCCTCGACAGGGAACTTGAGAATACCAGGCAGCTCGACAGCACGGTTGTCGTTGAGAGTTGCAAGGTTTTGAGCAATATCAATAGCCTGTGCCACAGCGGGCAAGGCAAGAGGCAAAAGAGCGGAACGCATGACGATATGAATGATCGTCTGCTGTGTATAAACGAATGACTAGATACGCCGAGGCGTAAGAACAAACAGTAAAGAGAGTATAAAGGAAAGACTGGGACGAAAGTTGGTACAGAACAAGAGAAAGATTTTCCAATACAAAAGGGCAGACTATATACGCTCTATATAACAATGGGCAGGGCAGGGCAGTCGGCTCTCACTCCCGCCTCAGGGGTCAGTCGGGCTGAATACGTCCCATTCTTACTGCACTGACAGAACAACACAAAATCCAAAAGGGCATCCTGTGCGGTTTTCAACGCTATGTTGCGGATTCGAAGGCTTAGCCAAGATGGCGTTGGTGGAGAGCACCCACGTTGGGGTGTCAGCACCTTGACCGTTGACAGTTTAGCTCCAGGCACCGTGGATGCAGCTGCCACATGGGGGAGATTAAGCTGGTTAGCGCCAGGTATTTGGGTCTGTCGTATCTGCAAACTGAATGCGAAGTGGCAGTTGAATGATGTTAGGCTGATTTCTATGCGGGGCCTGTAGCTGTTGTTTTCACGTAGTCATCATTGTTGCTGGCCGCGTGGCGTGTAAGTCATCCCATTGTACTTTGTTGCAGATTGTTGCAGTACTGTCTCATCCACACACTAGCTTTTGTAAGTTTCTTTTATTTCAAAAACAACTCGGCTCGCCAAAATTAAAGTTTGGCAGAGTCTTCAACCGTGGAGCTCGTTCATTCTCAGCGGTGGCTTTCAAAGCTGAAGAACCAAGTGGGCATCAACTCCCAGGCACAAGAACCACAATGAACAGGGGTAAGACACCAGCCGACGGCACTGCAGAAGAAGAGCAACGGTTCTGCAGTGGACGCCAGCCCTGTGCAGACTCACACAGCCCACCGTTTGACCTATTGGAGTCCAGAGAGGCGACGCTAGCCCAGGCACCGTGGCTGACTTGCAGGACGCCTCCCACATCAAACCTTCTTCAGCTCATAACCTAAAATCAAGGGGGTCGACTTCTGCCTCTGCTGGCTGATTTGTCTGTGCAAATACTATGAAAAGCCCCAGGTTAGGGTCGATGCTACCGACGAATGCCTTGCTGTCGGAAGCTTCGCCGCCGCGTGGCAGTAAAAGCGCCCGGAAAGCTGTGCTATCCGAAAGCGGTAAGCAGTTCGAAATTGTGCCCTTACGCCGCATCTGAAGAGGTTGCATCCTGATGTCGATCACGATGAGTGATTCGCTGCGAGCTTTCGCCTTGCTGCAGTTTGCCAGCATTGGCCGCTTCGCCTGATACAGGTTTGTTGTAGCACGTTGTATAGCTTTGACAATAACAAACTTCTGCCAATTTTTCAGCAGTTTCTTTGAGCTGAGAGGAAGTGAAATTGTCGTAATTTGACTTCGCCTTGCCCATGCGAGATACGGTGCTGGAGCTGAACCCACGCAGTGGCTAGAACAGTCCATTAGGGCTGATGTTGCAAAAAAACGCTCAGCATGGGGACTGCGCTCCTTTTTTCTGACATGCAATTGTAACTGTTGGGCTGAGAATACTCATCAAGGTGGATTGCCATTAACAAAGGAGGCCGCTATTGCCTGCGTATACCTGGCAACCTGGTTTGAAGCAACGATTTCCTGAGGCAGCATGCTCACAGCAAAGTTCTGATACTAATTTGTCGAGTATCAATTATTTTAGAGTGGTAATTAAATCGTGGAGGCTACGTGTAGAAATTTCGGCAGTGTCCCAGCGGTTGTCTCAGCTGCATTGGCAGTGAACATTGACCAGCAACCTGATCCAATGATGTGACATTCGACGCATGAAACCGATCCAATGCGCACATCGAATTCTTTAATCCCAAAGAATCAGAAGAATTTTTTACAGAACAAAAATGTTCTACAGTAGCCCCGGGATTGCGTTAGGTAATCTGGAGTGAAGCATTACCAGTAAGATCGGGCGGATGTTGGACTTGTGAAGAACTGTGCCGCTTACGGAGGCAATACAGAGTTTAGTCACGTAAAAGATGAACAATAAGGACGCATTGTGCAATGACAATTGGTAAGTCGTTAGAGATGAGGACAAGAAGTCATCAAACCAAAAACAATCAAATGCAAATGTGATGCTGCTTTTATTCTCTTCGTGTATGCCAACCCGAAATGCAAAACTCCAGAATCGAGCTGCCGCTCAGTGTGCAAATCTAAAGTCTAGTCTTTTGCTTCCCTTGTCCTCGGTCGTTTCCAAGTAGTCGTTCTTCTCGTGCTCTGACATGGCATTCCACTTTGCCTCGCGCGTCTTGTTCCTCCACATATAGTATCCCTTGATAGCGATGGCAAATACACCGTTCCACACAACAATTGGTATAATGGCAGTGTTGCCTCTTCTATAGTATGGTGCATCATCTTTTCGGTAGATCTAGACGGACCTATCAGCGCACATTCACACGAAATCACAGAATTTGACTGAAGTACTTACATTCGAACCAATGATACTGCTAGCCTGAACGGTCATGTTGTACACAGCGCTGCCCACTGTCCTTGTTTGGACGGATCCAGCATTCCTGGATGTCAGACTCACTGAATGAGGTTAATAATGGCGTCTGGCTGAGTGCGCAGCTTGAGATCTTAAACTTACCAACAATGGAGTGCACATATGGATATCCGACAATCATGACAATTAGCGCATATCGAGACCACGCACTTGCATGATCAGGGAGGAGAAGCAATCCCAAGAACAGAGGGAACAGCCAGACAGAGCAGAAAGCGACAACAAGGAATCGGTTGTTGATTTTCTCCGAGACTCGTGTCCAAAACAAAAGCTGAATGACGAACAGGACATATCCAGGAATCGTCAGAAGATTTGTTTCGAAAGTGTCAAATCCAAGAGATCGCAGGTTCAGCGTAAGGTAGGCCTGGATTGGCTGAACCGGCATCAGCAGGGTGAAACCCAAGAGGTAAATGGGCCACAAGTCCCAATCCATGAGTGCCTGCCAGAGCAGCGGTAAATTGAGACCTTGTCGGTTGTGCATTCCGCCCTTGCTTGGGTCATCTCGAATGATTCGGTTCACCATGATGACCTCTTCTCGCTCATTGAACCATCCGTCTTTGCCTCGAAAAACGCTGGCTGTCTGAGTTGGACTGGGTGGTAGATAGAACCATGACAGGATTCCGATTAAACAAGTAAGGCCGCCTTCAAGGATGAAGAGCCATCTCCATCCCTCCCAGCCTCCAATACCTCGCATGTGTAAGATGCCGTAAGCAAGGAAAGCAGCCAGCACTGGAGTGGCGTTGGAGGCAGTGTAGAAGTAGCTGACGCGGATGGGGAGCTCTCTGCTGTTGTAGAAATATGAGAGATAGAGAATAGCGTCCGGGATAAACCCGCCTTCAAAGGCACCGAGGAGTGCCCGTGTGGCATAGAATCCTTTGGTGCCGCTGATAGCAGCCTGGGACATGGCAACAGCACTCCATGCTACCATCTGAATAGGCACCCATACATCAGGCCCAAGTTTTTTTGAGATGGCCTGGGATGGGAGTTCGGCGCAAAGGAAACAGACATAAAATAGAGTCTGGCCGAGATTGTACTGGTTCGTGGTCAGGTGTAGGTCGTTGAGTAGGTTGTCGGCGAGGGCTTGACTGATGTTACCACGGTCAAGCTGCAGTGCGAAGAACATCAGACAGATCCAGGAACAGATCCTCCAATCTAACTACAAAATCAGTTAGCAATTTTTCGCCGTTTTTTATCGTAGATAAGACAGTACCTTGCGGACGAGTTTCTTTTCTTCCTCTGGACTCCATGATGCCTCTGGATCGTATCGATGGCGGCCCTCATACTCAGGGATGGGCTCACTAAACTTGACAGAGGCACCGGTAGCAAAAGTCGTCGCTTTTTGTGGCGGATCTGGGGAAGTTGTGACATCCAATGCCTTGTCAAGGCTTGATGTCGACATATTGACTGATGCTGATGTTTCTCGCTACACCAGCAAGCAACTATGTCTCACAGCAACTGAGGGGATGCTGTAAACTCTAAAAGCCTGAAGGGCCCAAAGGATGGCTAGGGAAATGAAACAAACGTTAAATTACTAGATCTACATTATTTTTGGATGAGCAGCGTAGTATTTGTACAACATCCGTCCTGCATGTAACTCCCACAATACAGCCTTTGAAGCGATGGTGCAATAGCGGCTCCTGCGGGGGAGAGGGGACCGCATCTTGCGCGCATCTGTACTCGGTTGGGACCTGGATGAATCCTTTGGAGGTGGTTATAATCAC
The DNA here is from genome assembly GCA_022702485.1 of Simplicillium sp. C3G150-2. Classification (NCBI taxonomy): domain Eukaryota; kingdom Fungi; phylum Ascomycota; class Sordariomycetes; order Hypocreales; family Cordycipitaceae; genus Simplicillium; species Simplicillium sp. C3G150-2. The sequence goes on along the minus strand of JAJIYY010000001.1, from coordinate 1,369,067 downwards.
TAGCCAATGGGGGACTGCTTTAGTGCAGACTCCTGGTTGATTCGTGATTGCTCTACTCGTCGACGTGATGGCGTGGTGGATCACCAGAATCACGTCACCGGCCGTTTATTGAGCAGCGCTCACTGTGTTGTCATGTAGCGCGATTACACTTCAATGCTTAAAAATGTGCTGAAATGCTTCTGAAGAGTATGTAGCCAAATTCTAAGAACTTTTCTAGTCAAGCAATTCTTATCGGTCCAAGTTGAGCGTAAACGTACGAACGAACGGCAGTACGCCGTATTATCCTGCTTTAGATAGTTGTTGCTGAGACTGAACGTTTCCACCAAGTAAAGAAGTAAAAAGTCTCAATACAAATAGATGTCACCTCAGAGAAACTGATTGGATTTATTCGTCATGTAAAATGCTGCGCACATACGGCTACCATGCTTCCATCATGAGAATGTCTAAGCGATGGTAAGGCTGAGTAACATTTGCTTGCGGAGAAAGCTTCAGAAATGTGTTCCCTTGGAGCGACTTCGGCGAAGCGACGAGCCTAAAGCAAGACTACCACTGTAGCGCCAAGAATTCTCGAATCTACTGGCGTTCTAGAGTTGGAGATAGCCTGACGATGATGTGCTCCCGTGGCAATGTTCAACGAGGAGGGCCGAGGTAGCCAAGAAGACTGGATGCTTCGGGCGAAGAAATATGTGTACAGTATTTAATATTAACGCGAATAGTTACCCATTCAGGTTTTATCCTCTTCGTATCTTTCTTCACTGTTTTTTTTTTTTTTTTGAAAGGCCGCCTGGTATTAGCACCAAGTCACCTGAAGAGATAAACTGAGAGGCACATCTGACGCCAGATAATATTCGATAAATGTTCATACTGCTCTCCTTCCATCCATCACATCTCATTACCTCCGCCTTGAGCTTCCCCCCTTCCAGCGCAGCTTCCCTGCCCATAGTGCCCATTTCTGTACTTCATCGGCTTCCAATAACAGCTCCACTGTGTAATAATCCCTGGCCAATTCTTCATGTTTCTTGAACGTATGGACAAAGCGATGGCATGCTCCGCACAGCCAAGCAACATTTTGTAAATCTTCCTTTGAGTGCCATCCTCGCTTGACTACTTTGTCATGCACCATTCGTGGGATAAGGTGATGATATGAAAGTGGAATCCAAGATCTTCCGCATATTTCGCATTCCGACGCTCTTGTGACCCTGCTTGCAGGAGGCGGAGCTGTGAGTGTGCTTAGATATGAGGTAACAACTGGAGCCAGAAAGGCTTCAGCAGTAGATGGAAGATGCGATGGCAATGTTGGGTCCGGTGCGACGAGATCGTATGTTATCAGTGTTTCTGATATTGATGGTGGGAAGTTGATTGCCTGCAAACTAGCTCCAGTCAACGGCAGCGAGAACTCGTCCTGGAGTTTTTCTGAGTCCCTCCATGTTCGATGGTCAATCTCCTGCAATTCAATAGGCAAGGCATCAAAGACCTCATCTGCGAGATAATTTATAAAGTCTGCCAGCTCTTCAGCATCTCGTCCCGTGTCCGGAGGCAACCCCGGATCGGCGGGTTTCGTCTTTGCGCGTCTGCGGCGCCGAGGCTCCGTGTCACTAATATCCGAACGAAGCAATGCCGTGGATAAACAATCCCGAAATACAGCGTAATTAGCGTCTTGGTCCATGGAAAACGTCGGGAATTATTTCTAAGGGCCGCTTAAAAAATTATACGGAGCAATGGAAAGCCGGTAGCTCTATGACGTTATTAGGTGATCAGGACTGGTGTGTCTGCTGAGGCGGGGTTATGGAACGCTGCTCATTGGCGACGACGAGACAGCCTTTATAAAGTCAAAAGTACGCTGGCGGCCGTCTATTGTAGAACTCGCCAGAAACATAGTTTTTGGTTAGAATATTGAGCTTACACGCCGTTCTTTCCGGGGTAGCAGTCAAAATCTGCCTTGCCTCCAGTTCTATTGTTTTTGTTAGCAGAAATCCGAGCTAAGAAGATCGCCGACTGAGTCACTCGCCATGGCTAAAACAGTTATCGCATTTGATCTCTACGGCACGTTGTTGTCCACCGCGTCAATTTCTCAAGAATTGGAGAAGATATACGGCGCTGAAAAAGCAAAAGCCATTGCAACGCAGGCTAGGACGTATCAATTGGAATATACATGGCGCGTGAACTCCATGCTCGGGCCTTCGCAGCACGCCGGCGTGTATCAGAGCTTCGACGACTTGACTCGATGGTCATTCCGCCAAGCCACAGCTGAGGCAGGCTTGAAGCTTTCTGCGACTGATGAAGAACGGATTATGAATGCCTACAATGGCCTCGACACGTTTCCGGATGCCGATGCTGGGTTGAAGCTACTGTCTGAAAGCCCGAATGCTGATCCATACATCTTCTCGAATGGCACCGCGTCAATGCTGCAGGCGTCAATGAGCTCTTCGCCTACTCTCTCTCAAGCAAGCAAAGTTTTCCCAAGCAACAAAATCCTTAGCGTTGAGGCTCTTCGGGTGTTCAAACCTGATCCGCGAGTCTACGCATACTTGGCCCAGGTGGCCGGCCACGCCGATAATGTTGGTAATGTCTGGTTAGTCTCGTCAAATCCTTTTGATGCCACAGGAGCTGTTGCGGCTGGTCTCAAGAGTGCATGGGTCGGCCGAGGAGCACCTTGGACTGATGGATTGGCTCTTGGCGGCGGCCACAACCCTACGATTGTTGCGGAAGGAGTGGACGAGGCTATTGCAGCTATTTTGAAGCAAAGTGCGTGATGACTGTAGCAAATATCAAAACAAAAGGACATTCACATCAATTTTTTAAAATTATTGACCACAGGTCAGTTGGTCTGAGTTATGTGTGCAGGTTAGGTTGGCAGCCGATAGTTGCGTTTGCCTGGTCGACACTTACAGCCCCACCAGAAAACAGTGTACCTCGAGCTGTTCTTCGACCTTACTCCAACATCAACGCATGCCACTTGTGGCTCATTAGCACCTTGGATATTGTTTGTCTTAAGGCATCCCGGTAGCCGAGGATTGATGTTTTATGTGAAGCTCGTTCGTTAAGCTTCAATCGCGGCTACGCTTTGTACCTGCAGTCCGCGCCAAAACCTACAATGGCCCACGACGAGTATGAACGAAGGTCACGACGGAAATCTCCGCGAGAGGGAGAAGGAGACCGCGACCGTAGGCGCTCAAGGGACAGGAGACGGTCGCGCACGCCTGAGTCTAGTCGACAGTCCCGCGGCCGGGACCGCCATCGAAGCAGAGAACGACACCGCCGCTCCGAAAGAGACCGAGACCGAAGCCACAGGGACCGGGACGGGCGCAAAGACGAGGATCGGGACCGGGCTGTTAAACACAAAGGCCCGTTGCCTTCACAAGAAGCCTCGTTCGCCCTTACCAAGCCAGAAGGAGAGGCTGAACAACCCAAAGAAAAGCCGAATTATGGAAACTCTGGCTTCTTGGCAGCTGCCTCCAACTCTGTCACACAAGCCGATGGTTCTAGCATCACACTCAAGTATCATGAGCCACCCGAGGCACGCAAAGCCTCACCGCGAGATCAGTGGAAACTGTTCGTCTTCAAGGGACCGGACATTGTGGACACAATCGAGCTGAGCCTTCGTAGCTGTTGGCTCGTGGGTCGAGAGTCCGCCGTCGTTGATCTGCCGGCGGACCATCCCAGTCTCAGCAAGCAACACGCCGTGATCCAGTTTCGTTACATTGAGAAGCGCAATGAATATGGCGACAAGATTGGCAAAGTCAAACCATATCTTATTGACCTGGAGAGTGCCAACGGCACTATACTCAATGGCTCCAAGGTCCCAGACAGTCGGTACTTGGAGCTCAGGGACAAGGACATGATCCAGTTCGGACACAGCACGAGGGAGTATGTCGTCATGTTAGCTCCTCGAGAGTAACACTGCATACCATCAAACAGTTCCATCAAGTCAAAACTCGCAGCATCCGCAACATGTCATTTAACGTCGAGCGCTTCGTTACCATTGTGTCAAAAATTAAGCAGCAGCCGGGGCCCCTCCTGGAGCCCCAGGACCCCTTTCTCTAGCTTGAGTTTAAACAAAGGATGGATGACCACAGCATCACAGCACTCTTCCCTTGAATGTAACTCTCGCTAGGTACACTGATGTTGGCCAATCGTGTTGCGTCTTTCCTGTGGAGACGGTCCGTGAAGGCAGCAGCGCAGACATCCATTGTACTGCTCACACGGCCGGCAGTGGCGACAGCGCTGCGATTCAAAGTTCATGCTACTGCGACAGCGACGGACACACAGAGTTTAGCTTTGAACCTTTTTCATCTGGTACCTGCACAGGCGCGGGCGAATCAGCGCGTCACTGTCGCTGCGCCACCTGTCATTGGTCATGGGAGGCATCCGACCCCACTATCCTCTTTTGGCTTTGGCTGCAGATATGCTGGCGCGACCTGACAAGAAGGAGAGGTCACTCAAAGGCAACCACGCTTCGTTCTCATTTTGTTTACTGGATTTGGTCTCATTGCCTTGTGGCGTGGTCTTCGTATGGGATGGCGATGCGTGACTGAGACAACTCGCCTCAAAGAGATCTGTCACTCGCCATAAATAGATACGATGGATGACTCTCCTGGACGATCGCACGCCAGAGTGAACTGCCGGAAGTATCATTTAGAAAATGTTACAGTGCTGTCTTTCCTGATTGTGCCTGGTCATTTTGTCTGGCACAATAATGCCAGTCATGGCGACGACCATAGCTAGCATTTAGACGAGAGAGACACATCTAGTTCGGCACATCCAATCGGCCCTAATTGTACCTTATTCTCTTTTTTAGCCCGGCCGTTGGCTGAATAATATGGTATCAGCTCTGTGAATTAAGGCAACCGGCTGGATGCGTAACGATCTGTGGCGGCGGAAAAGTCCATGTCTAGCCTGCCGGTCCTGCCAAACCCGTGTCAAACGAAACGGTCTCCGACTGCACCATGTTTGTTCAAGGAACTGCTCACATGTACGCGCTAAACTTTGTTTTAACTGCGTGTTACGAATTCCTAGTTCTTGCAGTAGCCCTCCAAAAAAGCTTCACATGCCCGAGGTAGTGGTGCGTGCACAAGACAAAGGAGCGCTGCTACTACGTATTCACCAACGGCACCGGGCGCCTCGTGATGGGGCATTGCACCGAAATAGTCGACTTTCTGCTCTCTTTCAAAGTTGCGCATGTTCTTGCCGAATTCTGTTTCTTCTGAGTCAACAGTACCACTCTTTACGGTTCGCTTAATACGGCATGCCTGGTGTTCAGGTTATCACCGTGCATGCGGCGCAAATGGTGGAAAAAGAGTTGACACTTCCTCTTGGTATAAATCCCATGATTCCCTTCCATGCTCGCAATTTTTATTCCTTCTTATTCTTCTCCATCTAAATTAAAAACTGCCAAATACTCTGCACATAACACAAAGGACGATCTCAACTTTGCACATAGCACAACGCCACTTACATACACACCCCTGCCGTTCATCACCTCAACAACAACATGGTAGGTCATGCGCTCTTTCATGCATTCATCTGCAGTGTCTAACATGGTACAGGCTTCTGAAAATAGAAACATTTCTCGATATGAGACCACAGCAGTGTACACACATCCAGATGCCAAAGTCGACATTGTCTTGGTTCACGGTCTAAACGGCGATCCACATAAGACATGGAAGGCTAAGAACGGTACCTTTTGGCCCCTGGACCTTCTTCCCGAGTCTTTAAGAGGTGTTCAAGCCAATATTCTGGTGTACGGCTATAATGCGGATGTCTACTCACGCAAGAACGACCGCAGCGCCAGCGACAATTTCATCCACCAACACGCACAAACCCTCGTCACAAGTCTTACATTGTACCGCCGCAGCGAAGGAACATACAAAAACCCAATCATTTGGGTTGCTCACAGCTTAGGTGGTATCCTCGTCAAGAGAGCACTGCTGTACTCGAACGATCTCCGAGCATCACACCACGAACACTACAGATCCATCTACGTCTCAACATATGGTTTGATCTTCCTTGGCACACCACACACCGGCTCCGATGCAGCAACATGGGGCCTCGTCCTGCAAGGCATGTCAGATGCCATCATTCCCAAGAAGTTCTTCGAGTCCGAGTCGATATTGTTGAAGACACTGAAGAAGGATAACGAAACGCTGGCCAACATCAATAATCACTTCCTCGATATTTACCAGCGTTTCCGCATCCATATGGTCCATGAAAACCACAAGACGGACATCAAAGGCACCAAGTAAGTCAGGAACTTCCCAAATACTTCTGAGTGCCACATTCTAACCAGTGCAGGATCGTCATTGTTGATGCCAACTCAGCCAGCCCGCAGCTCCCTGGCGTAACATATTACGGCGTCGAAGCCACTCATTCGCAGATGTGCAAGTTTGACAATGCCAACGCGCCTGGCTTCCGCGCTGTTTCAACAGATATCCGCCAATGGGTACTCGATGCGCCATCCCTAGTCTCTGTTAGATGGGAAGTCGAAGAGAACGAAATCGCGGCCAGAATGTGCAATGAGCTTCAAGAGCGCTTTTCCATCTCTGAGCGGATGCCTTCCATCCCTTCAATCGTACGTCTGCTTCTCTCAAACCAGTTTGCAACGGGAATTTTCACTGACTATGGTTATTTAGGTATCACCCCAGGGTTTTATCACTGGCGCTTCACCACCTCGCCGTGCGAGCGACATTTCCATCACTTCGATACCACGATCTTTGTTGAACGCTGCGGCAGGACGGGATACCCCGTCTCTCTTTATGTTTCAAGACGTGGATGAAGGATCGCAAATATTGAGACTGAGACAGTAAACATACTTGTCAGTCAAATTTCTACAAATATGGTACGATAAAGACTGCTTGCTACTTTTGGAGGATATATAGAAACATTGTTTTGGCGAGGCGTTTAGAATTTTTAGCGAGCCCTCGCGGGCGTAGAACGGCGGTGTTTGTTTTATGGGCCGAGAATGTCACAACTTTTGTAGACCGTTTACTCTAAATAATAGGATAAGAATCTCTTTCAAAAATGCAAAGCAAGCCCAATAACTAAACGGGGTTCAATATTGTGAATCGCTGTCGCCTTATCGCTTTTATCGGCACGCACGCAATGCAGTTTTCCCCATTGTCATGCATAGGGACCAGTGCTACCACTCCACTGAACTTGCCCACTCCTTAAGCGCTGGTGGAAACATCGTGAGTTTTTTTTTACTTAGAAAGGCAAATCAGCATGTTAAGACGCGCGGTTACAACGGTTGCTCATGCGTCGATTTGTGGATCGTGGGATCGTCTTTGGCAGGACGACGACATGACCGTTAAGCCTCGTGAACTGTAAGTAAACCTTATATGTACAGCATTCTTCGGCCGCCTGAATAAAGTTTGTGGTCGTTTTTCAAGTCCCTTAATCTGCCGGCCGGATAGCTGTTGGATAATTAGAAGGTCGATGCATTACTGTTCAGAGAAGTTATTTGCTGCTGAGCAAACCGCCCTATTGAGGATGAAGTGACAGTGGCGACTCTGTCAATGACAATTTCACAATAACATCATCTTGTAGCTGTTTCTTTGAAAACAGCTCCTGTCGCCAAATGCTGCCAATAACACATGTCACAAGGAAGCACCGGGGGCTTAGCCGACCGCACTCTGTACAATGAGGGAGGTAACGGATGAGACCATCTACGTGGCGACGGAAGGTGTCCGACGCCCAGTGCCTTTGACTTTTCTCTTGATCATCACCTTGCGGTGTACACATCGACCTGGTACATTCTTACCAAATAGCTTCGGTGCTGTTTGCCCAAAATGTGGACAAGATGTGGATTGCGCAAAAAGGAGGCATGTTGTTGACAGCGAAGCGGCTTTTGTCGCCCAAGTGTTGACACTCCACAAGGCGCCCGCTGTGCATTGCAAATCATCATCTTGCAGTCGACCGCAACTTACGGCCGTCTTCGAAAGATAGATGACCGACCGAAGAAGTTGCGTTTCGTTGTTTTTGCTTTCCTGATGGCTTGAGTTGTGGATCAAGGAGGGTTGCTGTGCGTCTAGGCGCCTTCTCACGCGAGGTGGTGATCAGTTGAAGTTTTGGTTCTGATGGCATCCAAGCCAAGGCAAATGAGACTGGATGAGTTGGTGACAAATGATACCATCTCGCATTGTCGCCGCCTGTGTCGTATTGCGTAGGCATGTCTTCTGAACTGGCTCATGTGGATATCTTCGCAAAGGAGGAAAAAAGTCTCATCTCCGTGTTCGTGTCTCGACGTGGAGCCTTCATTGATACCATTTCGTGTCGGTTGGCTTCGGTATCAGCCAGTTCGACGCCGTGATACTCATCCAAGAGGGTGTGTGGTTCCACATTGCTTGGTCAACATGTTACATGAGACGCAAAGTAGCTTCCTGCAAAAGAAGGTATTTCGGGCAATCTGTTGCCTGTCTGCCCGCTCTTTTACTGTTGATGGAGAGCCCGTGGAGATGGATACCATTTGGTTACTCGCCCCCCACATTGTGGTTGGAAATTATCAGTGACGTCGTTATGCTGATAAGGCTCATTTCTGAGATGTTGGGGGAAGAGGAAAACACGGAACTCGGATATCGTTCGTTGTGTCAGGAGGGTTGCAGCGCAATCAGCGTTTGGATATCTACAGTACGAGTCGTTGGATGGCCAAGCCATGCGATGACGACTTTCGAGGCTTAAACATGTTATCAGATATTAGACGTTTGAATACTGTAGATGCCGCTGTGGCTGAAGGCATAGCTGGATGCTATTGTTCCACAGCCCAGGTACGGGACAGATGTACAAGGAGTGAAGGCCACTTGATGCCGCAGAACGGCCGTGCCAAGAGGGCAAGTGCATGCATCTATTCACGCATCCAATGTCAAGTAATTTTTAGCATCTCAAATTTTTCCGATACGGGAAACGCAAGTGACATGGGCTAGTGACACGGATGGAGGGATCTTCACCATCGAAACCGCCGAGTGGCATCGAGGGATAGAATTCCTTGCATCGATCAACAAATGGCGAAAAAATACAGCAGAAAATCCAGAGGACCGATAAATCCCTCTGGATCTTCATAATTGAACACATCGGCGTCTTGGCAGGGTGCGGCTTGAGTTGACCGCACCATCGCTAGCTTCATTTTGTCTCGCCTGGGTTTAGATTGCGACCAACCATGCACTTGCAGCTGAATTGATTGATCCTGGACACTTCACAGTTCCATCCGTGGACACCTCTTGCGAGCAATTTTCCATTGCCAGGCAGCATTTGGAGTCTACCCTGACGTCAGATCACAGACGAAAGGCTCCAGCTACGGGTCCATAACGGACGTATACGGTCCATCTTGGCTCCATTCACGTGTCATAGCGTGGGTAGAGACTGGGCCAAAAGGAAGAAGCGTTTGACCAGTCGCTGGCAAACCGCAAGAGAGCACTAATTAAATGGTCGGCTGGGCATGTAACGACGGGCAGAGTGCATGAAGCGGTGGAGAAGAGCAAAAGTCTTTGGCCCAGGTAGCAAGGAGATTACGGACAGACGAAATGAGTAAAGTATGTGTGGGTAAGGATGGATATTTTGGAGTTTCCGTCACTTTGACGGTGTGACGATAGGGTGGTAGCGGAGGGACGACGAGACAGCACTGCAAAGCAGCCCTCCCGCAGTGGCCAGAGTAATGTACTGAGAAGGTCGAGGATGGCACATCGGTGTCAAATTAAATGGGAATCTCAGGCCTAAGTTTTGGTGGGCCACCGCCAAAATCGATTCCCATTTATCTTGACACCGACGTGGATGGGAAAGGATTGGCGTTGCAGTAACTCATGCAGTGTCGCCGTAAACAGACCGTCTTGTGCCGTAATCTCCACCGGCGATGGGGTAGTTGTATAGTAAGAGAAACTGTTGTCTTGGACAGGATTAGCGGCTAGTCCCTGTCAAAGTCGATGGGACAGTTTCGAGCGTCGGCTGGTGTGGCAGGATTGGATAGGAATAACCGTGGCTTATTGATAGACATGAGAAATGGCGGCGGCAACAAAGCCTCCTCAGCCTGTATCTCGGCTAGCTCCCCAAGGGTCCTCGTTGTGCTATCCTCGGCCTAAATTTTCGTTTTTGTTTTAGGATTTTGTCTCTACTGTGCCGATGGCGAAAAATAAAAACACCAGAAGAAGAAACAGAGAGGCAAATGGTTTGGGTTGCTGTTCCCATTTCGCCACGGTTTTAGACGGAGAGGGTCTGAATAGTAACAGAAGCCTGTAGAGAGATGCCATTAAAAATTCTCCTGAAAAATTCTAGACCGTATCTTTGCTCCAGTGTAATAACGTATTCTCCCGCATCAGCTGCTGTTGAGCAAAGAGGCCGCGCACCGCGAAAATTCTTAACGGAAGATTTTTCAGGCCTCGGTTTTTTACTCTGGGTCGCAAGAGAGAGAGAGCCACAACACCAAGCCCAAGCATCTCCACCGACCTCAAACTCTAAACCCACATCTGGCTGTGCTGTGACTCCGTAAAACTGTATCCGTACGAACAGCGACCGAAGAGAGAAGAAGAAGCAAAAATGGCCTGTGAACGTGGCCGCCCAAAGCCCGGCCCGCAAGGCTTTCCGGCACTTTGCTGATAGTCAGGCCCATAGATGAAAAGTGGAATAACTGGATCGGTATGGATATGGTAAGGATCTTGGTGTTGGATCTCTCGACTTGTCTGACCAACCACCGAGCCTCGCCGCCACGCGATTGCGATCCAGCCCCCACCGTCTGCGTCATTGTGCGTTTTCACTTTTTTTGCCTTTTGGCTGCCACCCGCACACCACACACAGCTGCTGCACGCACGCGCTGCGACGCGGGCTCCAGTTATCTTCAACCGAAAATTCTCAATGAGGGAACCGTCAAGAAAACTAAACTGGAGCCTTCTCGTAGTGTCCTGAGTGCCTGAGTCTCTCCCTTGTCCCTCTCTTTCGTTGCGGTTCTCTGTACACGCCCGGGCTCTGGCCGCAGGTGGCTGAATGCCTTCACCGTTCGCCTCCACTCCCCCGGCCATTAAAGCCAACATGTACTTCTTCGTTTGTTCCACGATAAAATGCCGCAGTTGCGTTATCATGTACATCTCCACCGTCATTCCCACCCAGCTCCAGAAATAATGCAATGTTTTTCGAAATGCTTCAGGATGACTCGTCAAAACACTCAATGTACCTGGTCTCGTTGCTCCACAGGCCGGTCGATAATGACGACGGCGGGTGAGCTGGCCCAGATGGGCGGTTATGCCGGAATCTTTTGGCTGGTGTTGATGGGGGACAAAGCGAAATAGCGTGCAAAGTTTATGATCGAGAATTAGTCGGCCAAGCCCGAGGAGAGTAATGTAGAGATTGCTCTTCAAATGTATAAGAAGCCTCGAGATCTCCCTCTACCCATTCCCTTGAACTCTCCTAATCATTTATAACCACTGGTTGGTAATTACACAAGAAACTTCACTTCTCTCTCTTCACTTACACCAATATCATCAACAACCTATTTCTTCTACTTTCACTTATACAACACTCAATCATGGCTCCCGTCGCTATCACCCCCGAGACCTCCCCCGAGCGTCAAGTCTTCACCAAGAAGACTGTCGTCGACAAGCCTAGCCGATCCCACAGCTCTTCCGTCTCCTCCAACTCCAATGTTGTCGAGATCCCTCTGAACGATGGCACCACCATCCCCCAGGTCGCCCTCGGTGTCTACAAGGCCCCTAACGGCAAGGAGACCGAGGACGCCGTCACTGCCGCCCTTGACGCCGGTTACCGCCACATCGACTCCGCTGCTCGTTATGCCAACGAGGAGGCTTGCGGACGTGCCATCCGCGCCTGGATGGAGAAGACCAACACCCCCCGTGAGGAAATCTACATCTGCTCCAAGCTTTGGGATGCCGATCACGGCTACGAGGCTACCTTCAACGCCCTCTGCTCATCCCTGGACAAGTTCGGTCTCGATTACCTCGACCTCTACCTGATCCACTCCCCTGCTGATGATGAGGAGAAGCGTCTCGAGTCGTGGCGCGCTCTTGAGACCGCCCAGCGCCTGGGTAAGGTCCGCTCCATCGGTGTCTCCAACTTCGGTGCCGCCCACCTCGAGAACCTCATCGACAACTCCAAAGTTGTCCCCGCTGTCAACCAGGTTGAGGTCCACCCCTTCTGCCAGCGTGAGGCTCTCGTCGAGCTCTGCGAGAAGTACGGCATCAAGATCGAGGCTTACTCTCCCCTCGCCCGCGGCAACAAGCTTGAGGACCCTACCATCTGCGCCATTGCCCAGAAGTACAACAAGACTCCCGCCCAGATCCTTCTGAACTGGAACGCCGCCCGCGGCAACGTTGTCCTCCCCAAGTCTCTCACTGCCAGCCGCATCCAGAGCAACTTGGAGTCTTTTGACTTTAAGCTCGCTCAGGCCGACATTGAGACGATCAACGCTCTCGGCTCTGAGAACTATGTCACTGGCAGCATGCACAAGTCTGACGACTAAATGCAGTCAGGACACTCAACTCTTTTTATGATACACATGAAACTAGAGAAAAAAAGCATGAAAACAAAAAACATATACATCGAAGAGGATTACCCTGGACGGGATTCTAGGATACGATACCACCTCTTCTCCCTGTCGATGGCTAAGCTGTTGCTGGGATCCTGGATAGAAATTGTATAGAGGATATGGCGTTTTATATATTATAAGAGTCCTTTTCGGCAGTGTGCCTTGGACCTGGAATTTGCATATAGCCTTGATTTTATTTTTCAAATACAAACTTTACAAACAATGTTCTTTACCTATCCTTGCGCAAAATGTCAATAATAATGATGCAAGGCATGAAGTTGGGAATAAGATGCAGATAGGAACATGGGAATAACCCGGGCATGTCATGCATCTCCCAGCGCCTGGGGTGCGTCGTGTGACTGCCCTGTGACCCTCCAGGTACCCGAGATCACTGGTGCCATGGAGGGGAAGCGGGTTCGGTGAGGCGGAGAATTGTGCAGAAGAGATGCATATATGGTGGTAAAGTTACAGTATTATTTAGCTGTCGAACCCCTGCATGGCTCAAGTTTAGAGTTGACCACTTCGCCAAGCTCATAGGCTAAATGATCACCATCAGCGACGCAGGCTTTGCCCTGGTTGTCTCGTTTTGGTCTGATGACAGCCACAGCATTAAACGGTCAGCCGAGCTAAGCTGACCACCTTTCAAGCCTCAGTTCGTGCACTTGACCAACCAAGTAGCGCCGTCTTCACACCATGATGGGGGATCAAGGCAGGCTGAATACCTTTGGCGTTGTTTGGTGTTGCAACTGCGCCCCCAGCTGATGAGGCAGGTGCGAGCCAAGTCTGTCTGCCTGCCTTGTTTTCCCATTTTGAGTCGCATCATGACTTGTCATTTCTTTTCCATTTGGCTCATTTCTTTTTTTCTTCTACATCCTTTAAGAATACCCTCTGATCATTGCAGCGATTTGCTTTTGAGGATTTTTTTTTTCAATTGTTCGGCATTTATTGCGTCACCTCGTTTATTTTAGCTTGCTTGCGCGACGGTTTATCATACCCTTTCAACCGTCCAGCCCTATGCCATTTCTCCGCTGACGATCGGACGCCAGAATGGACGCTGCTACCGAATTCTATCGCTCGCAATTGGGCGATGTGTCGGTGATTAACTACGGTTACACTGATTTTCCTTGGAAATTATTCCTCAAGGATGTCTATTACTTCTTCGTTTATGCCTGGGCGTTACCATGGGTGGTGATGCCGCTGTCCCCATGGGGTTCGGGCAATTTGGACGAGCTCTATCCCAGCGCCAAGAATCTATTCTGCATTACCGTTCATTTTGTTTTGATCATCTTGCAATTAGGATTCATTGTTGGTATTTTTGCCACTGTGATTTTCCCGCTGTGGATGGGCGCATTGTTTGTGGGAAGCTTCTTACTGTTGAACTGGACGCTCTGCCTGCTACTGAATGGTAACGGCATTACCTTCCATTCCGACGAGAAATATGCCCAGGAGAAGCCAGAGCACGCGCATGAACAGTGGATTTTCCTGAATGGTGTAGCTGTTGGGTGAGCAATTTTTTTCGTCATTTCTGTCTTTTTCTTTTTTTGGGAAATGCTTCTAACCAGACATGGGACAGCGAGCATTGGATGAAGAACAACTTGAATCGTCTTGCTCTCACATTTGGCAGACCGATTCTTGGCGTCCACAATCGGACGTCCGGAATAATATTCGATGTAATTGAATGCTTGATCCAGCGAAACTTCAGCTACGCAACCGACGATGTGCGTGCCTGTTACAAGATCATCAAGAAGGTCCTCTATGATCCTTCCAAGTCGAAGGTGATTTTCGTTTTGCACTCACAAGGCGGCATCGAAGGCGGGCTCGTATTGGACTGGCTTTTACAAGAAATGCCCCAAGATCTTCTTTCAAAGCTTGAGGTTTACACATTCGGCAACGCAGCCAATCACTTCAATAACCCGCATCGACACATCATGTCCCAAAGCCTGTCCTTTGTTCACCCCGACGAAGCGATTGCGACCTTGATGACTGAGACAAGTCTCACTACTCCAGGAAGCAGCCCTATCGAGACCAGGAGCAAAAAGCCCCCATCGCTAAAGACACAGACATCATTTGCATCATCGCGCAGCTTCACAGCGGCACAGGATCGAGCGATTGGGCATATCGAGCACTACGCTCACACCACAGACTTTGTTGCCATGTGGGGTGTATTGCACTTTGCAACCAACAAAATGGGCTCACCTGAGCTTCCCAGATTCCTTGGACGACTGTTTAACAGGTCAACATGTCGAGGTGGTCATCAATTCAACCAGCATTATCTCGACGGCATGTTCCCGTTAAAACGAGACGCTAAGACTGGCCTGTTTGTAGGTGCGAACGAAGAAAATGCGTTTATGGAGGAGGTCATCAAATTTGGACACGAGGGAACAGCAATGGATAACGCAAGAGAAGCGTTTGACATTACATATGCAGGGACGGATGGATTTGGCTCTGGGGACATTTCTACTCCAGTTGAAGTTCATGGCACGCCTCGTGGAAAGAATAAGAAGCGCGAAGTCAAAGTCAAAGAACTGAGCAGGCTGTGGAGATATCGAAATGGTCAAAGTCCCCATGATGCGCCTCCATTGCTGCATTCTGAAGCGGGCGTCGTTAGAATGGCGACCATGTGAGCCGTTCAACGGGGTTGGGGCCATAGAGGATTGGTATGATGGCGGAGGATCATTCATAATGAGGTATCAAATAATAGCTTGAGCACGGCCACTGATGCCTAAATAAACCGAGTTGAGTTTTGGGCAAGTGGCGTACGGGTACTGTAAGCAATAGCTGTGTGACAGTGCATGAGAGGAGCTTAAACAGCGGCGCTAATGGCTGCAAGCTAATGCCTTGTGAGAGACGCTAGAACAAGTCTCGAACGACGGTTTCTTTTAATCAGCTAGGAGTTACTGAGTAAATGTGCTGTGAGCTGATGGATTTGAGATGTGTTTCAATGTTTCAACTTTTCAAAACCGAGAGTGCTCTCGATGGTACGATTTCATGACATTAACAATGGACCAGGGCCGCATCGACAGCCTGCTCGGTGATGAATGATTGCGCCGAGAAGAGACATGGGTAGAGTGAGATAAGATTAACAAGGAGCATGGCAAATTCTGGACATTCAGGAGAAGACATATGCTAACCATTGGTGATTGGAGGGGGGGGGGTGCGCTTTAGGGGACTTGGAGGGGAACATGGCTGAGGTGTTTGAATGCTGTAGTCGAGGCGGGGCAAACAATCGTCCTGCAGGAACCCTTCTCATCGCAAATGGTGTTTGCTTGCTCGACCACTTATCCAGTGAGGGCCATAACGCGTTTGAGTCTTGAAGGATTGGGCGGTTGAGCCACTCAGCGTAAGGAGATGGAGTGCTGGAGGAGAAGAAGACCAGGAACCGTTGAAGGGAGCACAAGGAGACCCCACTTTTGCGGCGGGCGCTAATGCGAGCCCCTGACAGAGTGCAGCTTGACCGCCAGGTGCCTGAACCTGTAGCGTGCTGTGGCTGACCTATAGCGTGGGGTATTTGTTTGGTGGGATGGTTCCGAAAAGAGAATCATCTTTGTTAAGGGGACTCAAAAAGCAGTTCATTGGGTAGTTGGCAAGTGGCTTTGAAAAAAAAATCTCGATAATTCAGCCGTGAATACGGATTGACAGTCCTGCAATAGTTTAGGAGAATTTAATCGACAGTGCTGGAATGCGTGATTTTATTTTTGGTACTGTCTTGGGGGCATGTTCCTGAACCAGTGTCTTGGAATCTGGCCAACCAGGGGGATGCTGGGGCATCTCTGGCGTGGTCCATGTGCGCTGGATGGTGCCTGTAGGCGGCGGGCTCGTAGGGGTGCATTCCAATTTCAAACCTGTCCATCTTGGGGTGCAACCCTGCGTCGTTTCACTGAATAATTTCGTTGTTCCTTGCCCAGGAAATCTCCTTTATGCTGATGCTCATTTCAAGTACCCGAGGGTGCCAGAGGGTGCAACATTCCCAAACAGCGATTTGATGCGAAGTCCTGCCACATGCTGCCAGATGCAGTACAGGTACATCGCTCCAGGGCTGCTGGACGCTGTACGAAGACGCCACGGTCAGGGGGCCCTGCTCCAACTGCTTTAGCGCATCCCACTAAACCAGGCACTGTAACTCGACTGCCAGCGCCGCCCACTGATGCAGGTGCAGTCCTGGCGCTAATAACTCGACCTGACACTAGCTTCGTCGCCCGCTAGACCAATTGGGCTTCAATCCCCCACAGTCGTTCATCAAACACTGCTGCTCAGACATTTTCCTCCCTCTCCTCTCCTCTTTTTTTCTGGTTTCTTGGTCGAGCCCTTCTTCTTTACTTGGTAAACTTTTCCTTCTTTCAATCTGCCGTTGCATATCACGTCCATCGTAGCCCGTCATCCCCTTGCGTTTGGTGGCGAATATCCACTGCCTTGCGAGCCTCTGACCCCTACATTGAGCTTTTCGCTTGCTCGATTTCTTGGTCTCTCGCAAGCCCCAGAGGGGACGAACCACAGCCGCATATGCGCCCAGGATGCTGCAGTAGCCAATGATTGACTGTTCTCGTCCATCACATCCGTCCTAATTCAAGCCAATCCCCGTTTTTTTTCACACTCCTCCGTCTGGCAATAAGAACTGCACCACGACGAAAAAGCAAGGGTCGGTGTATCGGCTTCGACGACGGCGACCGCAATCATGCCTGATCAACACGCGACGCCGCCGTCCTCGTCCCATCGAGACTCGCACGACTTGTCCCTGTCGCCTCGAGATGTCACCCGCGATTCCTTGGTGACTAACATGCTAATGTCCCTCGACCAATTCTCATTAGCACAGCCGACACAGCAAAACGACTCCGCTCAGTTCTTCGACAACGCCCCTTGGAACAACGAGGCATACAGTTCAGACTTTGAAGGATCTAGTCAGTTCTCGAGCCCTCCGGGTTCGCGAGGCTATCGAAGCAATAGTGCATCTAAACCTAATACTGCGACCGACTCGAGCGGCCGTGCTGGTCCTGCCGCGCCGGCTCCTCCTGCCACGCCTCGAGGACCTCAAGTTGCTGGCGGCGCATCACATTCGCGGAACGGTAGACATACGCATAAAGCAAACGGCAATTCGAGTATAGACACGGCATATATCAGAAACAATCGCTGGGGTGGTGGTGGAAGTGGAAGCTTTGGTCGTTCGCCCAGCATGGAGCTCAACGCTCAAACAAGAACACCACCTCGCGGTATTGACTACGATATTGCATATCAAGGAGACGAAGATTACGGCGCCGCGCCAACCCCAACCATCCCTGGAGGTCCGCGGCACTCTCCTGCAGCTTCGCGCAGCATCCCGCCTCCTCCTCCCGAACCGGTCACTCCTTCCAAGCTACAGCGCAAACAGAGCACCAGCCGCTCAGTGAAGAGCTCATCGGGAAAGAGCTTCAAACAGGCACCCTCTCGTCCGCAAGGCGCCGCTCCTCCTACTCCCGCCATGCCCACCGACGACCTCGATTCGGCCCCAGCGCCAAGCGTGGGTTATAACAAAGCGAAAGAAGAGTCAACATCCTCAGCACAAACACAGTCAAAGGAAAAGCCAGGATTCTTTAGACGTGTTTTCGGCTCCTCCAAGACTAGCACTCCCACCTCCGCGCCGACTTCTGAACCTCAACCATCGCATACTTCTTCTCCTTCGCGCAATACCGAATCACGACCTTCCAGTAATAGACTACAGCGGCAACCGTCCAAATCTGTCTCCGCCCCTCCCTCAAGAGATACAGCTTCCGCTCATTCACAAAACCACCCCGCCCTACAAAAGAAGACGTCTTCCTTTTTCAGACGTCGTAAGAAGTCCGTCGCTGACGAGGCGCCACCATTACCGGACGATGTGCCGCCAGTTCCTGCATTCCCGTCACTCGATCTACACAACAAGAACGACAAACACACCGCAAACGACCCGCCGAGCCCTGTTAGTAGTCTGCGTGAGGTCATGAATCCTTATTTGCGACACAGCAGCGGCATAAAGCCATCTGCGAGCGCTCCGTTGACAGATATCACCAACACCACTGCTGATAAGGATGATCGTCGAGAAGAGTTCAAGAGGGAGTTCTCGCCAGACTACGAACCCAGCCCTAAGGCGAAGATTCGAACTGTCCCAAAAGATTTCGATAACGCGGACACACCGACGAAGAATATTTATGCCGATGGCCCATTGCAGCCTCCAGCGAACATCGTCGAGTCAAAGAGCAACTCTTTCCTTAATTTGGACGGTACAAGTGATAACGAAGAAGCGCTAGAGCAGTCAATGGAAGCCTGGTTGCGTGGTCGATCCGATTCGTTTAGCGCAAGCACGAGAGACAGAGGGCGTGAAGGCGAGCTGCGATCCAGCAAGAAGGCACAACGAATTCTCGGACAAGCAGGAGTTGAAGAAGACAGAAGCCGCTCTACTTTAGCTTTGCCCACAGAAATGAAACGACCGAAGAGCCCGGCTGCCTCAACAGATACTGGATATAAGACTGCACCAAGCGTAGCACCAAGTGTACGCGTCGAACCTGCTGAAGAGCCAAGCCCTAAGGTGCTGGGAACTTTGGAGGATATGCAAGCCAAGGGTCTGGATGAACCAGTCTTTGTCGTTGGAGAACCTACCGAAGATGACCGCCAAAAAGCAAAGAAAATCTACGACGGCGCAGAAGACTATATCCAGAAGGATAAGGCTGCAGCTTGGATGGGCGAAGAGGGCCCTGTGCGAAAGAGGACTCTACAAGCCTACATGGAGCTTTACAATTTTGCCGACCAAAGCATATTGACTGCTTTGAGAAGCATTTGCAACCGTCTTATCCTACGAGGCGAAACCCAGCAGGTTGATCGTATTTTGGTAGCATTCTCAAAGCGATGGTGCGAATCTAATCCGAACCATGGTTTCAAGTCCACAGATGTCATTCACACCATTTGCTATTCCATTATGCTTTTGAACACGGATCTTCATTTGGCTGATATCGAATCGAAGATGACCCGAAGTCAGTTCGTCAAGAATACATTGGGAACTATCCGACAGGCTGTTCTCGAGTCAAACCCAGAGGCATTCCAGCGACCGACTGTTTTACCTGATAAGAGTTCCCTGCTTGGCACTGATGCTGCCCAAGCTTCTGGAGAACCAGACAAGGCGTCGTTCAGGCATTCTTTCCGCCCACCGCCTCGTTCTGAGACGACTGATGCAGCCGACCAAAGCGGGCCACTGGTAAAGAGTGCGCACTCTGGAACTATCAAAGCATGGGAAGAGCAAATTGAGTCAGTGTTGAAGAGCATATATAGCTCTATTCGAGATGATAGGCTTCCCTTATTTGGTGCTGAACCTGAGCGAAATGTTGGCGCCGGTCCATCTCAGAGCAACCTGTCTGTCATGGGAATGCTCAAGAGAAGCCCTAGTGTGCTTAGCAAAGCGCCGTCTGAGGGAGGTGTCTCTTCCAGAGGCCGCAACGCTGATGGCAGTCGCGGAAGCGCTTCTCGTTGGACCTCGAAGAGCCGTTCTAGGCCCGGGCTCGGTCGCAACGGCATGGCGTCTAGCAGGACTAGCTTCGATGATGACAGCTCTATTTGGAGCCCTGCCATGTCATCGGCAACGTGGAGCCGATACTCTCTCGGCAGAACGCAGGGCACCATGTCCCAAGATTCGTTTGGCTCATCGATGCCGCGAGGCGACTATCAGCAGTCGATCGGCTTTGCTAACGCCTTGAGTCAAGCTATTTTCCGAGAGGAGGATGCCAATGCCAATGACAGCGCACCGTCAATTTTAAGTGCTGACATCTCATCGACTCAATTGTTGGAAGATGACTCTTTGGAATTGGCTGGACCACCTTGGGTCAAGGAAGGTATGGTGATTCACAAGCATCATTTAGATGGCGTTGGACGCAGAGCCAAAGACCGAAACTGGTCTGAAGTATTCGCTGTGGTGCAAAAGGGTCAGATGAGCCTCTTCTCATTTAATTCCAGCAAATCTATGCGCCAAAAGAACCGACCACGAACAGGCAAGGCTACTGCGCCAGTTGGCGGTGGAAATTGGCAAGATAATGCTCTCAACGTAGGGTCATTCAGCCTTCGCTTAACTCTCGCTTCTGCTCTCCCCTCGCCTGGCTACTCGCGCACTCGTCCTTACGTATGGGCACTCAGTTTGCCAAATGGAGCTGTGCATCTCTTTCAAGTAGGCACACCAGAGATCATTCGTGAATTTGTGAATTCAGCCAACTACTGGAGTGCCCGACTTAGCACGCATCCATTGGTCGGTGGCATAAGCAACATCGAATATGGGTGGAGTGGCTCGATTGTGAACAACGCCTTGGTTTCAGCTATCAACGACTCCAATACCGATGTTACCGAGACTGGAAAAACATCGAGACCAGGAAGCAGAGCTACACATCAGCGAAAGTCTTCTGCCGCAAGTGGTAGCTTTAGAGGATCCAGTTTTGACCAAGTTGCTGGAGCTTTCACACACAACAGTGGTCGTGGAAAACTGCCTGGTGATCGTGTGCACATCACTCTGTGGGCACCTCCTACGCAGAGCCCACGCCCTAGCAACTTGAATGAAGTCGAACAACTGGAGTCACTGACTGCATACGTCAAAAACATCGAGGAAGAGCTGCAATCCCATAACCAGCTTCGCAGCCCCATGCTTTTGGCATTCACGCCTAGAGGACACAATGCTGGCAAGGCAATGGCCAACTGGGAACGGAAGAGTTCTTACCTTCTTAGAGAGATTGTCAAATTCCGCACCTATGTGGACTGCCTACAGCATTCTGAAACCCGCAAGAAAGAAGTGTACCGTGAACGAGATTTGGCTCAGCGCGCAGCTAGAGGCGAGCTGTCTGATGTTGATATGGAAGTCAGCGGAGAAGAGGATGGAGATGAGACGTTGAAGCCACAGTGATTGGGCTATAGCGAGGCGTTTTTTCCGACATGTTTATTTTATTTGTTGATTACATTTTCTATGGATTGGCGTTCATTGATGGCGAGCTTGGTTTGGGATGGATGACGATGATGACATATTGTTTTTTCGTTAATAAGTATGAGCGAGACCAAATACACCTGTACGATATACCCTTCAATTGAACTTTCAAATTTTACCAATGAAGCGAGCCCTGTTTAAGAGATAATCGATGTGAATTAATGTTTAGTGCTAGAAAGTAAGCTATCAAGTTCGCGTAATATCGCGTCGCTCTTCCACATTAAAAGAGCATCCATCCCAGCCCAACAATCGCAGCCAAGGATGCAGACATGCGAGTCAATGAAGCATTATCCTTCTTATCACCAGTCTGTTTCGGTGTGTCTCCGCCAGTATCCGAAGCTTGTGAGACACCATCCGTACTGGAAGGATGCGGCTTGGGATTCTCAGGCGACAAGACACCCGGCGCACGTCTCTTCTTGCATCCCAACACCTCGATGTCCTGCCAGCCCTTTGTCCTCTCATCGTACTGATACTCTACCTCGCCTGGGTTGAGCTCCTCACAATATCCTTTGTAATCTTCCACCTCGACCTTATTGAAATATGCTGTGTACGGCTGGTCTTTCTCCCAGTCGGGGACACCGCCCGCCCATACGATTTCACCGGCGTCGTCAGACGTGCCGTTAACGGCCCATAGACCGATCTTTACTTGCATGGGCGTTTGTGGCCATTTCTGGGCGAGAATAGTGTCTGGGCCATCGCCGCCACCCTTGTGCCATGTTTTGTGGACGACGTTGTCGATTGAGAACTTGAGGAACTCATCTGTCCATTCTACGGTGTAGAGGTGGAATGCGTCGTAGGAGTTGCTGGAGAGGATGTAGGTGGTGTTGTACGTGTTGAAGAGAGCTTGGCCGTCGTAGAAGTAGTTGGTTTGAGCTTGGTTGTTGAAAGCACCGAGCATTTCCTGGGATGTTAGCTGGGGTGTGAAGAGTTTGGAGAGAAGAAAACTACCCAATCGATTTCATCGCCAGAGTCGGATTTCAGAACGATGGCTGTAATGACTCCGGGACCCTTGGCGGCTTTGACTTCGACGCTGACTCGGCCAAAGAGGAGATATTTATGGCTGCTGAGGGTTGGGGCTGAGTGGTCACGGTACATTTTAATGGCGAGACCGTTGTTGTCCCGGACAAAATCGAGTTCTTTGCGGTCATGCTCGGTGTCTGAGTCAATGGACCAGAAAGAGGTTAAGTCGTTGTTCCAGCCGGCCTTGTTGAAGTCGAAGGGGGCCTTCGAGACGAAAGCTGGGTCGGGTGGACATGCTGCGGATTCTTGTTAGTGAGTAGTTAGACCGAGATAAAGGAATAAATGAGAAATACTTTCGTCCTTGGTGAGGGGGTCGCAGTGGGCGAGGTCCTTCAGACCAGCGAATGCTGGAATGGAGAATGTCAGAAGCGAAATGAGATACATTACGGAATTGATGGTGATGAAGTGAAGTTTGTGAGGGAGAACGATTGGATGACATGATATATGGTAGAAAGATTCTCAGAAATGAAATGAGAGGGTGTCGAGGTATTCACAGCATTGAAGAGATGGTGGCACAGTTTGGAATTGTTTGACCTGTTGCGATACGCAAACATATATACACTGTAAGATAATGAATTACAGAGAATAGAAAACAGAAAAATTGTAAAAGAAAAACTTAGCATGTATCCAGCATGCTACCCAGAGCAGTCTTCTCAGCATCCGTAACTTGAAGCTTGTAGTGGCTCTTGACATTGATCCAGCTCTTGGCGTACGTGCAGTAGAACGTCTTCAGAGGAGGCTTCCAGGAGTCGGGGCTTTTGTCACCCTTGGAACGGTTAGGACCGCTGGTGACGGCCCACAGCTGCGGGCGGGAGATGTCGTTGGCGAAAGCTTGACGTTGAGGGGTAGTCCAAGCAGAAGCACCAGACTGCGGGTGATGGTGAGCAAAGATGCACATGTTGTGACGGAGGAGCGGTGATACTTACAATCCAGGCATTCTTGAGGGGGACCATATGATCAATGTCGAGGTCGCCAGCATCGGTCCAGGTGGCACCGTCGTACGGGCTCTTCCAAGTTCCAGAGGTGGACTCGCACGCGTTGTTGACTTGGACGTCTTCGCCGTCGCGCTTCAAGACGTATTCACTGCGGAACGTCGTCAGTACTCGAACAGCATGTTGTGTGGCCAGTCTGATGAAGAGGCCGTTGCACAGGTTTGGCGGCAACTTACCGTGTGTTACAGTTTCCGCTGACGGGCTCCCAGTGAGGGAACTTTTCGCGGCTGTACCCGTCGCCGCTTCCTGGGGCGCCAACAGTGAGGCCGTTGAGTTGTGTGCGCGCATCAGCAGTGTTGGGAATACCGGGCTGTAACACAGTGTTAGCTGGTGAATTGTTTTCATTGCCAAGAGGATAGCGTCAATGGCAAACATTGGAACATACAGGAGTAGGAACAGGAGCGGGGATTGGTCGGGCAGCAGTCAGGGTGGCTGCGATGAGCACACTCGACAAAGTGGTGAACTTCATGGTTTTGGGTGGTGAATTACACAATGACCAATGTGATGCTTCGCAACTCAAAAGACAACTACAAGTTCAGCTCGCTTTTTCAATCGAACGGGTCATCTCCGCCCTTTAAATAACACAACGGTCTCATTTTTACCGTCGTATTGGCGTCGGGTTGTCTTTTCCCATCCCTCCCTCCGCAGCGGCGGCGGTCACCGGCACGGTACGAGCATAGCTGAGGGCGATCGGTTTCACTTGGCGGGCCAGATAATGAGTGAATGGCTACTGTAAGCTGTAGCTGAAGCTGCTTGGTCTGGTGTGTTGTGCCGGCGCTAAAGTCCAAAGGCGGGCATGACCAGGACCCCCAGGACCATGCACGTTGCCCTTCGATTGGATCTGCATCTGCACAAGGCGCCAGGAACAATTAAAGCCGGTTGACCAGTCACGCGTCGAGGACATCCACTGCCAAACAAAGACAGGCAAATGGAAAGCATGTGCGTGTGTTGTATTGAATGCTGGGCGATGATGATGTTTTGTGTGTTAGAGTTTGGATACCCTGCTTGAAGAAGTGCGGCATGATATTTGGTGATGGTTTCCTTTCTGTCCGCCTGGATTCAGCATTGGATCAAATCTGCAACCTTCGAATTTGGAGGATCGTCGCTGGTGGTGGTTCTTTTGCTAGTGGCGGTACTTGCGGGTGCGAAGCTGAGGTGGAACAGGACAGTGCAGAGTTGTGGGTGGTACTGTACGCAAATGGTGCGATGTCCGACACTGGCATTCGCTGTATTCAAGGTAACCGCACAAGTTACATTAAATAATTAACTTGCTATATTAAGTAAAGTAGAATAAATAAGATAAATAAAAATCACTTCCAGATCGCTTCATATCATCATCTGTCGCTTTACTGTACGTGCTCCTTTTCAACCGCCTTGGGGATGCGGACCATGGTAATGGTGATAATAGCTCCCATAAGAGCAGCAGCCAGCCCAAACCACCAAATAGCCTTGATACCACCCAAGCCAATTTCCCCCGTGGGAAGCTGATCCACCTTCATACCAATAGAATCAGCAACAGCTGTCATTATTGCCAACGTCAAGTTTTGCACCGTCACAAGCAGGCTGCCCGCAGAGCCCTGGTACGACCGTGGCACACTCGACGTAATGAAGATGGTCGCGGCTGCAAAGCTCAGGTCAGGGCCAAACGTTGCCAACGCAACTCCAGGCATCGAAAGTGCCCAGTAGTTCGAGTCAGGGGTTTGTGGGAGGAAGAATGCAGGTCCCAAGCCAAAGCACACCATGCTGACGACTAGAATCCAATGGCCAGGGACTAAGTGCAGGATCCTGGACACTATCCACGCTGCGAGAACTCCAACGATTGCATTGGGGAGAAGGTATAATGCCACGGTGAGGGGAGTGGCTCCCTGGTAACGAATCCAGAATTGAATAGCGTAGAATTGCCAAGCGCCGGCTAAACAAAGAAGACTGTTAGTTATGTTGACAAAACAAACGAAGCTGACAAAACAAATAATGTTGAACAGCACTCACTGTATGCGCCGAATCCGAAAATATATGACAGTAGCACAGCTGCGAATCCGGGCGTTCGCCACAAACCGTTGGGAACAAGAGGACGGGCCACATGGCGCTCATTGAAGAAGAAACCGACGAGCATGAGGATGCCCACGATGATTAAAGAGTAAGTATAAGGATTCCACTTGACGGAAGATCCTTGCGTCAAGCCGAACAGAATCAAGCCACTGCCGAGTGAAGCAAGCAATGCTCCGACATAATCGAATTGTCGCAAGGAGGGTGCATCGGAAGTTGCACTGTCTTTGGCGGGACGCAGCGCAGGAATAGTGAAGTATGCTCCCGCCGCGCAGAGAGCCAGGAAGATTGACGTGCTGCCAAATATCCAGGGCAGACGAGCACTTAGAGCACCACCTTGAATACAGCCAATCCAAAACCCAAACGGTGCACCAGCGGCCATCATGGAGAAGACGCGAGTCTTACGCAATCCCGGATTGTAGACTCGTCCCAGAATACTCATGGACGTGGACACGAGAACACCAACAGCCAAACCTTGCATGGCCCTTGCCACGAAGAAGAGAACTTTAAGTCTGGGTCTAATACAGGCTGAAGCTACTGCGTTCCAAATAGCTTCCCAGATAAAAGCACTAACCATAAGAGGCTTTGGTGGTGCAAGATCTGCAAGAGGGCCGAAAACAATAACGGACAGACCACTTGCTAGAGTTGAAGAACCAAGTAACCACGGTAGTTGGGATGGTTTGATACCCAATGCATCTTGGAATACGAACTGATTAACAATAACATGGCCTAGAGTTAGTGCAAAGATGACCTGTCCAGCTGTGCAGACCATTACAAAGACCACCTCCGCCAGGAAGTTAGGCAGTTCGGGTGGGACTCCTTGGGAGACGGGATGGGCGGGACTGCCGTGTTCGCCATCGAGCCCGTCGTGGGACAGACGGAAGATATCTGGGGCAGTTTCGGTCTGTCTACTCCTCATGCGGAGAAGCTCAAGACCTGGGGTTGAGAATGGGTCTGGTGGGTTGGCGAGATCTCCGAGTTGGTCCTCATGCTCGAGGAGCGTTCGAGGGCCATCTGAGCCTTTAGAAGTGCGTTCAGGCAGAGGTGAGGCGGGGCCCATGAGCACATCGTATGATGACTCTGGACGAGACGAGATCCGGTCATCTTCATGAGACTCTTGGGGTGGTGTCTCGATTGGGCGAGACTCAGTCTTTGACTGCTCCAACTGAGTTTGCGACATGGTGACTGTAGACTGGCGACTGGCCACTTGTCGATGACTCTCCAGAATATCTCAGCGGTGGGCAACAGGGCTGTCACTGACGACAGAGATCTAACACCGGACACAATTAATGAACAATAAACGGTATCGACGACAATCAGACCAGAGATTGAAAATTCACAGTTCACGATGATTTCTTGCCTCGAATCATTCAGGGTTCCAATTCTTTTCTCTAGCCCAAACCACCCCGCATCACTTCACTTTGCAAGGCGCTTAGAAATCGGCGAATTTTGCACCGAAGCCGGAGACGACACAGCCCTCGTCCTGCATAATCATCACCACAAATAATTGCGAAGTCGCACGACGCCGCAAATCTTGGTCCATCAGGTGTCTGGAATATTTTCCCGAGCCTCACCTAAAGCCAGTGCGAATAATTGTCCATCTCACACTATGTGGGGCCATTTTCCTCGCCAAAGTCCAAGTACACCGCACTCAAGCCACGGCTTATTTGATTATTCCCAGTCGCGACACCACCGCTATATTAAAAGCTAGCACAGGTAAGGTTAGACAAAAGATCCTCTGCTGTCGAATGAAATGCAAGAGTTAACGCCGCGCACATGAGCGACAATTGCCGATCCTAACGCTTCACCTTCCGCTTCTGGCCACACGTGTGCCTGACCTATCTGCGCTGGACACGCAGAGAAGTCAGAGTAGCATTCGCAAAGCTCTCGGTCGCCTAAATGGGATTTGTTCGTGCTTGTGAAATGGCCATTATTAGCTTCGGGTGAATTTGCGTGCTGATCATCCTTCGCTCGGGTCCGAAGACCACTCTGCTGATCTCTTTCAGAATAAAGTTGTCAAGTCCGTGCCGGCATGACTCCAGCGTTTGCCTTTGGTGCGCATCTCATTTAATTACAATTTAAATGCCACGATAGTCATTCAATGTGCGACATGACCTTGTCGGTGCACTACTTTTGATTACTATTTTAGAATTCATTCGGAAACTGATCAGACGAAAAACATAAAAACTAAATATCTCAGCTGCCCCTCGACTTCACCTCCAAAGCTGCATGACCTTTGGCTTCCAAGTCGTCTCCCGGCTATGACGCTTGAGCAGCTAATGGATTACGGGAATCTCTGAAGTATTCGCCCCGTTCAATATCTTCGCGTCTCAGCAAAAGAAGCTCCAGGGCATCGTACTCAACCTCGCTCATTCGCAGTCGGTGAATCGCTCTCAGGCCCGCGTTGTCGTAGACGCAGACCGACATTCCCATACTGATGAGCTTCTTTGTATCTTTGACTGCTTGCTTTTCGGTGTAGTTGATCTTGTTTGCTTCGTCGTCCGTGTCCAGGAGTCGAGTCACAATCAAATGTAGAAAGCTTCTGCCGTCTTCATCCACCCATGTTGGATCGAAGCCAAGCTCCAGCTGCAGCTCATCAAGTTTCGCACCTTGGTGCAGAATCCATTGGGCGAGAATCTGATTTCCGTTCTTCCACACCGGAAAGTGTTTTCGTAACCACGTATATTCCTTGTTCCACCTTCCGTCAAACGTGTGAAGGTATGCTCTGTCAATGTCCTCCTGCGGAACTGTATGCTTGCGCTCTAACACAATGCACTCTTCAATACGTGACTTTTTGTCATACATCCATTGTTGGAAAACCCAACTCGCTTCAGACGCAAATATCTTCGCACCTAGTTTCAGCAAAATCTTCACCAGCTTGGATCTGAAAGCGAGTTTCCGTCGCAGCACAGTTCCGAGAATAGAGCTCTCATCACCCACTGGCAGGTTGAGATTGGCGCCGTACTTTTCAACCATGTCTTCCAAGAGTAATACGAATGACATCGGTAAAGTCTCCCTTTTTATTATCTCAAGAACAAGTGATTGCACAGCAGTGTTGCCAGATCCAACAGCTCGCATGTCCACCGCTGCTCCATGTTCTATAAGCCTGTCGATGATCTGTCGTCTTTGCTTCATCATCTGTGGATCGTCGGAAAGGGCTTGTCTCATTGTTCCAATCAGCGGCGTCGAAAGCTCATCTAGGGAGTTGAAAGCTGCGGCATGTGCACCTTTGTCAAGTAGCCTGTCAATGAGCTCAATGCACCACTTTCTCTGGTTACTGTCCTCGTGTAAGAAGACCTCATCGATGGTCAAAAACAAAGCAGTGCGTCCTGCGAAGGTGCGAACATTTACATCTGCCCCTGCACGGAGGAGAATGGAGGTCATAAGCTCATTCTTTGCAAGCAAGGCCAAGGTCAGTGCTGTATCTCCAGTCTTGATATGTTGGTCGTTGATATGTGATTTGAAGTTGCACACACACTTTTGCATCATGTCCTCTGGCATTTCGGGGTCCATTGCAGCAAGATGGAGTACTGTTAGGTTCACCGTTGAGTCGAATGGAGAAACTTGGCCTTCAGACTCGCCAGCAACCATGACCTGTGCAGGGGCACCTTTATTCAAGAAAAATTCGGCCGTCGTCCAATCCTGTTTCACCATTGGCACCAAGAGTGGTAACCATTCCGCGCCAGATGCCCGTCGTCTCCTCAAATCGCTCCTGCTTTCACCCAGTTTCTGCAGACACTGAGCTGCGTATTTCGTGAAGTGGCTAAAGCCTCTGGACAACGACTTCACGCTGGCTCCATTGCTAACCAGCCATTCTACAATATGTCTCTTACGTCGAGCTGCCGCAAGGTGCAGCGGAGTTGTGTAAGCACTCTCACGATGCACAACGGCCGTGACATCGCCGCCGAATTGCTTTGCTAATTTGATGATTCTCATTGCAGTATCTTCATCCTCACACTTTCCAGCGGCCCAGATAATTGCTGATGAGTTGTGATGTTTGGCGTCGTTCTCATAGAGAGTTTTGTTACCAATGCTGTACCATTGTTGGCAGCTTTTGGCGACGGCCGATACTCCAGAGGGAGGGAGATAGGAGATTATCTGATATTTGAGCTCAAGCGGCAACTTAATTAGGTCACTTGAGTTAATTTTCTTAGATTTTCGCTTCCACACACGGTCAGTCGTCATGCCTGCGATTAATGCTGAAATGCCAAAGTGATGCAGAAAGTGTAAATGAAAGCGGCGAGCTTTTGTACACGCGACGAGCTTTTAGTGAAGCTCTGAAATCTGAAAAGTGAACCTACTGCTGACAAATGAAAACGGATTTTGCACTGGCTACGAAATTTCAGATTTGGTGATTGCTTTATAGGCGATGAGGGCGCAGCAGTGGCAGTGGTAGTTTCGATCTCTCTTGCAGCTGCGCGGATCACACTCACAGCGAAGAGAATGGAGCAGATACGCCTGATGAGTTTCACAGCGCTGTCGTTCGAAATACCGCTGGGATTTTTGGTCTGTCACATTTGCACAAATAAATAGTGAGCGATGTCGCGTATTCTCCTTCGTTGATTTATGATCTGAAAGAGAAAGAGCACCTATACTGCTTCGTTAAACTCATCAATGACACTCGTTGGCTTGACGAATTCCCCCAATGGCTTGTACTTGAACTGATCCAGTCCGAAGCCTTGTGGACCGCCCAATTCAATACCCCTTGGGTTCTTTGTCCATTTGTCGTTTGCGGAGAGACCAAGCACAACCACTAGCAGCCCATATCGATATTCTGGCGTGCCAATTGCTTCACCACTTTGCGCGTCAATGATTGTAATGAGATCCGGAACAATGGCGAGAACATCTTCTTGTTTCTCTTCCGCGCCATCATCTCGCATCTTCAATGCAGCAATGTTCTCGTTTTTGAAAGGAATCTTCAGTCTGCCTTGGAATTGAGCCGAAGGCCGGTCTCCAAGAGCACTTTCGTCTGCCCGAACGTCGATACCTTCTATAACGCATTCACCATAGACATAACCGCCTCGTAGCATCCTCTCCACGCCCACAATTTTGCCTTTCCAAAGCACTCGGCCTGCACTCTCGCCGCCGCATTCATCAATGATAGCTTCAGCAACATTGTCAACACGGTTCTCTTTCCTGGCTCGAGCGACGCCGCGGCCAATTCGCCACGCTTGAGAAATCGTATGCTCAACGAGCCAGCGCTTTGTCTCAGCACCTGTCACTGGTGCTTCGGCACAGGCGGTATGCGATCCCATTTGGCTCAATGCTGCACGTAAGATGCGTTCAACATTGAGGTCTGATGTAGTCTTGGGCATGGTAACAACATTTCCATTTCCGTCAGCCATAGCAATTGGGCACCAAATAGGCGACCTTTCGTTGAATACGACTGGGGTCGTTTGCCATTTTGTAGGATATGCTCTCCCCATCCAATCTCCATCGACGGTAGGCAGGTTCATGTTGGTGCTGGAACCCAGAATCATCCCCTGCAAACCATTGCCACCACCAATTTCGACAGCAATCATATGAGTGATTCTTTTATCGCAAATCTTTGCGAGCTCATGCTGTGCTTCTAACATTTCGTCTCCTGGAAGCTTCTCAATGCCAACCGTTGGGCTTCCAATTCCTCCGCCACACCCAACTTGGTCATCATCGTGTAGGTCCTCGGGATTGATAACAGTGACCACAGCCCCCTGTCGAAGATCGGTTCGAAGTCGAATCATAGATGAATAGGGAGATCCGCCTCCGCCAGTGCCAAGAATGTAACAACCAAGGCTAATCCAGTCCAGGTCGGTCTCTGAAATATACCAGATCCGGTTTTTGACTTTGGGACGGTATGTTTGGATGTCAAGCTCGTCTTTAGTTGCGTTCTTCGACCCATTGTCGGTTTCATGGGGCTTGTCGTTATACTGTGACATGTCCAAGGATTCTGGTACTGATTCGGGCCCGAGTGTAGGGATAACTTCTTTAGAATAATCGAAATCTCCCGCAGCTCGTACAATGAATCGCGTTTTGTGGTCAATATACTAGAATATCTGGTTAGCACTATTTCGATAGAGACAGAATGCTACTTACCTGTAACGGCAACACCTCCAATTCCACAATCTCTACGGAGCTCGGCAGCGCTCCTGCAGCGACGGCCCGTTCTTTCGCGCTCCTGCTGATTTCTCCCTGGATCTCAGAATTTGTTTTCGATTCTGTTGACTTGACAACATCAATGACCGCGCTAACTCTTGCCATCGCTGCGCCAATAGCATTAGCAACTCCCGACCATTCTGGTTTGATGACCCTCGAAGCACCTTTCAGCTCATCTGGGGAAATAACAGCTCCTCCACCTACAAGAAGAACAGGTATATCTTCTGGAGATGTTTTCATTTTGTCTATTGCCTGCTCAATCTTGGCCTTCACGACTTGGTGATATGCCTCTACTTGTGCATCGTCCAATTTTCCTTTCACCAATGATGAATCTCCGATTTGTAAATCAGGCTGTCTCATGAGCGTGCAGTCTGTAGCTGTGAGAGTGTTGCCACCAAACGCAACTGCCTCTTGAGGTAACTTATATCCAACACTCTCTGGGCCAACAGTCAGGTCACGGGTGGTTCTAACAATAGAGCCTCCGCCAAGACCTATGCTTTTAATATCTGGACATGAGAAGTTCATGCGCACGCCTGCTAGCTCACTGTATGCTGCTTGTTGTCGTGGAAAGCCATTTGCTTGGAGCAGTCCAACATCAGTGGTTGTGCCTCCAATGTCAACAACCATGACCGCTTCAGAAATTGAACCTTGAGCGAGGAAGGCAGCACCACGCATACTGTTTGTTGGTCCGCTTGAAAATGTTCGAATTGGAAGACGAGCGGCCATCTCACCCGAGAGAACAGTTCCATCGTTTTGTGTAATGAAGATGGGGCAGTGAAGGCCAAGTTTCTTGACGGGCTGCTGGAAAGACTGTATTGTATGCCTGGCGAAGGAAAGAATAGAAGCATTGAGGATAGACGCGTTTTCTCTCTCGATGAACCCCAAATTTGCAATCTCTTTTGAGCAAACAACGTTGCACCCTGGTATCTCCGTCTTGATGATCTCAGCTGCCCTTTCTTCTTGTTTTTCAACTGTATCAATCGGACTGAAAATACCATTCACAACCACGCTCGTAATGCCTTTCTCTTTGATGATTGAGCACTGATCCCGTATCTGTTGGGCGTTAATATCTGATATGAGCATTCCGTCAATCTCGAGACCGCCAGAAAGCAACGCATAGTGGCCCAAGATCAATTCTCGCATGTCATCCGGCCAATCTACACATGGTGGTGAGAACTTTGAGAAAGGGCCACATAGACGCAGTACCGCCACTTTGGATAGACGTGCTGCGTCCCTTTCCACGACAGCATTGACGAAGTGAGTGGTGCCAATTGTGACGCTGGCAATCTCCTCTGGCTGAACTTCAGCACTCTGGAACATGGCCGTAATAGCATCGCTAATACCGATACTGGGATTGGACGTGGTCGGAGCTTTGTGCCACGCCAGAATTCCCTTTTTCGGTGAAGATGAAAGTGTTGGGTCTAGGATGACTCCATCAGTGTTTGTGCCACCAACATCAACACCGATTCTAAGGCGGCGTTTGCCTCGCGTTGTCGTCATGGTTCTTGGGTCAGTGTTCTCAAGATACGAAAGGAGATGATGGTTTGTAGCTCATCCAAGTGATAAGAAGGCGATGCTCCAGCTTTAGATAAGATCCAATCATGGGTTTTGTGGGGAAGAGGAACCAGATTATTCCGGTGGTGGCCGGTTCGCCGACGACTGCATCACGAACTTCTGTCCGGCAGTCGGTGGCTGGTGTTGCTGTTGCAGTCGGGCGTTGGGCCTCTGAGCGACTTCCCCACAGTGGAGGTGAGGGAAGACTGTTGAGGCCCGAGTTCGGGCAGTTGAGAATCTGCAATGGCGACAAAGCATTCATGCGCCACTTGTGAAATTTGTTGCGTGAAGAACATCTCTAAGTAAGTCACGGTTTGTACAGTTCAGAGATTTTGAAAAAAAAAAAAAATTAATTCACCAAGTGGAACCAAGATTAAAGCTGTCCATTTATTGCCCAACCTAAGCCTTGTACCTAGGTATGCTGCCAGTGAATCAGTGGCCTGAAACCCCCACCACTTGCCGTCAATTCAGCGCCCTACACGCCAATGTTTTAGCGCCTTGCAGCGGGTCGAACTCCCGTTGGCGGTGGCCGCATGGCGCTGAGCGGAGCTGGTCTGTGCCGCACCTTGATCTCAAATAACCTTCACAAGCTCCGTTGAAGGACAACGTTTCCCTCATACGTCAGCTACAAGCTTGTCGCATACGCATCAAATCGCCACGCAGCTCTGCCGCGCCGCCTGCTACAGAGCCTACGCAAGCTGCAATTCCACGTTTCACAGAACCGGCTTGCCTTATAATTCCGACATCGTCTAATAGATTCCACCATTTGATGCAACTGTGACAACGTTTCAAGAGCGCTTGTGCCCTTTGATCCTACGACTCCCATCATCGATTTAACAACTCGACCACGTCGCATCCCGAACGCTTCATACAACTCATCGCATCGTTTCCATCAAATGCTTTAGACATTAACATCCAATAATATTTTTGTTGAGCTTGTGAGCCGCGTAAAACAAGCACCGCAAGCAACGAATAGGGCTGCTGGCCCATCAAAGCACCATGGCCGCTAACTATGCGCCGCCTCGGGATGATCCTGGCTCCTACGCATCTCTTCCCGGCACTTCTGGGACAGAGTTTGTACAGCACAATATGACGCCTATGAAATCGCACCTGGAGCCTGGCCGAGAAGTAGCTGGTACGATCTATGGTCCTCCCCGGAGTCACTATCACGTACTAATCTGACATAGGCTGTCATCCGAGTCGATGGATTTACGAATTACTCAATAATAACTTTACCGTGTGCGATCTTTTCGACCGAGCAAAACAATTAAACCCCGAAACTCCTCAGGTGTGGGAACACCCTCACAGACTGGTTATCAATGGCAACCAGAGCTTCAAGGCAGCGTCCACACAAACTCTATCGGCTGTCTGCCAGGACTGCCACTTCCACTTTGTCTTCAAGATGCATTGGGAAGAAGAGCACTCTTCCACACTCTGCAGCGCTTCGAAATCTGGCTGGCCTTTGCGCGACGATGCGTTCCCCTGGCACCATATCGTATGGGTTGGATCTGATTCTGATGAGGGCATCACAAAGGACCGTACAAAAGAGTACCCGCTACTAGCTCGAGAGAACTTTGTATGCTCAGCACCACCATGTACGTTTGACTTGGTGCTCGAGATATCAGAACCACGCATGCCCTCAACATGGGTCCAGCTATTACAGGATCACGCCGCCATTCGGGAACAGCTAGAGCTCGCCAAACAACAGGATCCAGAGCGGTACGACGGGGCTAATGAGGAATGGATTCGTCAAGGACCGCTGAATTTGAACACGTACCTGAAGAATCAACTCGAGGCAACTCCACAGACAACGCGAAGCATATCAAAACGGAATAAAAGATTTTCTGTACTTTTCGGCCCTCGATGCTTTCCCATCTTTCGAGGGCTGCAATTTGAAGAGACAGTCGTTGATAACGATGGTGTGGACGAAGGCTCTTTCACGCCACCAGCTCCAGACCCAGCACAGGGACCATCTGGAACCACTGAGCTGGGTACATATCGTGCATTCATTGAGGATGTCCGAGCTGAGATCCAGTCGTTAATTCACAAAGCTGGTCTGACGATGGAAAAACCAACTTTCTGCTCTTCAAGTTTGTATGCCGATATGGGTGGCGTTGAAGTTCCGGATATCTCGTCGAATGCACTGGTAAATGCCGATCGTTATAAATTACTGGGAATTTTGCCAACCCAGTCGCGCGAAATTGTTGTCAACGCATACAAGAGGCAGTGGGACTTGATGCCCAGTCGAAGAAAAGACCTGGTGGAGGCCTTGATGTCAGTTGCCAATGATAGTCAAGATGAGTTACTGTCTGACTACGCTATCACACAATCTTCGGTTTTCGACAGCCAGCCGCATCATCAAACCCAAGGTGATGGGGATGGCATGATCTCGCAGTCGCTTGATTTTCTTGGATTGCGACCACCCAACAACTATACTGCAGACGCCATCATTCACGCTTTCCGCAAGAAGCTCGCAGCTGATCCTGGTGAAGCTAGTACGGCGCGAAATGTTCTGATGTGGATTGCGCAGTCGTCTGATGATGACATGTATCAAGCCAGTTTGTTGATGGAGACAGATAGCAAAATGTCGCTCGAAACAGCCAAGGCTATTCTTGGAGTCGGCCCCTCAGATGATGTTGGCCCTGCTACCGTCGAAGCAACTCGTGAAAAGGTAGAGCTATTTCCCCAATCAAAAAAGAATTGTGTAGCTAATTTTCTCAAAGTTGAAAACAAGTCCGAGCAAAGACGCCACTGGCATTTATTTAGATGCTCTTGATTCTATTTCAGAACATACAGCGTCACTATCGCTGAAACAGGCGGTTATGGAGTTGCGTCATGCCCACTCAGAATATGGTTCTGGTGGTATGACACAAACTAGCAGCGCTGAGGTCAACTACGAGATTCCGGTGGGCTTGGACAACATTGGCAACACATGTTACTTGAACAGTCTGTTGCAATATCTTTACACCGTGAAGCCTGTCCGTGACGTGGTTCTGAACTATAATGAGTTCGAGCTTGGTCTGTCTGATGAAGATATTCAGCACAGACTTATCGGCGGCAACAAGATGCAGATGGATCGGGGCGAGGCCGTTGTTGCCAATGCCTGTAAGTGACATATCATGCAAACAAATTGTCATGAAACTGACCTTGATCCTTTATAGTTGCCCAAGAACTCGCCAAACTCTTTGACAACCTGCACAGTTCGGACAAGACAGCGACCCGGCCATCACAGCGGCTCGCTAACGCCGTCCTTCTCTCAACACATACTCTTCTTAATAGTGCAAAGCAACCACTTGATAAACCAGAGGCTACACCGCTTCCGCCGCCGTTGCCCTCCGACCCGCCTCTCACAGAGAAAATGGTGGACGACACAAAAGAAACGCAGCAAGCTGACGCCGTCATGGTTACCAACAAACCAGAGGTGGATACTGCAAGCGTAGCGAGCACAGAAACCCTTGTGGATGCTGCAGATGTCGACACAGATCCTCCCAAGGTTCAACAGCTTGTCGCTCAATTCGAGAGGCAAGGCAAAGACGATGATGCGAGTACAGATGTCTCCATGAACGAAGCTCCAGATTCATCTTCTATTAAGGAAGCAAGCAATACATCTATTGATGCTACTGGGCCTGTCTCCAGCATGGATCAAGCGAAGACTGAGCCGGATGTTATCATGGCAGACATCAAAGCACCCGAAACTGTTGATCAGCAAGTGCTCAACGCACTTGAACATCAAAAGAGGTCATCAGGAACAGACCAACAAGACGTCGAAGAGGTAATGGGTAGCATCATCAATCGTTTACAAGCTGCAATCCGGCCAACATCTGTTGATGAAAAGAGCGGCATTCAACTTGAGAAGATCATGGAAACCTTTTTCGTCACAACCGTGAATTACACGAAGAAGTTTGATGAGAAAGAGTACCAACAAGAAGTATCGTTCGATCGATCAATCACAGCATTCCCGGCAACAGATGGACCTTGTTCCTTGTATGAGGCTTTGGGCCGAAACTTCGACCAA
This sequence comes from Simplicillium sp. C3G150-2, assembly GCA_022702485.1. NCBI lineage: Eukaryota > Fungi > Ascomycota > Sordariomycetes > Hypocreales > Cordycipitaceae > Simplicillium > Simplicillium sp. C3G150-2. The sequence continues at coordinate 1,331,835 of JAJIYY010000001.1, read as the reverse complement.
CAAATCTTGGAGGAGAGCAAGCTTTCAAGGTACACCGCCATTAAAACCTTGCCTCCCGTTCTTCATATTCTCATTCAGCGAACTCAATCCAATGGCAGCAAGAACGGTAACCCGGTCATTATTCCGGAAACGCTTTATGTGGATCGATATATGGATACGCCACAGTCATCATTAAACTTTCAGCGACGAGTGGAAGACTGGGTGACAACAAGTCGAGTGGCTGATCTCAAAGCTCAATTGGCAAAATCAAACAGCAACCCATCATACCTCAAATTTTTAGAGCACTACGGACAAGAAGTAGCCCTTACAGAAAAAGCTTTAGAGTCCAATCCTCAAGGCGAAGACGCTCCTGTTATAGTATCAACAGAAGAGACGTGGGACTTTGATGGACCAGTCGAGGACGACTTTGTGCTTGTTTCTTCAGACAAAAATGCCGAGTCTAAACCAACTGCAAAGATTGAACCTGTCCGCGATATTGTGCATACACATACGGAGATCCGAGATATGATGGAGCGTGAGCTTCAAGTGCACGAAAGGACCTTGGAGGAGCATTTTGACAGCCAGAAACAGATTCCATATCGTCTCCACGCAGTCATTTGCCATCGCGGCCATTTGACATCGGGCCATTATTGGGTCTGGATCCATGATTTCGAAGAGAATGTTTGGCGATGGTACAATGATGCTGATGTCAAGGAGAATAAGAATACCGGCGAGGTTTTGCAAACACTGAGCACTGGAGGAGAACCCTATTTCCTGTGCTACGTGCGTGACAACGGCAAGGATAACTATGTGAGCGTTCCGAAACGAGAACGCCCGCAAACACCGCCCGAGCCAGCGGCCACGGCACATACCGGTAGTACTAAGGAGCTTGCACCCGTTAGACAACCCGCAACTACAGAGGGCGATGTCAAGCCAGCAGCGAGTGTTGATGCAGATGGTGATATCGACGCCGTTAGTGGCAATGCGGAGGAGCAGGCGTATGTGGAAGTCAACGGCGACGATGACACAATTCTCAAAGAATAGACCCTGCAAACTAGGTCTGCTTGCGTTGATAACTGAGAGGAATCGGGGACTCTCGATTTTGGAGGATAATCAAGGTAGCGCGCATTCATGTATCATACCCATCGACTTAGATCATTGTAAGAAGTAGACACGGAAGGAAGAAGTTTATGGCTTGTCAGGCACACCAATTGAAATAAAATTATACCCTTTTCACGATACGTTGTTTTCTTAAACCCTTGTGTGAAATACAACTCGCATTTGCTTTTATATACATCAACATCTAAATCAAACACCAATCGTCGTTTTAGTTGTCATTTATCGTCCCTTGAACACGGGCTTTCTCTTCTCCTGGAATGCCTTGAGTGCTTCGTTGCGGTCCTCAGTGTTAACAACACGCTGATACATCTCAGCTTCCTTCTCTGGGCGAGCCCAAGCAACAGCCTCAAGGGCAGCTCTGATAGCAATTGGCCCGCCCTCGCTGATCTCCTGAGCGAGACGAACGGCCTCAGCAAGAGCAGCCTTGCGAGCTTGTGGCAGGACGTCAGAGGCATCACGCTCATCCTCAGGTACGACCTCGACGAGACGGTCGGCGATGCCAAGGAAGTATGCCTCAGGGGCAGCGACGCGACGGCCAGTGAGGATCAGGTCGCGGGCGCGGCCGAGACCAACCAGAGCGGGAAGACGGTGGGTGCCTCCAGCTCCGGGGAGGATGCCGAGGCGTGTTTCGGGCAGACCAATGACGGCGTTGGAGGAGAGGACGCGGAAATGGGTGGACAGAGCGAGTTCGAGACCACCGCCGAGGGCGATGGAGGAGATTGCGGAGATGGTAGGGATGGGAAGGCTGGCGAGGGCAGTGAATGTGCCGTTGAGGTTGGTCAAGAATTCCTCCGTGCTGTGAAGAACAATGTTAGCATGACCAGGTTCAGCGCAGCGGCAGTTGTCGTTAGCAGCTCATGGGAAGAACGCACTCTTGTTTGGTGAAAGTCTTGCGCTCCTTCAGATCAGCGCCAGCGCAGAAGCAGGTATCTAGAGCACTGGCAATGACCAGAGCTCTCGTGGGCCCAGCCTTTGTAGGAGCAGCGACCTCTTGGCCCTCAGGGCCGTACTGGGCTTGGACATCGTCGACTTCCTCGCGGAGAGAGTTGAGCAGAGCCTTGGAAATCGCGTTACGGGCGGCAGGTCTGTTAAGCTCGAGAATACGGATGTGACCGGTGGAAGCGGCGGGGATGTTTGTGACGCGGATCAATGGCTCGGTAGAAGTCGAGTAGAAGCGAGGCGATTGGCGCACGAGGATGACAAAGTTGCGGCGCAGGGGGGCGCTGGCGAGTCTGGCAGGCATCTTGAAGGTGCTTTGTGATGGACACAAGTGAATTGGAGGTGTTGGGATGTGCGACGGGAGGAAATGAAGGCGGAGCTGTCGAGATTGTTTGATCGGTTGAATGGTGGTTTGGCTGTTGCCGATGCGGCACAATGACGTCTTCGGCTTGTGTCGGTTCAATGCGACGCTGCGGATGGGCGAGCTACCCGGGAGGATTTTAAGTTGGACTTTAGCTCGCCACAGTCTATGTTACAAAGAATTGCCGGCTCAGAAATAGGTGATATATTCAGTTAGTAGTCAATCTCAAACATATAATAATTGATTGGAAGATAGTTTGGCCCTGAAATCTTGTCATGGCCATGGTGCATTTGGTGGCGCTTCTAGAACTTTGAACTGAACAAAATAAGCTTCAGGGATCAAAGCCTACTTCCAAGAAGAGATGCACGTCACGCGACAAGAATATAACATGCAATAAAAATGCCAAACAGGTAATTAAATCTGGCGATAATTCATGAAATATGAAAGAAAACGATTCATGACTGGCGTCGATTGGCAAAAGCTGACGCCAAGAGTTCTTCCAGCCTCGGATTTTAAACATTTCTCCTTCAATTAGTCAAGGAAAATCGGAGGCAGGCTAGGGCCAATTTCATCTGCACTTTTGCTGTCTCGCCCCCAATTGATGATAACTTTAAACCTTCATCTAATCTACCGGCCCCTGGTCGTGCGACTACCGCCACCTCATTTAAAGTTTTAAAGACACCCGGGGTTGCGGATGAAGGAGAAACTTGGTGACCCCAGCAATTCAGCATGTGCTTATGCCCTATCTGAAGGGAAGAGGGTCGAGGACTACAGCGTCGACATAAGGTCATGACTTCGGACTCATCGGCTCGTCTGGTCCTTTGAATTTTCCACAATGTCGACAACTATCCGACCACATTTCTCAATCACCTCATCAGTTTCGACAATATTGACTCCCACGCCCACGCCCACGCCAACGCCGCTGCCGCTCACCATCCTGCTGCAGCCAAAGTTGGATTCCACAGAGGACTTCTTCCCATTCCACGATCTGGTCAAGTTGAAGAGCCAGACAAATGTTGCGTTCAGCAATTTGATCCAGGAAGGAATACAGGGGCAGCCGGAAGTTAATTTGTACCAGTCTGGCTGCAGGATCTCAGACGACACATCAGACTGCACTACGGCCTGTCATGATGCAACCCTTTTCTATGGCTCTCTTGATACTTTCTACAACTGTGCTGCCCTCTCATCCATTGCATACTGGGCTGAACAAGGCAGGTATAACATTGAGCCCCAAGCGGAACGCAATGCGAGCAGCATCATGGGGTCTGGATCGCTGGTTACGTTCAATGGTCGACCTGTCCTGCAGTCCTTTGTCTCTTGCGCACAAGATAGCTGCGCCAATGACCATTTGAGCCGTAACTGCAATGAATCAGTGCAGAGGTTGACCAGAGATACTCCAAGTGAGGAGATTTTTAATACCATAGATGACTTCTGCCCGAGCCTCTCTGCGGAGATTAACCCTGATATTTTTGGGCCAGGCGTAGGTCTGCATGCTTGGATTTGGCTTTTGTTGAGTATTGCTAACTAGGTGCAGGTTCTCATCTCATACGCCCTGCAAGTTTGCTTCTCAACCACGCTCTACCTCCTAGTAAAGGTCTTCACCCTATACGTCAACTACACAGAAAAGCAAAAGAAGAAGCAGCGAAAGTCCAACCGGCAATTCACGCTCAAGAGGTCTCTGACGCGTATCGAGTCAATGATATGGAAAGACTCTGGTGCGCTGTCAAGAACAAGTGTCGCCATCGCAACCACACTCGTCGAATTTCAAGAAGCCCAATGCTGGTTCGTCTTTGCCTTGCAGATTGCTTCGATTCTCGCCATTGCTGTCAATTCTCAAGAGGGGACATTTTGGGGCGAGATTGTAATCAATGGAGCATTTGCATTTCACGTCAGCCAAAACGGTGTCTTGCCCATGTTTCTCATCCAAATCTGCCTCCACAACGAAGGAATCCGCAACTGGCACACCTTTTTAGGGTTCTTCATGGAATACATTCTGGCAATAGTTGCTACTACCCAGAAGATCAGTTTCAAAGACTCCTTCGACATCTTTCAAGGCCAAGCTTCCATTCCTAGCTGTGGTAACAATCCGAGTCCTCGGACATATTGCGCCGCAACTACTGGTGCAGATGGCCTGGATCTATCATTCTTTCCGCACCCGCTGTTTTACAAGCTTGTATTCCTGGTTCTAGACAGCATTGCTATTATTGTCCTCGTTGTCGATCAATTCTCATGGACGCTGAGAAGACACCGCAAGACGAAGCATATCCAGCTTGGCAGATATCGCGTTGGAAGATTCCCCGAGAGCCGCTTCAAGCCGCACTGGATAAAGTTAAGTCGCTGGTTCTGGCACTTTCTGGAGTTTACATACCTGCTCGTCAACATACTCTACCTAGTTTCTTTGGTAAACATCATCAAGCCAAAGAGCTTCCAAGCAAACAGATGGTCTTATGGCCAAATCATCGCCATGACTGTCTGGGGGCCTGTAATTGTCAAGTTGTTTGATCTGATTCTCTGTAAGTCAAATACCCATTCTACTCAAGTTTCAATGCAAGTACTGATTTCCTTTCACAGCTGGACCTCCTAAGAATGGAGAGCGCCTTAATGCTGGCCCTCCACGTCTCCGAATCGACAACATTATCAATCACAGACAGGGCACATGTGCCGATGACGACATGGAAGCAGATGGCTACGTGCCACACATCGAAGAGAGTGCCAAGATAGCATCGCCGCGAAGCACGGACGGAATTGAGATCTCTTCCAGGGTTGAGACAGCCGTTGACGAAGATGCGGAGGGAGGGCTGCACATTCAAAATATACGACGCCAATGATTCACGAATTTGACGATGCATATCCATCCATAGAACGCAATGAGCGAGCATAATGTATTCAATACAAAAGTTTGTCATTATATTTGAAAAAAATAGCGCTAATATGCCAAAATGCGTGTGTTGTCTAATAACAAAAGAATATGACAGAATATGACAACGTGTACTATTAGTGCTTCCCAGGGGCATCATACTTAGCAGGAACGAACTGGTAAGCCGTGTTTTCCCTGTCTCGGATAAAGTTATTTACTCTCTCATCCTTCGACTTCCCTGCCGAAGCCAAGGTGTTCCTTCGTACTTCGTTTCCTATATCGGCGTTGCGTTGAGCACTGTATTCGACGTATTGGGCACCAATTGTCTCGGCACGGTTTATATGAGCCATGGCACCAATAAAACATACGGCAATAACTGCGAATGCGAATGTTCCGTTTGAAGCGTATACCGGTTCAGCTTTAGGTCGGTTCGGATCGTTCGCTTCATGCCACCGTTGCCAATCCTCCCATGTCGCATTCCCAACAGGGCTATTCGCCTGATGTCGCCAAGCGTGATCCCTCTCTCTGGCTGTCGGTGCAGCATCAGGGCCACGAAGCGACCAGCCTATGCCTTGAGAATCGTACAGTTGACGCTTTGATGGGTCACTGAGTAACTTGTTGGCAGCGACGACGAGGCGGTATCGCTCCAGTCGAACTGCATGTGTGAGCTCTTTGGAAACGGGTATGTTAGGATCGTGGGTATCGGGATGGTAGAGTTTGACGAGTTGATAGAAGCGACGTTTGGTGTACGGCGCGCTCTTTTTAATATCGAAGATCTCGTACGGTGTAGGATGCGGTTTGGAGGGCCATAATGGGACGTCGTCCTTGCCGGGTGTGGCGTACGTTCTTACTTGGCTAGGTGACTGGTTGGTGAATTGGTATATGGACTTTCGTAAGGGAGAGGAGAAGAATGGCGATGAGATCGATGTCGTGCTACCGCTGCACGTGCAACACACGGTGATAGCGGAAGTCTTCTTTGCTAGCATGGTTATGGGTGATATTGCATGGCGATAATTGGCGGAAGACGCTCAATTTTGTTCGATGTCGCGGCGTAGCGGTGAAGTCGATGCGAGACAATATTGAGCACGTTTTGTGTGATGGTTTGAGCAAGTTTCGGCGGATAGGAAGAGCTGCAAGGTCACAGTGCAGTTGACAGTGGCGTCGGAAATGCAACGGCGACGTCAGTGGAGAGACCATCCGGGCTGTAGCGGGGTTGTACCTGGAACAGCGGCAACTTGAGGAGGGCTGGGTGAGCTTGCTGGCGGTGGGGAAATACAGCATTGCTTGGGCTCTTCGTGCATTCACCATTTTTGATGAATCAAAATAATGAATTTAAGTAGCGACATGAGAGCTATTTTTGCAGTGAAATTTCTTAGATTAATTTGCAACGCCCAAGTATGATGCTAAGATTGACCTGCAAAACAGTGTGCGCTGCCGTATGCCAGATAGATTTGTATGTATCTGTAGTGCAGTTATCTCGAAAGCAGAAGATTCCAAAATTAGAGCAGATTTGGTGTTGTGCCTAGATTCTGATGGACTATTCTGGCATCTTGAAATATTCCAAGTCCCGGGCCCATGGGTGTGATCCCGCCCGAGGGTCTTTCAGAGTGAGGGATCTGAGCATTAGGCTGGTCAACGCTTGACTGTGTTTTAATGCTCTTCACATAATGTGAATTTGCCTCAAGCTCTTCTCAGAAGCGCTGATGGGTATCAGTTGACACGAATGTTAGTTCCAAATAGCGCCCTGCATTCTGTTTTTTTGCTACACCCAGAAGCTGTGTGCACAACCACATCACACAAACCGCACCGTAACAACTAAAATGAATGAAATAAAAGTCAAAGAGACACGATTATTCCTTCCTAGTCGCAAGGTGTTCCAGGTCCAGGTTTTTCACAGATTATTTTATGACTTAGTTGAACCCATCAGAGAAACACGGGTGACAAAAGTATTCTGTTACGAGCATTACATTCAATCTGGTAAACCCGTTTGTTCTGATGTGCCGGTTTTCATGATATTTCAACAGCCAATCAGCCATGGAATTAAAATTCAAGCTCTTTTACTTTCAGGGGATGCGGCAGGGCAGAGCTTTTTGTGCAAAGCAGGCTGGAAGCCGTCCTTGCATCCAGGACGCTTTTGAGTGAAGTTGTAAGCCGATGCCGACTCCGACTCCGAAGCTGGCTTCCCTGCCGCGCCGTACTTAATATGAATGCTGAGCTCTGTGCATTGTTTTGTCATGTGTCCTACAGTTTCCCCTTTATTGAGAGGCCTTTTTTTTTCTTTGTCTTGTTTCGACCTCGTTAGACCGAATTAGACGCCAAACAGTAAATAGTCCTATAGCAAACAACATGGCTTCGAAAGACAACGACAGGGCCATCCTGGATCGACCGCTTCATGGCCTGTCTCTAGTTGGCGCGGAAAAGAAAACTTTGTTGACCTATTCAACGCGGTCAGATAAGATCATGCTGTTCATCAGCTTTGTCTGTGCCATTCTGGGAGGTATTCTCAATCCTTTAATATCGGTACGCAACTTCGTCTTGACTCAATTACATAACATCGTGGTAGCGACTGACATCGCTGACAACGGACTAGGTCATTTACGGTCAAACTGTTGGTGTATTCCAGAAGGCAATCTCCTCGTCAACTCCTCCACCGGTCTCGAAGACACAACACCTGCTCGTCTCCTACACACTCTACTGGGTCTACCTATTCATTGCCATCTTCGTTCTCATCTACATCGCCACAGTCGGATTCTACTACATTGGCGAGCACAATACCCGTACCCTACGCAGGGAGTACCTAAAATCTGTCATCCGACAAAATATTGCCTACTTTGACACTCATGTAAATGGAGAGAACGGCAATGGTCAATTCAGATTGATCGCCATCGCGGAAAGACAGGCCCTGGGCGCTCAACGCATTACTCACGGCCCAGAGATTTGGCATCTATTTATGCGGAAGAGAGAATAAGTAAAAACATCAATGTCTAGAACGATGAACGAAGTTGCATCTTACCTGTTGTTGGAACTTATTTCTAATCATCTCAATCGAAGTACCTTCCATGTCGTCGGCAACTATCGGGTACCCCGTTCTATTGCTTTGAGTTGCGCTGGTAATTCCACGGGTATCGAACTTATCGTTGTTCCCGAACTGGCTGCTGTTCATCGCCATGTATTTTCCCGTCTCTTCCAGAAGAATAGTTTCTGCTGATTGAAGGATCTCATCTTTGTAGCCGCTAAGTTCCCAGTCTGTCCAATTGGCAGAGCTTTTTCTTAGATTTGCCAAAACTTGTGGCAGATGACGTTTCCTGCTGAGTCGCTGCGCATTGCTAATGGCAGGTGAGTTGCGTAGATCCGCTGTGTAGTATTTGGACAAGAGCATGTCCAGGGTTTCGAATCCGGCTTGTTGAGCACTGGCCAATACATATTCTAGCCCCTCATCGAGGCTTGCATTGCCTGGGAGTCCTTTTATGTATTCGCTGCTTGAACATGAGCCTGGCCTAACTTGGCGAGGATCTGACTTTGACACAAACTCAACTTCCAGCTCCGACGTGGTTGGTCGGTGATTGGCCGGATAGTATTGATGTAAACCAGCGACGTTACGTGGATCGCACAAATCGTTAGGCCACTCGTCCAAAGACAAAATGGAGCTATGCGCTCGTACAGGACCCAGCAAAGGGTTTCCTGATGCATCTAGTACCGGGCTGAAGATGACACCCGGGGACTCCAGCGTGGCGTCTTGGTCATGAGCGCTATCCTGGTGAAACGGCTGATGGAAATCTAGAAAGTCGGACACGGCTTCCGAGGAGGTGCCATCGGCGCTTGGATAATGTAACGTGGCCGGTATATCTTGCAATGAATTGTCTTGTTGTTCTTGGTCATGACTGTGATCATTTTTGTGGGTGTGACTTTTAGCTGTAGTCAGGTGTTAGACCTCAAATAAACTTTGTATGGGCATAATGTTCAGAAAGTGGAAGGAAGAGGTAGGTCTACTTTTATTTGTCTGATCGACTAAGCCAGCGGTTCCGGATGTATCATGTCTTTGCGACGGCACCGACACTTGATGTGGAACAGCTGCTCGGCTGATGTCGTTGTTGTGCGCTTGATTGCTGTGTAGTGCCTTGCTTTGAGCCTTTGATATCGAAGCATTTGCACTGAGACTGAACTGTTTTTCAGGTCTTTGGCGCTAGACGCTGTAGATGAGCGCTTTTGGTAGCTGCTGATGCCGGGGCTGGTGCTGAAGCTGTTGAAGAGGCGGCAACGATCGTCTCGAGTTCTTTGAGACGACTTTTTACCTTTAAACCTATAGCATCTGATAGAACTGAACCAATTCCAACGCATAAAGATTACTTGGCGGTATCTGTACAGTATGTGCGCTGTGCTAATCGATTTTGCTTTCGTTTTCTGTCCGTAAGATCTGTCGAGTTTGTCTAGTCGTCATCTTTGGAAATGTAATTAGCCGAGGAGGAGGAGGAGGAGGAGGAGGAGGAGGAGGAGGAGGAGGAGGAGGAGGAGGAGGAGGAGGAGGAGGAGGAAGAAACAGCAGTGGCTGAATCGGAAGTTCGACGTGTTCCTCCCATTTTGGATTAGAAAGGAGAAATAATGGCTTCACCTTCCAATTTACAATTTGAGTACGAGGAGTTAATGTATAAACAGAACTGGGGAATTTAATAAGACAACACCAAAATATGAGAAAATATCGACGAGAAGATGACTGAGGCCTACAGAAATCCTTCCGCTTCCTGTCGATAGACTTGGTTGCAGCCGAGTTTTCTCTCCGCCACCAGAACCCTGCAGCCTGATAGGCAGTAAGGGAGGGCCGAAATGGCAGAGTGTGCTGCAAGTGACAGTAGCCCAGCATGGCGTGAGAGTCAAAAGAACTTGCATGCTTTTCTACTTAGGGAAATTGCCGCCTCAAGTGTCCAATTGCGTGCTAGCATATGCTGCAAAGGACGGGAGTTCAAATCAGTTTTAGAGTTTTAGATGCTGCAAACCAAGGGCCAGCGAAAAGCTGACATTGTTTGCGCAAGGATGCACCGCGCAGTTCAGTCTTCTGAAAAGTCGCACCAAACTTTCCGTGCAGAATTCGCACATATAGGCAAGCCACTACATGTACGTGCCAAAACGAGCTGCGTTGCCACCTCTTGGACCATTCCGTGCCGTAAGACTGAGAGATTGTTTCTTATGAAGCAGCGACCTACCAGTTCTTGGGCACATCGACGATGAAACTAGCAGATTGGCTCTTTGGTGTTGTTTCTGCGTCATCCTTGTTAGGTTGCTAGCAAGGTCGCAATTGCCTAGTACACAGTGTAGGTGAAGGGTGGTCTACAGTGGTATGAACCATGGGCACATCGGCACGTCGGCAACTAGGCTATACAGTTCAAGTCACGAGAGCTACAAAGTATTGCTCATGCTTCATAATAGCCACAGCTAACTTAGAATCTAAGCCATAACCGGGTACATTGTTGTGGGAATCCGCAAGGATCGTACGGAACGGCTTCCAGAATAGTATCTAGATTAGATCTGATTGCGGAGTGATATATGAGACAGTACAACTTCGGTAAACAGCTGCCACACCTCTTCCCGATGGAGGCAACAAAATAAACCGAGCACGACTAATCTCATGACAATATATATGCATTATCCAACGGGCGACGTCTGCCAATTTGCTGCAGCAGGTGTAAACCGAACTTTGATCGCTGAGATTTGCTTTGTTGCAGATTTCTAGCTGTATACGTGATTGGCTGGTCTAGTCCACGCAGGAGTTGTGCACAACTACATCAGGGGTTGGGAATAATAAAAGAGCAGCCGGGAACGAGTGCATGGATTGTATGCATGGAAAGTTGGGTGGGTAGTGGTATGCTCGGCAAGGTTTTGACGTGGCTGAAACTACTGCGAACTGGCGGCTTTGTCTTCTCCCTTTCTGATTCTGCCTTTGGCTAAGCCCCCGAACTTGTCCATTTCCTCTATGTGAAACAACATTGGGAGGGAGAGATGTGCGAAATATGAGCGGCATCGGTCTGGCTGCATGGGTGCACTGCACTGGCGGTCCTGCTGTCCCTCCGTAAGAGCGTGAAGTTTGAGGCAAAAATGAAATCCTTGGAAAAATAAAACACGCAGACCCTCTGGGCCGTATTGCCTTTGCGATATCGATGGATGTGATGACGCCCTTCATGGCTTAGAATCCGAGGCAGAGTCAGTATTTGCACATGCAACGAGAGTGACAATGCACTGTTTAAATTGCGAACGAACATGCATGTTTATTACCAATAGAGGACTTCACTTTTTAATACCTTAGATGTACTTATCATTCACACATCCGGTAGCCTCCACATCAGCAATAATAGATATATGTTGGCTCGTTAGAAGCTGCTTGCCCTCGTTAATGACCTCCCTAGCATGTGGAACCTGGGTAGTCAGAGACAATTACAGATGAAAATAACCCTGAATTAGATTGTTGCCACAGTATTGTAGGATGCAACGATTTGATGCTATTGACACGGCAACCAACCATACGACACCATACATGGATGATCGCATTATGACCCCTTCCCCATGATGATCGTCATCGTGGCTCTCTGCCGGCAGTTACGCTCCACCACATTTCGCTCCAGCCCTTCCACATTTAATTCCCTTTTCTGTATCGCGATGATGATTACAGTCAATTGAGAATGGTCACAAGGCTGTTTTCTTGGTGGTGCAGAAGCTTTCGGCGTGCCTTACACCGCTGTGAAAACGGTGTCGTTGTGGTTACTCTTCGTAATCTTGCTGCTCTGTGACATCGTCATGACCCAATCACCATCAGTATCTGATGTGCACCTTGCCACATCATGCATTTTTCCAGTACCCGATTTGACTTTGTTTGCTAAGGTAACTAATTAGCCGTATAAGAGGGCGCCGTTGTCCGACTTCCTGGATTTTGTACCTCGCTTTCATCATACCTTTTCACTTTCGCACCACTGTCACTAGGACGAAAGCTTTCAACAGTTTAATATTTTTACGATATGGCTGCTCCAATCACTGAGCATCAGGTACCGCAAAACCAGGGCTACGCCCATGATGGTTATGCTCACGGCACCAATGGTGTCAATAGCGCCGGCGGTGCTCCAGTGTCCAACGGGCACTATGGCCACGGCCATGGATCTCATGTTCCTTCTGTTCCTCGCCAGTCCATGGTGTCTCAAGTGTATAACCCAACTGTCGGCAAAGTTGGAAACCCCGGCCCGCTTGGACTGATTAGTTTCGCGCTCACGACATTTGTTCTCGGCATTTATCAAGCTGGTGCGGCGTAAGTTATCTGACGCAAACAAAATACAGAACACACTAACATCGTGACAGTCTCCCTGGTGCCAACCCTCTGGGCAATGTTGGTCCTAATCAGGCGGTGTTTGGGCTTGCCATTTTCTTCGGCGGCGCAGCTCAGTTCGTCGCCGGTATTCTCGAATTCTGTGTGGGAAACACATTTGGTACCACCGTCCACTGCTCATACGGCGCGTTCTGGCTAGCCTTCGCAATGTTTTTGGTTCCATCGCTCGGGCTCAAGGAAGCTTATCGGGGTGACGAGTACGCATTCACGGTGCATATGGGAGTCTTCCTCTTTTTGTGGTTCGTCCTTACCTGTTTCTTCATCCTCGCTGCTCTGCGAACAAACATTGCTATCCTTGCCGTGCTTGGCTTTCTGGCCCTGGCGTTTTTCTTCCTCAGTATCGGAAGCTTTGTTGAAGCGCACCATGCCACGGCAGCAACTCGTCTAACCCGCGCAGGCGGTGTATTTGCCATTCTCTCTGCCGCGGCGGCGTTTTATGCTGGAGCGGCAGGTTTGATGATGCCTTCGACAACAATGATTTCGTTCCCATTGGGTACATTTGCCAGCCCTGTTAAGGAGAAGTCGAAGGTCTGAGGGTTTGAGGGTGTTGATACCGCGAAGCCTTTGCGATTCGAGCGAGTTAATTATTGTTCCCTTCCCCGGGTCAATCATTGTGCTGAACAAGAAATATATGCTTGAGTTGGCTGCACAAGAAATACATGCCTTTACGCGTGGTTTAATGAGTTTGATGGAATGATTTGATTTAGTACATTGTACATTTCTCATGCCAGCTTATTATTACATTAATTAGAGCTTGTTCTTGATGTCCTCTGCAGTTGACTTGGCCTTGCCCTCAGCCTTTGCAGCAGCAGCCTTCGCGTCGCCCTTGAGTTCCTCAGCCTTAGCAGTAGCACTCTTGTTTCCCTGGGTAACCTGCGCGGCAGCACCCTTGGCTTTGTTTCCAGCTTCAGCTGCATCAGACAATTGGTATTAACAAGTCTTGTTCAGACTCAATGCTAACGTACCTGCAATATCAATGCCGTCGACAAGTTTGTCGCTAACAGCTCGATCGACCGTCTTCAAACCATCCTTGGCAGCTTCGACAAGGCCCTTCTCGAGACGAATGGTCGTGCTAAATCGAGGTGCCTGCGTGGCGACGCGAGGAATGATGGCGGTGGCTCGGCGGCCAATGGTCTGTGTGATGAATGACATTGTGACAGGTCGGTTTTAATAATGAAGGAATTGGTGAATTGAGCAGATGAAAATGAAAAGAAGAGCGAAGAAATGCGACAGCCGAGATTGTTTTATAGCTACAGCTAAAAGCAGGGTTTGGTTACAGGAGCATGTTTCTATGCATGACCGACTCATGATGTCATCCGCCGTTGGAGCTTCTTTGGCGCGGAGCTATCTTCCGGACTAGGCGCTCAACAGTATGGCGCGGCAGGCCATTGGCTGGGGAGCTGAGACTAGGTCATTTTAAATCCAATGTAAAATCGATTTCTCGATTAATACCAATTGGATTGATACAAGGAATGTGGAGGTCCTATCAACGGCTGAAACGATCTGCCCTGAGTGATACGCAGCTAACATGGAGCAATCGACTATGAACGTCTGCGTTGTTACAGTAAATAATTACATTCTCTGGCAACATCAATTGCCTACAGTGGTCCCAGAACCCTCTTTCTCATTGCTTGCTCTGCGGTGCTGGGATCGATGCGCTCAGTCTGACCCAATCGCATCATCTTGCCCACCAAATACATCAGCTTACCTTGGGGGAAGTTGTCTGCATCAACAAACTCCGCCAGTACCTTTTCTTCGCCCTCGATTGCCTCCTCTACCAGGGCATCGTATTCTTCACCAGACAATTCCTTGAACCATAGATCGTTAGCCTCGATGGCATTCAGCACACCATTTTCGAGCTCTCCGAGGTGAATCGCAAGGAGTAGCTCTTTGGCAACCTTGCCAGTGATCTGTTTCTGATGGAGGTGATACAGTAATTGAGCAAGCTCTGAGGCCGGAACCTCGTCGCATTCACCATCGGGGGTGAATGAGAGCTCTCCAGCAGCAAATGCGCCGGCTTTGGATGTTGTGAGTCGTCCCAGTTCGTGTATCGTCCAGTTGCCGACCAGGTTGGAGATGCTTTTGATATCAGATGTGCTGGAGGAGGCACTAGCGTCAATAGTATCCTGGAGGAGTCCGAGCACCTTGTAAAAGTACTGGACTCTGTCACCATTGTCCAAAGAAATAAGCGACAGTGCGTCCTTCGCCGTCAGGCCATGCTCGTTGATTAAACCGTCCAGTTCGTTATCAGGGAGAACAGCAAGGGAGGAGCGCAGGTGGTTGACGAGATCCTCTCCAATCACAAGCGGATCAATGTCTGGATCCGGCATATATCTGTAGTCTACCTCGCCTTCTTTGCCACGCAAGCGTCGCGTCTCCTTGGAGCCAATCGTCCAGCCGCGGGTTTCGCCAGCAATGGTTCCACCAGCTTCGAGTTCTCTAATCTGCCGATCTCGCTCTGCAATAATCGCGTCCTCGACAGCTTTGATTGTACTGAGATTCTTAATTTCGGTTCTGGTTCCTAGCTTTGTAGTATGGTCACCCGTACGCCGCACTGAAACGTTGACGTCTGCTCGAAGACCACCTGTTTCCATGCCTGAAACACAAGCATCTACTGTGTTAAGAAGCAACTGGATCTTCTTCACAAACACAGCCGCCGTCCTGGGGTGATGCATGTCTGGCTCGGTAATGATCTCAATCAATGGTACGCCGACGCGGTTGAAATCCAGCCAGCTCACGTTTCCAGTCTGGGCGAGCGTTTTTGCAGTATCTTGTTCGAGCTGCACCTGCTTGATTCTAACTTTCAGGCTTTCTCCATCCTCAGCTGATATTCCATCTCGCGCGAGTAGCATAATGTGCCCGTCCTTGGCGAAAGGTTGGTAGTATTGAGTAATCTGATATCCCGATGGTTGATCCCACCAAAAATAATGCTTCCTATCGAACCGACTCAGAGACTGGATATCGCAATTCAGCGCCAGAGCTGCGCGTAAAGCGGGAACAAGGGTGTCTTGTTGGAAACGAGGTTGACTTCCCGGCATAGCCAGGTCGAACAAAGCGACATGACTATTGGGGTTATCATTGAAAGACGTCACAGCCGGCGAGAAGAGTTTATGGGCAGTATTCAATTGCGCATGGATCTCAATGCCCACTGTAAGCTCCCATCCATCAACTGTCTGCGAATCACCCTTGCTTTTCTTCTTGCCTAGTTTCTTCGCCTGTTTCGCCTCGTCCTTGAGTCGTTTGCGCAGCGGCACAGCTTTCGGTATCGTCGATGGGTCGCCAGATTTCGCGTCCGTATGCAACAGCGCAGTGCTGTTTTGAGAATTGGCCGTAGAGCTGGCAACGGCCGCGCGTGGTTGTAAACAGCCTCCACGAGGTAGTCTGCCTCGAAGCAGGTATCTGCTGAGATGTCGTGTTGGCAACATATCGATGGTCGCAGAACAGGCTTCTGATTTTGGTAAATACAAATAGCACTGCAGCTCTTCTAGCTATGATTGACAGCTCTCCCGACCGCTGCGTGAACTTGGTGGCTGCCTTGAAGGTTGCTCAAGGTGTCACAAGACACAATATCGGGAGATGTTCGCGCGAACGCACCAGGGGCAGCTTTGCGTAGCAGTCGCACAATTTGCAATGATTCCTGGTAACTTGATTCACCACATGACAACCTAGCAGTTGAAAATGTTGCAATTGGTGCAGGGCTGCTTGATGACGAGAAGCTTGGGCTAGGGACGTCGGGCGACCTGAAGCTGATTCCTAGCTAGCAAATATTGTGCCACGCAAAGTCGCAAGCCTCAGGTACCCAATTTGCTCCGCGGCGACACCAAGCCCCTGTAATGACAACTGGTGGGGCATGTTTAGCGGGCTCAGATGCGCTCTCCGTGCACCACTCGGGCACCAATCCGGGGCAGTTTAGTGCGTGTCCGGGTATCCTGTGCCCTGAAGCCGTCAATCAATTTCAGCCCAACCCATCTGGCAACCTTGCCAGCTCCAAAACAAGTCAACGACATTACGTGCATCCGGTGCCATGCAGCACAAGTAGCGTGTTATCTGCATCTGCGGCATAATCTTTGGCTAGGCCGTCATGATGCGAATTTCTCGTAGTTCACAGCAGCTCCTCGCCTATGTCGAAAACGAAACACCGCTGCCGCTCAAGAATGCAATTGAGCCGAAACTGCTGCTGCAGGTTTCGCTTGAGCACGACATGAGGGACATGACAACATAGCTCACGCTCCCAAGCTCTATCTTTGTGAGTATTCATATAGCTATATCCCTTGTTTGTTTTTTGTCCACATCGTCCCTGGTGCGACTAGCAGACGGTCATTTGGACACACAATATGAATAAGTAGCGCACGCATTGATGCACTCAATGCACCGCTGCTGATGGCGGTTTCGACATATAATGATTCGTTTCGATGCTTCTGCTCATTGCACCTACTCGTTTAAGTTCATTAAGAATCAAAAGAAGCTGACAGAGTGCCATACACCAAACAGATAGCCGCGAGATGTCAGAGTCAAGCTCAAGCAGACACCGCAAAATCACGAGACACAATTCCCCAAGCAACCAAAACCACCACTACTATAAAACTGAGAGTGCTGTACGAGGCACAGAGCCTATACCCAAAATAACCGGCATGAAGAGGTTGAAAAGACCGAAGTCCGTTCAAATGGAAGACGGCAAGGGTGACAACACAGACAAAGGGTTTGCCAATGTTTCCCACACCACGGCAACGACAATTGAAGAGCTTGCTGATGGGAGAAAATCCGAGAGCCCTTCAATTGACGACCAGCAAAATGAAATGCATGATAGCATAACAGAGAACGAGCTGTCACCCCTGGATTCATCTCAGCCTTTCTTTGAGGAGCCCACAATTGCCGTTCGACCAGCCAGCAGAAGCTCATCCTACCATGGAGATATCTCTCCTCGTGCTGCACCACGACAGGCTCGTCGGACATACCGTCCACCTGCCTCTGATGCTGGCCCTCGTCGCCACAGTCCAACATCTCCTCGGTCTACACGGCACTCACTTGGCCCATTTCACAGTCCCCCGAGACCAGGTACAATTGGCCGCATTCCGCCACCACAGCGAAGCTTTTCTACATCAGCAAACCCTGGCAGCTTCATGTCGTCGGCGTTCAGTCCTGTAACGCCGCCTCCAATGTCACCATTCCTCCAAGAGCCTCAACCAGATAGCAATGTTCCACTTACCGGATACGGCCTTTTGTCAACACAGTTGGGCAGAGGAGATGGTGGAACCTCTGTGCCCCCTCTCTATAGGCGATTTACATCACTTCAACATCGTATTCTTCTCGGAATCCAAGACGAACTTACTGTGTTGGAGGAACAGTTACGGAGATGCGATGTAGCGGAGTCTCGGCAGAGGCAATATTATGAAGGAGATGCCCCTGCTTCTCGACGCCGCGATTATATGAACCCCGATAACCTTTCACACCAAAGACACCAGGTTCTGGGAGCCATAGAAAATAAGCTGAGAGAGTATCGTAAGTTGATAGCCCTTCGTGGCTGTAGTTCATCTCTACGTCCTCATGTCTAACCTAGACTTAAATAGGCAATCAATTACAAGTTTGGCAGGATACGACAGGATTTAAAGACGCTGAACCGAATGAGATCGACCAGTACCAGGCGTTCATGGCCCGCACACGTCTCATTGTAAGGCCAGAGACGGAATTCCTTAGTCGTGAGGACGACCTCATGGCTCTTGACAGACCCCGGGAATTCGATGCAGACAGCACTAGGAGTGAAACACCAACGTCTTCGACAATTCCACGGCGTCGATCAAGATCACAGTCACCTTCCCACAAATCTGCATCACCAAGGGTTCCGTCGAAACAGGATTTCGCAAAGGGACAGAGGCGAGACGCCGCGCGCCGGCAACAGGAAACGGCGGATCTGAAGCCAATTCTACTTGGCTTAGGTGCGGCAATAATAGTGCCTACCCTAACATTTCCATTCGTCCACTCGTTTTCCGGTCGCATAGCCGTGGTCTTTGTCGCAGGTATCGCTGTGCTCATGATACTCCAAACCCAATCCTACAACTTTGGCAATAATGGAAGTATGTCAGATGCACTGCTATTGACGGCCGTCTATGCAGTTGTCATGGCCTTGGTCGCAGCAACCACTCACTGAATTTACTCCTTATATAAAAATTTCATGTCCTTGCAAGCAATACAGCAATTTTCTACCCGTCTCGCCCCCTGTCCCGTTTCAAGATGTCTCGATGAAGATGTGGAGTTCGGCTTCTGCACACGAACACGAGTCGACCCTCCGTGGACCCCTGCTCGGCCGCTGAAGATTCATTGGTGGAACGGACCCTGCCGACAACACCAACGGAAATTGGCAACCCTAACAAGCCCCGCCGCACAACCTGTATAGAAATCAATAAGAGCCGAGGACGTCATCCAATTGGGCGAATGGTTTAGTGGTATAATACTCCCTTAGCATCTCTTCTCCTCCTGGTTGAAGTGAGATTTGGGAGTGGTCCAGGGTTCGATTCCCTGTTCGTCCAGTTTCGAAGCTTTCAGTTGGTGTTTTCGGGCGAATGGTTTAGTGGTATAATACTCCCTTAGCATCGTGTGATCGTCTGATCTCGCCCACTTGGGAGTGGTCCAGGGTTCGATTCCCTGTTCGTCCAAACCTTTCAAACTTCGATTTTTTTGCACTTTTTGGCCATTCTCTTCTACTTGGAAGATGTGTGGTTGCGGTCAGGATCTGTAGAGGCCGCGAGTCATGCGCTGTTTAGAGTTGTGTGTGCTTTTGCTCTACTTGGAGACACGATTTATGTAGCGAATCTATAAATCCGCCTTGTTAGTGCTGCTGTCACTTTCTCGCGACTCTGCGAATCAATAATTTTTGTAGAAATGACCAAGTGAATGTGAAACGCGCCAAGTTTCTCCGCTGATTTATTCATCGACATGCATAGTATCCAATATGCCGTTCGCTTGTTTGCCGTCACTGTACAACCTTCCAAGCGAAGTCGACAAGCAGGCTTCGACTATTCCGTGATTCCGTGAATATGCTCTGCCATTGACGTATTCCATTCAACGTCAAGGTTGACATCATTCTATGTTTCCAGTGAATGGGAAAACATGAAATTGATTTTTCACCTCGCGAACCAGTCACCGCAGTAACTGCCAGCTGGCACCGTCCGCTCCGTTTGCACTTACAAGCGACGTGCCTTGGCTTTGAATTTACCACACTCTAGCCAAGTAGACAAAGTGTTTGACAGCTGTTCGTGTAACAGTGAATGCTGTGTTTCTCTTCTCTTGTGTGTGGGTTTTCTTCTCCCCTCTTCGTGTTCTCACACTCACTCGTCTCGGATCATCATCATTCACACCTCACCATCACACACGCCAATCACACACACCTCTCTGCTGTAAGAGTTCTCATTTTGTTCTTTCTTCTTATTTTTTATGCTCATCTGACTATTATAGATCTCTCTGTCCACCCAACATGGCCGTCTCCAAGATGATGATCCCCGCTGCTCTCATGGGAGCCCTTACCGGCGCTTTCGCTCTCAGTATGCATTTCACTTTTCCAACATATCCTTCAAGAAAGCTAATCACTTTGTAGCCAACTCTCAGTCAACTGAGAGCCTTCCCCCCGAGCAGCTTGGAAGCACCACCATCGACGGTAAGGCAGCTAGCTTTCGACGATAAACAACTTCTAACCTCCTATAGGCGCCATGGTCTACTCCATGAACGAGTGCTCCATCATCCACGAAACCAGCTGCCAGGTTTCTCTCTCTACCGCGGCCACTGTTTCCACCACCGGAACCACCAGCATCACTGCCTCTACCGCCTACGAGTCCGTCCCGTACCCTCTCCCTACTGCGAGCGAGTCCACCACTCCTGGACAAGGCACTCCTTCTGCCACTACCTTTGGCCAGGCGACCACCCGCGCCTCTCAGACCTCTGAGGACCACCCTTCTTCTACCTCCGAGGGCGGAATTCCCACTGCTTCTGAGACTGCTCCTCCCAGTAGCGCCAATGCTGCTGGCGCTTTGATCGGCAATGTCGCTCACGCCGCTGCCATGGGTGCTGCTGTCGCAGGTATTGCTGTCTTCTGCTTCATCTAAGTCAGTGCATGGCAATTGAACGCGGCCTGCTACCCAGCCCTTTTCCTTTTTGGTCGATCTAAAAGGATCCATTTCTTTTTGTTTCTTGGGCATAAGAGTTGAATACTCAGCCTTCTGGATGTAATGGGAACAGAGAGATGATCATCACGATGAACTCAGGGAAATTACCGAGCACAAAAGAAAGATGTAAAAAAAGTTTAGTTGTGATTAATGGTATCTCGCAATTAGGCAAATGAATGCTTTACACAGAAACAGAAATTGAAACAACTCCCCAACACCGTAAAATGATGGCGGTGGCTATTCTTCTTTCGACACCTAGCAGAGAGGGCACCCTCCTTGTACCTTGTCACGCAGTAGTCTGGCCTTCATGACCTTCATTCCCACAAGATAGCGGCTTCCTTCGCTTGCATCGCCGCCGATATCTAAGTCAGCCTTGTGGCCTTTGTTTAATAGTTGCAGTAAATGACTGACATGAAAAACATGTCCACAGCTGTATCCAAGAAGGGTTTCTGTTTCGTATTCTGTAAATGGTTCAAGGCACTGGGCACAATGACCAGGTTTCGGTTTGTTGTTTTTGTTGCTGTCCGCCTTCTCATCTATTTCGTCGGAGGTTTGCGGCACCTCAAATTTGACGCCGCGCCTTTGGCCAACGCGCAACTTGTTCTGCGTGATGGCAACTTCGCTCTGCAAGACCCGGGCAGCGCCAGAACTGATGCTATGCTGCAGCTCATGCTCCTTCATCATTTGAATAAGACCTTGGCGCAGGCCTTCGATCTCCAAGCCAGCAGGGATTCGTCTCACAAGCGTGATTGGGTTGATGGCAGTTCCGACCTGCTCCAGAAGTGCCCGAATGAACCTTGGCTTATCCATGCTATAGTCTAAGAGATCATTCCACAATGCTGGGTCATCTTGCTCCTTTGCGAACTCAATTGCTTTCTGCACGTCCTGCAGGCGGTCGATGATGAGATAGAGCGCGCGCTTCATTTGCCCGGTTTTTGAATATAGAAAAACTAGCTCGTCGTAAAGCTTGTGATCCTCACACACCTCTACAGCCTTTTCGAAGGTGTAGGCCGTGGAAGACTTGAGTATCTCCATCAAAAGCGGTCTTTCGAAGGTAGCAAAGAGATTGACAGCCAAGTCTGCAAATTTATCGACCATCATTCTACTTTCTTGGAGTAACATTTCGTTGTTGTCGCCATTTGCGTGATCAGTCACACCTTGACCATGCCAAAGAGCTCTCAGATAGAAGAACAAGTAAAGTTTGAGCTCCTTTTCTTCAAGTTGTTCGACAACAGTGGCAGGTTGAACAAGGCCATGCTGAGCTTCATCGACAAGTAAGGTTATTGCCTCGGAAGTTGCCTCAGCCAGATCGGTTCTCGACATACGATCAGCTTTATCGGAGGGTATTCTCAATGTGATAAACCCTGGGATATCATCCACAACCGCTTCAGCTAAGTGGCTGTCTCGAATGAGTCGGAAAGCCGAATCGGCGTCGTGAAGCTTAATATAAAGGCGCAATGCCTCTCGGTGACGACCACTGGATTCGTACAATTTGGCCAGACTTTCTGTTACGATGCGCCAGTCTCGGCCGCGCACTCCATCTTCAACACTATCTTCGCGGACATCGCGAAACTTGAGCTGGTTTTCAAGAGCTTTCGATATTGTTTTGGGGTCAAATAAATCGCTTGGCCAACGGTCCAGCAGCTCTTGAAAGCGAACCTTGTCGGTCTTGATATAGTGGCCAAGCACGACTTCGTACACAGTTGTTGGCAGCGGAGGATGCATCGGCCGCGTTGGGATGAAATTCACAATTTCATCGAATTTCTGGCTGCCTGCGAATGTCCATGCCCACTTCTCCCATTGGTCTTGGGTCTTCAACACTTTGCCACATATTTCGCCTGCTGCTTTCCAGTTACCTGCATCGACTTGCTGCTGAACCCACAGCTCTCCAATTCGTGACTTTTCTTTTTCTGTTGCAGAAGACACGAAGCCTCGTGCAGAGTCAGTGACTGACTCATCATCAGCTACATTTGTAAATTGTTGCTGAGAGGTGGATCTCCCATGGCCAAGCGGTCGTGATGTCGTCGTCGACGTGAGAATCTCAGGGTTTTCATCAAGCAGCTCCCAAGCTTTCTCATATTCTTGGTGCTCTGCAAGCCACAAAAAGTGGTCGGAAAGATCTCTCTTTGTTGCCAATATACAGTCATATGGGCTATGAATGAAAATCTTTGCTCCAGGCTTCGCTAGACTAGGGTGAATGGTCTGTGGTGCTCCTTTATTGGCAGCTGATCTGATTGTTCCGCTTGTACTTGCCACTCTGGATGAGGCATCATCGCCGCTGTCCCTGCTGCGCACGCTTGCACCGGAGCTGAAAAGCGCTCTGGGGTTGATAGCGGCATTCCACATGTCTGTACCCAAGCCAGCCAGTGTTTCAAGAGTGCCTTTCGCAGCCATTACAGAAGCGGCATTTCGAGCCGGTAGCACTCCGATATGGTAATCTGCCGCGAAAAGGCGTTCATAACGGCTGACACTAAGGCCATCTTTGTCAACTTCGGCTTGAGATTCCAGATCAATGAGACGAAGCTCAGGTGGCAAGTTATTTTGTCGCTTTCGAACTCCACCAGATGGCTCGCTGATCGTTGAACCCATCGAAACTCGAGCTTTACTTTTAGAGGGCGTCTTGTTTGATCGCTTGTCTTCTTCATCGCTTTCTTCGTCTTCGTCATCCTCTGGCTTGCAGAATGCCAGGACAAGCAACAGGTTTTTGGTGTACAGTGAGATGCCCGATATGATACAATCCATGCGTAGACTTTTCGAATCATTCATAGGTTAGCGTTTGGTCGTTTTCAATGCTAAGAAACTTACATCTTTGATATTTCCGCCCTTCCGGCAGATGCAGGTTTCTGCGTGCCTCCTTTGCCACGGCTAACACTTCCAGAGTGGACATTAACGATCCAAATTGTTCCGCCCCAGCCAACGAGCAGTCGTTCAACGCTCTTTCGGACGGACGTGGCAACCTCCCGCAGTTGATCGGAGGTATTTGTTCCCTGCACCACAGTTTCTACAGATGTCGGTTGATCATCATCGGATTCGAGCGACTCTTCATCTATCCACTCCACCCTGCCTTTCCAGACACTAGCCATTGTCTCCCACTCTTCGGTCTGCGGCCTGTCGATATGACCTATTCGCTTCCAAGCATCCTCGCTATCTGCAGCGTCCAAGTGCAGTTTCGATCGCATGATTTTGATGCCATGCTCATTGAGCCAGACAACATACTTACCAGACAATGACCATTTGATCATGTTTATCGTTCCCTCGCCAGAATGTAGAATCGTGTCTTTGCCAGCGTTTCCTCCGAGTCCCATACTTCCCAGCCAACCAGAGGCCGTTGCTGCCGCAGTACCAACAGTCGTTGAAGTGCTTCTACCAGGACCACCTCCGACAGTTAGGACGAGCTGTCCAGCCAGCCCACCAGAGAGATACGTCCTGTCGTTTTTGAAATCGGGCGATAACGCAACAGCTTGGACTGGTCGTCCAAAGTTCCGCAACTGAACATCCTTCATGTCCAAAAGAGACTGGATACAAACATTTCCATCCATGGAAGAAGTAGCAATATAAATGTCGTTGGACGGTACCCTGGGTAGTTGTTGGGTCTCCCGAGCTTTCCTGGGGGTCGTAGAAGGCGAGGCATCTGGGTCTCGGGGGTTTTGGGTCTGCGCTGCTGCAGGCCTTGGCTGGGGTTTGACTTTATCGCTTGGGAGCGGCGGAGGGTATGGCGAAATAGAGATACAGGTGACAGATGCGGAGTGGGCATGATAAACTCGAAGCGACTTGAACGTTGGTAGTTGTACGACGTGCTAATTTATTAGTTGACTTCAAGGACGGAAATTCAGCGCTACTTACAATATTTCCGTTGTGTGTTCCAACAATCTAAGCCTATAAGTTAGCTGTGCAGTCAAGAAGAGTGATTGCTCCGTACCATCTTGTCGCCGGCCACCAGGAATGCACTAGTAGCATCGCCATTGCGATAGACTGAACTAAGATTTTGTGTCAAGCGCGCATACTTGAGCCGAGGCTCTTCCTCCTCCTCCTCCTCATCGTCGTCGTCGTCATCGTCGTCGTCGTCTTCTTCTACTTCTACTTCTTCCTCCCCGTCCTCTGCTTCTATCTTCTGTTTGCGTCCTTCTGCTTCCTCGGCAGTGTCATTGCTCTCGCTCGCTATTCTTTCCTCGACTTCCCCTGCATTCTCATGCGAGCCACTTTCTGCTCTGGCTTCTGTAGTGATGGCGTTTTGGGTCGCTTCTTCGTCGGCAGCGTTTCGCTCACGGTCGTCTCGAGGCTCTTCTGATTCTGAATGGTGGCTGTGCTCGTCTTGGAGCTTAGCTGACTGGTCTGTCATCTTCGCAGTTTCATTCTGGAGACGCAGTAATGCTGGTTTTCTCTTCCACAAGCCGTCTATTCAATCCCAGCGTGCTCGATGGTGAAGGTATTGAAACCTGGGAACGGAGCTTGCCTCGGCGCTAGCAGCTACGTCACGAGCTGTCGCGCCTTGCAGGTAGCTCTGGCTGGGCCACGACCCCACTACAGCACTAAACCACCTAAATCCTACAGTACCCAGCGCGTCAAACTCGCTAACAGACAGACGACCATCGAAGCCAAATTCCCATCGGAATATAGTGCAGGGTCGCTGTTCTGATTACGACCAGAAATACTCGTCTACTCGATGCCTTCGAAACAAAATACCACATAATTGCCTGACATCGTATGGGTTGACAGCGACATGGCGTCTGTGACGTCCCTTGGGCTGCATCAGCCATCGGGCCTTCACTATGCCATTGAAGAGCAAATTCTCCGGCAGAACCCTGATCCTTCTTCTTATAGATGGGATGTGCTACCAAATAGCAATACGCATGACGGAGTAGAAGACGAGCTGCTTATTACAGAGTCTGCTGTCATATGGAGTCGCGGCGGGATAGTCTGCAAGACGTTTAAATTCGACCTCGAGAAAGAGCCGATAACACACGCGCTTTTAGCTTATTTTCCCACATCAGACGACGAGAAGCGATCAAACAATGATTCGGAAGACGCAAGTGGCAGCGGTTTTCCGAAGAAGACTCGCTCCGTACAACGAGCGCTTGTCGTCTTTTTGAAAACGCAGGCTCACATACACTTCCTGTCAGGGACTAGCCATGTTGTGCACATGCCGTTCGAAGTTGAATTTGCCTGTGCTGGGCCCGTCGGTGTGCTTATTCAGAGAAAGCAAAAGGATACAAGTGCTCCTGTGGCCCTCAAGTTCCCTCGTGTGGCGCCGAATTCATTTGTTTCATCTCAGCTCACTTCATTCAGCGAATCGCAAAGCAACACGTTCGGAGTTGAGGGTATGGGAAGAGCGCCATCCTTGCATATGGGCCTCAGCTTAACCCTTGAAGGTATGCTAGAGCAGCCTTTGCCTCAAACAGACTCACAATGGCCTCGAATTGTTTCCATTATGGATCCTCTTGCGGAGATGGGACTGGTTGTCACGGATGTAAATATCGGAAAGTCCAAGTCCGCTCCGAGGAGCAAAAGCCGTCAAGCTGGATTTCTGGATGCTGGTGAAGAATTGCTTCACGTTGAAGAAATCAAGCTGCCGGGAGCATGCTTTCATGGGGAGCAAGTCGTTATCGGAGTAACAATCAATCGCGACGCCAGCATGTATACAATTTGGCGACTCAAGTACTTGGACCATGACGACCCCTTCATCCGTCAGAAGCAAACGCCCAAGACAGCAGCTAAGCGACGGAGCTCAGTAGCCCCAAACTATCCCGCCGAGCAAATAACGCCGGGAAAGTCTGGTCTCCGGGAAAGCTTTGGGGCGCCATTGCCTGGCAAGCGAACGCGCAAGAGCGAGCGCCCAGAGAAACTAATTGATCCTGTTAGCTCGCTGGAGCAACAAGATAAAGAGGGTGCTGCTATTACGCGAAGAAGTTCGCGCAGACTGAGTTCTATGCTGGCTAGAGCTGATCTATCTACGTCTCAGGAAAGGTCATTGTTCTCTGAGCAGCCTTCCTCATCCATCAACACATCCTCGCGCAGACATGAGTCGTATGGCGGCGCTCCGCATGGCCGCTCGAGCTCTGGCTACAATCTCAGTCACCAGATTCGACCGAGTTTGAGTAGTCTGCTTGAGGCACCGTTTGACGTTGGGCTCAACGAAGGTTTCCATAATATGGGCCTCGATGACCATGATTTTGATGGGCTTCAACATGATGTTATCTTTTCCAAAGTGTATCAGATACCTGTTGATAAATCAAATGTGCATCTAGCAGAGTCCGGCGAAACCAAGACGAAACTGTCCAAAGTGTTCATTATTTGTTCCCCTTCTTTTGGAATTGATGAGCACACTCGAAACCAGCTTCTCATCGGTATTCAAGATACGGAAGAGCGACAGCTAAACATCATCATCCTGGACCTCATTCTCCAAGAAGATTTAAATCAGGAGTTGCGAACAGACAAACGCACTACCAAGCAAACTAGCTTACTTTCAATATCATCGGCAGATCATCGAAAAGCTAGAAATGTGGTCGATGCTTGTAAGCTTATTGACGGAGACCAATCATCGATCCTTGTCTTGTCAGAATCCTTGGATGGCCGTCATGAAATGAGCACCCAAGCGCCGTGGAGCGAACGCACCACCATATGGCCGTCTTTGGTATTCGTTGACGATACGAGAAGTTTACAATTTCGTGGCCGTAGGATAGACCGCGATGTGAAACAAAGAAAATCAGAAGTCATCGACCTCGCCAACGGCAGCATCATCGGCCTGCAGTATCCCCGAAATCACGGTGTTATAGACGCGGTTGATACTGAAGGCAGGCTTCATCAGCTAAAGATTCAGCTTCGTCCGACTCTGTCTCAAGTGGACAAGATTCTTAGCATTTCAAGACATATTCTAGGTGACGCTGTTGGAGACCGGATACATGGCGGCTGGCTGCATGCTATGCAGTGGCTCAACGGACGAGACGAGACATATGACAATATTGAATGGTCTGCGGTAACCATTCTGATATTTACCCTGGTGCTGAGCTTGAATCATCCAGACGGCAAGTCGCCTACTAGCACAAAGCTACCAGTCCGCAAGAGACAACCTGCTTCCGGCTCCTTTGGCTCTGTAAAGGAGTCAACCGATTGGACCTTGCTCGAATACCATGAAGCCGCCAACACTTTGGGGTGTCCGCCATGGCTTACGAACAAGGGGTGGGAATGGGCCCTGGACGAAGACTCCAGTAAGCAATTTTCACCTGCTGTGGATAATTTTCTTGTACCAAAATTTATCTCGAAACACATCATCCTCGCCAAGGAGTTCATGAGCTCGCCAATTGGGACGAGTGCTGTTGGCGAATCTGGATATCTCCCTACGTCTCTTGCCAGAGATGAAGAGGACAGGAGAGCCGCGGTCGTTAATTTACTCATGGGACTGCATTTGCTGTTAGAGGAGCAGAAGCTGGACATCATGACACCCGAATATACACAAAACGGCCGAGCGGATCTTCGGGTTATTTTGTGTCAGGTCGCGCG
This sequence comes from Simplicillium sp. C3G150-2, assembly GCA_022702485.1. Taxonomy (NCBI): domain Eukaryota; kingdom Fungi; phylum Ascomycota; class Sordariomycetes; order Hypocreales; family Cordycipitaceae; genus Simplicillium; species Simplicillium sp. C3G150-2. Next base: position 1,303,567 of record JAJIYY010000001.1, on the reverse strand, counting down.
ATGGCTTAAATGGTATCAGCTCACGGCACATTACGAGCTCGGTATTCAGGAAGAACTCGATAAAAAACATGATTCAGGTACGCAAAAGGACGGACATTGTCGATAATAGTCCCGTTCTCGCTAAGTATCCATTGCGAACTCGTTGCTAACAACCAATGCAGAGATCAGTTTGGCATCTGCCATTCCAGAGCCTCAATCGAAGCAGAATGTTGTTGAATGGATTCAGAATGAATTAACAGGCAAGCACACTAGCTATACCACTCCTGCAGACCATTACTCTACTAGAAAGCATATTCCAGAGACATGCTGGGACACTCTTTTGCCTCGAACCCTGATGTTCAAAAGACTGTTCATCCTCGTTTCAACTCATTCCCCCGCCGCCGACGTTGTGGAAGCCATGCAGGCCTGCAATATTACGAGATATGTGTTGGAGACGCTGCCAGAAGCGGTTGCAGTTCCTTTGCAGGACTTTGTCACTCTTTGCCAGCCACGACCTCCTCAATCATGGTCTCGTAGCCTACTTGAGCTCGTGAACCGAAGCGACATCAGCAGTATTCTAACTGCTAATAGTGCGCCTGACGTATCTGCCACGCATATTATGGCTCCAACTCATTCAGCTACGTGGGACTTCAGACTATTGTGCCAAAGTATCGAGGAAACCAATAGCCTTGGTTATGATGATAATGAAGGAACTGAGCGGCAGGCTGTTATACGCGCGCTGTTCAAGGAGGACCGTCGCCTCAACGAAGCCCAAGACTTGCTCTCAACCCACAAGGCACGTGTGGTCCGCCTCGACCCCGATCCAGCCTGGCCAGAAAGCGAATATCTGGAGAAGCAAAAGGACCTGGTATCACGCATTGCAACAGGAACTTTGGCAATTGCAGCCGGTCGGGCTCTTTTATACTACGGTCTCAGATATCCGCTCATTACACAGAAGATTCACATTGGCGGATTCAACTTAAATTGCATTGTCCGTCCAACGAATGTTACGGTTGGAGTTGACAAATCCATGTTCACGGAAGAGAAAGTTTGTTGGGGCTTCTTTCATCAAGGTGTTTCCGCTGGTCTAGCTGTTTCGCCAGACGCAAAGGGTATCGATACATCTTGGATCCTCTACAATAAACCCGGCCAGGAGCTCAGCAACCGCCACGCTGGCTTTCTACTGGCTCTGGGTTTGAACGGACACTTAAAGGGCGTCGCAAAATGGGTGGCTTTCAAGTATCTCACCCCCAAACACACGATGACTTCAATAGGCCTCCTGCTCGGCCTTGCGGCGTCATACATGGGGACCATGGACTCTCTCATTACTCGTCTCCTGTCTGTTCACGCCACTCGCATGCTTCCTCGTGGTGCGGCAGAGCTCAACTTATCACCGCTTACCCAGACGTCTGGCATTATGGGTATTGGTCTTCTTTACTGTAACAGTCAACATCGACGGATGAGCGAGATCATGCTGTCTGAAATTGAGCACATTGAAGACGAGGAAGAGGAAGAGCCTCTAAGGAGCGAGTGTTATCGGCTGGCCGCAGGTTTCGCCTTGGGCTTCATCAATCTCGGCAAGGGTAAGGACCTTAAAGGATTGCACGACATGCGTTTGACAGACAAGCTCATTACACACGCCACTGCGACAAAGGTAGTTGAGATTGTCCATGTCTTGGATCGTGCAGCGGCTGGCGCTGTCATGGCTATTGCACTGATTTTCATGAAGACTGAAGATCAAATTGTTGCACGAAAGATCGACGTGCCAGATTCGGTGCTTCAGTTTGACTACGTACGACCTGACGTATTACTTCTACGAACTGTGGCGAAAAACATCATACTGTGGTCCAGAATTGAGCCGACATACTCCTGGATTCAGAAGAGTCTGCCTTTGCCATACCGCTCTAGGTCTAAATTGACCAGCACAGGCAAACTCCGTTCAGCAGACTTGCCGTTCTTCAGTATTCTCGCTGGCGTATGTTTCTCGATTGCGCTTCGTTTCTCCGGCAGTGCATCGACCAAAGTTCGCGACGTTCTGCTCCACTACCTTGATCAGTTTATGAGAATATCGTCTATTCCACCAACACCAAGACCACATCCGGATGCTGCACCCCTCTATGATGAGGAGCTGGCCAGGGAGAACGCGAGGATGTGCCAGGACGTGTTGGCCTTGTCATGCTCCATTGTCATGGCAGGCACCGGAGACATTCCCGTTCTGCGCCGGCTGCGCTCACTTCATGGGCGAGACGATCCAAATGTCCCATACGGATCGCATTTGGCAGCTCATTTGGCCATAGGAGCGCTGTTCCTGGGCTGTGGCACAGTGACCTTTGGAACTAGTACCGTCGCCATTGCTTCGCTGCTCTTGTCTTTCTACCCAATATTCCCAACCAATGTCATGGACAACAGATCCCATCTGCAAGCATTCCGCCACTTCTGGGTCCTTGCCACAGAACAACGTTGCCTAGTCGCCAAGGACGTCCTAACAGGACAGCCTGTATCTGTTCCAGTGCAAATCAAGATGAACAGCAACGCCTCTGTAGAAGGTGTCCTCCACCGAACCACCCCATGTCTCCTACCACCCCTCGATCACATTTCCAGTCTTTCCACCAAGAGCGGCCCTCAATTCTGGGACGTACAGCTTGATTTCTCAGACGACAAAGTGCGCGAAGCGTTCAGCTCTGCTCAAAGTTTGTACCTACAGAGACGACCTCCCCGTGAAGGCACATTCACATCTACTCTGCGTGCCCTGGGCGACGACGCGAATAAGCAGAATCCTTTCCAGTGGCTCTTTGGCCTGGATGGTCTCCAGGGTGTATCATACGCAGAGAAGGCTGTCCTGTTGGAAGATGGAGAGCAAGATCAGGAGATTGGTGCTGCGGTTGACGCAAGAATGGAAATTGAGAAGGGTATCATGGATGGCGATGATTTGGAACGCCTAGAAGGCGCCAAGTTACTGTTCGAATGGAGCGCTGTTCGTGATCGTCTCAAAGCAAAGAAGGACACGATTCCTGGCATGTCTCATGATAGCCAAGCAACAGTGACAGCGAGCATGCAGCTCCGAGAAGAACACCGTCAAGACAATAATGATGACGAAGATGATGATAATGACCGGGAGGAGGAAGATCCTGCATGGTGGATGCGAGATAGTGACATTGAGGCACTAAAGGGCAAAGTGTGGGTTGCAGCGCGAGAGGTAGAGTAGTGGTCATGACGAAAAAAGTAAACCAGCATAGTTGCATTTGCAGTTTAGAAAACATCATGAAAAATGAAAGCACAGCATTTATCAAAACATTTCACAATGACAAGTCTCAAAGAGTATAAAAAACAAGATGTCATTCCATTATCTACAGCTTTTTAAATAAAAGAAGAGCGCTCCTCCATTCATCAGTCCTCCTCATCTCACATCTCCGCTTTCTTTTATAAAGGTGTTGTGTCCTCCCGAAAAACGCCATTGCAATGCCAAAAGTGCATCACCAAAGGGAGCAAAATCAAAAATATGATGAGACGAACTGCCACCAATCGTCAGTTCGTCAGTGCATGAAAAGCCATGAGCTGGATCCATATCGAAAAAAGCGTATGAGTGTCCCTCCTTTCGTTCCTTTTTCCTTTTTACCTTCTATAAAAAGATCCCATCATCAAATGCAGCCTGTATTTCTTGACGAGAACCTGACTTCCATCTTTCATGCTCTCATGAGACAAAATCATTTTCTTCAAACAAAATCTTTCAACGCTGAGTGGTTTGAAAAAAAAATTTATTTGGAGACGGCGGCGTTCAGAACCTGCGTGCGGAAGAAGCCTCCCTTGGTCTTCTCAATGACTTGTTGGTAGACGTTGTTGGGAGGGTGGTTCATGATGACGGTACCGTTTTGGCTATCAATCTTGGCGTCGAGACGGGTATCACGGATGAGGTTAACAATCCACTTCTCACCATCGTCAGGGTTGAGGCCAAGCTTGGCGCTGAGATCACGGATGTTCATGCGGCTGAAAATCTTGCAGTAGCTCTCGCAGATGAGGTAACGAGCAGCCTCGACAAAGGCGTCGGCGGAAGAGGCGAGGAAGAAGTCGCTGCGGCAGACCTCCTCAGCGGCGCGGAGAGCCTCACGAGCAGCGTTGAAGTCGTGAGCAATGTAGAGGGCGTGGACGAACTGGGTGATGGGGTCGGTGTACTCGTAAGCTTCCTGGCGGACGTAACGGATGACGTCCTTGAGCTGCTTCTGCTGAGTAGAGCTGTTGCGCGAACGGGTGCGGCCGGTGATAACGGAAGCAATCAGGTAGCGCAGGGCCCAAGGGCAAGAGGTCTGGATGGTGTTGATGTAGGCGGCAGAGAAGAACATGTCCAAGATGGGGTCGCGAGCTCCATCAAAGTTGAACAAAGGGAAGAGAGACCAGTGGATCAGCATGGTGCGGTGGTCGAGCTGAGCACGGGGGTTGTTGAACAGCTTGGTATCGATTCCTTCGCGGACGTTCTTGAGCTCGTCAACGGCAGACTCCCAGTTGGTGGAGAGAATCTCGCAAGCGAGCTTACCCCATGTTGAGGCAGAGACCTTGTCGTTGTCGGTAGACAGAACACGGAACTGGTAAAGCATATCGGCGGCGGGGCCGTATTGGCCGCATCGGAACTGGAACTGACCGAAGTCGTAGAGGGCGTTGACCATATCGATGGTAACCTAAAGGATACAAACAATGTTAGATTCAAATTTTGGACATGGCTTATGACTCAACATCTCGAGATGAAGAGTCGCATGGGGTTTTGTGGTTGGAGAACATACGCCGTGGTCGTTCTTGAGGAACTCCAAGTTGGCAACCTTGTCGCTTCTCAAGCCGTTGACAACCTCATCCTGAGTGAGGAGGTTGGCAATCTTCTCTGTGGCCGTCTCGTACTTCTCCAACTGTGACAGAACATCCTGGCGCTTCTTGGTATATTCGGCGGGAGGGTCAGCGACACCGTGCAAGTCGCAGTACAGCGTGGCAACGTAGTCGGTCATGTTGGTATCCTCGAGCAGCTTAATCTTTCCAGAAAGAATCTTCTTGGCAAGCTCAGCATCACCCTTCTCTTCGGCCTGGTCACCCTCAAACTGTATCAGAGGGAAGAGCAAGTGTCGGCTAAGGTGGGGCGCCAGGTTGGGCAGGATGGACGAGCCATCGACAGCTTTGAGGATATCCTCCATGGTTGCTTCGTGTGCAGTTGTGTCTCGAAGTCGTCGGGGTTTGAATTATCAGTCGTCGCGCACGTAGATTGACCGGGGTGTTGCGACGGCGGAGGCAAGTGATTCGCTTCGGAGGAGACGAGCGTGGAGGAGAGAAAAGGTAGGGTAGTGTAATGCAGTTTTGATGGAGGGGCAGATTTTTGGAACCTATTTTGCTCGACACACAAACTTGCAACTTTTTGGTGTGGGGGGGCTTTTTTGCACACTCACGCACTGCTCGCCGCTGTGCCTTTTTCTTGGCCCGACCTTTTGCCGCTCTGGCGCAGCGCGCGCAACGACGGAGCTAGTCATGTGACCTCGATTTTTGTTTGGCAACGGGCATGTAGCTTCAACTTCAGGAGCCTGAATTGGTGAAGATCTAGTCCAAGTGCTCTGTATTATAATTGTCTCTCATACCACATCTCAACTAGCGGCTGCTTTTGTTAATTGGCTCATTACAGTCCGCATATCCTTGCGACTCACTCCAACCCGAAAATTTCTCTCAATTCTACTCCTCTCCTCCCACACCTCGCATCGCCCATCATGAACCAGCTCTTCCAACGAACAACAGCCAACTGCTGGCGCCAGACCTTTCAACGCACAGCTCTGCCCTCCCAGCAGCTACAATGCCGATTCTACTCGCAGCAAGTCGCCTCCAAGTCCTCCTCCCGCCAATTCACCCGCAATCCTCTCACTCCTCCTCCCTCCAAATCCGAACAAGAGCTCCTGTCGCTGGGCTACATCGTCCGTCGCACGCCGTCAGTCGAGTTGCCGATATACAAGAAGACCATGTCTGGTGGCACAAAACACGTCGTCTTGATCAAGAAGGTTCACGGCGACAAGCGCAAGTTCTTGGCTGAGTTGAGTGAGGCCTTGTCCTTGGACTCGGGAAGCATTAGAATCAATCCTACGACGCAACACATAGAGCTCAAGGTATGGCCTTACATCGCTTGGTTACTTCCAAACTTGTCAAGGGTTTACAAGACTAACACATGTTCTTCAACAGGGAGACCACTTCGACAAGGCGAGAAATTGGTTGCTCGAGCGCGGCTTCTAGAGAGTCGACAACCTACACTGCTGTATCATTTCCATTCACTGCAAAAGTCAAGCCATGTAAAATTATATAGTCAACGCCAAAGCTGACATGCTTTGCTAATTGTACAATACAACCATCACGCACTCATTGTGTGGCTTTCCATCTTTGGGATATTCAGTGGTATCATTATACGTCTTTGATCCTACACTATGTACATGAGGCTCATCCCAACCATCCAGCTTCGATCCGGATGTTCAACTAGGTATCCAATTCGCACCGTACAAAGCTCCCCATCCCTACCAGGAAGCTTGAGCCACTGGAAACTATTAACCAAGCCAACGAATAGAAACAAACCAATAAAACAACAAGCTAATAAGACAACCATAAAATAAGTGCATCTGCCGACGCTCGAAAGGCTTCGCGCCAGTAGATGTGTCCCTACGCCAGTAACCAGTTCATCAGAAGCAACGCTTTTCCATTCTCTTTATCGTCTATTTCTCTTCAAGACCCTAGCCCCGTACATGGCCTAGGATTGCTCAGCTGGCCATGCTTACCACTGAGGTAAGCTGCTGTAATATGCCATCCTTGGTCCATTCGGGAGACTGCATTGTCGAAACTTCCATGAGAATGTTGGCTGACGGCAAGAGAGTCTTCAGCAATGCAACATCTCCATGGCTGGGGTCGCGTGCTTTCTCCACCAACGTTCGCAGCACCGTCACAGCCAAGTTGACAATGTAGATAAGCTCAGCGTCCTTCTTAGGAGCGGCACGGGATGAGCCTCTGACAAATACTTGTGGGTGCTCGTAGACACGGCTTAGTTCTTGAATCATCCTGCCCAAATTTTGAGCAAGACTATTTCCAGATGTCAGCCATGTTCTTGCCAAACTGTTCTCAGAACCAGGTGCCATTGACGCGAGAATCTCGGCAGCAAGCAATCCTTGCATAACTAGAGGCTTGCGCGTTTCGATGAGCGAAGGATATCCTTGGGGGCGGCTCTGCTCAGTTGCTTTGTCCGGAATAGGTGAGATAGCAAGGCCAAAGGTTCGGGTGAGCAAGTCGAACGTCACATCACTCGCGCCATCTAGACCAAAGATAGTCTTGTAGTGTCCTCTGTTAGGCTCATCACGAGCAATGAGCTTAGCCAGCGCATCCACGGCGTGAGGCAAGTATGGGTGCGTGCCAGGTTCGTATTGAGCAAAAAATAGCTCACCGCCAACGATTGATGGGGCAGGCGAAGGTGCAAAAGCGAGAATGAAATACAGGAGGCACAAGCCTTGTTCCTTGGTTGGTAGCTCAATACATCCTGCAATGTTCGACAACATAATGATGATGTCTTTCATGAAATCAAGCGTGTTGCTATGCGTTCGAAGCAACATGGTCCGGGTGCCAAGGTAACGGATAACAACGCAGATGAATTTGATCACAAGTTCATCCGCTAGAATCAAGTGGTTTTCATTTTGTTCGCCAGGGAATGATGCGTTTCGCAGAATTGTGGTAATGCAAATCAGCTTGTCGACAGCACGGTCCAGTTCGTAGTCATTGGTTCCAATGACTGCTTGCTCCCGGATTGCCCATCTCTCTTGGTGGCATGCTCGTACAACGTCCTCGTATGATGTGAGCTGGATATCATCCGACACTTCAACGGTATGCTCTGCGAGTTTCTCCAATTGCTCTTCACCGCATTCGATGAGGGCATCGATAAGATCCTCACAATAACGAAGATGCAGGAAGTGCTCTCGGTGTGGCGAGCTCGCAATAGTTGCTAATGTGTCAAGAGCCAATCGCACTTCAGCCTGCATTCCACATTGTAGGCTTCGAGTCAACGCAGCGATATCAACGTTGCCGAGCTCGTTCAATGACGGTCCAATTGGCTTCCAGCGTTCCAACTCCGCTCCAGCTGCCACAACATGTGCCAAGTCCAACCCGCCGTATGTATGTATTTGTCGCGCGCAAGGGCTATACTCATCTGACTTCGGAATCGCCGAGGGAGCTCGAATATGGGTAGCGGGGCCAGAACCAGCATGTGGTCCGCCAGGGCCCATGGGCAATTGGCCGGGTCGCTGGTGAGATGGAGATTGCATGGAGTGGTCGATAGCAGCAGATGGATCTATTGAACCTCTTGAGAAGCTACCCTTATGGCCAGGCACTGCTCCGTGCCCTTCAGGTTGTCCTTGCGGAGTCATGAAGCCGTTTACAGCAGGCTGCCCTGGCTTCATGGGAGTTTGGAGCTGCTGCTGCTGTGGGTGTTGATGAGGAGGCTGCGGGTGTTGCGGTTGCTGCTGCTGCTGCTGTTGTTGTTGCTGCTGCTGCTGCTGTGGGTGCTGAGGATGTTGCTGTTGCTGTTGGAGCTGCGCAGGGGATTGTTGTTGGTGTGGAGGTTGCTGTGGTTGCTGCTGATGTTGCTGTTGCTGAAGCTGTTGCTGATGATGCTGCTGTTGCTGGAGCTGTTGTTGTTGCTGCTGCTGCTGCTGCTGTTGTTGTTGTTGCTGCTGCTGTTGCTGCTGCTGCTGCTGCTGCTGCTGCATCATTGCTTGTGGGCTCTGCTGAGGATGTCCTGGGTGAGCTTGTTGACCTGGCTGCATCTGCTTTTGCGGGGTACCCTGATTGTTCATGCCCGTTTGCTGCTGCATCATCCTCTGCTTCTGTTGCGCCAGCCACGCTTCCTCAAACTTAAGCAGATTACGTTCGTAGATCTGCTTCAGTGTGGGGGGGACAGCAGGTACCTGCGCGGGAAGACCCAATGCCTGAGCAATAGCGCCCCAGGCATTCGCAGCAGTGATGGGTTTGTATCCGCCCTTACTTGACACAACTTGGAACAGCATCATGAGGTTCACAGGGCGATCTCCAACTGTCGGGTTTTGTTCAAGTGGGAGACCACGAGCATGCATAAGAGCTGTCAGGTTCTTCATAAATTGCTCCGGGTTCATGCCACCCATCGGGCGTGCTTGTGGACGCATCGCCCCCGGAGGCATTTGGCCATTGGGCATCGCGCCCATGGGCTGCTTTCCCATCATGCCACGCCCCATTCCCTGGGCTTGCAGCTGGGCCTGCATTTGCATATTGCCCTGAAAATGCTGTTGCAATCGCATCTGATACGCAGCAAGCTTTTGTTGCTCAGACATGCCTTGTTGCTGCTGTTGACCGCCTTGTTGTTGCTGAGGCTGCTGTTGCTGGCCATGCTGCCCTTGCTGCTGCTGTTGTTGTTGTTGTGCTCGCAGATGCTGCTGTTGCATTTGAGAGTACATGTGTGGAGGTATTTGCCCCATACCCTGTTGCATCTGAGCCATTTGTTGAGGAGTCAACTGGCCACCAGCCATAGCATTGGGGTTTGGGGATGGTCGAGGGTTTGAGGGCGAAGCAGCAAAGGCAGGATTAAATCCTTGCTGCATATTCTGCATGTATTGATTCGGCTGCGGCGTGCCATGCTCTGAGGGAGCAGGCGAATTCTGGCTTTGAAATTGCTGCTGACCAGGCGAAAATGGATGCGGCGAAGCCGTCGCAACCCTCTGCGGAACACTGCCCGGTCGCATCTGATTTCCCATAACAGGTGATGGTGTCGCGTTGGCAGATCCATTGCCTTGGAGGTGTTGGAATTGCGCTTGAGCTTGCTGGGGCATGCCTTGAAAGTTTTGAGGCTGCTGGCCTTGTTGCTGGCCCTGCTGACCCTGCTGTTGCTGCTGTGACTGGGGCGTATCAGAGCGCGACGGAGGGAGCATGCCCTGAACTTGTCTAGGCGATCCAGAAACGCTATCTTCTCGGGGTCGGGGTCGTTTCGATGGAATAACTGAGTTTGGTTGATAGGCCGGATTTTGAAAAGACGGCGAAGCGTGTCGCATGGCATCGCCCTGCATCCCTCCCATCTGGGACTGGTTCGCAAATTGACCAGCATTCATCTGATTCGGATTGGTCATGAATGCGGCGGGATCGATAACACCACCGCCAGCATTGGGGTCGCTCATATGCGCAAAGCCGTTGCCATTCTGGTTGGCGACGGCGTCGTTGATCCAAGCGCTCATGGCGTCGGGCCTTCAAGGCACTGCGCGGCGACGTTAGCAATTAAGAAAGGATGAAAAACGAGACCATTGAATGGCACAGGGGTCAATGACGATGGAGCCGTGGCACGGCAAGGTGGGTGGTGATGAACAACGGGCGAGTCGCGTCGCGGCTTGGTGGAAGTGAGTGGTGTCGGGGTGTGGGAAAATGGGACAGAGACACAGGTCTGGGCTTTGGGGGAGGAGACTTTCGTGGCTCTCTGCTGGGTGCTGGCTGGGGGGGCTGGCCCAAGGCGAAACCGCCAGGGAAAAGGCAGCAGCAGAAAACATGAGAAATAAAAACGAAAATGCTCAACCAGCTCAGACGCTGAGCGAGCGACTAAAAAATTCACAAAAAGAGACGGGATACATCGCCAGGAAAGAGATACAAATAAAATAAATCGACTTACACAGAACCGACGCGACCAGCGTATCTCCAAGCTCAGGATTCGCTGCACCTCGGCGGATGGCGGCAAGGCGGAGCAGTGACTTTAGCTCGTTGTGTGGACGCCAGAGCCTATCCAGGGGGTGAGAACAGGCTGGCTGCGTGAGAGGGGGCAGAAGGTGAGCGCTGAGCAGGCAGGCAGGCCACTGCTAGCAAATAGACAGTGCAAGGTCACAGCGCAAAGCGCCCAGCTAAAAAAAATTGGGTGGTGAGCCAAAGGCGGACCTCGTGGTAGGGAGACGGGCGGCAAAAAAAGATGACGGCGCGACCGAAGCAAACTGATCAGCCTCTACTGCCAGCAACAATGCCAACCAGAGCCACAAAGAGTCGGAGAAAGATTCGCCAGTTGTCGCAGAGTATACAAGACAGCTCAAAGAGTGGCTTGGGGGGACAGTGAATGGCGTTGCAGCGAACCAAAGACGGGCCCTACCAAACGCTCGCGCAACTCTTGATGGGGGAAATGACTGGCGATTGATTTGCTGGTTTCAGCCGACACGAAATTGTGCCACGAAAAAACCCCTTAGCCGGACTTGGACATCCTATTGTCTAGCGTGGTTTATTGTATCGCGTCGGCCCAATCAGCGTCGGATATAGGTCGCTTGTTAGCAAGTGATCCACTCTATGTTAGGTAGTTCAGTGCGGATGCACCAACGCAGCTAACAAAGATCCGCGTCAAGGCTAACACAGTGGATGCTGATGCTGCTACTGTTGAAATCTCGCTGTCAGCGTATTGAAGCGGCATCAGCCTGTCGAGAAGAGAGTGACTCCAAACACCCACGGCGGAAGAGTTTTGGTCTGGTTTTTGGATCCGCATATGTTCCAGGGTCGACATATGTGAATGAAAGCAGGTTTGTGAATGTGTGTGCCTGTGACTGAACCACTCTGCCACGTATGCCGCTGCCCAACACTCGAAGACGTACCATCCTATACACTGGATACATAGTTAAATGTTCAAAGTGACAAAAAAAGGTCGTCCCAGTTGCTCTCTGTGCGTACAAGCGAGCGTGGTTGTTTCCGAGGTCAAGTTCAGTTCGGGGGTTGGGGAAGGCCGGTCCTTTGTTGCTCAGTCATACCAGTGCTTTCTCCGCGGGCAGAGAAAGACATCCAATATACATTGCAGCAGTCCAGGATGAATTGCAATCAAATTGCATATTCTCGGTGTTTCGATGCAGAGTCGCCCAAGCTGCCCTTCGTCCAAGCTGCGACGCTTGGCTTTTCGGACCTTTTGTGAATTGCGCCGCAGCACATCAATCCAATAAATTAACAATTCCAGCTCGTCTCTTGTCAACGAAAAACAAAAAAAAAATCTGTTCCCCAAATCAATAATCGACCCTGTTCATAACCCAATACTGTAATTAGATCCCGATGATGGCCCATGATAGTCCCCAACTAAACGGGATCCACCCAGTCCCTGCTTTGGTAGAAGTGGCTGCATGTTCTTTTGGCGCACTTGGCAATCGTCTTTTTGGGAAGCGTTGACAGGTCCAATTTCACAGCCACCAATGCCGGACTGGTGACGAGGACGAAAAGAGAGGAGAAAAAGTCGAGGCAAACGAAACGAGAGTGCATATTCCGTGCTCCTCCTTTCTCCCAAAAACTGCAGCAGCATTCGAACTGGCAAAGCATCCATCGGGCCTCTGCATGCGCCCTGGAACAGATCGACTGGTTGGTCTGTGACCTGTCCCGGCCTGGTGCTGCTTCTACACTCCACTGGGACTGGCTGGTATGGGGCCGGCACCCCAGTCATGTACAGTCGGCCCTCGTGGCTAGCCCGCCCTGTGTTGCGCTGATGTCCAGATCCTTCAGAGTCATCCCGACTCCCACGATTTCCAGAATTCCCTCGCTTGCGGCTTGTTTTTGGTTTGGGTCGGTTTTCCCATGGTGAAACTGTTTTCGGTCCCTTTTTGTTTGGGAGTTTCCCTTTGAAAGTCGTACTAAGAGTGACGACGCTGGCATTGTCCTTGTCCAGCGGCACACCCGCTACCCTCTGTTGCTCAGCTCATAGTGGCTGTCGTTGTAGGTGGCTCACTCAGTGAAAAAGAGACGAGCAGCATTTCCAGGGTGTCAACAACGACAGCGAAATTCAAAGATCCGAGGCCGTTGAGAAATAAAACAGAGCCAAAGGCAATGAAAACAAAGTGATGTGTAGGAGAGAAAGAAAAAAATTCCCGACAAGAGTACAAGGCACAGGAACGGGGGGGAAGGGGTCGAGTGAGCTGTGCTGTGTGCAAGACTTCTGCCAGCCCAAAACTGAAGATGACCATCCCCCCAGTCCCAGTAGGCAGACCACCTAATGCCGCCCGGTGCCAAGTGACACCGAGGCAGACACACTTTTTTCCTTTTTTACCTGTTGTCCGTTTTTCAAACTGCCGGGGTCGTTGAGCAATTAATTTTCACTTGCATTATGCTACTTTGTGCTTCCCCATTTCTGAAATCGTCGACGTTGGATGCCAGTTTAGGAAGCCTGGAGAAAGCCGTTCGCTGCTTTTTTAACAGGCAGCAGGTGCTGATTGGCAGGCACCTGCAGCTAATACTTGGTATGGAAAAGGTGAAAAAGAAAAAGAAAAATAACGTGGAAGACGTCCGACCGGCACTCCAGCTGCGCTGCTCATTCAATGCAGTCTGTTTTATTCTGATTGCATTTCATTACCTATGTGCTATTCCTGCAACTTCTTTCTCACGCTCCACAGCTTCTCGACTTAAGCAATGGCAGGCTAACGACAAAAAGGTAATGTCGGATGGCAAATTGAGCTCCATCCATCCTTGACCCATAGCGGGCTCCAAAGGTAGGAAGGGCTTGCTCCCCAAATGGATTTCATTCTCAACGTCTCTTGGCACCAGGACAAAGCTGGTCTGCAGAAATTATTACTTTGGCGATACAAGCGAACGACAAGAACCTTGTTTGGGTTTTCTCACGAGCAATTCCGCTTTCTTTTCTTTGTCCCCCAGCGTCAACACACCGCTGCAGCCTTCATCGGCATGGAGACCTAATTCTGTAGGCTTTCCCGCCTTGCCGCATCGTCTCCCCCCCACACAACCACCGGAGACCTGGTCCCAGTGGCGAACGGTCGCTCCTGATCCAGCCATCTCTGGCCATTGAGCATTTCAATAGGTTGAGCGTAATCATTCGTCGTCATCTTCTCAGCCGTTGATTTCACTTCAGCATAGGATTCGTTCCCTTCCCGAGCAGGGAGTCCTTCTTTAGCAAACTTCAACATGCAAGGTCCCCTTCGTGATGGAGGGTGAGCCACCACTCATGCTGTCATTTGGTCCCAAGTGATGTGTCGGCGAGGGTGAGCAGAATCCGCCGAAACGCAACAATCGAATGGTCCGTGTTTTGTACCACTTGCCTTGCTTCATTAGTGGCCTGCGTTGTTCACCAAATGCAACACAAGCAAACAGTTTGGCTGCATTCAGATTGGCCATTCCCCCCAAGTCTGTGCACGCGCTTATCCGGGAGCTCCTTGTGCGTAGGTGTCTGACGATTATTGTTCAGTAATGACATCTCCGCCAATTCCTCCGACTGCAAGCCATTGGGTTGTTTCGACACAAATTGGCCCTCGCTGGCACTTTTGCTGCCGTGGTTCCAAAAACGGACCTCCAATCCAGATTGGTGACGAAACCACACATGGCCTGGTGGCTTTTTTTGGCGCTATTACCGTTGGTCAGGTCACCAGTCGCCTACCAGCTCAAGTTGTTGTTGCTACCTGGTACAGGGTTCTGCCGATCTAGCGCACATAGACCAGCCGTTCCCGCCCCTCCCTGGAGGGCTTGGTTTTTGTGCAGCCGCTGAATAAATTGGGTTTCGCAGGCATGCAGTTTCATGCAGAGCAGGGTCTCCCAGATAACGCATATGCAATGCGCGGAACACCACAAAAGGAATGCGGTGCTGTTACAGCGGAATCATGAAGCAAGCATAAAACATTCGCTTAATTGGTCTTTGGCTATTTACACAGTACAGTACTTGGCTTTGGTGTGCTCCAACACCGTCTTAAGGCCCTGGTCTAGGTCTTCCACCGCCAAGAACTCATCAATCCAGGCCGCAGTTTTACGCTGCAGGTCAGACTTGTCACTTGTCGTCTCCATGTATTTGGAGATCATAGGCAGTACCTCTCTCAACTTGCGAGGGAATTCTGCCGTTTGTGCGCTAAGACCCAGCAGCGGCTCGCGGATATGGCAGTTGCAGGTCGCTGGCTCAGTAGGGAATTCTTCGTCGAGGTGTTGCAAGACATAGCTGGATACCCTTTGCTCCACGGAGACATCCTTGAATGACTTGAACAAGAAGAAGAAAGATTCCGCTACTGTAGGCTTGAAGAAGCTTTGCTTCTTGGCAATGTCGAAGATGGCCATGGGGATTGCTCCGTCCATCGCCGGGTTGGACGCCAATTGCATTGCCGCTTGCTTGTCGATGACCTTCTCTTGCGCCTTGGTCAGCTCTGGCATGATTATTCCGTTCTCAAGCTCCTCATCCTCTTCATCGCTATCGTCGATTCGTAATTCGTCGTCCGCTTCAGGCAGTCGGGGCTTAGGTTTCTCCAGCTTCTGCTTGCGCTCCATCTTCTCCAGCCACTCCATTTCGCACCGGGCGTACTCGAGCCACAGTTTACAGTCCTTTGTACAGAATCGGCACCCGCGCATGAAGAATCCTCTGGCCGCAGCCATGTCTCCATTCACGGCCGATCGCTTTCCAGCAAGAACCCACAACTCGGCGTCTGTAGGCATCATGCGCAGAGCGTTGGTCATGGTCTTGCGCCATCTCTTGGCCGCCTTAACATGTGCAGTGTATGAAAGATATTCTCGCCAGAGCTCGCCACTTCCTGGATGGCGGCCGACAGCTCGTTCGTAAATGCCCAGCACACGTCCTTGGCCAGCGTGAGCAGAAGTCAAGTGTCGAATCTTGAGTCGCTTGCATCGCTTAGTTCGCAGAGCTTCGAGAGATTGTTCCCATCGGGCATATGTTGACCAATCGTATGCAGAGTTTCCTGGCGACAGCACCTTGTGTTCGTGATTGTTGCGCTTCTGAACAATATTTCTAATTTCCTCCTGTAGGCAGTGGTCAGTGTAGTTCTACAGACCGCTGCGCATTGTGGCTCATTACCTTTGAGAATATTTCCTTCTCTTCCCATTCTCTTAATTGTGGAACCGATCTTTCGAGATAAAATCTCGCTTTCTCTGCGACGCCTCCCATGTCTGAGTATTTTCAGGGTGTGATTCTTTGACAAAACGTATTGCTGTTCTTCCGACAAGAAAAAAAAAGTATTGCAGATTGGAGGCTATGAGAAAATTTCGGCGGGGCGACCTGGCGTCCAGTTGTGGCTGAATCCGCTAATTGCTGGCGGCGCCAGAGGCTGATGGCGCTAATAATTGCTGGCAGGAAGCTGGAGAGACACAATCCATTCACTACCCTTCAGTGGATGAGCAGCAGCATGTTCACGTCAATACTGGCAAAGACTATTTAGATGAATGTTGTTCAAAATATTTTCTATATTTAAATGGGTCAAAGATCCTCTTTTTTTTTTTTTTAGCAAGTTACTGTCAAGTATGCGGCCTCTTCACTCTAATCCTCATCTATCTTCAATCAACGTCGAAATGGCACAACCTCAGGGAGTACCTTGGGTGTGTCTCCGCGAAATTTGCTGGTAATCAAGTGATCAAACGATGGTGCATCTCTAACTCGTGGGTTATACGGCGCAAAGTCCCAGAGATAGCCGAGGGTACGCAGAATCGAGGTCGCATGATAAGAAGCAGGGCACTTCTGAGGACCAGTTCCCTTCTGCTCAACCGTGGGAGCGACCCAGGGCGAGACGAGCCAAGTAGGCATGCGGCCACCAAGACGGTCAAATTCAAAGGTATAATCCTTGCCGCTGGGGGTCGTCTCTGTGTGGGTGAGATTGTCAGGTCGGGTAGCACGAGGAGGACGAACATGGTCATGGAAACCACCCGTTTCGTCAAAGGTAATAATCCACATGGTTTCATTCCATTGCGGGCTAGCACGCAAAGCCTCATACACCTTCTTGAGGAGCGTCTCACCATCGGAAATGCGGCCTGTGGGGTGCATGGAGTTGGTACCATCGCCACAGCAGGACGGATTGAGGTAGGCCAGATGGGGGAGCTTTCCGGCCTTGGCGTCGGCATAGAAGGAGTCCATGTAGACGATGCGGTCGGTGTTATTGCTCTTGTAAGTCCATGTGAACCAGCGGGCGTCCATCATAGAAGTGTCTGTCAAGTAGTTCTTCCATTCCTTGCCGAGCTCTGTGACCTGCTGAAAGATGGACATTTGCTCCATGGTGTTGTATTTGAAGTTGTTTTTGCCCTTGCCTACTGAGGTTCCAGAGAGTAGAGCCACACGGTTTGGGTTTGTAGGCTTTTTGTCGACATTAGCAGACTGAAGATCATTTGCACAAAACATGCTCAACATGGCGGATTTGTACTTACACCAGGGATATCAGAGTGCCAATGGTTAAACACAACGTAATTCTTGCTCAGCTCAGTGATGACTGGAACTTGTTCCTCAGTGTAGTAGTTGATAACCTGCGTCTGCAAGACCTTTTCGCTCTCTTTTCCACCGTATAAGCGGATCTGCTCAGTCAGGAAGCCCTTCATGTTCGGCCTCAGCTTGCCGGAGCGAATGGCGTCATTATCGGGATTGAAAGAACCGAAAAACTCCAAATTATTACCAGAAATTGAGTGGTCAGGATCATCGATGATAGAATCGTAGTCGAGTGCTGCTGTGCAACCTTGGTTGTCATCGGGGTGACTAACATTGAGAGGATTGCAGAAAGGGCCGGTCTGGATGGGGTTGTCTAGGCCATTGATCCTTTGTCCGCCCATGAGGTTGTCAAAGGAGCGATTTTCCATGACAAGGATGACTACATTTTTAATCTTGTCTTTGAGATTTTTGACGGATTCTGGAGATCCGGCAAGGAACGAGGTTGGGAACTCGGGTGAGGCCGCAACAGTGGCGGCCAGCAAGAGCAAGTTCTTGTAGAGCATGACAACAGGCGTGACAGATGCAACCAGTCAATGGTTTAAAGAAGGGCAAATTTCAAGAGAAGACGAAGTAGACAAGGTACGCAGTAATATTTGTAGATATCGCCCACATTTATACCTTTGGTTCATCTCATTTCCCCTACGGGTATAAAATCGCAACTGCATGACCTTACCCGGACCAATCAAGTTGCCTATATGAAGCATGCCCTGATTGATGAGGACAATCGGTGACAACGTGGGTACATTTTCGTGGTGAAGATGCTCCGTCGCAGATTTGGCGGTGCGGAGTATATTATTTATCGAAACTATGATTGGCCGACAGTGGGAAAGCCGAATTGTGAGTCGGGTCTTTGTGCAGCGCGAATGTGTTGTTGCGGCACCATTTGGAGTCGCTCTCCAGCGGGCGATCCTTCAGGGTCCTGGGAGATACAGGGTCTTTGGATTTGGAGGCAGTTGGAAAATCCGCCTTCTACCGAGAGGACAATCGCACAATAAGCTGCTTAGGGTGCTTAGGGTGCTTAGGGTCGACCGCGGAGACTGCGGACAACTGGTGCCGACATACTCCGCATGCTCTGTGGCATTGCAACCTGGCGGGTTCCTCCTAATTAGTAGGACCAATTGATGGAGCTGGCGTTTATTTGATATTTGCTGTGTACTACTTATTCCTAATTCTGTAAATCTATTAAGTCGACATATAAATAAAAATGAATTGCAGAGTTTCGCTGCAAAAGAAATACACAGACATTTGAACCATCGTCGATGTCGTCAGAAACAATCTCCAGCGCTAGCTCCCGTTGCGGCAGCAGCTTCGTGAGGGGGGGAAGCAAAAAGCACAAGCTTTCGGCGTTTGGAGCTGTGGCTCGTTCGCATCGAGCCGAAAACAAAATAACGTCGCCCTAAAAAAAATAAAAAATGGTCTGTTAGCCCGCAAGGCGCAGGCCCCCTGGCTTGTAATAGGCCTGTAATGGGCCCGTAATGACAGAGCCAGACACAGCCAAACCCCACAATCATGGCTGACATGAGGCCCGGCGTCGCGATTCTTTTTTATTAGCTCCGAGGCGTCTGTTTGCTTGGCCCAATACGTGCATCTCCCCCCCTTCACACCAACACCTACATCGACGTCCAGGTTTGTTTTCGCCTTTCTGAGCGCGTTCGGATGGTCCGGACGTGTCGAACGCTGCGTTGATTTATTGTTTTCTTTTGTCAAAATGGCTTCAAAATACAAGGACAAGGATACAGGCGTCGTCTTCAGCTTCAATGGCCAGTGGGTCAGCTGGGCGCACACTGCTGTAGCATACAGTGAGTATTTGTTTTGCGTGTCTCGACGCCCACGATCACGATGATGATGGCGGCGATGTCTTCCGGAGTTCTGTTTCGCTGACTAGAGCTTCTCCTCCAGCTGCCTTCATCAGCGCATTAATCGTCGGCGTTTCGTTGCACTACAACAAGATCGTCCAGAATGAGTTCTACGGATATCCGGACGAGTGGTTCCCGTCGGTTTCGGCAACGATTGGCGATCGATACCCCGAGCGATCTTTTTTCATGTTTTTCATTGCGATTACTTCAGGTGCGTCGCGACTCTGTGGAAGCTTCCGTATAGCTCCAGGAAAGCTAATGCTGACATTGGTTAGGCCCTCGCTTTGCTCTCGTTGGGTTATGGTACCTGCTCACACGCAGACGGGGCCATAAGCTTCCCACCTTTGTCGCCTCCATGGGTTTCGTGCGAACCTTAACTTGCGGAGGCTGGACTTATATTACATCGACTGACGATCACGATTGGCACGATATTCTCATGATTGCGTACATTGTTTGCACGCTTCCATGGACCACGGGCTGCATTGCCCTAAGTCCCGCGAACCCCAAGGCGATCAAATACCGTAAATACCTTGCTGGAGCTTTCTTCGGCACGCTTGTTCCTCTGGTATACTTCTTTATTCAGCACAAGGTTCACCGTGTTGCTGGAGGTACGTATCTGAAATACTTTTTTTTCAGTGTCTTTCGAAGCTAACCCAGCTTAGCCTACACGACGTACGCATTCTTCGAATGGTCACTGATCCTTTTCGACGTCGCGTTCGATGCTGTGACTGCGCTGGACTTTCAATCCCTGGAAATTATCGTCAGAGACGTTGATGGTCTTAGCAAGGGGTATGTTCAATGGCTGCCATAGAAGGACGGTTCGGTCTGGACCGCTTCCAAAATATACCTATTGCAAATGACAAATTTCTAAATTTCTTCTGCAGTGCCAACCATTCTTCAGTCCCTGCGGCTAAATTGGAAGCGGAGTACGTGCTCACCATTCTTAAGCGTCATAAATTGTTATTGCTAACCATTTGCACCAGGAAGGACAAGGCTACCGGTGGACTTCTTTCTCTGCGCTTCACCACCAGTGAGGCACTCGACGTTGCTGCCGATGTCTACCATGGAGTATGTTACAAAAACGCAATAGTCAAGTTCTCATGCTAACATGACATAGTTTGTGTTCTGGTCTATCTTGACCAGTCTTGGCCTCTTGGTTTGGTGTAAGCTCTTCCAATACCCTCGTTATGTTCGACTTACTAATGCATTGCAGACTTTCCCCTCTGGTTCATGGGCATCTCAGGATTTGAAGCCTTTGTCATGGTGACCATGTCACCGGGTTTGCTTGGAATAACCTCCATTAGAACGAGGGTCTTTGAGAACCTTCGTAGCGTTCATCTGCTTTCACTGCTCGCTGTGGCTGCTTATCTGGTCTCAGACCCTATTGCTCGTCTTTGTCTCGTTGGATTCGGCACTGCCATGGGATGTCTTGGTTGGGCAGCCACACTATCAGCCGAGTCTGTTCATGAAACCCGCTTCCAGTCCAAGCTTCTAGGATGGATGGTTGGATTGATTCTTTCTTCAACTGTCAAATTTGCTTGGCAGACCAATAACCCCATTTGGCCGGTCATGAATGCTTCCACCGGTGGTTGGAACGGAACCGGTCTTGTTCTTGGTATTCTAGCCGCACTTCGCTTCACACGACGTCCCCCAGTCTCGAGCGGCCTTGCTCCTGTTTCCAATACTGGTGGCTCGTCAGTCTTGTCAGCCTTTGGTATTGGCGGCTTGATGTTTGGCCTTCACTCCCTTCTTTCTGACACCAGTACCATGATTCTGTGGGTGTGGGAAGGCTTCCCAATCCGAGGACCATATTTCTCCACTCATGGCTGGTTCACAGTTGCTGCCATGTCAGTTGGCCTCTTTGTTGGTATCTGGAAACCCACATGCGCTGGCGGATTCCTCCCATATCTTGTCGGTACTGCCGGAGCTATGGTGCTCACATTCAATAGCCACTGGGTGGGCTACTACGGCGGATTGGTTCTCGCTGTCTACTTGATGGCGGTTTCTGTTCCGTTGATCTCTACGGCATCCAAGAAGAGCCCTGCCACCACTTTTGGTCTAGGATTCTTGCTGTATAACTTTTTGGTTCTGTTCCACGTCTGGATCGTGGCCTACGCCTTTGTGCCTGGAGGTCCACTTGTGCGCGAGCGTACCGACTGGGTCATGTATTCAATGATGGCCTTTATTGGCATTGGTATCCTCGATCACAAGATTTCACAGAGCGGAAAATCCACTCCTGCAAAGTTTGCTCCTTCGCAAAACAAGAAGTACTTTGGCTTATCGACTCTTTTGATCAACGTCCTCTTCCTCTGCGCCGCTTTCAGGCGGTTCCCAAAAAATGACTACGAGCCTTATCATGGAAAGGACCGCATCCTGACTGCTGGTATCTGGACCATTCATTTCTCATTAGACAATGACATGTGGTCTTCTGAGCACCGAATGCGCGATCTGATCCGAGATATGGAGCTGGACGTGGTCGGATTGCTTGAGTCAGATAACCAGCGTATCATCATGGGCAACCGTGATACCACGCAGTTCCTGGCTGAGGATCTAGGCATGTACGTTGATTATGGACCGGGTCCCAACAAGCATACCTGGGGCTGTGCTTTGTTGTCCAAATTCCCCATTGTGGAGTCCAGGCACCACCTGCTTCCCAGCCCAGTTGGTGAACTAGCGCCGGCTATCCACGCTACATTGGACGTCTACGGCCAACTTGTAGATGTATTTGTATTCCACTCGGGCCAGGAGGAAGACCCAGAGGATCGACGCCTGCAGTCAGAGTATCTCGCACTTATAATGGGCGCAACGCCCCGTCCGGCCATCTTACTGAGCTATCTGGTCACGGATCCTCTTGAGGGCAACTACAACACGTACGTCAGCGAGATTTCTGGCATGCATGACGTGGATCCGAGTGATTGGGATCGATGGTGCGAGTACATTTTATACAAACGCCTGAGACGTGTCGGTTACGCGCGCGTCAGCCGTGGCAGTATTACAGATACAGAGTTGCAGGCGGCCAAGTTTGTGATTCCGCAGACAGAGAAAGAAATTGCGGCTATGGAAAAGTACACTCCGGATCAGCGTAACAGACGAATCTCGGAGGATTCAGTTCCCTCTGGTTGGCGATTCCCGGCCATGTTCCGCGGAGACGGAGTGCGGGACCACTACTATCACGTTTTTGATGAGCCGAGATATTACTTTTACTTTTAAGCGTTAGGTGGAGATGGTTGGGTAATGAGGTGGAGATGAAGACAAATTTTTGTATTTTTTAAATGTATGTAGATGGATATAATGATGATGAGGAGGTAGCATAATTAGAAAGAGGAGGTGGTGGGAATGTATTAAAACATAACAGTACTAGTAAAATCACGCCGACGTGGAATAGTTGTGTGCTACATCAAGGAAAAAAAAGGGCGTGATACTGTGCTAAACCGAGGCTCTAGAACTATAATATATCACTTTAACATGAGTATTTAACGACTTGGTGCTGAATTCGAAGCATTGTTGGACCATGGTTCAAGATTCAGGGCAGGGCACTGTAGTGAAGCAATCGGGATCGGGAGAGAAAGCGGGCGACACGGACAGCGGACCCCAATAAAAACCGGCAGTGGGGCCGTAGAGAGGCCGGAGGACCTGGAGGGAACCTGGAGGGAGGCGGTCGGAAAAACAGGGGCGAGGAAGTGGACGAGAGGTGGATGGGCCTAGTGACAGGTCCATTAAAAAAAGGAAACGAAGTCATGCGACACGCCGCCGCCGGCGCCCGTATGTGGACTCTTTTTATGATTTGTTTAGGCAGGGAACGGGGGGAAATTGGGGAAAGGAAAGGGTGGTGGTGGCCTGTTGCGGCGATGCAAATGGTGTAGAGGGGGTAGCGGAACGGGCGGAATTGGCGCTAAGCCGATAAAACACGATTATTTCCCTGGATCAACAGGCGGTGATGACGTCGTATTGTTTACTTGGGATGGAAGAGAGTTTATGGTTTTGGAGTTTACGAGTTTGGGGGGTTCTACTTGGTTGACGATGAATGACGGTGATGGATGGACTATGTCAGCGGCTGACCTGGGTACAGTAAGTTGGACTGACGTTAGCTGAGACTGGGTTTTGTGGGTGAGAGTGAGGGTGATGAGGGATAGACGCGATGGAAACGTAATTAAAAATGATGGCAGAGGTGGTACATTTGTGCGGAAAGAATTTGGGACTTTTTTTTCTGGTGCCGATGAGGCCAGATGCAAGCAGGACTGGTAATTGGGGGGGGGGTTGGGTGGTGATGTCGGGGTCGGCAATGTATTGCAAGTGCCTGGTGTACGAAAAGACAGTGATGAAAGCAGGCATTGTCCACTGTAACATTCGCTGTGCTGCTCCGTACGCTAGCAGTGATTTACGGTTGATTGTCTGGCATTTCATGTCTTGGCCGCTGCCAGAACCAAAGAAACAGTGGAGTCGACCGCCGCAACCCGCCGCAATCGATACGCCTCGTGCTCCCCGCAGGCCCGCGGGTGGCAGCCAGAGTGTGCAAGTGTGCAATTGTGCCGCCAGAAGCCGACTCAGAGCGAATCACAGCCTGCCATTTTCCAATTTATAGGGCCGGAGAAAAAAAAAAAAGGCACGATACGGGCGACAGTGCAATTGGGGAAATGCAATTTTGGGCGTCGTAATATTCTGGGGTAGTAGTTTTTTGCCTAGAGAGGGGAAGGGGACGGGCCCCCGGTGGCTTGCTT
Organism: Simplicillium sp. C3G150-2; assembly: GCA_022702485.1. NCBI lineage: Eukaryota > Fungi > Ascomycota > Sordariomycetes > Hypocreales > Cordycipitaceae > Simplicillium > Simplicillium sp. C3G150-2. The sequence continues at coordinate 1,279,823 of JAJIYY010000001.1, read as the reverse complement.
TGCAATCCGTCCTGTCCGGTTCGGTTTGTCTCTGCTCTGCTCTGCCGTGCGCGTCCAACGGCTACGGGCCTTTGTCTCTCACCCATTTTCTTAAAGTGTGAATTTTCCCCCCGTCTTGGGTCCCATCCCTCCCACACAAACTCAAACTTGCTTTGTTTCTTCTTGTGTCTCTTATTATATTTCTCAGCTTTCGAGACGCGAGAAAGGTTTTTTTATTATAATCAGTCACGATGGCTTTTCACTTGGCTCAGTTGTTGACTTGGCTGGGCATTGCCCTTGGTGGAGGAGCCGTCTATGTATGTGCCTTGAGCCGGGACGTCGCGGCAAAATTCGTCGCCGGCGATACAATTTTACTGACTTTTTTTTGGTGGTTTAGGCATTCGCTGTTATTGTGTATAGAGTCTTTTTCCATCCTCTTGCCAAGTACCCTGGTCCTTTCTTGGCAAAGATCACAGATGCTTACCAGTTGTACCACGCTTACAAGGGTGATCGTCACCTCGAGTTCTGGCGCATGCACCAGAAGTATGGTAAGTTAATTGAGGCTGTTCGACAAAACTTGAATATCTATTGACAACTGTTCAGGCAAAATCGTTCGATTCGGCCCCAACTCCGTCTCCTTCAACTCCAACACCGCCCTCAAGGAGATCTACGGCTTCAAGTCCAATGTCCGCAAGGCCGAGTTCTACGATTCCTTTGCCCACCCCGTCGCCAACACCCACAACACCCGTGACAAGGAAGTCCACGCACGCAAGCGCCGTGTCTTGTCTCACGCCTTCTCTGAGTCTGCCATGAAGGAGATGCAGCGCTACATTCTTGGCAATGTTCGTGCTTTCTGCCAGCAGATTGGTGTTGCTGATGGTGGTCCCGACTCCAAGGGCTGGTCTCGCCCTCGCAACATGGCTGATTGGTGCAACTACCTGGCCATGGATATTCTTGGTGATTTGTCTTTCGGAAAGGCTTTCCATATGCTCGAGTCTCCTGACAACCGCTTCGCTCTGGAGCTGGTTGAGGCTGCTACTACCAGACATCTTATCGTAAGTCAAGCCTCCAAGAACTACATTGTATTCAAATCATTTCCGTGATGTGGTACTAACACGTATGCAGTGCGGTACTATGCCCATCGTCGACAAGCTCAAGATTGACAAGTTCCTCTTCCCTACTCTCGCTGGTGGCCGTGCTCGCTACATGAAGTACAGCAAGGGCCAGCTCACTGAGCGCACCAAGCTTGGCGAGGAGACTGATCGTCGTGACTTCTTCTACTACCTCCTCAAGGCCCGCGATCCCGAAACCGGCCAGGGCTTCAGCACTCCCGAACTCTGGGCCGAGTCTAACTTGCTGTAAGTTTTTGACTTCTCCTCACCAATCGCAACATCGTCACTAACACACGCTTCAGTATCATTGCCGGATCCGACACCACTTCCACCGCCATGGCCGCTACTCTGTTTTACCTCGTCCGCAACCCCGCCGCTTTGGCCAAGGTGACCGAGGAAATCCGCGGCAAGTTCGTCGACGTTGAGCAAATCGTCCACGGCCCTGTCCTGGGCTCCTGCACCTACCTCCGCGCCTGCATCGACGAGGCTATGCGTATGTCCCCCTCCGTCGGCGGCATTCTCCCCCGTGAAGTCCTCCCCGGCGGCATCACCATCGAAGGCAACTTCATCCCCGCCGGCACCGTCGTCGGCACCCCCCACTACACCATCCACCACAACGAGGCCTACTACCCCAAGCCCTACAGCTACATCCCCGAGCGCTGGATGGCCGGCGCCAAGAACCCCCTCACCGGCACCGAGACTCTTCAGGATGACGTCTCTCGCGCCTCCAGCGCCTTCTGCCCCTTCAGCATCGGTCCTCGCGGCTGCATCGGCAAGGGTCTCGCCTATGTCGAGATGACTACCACGCTGGCTCGCACGCTGTTCCTCTACGATGTCCGCAAGGCCGTTGCTGAGGCTGATCCCAGCGAGGGTCACCCTAGCTTGGAATGGGGCCGCCATCGTCCCGAGGAGTTCCAGCTGGTTGATACGTTTACCAGTGCTAAGAAGGGTCCTCTCTTGGAGTTTAGAAAGGCTGAGCAGAACTAAGTCTGATGAGATTGTACGGACTTGGTTTGAATAATTCTTTAATGATCTTATGTGTTATTGGGAACAGGGTAAAAATTTTCACTGCCAGAACGAGGTACGACCAAGATGGGGACTCGTTGCTGAGAACCAAACTGGTTCGTTTTTGTATATATTCATTGCGTGCATATATTGTTGAGGAAAAGTTTAAAATCCAAAAGAAACTTGAAAACTACGATTTTTGTCATTGTATGTGATATTTGTCTGAAATTTCATATCGAGGTGAGCGACGGCTCATGGCGGCTGACGACTGTATTTTAAAGTACAAATCCCTATGTAACCACACATGCACTATCATGATTTGAATGTACATATATGCATATCCATATAATTCCTCGGCGGTTTTACGGAGTGATCGGTCAAGACCCTGATAGGGAAATAGCCGCGTCCTCGATTGCGTACTCGTTCAGCTACTCGTTCAGACAAGGCTACTGCTGACGGCGTTTACAGCTGAACCCTGTTTTGGCGGGGACAGAGATCGAAGGGCCAAGATACCGTGTCCGTGGCGTCCCCAACGTTCTTCAACAAACCCCCCCAGAATTGGCAATTTGCTTTATTTTGGGCCAATGGCAAAGCATGAAGACCGCGCAACGATACTGGCCAGAGGCCGACACAAGCGATGGGCACCTAGAAGCAAGACTGGATGCTTAGCCTGCAAGTAAGCCCGGCAAACCTGAACTGAGTCGACGGCTTAATGCCATGCTTACTGAGTTAGGAAGCGCAAGATAAAATGCGACGAAGTGAAGCCAGAGTGTTCCAGATGCATCAGAGCCGGGATGAAATGCCCCGGCTATTCACTAGAAAGCTCTCCCTCTGCTGTCGTGTGCTCAATACCTTCAGCACCTCCATCGCTGGCTCAGTTTAGCGGATCTTCGGAAATGCGCGACGTCTTATTTCTCCTACCTTCTATAAATAAGAGCAAGCCAGTGCCCAAAGATGATATTTGTAGGGGCATGCGCACTGGCGTAGAGGTGGTGTTGCAGGATCTTCCTTCACGCATTGGCCACAGTGTTGCCCTTGACACGGCAGTGATGTGTGCTGCGACGTTGTTGAAAGAGGTGTCGTTGCAACTGTCTACAAGTACAGTGGATATTCTGGAGGCGAATCAAATCACACTCAAAATGAGAAATTCATACTCTGTGGCTCTTTCAGCGCTGCATATTGCCTTGAGTCATCCGCTTCACTCGACAACCATCGAGACGTTATATGCTGTTCAACTCCTTTGCTGCTTCGAGGTAAGAGATACACTGCTGATGAGAAAAATTTGAAAGGTATGAGAGACGCAAGGGCATAAATCTGACATATCATATAGTCGTTTCAATATTCACATTCAGATCGCGTTGTCAGTCATTTATTTGGCATTTCTAAGATAGTAGAGCACCGCGGTCCTCAAAGATTCAAAACCAAACCGGAGAGGGACATGCTATTTCGACAGCTTCCAGCGATAGTGAGTCATTATGATCTTGACTGCAAAGATTGCATACGTGGTTATGAAGAATGACGAAGCGGCTAATGGGTGGATTTGCAGACGTGGTCGTCGCTCCAATACAACATTCCTAACTTTCTGTGCCGTGCAGGCTGGGAAGCCATCATCAAACCCGTCGAATACTCCAGCACGGATCAGTCCAGAGTCGAGCTCGGTGTACACCGAAATGCCGCACATGTCATCACGCTACTAGCTGAGTGCTCATCCCTCATCAAGAACTCGAGAGACGGCAAAGAACACACCGTTTGGCACATCTCGTTGCTTCAAAAAGTCAAACACACTCGGCGAAAGGTGATGAAATGGCATCGCCGTCTGCTAGAAGACCTTTCGCCAATTGACGCACCACACGACACTGTTTCCGTGTTGGAACAGCTCTACAGGAAACCAAGCGCCCTAGATGTGTACTTGGATCTGTCATCGTGCCAAATATTCTGCAACCTAATTCTCAGACTTCCGGTGGCTTTGGGCTGCGACAACGCGTCTGAGGTTGAGCAGCAAACGCTGAAGCACGCTCAGGACCTAAAAGATCTGTATGCCAAAATCGCAAAAGAGAACCCAGAGTTCCCAGAGCCATGTCTCGAAATGTATAACATTGATGCGACGCTATCGACAACTGAGGAGTGGCAGAAGTTTGCTGCCGAGGCTGACAATGGGAGGCAGGAGGATAGACTGAGACTTATTCCAGAGCACCTTTTCAAGGGCTGGTTAGACGCAATGGAGATAGAATATTAGATGTCGTGTGGACACAATTTTTTATGGCTTTTATAGCATTCATTTTTTTTTAGTGATGGTTCTCAGATGCAGAAGTGTAGATGTAAGGTCCCTTGTTGCACTGCGGTGGGGTTTTTGGAGCTCCGAAACCAACAGCCAAAAAACTGCCAGCAAAAGTTTCGGCGCTCCGAAAGCTGCTGAACCTCACAACCAACGTTACTAATGCGACGGTAATATTATCCATCTCCTGCCACCATAGCCTGTGGCGCAAGATACCAGCATGACGCTGTGCAAATTCTATCAGTCAGGGAACTGCAAATTCGGAAGTGAGTGCGACAACTCGGCTGCTACCTGGGTTTCAACCAGAAGAAGGCGACTCGGATTGATCTGAGAATGACGCGCCAGCACGCGCAAGTGCTTGGCAGCTTCAAGCTTGGGGATGTGAGGATACAATACTGATAAAAATCACAGATAGCTGCCGATTCGAACACCCCGGCGCTACAAACAACCGATTCGGTGCTCTGGGAGGAGGAAGCAACACCGGAGGAAACGCACCACGAGGCCTCGGTAAGGAGATGAACCATACGCGTTTGCGTTGCGATAAGAGGCATGTGTGCTAATTCAGATCAATTGCAGAAAAATACAACATAAAGCTTGACGCGATCGAGACCGATTTAACGACCGAGACACCGCAATGGATCCTATCAGCCTACGCACCTGGTCGCGATGCTCCTGAGCAGCTGTTTGGAGGCTACCCTCGCGAACAGAGCTTCGAGGAGATGAGATGGCATTTTGTGCAAGCAAAAGCGCAGGGTAACGAACAAAAAGCTGTACGTGGAAATTAGAGCCCGTATGACTTGGGGGGAACGGCGTAACTAACTGATAGAACAGCTCGGCGAGGCTCAAGAGCTCTACCAGAATGCCCAGCAACAGATGCAAACTGCAGCTCGCAATACTTCCGAAGCCGCTCGATTTATTCTCGAATCCGAAGACAAACACCCAAACCGATTGGATATATGTCACCAAGGCACGCAAGGAGCGCCGTTTGGAGAGTTTCTTGTCGGCAAGCGACCCAAGTCTATTGCTCCTGGGGCTGGCCAGGCCGGCAACCCGTTTGCTGCCAAAGATACGTCGAATCCTTTTGGAGGGGGTGCCAACACAAATCCGCAGAGTAGTGGATTTGGACAGCCGAGCCAGCTTGGCCAGAAGCCAAACCCTTTCGGCAGCCCTGCTTTTGGCCAGCCTGCACAACCTACGGCATCACCATTCGGTGCACCAGCGCAGCCGGCCGCTGCATCGCCGTTTGGACAACCAGCCCAGAGTACACCCGCTTTTGGACAACCTTCGCAACCCACTTCGGCGTTTGGACAGGCATCAACATTAGGAGCAAAGCCCAATCCCTTTGGTACGCCGGCTTTTGGTCAACCATCCCAGCCAGCGGCCCAAAGCAACGCCTTTGGCCAGCCTAGCCAACTCGGCCAGAAACCTAATCCCTTCGCTTCAAATGCAAATACAAACACATCAGCTAGTCCATTCGTCAGTGCTGGTAACAGCACGCCTGCGGCTAACCCATTTGGAAGCAATGCCAATCAGGGAAATGCTCCAGCCAATCCCTTTGGCAGCAATACGAATACACAACAGAATGCCAACCCATTCGGCAAGCCTAACCAGCCATCAAATCCCCCACAAGATCCGAATCGCCCAGCTCCGAACAGCTTTGGACAAGCTAGCGCTGGAAACCCCTTCGCGAGCCAGCCAAGTCAGCAAACTAATGGCCAACCCAACCCCTTTGCCTCGGGAGGCGGCTCTGCACCAGCCGCCAACCCATTTGCTTCAACACCAGCACCGCCAGCTAAGCCTGCGCCACCGCCTGGAAACCCTTACGCGCCTGACAGCAACAAGCAGCACCCTCCGCTGGACAGCTATGCCTCCAAGAACATGGATGGCTCGCTGGCAGCTTTCAAAGGCAAACCTGTTAGCTATAAGGATGGAAAGCCAGGTATTCGAGGTTTTGACGGTACGTGGGCAAAGATCTGGTTTCCTAATGGACCTCCTGGGTTCTATAAGGATACAGAGCTCCCTCCCAACCAGTATGACGATAAGGCCAAGTCTCAGTGGTTGTCGTTTGCGCAGACTGGCTCATTTAGCGATGGCTTGATGCCCGATCTTCCACCTCCAAGAGAATTTACACAATGGGATTTTTAAGAACAGAGTGACTGGAGGCGGAGCGTTTCTTGTATATAATGGCTGCATTTACATGGCGTTGATGGAAATTGTCCCGGAGACAGATATAACGACTTATAACTTGAATATAGTTGGGCATGATACCATTTAGTATCGAATGAACCTTTTAAACCATTTACATCAACATCATTATCATCATCACACAGAAATTCACGGCAACAGAGACTGCAGTATATGCGATACCAACTCTTTTGTATTGTCTACCAGAGTTCAGCACCATTTTCCTCCCTACCCTCTCAGAACCAACGCGCGCGAGCACATCAATTAATCGAGGACAGAGTTTACCCGAAGCTACGGCCTCATCACTTAAGCAGCAATGGTGACCTCGACCTCGACACCGGCATCGATGTTGACAATGATCTGCTTGACAACCTCGGTGGGGGCAGTAAGGCTGCGACAAAGTTAGTTTAAGCGTTGAGATTTCCGACGTGTATAATGTTGGTAATACGCACTCGATGAGACGCTTGTGGATGCGCATCTCGTAGCAATCCCAGGTCTTGGAACCCTCACCGCAAGGAGTCTTACGGGTGGTGACCTTGAGGGTCTTGGTGGGCAGACGGACAGGGCCCTTGGCGCGGAGGTCCTTGTTCTTAGCACGGTCGATGATCTCAGTGCAGACCTTCTCGAGGACCTGGACCTTGCGGGAGGAAAGGGTGATGCGGATCTTGTGGCTCTTCTAGAAGGGGAGTTAGCAATTCGATTCTTCGTTTTCGCCGATTGTAACATTTCGAATTCGAGGGAACACATACGGGAGCCTCGCCGACATCCTTGTCGTTCTTCTGGTAAGACATTTTGATTGATGGTATTAAAGATTATCCTTCACGACTCGAACGTGTAAAATTGAGGTGACGTATCGGCAAAGTGATGAAGGCGGTTGGTGGTTGAATCAAGAGAAAAGAATCATCGCCAAATTTCGCCTTGGTGGGGTTTTGGCAGTCTCAAAAATTCACGAATTGTGTGTGGGAAACGCTAGGGCGAAAACGGACTAGCGTCGAACTTTGGCTGGTGGTGCTGTGCTGCGACGGTTGTCAGGCTCTGGCTGTGGTGCTGAGGGGTACGTACCTTTTTTTGCATTGGAGGGGAAAATGCAGAATGGAGCCTCAGAAACGACCAAGTATGAATCATCCGGTGATGAAATGTCGTCGAGTCAACGCCTATTCTGTTTAAAAAATTGAAGAAAATCCAGGCATGGAGTATTTCGTCCATTAGCAATACGGAAACAGAGAATACATCACAGAGAACCAGACACGATCAATTATTCAGCCTCCCATGGCTGTTTTACCTCCATTGGCGCAGTACCCTCAAGCTTCGTGGCGGCAACATCTTAGCTCAAACGATTGGGATTCCCTGTCTGATGCCTGGATCAGAATATGTGCTGCATATCTCTCAGTCTCAGACTCTGAATTTACGAAATACACATCAGAGGACGAATCGTCAGTATTGTTTGTTACGACTTATGTTCATGAAACTGCTACCTCATCATCACCCTCATCGCCATCACCGTCGCCCGCACTATCAAAGACAGTCTTTCAGCTCGCGTCTCGCTTGATCACACTTACCAAACATCAAAGCCTGTTGGAGTTTTCATTTTTGGCCGAATTTTCAAAATGCTTTCCGAAGAAGCATGTTGCGCCGGTGTTATCGACTGCGTTTACCCGTCACGGGCCATTGGTTGAGTCGTCATTATCGGTGTTGAAGAAGACACTCATACCCCATCTCGATGCAGGCATCAAAGGAGATTTGAAGTTGGTGGAAGCACAGCTGTCAAAGCTAAACGCATTGCTGCATGTTTCACCAGATGCATGTACGCTATTCCTGGCTGGAAGCGATTTCTTTGATGGATTAGTCTCTGGATTCCGAGTTATGAATCCGCCTCTGCGCAAGGTCATCATTGCGACAATGTATCTTTGCTTGATCGGACTTACAGACTCGACGCCACCGAAGTGGTCTATGTTGGGTGATCAGCTATTTGCTCTCAAATCCGCCGCAGACGCACATAAGCAAGGGCCTCTAAATGTTAACGACTCATTGGTACCGGAACTCGTTACTTCAACACCCATCCTCAAGATTCTTTTACAACGTGCTCAAGATTCAGGAGCGGCTACAGATAATCTGAAGAAGCGCATCACGGCACTCGAGCCATTCAAGAAGGGAGCTATGATTCGACCAAAACGACTGGTACGGAGAAAGGTAGACAAGGGCAAGGGCAAAGCAACACAAGACGACGTCGACGGGGAGATGCATATTCACCGCCTGAGCCAAATCACACAGGTGCAAGATTTGTTCCCAGATCTCGGCGCTGGATTCATATCGAAATGTCTCGACGAATACCACGACGACGTCGAGCAAGTCGTCGCCAACCTCCTCAGCGAATCCCTCCCATCCCCCCTCGCCACAGCTGATCGCAGTGAACCCCTCTCATCACAACCTCAACACCAACCAGACCTCGCACCACGCTCTACACCACCCCTCCCACCTGTCCGCCACAACGTCTACGATGACGACGAATTTGACCGTCTCGCCATCGACACAGCCAAACTATCTTTTGGCAAGAAGCCCGGCAAATCCGCCGACGAGCTTCTCAGAGATAAATCGACCGCCCCCAACAAAGCAGCCATCCTATCTGCCCTCGCAGCATTCGACTCCGACGACGATGAACGCGACGATACCTACGATGCAGCGGACGTCGGCGGTACCGTGGACGCCACCACCAACCAGGAAGCCGATGGGGCCAACGACGCGAACGAAGAGACTCTCTTCCGCACGTTCCAGACAAACCCCAAGGTCTTTGATAGAGATGCCGCCACAAGACGAGGACCCCAGAGGAAGCAGTTGCGCGAAGATACCGGCATGGCTGACGAGGCTCTTGAAGGCTGGGCTCTCATCCTCACCAGAAACCCCCAGCAAGTCCGTCGCCTGGAGATCAAGTACGCCTTCAGTGGCCAGCAGCATCAACTTGACCGCACTTCTTGGAGAGCTAGCCCCGCTGGATCAGGAACTGAAGACAGTGACCGTGATGGTGGCGCTTCCAGAGGACGAGGTAGAGGACGTGGTCGTGGCGGCGGAGGCCGCGGAAGAGGTAATGTCGCTGGTCCTACGGGAGAGAAGTCGACCGAGTCTGCGAGAAAGAACAAGGAAGCGAACAAGGGTTCACGAGCAAATCACAATCGCAGAGAAGGACGAGCGAGAAAGATGGCTCGTGGTGGATTCGGACCATAGACTCATTCATGCATATAGAAGACAAGTTATTAAAAAGAAAAGCTTTATTTAATGCAAATAATCATATCGTATGCCTAGTCATTACCAATTGCGCCCCTCGTTCTCTTGAATCATGCCCATCCAACGCCGATATATACAAAGACATGAAAACATCTCAACCTCATTACATAGCCTCTTGCAAGCTCTCTACTACATCCGACAACATTCGTAAACCGTAATACTTGGCCACTCTCTTCATGATGGCCATTTTCTTCGTCATCTCTGCTCTGGAAGCTACCTCGGTCCATTCACCACTGCATGTGCAGTGCTCCATGAAGTCATTCAATCGCAAGGCACCGCATCTGCCACACTTAAGATCCTGTGTTGACCACTCGACAGTCCAGCTTTCCACCATGGCCAACAAGCGCTCTTCGATGCCGACACGATCATATTCAGCACCGCAGAAGGCACATTGCCAAGGAATCTGGTTAGCGTCGCTGCTGCCGCCACTGCGGAGGAGGTCCTCATCTCTGCAAAAGTCCAAGTCACGAGCCATAGTGCAGCTATCGCATGAGACTTGTGTGAGCTTGAGGCTCTCGGATGGGTTGGTAAATGTACCGTCCTTGGAGAATTCGCGGACGTCAAACATGGCGAGCAGCTCTTTGCGCAGAAGGCGAGCTTCTAGTGTGATGTTCTTGTCTAGCGACAAGACTTGCATAAGTGACTTGACAAGCTCAAGGGCTGGACTTCTTGGATGCAAATGCGAGCCAGGGAGAACAGGGAATGAATAGTCTTCTGCCAACTCGGGATGAAGCATCTCACGCTTGTGTTGGTTGATGAGGCTAGTGATGACCTTCTTCAGCGGCTTTTCAAACACCTTGCCCAGGATAATCTCTCCCTTCGCATTCTCAGCGCCATTCTGGTTCGGCAGCTGGGTGAGTCGTGGTGTTGAATCAGGATCCTCCGCGGCCTTTCGCTTCAGTCCTTGCATTAGCTGAATAAATTCAATCACCCAGTCTTGGAAAGTAGGCTGCAGGCGCTTGGGCAAGAATGTTGACATTTGCCAATGCATGATTGTTTGGAAGTCTTGTTGGTCGGATTCGCTGACCTCCTCACATGCCTTGCCACCATAGTTGAACTCATCATACCACACCAGGTAGTCCCAGTACTCCTTGATCTCCAAGTCGATAAAGTGGAATAGTGGTTTGGCCTTTATGGACTTGATGATGTACTGACTGTAGGCAAAAGCGTTGGCAACTTCAGCCTTGGTGGTTTGTAGAATTAATCGATTGGCATTGGCGAAAACCACTTGAGATCCCACTCGTCTGAAGTCTGCCATGAGCTGCTGGAATGCCTTGCGAGACATCATCTGCACGTAGTAATGCAGGGCTCTGTCGTACATAAAGGAGTCAGGGTCTTCAACCCATCGTACGAGATGCTGCACGAGGACATCTGCCATTGTGCTACCCTTGCAGGCTTCAGCCCACCATGATTTGACCATTTCTCGAAGGACAAGTACAGCCGAGTTGGAGAAGGCGCTCTCAGAGGCAAGTCCCTCCGAACCTTCGGCAGTGGGGTTAAAGCTGATTGAGTCTGCACCTTCAAGTTCATTGATAAGTGAAGAAGTGAGGATGGTATTGATCGCCAAGTTTCGAACGTCCAAATCAATGCACACAGATGAGTACGTGCCAGGATTGTTCACGTTTGGCATCTTGATAGTATCGAGTGGTCCAGTTAGATCGTCTCTCTCGTAGCCAGCATGGTCAGGTCGCGGACCAGGAGACCACCATAGAACAACACCGTTGGATTGCAAGCGTCTTGCGTATGCAATATCAATCAAGAATCGAGGATCGTCTCGTTCAAGATTGCACAGCGGAACATCGCCATGGCGAGCGAGTGCTGTCAGATGTAGGATCCAGGATCCAAGGCCGAGATAGTGACCAATCAAACGGCGAGCCACAACTGCTTGCCATCCCAAGGGGGGCAATGAGCTATCGGAGACATCATATTTCAGAGGTAGAATAGGGAACTCTCCGAGAACTGGCACTTCGTGAACAAACAAGTTGCGCTGAGAAGACTGAACGACAAGCATCTGCGGGCGAACTTCATCCTTTCTCATCTGTTTGACAATGTCTCCAATTTCGAGGTGAGCCTTGCGTCGTGTTGTCACTTGGGTGATCTTGAAGGTGATCTTATCTTGGTAGGGGAAGCAATCCTGCCAATTCGTACCAGCGGCTTCAGCGACGCGCTGAGTGAGGAGCTCGGAGTACAATTTGGTGATGTTCGGTAGATCTTGGCCAGAATCGCGAGACTTCTGAAGAATGACAACATTCGCACGATCACTGGTTGTCGAGAATATACCAAAGATCTGGCGATCTCCGGCTGTGATGTGCGAAATGTAAATATATGCCAATGGGGAAGAATCCAGGTAGGTTCGCTTCTTGGCAGGACGCTTGAGGCCGGTCAGGTCAAAGCCTTGCTCCAGACCCTTGCCAAGAACAGCATGTTGCTGCTCATCAATAGTGCAGAGGTTACCCAACCGCAAGACTGCCCGGATATTCAGCGGAACTTGCTTCTCGTATACTCCCTCAACACTAGGATGATTGAAGAGCTGGGAGAATTTAGCCGCCTCATTGAAGTAAACGTCCTCAGTCACCGTAAGCTTGAAGAGATGGCTTGAAGGGTGGCCGTTTGGCAAGGTGTAGTTGACCTGTTCGACTTCACAGCCCTCAATCTCAACATCGGGAAGTTCCTTGCTCTTCAAGTTCAGGAAAACCTGTCGTGGAACTCTGATTTTGAGTGTATGAATCTTGGCATCAATAAGAACGTAGGCTATGACGATACCAGGACTGTCGGTCGGCTTAAGGTGAAGCAGCTGCCATGTGTTCATGAACGTAATGTGGGCTTGCTTCATGAATGTCTGCTGGATGTTGTTACCAGCTCCGCCTCTACGGTCACCAAATAGCTGGCGTCGACGAATGCGGGCCTGTTTTTGGATCTTCCACTTCTGCTTTTGATACTCCAAAAAGCCGACATAGTCGTCCGATGGTCCGGGCATGTTCTTTGGCAAAGCAGCCATGGGGTCGGTGTTTTCGGGTTCTGGTGACTTGCGCTTCTGAACGGTGGGAGTAGGTGCAGGTTGTGAGGATGCAATTGCTGCGTTGACTGGCTTTGGTTTGAGTAGCTTAGCTCCAAAATCTTCCAAATCATCCATACGAATGCCGTTGCGGTTGGTGATATCTCCCAGCGGCTCTTTGGCGAAGAGATCTGTGAGCTTCTTCTGTTTCATTTTGTCGTCCTTGATATTGATTCGTCGCTGAAGCCAGTCTGGATGCGCGATTCTTGGAACGGGGTTTCGCACTTTCTGGAGCGCAGCGGGAATGGTGATGAGCTTTTGAATGACGGAGCCTAATCGCTCTGTGTAATAATCCCAGTCAAGAATGGCACGCGGATCCGTGTCTGTTGGTTCCTCCTTCAGCCACTTCTTGAGATAGGCACGCTTGACGGGTTCTTCGGCTGAGAAGATGGCAACAGGCACGGCTCTCTCAGTAACTGGTGCATTTCTTGGTCGCGCGCAAATAATGAATTTACAGTTCAAGCCTTTATCTTTGACCATCTGCTCGCCAAGAAAGTCGGCTAGGCGCTTAGCAGTGGTGATACTTGTCGATTTCTGGTTGCCGTATTCTTCAAGGGTCTTGGACATGCTTCGGTTCTCTGAAATGAGTTCCATGAGTTCTTCATCGGCCAAGGTGACACCTTTGCTATAAAGCACATCGAGCCATTTGTTGGCGACTTTGGCGACTGCAGTGTAACATTGCGTGAGATCTTCACCCTCGAGGAAGAACTTGAAGATTTGTTGCTGGAATATCTTAATGAGCTTAAGCTCACCACGTCGCTTCACTTCGAAACCCTTCAGCTCAGCAAGACTGCCATCGTCGTTGAACACAGCATAACGCTTCTTCAAGTTCTTGTCTTCTTCCTTTGACGTGGGCAGAATCATCGCTTTGTATGGTCCGTCGACTTCGAAAAAGATGGAGTTGTCGCTGTGTGTCTCGTATTTGAAATTTTTTTTGTCTACCAGAGTCTGGTACTGATGGTTGGTGAATTTGTCGTGGACCAAGTGGTTAAGCATGACGCAGGGGTAGGAGATGTTCATTTTCTTGCCGTTCTTCATCTTGAAAGCAAAGTTTTCGGGGAAACTCGCAGGCAACATGCACCAGATTCCATCGGTATCCAGTTCGAGGGGACGACCCAGGCGTTCAACCAACTGTCTCGCCAGCTGAATGATTGTGGCACCAGTCAAACAAGTAACGCCGGCCATTTCCATGGAATACCAGCGAGATCCCTTTCTCATGACGTATCCGTAGAAAGAGTTCAAAATGACCTTGTGAGCAAGCTGCAGCGAATCATAGACAATAATCATCTTCTTTGCTGCGTCAATTTCGCTTGTAGAGGCTCCGGCTGACTTTAACTCATCGGTTTTCCCCTTCCATACCTTGGCCTTGCCCTTGTAGTCGTATCGACGATCACGGAAATCTCGCACCGTATTGATGTAGAAAGGGTTCTCTCGTTGACAGATGACAGCTTCGCGGACAATGGTGGTGGAGTCGTGGATCTTGTGGTAAACCTTTTGAGAGTATAGTTGAAGGCGCTTCCTAACGAGAGTTGCCTGCTCATCTTTGCCCAATTCCTGGAACGTTCGCATGGGAGAGCTGGGCCATTTTCCGGGGAACTTTTCGTTCTCCAACGTGTGACGAATCATGTTGTACTCGTCTCGCTTTGCAGGGATATATTCTCCTCTCCAAGCCCACGGTAAACGCCTGTCACAAGTCTTTCCTGGTCTGTTGAAATCGCAGGTCGCACAGTCGGATTCTGAAATCATGGAATCAGGCTGCAAACGGTTCGTAGTCATAATATTAGGATACATGGATGCGACATCCAAATGGTAAATGAGCGGCCGCTCATTTCGATTCGGCTTCTCACGTAGCCCCATCAGTTGAGCCTTGATTTGCTCCTTGACTTCGTCATAGTTTGTCACGTCGTCAAGCGACTTGTTCTCTTCCACTGTGATGACGAATTTCAAGGCAGCATCGAGATCTCGAACAAGCTCATCGATAGCTCCAGTGTCGACGGAAAAGTCAACGGGGATGTCTGCTCTGAAGACTCCAGCCTCGATACTTTCGACGTGACCACCAACGTACGTCTCGGAATCCAGCAGATGGCCATCCCAGAAAGCTTCCTTCGGCGCCACATGCTTATTCGGTAGTACAATCTCTTTTTCATACGCTTGGACCATGAGCAGCATTTCGCAAAGCGTACCAGTTCCCTTTCGTAGTGTGTCGTCACCGCCAAGCGGCAGAATAGTGCAGAGAGAGAAGATAAAGGGGTGCACATACTTCATGTACAGGTAGTATGTAGCCACAGCGTCGGAAACTGAGTATTCTGCGAGTGTTTGTGGTCGTTCGCTGGCATATGGCGTCATGAGTTCGGGATCCAACTCATCAGGGTCGTATCCAAGCTTGGCGACAGTAACAGCTTTCAAACCACGAGATCCTTGAGGGAGGTATGAATCTCGGTTGACCCAATGGAAACAATCCATGTGGACACTGTAGCTGCATTTATACTGGTCTTCACTGTCTTTCTTCCAACCAATCTCCTGGTACATGTCGATGCCATTGACACTAGCTCTGGCTTCCACGAATGGCCAATCGAAAAAGTCACCGTTGTATGTTGCGATGACGGTTGGTCGTGCTTCTTTGATGTGTAGAAAGAATCGCTCAATTGTTGACTTCTCATCGGGTTCATTAAAAATCATAAAGGGACCCTGGTATTCGGGCTTTGGTGTATAATCGAAGTCGCCAATGTCTTCTGAAATGATTTCTCGGTTTGTGATCAAGAAACCCTGTCCGTCAATCATGTATGATATCATCATAATTTGATCCACGGCGGCGTCTGGAAATTTGAGAGGCGACTTGCACGTCTCGATATCGAAAGCGAGGACTACCGGATCAGCTGGCAGAGAGCGCTCTTCGTTGGGAGATATTTTGGTGACACCATGCTTTGCTTCGACAAAGTACCACTTGCCAACTCGGATACCTAGCCTCCATTAGTACCGAAAAGTAGCAATCTGGCACGAGAGGTCTTACCCAAATCTATCATCACTCGTACGTGGTATGGGACATCGTACTCTCGAATGTCCACAATGTAATCACTCGCATCAGCGTATGCGTTTGTCATTGGTTTCTGGTCGTCTTGTGCGTCGTCAAACAGATCGAAGTTGCCGTTGCCATTCGCCCTGCATGATTTAGGTTAGCATTACAGAGCAATGAGAAACACCCAGAGGCACTTGCGTTGCAACTTCAGCGTATGCATCCATGGCATTCATGTTCTTCTTGTTCTTCTCAGCGATCGGCATGATGTCCCTCCTTACTGCCATGAGGTCGCTGACGTTAGAAAACTCGAGCTTCAAATATGTTCGTCTATATCCCAGCAAGTGGTTGGGCATGCTGAGGTCGTCCTTTTCCACTCGCGTAATCTTTTTGGTCGCTCCCTCTCCAGGGGCTCTTTTTATCCATTCCTCTACTTCTGATTCATGGCCGCGTTTGACGGCGATCAAGAAGTAAGGTTCATATTCGACAGTCGCCTTGAACGTCGACCCGTCGAGTTCGATAAAGTAGCAGTCCAACGCAGCTCTCCCCGAGGGTATCCTGTCGTCCTCGATGGCTGTGGGCTGTACATTGACAAGCCAGCCTTCTCGTTTCTTGCCGCTTTCGAATCGCGCGAAGCCCATGTTCTCGTCGATTAGAGAGGTTAGTCTCGTTCGCTCCCATCGCTCGTCTGCCGATGTGCCCTCCGCCCTTGACGAGGCAGCAAATGTTCTCTTTGGTCCATGATAGGCGGCCTTTCCTCCTCGCTTAAAGCCCTTTTGCGGACGCCGCAAGCTTGTGTTGGGCATTGTAGCTGTGACTGCCTTTGTAGGCCAATTCGAAGTCGAGTTACTGGCGAGAAGATACTCGAACGGCGCTCAGCGTCGTCTTCATGAAATGCTTGTCGATGTGGCCCAGTCGTGATGATTTAAAACGCAAGTAAACGGCCAAGAAAGGAATGAATGAAGGACAACGCCAGGTAAATTGTAGAAACAGCAGGGCAAGATGTAAATTGGAGCGTTGCAGCGCAAATGCTATCCACCACAGTAGCCAAAGACAATTAGCCCTTGTCTGACCACTGGTCGAACTGAGACGCGTCTTTTGACGCGCCGCAACGCGCGGGTTAAATTGGTGGGGCGGTTCTCTCGTCGTCCACCCCCACGACCAGTTCGTGCATTACTAACTCAATTCGGTATATAGTCATGTACAATAGTCAATTAGTTTTTGAACTGTAAAAATAGATCTAGGTATATTCAGACACCAACATCTTTATCGAAATTTTGTATATATTTATTTAACCAATGGTGATGGTGCGGCTATATTGTTCTGGCAACACCTGCACCAAGGGCTGTGGCGGACACAAGCAAAGCAACACGAGGGTTCTGCCTAAGCGGAGGCTTTGTTGATGAACATCATGTAAATTAATCTTGTATTTGAAAATAAATGCTCAATACCTCTAATGCTCTCATGCATCCAAGACAAATTTAGTTCCATCCACAACATCGCCCAAGAAATTACCGTTCTCCGGCTCACAAGCAAACGCCCAGAATACATGTGGAAGGCTTGCATAGTGCTGCAGCTTCGTTTGAGCTCTAATAAACGTGAACGGTATTACGCAAAGAATAAACGTTCTGTTTATATAAAAAAAACTTACCCATGGCTTTCAAGAGCCTTTGCCATTAGCAGCCCATCATCGTGCAATGGATTAGCTCCGCATACTGCAGCATATGTCGGAAGAAATTCCGCAAGTCGTTTGCTGTGAAGAACATAGATCGACGAATCGTCTATTTTGGCTCCAATTGCATCGGAATGGACGATTAGCCAAGGACAGCAAAGCGTTTCAAAGAATACTTGCCATAAAATAACATTGTTGCAGTAGTGTTCATCGGAGCGTTCGCATTGACTTCAAACAACTTGTATGCAGCTTCATAAGGTGGAGGAACATTAGACGGATGTACTGTAAAGGGAGACAGCGAAACAATTCCTTTTACTTCGTGTCCACGATCAACTGCGATGAGTTCGTTGGGCACTGCAAAAGCGAGGGTACCTCCTGCGCTCTGGCCAATGGTGAAGAACTTATTTAGTTCCCCGCCAAGTCCAGCAGCGTTTCCAAAAGCCTGCTCTTACCAGTGTTGGTGTTTTATAAAGTAATGTTGGAGACATACCCAGGTCCAAGTATCCACGGCATCACGAACTTGGGCGGGGGCCTTATGCTCTGGCGCCAGTCTGTACGAAACCAGACCACAACTGCGGGAAGTGTTTTTGCCAGCATGCGACAAAAATTGTCTTCACTATCGAGATCACCGCAGCACCAGCCTCCTCCATGAAAATACAGACCAACGGGGAGCAGTTGCTGCCCATTTGTGTTTGCTGTAGGTGGAAAGTAGGCGCGGACTGTTAAACGTGGACTAAGAACAATCATCCAAAGAAAAGAACTTGATTGAGGATTTACTGACCAGCTACCTTTAGTTCAGGTTTCGGATGAAGAGCACCGAGTGTTTCAGAGATTTGCTTGTACTGCTGCCTCATCTCAAGCGGAGCGCCGGACATGTTCGGCTTCTGTCCTAGGTCTTGCCCAATCTACATTAGAATTAGAATATATCGTACTGTTTATAAACAAGAAAGTCTTACTAGATGCCAAGCAGGGGCAAGCCTTTTGTCAATATGAAGTTCGTCCATTGCAACGAGGAAGGAGAAGTGATTCTGTTGCACCTCCTAGATTTACTTTTATCTTGAATAGATGATTGATTTCTGGCCAATAGTTTGCTGCAGTTTCTCATTGTCCTTGGCAGAGCCAGCCATCGAAATTTTACCCATTATTTCGTAGATACAGTGGACGATGTTTTATTCAATTTCCAATTTATCCTTTGCCATACATTAATTTGCGGCAGGCTGCCAATGCTCTCGCCTTCACAGCGCCTACTACAGGCGCTACGGCGCATGCAACTCAGCGCTGGCCACTGCAAGCTCCCTATACCAACCACCGACCCACACAGCCCGACATCCCTGGTGGAACAACTTTTACGAGCATCATAGTTTCTGGAAGCTTTCCATCGCCAATTAACTTCCATCCGACCTAAGGTGCATGCGACCACCTACAAATTCCAGATAACCGAAAGATGGCGTCGAATCCAGCAGGCAATGTCCCCCCCGGACAGAAGGAGATCGTCATGTGGTCGAAACCCATGGACGAGAAGGACAAGCAACGACAAAACGCCGACGGCGCAACGGCCAAAGAAGGCGTCGCGACACTCTCGGAAGCCGTATCGATGATTAAAACGGAGGACTTTACGAATATTACAAATACCCCATGCGCCAGGAATGGTTTCTTGACTGGAATTGGCGCCGGCGCCGGTTTGGGAGGATTGCGCTTCGTGCTGCGCGGTACGTCCACGGCTTGTCGAACCGGCCGAGGTGCCTGTAACTAATCATCTCGTGTAGGAAACATTCAGAAATCGGCGAACTGGGCTGTCGGTTTCTTTTTATTGGGAAGCGCTGCATCGTATGAATACTGCCAGTACCAGCGACGAGCCGAACGATCATCGATGAAGCGTCACATTGAAGTTGTGTCACAAAATCAACGGCAAAAGGCAAAGGAAGAGGCGGAGAGGAAGGCCGAAAAAGCAAGGAAGGAAGCTGAGCTCAAGGCCCAACAGAAATGGTACAAGTTCTGGTGAGGTTTGGGGCTTACTTTTCAGGTCAGGGTTTGGAGGGCTAATTTATGTACAATATAAAGCATCATGTATATTATACAGAGCAAAGCGATTGGATAAGGCGCCATGTGCTACGGGACTACAAGTCATTTTTTAAATCATAAAATTCATATCATATTAGATTGTCGCTATTTATGCGCGGTTCCCTCCCACCAGCTGGTTTCCAAAATCCTGATATCTATGCTCCGAAGCAGCGTATATAAATTAGAGCCGATGCCAAAAGTAGTGTCATTATTCAATCATTCGTAACCCCTTTACGCCATGTCCAAAGAAAGCAGAAACCTAAGCCTAGTAAGAACAAGAGCAAAGAGAATGTGGTGCCGTGCGCTCGATATTCGCCGTTTTAATTCGAGGTTCGCAGGTGTTTCCATCAACCCATAGTGGCGGAAACCTTCTGGCGCTCTGCTTCCGTGAAACGGACTTTACGAGCTGATAGTTTGTCTTCATGCCGAGCTGCCGCGCCGTCTTTGCGACGTTGATTCCTCTGGGCCCGAGCATCACTCTCTTCCCTCCTGCGATACTCTGCCAACTGCTGTCTGCGCCGCATTGCTCTGGCATGGGCTACAGCAGGTGTAGGTTTGAAACCAACACCATTGACTCCCGTGCCGTCATCGTCCTCGTCGTCCGGATCATATATGGTAATTTCGTCGTCGTGCCAGGTCAAGGCAGCTCTGACGGGATCCGTAATGTCCACCTCATCCTCACCGTCACTCTCTGCTTCATGTTCTTGAACTAGAGATGTTTTTGCTTTTAGAGGCGGTGTCCCTGATCTCTTCTTTGGCGTTTTAGATTTTGGTGATATTGACGATTGCCGACCTCGCCCCGCCACGTGGCTCGGCGATGCTGCGGCAGGCCCTTCCACGGCAGGTTTTGGCGGCGACAAATCCTGTAATTGAGGTCCATCTTCTTTTGCTGGACTAAGAATGACTTCTTCAATCTTGTGTCTCTTGCGCGGCGAACCCGGTGCGCTCAAATCGTGATCATCGCTGCCGCTTGCTGTAACCCCACTCCCTAGATCCAAACCCTTGAACCTGTGTGCGAAGCGAGACCGCGGACTGCCGCCGTCCTCTGCAGAGTCTTCTCCTGGTAGGTCAAAAGAGAATTTAATTGGCGTTATGGGAGGGTGCTGGGTCTCCCGTTTCCGCTTGGGGGTCATGATGGGGGACGATTCCGCCATGGTGATACTGCGAATATCCGCCGGATGAGAGAATATGGTGTGCACGGTGTGTGCGATGTCAGGGAGGGTTTGTCCAGGGAGAATCAATTAAAGAGCCATGTTCATGAGGCTTTCCAAGTTCAGTGTTTTTTTATTTTTTTTTTAAAGAAAGGGAGTTGACTGAATGCCTTGCCAGATATTGCGTAAGATCAGTGTCGGTGTCCGTGTTGAGGACGAACAGTGGCGTTGTTCTTGGAACATGCGATGATGAGACGTCAGCTGAGTTGACAATCAGTGAAACAGGGCAGCATGCCAATTGATTGTTGGGGGCTGCTATTTTAGGCGATAAACGTGGTGTGGCTGTGGGCGGAAGAACTCAGTGTTGGAGGTCCATTGAAGGGCTGCTGGCTGTACTTGTGCCTGTAACTTGTAACTTACAGCGCTACCAGCTGTGGCAAGTAGTCGCTCCTAGTGTAGTGATGCCAGCCAGTTGTTACCAGCAACCCCCCTTGGCAGAAGTCTGTATTGCCATTTGACCTTTATACTTTTTGAATGGTACAATACTTTTTGAATGAAAAAAATCGCATCTTAGAACCATAATCAAATCCTATTTTGACCCTCCTGATATCTCTCGTAACTGGTGTTTTACTCTAAAAAGTGGCATTTGATGTTGCCAATACAAAGCTACTTTTTTTCAACTGTTGTCGACCACGAACGCGGAAATGACATCAACGGAAGCACATACAGATGATGCCGTAAGACCTAAAAAGAAGTGTCTCGCACATAGAACCAAGGCTGGTTGTAGGACTTGCAGGTAAGACCCTCGCGGCGAACTCCTGGCACCCAGCCTGATATGTCTAACACCTAGGCAGGAAAAGACGGATAAAATGTGACTCAAGAAGACCAAATTGCTTCAAATGTACCAACTCTGGACGTCAGTGTCCAGTATATCTAAACGACGGCTCATTTGTTGCCGAAGAAGCCGACTTGGCGCTAGCAAACCAGATAACACTTTCGCTACCTCAATTTGATGGATCTAAAGATGCTTTGGATTTATCTCACCTACTTCCAGCACTAAACAAACGCAGAGGCTTGCATTCGGGAATCTTGAGCGGGCCCGTATGCAATGTGGCCTGAAAGTTTCTCAAGTATCTTCCAAGTCGAGCCGTCGAGCACATTGCCCTTAATACGGCGACGAGTTGCTGTGCAAAAGGTATTCGCGAACTACTAGGCGAAACACAATGGACCAAATTTAGTGTCTAATACACTGGTGAGCCTAACTGCGGCATTGACATCATCGTACACACATGCCCAGGCTGGGCGCAATGCGACAAGCTTTATATAACAAGGAGCAGTCCTGTATGCCCGAAACCACAATTGCTGTGGTCTTGCTTTGTTGTTTTGAGATATGTGTTAAGATCGATATGACTTGTATTTCACAGGAGCCCACAAACATTTCTATATATGTTTTTACAATATTGGCACTTGGCTAATGGTAGGTGCTGACTAGACATTGAGAGACAAGACACAGAACAATTACAGTGGCACTTAACTGGGCTTTCAAAAATGCTGGAGCATCGAGGAGTTCCTCAAGCAAATTTCAGTCTGGACAAATACCTTATCACATCGTGTCTTCCACTAGTTGTAAGTATTGGGAATTGTATTTTCTTGCTCAGCAAACCCGTCGTGTGCATAACAATCGAGACTGACTCTTCTGTTGAGGTTATGTCGTCCTTTTTAACCAACACTCTATGTTTCCTTGCTTACATGATGTGGAGTGAGACCATTGAACAGTACGCAGAAGCACAGCCACTAGAAAAAGGCGCGATGTTCGTTCGCGCTTGACAGTTCAACTTGCTCACATACACATGGCTTGCAGACTGCAGCGTTTCATCGCCGATATGAATGCTCAAGCCAAAAATTCATCTGAACGTCGTCTAACGCTGCTTGGAAAACTGGATAGACTCGGAGAGACTTTGTCTACACGCTGCGAAGAAAAGATTCACGACGTGATGGGCGGCGATGGAGAAGCCGACCTTATGTCGATGTTTGAGAAGCTCAGCGAGGTTATAGAATCCTCTGTAGGCCTCACTATAAACTATCTCAATGCGGATGCAGGCTCTTTCATCGTAATTGATGTGTTACGCGTAGCTCTCGGCGACCGAGGAGCTATAGAGGTTGCAGACAACGCCCACGACCTGGCAACATGGCTGGACTCATTTGCAAGAAGAGAGCAACCGCATATCTATTACTCCTTGGATGCTATTACGAGAGGAATTCTTCGAGCTACACTAGAGACCCAGAAAGACTGGTGTGATGCCGCATTCAAAGTAGAAACTAGGGACTCCGAAAAGCAACCACTAGTAATCGGCATGGAAGCCATGGAGCAGTGGCTAAAGCTAGTCGGTGTCACAACCAGAAGATAATGACCGAATCGAACAGCCTGCAAGGAACTTTAATTGCGCAGTAATTCTGAGCGTGCTCAATGGAAACCTTGTTAATCATTGATCTGGTCGGATTCGGTTGAGCTGAACCAATGTCGCTCCCACACACAATGACTTCTAAAACCCTTGTCTACGGGCAAACTTGCCAACGGTTGTTGCAAACCTCTTTGTCCACATGGCATCCCCAGGCTGCACTTTGCCAAGAAAGACAAACGTTTCGGGTTACCGAGTCAGGAAACCCGGTCGGTTATTGGTGGCCGCGAGGCGTGAAGGATTTAATCCATGATTATGGCTTGCAGCAGAGCCATAGTGGCTTAAGCCATGGTCGTGAAGTTACGGATGCGCTTCAGATCAGGTGGAGTTTGCAATTATTCAGTGCGAAAAATGCGCTTCCGTGGACCTGACTATCCATAACTAGTCAGTATAAGCTTAAAATGGGATGCGACATTGAGAGTGACATCAGTGGCTGCGAACCGCCAAGCACGCCACAAGGAGGATTAATATTGCTGGCGCAGCGACTTGCTCGATGAAGGATCACGTCGCTAAGCAATAAAACCTTCATGACTCTAAAGAGACCCGGGCGACTGCTTGGCACATGTCTGCCAAGAGCCCCTGTATCCACGGAAAAATGATCATGGGCAAAGGTACAATCAGGCTGCCTGGTCGCTGTTCCGAATAACGGCCACAATCTGGAGTAGCACATTGCTTCAGAGAACACTACTGTTGCCATTGCGCTGCCAGTGTTATCTAGGACACGTGGCTAGTCCTCTTAATCTTACCCAATCTTTCTAACTCTACAAATCACGCACAGTGATACCAAGCATCCGAACCGCAGTGCGAAACAGGCCGACGCTTACTCGCCATGGAAAGGATGTGGGTAATGGGCAGCTTTCTTTGTTCTGTTCCATGTGCCTTGCCTCAGCCTTAGTGTTAATCAACCACCATTTCAAGAAGCACAACGGTCTTGGCTGCTACTTTCGCCATGTTGTTGGTGGAACTCAGCATTACAATTTGTGGGTGGTTCCCACCTCCCACTTCTCCAGCCTGCAGCAAATGTGGGATCTCCGCAAGGTAGTATAATTCAATCTGTCCGAATTATTGTCTGCGGGATGGGATGGAGGGATGGACGTGGTCAGCTGCGAACGGGTTGAAAAGACCGATTATTCCCAGGTCCTTGCCGCGCAGTTGCCTTCTTCCCTTCCTCAAACCGCAGGGTTCCTGAATTTGCCATTGCCGTTTTCATTGTGAATTGTGAAATAGCAAACATGGTTGGCTCTAAGAAATACTTTGGCTGGACGGGACGATCCCTCAACCTTGCCATTAGCTCACTCGGCAGCTTGGATTTCTTGTACGTTTGCTACAGACATTCTGATTTATAACCGTTTCTTGTTTCGTTTCTTGCTGGTTGCTCTTGTTAGATGGATGCTTTACTAACAACACTGTCAAGGCTATTTGGTTATGATCAGGGAATCACCGGTGGTCTCCTGGATCTTCCGTCTTTCACGAAATACTTTCCAGAAATCAACCCTTCCGACCCCCTAATTGAGAAAAATGGCGATCTTAAAAGCCAGCGCGCCTTGAACCAAGGCATCGCAGTCGCGTCTTACAACTTGGGATGCTTCATTGGTGCTCTCATCACAGTTTTCATCGGTAACCCTCTTGGTCGACGTCGCACCATCATGCTTGGCTGCTCTACAATGGCAACTGGGGCTCTTCTACAAAGCACAGCCTTTTCTCTTCCTCATTTCGTCGTTGGTCGCATCGTCACTGGCATAGGTAACGGCATCAACACAAGTACTGTTCCTACATGGCAGTCCGAATCGGCAAAATCTTCTGATCGAGGAAAACTGGTCATGATTGAAGGTGCTCTCATCACTGGCGGTATTTGTCTCAGCTATTGGATCAACTACGGTATGTTTTACCTTCCCCGGATTTCCAGAGGCTCAAGAGATCTGGACGGCTAACATCTTGGCGAAGGCTTCGCATTTATTGGCGATCGTGAAGTAGCTTGGCGATTCCCCTTGGCGTTTCAGATTCTATTTGCGGTAGTCATCTTTGTTTCCATTCTCAATCTTCCAGAGTCACCTCGGTGGCTTGTCATGGCTGGTCGAGAAGACGAGGCACTGGAAGTCTTGGAAGCCCTCAACGAGAAGCCTCGCACTGATCCCGCTATCCAGACCGAGTTCCACAGCATCAAGGAGACCGTTGTAGAGATGTCCAAGGGAAGCTACCGAAGTCTGTTTGACATGAGTGAATATCGCGAGTTCCACAGAGTGGTTTTGGCTTATGTCAATCAGATGTTTCAGCAAATTTCAGGAATCAATCTCATCACGTACTATGCCCCTATACTCTATGGCGCGATTGGACTGGAGGGAAACAACATCAACAAGTTGTTGGCTGCTTGTAACGGAACAGAGTACTTCCTGGCTGCATTCATCCCAATCTACATCATTGAGAAGACGGGACGACGTCCTCTCATGCTTTTCGGAGTAGGCTTTTGCCACCATCCATTTATTTTTTGCAATGCGCACTGCTAACCTACATGTTGTTGCAGGCTATTGGAATGTCGCTGTCAATGGCTGTTCTTGCCGGTTGCAATTATAGGTTGGATTACCTTGGTGACAAGTCGGCTGGTATTGGACAAGCTGTTTTCTTGTTTGTCTTCAACACCTTCTTTGCAATTGGTTGGCTAGGCATGACTTGGTTGTATCCAGCTGAAATCGTGCCGCTGAGAATTCGAGCTCCCACCAACGCTTTATCGACTAGGTACGTCTTTATGCATAGCTTCGTCCTTATTATGATAGGCGCTAACAAGCATTTGTAGTGGTAACTGGATCTTCAACTTCATGGTGGTAATGATCACCCCCGTCGCGTTCGAGAACATCAAATACAAAACCTACGTCATTTTCGCAGTCATGTAAGCCAAGATCCACGAACAAGCCACATCCCTCCCAAGTATGTGACAGAAAGCTGACGTTTACTTTTAGCAACGCCGTCATGGTTCCTTCAGTCTACTTCTTCTTCCCCGAAACACGTCTTCGTTCCCTTGAGGAAATGGATGACATCTTCAAGAAGTCTTCCAATGTATTTGATGTAGTTTCCGTCTCTCTGAAGGAACCCTACAAATACGACAAGCATGGACAGCTCAAGACTGAGTATATCGAGGAGGCAACGCATCATGAGAACCGAGAGAAGGGTCAGGACTCAAGCTCTGGAAATGAGGACAACGGTGTCTTTGTTGGAAACGAGAGATCCTCTTGAGCATATGTGCCCATTGAGTGGATTTGCGCTTTTTTAGACATCTCACATATTTATTCATATCCATAGATTTAGTGTGAAGTACGTCCATTTTTCTGGATCGTCGACTAGGCTAAGTGTGGTGTAGAAGGTTAATATGACCGGAATACCTCAACCGAAGTCACTTTACTGCATCTGCTCTCCTAATATTGTTTAGGGGACTAAGTCCAATTTAAACCGTAAACGAAGATATTTGACAACGTCATGTGTAACTTTGTTGCAACGAAGCAGGCGGATAATCCTGTGGCACAGTTCCAGACGTAGATACTGTAGCGCTGACGTCGCCAAACACCACTTTAATTACTCCGCACCAATCGTCCCCATTTACGCCTCACCCGCTTGACTCTTCACAACTCCAGCTTTTGAGAGCAGTGCCGTCAAATTACTCATAAAATAGACCTTTACTCTATTATCAACAAAATCCAGTGTCGCCACCATGTCAGACGCTCCTGTTGAGTTGATCCCGCTCGGCGCCATCATCAAGTCCTTCAAGGTCAAGGGCCTCAACATCGTCGATGGCTTCCCCACCGAAGAGCTGTACGCCAAGCACAACAGCCCCTTCTTCGGGGCTACAATCGGAAGAGTTGCCAATCGCATCCATGGCGCCAAAATCAACGACCTGAACGGCAAGACTTGGCCGCTCTCTGCCAACTTGCAAGGCAACACGCTCCACGGCGGCAAGACAGGTTGGAGCAAGAAGGTGTGGGATGGACCTAAGCCTGTGGGAATTCGTCAAATTCCTGGAGTCGATGGCTTGCGAGGTGGCGAAAGTGTCCAGTTCTCCCTCCATAGTGAAGATGGCGATGAAGGCTTTCCTGGCGCTGTTGACGTTACAACCACTTACACGTCCGGTACTCAACAAGTTGACGGAAAGGAAGTCATCGTACTGGGCATCGAATATGAGGCAAACCTGGTTGGCGGTGCTGATGAAACTGCCATCAACATGACCAATCACTCTTACTTCAACCTCTCTGGAGATGAGACTATCGATGGCACGGTTGTGACACTCCCAACCACCAACTACCTCCCCGTCGATGCCCAGAGCATCCCAACAGGAGGACCAACTACGTGGCCCAACCTCGACACCACCAAGGAGTTCACTCTTGGTGCCACTGGCCCCAGCTTCGACAACTGCTTCACCACCACCACAGACCCAGCAAGCGTCCCCATCGACACTCGCTCTCAGCCATTGCTGCCCAACGTCACTGCCCACCACCCCAAGACCGGCATCCATCTACAAGTCCTCAGCACCGAGCCTTCATTCCAGTTCTACACTGGTGAAGGTACAAATGTCCCTGAAATTGAGGGACAGCGCGCTAGGGGTGCTCGTTCGTCGTTCTGCTGTGAGCCTGGCCGTTGGGCCAACGCCTGCAACGTCCCCGAGTGGAAGAGCATGAGCGTCTTGAAGAAGGGCGAGACGTATGGCTGCAGAATCGTTTACAAGGCGTGGTCTGATTAGATATCATCCGTCGTTTCATTCATAAGGCTGGATGTATATAACAATAATGACAGAGATTTAAATAGCAAAGAATCCGTTAACCCATACTCTGTTCGCCGCCCAGTTTGCCATGTAATCGTACAAGAGATGTAATCCCATCAGGTGCATTCCGAAAAAGTCAAATCAATCCGAGTCGCTGTCATCACCCAAAAACGCCAAATCCGCCTGTGCCCTTCTTCGCCTTGCAGCAAAAGTGACCTCCTCCTCTTCATCATCGTCCTCTTCGCCCTTTACCTCCTCGCCGCCCTCATCTCCGCTGCCATCGCTTTCGATCACTTTGACACCCCGACTCTTATGTCTACTAGACCGACCACCGGATTCCATGCCCCAAAGTGCATTCATCTCCTGTGCAGCTTCTGCTTCTGCCAGAAGCTCGCGCGTCTCTTTAATCTCCTTAGCTTTAGCCTCGGAGAAACGTCCATCCATTCCAACGTCTGAGAGCATCTTTTTGAGATGACGGATCTTTCCTCTTGCGTCGTCACCGTATTGCTTCAATTCGTTGTGCCAGAGCTTGCGGACGCCGCATTTTGTGAGCTGTGACTGCAGTTTCTTAATTTCTGCTTCCTGAGGGTCGTCCGGTGAGCTAGCTTTCTTCGGGGCGGACTTGGAGGATGTCGCCTTTGCGCTGGACTTTGCGCTAGCCTTTGCGCCATTTTTGCTCTTCTTCTTTCTCTTAGGAGCAGGCACTGCGTCAATGACATCGGAGTATTCGTCTGATTCGTCCTTGGTTTCGTCTTTGGCGTCGCCTTCGTCAGACTCTTCGTTGGCCTTGCTGTCTTTTGTGTCTTCTGCGTCCGATGCTTGTGCTTTTACATCTTCAGGGTCGTCTTTGATCTTTCGTTTGCGCTTTTTGCTGGGCGACGAAGCTGATGCGTCTGAAACCCCTTCGTCAGATTCAACTACCTTCTTCTTTCGCTGCGCCAGCTTCTTTTTGGGCTTCACATCTTCATCTGAAGCTTGTTCTTCCCTTTTCGCGACTTTTTTCTTGGCAGGCTTTTCGTCTTGTTCCTCCTCCTTGATACCGTTTTTCGACTCGTCCTCTTTCTTGACATCGGGTGCGTCGCCTTCGAGTAGCTTTTCCTGTAAGTGATAGATTAGCGCGGGGCTGTGTTGAGTGCAGCATTGGTAGGACATACGACGTGTTTCTTAATTATTTCTTTGCTCTTTGATTTCCACTCTGGGCATGTGAAGAAGCCTTCGTCCAGGTCTAGTTTCTCTTCCACATGTTTGCGGACCTTGTTGACTGATGTCGCATCGGGATCTTCCGTGAAGACTGCCTTGGTGCCTTCAACGAGAGCTTTCTCAAGCTCCTTCTTGGAAGGGGCCATTTAAATGGAGGTCGAAATATTCCAATGGGGATGCGACTCCAATTCTCGGTTCAAAAGGTGCTGAAGAGTGTCTGCCGCTGCTTGTAGAGGTTGGCTGAATATGTCGTTGTTGATGCGCGTGCTGGCTTGTTGAGCGTCGCGTCTTGGAGTGGGATCTACAGTGGCATTGGCCGCCGGGCTGAGCAAGCTGGTGCTGGTGACTTCGGGCTTGGCTTGGTCGGTTGCGGTACTGGACCCTGTAAATTGGCCAATCAGCATCGAGGGTTTCTGGACGACACATCTCGATGCGATACAATCGACGAGCAATTGGATGCTGAGAAACGGCAGGCTTGGCTTAATTCTATCATTAAGATAAACTATCTCCGAGCTATAATTTTAACCTAATTTCTCTTTTGATCCTCAAGTGAGAGTTAGTGTGAGGATTTCTTGCTGCGCCAGGTACAAGGAACCTTCTAGCGGCCGGGGTCAGCGAGTACTGCACTGTTGCTGTTACGGAAGGGAGCCGTTGCGGGAGGCCCGGTCTGGATTTGCAGCCTACAACAACTACATCAAAATGTCTGCATCATTAGCCCCCGAGTGCAACGAAGTCAAAGAGTACGTGATTGTAGCACATGATTCGCATTTTATATGCTAATTACATTCAGACGCTACGATACCTGTTTTTTAAAGTGGTATAGCGAAAGTGAGTGACCCTCGGCTGGTTTGCCACCAACTGCTAACCACAGATTTCAGAGTACTTGAGAGGCCAGGAAAAGGATAACAAGGAGTGTGCTGGACTATTCAAGGACTATCAAAAGTGTCTTCATGTAAGTTCTGCTCAACTTGTTATATATAAACATGCTCATCGTGATACAGGCTGCGTTGAAGGAGCGCGGAGTGGACAAACTCCTGAATGACGCTCGAGAAGATAATAAAGAGAACGATGCAAGGTTAATGGGGCCGAAGAGTAAGTCTCAGACGCATATTTGATCAAAGAAAGGGAAAATACTAATCAAGACTACAGGATAGCATTTTACACCCTCTCCTTTCTCTGTAAAGGCCGCGTTGGAGCATACCTGATCTTTAAGGCGTTATTTGGGTGAGGCGGCTGCAACATGTAGGCTTCCTCTCCGTGTACAATATGCTGTATTTTATCATCACGATTTAAAAAGATAATGAATCTTCACTTTACGAGCTATGTACACTCAATTCATTCATTCTTCTTTTTTGATAAGAATAATTATCA